>CM069613.1:10821250-12128125 GCA_035771175.1 Paratinospora sagittata | reverse complement strand
ATAGAATGTTTTTCACACTCAAATCTCGGATTTGATGGGATGGTGGAAGAACACTTTTATGAATTAGACCTTGGATGTTAGATATGTGAGTTTAGGTGTTGTTGGGAACCCGTAGATGGTGAAACCCCCAATTTCTAACAAGAAATTGGTGGGGTTGTTTGTATTTGACCGAAAACTAAAATATGGACTAAGGGTTTTCCAATTGATATGCATGTCAACTATGTCGATTCAATGGTTCATTTTAGATGAATGATTGTGTAATTTACTAATTTTGCCTGTTGGAAACCCTATGTGTAGTGTAAATTTGGCTAAGGCCGTGATTTGGGACTTTGCCCAAATTTGGGGCTTTTGGCCTAGACTAAGTCAATTAATTAAATTGACATGAGATTAGTCTTAATAACCCAATTTGTGACAGAATGGATTGTATTAATGAAGGTTGGATCATCGTATCAACCTTAGGCATTCTCTTGGGTTGAAGGTGATCTAATTTGGGTATTATGGCTTGATTAAGCTTTATGGTTAGCTCATTAGTAAAGCCATGTTAGAATCTAATGTTGGCTAGTAAATTGAGGCTTAATCATGGTTATTATCATGTAATTGGACTGATTTTAATGAATGGATGAACCTATGATTGTCCAGGGTTTGTTGTTGATCCAATTGTCCCCAATTGTGCCAATTGAAGGTTGAAGTGCTTAATTTGGTTTGATTTGGGATTGGCTAGTCTAGCCAATCAATCGTAAGTGTTTCTTTACATTTGGTTTCTATATATGACATTGTAGTATAAAAATGATTTGAATGATTAACTAGTTTATTATGCATGTTTATAATGATTCATGAAAATGGATTTGAGCATAGTCTAGTTGGGTTAACAATTGGGTGGATCTCCTAGTATGGAATTCTAGAGAATTCAATTGGGTTAGATGGTGATCCCTAGTTGTAGACCTTGCAGAGGATTTTACGACTTGTGTAGATAGGATCGCCTAGGCATGGTGCTTTTCTTGGTGGGCTGATCCTATGGGCTACACAACCCCAAGAATTTTAATAGAATACGAGTAGAGAAGTTCAATCTTGCGTTGGATGTCGCGAACTCAGGTCCTTGTATTGCTTCTTACTCAAGAGGTGTCTAGGATTGCATATGACATGTTTGAAAAATGAAATGCATTATCTTGAATATTGACATGATGCATTATGTCTAGCATGTATATGATCTTGTATGACACCATGTTATTTAAATTGTTTTGATGAACTTTTGCCATGTTTTATCTAAATGCATGTAAATTGCCACTTGTAGAAGACATTCATTGAGCTTGTTGTAGCTCACTCCTCATTCTTGTCATTTCAGGTTCTGATAGGAAGGGGAAAGGGAAGGGCTAGCTGCGTAGAGCTTCCCGAGTTTTGGTGATGTAGGTGTTTAGTACATTCTTGTATTTTGGTATTATGTACTTAATAACACCTAATGTATATACTTAACACATAGATGAGATGTATTTATGGTTAGGTATGGTTTTGTATATTTTGGACTTTAAGGAATTTGGTATTTTGGAAGACGTATTATTAATGTTGTTTAATTATGTCCATGTTTTGATGGTAGATGTGAAATTATGTGTTTATTAGGTTGGTAGATGAGGCTGACAGAACACCGGGTGTATTGAGAGAGGATATACCGTAGGGTTTCGTGCTGGTCATGACGTCACTGGTTGTTAATTGTGACAATTGATGCAAAAATGGAGCTCCAAAATCACCAAGATGAATTTCATTCAAACTTTCTCTCGCTCTAGTTGTTTTGAAAATGTGATGAAATAGAAGACATAGATAAAGGCTCATTCTCTCATTTTCTCACAAAACACTTAAACTCTTAGGAAACTTTTTGAGTTAAAATCAAGCACACAATTTCCTTAACAATTAAGATAGGTTTCTCTAAAAAGAAGATTTCAAATTGAAGCTTGAAGAGAAAACCCAAAAGAGAGATATTGAAATGTTTGTAAAAATATTTGAACACTTGTTGAAAACAATTTGGACACTTGAATGATTTTTCTCAAAACCAAGTTGAAAAAGATTTTGTAGAAACTTAGATTTTCTTTTTGAAAATAAGAAGAACAAAAACATTAACACAAGTTTCAAAAACACCAAGTGCTTGAAATCTCTCAAAATGATCTTCTCAAAAACTGAAGATTAAAGCACAGGAGATTTCTTCGAAGTAGAGAGAAAACTTAAAGCATGATGAACACTTAAAGATCTAAACCTTTTTTTTTTCTCAAATCAAAAACAAAAACACTTGAGTTTGTGAAAACTTGTTCAATTTTGAAATGCAGGAGAAAAACACAATTATACAAGTTTCTAAAGAATTTTGCAAAAGATACTCACAATGAGCTAAGGGGTGTATTTATGGGAAAATACCCCGAAAAAAATAGGAAAGATGTTTCTGTGAAGAGAAGCGCGTTTTTGTTTAAAAAACACTGAAAAATAGCTCTCAGGAAAACATGGAGAAACGCGTTTTTGTGTGAATTTCAGAAATACCCAAAAAGAGAGAAATGTGTTTCTCTGGTAGAAGTGTGATTCTGTGTAAATTTCCAGAAATGCCCAAAAATAGAAAAGAGTGATGGACACCCAAGGGGGGTGAATTGGATATTAGCCGTTTCAATGAGGATCTTTTTTAAATATTTGAAATATGTGAATAGTTAATAACACAGGAATATAAATAAAGCAACAAAACAGATAATGCACAGCGATATATAGTGGTCCGGCTTCCCAATAAGCCTACCTCCACTACCTAGTCTCCCCAACGCTCATACCTTAGGATGACGTCATTTTGACCCTTAGAGTACCCATATATGTGTACGTATACGTATTTGATGTTTGACGTGTGTTAGTTCAAGTGTCTTTGCATGCTATTTTAGATAATTATCAATATTAATATTGTCATTTATGTGCTAATGACATTGATAGTGATAATAATACACATCACTATAGTAATATATTAATAGTGACATATTAATATTAATGTATGCGTTATTAATTTTATAATGGGGGCCAATTGGATCATGATTTGAAATGGGCATGTATTGATTAAATAAATGAAAAAATGATGGAATTGTTGGAATTAGTGGATTGGTTAACAATTCACATGTGAGGTTGTGATTGGGTAAAGGCCGCGTGGCTAACAAATGAGCCCTTGAGCTAACACTTGACAAAACAGGTGCATGTGGGTGTAACATGTGTCTCAATCTCTCATTTTCTTCCTTGGGGGACGTTTTTAAGAAAGCAAGGTTGAGAGAAAAGAAGAGAAGAGAAAGAGAGAGGAAGTTGCTTGGAGGAAAGTCTTACCAATGTTTTGATCAGAGGATTGATCTCTAAGATCCGTGGTCGGATCAAGCTGACAATTTGTCAGCCTGTTCTTCTCTTATGGTTCTTCATTCAGGTTGGTGGAGATCTTGATTGGAGTTTTCTTCTGAGAGATATAACCTCCCAAACACAGTTGGTTGAAAAATCTAGATTTCTCGCACAGTTGAGATCAAATTGCAGGATCTCTTAAATCTACTGTTGGATGGATGTGATACTTCAGAAGATGGTTCACAACTGAACGTTTTGAATTATGAACGGTTAAGATGTGGATTGTTGGGTATTTTGAGAGATATAATTGTCTGAGTTCAAGTATATGCAGCATGAGAGGAGAAATAGTGCAGTTGGAGCTGTCTTAATCAAATAGGCATATCTTTTTGATCTACATTGGATTTAGCTCAATTTTGGACACAAGGTTTGTCTCTTGATTTGCTTGAATGTGAACCGTGAAATTAGTTATTGGATCTTTCTTTTAGTAGTTTGTTACATCCGAACTATGCATTGAATAAAGGTGTAATTAATGTTTAGCCATGTATTTGACCTAGACCTAGGTTATGGACTTAGGGTTTTCCATTCAAGTTGCATGTCATATATGCTGATCTAATGGGTAAATTTGGATGATTTATGGTTCAATTTACGGATCTTGCTTGCTGGAAACCCTAGGTGTAGTGCAATTTTGGCCTAGGCCTTGTAATTTGGAAAATTGCATGTGATTTGGGAATTTGCCCAAATTTGGGGATTTTGACCTAATTGATGTCAATTGGTCAAATTGACTTGCAATTAGTTTAATTAACCCTATTTATGATTGAATGTCATGTATGATAGTGGTTAGATCAACTTATTGCATTTTATTGGGCTAAATGTGGGTTAATTGGGTATTAAATGGTTAAATTGGGCAATATGAGATTGGCTCATGTGTAGGACCATTTTAGAATCTTAATTGGCATTTGATTTGGGTTTAAACATGGTTAGTTGGCATACTTGGACTGATTTTCAATTTTGGCATAAACCATGTATGTTTCAGGATTTGTGAATGATCTAAGTTAGCCAAATAAGCTAATTGGGGATTGAGTTGCATTGGGTGATTGTGGCATCCTAGTGCTTCTTGGAATTGGAAATTGGAAATTGGATTGGCTAGGTCTAGCCAATCAAGTTGTGAGTGTTTCTTTTACTTGTGATTTCTATATGTGGCATTATAGTATAAAATTTTTTAAATGCTTATCTAATGTAGTATGCATGATTTATTGAATTCATGAACTGTATTTGATCACAGTCAGTTGGGAAAATAGTTGAGTTATGTTGTGTTTCCTAAGCTTGAGATTATTGTTGAATCTCATTGGACCGACCGGGAATCCTCAATTGTTGACCTTGCAGAGGATTTCTATAAGTTGTGTATGTTAGGATTCGCCTAGGCATGGTACTTGTCTTGGTGGGCCGATCTTATGGTTCATACAATCCTAGAAATCCTAATAGATACGGGTAAGAAGTTGATCGGGCATGAGTTTCGCGCACACATGGCCCTTGTATTGATTCTTACTCAGGAGGTGTTTAGGTTGCATATGCATGTTTCTATAAAATGGTATGCATTGTCTTGTTTATGACATGATACATTATATTGGCATGTATTTAATCTTACTTATACCCACGTTATTTAAATTGTTTTAATGATCTTGCAATGTTTTAATTAAAGGCATATATAAGTTGCCACTTGTATAGAGTTTTCACTGAGGTTGTGGTAACTCACCCTCATCCTTATCTTTTCAGGATTGGATAGGAAGGAAAAGGGAAAAGCTTAGCTGTGAAGCGTTCCCGTACTTTTGTTGACTTAGGTGTTTAGTACTTTTTCGCATTTATTTTGATAAATTATACTATGTAACACCTAATGCTTGTACTTAATATTTAGATGGGTTTGTACTTATTGTTCAGTATATTTTGTACATTTGAACACTATGGACTTGGAAGAAAATTTTTTTTTTTTTTCTGGTTGTCATTTTAGGTATGTTTTATAATGATGATCTTATGTATGTCCATGTATTTGTTGTTGTGTATTTGGGATTATAGTGTGTATTAGAAGGCTTATCGAGATGTTGTGTATGTCGAGGAAGGATATTCATGGGGTTCCGTGTCGGTCATGACGCCACAACTCGTGGGTCCTGACATCGCCAATCTTTTTTCCGACTGAGGTTAGTTCTCTTGATTTCATTTTGAGGACAAAATTCCTAAAGTTGGGGAGAATTGTGATGCCCTTTACTCCAGGCTGACATCATCTTGGCACATAGGATACTGAAATATACGTATTTATACGTGTATGACTTGTAGAAACCCCACATATTTGTTGGTTCGGAATTCCCCAGGCTTAAAAACCAAATGGACCCGATTCGGTAACGTTCCAGTTGCCCGTACCTTAGGAATTAAAAATGCCAAATTGACTATGACCTTGAGATGCATGCCCCAGATAGCAACGCAACCTCACGGTTGCTTCTGAAACTTGTTTTAAAAAAAAAATCATATAAGGTATGTCTTGCTTTGATTTCGGAATGGTCGAGAGCGGAACATCGAAAATTTTAAATATACATATATATGGAGAGGAAGAAATTTCTATAACAGATTACATCAATTGTTTGTTCTCCTAGATCCGTGGTCCGATTAAGCTGAAATTTTGGCAGATTATTCTTCTCTGATAGGTCTTCATTATCGACGGTGGAGATCTTGATCAGATTTTCCTATTGTGAGGTATAAGATTCCAAACACTGTCGCTCAGATTTACAGATTTTCTTGCGCAGTTTTGATCAAACGGTTGAATCTCGCATTCTCACTGTTGGATTGAGCTACAAGTTTACCAGAAGGTTGGTAATTGACTCATAAAAATTTTGACGGATGTTAAATCGGTGAGTTGTTCGCAATAAATTGATTACCTAGGTGCAAATAATTGCAAGAAGGAAACCATTTTTTTATTTATGTGTGTATTACTTAAATGTGGGCCCAACTTGTATTTTGGCTAATATAAAACCACTTGCATGACTCATTTGCTCATTTTTGGGTTTGAAAAGAAACAAAAGAGGTAGAAAATAGGAGATAAGAAGAAAGCTAGGGTTTGGTGTGCACTTGCTTGATTTTCTCCTCAGGTATGATTCACCTTTTTTCTTCCTAAAATCTCTTTGGTTTATGCGTATGAGCTCCATTTTGATCAATGGAATGCCATGAGCCAAGGTTTGGAACTGGTCCAAACATGGGTTTTGCTTGCATGAGCTCTTTTGAGCTTGTTAATGGTAGAAATGACTGTTCTAGACCTAGATTGACATCCATAGAATGTTTTCCACACTCAAATCTCAGATTTGATGGGGTGGTGGAAGAACACTTTTATGAGTTAGACCTTGCATGTTAGATATGTGAGTTTAGGTGTTGTTGGGAACCCATAGATGGTGAAACCCCCAATTTCTAATAAGAAATTGGTAGGGTTGTTTGTATTTGACCTAATACTAAAATATGGACTTAGGGTTTTCCAATTGATATGAATGTCAACTATGTTGATTCAATGGTTCATTTTAGATGAATGATGGTGTAATTTACTGATTTTGCCTGTTGGAAACCCTATGTGTAGTGTAAATTTGGCTAAGGCCGTGATTTGGGACTTTGGCCAAATTTGGGGCTTTTGGCCTAGACTAAGTCAATTAATTAAATTGACATGAGATTAGTCTAAATAACCCAATTTGTGATAGAATGGATTGTATTAATGAAGGTTGGATCATCGTATCAACCTTAGGCATTCTCTTGGGTTGAAGGTGATCTAATTTGGGTATTATGGCTTGATTGAGCTTTATGGTTAGCTCATTAGTAAAGCCATGTTAGAATCTAACGTTGGCTAGTAAATTGAGACTTAATCATGGTTATTATCATGTAATTGGACTGATTTTGATGAATGAATGAACCTATGATTGTCCAGGGTTTGTTGTTGATTCAATTGTACCAATTGCTTAATTTGGTTTGAATTGGGATTGGCTAGTCTAGCCAATCAATACTGAGTGTTTCTTTACATTTGGTTTCTATATATGACATTGTAGTATAAAAACGATTTAACTGATTAACTAGTGTATTATGCATGTTTTTAATGATTCATGAAAATGGATTTGAGCATAGTCTAGTTGGGTTAACAATTGGGTGGATCTCCTAGTATGGAATTCTAGAGAGTTCAATTGGGCTAGATGGTGATCCCTAGTTGTAGACCTTGCAGAGGATTTTACAACTTGTGTAGATAGGATCGCCTAGGCATGGTGATTTTCTTGGTGGGCTAATCCTATGGGCTACACAACGCCATGAATTCTAATAGAATACGAGTAGAGAAGTTCAATCTGGCGTTGGATGTCGCGAACTCAGGGCCTTGTATTGCTTCTTACTCAGGAGGTGTCTAGGATTGCATATGACATGTTTGGAAAATGAAATGCATTGTCTTGAATATTGAAGTGGTGCATTATGTTTAGCATGCATATGATCTTGTATGTCACCATGTTATTTAAATTGTTTTGATGAACTTTCGCCATGTTTTATCTAAATGCATGTAAATTGCCACTTGTATAAAACATTCACTGAGCATGTTGTAGATCACTTCTCATTCTTATCATTTCAGGTTCTAATAGGAAGGGGAAAGGGAAGACCTAGCTGCGTAGAGCTTCCCGAGTTTCGGTGATGTAGGTGTTTAGTACATTCTTTTATTTTGGTATTATGTACTTAATAACACCTAATGTATATACTTAACACATAGATGAGATGTATTTATGGTTAGGTATGGTTTTGTATATTTTGGACTTTAAGGAATTTTATATTTGGTATTTTGGAAGACGTATTATTAATGTTGTTTAATTATGTCTATGTTTTGATGGTAGATGTGGAATTCTGTGTTTAGTAGGTTGTTAGATGAGGCTGACGGAACACCGGGTGTATTGAGAAAGGATATACCGGGGGGGTTCCGTGCCGGTCATGACGTCACTGGTTGTTGATTGTGGCAATTGATGCAAAAATGAAGCTCCAAAATCACCAAGATGAATTTCATTCAAACTTTCTCTCGCTCTAGTTGTTTTGAAAATGTGATGAAATAGAAGATATAGATAAAGGCTCATTCTCTTATTTTCTCACAAAACACTTAAACTCTTAGGAAACTTTTTGATTTAAAATCAAGCACACAATTTCCTTCACAATCAAGATAGGTTTCTTTAAAAAGAAGATTTCAAATTGAAGCTTGAAGAGAAAACCCCAAAGAGAGATATTGAAATGTTTGTAAAAATATTTGAACACTTGTTGAAAACAATTTGGACACTTGAATGATTTTTCTCAAAACCAAGTTGAAAATGATTTTGTAGAAACTAAGATTTTTTTTTTGAAAATAAGAACAAAAACATTAACACAAGTTTCAAAAACACCAAGTGCTTGAGATCTCTCAAAATGATCTTCTCAAAAATTGAAGATTAAAGCACAGGAGATTTCTTCGAAGTAGAGAGAAAACTTAAAGGATGATGAACACGTAAAGATCAAAACCTTTTTTTTCTCAAATAAAAAACAAAAACACTTGAGTTTGTGAAAACTTGTTCAATTTTGAAAACCAGGAGAAAAATACAATTGCACAAGTTTCTAAAGAATTTTGCAAAAGATACTCACAATGAGCTAAAGAGTGTATTTATGGAGAAATACCCCGGAAAAAAATAGGAAACATGTTTCTGTGGAGAGAAGCGCATTTTTGTTTAAAAACACTGAAAAATAGCTCTCAGGAAAACATGGAGAAACGCATTTTTGTGTGAATTTCAAAAATACCCAAAAAGAGAGAAATGTGTTTCTCTGGTAGAAGCGTGATTCTGTGTAAATTTCCTGAAATGCCCAAAAATAGAAAAACACGTTTCTTAGAGGAAAAGCGTGTTCCTGTTCATTTCCAGAGGACATCAGTTTCTCGACATTTTAAAAAGCGTGTTTCCTTGTCTCTGAGAGAAGTTCATCATTTTGAGAATACAAGAAGCGCGTTTTTTGTTTAAGAAAGTGTGTTTCTATATGTCCAGTTGAGAAATTTCTCTCTGGACAATAAAGAAGCGCGTTTCTTAAGGAAGAAACACGTGACTACTTACAAAGAAACTTGGTTTTTGATTTTTCAAAATTTTTCTAGGTCCACAATATGATTTCTTGAAAAACCAAAATTGAATACATTTGAAAAACATTTTGATCATACAAAAACTTATGATTTTAAAGTATGATGCATGCATGTAGATAACTTGAAAATAAATGAGCAATATAGAGACAAGGAAAGATTACAACCTAGTTCTAAGTACACTTGTAAGCTCTCATTCTTGTCTCCATGTCAACACGTTTAATCTTTTCCTTTGACTTTGTTTGATCTACTTGAGTTGACTTGAAATCACTTGAATCTTGTATTGGTTTTTTACCATTGATCTTTGGTGCTGAAACATACTTAATTAAACAATTAGCACCAACTATTATATTGTTTATTAGCATCAAAACACTAGGAAAAGTCTAATTGGAAAACCACTTAGGTCAACGGTCTCCCCCTTTTTGATGATGACAAACAATATAAACTTGATAAAAATAACAACTAAATAGCGCAGGATAGTATGATCATAAATATGAAGTGATGGACACCCAAGGGGGGTGAATTGGGTGTTAGCCTTTTCAATGTGGATCTTTTTTAAATATTTGAAATACGTGAATAGTCAATAACACAGGAATATAAATAAAGCAACAAAATAGATAATGCACAGCGATATATAGTGGTTCGGCTTCCCAATAAGCCTACCTCCACTACCTAGTCTCCTCGACTAGGATTTCTAGAACTTTTTACTAAACAGATCCTACTGCACAGGTGAGGATCAAATCGGATACACGAGAATCTTCCCAACTAGCACACTTGCTAGATTACAATGATGCATTGGTTTATCAACAGGAAATTTGCTGAACAAGGGAACAAACTCCAAGAGAAAAGTAAACTACAACTTTAAATGATTTCTTGCAGGATTTCCCAGCCACTATAGTAATGGAAAACATGTACAACATTAAATCGAGAAATTGAAATGATATTACCTTGAAACAAACCAGAAATGAGATATGTGATAAAACTCAAGATGATGAATAACTTTTGTTAAGTAAGAAATACCAAAATCTCAGTGCATCTGCAAGTATTTTCAAATCTTAAATGGAGGCTGCCTCTAGTTGCAAAGAAAATAACTTTAGAGAAAGATAATAAAAGTTCTTGATGTAAAAACAAGAGTTAATGATTGTTTTTATAATAAAACATGTCTCATAACCCAAAACCTATTATGAATGGCTAGGATTAGAAGTTTTAATCTTGCATTAGTGAAATCAATGGCCCACATTGGTTGCTTAAGCTTAAAACTAGAAAATGAGCAAATATGGAAACATGTTGGAATGCGTTTCACGAGACCCGAGACAAAAACATTGATTTTTGTCAACCCAGCTGGAATGCGTTTCAGTTAGCTGAAATGCGTTTCAGTGAACTTGAGGCAAAAACATATCAAAATGAGATTTGAACAGCTGGAACGCGTTTTACTCAAACTGAAACGTGTTTCACCAGACCCGAGAGTTATGCACACTCTTTGCCTTGTACGTGAAACGTGTTTCTCCTTGCTGGAGTGCGTTTCAGCTTGTCCGAGGCGAATGAGACGTGGTTTTGCTATCGAAGTGTGTTCTATAAAGTAGGAATGCATTCCGCGAGTTCTTGTGAAACATAGACATGTCAAGAATACCATTCTTGAACATGTTTAAGTTTTGTGATGGATAACACGATGAAAACTATTTGAAACGCGATCAACTATATTCAAAGTCAAAATATCATGCATTGAGTTCTATGTAAATAAGCATACATTCGGGATTCATTTTCAAAGATATGCAACATGATCATTTTAAAATAAATATAAAGAAAAAATGATTATGATCATGATCGAAAGAATAAATAACCGAAAAGTTATTAATTCAAGAAATCAAAAAATCAAATACGAAAAGTCTTGAGAGAAACCGATCAAACATGAATGGCTGATCAATTAAGAATGAAACCAACAACCTAAAATGATCTAAAGCAATCACAAAATGAAATATTATTACAGTCTATTTGCTTTGATCTCTGGTTGACTTCAGTTTGACTCTGACTACTTCTCCTTGGAAGTATGATGCGAGAGATGACATTGTGAATAAGATGAGGCATGAAGAAGAACGTGGTATTAGAAACTTTATTAGGATAGGTTGGATGCACTATTCGTTTAGAGAAGTTATTAAGAACTTCCAGCTTGTCAAAGCCCAAAAAATTGACGTTCCCTTTGACTTGTCTTATGTTATCTTTAGCTGGCTTGCATTGCTTGCACATTAGAGTTCCTTGGTAGTTGTACTTCAAGTTTTGCTTTTGGAACTACTATGCGATGAATGTATTGTTTATGTTTCTGAATTTAAGACTTATAACATATTAATCTGAAACATGCTCAACACATAATTTAGATAACATAAAATATCGTTTGAAATCATCAAAAGTGCAAAGGGTGAGGGTCATTAAGCCAACAATCTCCTCTTTTTTTATGATTTCAAACATCTTACTCTAGGCTTGATTGAAGCTTGATGAATAACTAAGACTTATAGATGAAACAATTATATAACATTTGCATGGCAAGAAAGTATGCATACCATAGCATGTATCAAAGTATAACATTATATTTTATCCAAGTTCTAGAGTTCAAAGAGACTTCAAAAGAGGCAAAAAATATAAAAAAAAACTCTCCCTTAATCCTACATATTTCTCTAACTCCCCCTGAGTTTGTGCTCAGTGTAATCCACAAAATTCTCCCCCTTTGGAATCATAAAAAAGGGTTAGACTATCCTGTCGGTGGATGAGATGGACCAGCTTGTCGCTCCAAGTCTCAAAAGATATCATCTTGAGAGATGGTCAAGTTATGAGATGTATCGAAACCGCCAGGAGGTGGAGGTGCTGAAGGAGAAAAGAAATCATGCATCGATGGCTAAGAAGAATTAAGAAGCTGGAGCTCAAATGAGTCGAGACGACTTCAAAGATGCAAGAACTCTGACTAAAAAGACCTATCCACTGAGAAATCATCTTCGTAGCCAAGAAAGCGGGATACACGATCATGACGGTTAGCAAGACCTGTCACGACAGTGTGAATAGATGTGAGATCGGAATGCATGGAAGCTATAGAAGTGGTCTAGGTAGTGTGGATCTCACACAACATCTGCTCAAGATTGCTAAAATCAAAACTAGAAGATGGTACAAGTGGAGGTGGCTGACTAGGTCCAGCCGTAGCACTGTGAGGGGTATTATCAGATGACTTGGAAGAAGAGCTAGAAGTCAGATAAGCATTGTCGTCGGAGGGATCTTCTCCAAAGTGTTCTTCCATCTCATCGGAAGAGGGATCGTTCAGATGAGGAGACTCAAAATTACCATATGACTCCCCCCGTGGCACCTGTCTAGGAGTAAGCCATCGGTGCAACCTGCTTACATAATAGAATCCCATGTTATGGAGAGTGCCTTCATCAACAACGTCTTGTGGCTGACCATGACTGATCGGTCGAACAGCTGTCAGATCAATTCATCGTAGTGGCGAGGTGATGGCAGATAATATGGGAAAAATTGACCCGAGTCCCTGATGTAATCACCTATATAGAAAAGAGATCAACCGGAGTGACGTTGCTACGACTACTCCTCCGTGGAAGTATGATGCGAGAGATGACATTGTGAATAAGATGAGGCATGAAGGAGAACGTGGTATTAGAAACTTTAGTAGGATAAGTTGGATGCACTATCCGTTTGGAGAAGTTATTAAGAACTTCCAGCTTGTCAAAGCCCAAAAAATTGACGTTCCCTTTGATGTCCAAGGCATACAGGCCACCTCGTGGTAACTCAAATTTATTTTCAATGAGCCTCGGAAAAATGACAATGCGATGAACCATTACACATGAATGATATCGGTAAGTGTTATGATCACAGTCATCCGCATCTTGAGTGAGGCCACTATAAAATGCCTGAACAAGAGTCTCATACCAAGGCGTAGTGAAGCGACATAATGAAGTCTAACATAATTCATAGAAAAGAGGTCGGAGCTGGACATAGGCACGATCAAAGAATGCAAAGTTGACGTACACGCCTGGAGAAAGTGGATGTCGCCGAAGCACTTGGTTCAAAATTTGTTCAAGCATAGGAGCTGGTGGTGGTGGTGGTGGTGGCGATCGACAACGAGGTCTGGATGGGCGATCCTCCCGTTCATTTCTTCTATCTTCTGGTTCGGATGACAAATCAGACGAACTATTTCCACGTGGAATGACCACATTGTGAGTATTTCTTGTCGGGTTTCTTTTTGGCATTTCGTCAAACACTTGATGTTCAAGGTACCAAACGAACAAGTTTCAGCAGGAACGCGACAATGGCGCAATAAAGTATGAATAAAAAGATAGGAGAATAGTTGGAGGGTGTCCCGCAAGCTTTCCAACTCCTATTTTTGCGAAGAAAATGGTTGTCGTATGCGAGAGAAAAATGGAACGCAAGTTGGGCAAGAGAAGGAGGTGAAACGCGTTGGAATGCAAATGAATCACGTTTCATCTTGAGCATGCATTATAAAGTCTCGTCGGCCCAGCTGAAATGCGTTTCAGCACCCATTTGTCACAAAACTGGGTGCTCAGCCTTGGTGAAACGCGTTTCACTAGGCTGGAACTACTTTCACCCTGTTTTCCTCATTTTTGAACTTTTAACTTATTTCTTCGATTAGTCGAGGAAAATTTGGTGTAGCACGCATTTTGATAACGCTAGTATTACTTAAGATGCATTTGAAACCTTCGTTATCATAATTAATTTCTCAAGTTAAGCGAGAATAGTGCCAATGTTCTTCATAAGTCTGTTCCCATGAACATGCCTAATTCTCTTCGGATTAAAACAAATTGATCCTTAGGTAGAGGTTTCGTGAATATACCGGCTAATTGATCTTTAGTTCCTATGTGTATGAGTTTGACATCGCCTTTTTGCACTTGATCTCGAAGAAAGTGATGTCAAATCTTGATGTGCTTGGTTCTTGAGTGCAACATTGGATTTTTGGAGATATGAATTGCACTGGTGTTATCACAAAAGATATCCACACATTCAACATGAATTTGGTAATCGGATAGTTGCTGTTTCATGTATAAAACTTGAGGGCTGCAACGTATTCTGCTTCAACAGTGGATAAGGCTACAAAGTTATGTTTCTTACTGAACCAAGAAATCAATGAACCGCCTAAGAAGTGGCAAAAGCCAGAGGTATTTTTTTCGATCAACTAGACAGCCTACATAATCAGAATCCACAAAGCTACAAAGATCGAACAATGTACTCCTATTATACCAAATTCCCATGTCTAGTGTCCCACTTATGTATCTAAATATTCTTTTTACGCATTTAAGGTGGGATTCCTTTGGATCAGATTGGAATCGAGCACACAAACAGACTCTAAACATGATGTCTGGTCTACTCGCTGTGAGATACAACAAACTGCCAATCATCCCTCGATACATCATTACATCTACCAATTTTCTAGTCACATCTTTATCCATTTTGCTGGATGAACTGCAAGGAGTGTTATTTGATTTCAAGTTTTCAAACTTGAATTTCTTTATCATCTCTCTTGAATACTTCGACTGACTTAAAAATATTCCATTTTTCATTTGTTTGATCTGTAAGCCAAGAAAGTAATTCAGTTCTCCCATCATACTCATCTCAAATTCACTTGTCATAATTGACGAGAATTCTTTTCAAATTGATTTGTTCGAGGCACCGAAAATGATGTCATCAACATAAATCTGTACTAGTAACATATCCTCACCTTTGTTTTTAATAAACAAGGTCGAGTCTAACTTTCCTTTCTTAAAATAATGTTCTACCAAGGAAGAACATAGTATGTCATACCATGCTCTGGGTGCTTGCCTTAATCCGTATAAGGCTTGTGAAGGCGATAAACCTAATTTGTTCTTTGAGTGTCCTCAAAACCGGGCGGTTGCTTCACTATACTTTTTTCATTTATAAAGTCGTTTAAAAACACATTTTTGACGTCCATTTGGTTTAGTGAGAAATCCTTATAGCAAGCATAAGCTAGTAACATTCAATTTGTTTCTAGTCTTGTTACAGGTGCAAATACCTCTTCATAGTCTATTATTTCCTCTTGGTTGTACCCTTGTGCAACCAATCTTGCCTTATTTCTAACAATCTCTCCTTGTTCATTTTTCTTATTCCTAAAGACCATTTTGTTCCAATAACTGTGTGGTGACTAGGTCTAGGAACACTTTGTTTCTTACAAAATGTCCTAATTCCTCTTGCATCGCTAAAGTCCAAAACTCATCATCTGAGGCTTCCTCAACCTTGGTTGGCTCTATCTAGGAGACAAATGGTACATGCCCTTGATTTCGACTAACAGATGCTCTAGTGGTTACTCTTTTGGTTAGGTCACCTATAATTTGATTTGTGGGTTGATCTAGGAGTAACCTAGAGTTTTTAGGAGGTTCTATGATGGATTCATTTCTATCTTCCTCACTTGTCTCTTGATTTTCATATTCTTTTAACGGAACGAGGTCTTCATCATCATCAAGATCTATTTTCTCTAAATCCTTTTGTAATGCCGCTCTTGGGTCGACTTCATTGAATTTTATATGAATTGATTCCTCAATTGTCTTTGATGATTCATTGAATACCCAGTATGCCTTGCTACGAGAGGAATATCCTAGAAATATGCCTACATCAGATTTTGGATCAAACTTGTCTATGTTGTCTTTATCATTTAAGATGTAGCATTTGCACCCAAACATTCGAAAATGGCTTATGCTAGGTTTTCTATCTTTCCACATTTCATAAGGAGTTTTGTTTAAATTCTTTCTAAATATAGTCCTATTCATCACATAGCATGCAGTGTTTATGGATTTAGCCCAAAAATATTTTGCCACATATTCACACAGCATGGTCCTGCACATATCCTGAAGGGTGCGGTTCTTTCTCTCAACAACTCCATTTTGTTGTGGACGAAAGGAGATGAAAGATGATGGGTGTATCCTTGTTTGTTATAGAAGTCTTCAAGACTTTTATTAACAAACTCTCCACCCCTATCACTTCAAATAATAGTAATTTTATACCCCTTCTCATTTTCGACCTCAGAACAGAATTTTAAAAACACATCAAACACCTCATGTTTATGAGCTAAAAAGTAAACCCATGTAAATCTAGTGAAGTCGTTCACAATCATAAAACAATATGATTTTCCAACCAAACTAAGTGTATGTGTGGGTCCGAACAAGTCCATATGAATAAGTTCTAATGCTCTAGATATGGAGCTTTTCTTTTTGCTCTTAAAAGAGGATTTTGTGTGTTTGCCTAGTTGACAAGGTTCACAAACTTTATCCTTCAAATACACTCCTTTGGGGATGCCTCGAGCAAGATCAAATTTAGCAAGTCTAGAGATGTTGTCCATTCCTATATGAGTTAATCTTCTATGCCACAACCATGCATCATTATGATGAATTGCGCTCAAACATGAAACATTTTGATTACCAATATCACAGAAATTAATAACATACACATTCTTATCTCTAGAAGCAGTAAAGGCAATACTGTCATCATCATGGTCTACAACACATCTTGTAGCTTCAAACAAAACGACATATCCCTTGTCACACAATTGGCTAATGCTCAAGAGGTTATGCTTCAGGCCATCAACAAAAAGAATATCCGATATGGTTAAAGAGTTGTTACCTACTTTACCGACGCTAGTTATCTTTCCTTTGCTGTTGTTTCCAAATGTGACAACTCCTCCATCTTTATGAGTAAGATTCAAGAACTTTTATCCATCACCGGTCATATGCCTAGAACACCCACTCTCCAGGTACCATGATTTATGCTTGGAGCAATCCTACATTACATGAAAAATCTTTGATTTTTGTACCCAAAATCCTTTGGGTCCTTGATAGTTAGCATCACTTAAAATGGATTTTTCTATCCATGCAAATTGTCCCTTGTGTTTGTGTATGATAAGGCATCTTACTATAGTGTGTCCTTGTCTATTGTAATGATGGCAGATAGGCCTTTTGGTCAGTACATGGTCATAGGCTCTTTATTTATGTCCGACACTATATCCTAGACCTACTTTGTTGAATACACATCTCTGTGAACTCAACATCATATCAAACATCTTCTGTCCATTAGTGAACTTGGTCACTATAGATGTTAGATCTTCCACAATTTTTCTAAGTGTGTCTCTTTCCTCTCTAGCCTTTTCAAGGTTCACCTCTAAAGCGCCAATGCCCTCAAGATGCGACTCTATTTTGCCTAAGGTTGTTATCAAAACCCTTTTCAGCTTTGTGTTCTTTCTAATTTCCTTGTCTAGTTGACTTTTTACAAGACTAAAATCGTTAGCATCTACTAAATCATCAAAGTCATCAAAATTTTCAAGGTCAGAAAGTTTTACATTGGTGTTTTCCATCAAACAAAGTATTTTCTTCTCATCATTAGATTCTGACTCATGCTCGTTGGATGATGTGTCATCCCATGTCGCCTTAAGAACCTTCTTTTCTTTTCTTCGATCATTGAAGGTATCTTCTTGTTTGGACACTCGTTTTTTACATGTCCCAGCTTATTGCACCCGAAACATATTAACTCGTTTGGTTTTGCACCAAACTTTCTATTTTTGTAGAATCTTGAGCTTGGTCCACCTTTTCCTCTTTTTCTTATTATTTGACTCTGTCTTTTAGAGAACATAGCTACTTCATCATCCGTGTCATTTCTGAAGTCGTCTTTTCTATATTGTTTTGTGTCGCATTTAGAGCTAGATCTTTCTTTGTTTTGTTCTCTTCTTTTTGCACACGTTTTTTCTCTTTCCTTCATCTTCGTCTCATGTACCATCAGTGATCCACACAGTTCATAGAAGGTATATTCTCCAAGGTTCTTTGCCTCTTCTATGGAAGTGACCTTTGGATCTCATTCTCTAGGTAATCCTAGTAGAAACCTCCCAACCATTTTTTCTTGAGGGTAGGTTTCAACGAGATTTTTGATCTCATTTATGATCTTGGTAAATCTTGTTATACCATCAGATATTTCTTCACCTTCTTTCACCTTGAAGGTTTCATATGCTTCTTCAAGGATATGCAACTTTGTTTCCTTGACTTGCTTGGTACCTTCATGAGTAACCTCACGTTTATCCCAAATTTCATTGGATGTTGTACTAGCACTTACTCGGTTAAACTCATTTGCTGATAGACTGCAAAATAATATATTAATGGTGTCACGACCCACGATACGTCATGTCATGACCAGCACGGAACCCCGTGTATATCCTCCATAGATATACACGACATCCCGATAAGCCTTCTAATACACATCATAATCCCAAATACACAACAATAAACACATATGGACATAATCAAATAATATTACATTCCCAAAATGTAAGCCATAATTTTTTTTTCTATGTTCACACTGATCAAAAGTACAAAATAATACTTAACAATGATTACAACCCATCTAAGTGTCAAGTATACGTATTAGGTGTTACATAGTACAATTTATCAAAATAAATGCGGAAAAGTACTAACACCTACATCAACCAGAGTTCGGGAAATGCTCTACAGCTAAGCCTTTCCTTTCCCCTTCCTATCCGATCCTGAAAAGATAATAGTGAGGGGTGAGCTACAACAATCCCAGTGAATGTTTTCTACAAGTGGCTACATACATGTGCATTTATGTAAAACATTGCAAGATTCATTAAAATAGTTTAAACAACTGGAATGTAAATGAGGTTGCATACATGTTCAATATAAGACCTTATGTCATATCAAGACAATGCATATCACTTATGACATCTTCATGCACCAAAACACCTCCTAGGAAAAAATCGATTCAAGAACATGAGTGCGTGAAACCCATGCCCGAATGACCTCTTACCCGTATTCTAATGGGAATTCCAAGGGCACGTCACCGATTTACTATTCATTCCAAACCCTATTCAGGTTTAGACGAACTACGACTGCGCCTACCCTTGAAACCCTCTGTAAGGTCCACAACCGGGGATCCCACTAGACTTACTGAATTTCTCGAAGGAAACCCCAACTAAGAGACTCAACCAAATTATTTTCCCAACTGACTATGATCAAATAATTTTCATGAGATATCAAATCATGCATACCATAATAATTAAGCATTTAAAACATTTCTATAATAGAATGTCACACATAGAAGACACAAGTAAAGAAACACTCACAATTGATTGGCTAAGTCTACCCAATCCAATTTTCAATCCAAGAAAGTACTAGAAGATCCACGAATCACCTCGAGTACTTCAATCACCAATTTGCCTACGTGGCTTACTCAAACCAACCAAGGTCCCTACATATAACACATGGTCCATACAATACTAGAGATCAACCAAAGTATGCTAATAACCTTGTTCAAACCTAATTCTATAGTCAATTTGAGATTATAGCATGGTGATAGTCATGAGTCAACCCATATTGCTCAATTCAACCATATAATCATCAAATTAGACTACACCTAACCCAAATTGAATGCCATAGGTTGATTCTCATGATCCAAAACGCTATAATACAAAGCATTCAATCATATTAAGGGTTAATTAGGCTATGCCTCAAGTCAATGACATCAATTGACTAAGTTCAAATCAAAATCCCCAATTTGGCAATACATTACCTAAGGCCAAATTGAACTAAGTCATACCAATTAACATAGGTTCAAACATTCTAAACCCATGAACCTACTCAAATGAGGTCCAATTAAATGATTCCCAAGTCAATTTGGTCAATTGACTTGGTTTAGGTCAAAAGCCCTAATTTGGGCAAAATCCCTAATTTACATGGAAATCCCCAAATTGCATAGGAATGTCAATTTACATGGCCTAAGCCAAAATTACCCTACAATTAGGTTCCCCCTATTCAAGATCAGTAATTTAGAGTGTCATACATCCATAATTACTCATCAATTTCATACAAATCACAAGAAATTTGAATAGAAAACCTTAGGTCAAAACACAAGTTTTAGGTCAAGTCTATGAAACCCCCTCCAATTTCTTGCTAGAAATTGGGGGTTTCACCTCTAGAGTACTCCCCATACACTCAAGGTCAACATATATTAATTTCAAAACCTAATTCCAACTTTGATTTTCCATCACCCTTTCAAAAACGGGATTCAATAGAACCCTAGGATGAAAAAATCAGTTGCGTGCTTGTAAGAGAATGATGGAAGGAAGAAAAATGAGAATGAAATGGTTACCTTGATGATTCTTGAGCAAGAATCCACCCAAAAACCTCATTTTTCCCTTCTTTTTCTCTTCTCATCTTCTTTCCCCTTTCTCCAAGCTCTCTAGCACTCTTGAAGGTGGAAAAATGAGCAAGTGTGAGAAAATCCTGTTTTGGTTTGTATTTATAGAAAAATTTGGGCCCACAACTCAAAACACACTTAAACAAAAGGAACAATTTTTTTTTTCTGCTGCATTTACTTCCACTAAGATACTCAATGTTATACAAATTACTCATCAATTGATCATCTTAACCGTTCAAATATTTTATGAGCTCGTTACCAACATTATGGTAAACATTCAGCTAAATCCAACAGTGGGATTGCGAGATCCAACCGTTTGATCAAACCTGCGCAAGAAACTCCGTAAATCCGAAAAACAGTGTTCGGAGCTTTATAACACACAGTAGACAACTCCGATCAAGATCTTCACCGATCATAATGAAGATCTATCAGAGAAGAATAAGATGACAAAATCTTAGCTCAATTGAACCATGGATTTAGGATATCACGCTATTGATGTAATCGGTGATAGAAATTTTCTTCCTCCATGGAGCGAGCTCCACTAATCCAAAACACCATTTTTGACATGTTTCGACGTCGAACGGGTCTCCGATCATTCTGAAACTTCATGCAAAGGCACTCGAACCAATGCGCGTCGAGAATCATATACGTATACGTACACGTATAGGGGTACTATACTGGTCAAAATGACATCATCCTAAGGTACGAGCGTTACAATTCTCCCCAACTTAAGGGATTTTGTCCTCAAAATAAAAGCAAGAGAACTAACCTTGGTCGGTAAAAAGATCGGGGAATTGCTCTCTCATCTGGACCTCGTGCTCCCAGGTTTGCTACCGGAGTGGGTTCTACAAAGTAGGAATGCATTGCGCAAGTTCTTGGGAAACATATACATGTCAAGAATACCATTCTTGAACATGTTTAAGTTCTGTGATCGATAAAACGATGAAAACTATTTGAAACGCGATCACTAGATTCAAAGTCAAAATATCATGGATTGACTTCTTTGAAAATAAGCATACATCTGGGATTCATTTTCAAAAAAATGCAACATGATCATTTTAAAATAAATATAAAGAGAAAACAGTTACGATCATGATCGAAAGAATAAATAACCGAAAAGTTATTAATTCAAGAATCGAAAAGTCAAATACGAAAAGTCTCAAGAGAAACCGTTCAAATATGAATGGCTGATCAATCAAGAAAGAAACCTACAACATAAGAAGATCTAAAGTAATCACAAAATGAAATATTATTACAGTCCATTTGCTTTGATCTCTGGTTTACTTCAGTTTGACTTTGACTTGTCTTCGGTATCTTTAATTCGCTTGCATTGCTTGCACATTAGATGCAACACCCTTCACTTTTTCTACTGTGGAAACTAATTCAACTGCTTGAAACCTTCCACGTGTAATTTCAATAAGTGGTAAAAGCCCCCCAAAGGAAAGATATAGTAGAGCCCCCCTTGGGGGGCCAGCCCCAAGGGGCCACCCTATAAATAGGGGTGGCCCCCTTAGTTCAATCCACCGAACTCCCGAGCTCTTCTCGCCCTCCTTCAACTTTTTGCGATATCTTGCATCCCTGCACACTTCAAGAAGTTAGAAAAAAGTGCTACGCCACTACAGTTGTGTAAGGTGGGGAATGAAGGCTCGGTTTGCATTTCTTACTTGTTTAATATTGAATTACATAACATCATGCATCATATTTGTTACAATACTTTACTTCATGCATGAGGCTATCTATTAAAAATGATGTATTATTGGATGCAATACTGGCCCAGAATAGTAACGCTGTCACTGGATATATTATTGGGTGCTATGCAGTTACGTTGGCCCCAGATTAGCGCTGGAACTCATGAGACCTCTCAGTTGCTGGAAATATTACTTGTGCCTCGGGTCACAAGTTGCGAGTGGATGGTACTTGGCCTGTGATGCCGTGTGACCAGGGTTCATTCATACCATTGCTTGATTGTATTGTTGTGGCATAACTAATTGATGATTGTTGTTCTGTATTCTTTATTATGCATGTAAGATTTGTTTGCCGTGCTTGATCTCACTGAGCTGTTGAGCTCACCCTGTTGCTAATCTTTTCTGGGAATTAAGATGGGTTTCAATGGACTTATTTCAGGGGTTATGGCCAAACCCGGTCTATGTAGGGACTTTTGTGTATGTACTCTTTCCAGGTTCCGTTAGACCGGTCTGATGATGATGGAGATGGTTCTAGGCTTCTAGATGTCTCTCTTTTCCTACTACTCTTTTTGTTATTTTGTTACTTTTGTAGGGGTTTGCCTTTGTTACCTTTTGTCAACTTTTTGGTATAAGAAATGTAATAATTAACAAACTTTATATGTGAAATATAACCGTATTTTCCTTAATAATTTGTATTGTATTATTGTTAATGTGTGCCACTATACTTCTGTATGTGCGACTCTGATCGAGTGGAGTGAGCACTCGACCCCTCCTAATTTGTTGCACCTCGCTTAGGGTCGATGGGGTGGGGTGTGACAAATTATATGGTATCAGAGCATGGTCTTGGATATTCCTGATTGGTATTTTAAAACTTTCACCATCACTACAAAGGTGAATGGTCTGACATCACCCTTACATCTGCAATATTGTCTGAAGTTTTAGAAATTCTTGAGAGGGTACCACTCTGTGATATTTACTCGTCCAGAGGCAGGTTGAGTGTTGTCCCAAACTCTCCACACATGTTTAGGTGTCTTACTTCTCAGGCTGACTACATGGTTAGTAGGATCAAGACCAGTGACATTAAAGAGCAATATAATCCTCCCATACAAGTGAGCATGTCAAATATTTTGCCCCAACCTGGAAAAAGATATACTACCACTCACCCTCAATGTATTTTGGCATACTGTTTGATAAAGGAAATTCATGTCAATCTTCCTTATATCATTTTGCGTCACATGGCACTTTGCACTCAAGAACGAACCTGTCTTCCATATGGAGCACTATTAAACAAAGTGTTCCGTCATTTCAGAGTTTTTCCTAGCCCAACTGAGATAACATCTCCTTTGTACGGTGACATCACCGTAAGTGTGGTGAACTCAAGTGGACCCAAGGGAAGTTGTGTTGTTAAAAGGCGAGGAAGTAGGCCAACTTAATGGGAAAATTTTCCTGACATAGCTTCACACTTCTCCAAAAGACCTTGAGAATTTTGTCCTTGATTTTCCCGATATCCCAGAATAAGAGACAGACTTTCCTACGGAAGAATATATTTCTCCATCCACAACACAAGAAACAAATACCCAACAACAACTTGTGGATCAAATGCGAGAAATGATACTAGCAACTGAGGAGCGAGTGAGGAAAGATATGAGAGACCAGTTTGAAGTACAAAATCGCAACCTTGAAGAACACACTCGAAGCCTCAAAGAACAACAAGAGGCTATTGACTCACTGCTTAAGTGGTGTGAAGAATGTTATGCTGCACTACCAAGGATTGCTCATCCGGTTTCAGGTGAGAGAGACTTTGGACAGTCGTCCTAATAGGCACAAGATTTGTCAGTGAATCTTAACCTCAACATTGGGGCCTCTCCATTTCCTAACCCAACATTTGCTAGGCAAGTTATGGAAACTCCTTTATTCTTTCCCAGCATGGAACAATCAGTATCTCAATTCTCCTCTGAAAATTTTAATTTTGATCTTGCACCTCCTCAATAGTTTACTCACAGTAAATATACTTTTTAAAATCTCAGTAGTTTAACGTAGCTTCGTAGTAAGTTGAAGTATTTTGAAAGTAATGTCGATATCCTTGTAGTAGTTGAAATAGTTTGTAAACCTTTGTAAAAAAAAAAAAAACTTCATGCCGAATTTTTAGCTCGAGATATACTAAACATTTTGTGATGTTGTGTGCTAGACTATATGGTAGGCCCACTCATCCAGTGAGTTTCCTCACTATTAATGGGTTTGACGTGGTATGGGACACATCAAACTCACACAAATACTGATGAAAACGTGAGACGAGGTAACCTACGGACCTGCTATGTAGCAATTTATGGCGGAAGTCTGACTTACCGTCAATATCATCAAGTTCACATGGTATGGGACGTGAGAACTTGAAGGATAATAATGGTAGACGGTCTTCCACCGGAATCTGCAAAAGACCGTGCACAGATCCCCTTGGTTGGACCACGTCCCTTTTCACCAAATTCATGCGGAATGGGACATATGAATTTTGACGATAATAGGAATCGTCAGGTCTTGGTGATAGGTGAGCATAGTATAAACAAGTGAAAAAGAGTTGCGACATATAGATGTAGGTGACAACACGAGGAAAAGGTCGAGAAAATATTTGTGGCATGTACTGGTATTCAACAATGTAGCTATTCTCACAAATACACAAGAAATTGTTTTTAAACATATTTTAAAAGCAAATACTACTATACACATTTAAAAAAATTTATACTATAATGCCACATATAGAAATTACAAGTAAAAGAAACACTCACAACTTGATTGGCTAGACCTAGCCAATCCAATTTCCAATTTCCAATTCCAAGAAGCACTAGGATGCCACAATCACCCAATGCAACTCAATCCCCAATTGGCTTATTTGGCTAACTTAGATCATTCACAAATCCTGAAACATACATGGTTTATGCCGAAATTGAAAATCAGTCCAAGTATGCCAACTAACCATGTTTAAACCCAAATCAAATGCCAATTAAGATTCTAAAATGGTCCTACACATGAGCCAATCTCATATTGCCCAATTTAACCATTTAATACCCAATTAACCCACATTTAGCCCTATAAAATGCAATAAGTTGATCTAACCACTATAATACATGACATCAATCATAAATAGGGTTAATTAAACTAATTGCAAGTCAATTTGACCAATTGACATCAATTAGGTCAAAATCCCCAAATTTGGGCAAATTCCCAAATCACATGCAATTTCCCAAATTACAAGGCCTAGGCCAAAATTGCACTACACCTAGGGTTTCCAGCAAGCAAGATCAGTAAATTGAACCATAAATCATCCAAATTTTCCCATTAGATCAGCATATATGACATGCAACTTGAATGGAAAACCCTAAGTCCATAACCTAGGTCTAGGTCAAATACATGGCTAAACAATAATTACACCTTTATTCAATGCATAGTTCGGATGTAACAAACTACTAAAAGAAAGATCCAATAACTAATTAACGGTTCACATTCAAGGAAATCAAGAGACAAACCTTGTGTCCAAAATTGAGCTAAATCCAATGGCAGATCAAAAAGATATGCCTCATTGATTAAGACAGCTCCAACTGAACTGTTTCTCCTCTCATGCTGCATATACTTGAACTCAGACGATTATATCTCCCAAAATACCCAACAATCCACATCTTAACCATTCATAATTCAAAACGTTAAGTTGTGAACCATCTTCTGAAGTATCACACCCATCCAACAGTAGATTTAAGAGATCCTGCAGCTTGATCTCAACTGTGCGAGAAATCTAGATTTTTCAACCAGTTGTGTTTGGGAGGTTATATCTCTCAGAAGAAAACTCCAATCAAGATCTCCACCAACCAGAATGAAGAACCATAAGAGAAGAACGGGCTGACAAATTTTCAGCTTGATCCGACCACGGATCTTAGAGATCAATTCTCTGATCAAAACATTGCTAAGACTTTCCTCCAAGCAGCTTCCTCTCTCTTTCTCTTCTCTCAACCTTGCTTTCTCAAAAACGTCCCCCAAGGAAGAAAATGAGAGATTGAGACACATGTTACACCCACATGCACCTATTTTGCCAAGTGTTAGCTTAAGGGCTCATTTGTTAGCCACACGGCCTTTACCCAATCACAACCTCACATGTGAATTGTTAACCAATGCACTAATTCCAACAATTCCATCATTTTTTTTCATTTATTTAATCAATACATGCCCATTTCAAATCATGATCCATTTGGCCCCCATAATACAATTAATAACACATACATTAATACCAATATGTCACTATTACTATCAATGTCATTAGCACATAAATGACAATATTAATATTGATAATTATCTAAAATAGCATGCAAAGACACTTGAACTAACACACGTCAAACATCAAATACGTATACGTACACATATACAGGAACTCTAAGGGTCAAAATGACATCATCCTAAGGTATGAGCGTTACAGGGGAACTGCTCCCTCATCTGGTCCTCACGCTCCCAGGTTTGCTCTTCGTTATCGTAAAATTGCCATTTGACTCGCACAAGCGGGATCTCTTTATTCCTTAGTTTCTGAACCCAAAGAGCCACAATCTGAATCGGCCACTCCTCATAAGTCGTATCCTCCCCAACTTGCAGGTGACTCACATCAAGCACATGATATGGATCAAGATAAGACTTCTTCAACTGATCGTGATTGTACTTCCTCAACATCGATACATGGAATACATCATGAGCACCCTCGAACTGAGAAGGTAGAGCCAACCCGTAAGATACTAATCCAATCCTCTCAACAATCCGGAATGGTCCAATAAATCTAGGGGCAAGTTTCCCTTTGACGTCGAACCTCATATGCCCCTTCCACGGTGAGACTTTAAGCAAAACTAATTCTTCATTGGCAAACTCTAACAGCCTATGCCTGTTATCATAATAACTTTTTTGCCTGTCCTGAGCTGACTTCAGTCTTTGCCGAATCAGCTTGACCTTTTCCGTCTAGTCAACAACTATATCAGGGCCCCATAGCTGCATATCGCCCACCTTGTACCAACAAGCTGGTGATCTACAGGGTCTCCCATATAAAGCCTGATACGGTGGCATACCAATGCTCGCCTGATAACTATTATTGTAAGCAAACCCACATAAGGGCAAATGCTCACCCCAATCTCCACTGAACTCTAACATGCAGTACTTGAGCATATCCTCCAGCATCTGTATCACTCTATCGGTCTGACCATCCGTCTAAGGGTGAAATGTGGTACTGAGTCAGAGACGGGAACCGAATCGAGTTTGCAATGCCTGCCAAAACCTCAATGTGAACCGTGGATCACTATCTGACATGATCAACACGGGTGCCCCATGCAGTCTCACGATCTCTCTCTCATATAATCTGCTTAGTCTACCCACTGAGTGTCTGGTGCTCATAGAAAGAAAATGTGTAGTCTTGGTCAATCAATCAACCACGACCTAAATAACATCAAATCTACCCTAAGACTTTGGTAATCCCATGATGAAATCCATCATAATGAGTTCCCACTTTCACTCAGGAATAGGTAATGGTTGCATCAGTCCTCCAGGCTTCTGGTGCTCGGCTTTAACCTGCTGAGATACTCCACATCTCTGTACATACTCAGCTATACTCTTCTTCATCCTATGCCACCACACAGACCTTTTCATGTCATGGTACATCTTGGTAGCCCCTCGATGAATAGTATACTGAGACCTGTGTGCCTCTTGAAGTAATTCAGCCCTCAACTCAACATCATATGGGATCCGTAGTCTCCCTCTGAAATGCAAGACATCATCTGACCCTCTTTGCCAATCGGCCTGGTCAGCACTGTCTGCTTATCTACATTACATATCGAAATCTGGATTATATTCCTGTAGATCCTTAACCTTTTGAATATGGGCATTAGCAAGCTACATGTGCATCTGAGCACATATCTCACCATGTGGTGTGTCCAAGAGTATACTTATCATCGTCACTCTCAAGTAAATGCCACTGCTGGGCCATCTAAAAAGAAACCATTCTAGTCTTTGCTCACTTTCAACCCAAAGCGTCAGCCACAACATTGGTTTTGCCAGGATGATACTTCAAAGAGAAATCATAATCCTTAAGCAACGCAAGTCATCTCCTCTGCTGCATATTCAGTTCCTTCTGATCAAAGATATACCTCAAACTCTTATGATCGGAATACAAAGTGAACCTCTCACCATAAAGGTAGTGCCTCCATAGCTTTAGTGCAAACACAATAGCTTCCAGCTCCAAATCAAGCACAAGGTAATTGTGCTCAAGCACTTTTAGCTGCCTAGATTCATATGCCACCACTCTACCCTCCTACATCAACACACATTGCAGACCCAAGAGCGATGCATCCATAAAAATCACCAACTCTTTTCCAGGCTCTGAAAAAATCAACATTGGAGTCGTAGTCAGCTTCTTTTTCAAATCACTGAAAGCTTTCTCACAAGCATCCGTCCAAGTGAAAGCCACATTCTTCTGAGTCAGCTTAGTCAACGGTGCGCTATCGTGAAAAAATCCTTCACGAACCTTCTGTAATAGCTAGCTAAATCCAGAAAACTACGAATCTCTGTCACTGTGGTAGGTCTTGACCAACTAATGATTGCCTCAACCTTAGCAGAATCAACTGAGATACCTTCCGCACTAACCACATGACCCAAGAATTTCACCTCGGCCATCCAGAAATCACACTTGCTAAGCTTGGCATACAGCCTATGATCCAACAATGTCTGCAATGTAACTCTGAGATGACACTCATGATCATCCCTAGTCTTAGAGTAGACTAGGATATCATCAATGAAGACTATAATAAACTGGTCGAGATACGATCTGAATACCCTCTGCATCAGGTCCATGAACATGGCTGGTGCATTAGTCAACTCGAAGGGCATCACCAAGAACTCGTAATGTCCATATCTCGTCCGAAAAAAAGTTTTTCGTACATCCTCATCCCTAATCCTCAATTGATGGTACCCAGACAGCAAGTCTATCTTCGAAAAGAATCTCGGCTCCAATCAGTTGGTCAAACAAGTCATCAATGCATGGAAAAGGATACATGTTCTTCACAGTCACCTTGTTCAACTGACAGTAGTCTATGCACAATCCGAGACTTTCGTCTTTCTTCTTGACGATCAACACAGGTGCTCCCTAAGGTGACATACTAGGGGAAATGAAACGTTTGCCCATCAGCTCATCTAGTTGGGTTCTGAGTTCATTCAACTCTTTCGGTGCCATTCGATAAGGTGGAATGAAAATGGGTCTTGTCTCGGGCATTAGCTCAATGATAAAGTCTACCTCATCTAGCTGGGCTTTGAGTTCATTCAACTCTTTTGGTGCCATTCGATAAGGTGGAATGGAAATGGGTTTTGTTCCGGGCATTAGCTCAATGATAAAGTCCACCTCCCGCTTAGGTGGTAATCCAGGTAACTCATCAGGATAAACCTCTGGGTACTCACAGACCACAAGGATGTGTTCGTGAAATTATCTCAAGTGCACGACAGTCAAGTTATAATATAATCTGATGAAATCGGGTATCGTCGTCAAGGATAATTAGAACACTAGCCATCACGTTTTTACCTTAATTTTATCTAGACAATCGAATTCGAATGATTGAGTAATTAAACAGTAATGAAAATAACTACTTATTAACTAGCAAAGCAATGAAAACGACAGATTCTCAATAGAGAAACAATCTAGAGAATCGATTTCACCTAACTATCAACTATGTTCTTTCCAATTATTTATCATTAATGTATTTACTTAGTTTAAAAGCCAGAAATCTTAATGTTTCTAACATCCTCTATCGAGTGCCGCGGTAGAGCATATTCATAGGAATTGATCTAAATCTATCAATAAAGATCTAATTCCTACAAACTCACTAAGATCTATGATTTCTTTTAATGACTTCAAAGGGTTTTGATCTCCTGTCGGTCTCACGATAACCTAGGCTACATTTCCCATGTTTCGATTCAAAGTACCCTTTGTCGAGTGTCGCACTCTAGAACTAAGATCATCTAATTCGTGATCAAGACTTTAAACTATAACATACCATCAAAGTTAAGATCCATCTATTCTCTAAAAACGATGCTTTAGTTCCTAACTAAAGACATAAAAACATAAAGTATGAAATTGAACATGAAACATAACAAAGGAAAGATAAAACTAGACTTTTGCAGAGATTTTGAATAGTCTTTAATGTCGATGTTCTTCTCCCCTTCGCTCCAGCCGTCAAGCCTTTCTTCTCCAAGCTCCTCCTCTCGAAAAACCCTTCAAATCCATATATCGTGTGCCCAAAGTCATGTCCAATTTTAATTAGAAAGTTACCAAAAACCAATCGAAGATGAATAGTCAAGTAGTGCCGCAACGTTGAGTTAAGTTTTCTCCTGACGCCGCGACATTGCGTTTGATTTCTCACGGGCGCCGCAAGTAGTGCCGCACCGCCCAGAACCCCTATTTACTGATCACCTGGCGCCGCAATGTGCCTCGCGGCGCCCCGAGACTGGGTTGTTCTCAGTCTGTGGACTTAGCCATTTTTCTGCTCCGCTTGACTTCCTTCTTATGGACTTAACAAATTTTCTTCCACTTTTTGATTCGGGTTCTTCATGAAACATCATCTAGGCTTCTCATATGTTGTGTTCATCATTCATGCTTACTTCCACACATCTAAATACCTACAAAACCATGCAAAACAAGCAATTAACACACTCAAAACATAAACTGATCAAACATATAAATTAACAAACAAAAATAATGCATAAAACCAATTTATTCCTAAACTAATAAATGAATAAAAACTAACATAAACACACTAAACTAATGCATAAATCATCCTAAAACAACTATAAAACACTCCTAAAACATGTTTAAATATGCAACTATCAGGATTTCTGCTAGCTGAACGCCCTGTGCCACATCATCCACTTGCCTCATACTAGCCATCATAGAAATCCCATCATCGGTGGCTAATCTACCCTGGGTAGGTGGTCTAGATGCAGTCTTGCCTCGATAAACAAAGACTGGTGGCCCAGGTATCTGAAAGACAACCCTCTTGACAAAGCGATCGAGATGAGTGTGACATGCTGTCAGCCAATCCATATCCAATATGACATCAAACTTGAGGAATTCTAAGACTCCAAGGTTAACAGTCATCTCGTGGCCCTCAAATCTAACTATGCATCCCACACATACCATGTTAGGGTAAATCTTCTCCTCGGCCGCCGTACTCATGATCAAAGGAGAACTAGTTCTAATAGGAGATAATCCCAATCTATCTACCAAACTACCAGAAATAAATTACAAAGTAGAGCCTGCATCAATTAAAACATACATCATGGTATCAAAAATATTAGTCGTACCTTCAATCAACTATTTGCTAACCTTTGGATCTTCCTGTGTCACTGCTCTGGCCTGCTCTCTGGTAGCTACTGGCATAGGACTAAACTGAGCAACTGACACCCTCAAAGGACACTGATTTCTCTTGTGCCCCTGAACTCTGCAACCAAAGCAAACTATCGGTCTCGATGTTCTGGGTGCCGAAGATACAACCTATAACTGTCTCGGTTGTCTGTTGTCCACCATACCTCACAGAACTCTGCTGCTTGGGTTGGCCTGAAATCTTAACACTTTGGCCTACAGCTAGTGGTGCAACTGTTACTGGAGCAGAGGCTACGGATGCCTTGTACTCGCTGCCACTATACCTTAGCCTCTTGTGTCTTCCTGTTTTTCTTACCATAATACTAAACCTCTGACCATTATGGTTGTGCCTGAACCGAAGGAGCTACAAGTGTCTGGACTGTGACTGGTGTCATCATCCTAGAGTTAACCTCTGCAGTCTCAAAATTAGCGGCCCGCATCGTCCCCTTAGCGTAAGTTTGCACGCTAGCGAGTGCCAAACCCTGACGAATACGGTTACGAAATCAGTCCTGCATCCTTTGCATATGTAGATAATCAGTCGACACCATCTCTGGAGCAAAGAGTGCCAACTGGTTAAACTCTTGCTCATACTCCCTCACTTTCCTACTGCCATGGCTTAAGGGCCTGAACTCGATCCGCATCTGGTTTCTTTCAGACCTCAGATAGAACTCCTCATAGAACAGTTCCTTACAACTAGTCCAAGACTGGACCGCATAAGTCTGGATCTCGTTAGCCATGCGGTCCATTCTTCTCCACCAATCATCAGCCGTATCAATAAGCTTGAATCTGGCTAATCTCACCCTATCGGCCTCTAAAGCATGCATGTCACTGAAAATGGTCTCCACTTCCTGAACCATCTCTTAGTAGTCTTAATACTGAGGCCTCCAACAAACTCAGTCTGGCCTTTAATCCTGAAGGCCATCATGACCCTCTCATACCTCTCTACCTCAACCATCTGCTCTCCAAACCCCACAGCCTCATCCTGGACCTCAACATGAACCACAGCTGGTCCAACCTTGTCTCCCACAGCTATATCAACACTACTGTGCTCCCTCTCAACTAGAAAACTTTGCCGTGGTGGCCTATTGCCCTGCACCTGGGCAAGTAATGCCAAAATCTGGGTCTGCTACTGCTGAATCTAGGAGTGGCGACTCCGCACCCCGGACCACCAACCCCTCAGGGAATGGCGTGCGGAATGCCGGGACGGGACGCCCGGCGTAGGCATCTCCGACCACTCCTCAACTCTCGTGAGGTGGTTGAGACCCTACGAGCCTTATCTCAAACAACGACATAATATCAAAAGGTACTAAAACTACGACCCTACCAAGCCTCGCGAGAGTATTTAACCACACACGACCACCAAACCGAATCAACCCAATCAAGATCCTGAAACATACATCAATATCCTACCATACATCAATTTCTATGTTCAATCACATAGACATTACACATCAACCCTAAATCAGCCCACATATAAACAATAGGCCTAAATCAAGTTCTCTCCACTCACCTCTTTCTAGCACTTCCTTGATTCCTTCCTCCACTCACCCCACTTTCAAGCACATTCTTGGATTCTCTCCTCCACTCACCTCACTTTCTAGCACATTCTTGGATTCTCTCCTCCACTCACCTCATTTTCTAGCACATTCTTGGATTCTCTCCTCCACTCACCTCATTTCTAGCACATTCTTGGATTCTCTCTTCTACTCACCTCATTTTCTAGCACATTCTTGGATTCTCTCCTCCACTCACCTCACTTTCTAGCACATTCTTGGATTAGAGAAGTGGGCATGGGACACTTGTCCACTTTAATGCACCAACCTTCACATGTGTTGGCCTCATACTACCCATACCAACCACATGTACTTAACCAATCTCATGCTTCCATGTATTTTAAATGTTCAATCCATTTAATATACCAAATTTTCATTCTCATTTATCCTTTTATTCAATCAATCCTAACCCATATCAATTCATGGTTTAATGGGCCCATGCATAAATAATAACATATGCATTATACTTTAATTTAACATGACCCATATACAATTTTTGATACACATATTTATATACATTATCAAGCATCAACTATACAAACATTAAACAATCATCAAACAAACACCAAACATATCAAGGCAACACATAGAGTTTGGGCAAAATGCAATTGGGTAATGGGCTAGATGAAATAATTTTCGGGGCGTCACATCACACCCACCTTAGACTGAACTTCGTCCTCGAAGTTTTAAGGTTAAGAAATTACCTAAGCCAATGAACTCGGCAAAGTGCTCCATCATGTAGTCCTCACGCTCCCAAGTAACCTGCTCCTCGCCATGGAACTGCCATCTCACCTTAACCATCGAAATCTCACGGTTACGTAACCTCTGGACCTTCCGGTCAAGTATCTGAATAGGTTCCTCATCATAAGTCACATCCTGCCTCAGTTCAATGTTCCTCCAGTCTAAGACATGATCAAAATCACTCTTGTACACTCTCAACATTGACACATGAAAGACATTGTGGACTGCTGCTAACTGAGGTGGCAAGGCTATTCAGTAAGCGACGGGGCCAATTCGTTCTAAAACCTCGAACGGCCCAATAAATCTCTGAGCGAGTTTGCCTTTTATCCCAAATCTAGTTTGGCCCTTCTGAGGTGAGACCTTCAATAAAACTTGGTCACCCACCTCGAACTCTACGGTCTTCCGCTTGGCATCAGTGTAACTCTTCTGCCTGTCTTGGGCTACTTTCATATTATGCTTGATCCTCTTAATCTTCTCTGTGTGTTCTTGTACAAACTCTGGTCCCATCACCGCAACATCCCCTACCTCTGTCCAACAGATCGGAGATCTACAGGGTCGACCATACAATGCCTCAAAAGGAGCCATGCCAATACTGGACTGATAGCTGTTATTGTACGCGAACTCACACAGATGTATGTACTCCTCCCAGTTACCACTGGACTCTAGGACACAAGCTCGAAGCATATCCTCTAAAATAGATATCAACCTCTCAGACTGGCCATCCGTCTGAGGGTGAAAAGCGGTACTGAGATCTAGTCTAGTGCCGAGCTGCCTCTGCAACGCCTGCCAAAATACCAATGTAAACCTCGGATCCCTATCTGACACAATCGAAACTGGCACTCCATGTAATCTGACTATCTCCCGCATATAGAGTCTGCTCAGCTTATCCATAGAATCCCTAGTGTTCACCGGTAGAAAGTGAGCGGACTTGGTCAAGCGATCAATAATAACCCAAACAGCATTATGTCTCCTCGGGGTGTTGGGTAATCCCACAACAAAGTCCATAGTGACGTGCTCCCATTTCCACTCAGGAATGGCGAGCGGTTGCATCTGCCCTCCAGGCCTCTGATGTTCAGCTTTGACTCTCTGACAAATCTCACACCTCTGAATGAACTGAGCTATCTCTCTCTTCATGTCGGGCCACCAATACATTCTTTTCATATCATGATACATCTTGGTTCCGCCAGGAGGAATAGCATAATGAGATCTATGAGCCTCTTGAAGAACACTCTGTCTGAGTCGTGGATCTGCGGGAACCCATAAACGTCCCCTAAATCTCAAGGCACCATCAGATGACAAGTGCCAATCAGTAAAATCACTGCTCTCAGCCCAAGACTTGTACATCCCATGATCAACGTCAAGTCTCTGTTGGCCAATTACCTCCTGGACTTGTGTAGGCTGAGCTCTCATTTGAGCACATATCACAATCTGATCTGAAGGGGTAGCACATATACTCATAACCGTAGCCGCCTCAAGTAGTCTCCACTCATGAGACATCTGGCGTGCTACCATAACTGTCTCTACCCGCTTCCTGCTCAATGCATCAGGCACTACATTGGCTTTACTTGGGTGGTATTCCAATGTAAAATCATAGTCTTTGAGGAGCTCTAACCACCTTCTCTGCCTCATGTTCAATTCCTTCTGAGAGAACAAGTACTTGAGGCTCTTATGGTCAGAATACAGAGTGAATCTCTCACCATAGGGATAATGCCTCCAAATCTTCAAAGCAAAAACCACTGCGGCCAGTTCTAAGTCATGAACAGGGTAGTTCTTTTCATGCACCTTCAACTGCCTCGATGCATAAGCAATGACCCTATCCTTCTGCATCAACACGCAACCTAAGCCGATGCGAGAGGCATCGGTATAGATAACCAACTCCTGATTAGGCTCTGGCAAAATCAACACTGGCGTAGATGTCAATCTTTTCTTCAGCTCTAAAAAGGCATTCTCACACTCCTCGGTCCATACATAGGACACATCTTTCTGGGTGAGCCTAGTCATAGGCGTAGCTATCTTGGAGAATCCCTGAACGAATCTCCTATAGTAACCAGCTAACCCAAGAAAGCTTCTGATCTCGGTCACTGTCGTAGGCCTAGGCCAACTGATAATGGCTTCAACCTTAGACGGATCAACTGAAATCCCCTCAGAACTCACCACATGACCTAAGAACTTCACTTCGGTGATCCAAAACTCGCACTTGCTCAACTTTGCATATAGCCTATGCTCTCTCAGAGTTTGCAAGGTCACTCTAAGGTGTTCCTCATGCTCAGCCCGATTCTTGGAATACACCAATATGTCATCAATGAAGACGAGGAGAAACTTATCCAGATACTGCCTAAAGACCCTCTGCATCAGGTCCATGAACATCGCCGGTGCATTAGTCACACCAAATGGCATCACAAGGAACTCATAATGTCCATAGCGGGTTCTGAATGCTGTCTTAGGCACATCCTCCTCCCTGATCCTCAGCTGATGATACCCGGAGCGCAAATCAATCTTCGAAAAATACCTCGCTCCCCTCAACTGATCAAACAAGTCATCAATCCTTGGGAGAAGATATTTGTTCTTGATGGTCACTCTGTTCAATTGGCGATAGTCGATGCACAGCCGCAAGCTCCCATCTTTCTTTTTCACAAAAAGAGCTGGAGCTCCCCAGGGTGACACGCTCGGGCAAATAAAGCCCTTAGTCAATAACTCCTCGAGCTGTTTCTGCAACTCTCTCAACTCGGCTGGCGCCATTCTATATGATGCCATGGAGATAGGCTTCGTGCCAGGGACTAGTTCAATAATGAAATCGATCTCTTGCTTCGGTGGTAATCCTAGAAGATCCGCAGGGAACACATCTCTAAAGTCCCTAACAATGGCAATATCCTCAAGTACCACCTCACTAGTCTCTTCCTCATCAGGCACTAACCAAGCCAAAATCTCCCTATCTCCATCAGTCACAAATCTACCCCTTGTGACTGTCTGGCCTGAAGCTCTACCCTGTAGTGTAAACACTGGGTGTTCGGGGATCTGAAAAATGATTCTCTTCGTGAAACAGTCGATAACTGCATGATAAGCCGCGAGCCAATCCATCCCTAGAATTGTATCAAACTCTAAGAACTCTAGAACTCGAAAGTCAATAGGCATCTCAACATCACCAATCTGAACCACACACTGGCTACAGATCATGTTCGGGTAGATCCTCTCCCTAGCTACAGTACTCACCACTAACCATGTACTAGCCCTAATCGGAGTCAAATGCAAACTATCTATCATACCTCCATATATGAATGATAATGTAGACCCAGCATCAAATAATACATGCATAGAAGTCCTGGATGCTGTCGGGTCTGGCTCAGTAGCTGCTTTCGCTGTCTCTCTGGCACTGGACTGCTGCACAAATCCCTGAGCTCTCTGAAAATTCGGACACTCGAGCTTCCTATGCCCAGCCTGCCCACATTGGAAACATAAGAATGGAGCCCTGGGCGCAAATGACCCAGTCTGAGATGTCGTCACATAACTTCCTCGGCCTCTACCTCTGCCTCGGCCAGCAGTCTGTGGGAATGGGGGTCTCGGTACACTCGGTGCCTGAATAGGAATCGAAACAGGAGAGGAAACCACTGGTGAGGCCATCATACCAGTCTGAACCTGGGATGCCTTACTCTGAGCACCATCAGACTGTGCTCTTCCATAAAACTTTCTCTTCCTTTCCCATCTTCCCTTCTTCCACGGAGTCTGGAACTGTCCCCCAGACTCTGCTTGTGAAGTCGGTTCACCTGGAGCTGCTCGTGTAGACATACCATCAACCCGCTCAGCCAACTCATACTGTTTGGCCCTCTGGACCACTGTGGTAAAATCAGTCATCTTCGTCACAGACAAGGCCTGTCGGATCGCAGGCCTTAGGTTCAAAGAAAACCTCATAATCTTGTCACTCTGCGTCTGAACTAACCCAGGGGCATAAACTGCGAGCTGCCTAAATCTGAGCTCGTACTCCCTGACTGACATGGTGCCCTGTGCGAGATTCAAAATCTCGAGTTGTTTAGCCTGTCACTCAGTCTCTGGAACGTAAGCCTGTAAGAACAACCGTTTGAAGGTGTCCCAACTCTTCACTGCCCCCTGTGTATCCAACACTGAAAGCCACCAGTCCTCTGCATTACTCTCCAGTGTGTGAGCAGCACATAGGACCTGAGACTCCTCATCAAGCTCTAAGGAGCGACTGATCTTCTCGACATTCTTTAGCCAATCTTCGACTTTCTTCAAGTCATCCCCACCAGTGAATTCCTTAGGCTTTAGCTTCATGAACTTCTCTAGCAGTCTGATCCGCCGATCAGTGGGGTTCTCCACAACAATAGGAACAGGTGTAGGCATAGGCTGAGGTACAGCCATTTGAGGTCCTGCTGCCCTTACAGCTCCACTAGCCTCGGCCCCACTAGTGCCCGCCTCCTGAGGTATCGTTTGAGGTGACTGTCGAGCAATAGCCTCAACCTGCTGCACTAACGCCTGTATCTGTGAAGTCTGGGCTGCCATCAAGCGGCCCTGTGCCTGAATGATCTCCTCCATCCTCCCCATCCGGTCATCATCGAATGGCCCTGTGTGTGGCTGTCCCAATCTCTTGCTCCTCCTCATGACACTGAGAAGTAGGAATACGACCAACCATCACACATTAAAGAATTTAAAACATTAACAAAGCCTCATAACTACCCATATCATATAATACACACAGAAAATATGATAGTAAGGCTTTTAAGTTAGTTCCATTAAGCTTTTTAATCACCTAAATCTCTCACCCAATTCCTAGGTCAAAGTCATCTAAGTCCAATACATAGACTAAACCTAGTAAAATCAGGCTCTGATACCAACTGTGGTGACCCTGCACCCCGGACCACCAACCCCTCAGGGAATGGCGTGCGGAATGCCGGGACGGGACGCCCAGCGTAGGCATCTCCGACCACTCCTCAACTCCCGTGAGGTGGTTGAGACCCTACAAGCCTTATCTCAAACAACGACATAATATCAAAAGGTACTAAACAAAATTACCCACCGTATTAATCATCCAAGACAAGAGATAGTCCATAAAAATGATCCATAAATAAAATCATAATCCCTACAGTCCATTAAAATTGACATACACATAAAGTCCAAAATTGTGGGTACAAATAAAAACCGTCATATACTCACATGGTATATCCAACAAGTCCCAACTCACCCATACTACAATGTGGTAAGTATTATAATTACATAATTCAAAATATAATACTTCATAATTTAAAACACAATTCAATCAAAATGCCTCTCAACTCACATCGAGGCTTTGGATTCTCTCGCAGGCAAGGCCCTCAAGATATAACTACTCCTTTGCCCTTATTCGGGACAGAAGAACCTAAAAGAGGAAAATGAGGGTGAGCCAACGGTGCCCAGTGAATAGAATTCAAATATGCTATCAATACTCATCAATAAATATCATGTATGCATGTCAATGTGTAGCATGATTAAAAGCTCATAACATATAGATATCAAGCATTTATAATAAGTTCGATGCAAGTAAAAGCTTATCAATTTGGATCCACATTCCACATGCATTGGGTTACTAGTGCACGTCTATTTCACCGTACCGTTGATCCCAATCATGTTTATTTTGGGTTACTAGTGCACGTCTATTTCACCGTACCGTTGACCCCAATCTCTTCCTTTCCTAAAACCCTCCTATGACAAGGTTAAGTCCCCCTATTAGCCAAATAGATGGGCCCAACCAAAGTCATAAGGTTTTCTCAAATCAATGCATCATTCAAAACATTAGAACACATTCATGCTTTCAACATACAATATATAAGTGATATGATGACATAAAAGATATAATCATAAATGAAGTCTACTCACAACCAAGCCTCGCGAGAGTATTTAACCACACACGACCACCAAACCAAATCAACCCAATCAAGATCCTGAAACATACATCAATATCCTACCATACATCAATTTCTATGTTCAATCACATAGACATTACACATTAACCCTAAATCAGCCCACATATAAACAATAGGCCTAAATCAATTTCTCTCCACTCACCTCTTTCTAGCACTTCCTTGATTCCTTCCTCCACTCACCCCACTTTCTAGCACATTCTTGGATTCTCTCCTCCACTCACCTCACTTTCTAGCACATTCTTGGGTTCTCTCCTCCACTCACCTCATTTTCTAGCACATTCTTTGATTCTCTCCTTCACTCACCTCATTTTCTAGCACATTCTTGGATTCTCTCTTCTACTCACCTCATTTTCTAGGACATTCTTGGATTCTCTCCTCCACTCACCTCAATTTCTAGCACATTCTTGGATTAGAGAAGTGGGCATGGGACACTTGTCCACTTTCATGCACCAACCTTCACATGTGTTGGCCTCATACTACCCATACCAACCACATGTACTTAACCAATCTCATGCTTCCATGTATTTTAAATGTTCAATCCATTTAATACACCAAATTTTCATTCTCATTTATCCTTTTATTCAATCAATCCTAACCCATATCAATTCATGGTTTAATGGGCCCATGCATAAATAATAACATATGCATTATACTTTAATTTAACATGACCCATATACAATTTTTGATACACATATTTATATACATTATCAAGCATCAACTATACAAACATTAAACAATCATCAAACAAACACCAAACATATCAAGGCAACACATAGAGTTTGGACAAAATGCAATTGGGTTATGGGCTAGATGAAATAATTTTCGAGGCGTCACACTAGGACTGAACAGCCTGCTAAGCAACGAGTATGGCCTCAATTTGCCTAAACCTCTCATCAGGGTCCATGGTCGATCTTGTATTCCCTCTCTTGTAGATTTGAAATTCACAAATATGGGAATATTCAATCAGGATCACAATCCATGGGAGTTGTTATCTCTAAGATAACTATCCATAATCACACCCATAAAAGCAAACATAATATCATATAAGTCTTTTATTATTTTTTAAGGTTTTTAAACCTAAACACTCTCTCTGATACCAATGTTATCACGACCCATGACCAGTGATGTCATGACATGCACGGAACCCCCGAGTATATCCTCCCTCAATACACTCGGAGTCCCTTCAGCCTCACTTAACAACCTAATAAACGCATAATTCCACATCTACCATCAAAACATAGACATAATTAAACAACATTAATAATACGTCTTAAAAAATGCCAAATATAAAATTCCTTTAAGTCCAAAATATAAAAAACCATACCTAACCATAAATACATCTCATCTATGTGTTAAGTATATACATTAGGTGTTATTACGTACATAATACCAAAATACAAGAATGTACAAAACACCTACATCACCAAAACTCGGGAAGCTCTACGCAGTTAGACCTTCCCTTTCCCCTTCCTATCAAAACCTGAAATGATAAGAATGAGGAGTGATCTACAACATGCTCAGTGAATGATTTCTACAAGTGACAATATACATGCATTTAGATAAAACATGGCGAAAGTTCATCAAAGCAATTTAAATAACATGGTGACATACAAGATCATATACATGCTAAACATAATGCATCATGTCAATATTCAAGACAATGCATTTCATTTTTCAAACATGTCATATGCAATCCTAGACACCTCCTGAGTAAGATGCAATACAAGGGCCTGAGTCCGCGACATCCAGCGGCCGATTAAGCTTCCCTACTTGTATTCTATTAGGATTCCTGCGGTTATGTAGTGATAGTTACATATTTAGATAGGATTTATAGCATGTTTTAGGTGTGTTTGAGGTTGATTTATACATTAGTTTAGTGTGTTTATGTTAGTTTTGATTCATTTGCTAGTTTAGGAATAAATTGATTTTTATGCATTATTTCGATTTGTTAATTTATATGTTTGATCAACTTATGTTTCGAGTGTTTTAATTACTTGTTTTACATTGTTATATAGGTATTTAGATGTGTGGAGGAGAGCATGAATGGTAAACATAACATATGAGAAGCCTAGATGATGTTTCTTGAAGAACCCAAGTCAAAAAGTGGAAGAAAATTGGTTAAGTCCACAAGAAGGAAGTCAGGCAGAGCAGAAAAATGGCTAAGTCCACAGATTGAGCATGACGCAGTCTCTGGGCACCGCGACGCTCATCGCGGTGCCCAGATGTATTTAACGCAGCGCCGCGGCGTTCACTGTGGCGCTGAAGGTGTTTTTAGTGCATTTTAGCAACTTAGAATTTGGGAAATTTTCGGGACTTTCCAATTTTTACACACGACGAAAGGGGGCTTATTATATATCAAAAGAAAGGGTTTTTTGTGAGGAACACATTGGAATAGAGTAGAGAACGAAGTTTTGTGGCTGGAATGAGGTGGAAGAGAAGATCTACATTGAAGAACATTGACAACTTCTACACGTTCTAGTTTGTTTTCCTTTGTTCTCATTCATGTTTGAACCATTGTTTACCGTTTTTAATTGTTTAGCTATGAGCTAAACCTCTTTCTAGAGGTGTAGATTGATCCAAACTCGAGATTATGTCTTAGCTTTTATTATTTAATTATTATTAATGAATTCTTTTAGTTTATTTATGTTTTTCTGTGCATAAAGCTTTCGATCCCTTGATCAAGGATTGACCGATCCTAGATTCGAGGTAGATGCTCCAAAAGAGGATACCTTGAGTTGGAACCTGGAGAGTATAACCTAAGCTATCGTGAGACTCAAAAGGAGATTGAGAACCTTTGAAGTCATTAAGAGGAAATCACAGATTTTAATGAAATATCGTTGTGTTTGGTTTTCATCGAAAGAGTTAAATCAACACAACGATAATATGCTCTAGTTCTGCTTCAAAAGAGAGAATTAGAAACGTTAGGAATTCCGACTTATAAGCTAGAGAATTTATTTAATAATAATATATATATATCAAGACATAGTTGAGAGCGAGGTGACATCGAACCTCTAGTATATTCTCTATTGATTTATTATTTGATTTACATTGCGTTTGTTTTAGTTATCAATTAATTAGATTAATTTCTATTTTAATCACTCAATCACTCGATTTTGATTTTCTAGATAAAATTTGGGTTAAAACACGATAGATAGTGTAGTAGATATCCCTGAGGACGATACATAATTTCTCATCGAAATATAATATAACTTGGCAACCGTTCACTTGCGGTTTGTGTGCAATAAGTTTTTGGCGCCGCTGCCAGGGATATTTATTAGTTTGCACTAATATCGTGTTATTTAACTTTGATTTTAATTTAGAATTTTTATATTTTATTGTTATTCTCTGATTTTCTTTTTAGTTTCTCTTTTGAAGGATTTGAAGAGTTTATGCAAAGGGCACGAAGTTTTGAAGTACTACCGTTGGATCTCGAGATTGAACGTACTCTTGGAAGACTGAGGCAAGAGAGAAGAAGAGCAACCGAAGATCCTACTATCCACATCACCACCTTCTTGGAGATATGTGATACGGAAAAGATGAATGGTGTTACTGAGGACACCATAAGGTTGAGATTGTTCCCTTTTTCTCTAAGGGACAAAACACGAGCATGGTTGCAATCTTTGCAACCGGGGAACATTGCAACTTGGCAAGAGATGGTACATAAATTTGTTCAAAATTTTTCTCCTCCTGCCAAGACAGCCCAATTGAGAGTTGAGATCGGACAATTCAAGCAACACGAGTACGAGTCATTCTATGAAACATGGGAGCGTTTCAAGGAATTGTTGAGGAAGTGTCCTCAGCCCGGGTTCCAAGATTGGTTACAAATCCAACTTTTCTATAATGGGATGTCTTTCTCCACAAGCACTCTAGTTGATGCGGCAGCCGGTGGATCACTTTTAACAAAAATGGCTACTAAGGCACTGAACATGTTGAAGGATATGGCTAGCTACACTTATGAGGTTCAGGGTGCACGATCAATGGTTAAGAAGGTGGCTGGTCTACATGAAGTTGATCCATTCACATCTCTCGCTGCTCAAATGTCAAGTATTGCCAACCAACTTGTTGTGCTCACTACTCAAAGAGCGCAACCTTCTATTGAAAAAATGGCAGCTTTACATATGGGTTCTTCAGGGAATGAGGAACATGAGGAAGAAGCTCAATACATTAGTAATCGGGGGTATAATTTCAGAAGCATCAAGGAGTTCCAAATCAGTACCAACCAAGTGTTCGAAATCATGAGAACTTTTCCTATGCCAGCACGAGGAATACATTGTAACCTCTACTCGATTTCTACAATCAAGCTCAAGAGAAGAAGCCATCCTTGGAGGATATGTCGGGATCATTTATGCTGGAGACAAGAGCTTCAATTAAGAACTTAGAAGTAAAAGTGGGACAGCTAGCCAAAACAGTGAATACAGAAGCACATGGATCCTTGCCTAGCAACACCGAGATAAATCCCAAGGAACAATGCAAGGCCATCACTTTGAGGAGTGGAAAAGAAGTTGAGGGGGCTGATTCTACAAGCCAACACATTACATCTCCCCCTCCATCTAGTCAAGAGAATGAGAAGCCCAACAAGGAAGCTAAGTCAAGCAAAGAGGAGGAAGAATCAAACAAAGGAGAAAAATCTCAAGAGAGGCCTTATAAGCCCGGTTCCATCACCTTCCGAGATAATCCCCCTATTCTTAAGACTCCTATCCCTTTTCCTCAACGTTTTCAAAAGAAGAAGCTTGATAAGAAATTCTCCAAGTGTCTTGAAATTTTCAAGAAGATCCACATCAACATCCCTTTTGCAGATGTTTTGGAGCAAATGCCCAACCATGTGAAGTTCATGTAGGATGTGATGACAAAAAAGAGGAAGCTAGAGGACTATGAGATGGTGAAGCTTATTGAAGAATGTAGTTGCATGCTACAAAAGAAGCTACATCAAAAGCTAAAAGATCCAGGGAGTTTCACTATACCTTGCACCATTGGTTCCTTAAATTTCACTAAAGCTTTATGTGATTTAGGTGCAAGTATTAACTTGATGCCTTTGTCGCTTTTCAGGGAATTGGGACTTGGCGAGGTAAAACCGACTACAATATCTTTGCAAGTAGCGGATCGATCACTTACATACCCTAAGGGTATCGGCGGCCATTTTTAGCAACTGGGCGAGCTTTGATCGATGTGCAACGTGGTGAGCTTACATTGAGAGTAAATGATGAAGAAGTGTTGTTCAACATATACAATACCCTTAAACTCCCATCGGAGGGGAATACATGTCACCAGATAGATGTAGCGGATGTGGTGGATGCATGTGTGACTGCGGTACATGAGGAGGCTACACCGGGAGATCCTTTAGAGAAGTGTCTTGTGAGTTTGGTATCTAGAGATGAGGCCTCTCATGATGATGTCTAGCAGTATGCCTTAGCTCTTGAGACCCACAATCTTTCAAGTACCATTGCCGAAGTGAAAGACATTGAAGTTTCTTTGCGACCCGAGCCATTAGAATCTTCACTGGAGTTGAAGCCCCTACCGGAGCACCTTCGGTATGCATTTTTGGGTGAGAAGTCTATTATGTCGGTTATCATATCATCGGCTTTGTCTAGTTTGGAAGTGGAGAAGCTATTACGAATTTTGAGAGAGTACAAGTCCGCTTTGGGGTGGTCCACAACCAACATCAATGGGATAAGTCCTTTCATTTGTATGAATAAGATCTTAATGGAGGAATCTTACAAGCCCTCAATTGAGCATCAACGAAGGCTAAATCCACCCAGGAAGGAGGTTGTAAAAGTAGAAATAGTAAAATGGCTCAAGGCGGGAATCGTATACGCCATTTCAAATAGTTCGTGGGTAAGCCCGGTTCACGTTTTACCCAATAAAGGTGGTATGACTGTGGTGATGAATGATAAGAATGAGATGATTTCGACGAGAACAGTGACAGGCTGGAGAGTACGCATAGACTACCGGAAGCTCAACAAGGCCATAAGGAAGGATCACTTTCCCCTTCTTTTTATTGATCAAATGTTAGATCGGTTGGCGAGCTTCCATTACTATTGTTTCTTAGACGGATATTCAAGGTATAATCCGATAGCCATCACCCCGAAGGATCAAGAGAAGACTACATTCACTTGCCCGTATGGTACTTATGTTTTTCGGCGCATGCCGTTTGGTTTTTGTAATGCACCGACCACTTTTCAAAGGTGCATGATGGCTATATTTGCAGATTTGGTGGAGGACATCATGGAGAACTTCATGGATGATTTTTCAGTTTTTGGGTCATCATTTGATCATTGCTTACATAACCTCTCCCTTGTGCTGAAGAGGTACGAAGAAACAAATTTTATGCTTAATTGGGAAAAGTGTTACTTCATGGTGCATGAGGGGATTGTTCTTGGACATCGGATCTTGTCTAAGGGTCTTGAGGTAGACAAGGCAAAGATTGATACTATTAAGAAGCTTCCACATCCGAGGAATGTTAAGGACATAAGGAGTTTCTTGGGGCATGCAGGGTTTTATAAAAGATTTATAAAGGACTTTTCAAAGATAGCAAAGCCCCTTTGCAACCTACTTGAGAAAGAGACTCCATTTGTGTTCGACGAGCATTGTGAGGAAGCTTTTGAGTTGATCAAGAAAGCTTTGATATCAGCACCTATCATGGTGATACCAGATTGGAGTGAACCATTCTAGATCATGTGTGATGCGAGCGACTATGCAGTAGGAGTGGTTCTTGGACAAAGAAGGGAGAAGATGTTTCTGGCCATCTACTATGAGAGTAGGGCACTTGATGTGGCTCAACAAAATTACACCACAACCGAGAAGGAATTTCTAGCGGTGGTCTTTGCTTGTGCTAAGTTTAGATCTTACATCATTGGGTCTAAAGTGATTGTCTATACCGATCATGCCGCCATCCGCTACCTGTTCGAGAAGAAGGATGCAAAGCCTCGGTTGATTCGCTGGGTCCTCTTACTTCAAGAGTTTGATATGGAAATTAGAGACAAGAAGGGGAGTGAGAATGTAGTTGTGGATCACTTATCTCGGCTTCAACTAGATGAGTACCAGCACAGCTCCACCTTATTCAGGCATGTCCTTAGAGGATCTGCATACCATTCTTGGCCACTTGGAAGCCCTATCTTTTGCAGTAGCATCCATTGTTATCCGAAGGAACCCCATGAGGAATATTTTGATAATTACAAACCACTCCACCTTGTTATCTAATGATCTTGTTTAAGTATTTCAGTCAAATCAAAAGATCAAGATCATCAATCAACACTAAGATCATGGAAGAAAAAGCAATCAAGATCAAGTCTCAAAAGGATTATGTGTCTAGAACTTAAAGTTCTTACTCAAACAATCCTCAACAAGTTTTAATTACCTTATGCATAATTTTTCAATGTTTTTCTCACTAAGATAATGTTTTTGATCGATTCACTTTTGAAGGTTTTCGATTAGTTTTGTTGAGTTTTTCAATGATCAAATTGATTCAAAATTATCAAAGTTTTATCATGTTTTAATCGAGTATTAATCAAAGTATTGAATTTCAAAAATCAATTTTTCAGTGTTCCATCAAGACATTGACAAACTCATCAGGACGTTGAAGGCGCATGGATATATCAGGACGCTACTCGTGTATGAACGCCCTCACATGCGTTTTTGGGTTTTTATGTTTAAAAAAGTATCAGGACGCTACTCGTTGATTAGCGCCCTCATTGCTTTCTGGGTTTAATATGTTCTATTGAGCTTTAGAACGCTAATGCACTGTCAGTGTGGTCAAAGAACAAAGTCAACTGAACATAAGTTTTTGATATAGTGTGCATTAGGACGCTCATGTTCTATCAGGACGCTCCAGCACTACTGTAAAAACCTGAAAAAGTAACTCACAAACCTGCTGGCTGACATTTCAGACACATGAATAACTTTAACCAAGACTTTCCTCATTCATGTATACTGAATTAAACCAGAATGTTTTCATAAAACCAAGATTACCATTTTAGTGAAAGATTAAAGTCGTTTTGACTTAATGTTCAAATTCAAAATCAAACTTAAATGTGTAACGACTTTAACACAACAAGTCTATAAGTATGTGATTCTCAAATCAGTGAAACACACAACAAGAATCATTGGGTCAAAACATTTAAAAGTTTGTCGAATTTTGAAAGAGTTGTTTAGTATCAAAATTATTTTGAAATCACTTTCTATTAAAAAGATTTTCATTGTGCTTATACTCTATCATTTCTTAAAATCTATTGAAAAGAAATCTTTGAACTGTTTTACTGGAATTTTTCAGCACATTTTAAATTTCATATTATTCATTGCTGAAGGAGGAATTTGTGTAAAAGTTCATAGGATACGATTGTGCTTTAATCTTGTATCTTTATAGTTGTATCAAGGTTTGTAACTGTAGTTACGCCAAGTGCAGAAAAATTTGTTCATCCTTATGTTAAGATAGAGGTTTGCTCTTACCTGTGAAAGAGAGCATAGGTAGTCTCTCGCCTGAAAGTCACGAAGCATAGATAGTCTGTAATCCCCTGAAAAAAATCTAAAAATCTACTTTCCAATTTCAAATGTAATCCCTGAAAATTCTGAAAATCTACCTTCCAATTTCAAATATAATCCCTTTTCCAAATATCTTCAAAAAAAAAAAAAAAACAAAAAAACACCTAAAATCTCTTCTCTTCGATCCACTACCCTCAAATCTGGGAAATGTACAAGAAAGTCGAAGCATCGTTCTGGACAGCAGAAGAAGTCGATCTCTCCCAAGATCAACGCCAGTGGGAAGCCCAAACCCCGGACGAGAAGCACTTCATAACTCACGTACTCGCCTTCTTCGCCGCCTCCGACGGCATCGTCCTCAAAAACCTAGCCTCTAGATTCCTGAAACAAGTCCAAGTCGGCGAAGCTCGCGCGTTCTACGGGTTTCGAATCGTAATCGAGAACATCCATTCTTCTTCGGTGCCCGTGATATGTTTCCAACGTCCGCGCACACATCCCTTGTTCTTTGGAGCCCCGATTTGTTTCCAATTTTATCGCGCGCACATCCCGGGCCCTTCTTCCTTATCAAGGAAACTAATCGCCTTCTCCTATTTTCCTAAACAAAACCTAAATATAGCCAAACTCCTCTCTCCGCTGCAACTCGCTGCTGCTTTCTTCAAAACTGCCAAACTCCTCTCTCCGCTGCAACTCGCTGTGGCTCTCTACTATCTGCTCTGCTCTCTCGCTCTCACCAGGTCTCTCTCTCTCTCTCTCTCTCAACTCTATGCTCAAAAATCCAATCGCCTCTCTCTCTCTCTCGAAACCCAGCCGCGCAAACTCCAATAGCAGAAACGCAATCGCACAAAACCCTCTTTCTCTCTCTCTCTCTCTTCTCTCTTCTTTCTCCTCTCTCTTCTCTGTCATTCTTTTCTCACTTTTCCCATCCTTTTCTCTCTGCTCGCTCTGTTCCCCGCAGCACATCGCCACCACCACCTCTCTGGAACTTAACACCACCACCATCAACGCCATCTCTTTCCCCGCCTCCCTTCTTCTTTATTTCCCCTATTCCCTTTTGATTTTTAAACATCCCACATCAGCACACCTATTATATATTATGTTGTATATCACACCTTTTCAAAACGCTCCACACATCACCCCACCTTATATATATACCACATATTGTATTATACCGTGTTATACCATACACATCATTATATCATATCACAAGGCATTATGATATGTTATTATATATATATACTTGTTTAAACATCCCACCACTATATATATGTATATATCTCTACACTCATAACTGTTCTTATGAGTATTTATATTAACAAATGTAATATACGTGTACAGGTTGAGTACTAGGCGTAACGAAGAATTTAAGTGATTTGGAATTTAGCGATTCAAGTGGGGAAGATTCTATGCTTTCATAATATTTTATTTTGATATATAGATTGGAATGTTAAATTAATTAGGTCTATAGTATTATCTGATTGCTTATGCATGCCTATTGTACATGATTTTATATATACCATGTTGTGATTATTATCCATGATGTGTGTCAACATGACTTCTTGTTTTGATTAGATGATAATGCGATGCATACAATTCATGTGATATTGAGACTCATTTATAAATTATAATGTCTGATAATAAAACGTATAACTTGGAATATTGGCATAGTAAAGTTCATGCGTGAATACTATTATAATTGACTTTGTGACATGATACCTTGGGTAGTGGAGTTTGAATATGTTTTATGAATGCACTTAATATCGTACTTATATCGTACATATGGCGTGGCGTCACTAAGGAACACGATTAAGATAAGAATCACACATATGGGGCAGTTATTCTAAGGAATATCGCCATTGATTATTATGGGGTAGTTATTCTAAGGAATATCGTCAATGTTTATTATGGGGCAGTTATTCATGATGAATATCGCCAATGAGTTTCTAATTTTTGGGTAGTGCCACCCTGGGCTTGATTTCCTAAAGGTACGTGATTTAGAACGTGATAAAATTCTCAACACAATCTAATGTTGCAACGATTAATGTGTGAAACTTGTTTGTAATGTTCTTGTTTATATATCATGATAAAATGTTGTGAATTGTTTAGATGACCCGCTGGGTTTTCAAGCTTACCCCTATTTTTCACATGCAGGTACTTAGAAAATAAAGTAGCAAGTTGTGACGTGGTTCAGTGATAGGGGTAGGATGGTAATCTGAATAAGATTTTAATTAGTGAATGAACTAATTATTTGTTTGATTTTGTGAACTTTTTATTTGAAAAGGGTCGTATTGACATTAGAAATTTTGATAGAACCTTATTATGATTATTGAAGGGATCATGATTTACTTTAAATGTATGTGTTTTGGACTTGAATTCATTAATTCTATTTGATGAATGTATTTAAATGTTGTGTCCATAATGGATGGACAAGGGCAAGTACCCTCAAAATTCAATATAGAAATTTGTATAGTGGAATTATGTGGTCCTTGGTATGAAGATGAAAGGGTATTCGTTTGTCTTAACTAGTAAGTTGGTTAGAAGAATACAAATTCATAGTTTTGCAAATTTTACTATCAATATAATGGTTATGGGTTAAGATAGATGGATACGATTAGCATCTCGATTTTCAGTGATCTTTCTCGATAAAATTAAAATATTTATTATTTTACTTGAAATTTAAGTTTTGAAAATCGGGGTGTTATATAGTCTCTAGCCTGTAAATTGAGAAGTTGTACATTCATCCTTAGCCCGCAAAAAGATAGGTTTACCTTGAACTTATAAAAGGACATTTGTAACAGTTTGATTCTCACCCGTAAGAGAATCAGTTAGTGGACTTTAGAAAGCCCTAACTGAGGAGGTTAGGTAGTGGACGTAGGCATATAGCTGAACAACTATAAATTGCTTGTGTTCATCCCTTTAATTCTAGTATATTATTTTCCATTGTGTGGTATTTTAATTTGTCTATTGTGTCCAATTCACCCCTCTTGGACACACCTGGGCCAACAAGTGGTATCAGAGCAAGTTGCTTATCAGGGAAATCAAAAAATTTCCCTAATATCAATGGCATCAAGGTCTGGAAATCAAGTCTATGAAGTAGGCCTTATCCTAGACAGACCATCCTTGTTTAGAAGAGAATGCTTCGAAGAGTGGATGAAAATGATGAAGGTTTTTCTCATGTCCCAAAATATTAGTTTATGGGAAATGGTTGTAAATGGCTACACCATACCCAACAAACCTATAGAGCTTTGGACGGATAATGAGAGACACAACCATAACTTAAACTCTCGAACTGTCTATACCTTATACTACAGCCTACTGAATGCGGAGTTAGAGAGGATCATTCACCTAGAAACAGCTAAAGAGATTTGGGAAACTCTCGAGTCACTTCATTTCATGAAGTAAGTCAATTTAGATGAAAAACTCAAGGAATATTACAGATTGTTTGATAACTTCGAAATCCATGAGGAAGAATCCTTAGACACAGCTCGCAATAGGTATCAGTCCATCTTGGACGGGATGAAAGAACTTGGTAAGGTAATGCCTATAGGAATAGCAATAGTATGTTTCAGTGATAAGCTTCCAAGAAAATGAAATGAAAAGCTATGTACTTTAGCTGAAACAATTAATCCATGGGAAATGTCCTTAGGAGAATTTTGTGATATATTGAAAACCATGGAAGGAAGGGAAGAAACTAGAAATCAGGTTAAAACCTTAGAAGATGCACTTACACACTTTAGATTTCTACAAAAAGAAACAGTTCATGATGGTTTACAAAGATTTCAACGGATATCAAATGAACTTGAAAATCTTAGAAAAATTATTCCTCATTCTGCTTTACTTTAATATCTTCTTAATAGTTTTCCTGAAAAATGGAATTACAAAAAGGAATTTTTGATTGAGTTTTAAAATCCATTTGAAATCAGTTTTCGAAAAATTGATTACATTTTGAGTGGATTGGAGACTTCTTTTGAAAGAGAGGATGAAATCAGCTTGGTGATGAGAAAGTTCAAATGATCATGCAAAACGAAGAATCCTCGACAAGCACGGCACGAATGCTGATTCAGGATAAAAATGAAAGAACTCATGTTGAAATACCAAGGGGGAAGTCAGCTTGGAAAATCAATATTAAGAGATATTTCAACTGCTTCAACAAAAGGAAGATTGCACCAGTCGAAGACTTTGTTGTACCGTGAGGAGAATCGAGGTATATTTTACTGGTCACTGCTATGTTTTGCATTATCATATATTTCATTAACAATTGAATTTGACGAATTTGTCATTCTATGATCATGTTAAGGAAAATATCTTGTCCACGTGATTGATATAAATGTTGTTATGATCTGTGTGAATTACGATGTTTTGATGAGTAATTTATGAAATTGAAAATCAGTGCATAGTGTCTATGAGGACGCTACTATCGCGTTGAGCAAGACAATTATTTAGCATCTGTCAGGATGCTCATCAAACAGGAGGACGCTAACACACAAGTGTTATGTCTAGTAATGAAAAATGCGTGAGGACGCTTATGGAGCATTAGGAAGCTCATCGCTGGGTAGGACGTTGATCAAACCTGCAAGATCTGCACGTGAGGACGCTCACCCAAACCAGAAAGCGAAAGGTATATATAGGGTTAGCGTAGTTAGTTCGACCATTCATTCGAGCCCTAAGACGCTACTGTGATAGTAAGGAAGAGCTGCTCTCGGGAACTTCTGCTAATTCCATTCCCAGTCGATTTCATCGAGTCTCATTTCGAATTTCTGAGGTAAAATTGTAAACCTTGTTCAATTTCAAACCTAAAGAACCCTAGAAATCAAATTTTCACTGTGAAATCACTATGAACCCGTACTGTCATAAGATTTCTTCAATGGTAGCAAAGATGAAGAAACTACCCATTCATTCTACTCGTAAGAGAGCTTCTTCACCTTCACCATCTCCATTGAGGAGGGTGAGACCGAGAGTTGAACCAACTCAACCTGAACCTTTTATTCAAACTAAGACACCCACTGTCTCTGCACCTGAACTCATAATCCCAGCTGAACCTTCAGCTGATGTTCCTTAATCTGAGCCTTCAACTTCTACACCTACTCAAAAATCCAAAAAGAAATATAGAGCCACTAAACTAGCCTCTAGACCTATCCTTGATGGTTGCTATGTAGACTTCAACTTCTTTGCCAAAGCACATCATAATGTGCAACCCTCCTTGATGGTTGCTATGTAGACTTCAACTTCTTTGCCAAAGCACGTCATAATGTGCAACCCCTATTTGAATACCAAGGCTGGATCAAATTTCTTACTCACCAAGGCAGATGGTATCCAAAATTAATTGAGGAATTCTATTAGAACCTACAGAAAAATCCAAAATCTAGAAAGGTTTAAGAAGTCAACTGTAAAGGGAAAATCTGTAAAAAAAAATTCCCAGTTCTTTATAGAGACCTTCTCTCTACCTGATAATGATGATGTTCTTGTGTTCATCTCTTCAAAAGGCCAATTCCAATTTCTTGATTACACCAGTCTAACTATCCTAAATTATGTTTCTAGAACAAAGAATAATTCTAGTGTTGACAAAAGACTTGCCAATACAAACTTTGATATCATTCCTAGGATAATTCATAACATCATCTCCCATATCATCCAACCCAGATCAAGAAGTAGGGGAAGTGTAAATGAGTTGGATTCATTTTTGGTATGGAGTGTTCTTCAAAGAAGGAAGATCAATCTGTCATATATCCTCATCCATGTTATGGACACAGTTGTGAGTAGATGAGGAGGATTTTCGTTTGGAATGTATCTTAAATCACTATTTGAGAAGGGTGGTGTTGACATGAATGGAGAGGAGCACATTGAAGCCGACAGATATGGATACATCTATACACACTACCATCAAGCTCATGAAGTATGTCTATGCACCTACTTTGTAGAGATTGTTCCACAACAAAGTTGTTCCCCAAAGAGTAGTTGTTGAACCATTCAAGTACAAAGAAGGAGAACAAGTTGATGATGAAGATCAACTTCAAGAAGTAGAAGAAAGAGGAGATTTTGAGAGAACTGCCTCTGATTTACCTTTTAGAGGGGATATTCCTATGGAAGAAGAACCCCATGAGCCTAGATATGAAAAAGAATGCATGAAGAAACTTCTATTGTCCCTCAACCACAACAAGAAGAAGGAAGAGAAGAGAATCAAAGGGAATTTGGTGCACAGTCACCTCGACACTTTGTTGATCAAGGTGGATACCCTTCACCACCTCACGACTTCCCAAGTCAGTCTTCAATTCCAACATTTGATGAAGAAAACTTTCTAAGCAAGATTAGAGAAGCTTAGGAGGAGCGAGATCTTAGTTAATGGAGGAAGTGAAGAAACTGTTGCAAGACCAAAGAACGACAGATTTTGAGGAGATAAAGAACTACACAGATAGCCTGATTCAAGTGTTTGAACAGTTGAATAAAGTAGCAAGCACAATGGAACGGCACCTTGTAGTTATGAGCTTACATGTTTCATCATCAAGTTCAAGTGTTCCTGACTCTAGCTATGCCAAGGAAATTGAAGAAAACTTGAAAAGTGTCAAGACTTTTGATAAAGGCTTTCACAAGCTCAATATCTCAGAAGCCTTCCACACCACAACCTCTGAAGCAAGATCAATTGAAACCAATCATTGAAGAGGTTGCGAGTTTGAAATAATTGATCCAATCAGCTTCAAGGAGTGCTAATCAAGATGATAAAGAAGATTTGAAGAAGATGTCTGCAGAAATTTTAAGTCTGAAAGAATTGATCACTGCATTTTCAAGCAACACAACTAGCTCAAATGATCTTCAACCTATGTTAGATGCAATTCAAAGTATGCAGAATTCATTCTCTCCACCTGCCCCCACAACTAGTCTTGAACCTGTCTTTGAAGCCATCAAGAATCTCAAGGCTATAATATTGTTGTCGTGTACAAAATCGCAAGTGCACTGTGTCCAGTTATAATATAAACCGATAAGTAAATCGGGTATCATCCTCTAGGATTGATAACTACACTAATTACCACGTTTCTAACTCTAACTTTATTTAGAAGATCAAATTCAATAGTTCAAGTGAATTAAAACTAAACTAACAATGCAATATAAAACAAATAGGAAATCAATGGTAGAATGGTCTAGAGGTTCAATATCACCTCACTCTCAAGTATGCCTTTTTTATGTATTTACTATTAATTCAGTTCTCTCGTTTATAAGTCAAAAATCCTAATGTTTCTAATTCCCTTTTTGGAGCAACAACTAGAGCATATTATTGTCACCTTGGTTTTACTCTTTCGATTGAAACCTATAATGAAAATAACTCATTAAGTTCTGTGATTTTCACCTAATGACTTCAAAGGTTCTCGATCTCCTTTTGAGTCTCACGATAGCCTAGGTTATATTTTCCAAGTTCCAACCCAAGGTACCTTTTTTTGGAGCATCTAAGTCTATGATCATCCAATCCGTGATCAAGGGATCAAAAGCATTAAACCCAGAAAATATAAATAAACTAAAGAACTTCATTAATAATAATCAAGCAATTAAATCTAAGACATAGTATCGAGTTCGGATCAATCAACACCTCTAGATAGAGGATTTAGTGTTGGCCCAGTCTAACCGTCCAAAAGGAGGGGTGAATTGGACTTCGCGGATTTTTGCGTTACCTTTCGGTTGATTAAATAAACATAATATAATGTGCAGTAGGTAACAACAAAAACAAAACAAATAAAGACAAGTGCAGAAAGTAAATATGAATACAGAGATTTAAAGTGGTTTGACTCCCCTCGAGTCTAGGTCCACTACCCAACCGCACCGGTCAGGATTTCCCAATCCACCATTGGCTAAGCACTTCCAGGTGAATTAGAAAGCTAGATTGTGGCTTTCTAACCAAGCCCTCGTATAGGTTAGTGTTGTATAAGCTTGGCCCAAGCCTATACAACACTAACCTATACGAGGGCTTGGTTAGAAAGCCACAATCTAGCTTACAACAAGACTTGGCTAGTAAGCCACAACTTGCAACCAACTTACGGGCGTGGTTACGTGCCGTACAAATAAGGTATAGTCCCGGTTTACTTAAATACGTCAACAATACATCAAGATTACAATAATATAGAGAAGTGATCAACAACACTCTCAACAATGAAGCTTACAATCTTGAATGAATTAACATATACTATTCCAACCACTCATCATTTTAAATAATGGAAAGTGTTGAAATATATATTTTTCACAAATGCACTCGATTCAAATATATGCGATATAAAACAATGAATCCATTATGCACAATCAATCAATAAATTGATTCTAAACAAATATAAGTTCAATGCACAAGAATCAAGATACTATGATAATCAAGACTTGATGATTCTAAATGAATATATGTTTAAGAACATGAATCATACAAATCAAGTATCGATTAAAGCTTCAATTCAAATAGGATATGATTTTACCACATGAATTGAAAGCACATACAATCTATGAAACCACTAGACAATGTATTTTGATATTAAGAACAACATAGGGTTTCACGAACTCAACTCAATACAAAATTAGTTTAAGAATAACAATATAAGCACAAAACGGATTTGCATATACCAAAATCACAATAATCAAGTTTAAAGTAATGTATACCCCCACAAGGTAAGATTGAAGCACGAGATTCTTCTTGTGTGAAGTTGGTTGCTCGAAAACAAAATCAAGACTCAAAGATTGACGTCGAAACCACTAAAATCGTCTTGAACCCTTGCACAAGAGAAACTCCAAAGTTTCTAAAGGTTTAGAAAAGATGTGGAGAGTTTTTTGGAATCTTAGATCAAATGATCAAATGTGTTGAAATTTTGCTTGAATGATGTTTGAAATAGGCTTAAGAACTTGTTTTGGATGAGTATAAATACTGGAGAAAAATTGCACAAGTTCTCTCAAGTTTTGCAAAAGTTACTCTTCAAATGAACAAGTGTGGTATTTATAGACAAGCACCTCATCGAGGTACAGGAACGCGTTCCTCAAAGCAAAAGTGCTCTTTCGGTTTAAAATCTGAAAAGTTCTAGATTTCCCTCCACTGAATAAGCATGTTTCTTACTTAAGGAGCGCGTTCCTCAATGTGTTCGTTGGGCATAGGAACGGGTTCCTTCAACCAGAGCCACGAACTCTTAAAAACTTTTCCATTTTTTGCTTAGCAACAGGTGTGCGTTCCTTCTCCCTGATTAGAAAAATTTCGAGTCTTGGGAAATGCCACAGGAGCGCGTTCCTTAAACCCTGATAAAAAATTTCTGAGTTTCAGAAAAAATGAACAGGAGCGAGTTCCTTAAACCAGGAACGCGTTCCTTTAATATGAAGTGATAGAAACTCAATTTTTTATCAAATTAGGTTTAGGACACTGCCAAAAACATAGTTTAACAACTTGAAAACATTTTGACACAATTGAGACACAATAATCAAATTAAACATGAATAATTTGATCGATTAAAATAGTGATAACATTTTACGTACAACAGTAAAACCATGCAAAATAGTGATACAAATATATGCATGATGAGCAATTCTAATCATGTGGTAGCATGATTATCAGATTAATATGAATGCATGAATGATTAAACAGGTAAAAAAGTGTATTCATGAGAATTATAAACTATATGCATGATTTTTGAAAAGATGCGGATCATGTGTGGGTGGAACAAGTAAATGTTAACTCTACAACACTAAGATTCTAAAGATATACAACAATGAAGCTCTTGAATCTTCGAGTGGTGTTGTTCCTCCCACACACTTTAACTATGAAATTGAATCCATTTGACATATCTAGTTTAGCACTGAAACAACTACGTCAGATAACACAGGTATGTTGCTTGTAATCATCAAAATAAAACTGGTTGAGAATAGTTACATGAGATATCTCCCCCTTTTTGATGATTTTAAACAAATTCACTATTGACCTGATTGAAACATGAAGCATGATATCTCAAATGAATGAATGAGTTAAGTGAATAATATTATCATGCAACTTTTAAAAATATACCACTTAATAACATATTTAACATTCAATACCATGGGGAATAATCAATCATACTCCAAGATATGATCAATAAGCTCAAAATGCACATGTAAATTAATATAATCAAGTTAGAACATATACATGTGATCATCGATGTGTACATCAAACGATAAAACATAAATGATAGAAATAGACAAAGATACGAAACACAACATCTCCAAAAAATATGTATCCAAGTCTCCAAACGCTCTCCCTGAGTGTATGGACTCTCCCCCTGAGTATGTGCACAAATGATCTAGTCAATTAGACCAATAATACTAATCTCTTCCCCTTTTGAAACATCAAAAAGTGGGTATGCCTATGACAGAGGTGACGATCGAGGATTAAGAGATCCGGAGTGGATAACTAAGTCACATCCTAGAAATGGTAGAGAAATGTATAATCAATTAAGCACTTGGCAAGTTTGAAAAGTCAAACATGCCCAATTCTCTCCTTATATGTGAAAATTGATCTTTAGCCAAAGGCTTAGTAAAGATATCAGCAAACTAATCTTTAGTTCCAGTATGGATCAATTTCACATCACCACAATGCACATGGTCTCGAAGAAAATGATGTCAAATTTCAATGTGTTGCGTTCGAGAGTGCATTATAGGGTTTTTTGAAATATTTATAGCGCTTTTATTATCACAATAAATATCCACACATGGAAGATTAATTTGATAATCTGAAAGTTGTTGTTTAAGATATAACACTTGAGCACACCAACTTTTGGCTGCAACGTATTCAGCCTCTGCTGTGGATAATGCCACTGAATTTTGTTTCTTGCTAAACCAAGAAAAGAATGAATCGCCCATGAAGTAACAAAAATCCTAAGGTACTTTTTCAATTTGTTAAACTTCCGACATAGTCGGAATCAACAAAGCTCTTGAGCCCGAAAAAATTTCCTTTAGCGTACTTGATACCCATATCTAGTGTGCCACTAATGTATCGAAAGATTTGTTTAACACACTTTAGATGAGACTCTTTAGGATTAGACTGGAATCTAGCACATAGACAAACGCCAAACATAATATTAGTCTGTTTGCTATAAGATACAACAAACTTCCTATCATTCCTCTATATAGCTTAATGTCAACTGGTTTGCCTTTTTCATCCTTATCCATTTTTATGGTTGAATTGCAAGGAGTATCAATAGTTTTCAAATTCTTGGATTTGAACTTTTTAATCATGTCCCTTGCATACTTCGATTAGTTTAAGAAAGTTCCATTTTTCATTTGCTTAATTTGTAAACCAAGGAAGTAGTTTAATTCTCCCATCATGCTCATTTCAAACTCACTTGTCATGATAGAGGAAAACTCATCACACAAGGTCTTGTTTAATGTACCAAAGATAATGTCATCAACATAGATTTGCCCCAGAAGCATATCATTATCTTTGCATTTAATGAATAACATTGGATCTAGGGTTCCTTTCTTGAACTTATGATCCAAGAGGAATGTGCTAAGCCTATCATACTACGCTCTAAGAGGCTGCTTCAAACCGTATAAAGTTTTTCTAAGTCTATAAACGTGATCAGGTTTGAAGCTGTCCTCAAAACCGAGTGGTGCTTCACATAGACCTCTTCATTTATAAAACCATTCAAGAAAGCACTTTTGACATCCATTGAATATAACACGTATCCCTTATAGCAAACATAAGAAAGTAATAATCTAATTGCTTCTAATCTTGCTACTAGAGCAAAAGCTTCTTCATAGTCAATTCCTTCTTCTTGATTGTAGCCCTGTGCTACCAATCTTGCTTTGTTTCTGACTTTGATTCATTTCTCATCTTTCTTGTTCCTAAACACCCATTTGGTTCCAATGACACTTTGGTGTTTCGGTTTAGGTACAAGATCCCACACTTTGTTTCTAGTGAAGTGTCCCAACTCTTCTTGCATAGCAAGAATTCAGTTTTCATCAGCTAAAGCTTCTTCTACCATAGTAGGCTCAATTTGGGATACAAAGGCTACATGCCCTTGATATCTAAGTGAAGCTCTAGTTGCTACACCTAGGTTTGGATCACCTATGATTTGATCTTGAGGGTGACCTAGAAGCAACCTAGTGTTCTTGGGTGGTTCAACAACTGGTTCAACTTGGGGTTTACTAGACTCATGATTAATAGGTTTGTTTGTTATGATTTCATCATCATCATCATCATCTATTCTAACATGTTCTATTTTCTTTTCTAGAGCTATTCTAGGGTCAGATTCATCAAATTTAACATGTATTGATTCTTTTACAGTTTTTGAAGATTTATTGAATACCCTATAAGCTCTACTGTGAGATGCATACCCTAAAAATATACCAATGTCAGACTTAGGGTCAAATTTATCAAGATTGTCTTTATCGTTAGAATATAACATTTACAACCAAAGACTTTTAAGTGGTCGATTTTAGGAGTTCTACCATTCCATAGTTCATATGGAGTTTTATTTAATTTTCTCTTAACCATCACTCTATTCATGACATAACAAGCAGTATTTATAGCTTCAGCCCAAAAGTATTTTGCTACGTCATATTCACATAACATTGTTTTACACAATTCTTGAAGGGATTTATTTTTCCTTTCAACAACTCCATCCTGTTGAGGAGTTCTGGGGGTTGAAAGGTGATGGGTGTATCCATGCTTGTTGCAAAAGTCTTCAATAAGACTTTTGTTTACAAACTCCCCACCCTGATCGCTTCTTATGATAGTGATCTTATATCCCTTTTCATTTTCAACACAAGAGCAAAATTTTACAAATATATCAAATGCATCACTCTTATGCGCAGGAAAGTAAACCCATGTAAAACGAGTAAAATCATCAACAATAACAAGACAATAAGATTTTTCACCTAAGCTTTGTGTTCAAGTTGGTCCAAACAAGTCCATATGGACAAGTTCAAGAACCTTTGTGATTGAGCTTTGGGTCTTACTCTTAAAAGAAGACTCCGAATGTTTGCCCAATTGGCATGGCTCACATACTTTATCTTTCATGTATTTTCCTTTAGGGAGGCCTCCAGCTAGGTTAAGTTTTGCTAACCTTGAAATATTTTCCATCCCTACATGTGCTAGTCTCTTATGCCAAAGCCAAGCACCATTTGTTCAATAGCACTTAAACATGAAACATTTTGATCACACATATCATGCAAATTTGTAGTATAAACATTTTTAGATCTATATGCAATGAATGTAACATTTTCAATATCATGCTTAATAAGGCAACAATTTGCTTCAAAAGAAATGAAAAATCCCTGACTTAAAATCAAGAGATTATGTTTCAGGCTGTTGACATAAAGAACATCAGAAATAGATAGAGAATCGTTACCAACAATGCCAACGTTGATGATTTTTCCTTTGTTGTTCTCACCGAACGTTATGACACCTCCATTTTTGCGAACCATGCTCAAGAAATTTGATTTGTTACCAGTCATGCGCCTAGAGCATCCGCTATCCATGTACTATACATCATTCTTTGAATTATCCTACAACACATAGAACACTTTTGATTTTGGTACCCAAGTAGCCTTGGGTCCCACAAGGTTAGCCTCATTTAAAATATCCTTTTCTACCCATGCGAAGTGGCTTTTCCTTTTTGCTCTAAGCGAGCACCTTTTTATGGTGTGGCCTTGCCTATTACAATAGTTGTAAGTAGGTCTCTTGGTCAATAAATAAGCATATGATTTTTGCTTTGACCCTTCAGTATATCCTAACCCAGCCTTGTCAAAAGCACACCTTTGTGCTCCTAACATCATATCAAACAGCTTTTGCCCGTTTGTGAATTTGTGTACTACATTGGTTAGGTCATCTATACTTGTTTGGAGTGTATATCTCTCCTTCCTAAGTATTTCATAGTTGATTTGAAGAGTATCTAAAGCATCCTGTTGTGATTCTATGTCAAAGGCTTCCCTTAAGCTACTTTTGAGTTTTGAGTTCTTTTTTATTTCCCTAGTAAGTTTAAGTCTCAAACACTCAATATCATTTTCATCATTATAATCAAAACTGTCATCAAGAACAAGAGATATAGAGTTTTTTACCTCAGTACTTGCCATGAGACACAGTACAGCCTTCTCATTGCCAGAATTCATGTCGCTCTCACTCGAACTCGTATCATCCCAAGTGGCCTTCAAGACTTTCTTGTCCTTCCTTCTACAGTCAGAGTACTTCTTATTTCTGTTTGGACAGTCATTTCTCATGTGTCCCGGCTTGTTACATTCATAGCATGTAATTTCATTTGATTTGGTGCCACTTTTCTTTCCCTTAAAATACTTTGAACTAGATCCTCATTTTCCCTTTCTTCTTAAGAAACTTAGTCGTTTGGTAAGCATTGCAACCTCATCATCCGTGTTCTCATCACTGGAATAGGAGTCACTTGAATCGTTCATGTTCAGAGCTAAGTCCTTCTTTGCCTTGTGGTCATCCTTTGATTCACTCTTGAGTCAGCTGTTCAATTTCATTTGATGAACCATGAGAAATCCACACAGCTCATCAAAGGTGTAGTCACCGAGGTTTTTGGCTTCCTCGATTGTCGTGACTTTAGGGTCTTACTCTTTTGGTAATCCCCTAAGAAATTTCCTAACTTTATTTGCTTGGGGAACACCTCACCCAGATTCCTCTCATTTATGATTTTGGTGAAGCGCGTTATTGCATCAGAGATGTCTTCATTCTCATTTATTCTGAAGGTCTCATATGATTCCTCCAACATTCTCAGCTTTGTCTCTTTTACTTTCTTTGTGCCTACATGAGTTACTTCTTATTTATCCCAAATCTTTTTAGCTGTGTTGCAGGCACTATCTCTGTTGAACTCATTTATGGAGAAACTATAGAACAACATGTTTATGGCTTTATCATTCAGTTGATCTGACTTTTTTTCTCTAGGTAGCCATTCACTTTTCGACTTCAACACAATAACTCCATTTTCGATCTTTGTGGGAGCAGTATAACCATTTTTGACAGTGTCCCAAATATCGGAGTCATGCGACCTCATAAATTATCTCATCCTTGTTTTCCAGTGCAAGTAATTATCACCGTTAAATAGAGGAGGGCGATTCAAAGGATTTCCTTCATCATATGTAACCCTAGAAGAACTGCTATAACTACTTCCAGCCATTTACTCAAAGAAATTATTAGATAACTTTGAGTGCAAAAACCCACTCTGATACCACTAGTTGGTCCAGTATAACCGTCCAAAAGGGGGGAGGGGGGTGACTTGGACTTGGGGATTTTCACATTACCTTTCGATTGATTAAATAAATAGAATATAATGTGCAATAGGTAACAACAAAAACAAAACAAATAAAGCTAAGTGCAGTAAGTAAATATGAACACAGCGATTCAGAGTGGTTCGACTCCCCTCAAGTCTACGTCCACTACCCAACCGCACCTGTCAGGATTTCCCAATCCACTATTGGCTAATCACTTCCGGGCGGATTATAAGTTGTTTACACTGAGCCTACACCAAGGCTTGGCTCAAGCTTATACGACGTTAACCTACACGAGGGCTTGGTTAGAAAGCCACAATCTAGCTTACACCAGGGCTTGACTAGTAAGCCACAACTTTTAACAAACTTACGGGCGTGGCTACGTTTCGTACAAATAAGGTATAGTCCTGGTTGACTTAAAAATGACAATAACACTCTCAACAATGAAGCTTACAATCTTGAATGAATTAGCATATACTATTCCAACCACTCATAGTTTTAAATGATGCAAAGTGTTGAAATATATATTTTTCGCAATAAAACAGTGAATCGATTATGCACAATCAATTAATATATTGATTGTAAACAAATATAAGTTCAATGCACAACAATCAATATACTATGATAATCAAGACTTGATGATTCTAAATGAATATATGTTTAAGAACACAAATCATACAAATCAAGTATCGATTAAAGCTTTGAATCAAATAGGATATGATGTTAGCACATGAATCGAAACCACATACAACAATCTATGAAACCACTAAGCAATGTATTTTGATATGTAGAACAAGATATGGTTTCATAAACTCAACTGAATGCAAAATCAGTTTAAAGATAACAATATAAGCACAAAACTAATTTGCATATACCCAAATCACAAGAATCAAGTTTAAAGTAATGTATACCCCACAAGGTAAGATTGATGCACGAGATTCTTCTTGTGTGAAGTTTGTTGCTCGAAAACATGATCAAGACTCAAAGATTGATGTTGAAACCACTAAAATCGTCTTGAACCCTTGCACAAGAGAAATATTTGGAATCTTAGATCAAATGATCAAATGTGTTGAACTTTCGCTTGAATGATGTTTGAAATAGGCTTAAGAACTTGTTTTGGACGAGTATAAATACTGGAAAAATATCGCACGAGTTCTCTTAAGTTTTGAAAAAGTGCTATTTAAACGAGCAAGTGTGGTATTTATAGACAAACACCACACAGAGGTACAAGAATGCATTCCTCAAAGCAGGAGCGCACTTCCGGTTTGAAATCTAAAAAGTTCTAGATTTTCCTCCACTGAATAAGCGTGTTCCTTACGTAAGGAGCACGTTCCTCAATGTGTTTGTTGGCCATAGGAATGGGTTCCTTCAACCAGAACCGTTGACTCTTAAAAACTTTTCCATTTTTCCCTTGGCAACAGGAGCGCGTTCCTTCTTCCTGATTAAAAAAATTTCGAGTCTCGAAAAATGCCACGGTAGCGCATTCCTCTTATAAGGAGCGCGTTCCTTAAACCTTGATAAAAAAGTTTTGAGTTTCGGGAAAAATGTATTGGAGCGAGTTCCTTCAACCAAGGACGTGTTCCTTCACTATGAAGTGATAGAAACTCGATTTTTTATCAAATTAGGTTTTGGACACTGTCAAAAACATAGTGTAACATCTTAAAAACATTTTGGCACAATTGAGACACAGTAATCAAAGATAAACAAGAATAATTTGATCGATTAAACCAACGATTAAAATAGTGATAACATTTTACATACAACAGTAAAACCATGCAAAGTTGGTGAAAATACTGCATGTTGATCACAGACAAATATATGCATGATGAGCAGTTCTAATCATGTGGTAGCATAATTATCAGACTAATATGAATGCATGAATGATTAAACACGTAAAGAAGTGTATGCATGAGAATTATAAACTATATGCATGATTTTTGAAAAGATGCAAATCATGCGTGGTTGGAACAAGTAAATGTGAACTCTGCAGCACTAAGATTTTACAGATATACAACCATGAACCTCTTGAATCTTCGAATGGTGTTCTTCCTTCCACATGCTTTGACTATGCAGTTTAATCCATTTGATATATCTAGTTTAACACTGAAACAACTACGTCAAAGAGATTAGATAACACAGGTATGTTGTTTGTATTCATCAAAACAAAATTGGGTGAGAGAAGTTACTCAACATTTAGTTCATGAATAAAGACATGAAAGCATGAAATAATATGATGAACATGAATGTAAACCTAGAAAAAGAAAAGAGAAGGTAGCGAAAGTGTTGGAGAATCTTCACAATCTTCATGCTTGATCTTCTTCTCCGCTTCAAACCCTAGTCGTCTTCCTTGCTCTTCATGATATTTTCTCCTCTCCTTTTTTGTCCCCTTTCCTCTTCATCATGTTCTATTTATAATCACGAGTCCATAGAAACAAACCACGTCAAATTCAGAGTTGAACTGAGGAAGTTATGGCCAAAACATGAAAATAGAAAGTTTTCCAAAAACTGTCACATCTCGGCGCCACGGCAACCACCCCCTAGTCCGACCTTTCTTGTTGCACGACTTGGGTGTTGTGGGGTCCAGCCACTAGATTTTTTCACTCTTTTTTCTCTTCTTGCTTGTGGACTTGGCAAAATTTCCAAGCTTTTGGCCTTGATGTGCACATATATCTTCATGCAATCTTCATGCAACTTGTTTCCATCTTCCAAGTCCACTTTAGGTCAATCAAAACACCTTCATAACAACCCAAATCAAGTGAGTATCATGCTTTAATAATCTCATGAACCAACCTATAAAAATCCAAACCGAAATAATGCAAAAACACCAAAATGTAACTAAACTATCAAAAAACCAAATTTATGGTAAACTAACCTAATATATGAACTAAATACCATAAAATAAGCCTAAAACATACTCCAAAACATATACTAAATTCCTACTTATCAATTGTCTAATGCATCTGGTCCAATTAACCTTGATGGAAGAAAGTTGGAGAATCTCTTGGTATCAATTGATCAAGTAAGGAGAAGATGACATCAATGGAAAACAAGATTCCTTTCTTGTCTTCAACAATCTTGGATTTATCATTCACAGTGACAAGAGCAACAGCCAGGATGGAAGAAGTCATTGTTGGCCTTAGTGGTTTCCCACATAGCATTCTCTTAAGTGCTTTGATGCTAACAAACAATATATCTTTTGGTGCTAATATTTCTTTCGAACATATATTTCAACACCTAAAATGAAGAAGAACCAATACAAGATCAAAGTACTTCAAGTCCCTTAAGCAAAGAATCAACCATATTCAGAGCTTGGACAACTTGAAGGAAAGAAGAAACAAGAGGTTGAAGCCCTAGTTGTGTCTAGAATTAGGATGTAACCTGCTTGCTCTAAGTTTGCTCAATCACTTTCTTTTAAATGTCATGCATATATTTGATTTTCTCAAAATGTTTTAATCCTTAGCATGATTTCATCAAAATGACTTTTCAAATGTTTTCAAATGTGTTCTGATCATTTGAAATGACTTCAAAATATTTTAATCATCAAGGTTGATGTGTTTTCACCATATTTTGTTCCCCAAATTATTTTATAAATGTAGAATTTAAAATATTATGCCAACCCAAGTTTTTACGCTCAAAGTATTCCCAATCAAACTTAAACCCATTAATAATTTTTGGTAGCCTTCTCTGATGGGTTTGCAAATGGTTCTAATGGATTCCGAATGATCTTTTCATAAATTTTAAGCTATTATATGCTTATATTTGGTGTAGAAAAGGTCAGGTAACCAAACGAAACAAAAACACACAAAACTTTTAAGTGCGGAGCGCGCTCCACTAATTCCACCTCGCTCCATGGACCTCGCTCCATGAATCCAGAAAATTTCTAGCGCGATTTTTAAGTTCTTTAAACCCCCTAACTGCTATATTTGTATATCTAACGGCTAGAACTTGTTTCTAATCTATAAATACACCTTCTCTAGTCATTCTAAACAACAAGGAGAGAAGCCAAAATGAGATAGACCAAAATGAGAGATTCAAAGATTCTTTTTTCATTCTCCATGTTTCAAAGATCAAAATAGTTGGTTTAAAGGTGTTTTCAAAGGTTGCATGTTGATCATCATTCTAAAGCTTCTTCAAATCATTCATGAGCAACAATTGATGCAAGTGAGGTAATATTGTATGTAAGATCTCTCTCCAATCTTGAGCTTAATATTTCATATCTTGTATTAATTATTTGTATCTCTTGAGCTCCATTGTAAATGCTCTATCCATATAGAACAAACTTATTATTATTGTACTTACTCTCTTTGATTTGTTTCTAGATGAAACAAATCAAGTCAAGTGATTGTGGTTCACTTGAGATTCCAAGATAGAAATCAAAGTTTGGTTCATCCTAATCCCGTAAAAGAATAATTGTAGGTTCATCCTTAGCCCGTAAAAGGATAGGTTTGCCTTGAACATTGAAAAATGCATTGTAACGGTTTGATTCACACCCGTGAAGTGAATCCGAGATATTGGGATCCTAGAGAAGGTTTATCTAGACGTGGAGGTAGGAAAAAGCTTTTTTCGAACCATGTAAAAATTCTTGTGTCGTTGCATTTATTTTCTTTACACATTATATATTTGATGAAATGCCTCAATGAACTTAAGGAATAAAAATATAAGTTAATAATTATCTTAATTCTTGCATTTATTTTCTTCACTTTATTATTATACATTATCTATTTGAATAAATGTCTCAACTAATTTAAGAGTCCATAAGATAGTTTTTAAAAATTGACTAAATTGACCGAAACACCAAATTCACCCCTCCTCTTGGGTGTCGAACAAGTGGTATCAGAACGGGTGCTCTTTATTTTAGGTCTAACCACCTTGAGCTAAAGATCAAAATGGCCAATACCATAGAATTTATTTAGGTGATAACCCACTATGTCCACCTATGCTTAATGATCAAAATTTCATGTCTTGGAAAATTAGAATGAAAGCTTTCATTAACGCTCAATCTTTTGAAATGTGGGATATAGTTAGAAATGGACCATATGTGCCCACAAGAACCATAAATGGGGTTTGAAGTCCCCAAACTCAAAAAGAAATTGGATAGGAGAGAAAAACATTTAGTTAGGCTTGATGGTCTAACAAAAAATATTTTACTTAGTAGCCTTTCCCAAGATGACATAGAAAGAGTATCTTCATGCACTTCATCAAAAGACATTTGGAATAGAATAGAAGAACTCTATAATGCTTCATGTGCCTCCACATTTTCTCATGAAGATAAGGAAAGTGTAGAACATGTATGCTTCATTTTCAATATTGATGAATGTTCTACTAATGCCATTAATCTCTATTTTGATGATTTGTCTAAAGCTCATGAAAAACTTCGAAATGATTTTGACAAACTCATCCAAAAGAACGAGACACTCAAGAACATGATATCAAAGACAATGGATGAGTTTGAAACTCTCCAAAATGATTACAAATATGTTCTTGAGGAAAATGAAAACATTCTTAAAGAAAAAAAGGATATAGAAAATGAACATATCATTCTTCAAGAAAGGTTAGAAGAGTTTACCCAATTAGTAACTAATTGAAAAAGAGGACCTAGAAATTGAACTTCAATTAGAAAAACAAAAGACCTCCATTTTAAAGAAACAATTGGGCAAACCAAATGTTAGATACTTTAAGCCCAAGACATGCCATAGGAATCTTAGAAATCCATTTAAGGATAAATTTCATAAAATGGCATGGGTACCAAAAGAATTACTCCTAAATGCTAGAATTACAAAATCTAAAGGAGTATGGATCCCAAAGGCTATGGTTCACCGAATCACATAGATTTATATTTTTGAGTCATATGCTAAGTTGCTTGGCCTTAGACATTTAGGCCTTAATCACTTTAGGCATGTTCCATATTTTTATGTCACACATGTTGATTTATATCTCGTTTGACCCACTTGGAAGTGTTTAAAGCTTAATCAAATAATTCTTATTTATTGTGCCTATGTTTGCTTAAAGTAGTGGATCACATTGAACATGTTTGAAAGATAAATCATATTGTTCAATGTTTAAAAGGTACAAAACATACTACGTATGCAACCCAGAAGTATGTTTTTAATTTCATATCTATTACTTCAATTCATCTTTGTGAACATGCTTATATTGTATTATTTTTGTCCACTTGTTCAAAGCATACTTCATGCATTTGTCACATCATAAGAATGTATGCTTGTATTAATTGGTGTGTACTTCATGAAAATATCCATCCATTTAGTGCATTGAGAAAATCTTGTATTCTAGAATTTAAATGATATAAATCATTTGAAAATACAAGATATTGAATAGTTGAAGTGACATAGCTTCAAATATTATCTAATCCTTGCCATTCACTATACCGTTCACCTCGTTAGAGTTTGATCAAGTTTAATCTAAGAATTTAAATTCTTAGCAATCATGAGAAGGCTTTAAAAGTCACTTCTCCAACCCAACCAAGAAAATCTTACTTACACTCCCTATGCTTATTAATGATCTTGGATCATATCATATAAAAGGGGTTAGTAAGGAAAATTAAGTTTATCCTTCATTCAAGCTAAATTAGAAATTAATGCGATCAAACAAATAACAAAAATTATCTTCTTAGAGACCTTGAATTATAAACAAATATTTTGTCTCTAGAAATCAATAGTTATCCTTTAGAATAAGACTCGTGCCTTTAAATTTCATTCACATAAAATGTCTTACTTTCTAAAGAATAACTCATTTACACAAGCCTCCACATAATTCTTAAATCTTAAAAGGCTTTGATTTCACATGCTCTACTTGAATGAATATCCTACGCTTAGATTTACATCTACTTGTATTCATTCCTTTAGAAGTGATTTGAAGTGTAATCATGTTTGGAATTGAATTAATATGATTCCTATGCATGATTCATTCATATGTGATTCAATGATCCATGTTATATGTTTCCAATTCTTCAATTGAATTGCTTTGACTATGATTTAGGCTATGCTCATATTCATATTTTTGCTCATCCCTAATTCATTGGAAAAACAATGCCTATGTTCATGACTTTATGTTTTCAGAGTTCTTTCCCATTCATACATGATTTTGATGCATTGCTTGAATTTTAAATTGTACATTCATCAAATGTTTTGAAAATTGATTTCAAACGGATGCTTTGAGATTGTTAAACTATATTTTGCATCTTATTGAAATCATCCTAGCTAGGACATGCTTAAATTGAGAAAATGCTTGCCTAGTCTATAAATCTTGGAATATGCTCATGCATACTCAATTAATAGACATAATGAAGCATATAACATGTAAGACCCCGTAGTTTTAATTAAATATATACGTTGAATTATGCGTATATCAAGACGTATAATATGTGTATTTTATATGTAAGAGGCAAATATATGCGTGTATGCAAATACATGCTATATTTAAGAGGTATGAGCAAATAAATAAAGTTATTAAATGAAGATGATACATATGGGATCATCCAATATGGGTGCTTACAATTTAAAAAATGGAATTGAATTAAATTGATTAATTTATGGGGTTGGTTAATTCAATATGTGGATTGTAGTATGATTTAATGACTTAATGAATAGTATGATTTAATGCATGTGCGTATATGAATACATGTGAAATAAGTGAATTGAGTTATAAATTAAATTAAGAAAATGGTGTAGATTGAAATTGAATTATTAAATGAATTATATAAATAAGATGAGTTGAATTCAATGAAAATTGATGGAGGAGTTGGTTATTAAGGGGAGCCTAGGAGCATGGGATCATAGTAAATCTGATTTTTTTTACCCAACTTGGATGAAAGAAGTTGCTGAGCGAAAGAAAGGAAGAAAAAAGAACGAAAGAAGAGAGAGACAGAAGAATGAGAGAAAGGAAAAAACGAAGGGAGAAACGCGAGATTCGCGTCAAATCGGGACTCGCGGTAAGTGATTTTCACTTTAGTTCGTCGTAAAGTTGATCTTTAACTAGTGTATGACGATTCTAGCGGAGTAATTTTAGCTATGAGAGTTGTTTTACAGTGTTTTAAAAATTGGGGTTTTTACCCAACTTGGATGAAAATTTGTTCGAAAGGTGGAAAAACGCTCCCTAGACTGTAACAGCCCCGAATATGTGGTTCGATTTCATTTATTTGTTCATTTGGAATTTTTATGGTTGTTGGAAGTTTGTTGGAAGTTAGAGTTATATTGAAAACCTTTCGAATCATATTAAAACCCAATGAAACTTCAGTTTAAGGCTATAGAATGGTAAAATGAACTGTTGCGAGTCCATCAATGCTAATTTCATGATTTTTGGAGACCGTTTGACAATTTTAGTAAAAATGTCCATGTTTCCAATGAACAGTGACATGAATAGTACTGTGATCATAACCAGTTAATAAAATAGAATTAGAATCCAATGAAACTCCGGTTTGAGATCATAGAATCGTAGAGAACTGAATTCTGGACGTTTCGATGTTAAGATCATGATTTTTGGATATGCTTTGATATTTTTAGTAGCTAAATATATGATTTTTGTGAGTAAAATTGACTTTGGATCCCTCCGCGAACGTGTAAAATCTTAGTAAAATACCTGTTGAAGGTAGTAGAATGGTAATATGACGGATTTTACACGTGTCAATGTGGACAGAATAATTTTAGGAATGTATTAAATTTTTAATAAAATTGATATATGTTCCAGGAGAAAAATAAAATTGAGAACTAGTGAAAATATGAATTGGAAATCTATTTTCACTATTCTTTCTTGTGGAAATATCTAGATTGACCACAGAAACGAGATAGCAGTTTCTTCAACTGCTTATGAGTCCTAAATTGAGTTGGAATTTAAAGTCACAGAATGTGTATAATATTTTTAAGATTGATCTTTATTATTGATGATTTGAAGTGAGTTGAGAAATTAAATATGTAAATAGATATGAATAAATGAAATTGAATTATGGAGTGGTTGTGACAGGTTGGGTTAGTTGGATTTAAATTGGAGCTGGACTCGAAAGTGACGGTGATTGTAATTAAGTTGAAAAGTCATGTACTATGAGTATATTTTCTTGATTTTGGTTCTTGTATGGCATTTTAAATATATGAAATGTTTGAAAGTAAATATGTTATGCATATATTGTTGCATTGTGTTTTAATTTGCATTCATAAATGATTTCTTTTTAGCATTGGAGCATGTGTGACTTGCAAAGGCAAGTTGGTGTCATTTCGTTAAGAATTAGACTCGGATGAGTGTTATGCGTAACCTCATTGTCAGTAGGCTTGTCCTAACAAGGATTGGAGATCCTTGAAATGACTGTGAATTGGGTAATGAGAGGTTGTGGCTACCTTGTAACGGCCATATAAGGGTTAGACCCGCTCTCTTGCCTTGAAGAAGGGAGATTGTGGATTTCGTGAAAAAGGATGCATTGTGTGAGAAGACCGTTTACAACTTTGAGCAACACTTGCTCTAACTCAGTGACTTATCAGTCACCACAAACTGAATGCAAGATGAGATATGATTTTGTAGCACCCGTACCTTAGGATGACGTCATTTTGACCCGTAGTGTACCCGTATACATATGCATATGCGTATCTTGACGCTTGACACGCGTTGATTTCGAGTGTCTTTACATGATTTTATGTTATTGTGAGTCCGCGTGAAGTTTCAGAACCATCGGAGACCATTTCGGCATCGAAACATGGAAAATTGGGTTTGGTTTCGGAACCAAGGAGCTCGCTCTTTAGGAGAAAAAAAATTTCTAACCTTTGATGGTGCACGCTCCATGGGGGAAGGATCGCGCTTCTCTAGCCAGACCAAACTATTTTTTTATCAGTCTTCGATGGAGCGCGCTCGATGGTGTTTTTTCAAAATATTTTGCCTATAGATTTGAAAGAGCACGTTGCATTTTTTTGAAGGACCACGCTCCACGGATGATAAAAACCGAAATTTCCTTTTTTAAACGGGAGGAGCGCATTCCATGTTTAGAGGAGCGTGCTCCATGCTGGGCAGGCCGAAAAATCCATTTTTTTGACAGTTTTTCATGTGGTCCCAAAACACTTCTATATAAGCAAATACACCACTTTTTAGACTCATTTGCATTTCTTCCACTTGGAAGAGGGGGAAAGGAGCTTGAAGAAGGGGAAAAGAAAGGGAGAGGAGAAAAGGGAGGATTTTGCTTAGGTTTAGTGCATTTTTGCCCAAAACCCTTCTAACATATGTCATTCTCTCTCATTTTCTTCATTCTATCTCTTTCATGTGTGTTTACAAGTTTTATTTTGACCTAGGGTTTCTATGAATCCCAGATTTTGTGGGTTCTTGACCTAGGGTTTGCAAATATGGACTATTTTATGCTTGTTTATGATGCTAATGGTCTTCCCTAACCTAGAAAAACCCTTAATGATGTGTTTCCACCCATGAATCCCGAAACTTGTGGAGGGGGTTGGAAAAACACATCTTGGAGTTAGGGTTTGCATATCACATATGTATGATTAGAAGCCATTGGGAACCTATTGAAGGTAAAACCCCCAATTTCTAGCAAGAAATTGGAGTAGTTATGTGTATGGACCCAAACCCTAGATTTTTGACTTAGGGTTTTCCATTGGATTTGCATGTAATGTATGATGAATAGATGGGTAAATGTGAAGTTATGGTGGTCTAATTTACTGATCTTGATGGCTGGAAACCCTAGGTGTAGTTCAATTTTGGCCTAGGCCTTGTAATTTGGGAAATTACATGTGATTTGGGGATTTGCCCAAATTTGGGGATTTTGACCTAATTAATTTCAATTGATGAAATTGACTTCCAATTAGTCTAATTAATCCTATTTATGATTGAATGTCATGTATTATAGTGTTTGGATCAACCTATTGCATTCAGTTTCGTTAAATGTGGGTTAATTGGGTAGTAAATGGTTACATTGGGCAATTAGAGATTGGCCCATGTGTAGAACCATTTTAGGAACTTAATTGGCATTTGATTTGGGTTTAAACATGGTTGATTAGCATACTTGGACTGCTTCTCAGTTTTGCATAAACCATGTTGTTTTCAGGATTTGTGATTTGATCTAAGTAACCCGAATAGGCCAATTGGGGATTGAAGTACTTGGGGTGATTTGTGGCATTCTAGTGCTCTTTCTTGGAATTAGACGTTAGATTGGCTAGGTCTAGCCAATCAAGTGTGAGTGTTTCTTTTACTTGTGAATTCTATATGTGGCATTGTAGTATAAAATGTTTTAAATGCTTGTATAATGTAGTATGCATGATTTATTGAATTCATGAACTGTATTTGAGCATAGTCAGTTGGGAAAGCAGTTGAGTTATGTGCATTCCCTAAACTTGGGATTTCTTATAGAATCCCATTAGGCCGATCGAGAATCCTCAATTGTGGACCTTGCAGAGGATGTCTATGGGTTGTGTATGTTAGGATTCGCCTAGACATGGTACTTGTCTTAGTGGGCGAATCCTATGGTTCATACAATCCATAGGAATTCTAATAGATATGGGTAAGAAGTTGATTAGGCATGGGTTTCGTGCACACATGGCCCTTGTATTGATTTTTACTCAGGAGGTGTTTAGGTTGCATATGCATGTTTATAAACGGTATGCATTGTCTTGTTTTGACATGATACATTAAATTGGCATGTATGTAATCTTGCTTACACTCACGATTATTTAAATGGTTTTAATGATCTTGCAATGTTTTATTAAATGCATACATATGTTGCCACTTGTATAAAATATTCACTGAGCTTGCTGTAGCTCCCCCTCATCCTTATCTTTTCAGGATCTGATAGGAAGGGGAAAGGGAAAGCTTAGCTACGAAATGTTCCCGTACTGTTGTTGACGTAGGTGTTTAGTACTTTTTCGCAATTTATTTTGATAAATTGTACTATGTAACACCTAATGATTATACTTAACATTTGGATGGGTTTGTACTTATGGTTAAGTATATTTTGTACTTTTGAACACTATGGACTTGGAGAAAAACATTTATGGTTGTCATTTTGGATATATTTTATATGATGATCTTAATTATGTCCATGTGTTTATTGTTGTGTATTTGGGATTATGGTGTGTATTAGAAGGCTTATCGGGATGTTGTGTATGTCAAGGGAGGATGTACACGGGGTTCCATGCCGATCATGATGTCACAGCTCGTGGGTCGAGACAAATTTCTTTTACTCAGAATGAAAGTGATACTTACAAAGCTTTGGATTGAACCTTCCGTGTTCACAGATTCAACAAAATATGTATGATGAAGTTTATGTTGAAAACAGGTTCAAAGAGCTTTCGCCTTCTTCAATGGATTGTCAAAATAATGAAGATGAAGTTCATTCAATCCAAAAGACTTGAAGTTTTTTCTTTCAAAAGATCATAAGATCAAGCACAAATGAAAGATAACTAACTTTCGAAAAGTATTTTAGCACAAACAAAAACTATTAATACGTTTTGATTTAATCTTCGTTTCGTATATCATTAGTGGTTTTTCTGCTCTAAGGCACACGTATATATAGGAATAACAGAGGCGCAATGGATATTACTGCGATAGCACCTGAATCATCTGATCCTTTCATGAAAGAAGAATGTTCTGAAGAAGTTTTAGAACTTTCAAAAAGTTCTGAAAAAGTTGTTGTACGATTCTGAAAAGTTCTGAAAAGTATTCGTATGTTTATGAAAAGTTAACAGAAATAGCAGTAATGTCAGAATAGCAAAAATATATTTTATGTCGTTTTGTTCCTTTGAGGGCGCTCATAGAACATCAACATCCTACTAAACAATGAAGTGAGGGCGCTACTGAATAGTAAGCGTCTTGACTTACTTTGAAAATTAATCGACTTAAATCATGAGGGCGCTACTTTGACAGTTAGCATTATGCTTTATTTTAAAACATTAAACACACGAGGGCGCTACTCAAGAGTAAGCGTCCTGATATTTAAAAGTAGTTTTAAAACAATGTTAAGTTCCCTAAAGGACAATAAGCGTCTTGAAAGTTATTTAAGTTGATTCTAAATGTCACGACCCACTATACGTGACGTCATGACCGGCATGGAACCCCCGGATATACCCTCTATCAATACATCCGGCGTCCCGTCAGCCTAATATGTGTATAATTAACATATAGATGGGATGTCTATGGTTTTGTAATATTTGTGGACTTATGGAATTTTATAATTAGTATTTTTGGGAGATGTTATATTTATTGTTGTTGATTATGTTTAGATAGACGTTTTATAGGATTGTGTTTTTATTGGGATTCGTGTTATATTAGGCTGACGGGACGCCGGGCTTACCGATAGAGGGTATATCCGGGGATTCCGTGCCGGTCATGACGTAACGTATAGTGGGTCTTGATAGATTTGGTATCTGAGCGAGTGTTTTAGGTTTAAGATCCTTAAAAGGAATAAAAGACTTATATGATATTATGATTGCTTTTATGGGTATGATTATGGGTAGTTATCTAAGGGATAACTTTTCCGGGATTGTGATCCTGATTAAGTTTTTTCTTATTTGTGAATTTTAGATATTTACAAGAGAGGAAAGAACAGGATCAGCCATGGACCTAGAAGAACGCTTTAGGCGTATTGAGGCAGTCTTAGAGGCTACTCAGCAATAGCAGGCCCAGATCCTCGAGTTGCTAGGCCGTACGCAGGGTTTTAGGCCACCACCGCAGGGTGATGTAGCAACGGCTGCAGATACAGTAGTGTAGCAGCAGCAGTAGGGGATCAGGTAGATCGGGCAGATCAGGTAGGACCAGCTGGGGTCCAGTATGCTGTAGTTGGGGAGACTAAGGCTGAGAGGGCAGAGAAAGACCGCTATGAGAAGGTTATGAAAGCCTTCAAGTATCGAAATCCGGTTGAGTTTCTAGGGGGTCTTGACTTAGAGCTTGCAGAGGGATGGTTGACTCGGATGGAGACCATTTTCAGTGACATGAGGGCTCTTGAGCACGATAAGGTCAAGATTGCCAGGTTCAAGTCAATTGACAAGGCACACAAATGGTGGGAATGAATAGAGCATATTGAGGGTGAGGTCCGGACTTGGGTTAAATTCAAGGAGTTGTTCTTTGAGGAGTTCTATCCACTGGCAGAGAGGGACCAGCGTCGGATCCAGTTCTTACATCTGACCGAGGGCAGCATGTCTTTAAGAGAGTATGAGCAAGAGTTCAACAGATTGGCTTTTTTTGCTCCAGATATGGTGTTTACAGATGAGTTAAGGATGCAGAGGATAAATGATGGTTTTCGAGACCGTATTCGTCAGGGTTTGGCACTGGTCGGCGTGCAGACTTACGCTCAGGCGTTGAGGTAGATCACAGAGGCTAATTCACAGATGAGGTTACCTGGCGCAGTCCATACACCTGCAACTCCTTCAGTTTAGACACAGTCGGCAGGGTCAGGAGTACAGTTTTATGGTGACAGGAGGGGCCGACGTAATAAGAGGCAGAGATCCAACAACAGTTGATATGAGGCATTTGTGGCCTCCGCTCCAGTATCAGTAGTACCACCAGCTGCGGGCTAGAGTGTTCAGACTTCTGGTCAACCTCAGCAGTAGCAGCAGAGTTTTGTCAAATTTGGTGGATAGCACCAGACAGCTAGGGTTGAGTTGTAGGCTATATCTTCAGCACCTAGAGCACCGAGGCCGAATGTTTGTTTTGGTTGTAGGGCTCCGGGGCACAAAAGGAACCAGTGTCCACAGAGGGCGTCTTTTAGCCATGATAGTCCTACACAAGTTCCTACCAGAGAGGAGGCCAGAGGTGTTACGCAGGCAGATCCTGAGACCAGCAAACAACTAATAGAAGGTACAATCAGCATTTGTGATTCTATGATGTATGTTTTGATTGATGCTAGTTCTACTCTATCGTTTATTTCTGGTAGTGCGTTAGATAGATTGAGATTGTCTACTATTAGGACTAGTACACCATTGATTTTGAGTACAGCGGCCGGTGAGAGGATTTACCCTAATATGGTATGTGTGGGATGCATTGTGAGATTTGAAGACCATGAGATGTCTGTTGACCTTAGAGTCTTGGAGTTTTTCGAGTTTGATGCCATTTTGGGTATGGATTAGCTGGCAGCGTATCACGCTCACATTGATTGCTTCGACAAGAGGGTTGTCTTTCAGATACCTGGACAGCTACGCTCTTTTTTTTTAGGCAGGACTGTATCGAGACCATCTACCCAGGGTATATTAGCCACTAATGTTGAGGTTGCTACGATGGATGGTTTGAGGCCAATGGATGATGTGGGTTAGGGTAATCAATTAGCAGACATTTTAGTAGTCTGTGAGTACCCAGAGGTTTTTCCCGTTGAGTTACCTGGCTTGCCGCCTAAGCGAGAGGTAGACTTTATCATTGAGTTGATGCCCGGGGGAAAACCCATTTTCATTCCACCGTATCATTTGGCACCGAAAGAGTTGAATGAACTCAGAGCCCAACTTGATGAGCTGATGGGCAAGGGATTTATTTCCCCTAGTATGTCACCTTGGGGAGCATTGATAGTTACATATTTAGATAGGATTTATAGAATGCTTTAGGTGTGTTTTAGGATTTATACATTAGTTTAGTGTGTTTATGTTAGTTTTGATTCATTTGCTAGTTTAGGAATAAATTGATTTTTATGCATTATTTTAGTTTGTTAATTTTTATGTTTGATCAATTTATGACTTGTTTTACATTGTTATGTAGGTATTTAGATGTGTGAAAGAGATCATGAATGGTGAACATAACATATGAGAAGCCTAGATGATGTTTCATGAAAAACCCAAGTCAAAAAGTGGAAGAAAATTGGTTAAGTCCACAAGAAGGAAGTCAAGCGGAGCAGAAAAATGGTTGTCCACAGATTGAGCACGACTCGGTCTCTAGGGCGCCGCGACAGTCATTGCGGCGCCGGGTTGAGGATCAAGAGTAGGCTCTGGGAGCCGCGGCTCCCATCGCGGCGCCTAGAGGTATTTAACTCAGCGTCGCGGTGCTCACAGTGGCGCTGGAAATTTTATCGTAGCTCTGTTGCGCTGAAGGTGTTTTTAGCTACTTGGAATTTGGGGAAATTTCAGGACTTTCCAATTTTTACACACGACAAAAGGGGTCTTATTATATATCAAAAGAAAGGGTTTTTCGTGAGGAACATATTGGAATAGTGTAGAGAATGACGTTTTGCGAGTGGAGTGAGGTGGAAGAGAAGATCTACATTGAAGAACATTGACAACTTCTACACGTTCTAGTTTGTTTTCCTTTGTTCTCATTCATGTTTGAACCATTGTTTACCATTTTTAATTGTATAGCTATGAACTAAACCTCTTTCTAGAGGTGTAGATTGATCCAAACTCGAGATTATGTCTTAGCTTTTATTATTTAATTATTATTAATGAATTCTTTTAGTTTATTTATGTTTTTCTGTGCATAAAGCTTTCGATCCCCTGATCAAGGAATGACCGATCCTAGATTCGAGGTAGATGCTCCAAAAGAGGGTACCTTGAGTTGAAACCTGGAGTGTATAACCTTGGCTATCGTGAGACTCAAAAGGAGATCGAGAACCTTTGAAGTCATTAGGAGGAAATTACAGATCTTAATGAATTATCGTTGTGTTTGGTTTTCATCGAAAGAGTTAAATCAACACAACGATAATATGCTTTAGTTTTGCTTCAAAGGAGAGAATTAGAAACGTTAGGAATTCTGACTTATAAGCTAGAGAATTGATTTAATAATAATACATATATCAAGACATAGTTGAGAGCGAGGTTACATCGAACCTCTAGTATATTCTCTATTGATTTATTATTTGAAGTACATTGTGTTTTTTAGTTATCAATTAATTAGTTTAATTTCTGTTTTAATCACTCAATCACTCGATTTTCATTTTCTAGATAAAATTAGGGATAAAACACGATAGATAGTGTAGTAGATATCCTTGAGGACGATACCCGATTTCTCATCGGAATATATTATAACTTGGCAACCGTTCACTTGCGGTTTGCATGCAACAAGCACCTGTGTTGTTCGTCAAGAAGAAGGACGGGAGTCTTCGATTGTGTATAGACTACCGTCAGTTGAATAAGGTGACTGTGAAGAACAAGTATCTGCTTCCTCGCATTGATGACTTGTTTGATCAACTGATTGGGGCCAAGTTCTTTTCGAAGATTAACTTGAGGTCTGGGTACCAGCAGTTGAGGATTAGATATGAGGATGTGCTGAAGACTGCTTTTCGGACGAGGTATGGACATTACGAGTTTTTGGTGATGCCCTTCGGGTTGACTAATGCACTAGCTATGTTCATGGATCAGATGCAGAGATTGTTCAGGCCATACCTTGACCAGTTCATTATAGTCTTCATCGATGATATCCTATTCTATTCTAAGACTAGAGGATAACGAGCATCATCTCAGAGTTACTTTGCAGACATTGTTGGAGCATAGGCTGTATGCCAAGCTGAGCAAGTGTGATTTCTAGATGACCGAGGTGAAATTTTTGGGTCATGTGGTGAGTGCAGAGGGTATTTCAATTGATTCTGCTAGAGTTGAGGTGATCATTGGATGGCCAAGACCTACCACAGTGACAGAGATTCGTAACTTTCTGGGTTTAGCTGGCTATTATAGGAAGTTCGTGAAGGACTTTTCCACCATAGCCGCACCATTGACTAAGCTGACTTAAAAGAGTGTGACCTTCACGTGGTCAGATACCTGTGAGAAAGCTTTCAGTGAGTTGAAAAAAAGGTTGACTATAGCTCCAGTGTTGATTCTTTTAGAGCCTGGGAAAGAGTTGGTGATTTATACTGATGCATCACTCTTGGGTCTAGGATGTGTTCTGATACAGAAGAGTCGAGTGGTTGCATATGCATCTAGACAGCTTAAGGTGCATGAGCACAACTACTCTGTGCGTGATTTGGAGCTGGCTGCTATTGTGTTTGCACTGAAGTTATGGAGGCACTACTTTTATGGTGAGTGGTTCACTTTGTTTTCTAATCATCAGAGTTTGAAGTATCTCTTTGATTAGAAGGAGTTGAATTTGCGGTAGAGGAGATGGCTCGAGTTACTTAAGGATTATGATTTCTCCTTGGAGTATCATCCTGCCAAAGCCAATGTTGTGGCTGACGCTTTGAGCTGTAGGCGAGCAGAGACTCAGGTGGCTGCTTTTCAGATGGCCCAACAGTGTCATTTACTTGAGAGAGTGACTATGATGAGTATACTCTCGGACGCACCACGTACTGAGATATGTGCTCAAATGCACGTTCAGCTTGCTGATGCCCATATTTCGCGGGTTAGAGATTTATAGGAACATTGTCCAGATTATGACATGTACCGTAGATACGCAGACAGTGCTGACTAGGCCAACTGGCAGATTGGTCTAGATGATGTCTTGCGGTATAGAGGGAGACTATTGATCCCATATGATGCTGAGTTGCATGTTGAGATATTTCAAGAGGCTCACAAGTCTTAGTATACTGTTCATTCAGGGGTTACCAAGATGTATCATGACATGAAGAGATCTGTGTGGTTGCATGGGATGAAAAAAAGTAGAGCTGAGTATGTGCAGAGATGTGAGGTGTGCCAGCAGGTTGAGGCTGAACACCGGAAGCCTAGAGGTCAAATGCAGCCGTTATCCATACCCGAGTGGAAATGGGAGCACATCACGATGGATTTCATCGTGGGATTGTTGAGGTCTCAAGGCTGATTTGATGCCATTTGGGTTGTGGTCGATAGGTTGACCAAGAGTGCATACTTCCTTCCTATGAGCGCCAGAGACTCTATGGATAGACTGAGTAGATTATATATGAGAAAGATCGTAACACTTCATGGAGTGCCCTTGTTTATCATGTCGGATCAAGATCCACGATTTACATCGAGGTTTTGGCACGCTTTGCAGACTCGATTTGGGACCTGTCTCCGACTTAGTACAGCGTTTCACCCTTAGAAGGATGGTCAGTGCGAGAGAGTGATTCAGTTGCTGGAGGATATGCTCAGGTCTTGCATTTTAGAGTTCAGTGGTGGTTGGGGTGAGCATTTGCCCTTGTGTGAGTTTGCTTACAACAACAATTATCAGCCAAGCATCGGTATGGCACCGTATGAGGCTTTATATGGAAGACCCTGTAGATCTCCAACTTGTTGGTATGAGGTGTGTGATACACAGTTACGGGGCCCTGATGCAGTTGTTGAGCAGAAAGAAAAAGTCAAGCTAATTCGGCAGAGGCTAAAGACAGACAGAAGAGTTATTACGATAACCGGCATCAGTCGTTAGAGTTGGCAGTGGGAGATCTAGTTTTGCTTGAGGTTTCGTCACTCAACGGTCAGATGAGGTTTGGTGTCAGAGGAAAACTTGCCTCGAGGTTTATTGGGCCATTTTAGATGGTTGAGAGGATTGGACTAGTAGCGTACAGGTTGGCTCTACCTTCTCAGCTCGAAGGTGTACATGATGTATTCCACGTATCGATACTGAGGAAGTTTAATGAGGATTCATCGAAGAAGTCTTATCCCGATCCAGCTCATGTGCTTGATGTGAGTCATCTGCAAGTTGGGGAGGATACGACTTATGCGGAGTTGCCAATACGGATTGTGACTCACCGGGTTTAGAAATTGAGGAATAAGGAGATCTCGCTGGTGCGAGTCAAATGACAATTTCATGATAATGAAGAGAACCAGATGAGAGAACAGTTCCCCGATCTCTTTACCGACTGAGGTTAGTTCTCTTGATTTCATTTTTGAGGACAAAAATATTCTTAAGTCGGGGAGAATTGTAACGCTCGTACCTTAGGATGATGTCATCTTGACCGTAGAGTACCCAGATACGCGTATATGTGTGTATTTGTACGTGTTTCGATTCCGTAGGACCATGTATTGAGCATGTTGTAGCTCACACCTCATCCTTACCTTTTTAAGTTCTGATAGGAAGGGGAAAGGGAAGGCTTCACTGTAGAGCACTCCCTTGGCTTTTGTTGATGTAGTTGTTGTATATTCTTTTGTATTTTGATATTATGTGCATGATAATACCTAATATATGTATAATTAACACATAGATGGGATGTGCATGGTTTTGTAATATTTGTAGACTTATGGAATTTTATAATTGGTATTTTTGGGAGATGTTATATTTATTGTTGTTGATTATGTTTAGATGGATGCTTTATAAGATTGTGTTTTTATTGTGATTCGTGTTATATAAGGCTGACGGAATGCCGGGTGTACCGATGGAGGGTATATCTGGGGGTTCCGTGTTGGTCATGACGTCACGTATAGTGGGTCGTGACACTAAAGATGAGGGTGCTCCTACACAAGTAACATCCTGATAATTTATTCAACTTATACCTTATCAACGTCCTTAAAGGTAGAAATCACTTAAAAATCAAAAAGAACTTGTAGCGAGCTAAAACTAAGTTAGTGTCTTAACGTTCTCAAAGGTTGATAAAAGAAAGGTCGCTACTAACAAGTAAGTGTCCTTTAATCTGTTCAATTAAACCTTAAGTGTCCTAATATTTTATCAGCGTCCTGACTCATCAAGTCCAGGAGGGCACTTGTTGCGTGCAAACCGCAAGTGAACGATTGCCAAGTTATAATATATTCCGATGAGAAATCGAGTATCGTCCTCAGGGATATCTACTACACTATCTATTGTGTTTTAACCCTAGTTTTATCTAGAAAATCAAAATCGAATGGAGTGATTAAAGTACCAATTAAAGCAATCAAATACTAACTAACAAGCAATGTAAATCGGATAGGAAAACAGTGATGAACTGGTCTAGAGGTTCGATATCACCCCACTCTCAACTATGTCTATATAAATATATTATTATTAAATCCAGTCCTTAGCTTATAAATCAGAAATCCTAACCATTCTAATCCCCTCTCTTGGAGCATTGATTAGAACATATTCTTGTTGCTTTGGTTTAACTCTTTTGATGAAAACCAAAGACAACAACAACTCCCTAAGTTCTATGATTTCCTCCTAACGACTTCAAAGTGTCTCGATCTCCTTGTGAGTCTCACGATAACCTAGGTTATACTCTCCATATTCCGACCCAAGGTACCCTCTTGTGAAGCATCTACCTCGAGTCTATGATCAGTCATTCCTTGATCAGGGGATCAAAAGAATTACGCTCAGAAAAGTAAAAATAAACTAAAAACTTTCATTAAAAATAAATAACAATAAAATCTAAGACATAATCTCAAGTTTGGATCAAACTACACCTCTAGAAACGAGGTTTAGTTCATAACTAAAGAGATGAAAATAATCAATAATGGTTTAAACATGAATTCGGACAAAAGAAAGCAAACTAGAGTGTTGTAGAGGTTTTCAATGGTCTTCAATGTATATCTCTTCTCCACTTTGCTCCAGTCGTCTCCCTTCTTTTTCCCAATGTCCTCCTCTCGAAAAACCCTAAATTTTGATAGATTTTAAGCCCCCAAGTCGTCCAAAATCGTAACTAGAAAGTGTGTAAAACTTGCTAAAAACATTATTCTGTGAACAATGACGGCGCCGCAGCGCCGTGCCTGGCGCAGAGGCGCCCAGAACGCTAAAATTCTTTTTCTTTTGTTCACCACCACGGCGTCGCAGCGCCCAGAACGTTGAAATTTGTGTTGTTTTGTGGACTTAGCCATTTTTTGCCTCCTCTCTAACTTGGGTTCTTTATGGTTCTCCTTGGCAACTTCTAGAACATGTTTTTATCATCCAAAACCATGACTAACACATCTAAATACCTAAAAAAACAAAACAAATCAAATCAAAAACACACTCAAACATATAATGAACCAAATTATAACTTATTGAACTAAAATAATGCATGAAAACTAAGTTATTCCTAAACTATCAAATGCATTAAAACTAACATAAACACATGACAATAATGTATGAAATGTCCTAAAACATGCTCTAAAACATGCTATAAATCCTATCTAAATATGTAACTATCAAATACCCCCAAACTTAGAACTTTGATCGTCCCGAGCAAAGGAAAAACAAAACTAAAAACTCATAATTAACATATCTCATCTAGAGTCACAATCTCACACAATTAAAGACTTAACTCAGCATTATAAACACATACATGGCCTTCAAGATTACACCAAAAGGAATATTCACTTCTAAGAAAAATTTCAAGAGTATAGAATTGTCTAGAATTTCAACCCAACTCTCACCAAGTTTCACTTTTGATTCTTTCACACATAAGTACAAAACTAATCTCATCAAACTAATCATGCAAGTCATGAACAAGTGCAAGCTAGTGTTAAGTGTAAGATCTCAAAATATATAATTTAAGTTGGAACTCCATAGGCAAGTTTTTTCACACCCCTCTCCACTAATGTAGATCACACACCATTCAGAATTAATAGGTCTTTCACCAAATCTGGAAATATAGCCATCATGCACCGGTGAAAATTCTCCGGTGCATCACATAAACCAAACGGCATGCGCCGAAAAGCATAAGTACCATACGGGCAAGTGAATGTAGTCTTCTCTTGATCCTCCGGGGCGATAGCTATTTGATTATACCTCGAATACCAGTCTAAGAAATAATAATAATGGAAGCCCGCCAACCGAACTAACATCTGATCAATAAAAGGAAGAGGAAAGTGATCCTTCCTTGTGGCCTTGTTGAGCTTCCGGTAATCTATGCATACTCTCCAGCCCGTCACTGTTCTCGTCGAAATCAGCTCATTCTTATCATTCATCACCACAGTCATACCACCTTTCTTGGGTACTATGTGAACCGGACTTACCCATGAATTATCTGAAATGGCGTACACACTAGACAAAGCCGATGATATGATGACAAGCATAGTAGACTTCTCACCTAAAAATGCATACCGAAAGTGCTCCGGTAAGGACTTCAACTCCGTCGAAGATTCTAATGGCTCGGGTGGCAAAGAAACTTCAATGTCTTCTACTTCGGCGATGGTACTTAAAGGATTGTGGGCCTCAAGAGCTAAGGCATACTGTTGAACATCATCATGAGAGGCCTCATCTTTAGATACTGAACTCACAAGACACTTCTCTAAAGGATCTCCTGGTGTAGCCTCCTCATGTACCTCAGTCACACATGCATCCACCACATCCGCTACATCTATCCGTTGACATGTATTGCCCTCCGATGGGAATTTAAGGGTCTTGTATATGTTGAACAACACTTCTTCATCATGTACTCTCAAGGTAAGCTCACCACGTTGTACATCGATCAAAGCTCGCCCGGTTGTTAAAAATGGCTGCCAAAGTATAAGAGGAATATCACCATCTTCCTCCATATCCAAAACAACGAAGTTCACCAGGAAGATGAACTTGTCCACCTTCACTAGGACGTCCTTAATGATACCCCGAGGTTATGTAAGTGATCGATCCACTAGTTGCAAGGATAACGTAGTTGGCTTCATCTCACCAAGCCCCAATTTCCTAAAAATTGACAAAGGCATCAAGTTAATACTAGCACCCAAATTACATAAAGCTTTATTAAAATTTAAGGAACCAATGGTGCAAGGTATAGTGAAACTCCCCGGATCTTTTAGCTTTTGAGGTAGCTTCTTTTGTAGTATAGCACTACATTCTTCAGTAATTTTCACCGTCTCATAATCCTCTAGCTTCCCTTTTTTTGTCATCACATCCTTCATGAACTTGACGTAGTTTGGTATTTGCTCCAATGCATCTGCAAAAGGGATGTTAATGTGAATTTTTTTGAAAATTTTCAAGAACTTGGCAAATTGCTCGTCAAGCTTTTTCTTTTGAAATTGCTGAGGAAAAGGAATAGGAGTTTTGCATTTAGGATGGTTATCCGTGAATGTGATAGAACCAGGCCGGAATGGCCTCTCATGTGGCTTTTCCCCCTCTGACGGCTCTTTGTCCTACTCTTTACTCAACTCAGATTTAGTGCTTGGCTCCTCATGTTCTTCAATGGGTGGTGGTGGTGTCCTTAGGCTCGAATCAGTCCCCTTTACTTCCTTTCCACTTCTCAAGGAAATGGCTTGGCATTGCTCTTTCGGGTTTACCTCAGTGTTGCTAGGTAGTGACCCCCTTTGTTGGGTACTCATCTGTGCTGCTAACTGCCCCACTTGCACCTCTAAATTCTTGATAGAAGCCCTTGTATCCATTATGAAAGTATTCATCAACTCATCACTAGTAGGCTTCTTATCTTGTGTTTGAGTGTAGATACCCGGTGGAGGTTGTAAGGTATTCCTTATATTGGCATAGGAAAAATTCTCATGATTACGAACACCAGGTGGTATTGATTTGACACACCTTGATTATTTCTATAATTGTACCCCCGGTTGTTAATGTATTGTATTTGCTCCTCCATTGCTTCATTACCATAATAGCCCAAATTCAACGTTGTCGCTTTCTCAATAGATGGTTGTGCACTTTGAGTGGTAAGTGCAATAAGTTGATGTGAGAGACTTGAAATTTGTGCTGAAAGGGATATAATGGAATCTACTTCATGTAACCCGGCTACCTTCTTCACCATGGATCTTGCCCCTGGAATTTCATAGGTATTGGTAGCAATTTCCTCCAACAAGCCAAATGCCTCAAGAGTAGTCTTAGACAACAATGAATTGCCCGCCGCCGCGTCTACTAGAGTCCTTGTAGAAATCGTCATCCATTATAGAAAATTTGAAGTTGTAACCAATCTTGAAATCCATGTTGAGGACATTTTCTCAACAACTCTTTGAATCTTTCCCAAGAGTCCTATAGAGACTCTGACTCTTGTTGCTTGAATTGTCCAATCTCAGCTCGTAGTTGGGCGGTCTTGGCGGGAGGAAAGAACTTATGTAGAAACTTGTATACCATGTCCTCCCATGCTACTATACTATTTGGTTGCAAGGATTGTAACCATGCTCTTGCCTTGTCCCGAAGTGAGAACGGGAACAACCTCAGTCTAATGGTGTCTTCCGGAACGCCATTCATCTTCAGAGTGTCACACATCTCCAAAAAAGTGGTGATGTGGATAGTTGGATCATCCATAGGGGAACCTCCAAATTGGTGATGCTGGACCATCGAGATCAAAGCCGGCTTCAACTCAAAGTTGTTCGCATTTATTTGAGTGCGAACAATGCTCGAGTAGTTATCATTGATAACCGATTTGAAATAATCCCTCTGTGACACCCCGAAAATTATTTCATCTAGCCCATAACCCAATTGCATTTTTCCCAAACTCTGTGTTGCCTTGATATGTTTGGTGTTTGTTTGATGGTTGTTTAATGTTTGTATATTTGATGCTTGATAATGTATATAAATATGTGCATTATAAATTGTATATGGGTCATGTTAAATTAAAGTATAATGCATGTTTTATTATTTATGCATGGGCCAATTAAACCATGAATTGATATGGGTTAGGATTGATTGAATAAAAGGATAAATGAGAATGAAAATTTGGTGTATTAAATGGATTGGACATTTAAAATACATGGAAGCATGAGATTGGTTAAAATACATGTGGTTGGTATGGGTAGTATGAGACCAACACATGTCAAGTTGGTGCATGAGAATGGACAAGTTTCTCATGCCCCATTTCTCTTCTCCAACACATGTCAAGTTGGTGCATGAGACCAACACATGTCAAGTTGGTGCATAAGAATGGACAAGTGTTCCATGCCCCATTTCTCTTCTCCAATACATGTCAAGTTGGTGCATAAAAATGGACAAGTGTCCCATGCCCCATTTCTCCTCTCCAACGCATGTCAAGGTTGGTGCATGAGAGTGGACAAGTGTCCCATGCCCTACTTCTCTTCTCCAAGGAAGTCCTAGAAGGTGAGATGAGTAGAGAGAAAGGAAAAAAAAAAGAAGAGAAAGGAGAGAAGAAGAGAAAGAAAGATGGAGTTGCTTTGAGGAGAATCTCAGCAATGTTTTCATCAAAGAGCGGGATCTTGGGGATATATGGTCAGATTGAGCTCAATCTTTGTCAGCACGTTCGTAGCTTATGGTTATTCATTCTGGTCGATGGAGTTCTTTATTGGAGTTTTCTTCTAAGAGATTTAACCTCTCAAACAAAGCTGGTCGGAAAGTCTGGATTTCTCGCGCAGTTTCGATCAAACTAATAGATCTCCTAAATCTACCATTAGATGGATATGATATTTAGTAATGTAGTTTACAACTAATCTTTCTGCAATATGATTGGTGGAGATGTTTATAGGTTAAGTATCTTGTGTGCTATAGTCATCTGAGGTCGAGTATTTGCCGCAAGAAAGGAGAAATTGTCTGATTAGAGACTTGTTCATCAAAAAGACTTATCTTTTTGGTCCACCGTTCGATTGTGCTGATTTTTGGACAGAAGGTTTGTTTCTTAACATACTTCAATATCTACGGTTGATTTTGTGATTAAAATATATTTGTTGGTAGATTGATACATCTGAACATAATATTAAATGAAGAATTGGTAGGGTTGCTTGTATTAGAGTTAAATTTAGAATATGAACTTAGACCTTTCCAAATAGCTTGCATGTCGACTATGTTGCCATTGTTGATGAACCCATGATGCAAAATCAGTGATATACATGGTTGAACATGGTGACCTAGTGTAAATTGGCAATATGGCCTAAGTATGAAAATTTTCATATTTTAGGGCTTTTGATGTTTTTGGCCTAGAATCATTGAATTGATGCAACTTATGTTTAATTAAGCATGATTAGGGTTGATTACGCTACTGATTTGGTGGTTGTGACCATATCATGGGTTATGCCTACTTGTGATCAAATGGCCCAATTTGAGCATGTTTATGCCTAAGGAATTGAAAATCAGTATCTTTGATTAATAGAATGGTTTATGAATGAGAACTATGCATTAGAGGCTAACTCATGTGATTTGAGTTGAATGATGGGATTAGATGGGATTTAGGCCTATTGTCTATATGTGGGCTGATTTAGGGTTGATGTGTAATGTCTATGTGATTGAGCATAGAAATTGATGTATGGTTGGATATTGATGAATGTTTCAGGGCCTTGATTGGGTTGATTCGGTTTGGTGTCCGTGTGTGGTTAGATACTCTCGCGAGGCTTGGTTGTGAGTAGACTTCATTTATGATTATATATTTTATGTCATCATATCACTTATATATATTGTATGTTGAAAGCATGAATGTGTTCTAATGTTTTGATTGATGCATTGATTTGAGAAAACCTTATGACTTTGGTTGGGCCCATCTATCTGGCTAATAGGGAGACTTAACTTTGTCATAGGAGGGTTTTAAAAAAAAATATTTGGGGATGAGAACGGTAACGTGAAATAGACATGCACTAGTAACCCCAATGCATGTGGAATGTGGATCCAAATTGATAGCTTTTACTTGCATCGAACTTATTATAAATGTTTGATATCTATATGTTATGAGCTTTTAATCATGCTACACCTTGACATGCATACATGATATTTATTGATGAGTATTGATAGCATATCTGAATTCTATTCACTGGGCACCGTTGGCTCACCCTCATTTTCCTCTTTCAGGTCCTTCTGTCCCGAATAAGGGCAAAGGAGTAGTCATATCTTGAGGGCCTTGCCGGCGAGAGAATCCAAGGCCTCGATGTGAGTTGAGAGACATTTTGGTTGAATTGTGTTTTAAATTATAATGTATTATATTTTGGACTATGTAATTATAAAACTTACCACATTGTAGTATGGGTGAGTTGGGACTTGTTAGATAGACCATGTGGGCATATGACGATTTTTTTGTACCCATAATTTTGGACTTTACGTGTATGTCCATTTTGATGGACTGTAGGGATTATGGTTTTATTTATGGTTCATTTTTATGGATTATCTCTTGTCTTGGATGATTAATACGGTTGGTAGTTTTGTTTAGTACCTATTGATATTATGTCGTTGTTTGAGATAAGGCTCGTAGGGTCTCAACCACCTCACGGGGGTTGAGGAGTGGTTGGAGATGCCTACGCCGGGCTTCCCGCCCCGGCATTCCACACGCCATTCCTTGCGGGGTTGGTGGTCCGGGGTGCGGGGTCGCCACACCCTCAACGTCAACTGAATCGGATTATCTGCCATTGTTTCAGCGCCTCTTCTTCTCTTGTCACGACCCACGATATGTGACGTCATGATCGGCATAGAACCCCGTGTATATCATCCCGATAAGCCTTCTAATACACATCATAATCCAAAATACACCACAATAAACACATATGGACATAATCAAATAATATTACATTCCCAAAATGTAAGCCATAAATTTTTTTTTTAAGTCCACATTGATCAGAAGTACAAAATAATACTTAACAATGATTACAACTCATCTAAGTGTTAAGTATACGTATTAGGTGTTATATAGTACGATTTATCAAAATAAATGCGAAAAAGTACTAACACCTACATCAACTAGAGTTCGGAAAATGCTCCGCAGCTTAGCCTTTCCCTTCCCCTTCCTATCCAATCCTGAAAAAATAATAGTGAGGGGTGAGCTACAGCAAGCCTAGTGAATGTTTTCTACAAGTAGCTACATACATGTGCATTTATGTAAAACATTGCAATATTCATTAAAACAGTTTAAACAACTGGAATGTAAATGAGGTTACATACATGTTCAATATAAGACCTCATGTCATATCAAGACAATGCATATCACTTATGACATGTTCATGCCCCTAAACACCTCCTAGGTAAGAATCGATTCAAGAACATGACTGTGCGAAACCCATGCCCAAATGATCTCTTACCCGTATTCTAATAGGAATTCCAAGACCGATTTACTATTCGTTCCAAACCCTATTTCAGGTTTAGACGAACTACGGCTGCACCTACCCTTGAAACGCTCTGCAAGGTCCACAACTGGGGATCCCACTAGACTTACGAAATTTCTCGAAGGATACCCCAACTAGGAGACTCAACCCAAATTGTTTTCCCAACTGACTATGATTAAATAATTTTCATGAGATATCAAATCATGCATACCATAATAATTAAGCATTTAAAACATTTCTATAATAGAATGCCACACATAGAAGACACAAGTAAAGAAACACTCACAATTGATTGGCTAAGTTTAGCCAATCCAAGAAAGTACTAGACAATCCACGAATCACCTCGAGTACTTCAATCACCAATTTGCCTACGTGGCTTACTTAAACTAACCAAGGTCCCTACATATAACACATGGTCCATACAATACTAAAGATCAGCCAAAGTATGCTAATAACCATGTTCAAACCTAATTCTATAGTCAATTTGAGATTCTAGCATGGTCATAGTCATGAGTCAACCCATATTGCTCAATTCAACCATATAATCATCAAATTAGACTACACCTAACCCAAATTGAATGTCATAGGTATCATCCCATGATCCCAAACACTATAATACAAAGCATTCAATCATATTAAGGGTTAATTAGGCTATTTCTCAAGTCAATTACATCAATTGACAAAGTTCAAGTAAAAATTCCCAATTTGGCAATACATAACCTAAGGCCAAATTGAACAAAGGCATACCAAATTAACATAGGTTCAAACATTCTAAACCCATGAATCTACTCAAATGAGGTCCAATTAGATGATTTCCAAGTCAATTTGGTCAATTGACTTGGTTTAGGTCAAAAGCCATAATTTGTGCAAAATCCCCAATTTACATGGAAATCCCCAAATTGCATGGGAATGTCAATTTACATGGCCTAAGCCAAAATTACCCTACAATTAGGTTCCCCCTATTCAAGATCAGTAATTTAGAGTGTCATACATCCATAATTACTCATCAATTTCATACAAATCACAAGAAATTTAAATAGAAAACCCTAAGTCAAAACACTAGTTTTAGGTCAAGTCTATGAAACCCCTCCAATTTCTTGCTAGAAATTGAGGGTTTCACCTCTAGAGTACTCCCCATATACTCTAGGTCAACATATATTAATTTCAAGACCTAATTCCAACTTTGATTTTCTATCACCCTTTTAAAAAAGGGATTCAATAGAACCCTAAGTCGAAAAAATCAATTGCATGCTTGTAAGAGAATGATGGAAGGAAGAAAAATTGGAATGAAATGATTACCTTGATGATCCTTAAGCAATAATCCATCCAAAAACCTCCTTTTTCCCTTCTTTTTCTCTTCTCCTCTTCTTTCCCCTTTCTCCAAGATCTCTAACACTCTTGAAGGTGAAAAAATGAGCAAGTGTGAGAAAATCCCGTTTTGGTCTGTATTTATAGAAAACTTTGGGCCCACAACTCAAAATACACTTAAACAAAAGGAACAATTTTTTTTCTACTGCAATTACTTCCACTTAGATACTCAATGTTATGCAAATGACTCCTCAATTTAACATCTTAACTGTTCAAAAGTGTTATGAGTCAGTTACCAACATTCTGGTACAATTTCAGCTCAATCCAACGGTGAGATTGCGAGATCCAACCGTTTGATCAAAACTGTGCAAGAAAATCCGTAAATCCAAAAAACTGTGTTTGGAGCTTTATAACTCACAGTAGACAACTCCGATCAAGATTTACACCGTTCATAATGAAGATCTATTAGAGAAGAATGAGCTGACAAAATGTTAGCTCAATTGGACCATCAAGCTATTTATGTAATCTGTGACAAAAACTTCTTCCTCCATGGAGCGAGCTCCACTGATCCAAAACACCATTTTCGACACGTTTCGACGTCGAATGGGTCTCCGATCATTCCAAAAATTCATTCAAAGGCACTCGAACCAACGCGTGTCGAGCATCATATACGTATGCGTACACGTATACGGGTACTCTAGGGTCAAAATGACATCATCCTATGGTACGGGCGTTACGTCTCTCTTGGCTTAGTCTTCCAAGAGTACGTTCAATCTCGAGATCAAACGGTAGTACTTCAAAACTTCTTTCCCTTTGCATAAACTCTTCGAATCTTATAAAACAGAAACTAAAAAGAAAATCAGAGAATAACAATAAAATATAATAATCTAAATTAAAATTAAAGTTAAATAACACGATATTAGTGCAAACTAATAAATATCCCCGGCAACGGCGCCAAAAACGTTTTGCGTGCAAACCGCAAGTGAACGGTTGCCAAGTTATAATATATTCCGATGAGAAATCGAATATCGTCCTCAGAAATATCTACTACACTATCTATCGTGTTTTAACCCTAATTTTATCTACAAAATCAAAATCGAATAATTGAATGATTAAGACAAAAATTAAACTAATTAATTGATAATTAAAAGAATGCAATGTAAATCAAATAATAAATCAGTAGAGAATATACTAGAGGTTCGATGTCACCTCGCTCTCAACTATGTCTTGATATATGTATTATTATTAAATCAATTTCCTAGCTTATGAGTCAGAATTCCTAACGTTTCTAATTCTCTCTTTTGAAGCAGAACTAGAGAATATTATCGTTGTATTGATTTAACTCTTTCGATGAAAACCAAACACAACGATAATTCATTAAAATCTGTGATTTCCTCCTAATGACTTCAAAGGTTCTTGATCTCCTTTTGAGTCTCACGATAGCCTAGGTTATACTCTTCAGGTTCTAACTCAAGGTACCCTCTTTTGGAGAATCTACCTCGAATATAGGATCGGTCAATCCTTGATCAAGGGATCGAAAGCTTTATGCACAGAAAAACATAAATAAACTAAAAGAATTCATTAATAATTATTAAATAATAAAAGCTAAGACATAATCTCGAGTTTGGATCAATCTACACCTCTAGAACAGAGGTTTAGTTCATAACGAAAGAAATAAAAATGATAAATAGTGGTGTAAACATGAATAAGAATAAAGAGAACAAGCTAGGATCAATGTAAAGTTAATGGATGATCTTCAATGTCGATCTCTTTCTCCCATACGTTCCAGCTGTAAAAGACTTTATTCCAATGTGTTCGTGTCGAAAAACCTTTTCTTTTGATATATAATAAGCCCCCTTTCGTCGTGTGTAAAAATTAGAAAGTCCTCAAAATCGTAATTAGAAGTTGCCAAAACCGCTCAAAAAGCTCTAGCACCGCGAGTAGCACAGCGCTCCGTTAATTTTGTTCCAACGCTACGGCGCCCAGAGTGTTATCTTCTGCACCTGATTTGTGGACTTAGCAGAATTTCTACTCCTTTTTGCCTTCCTTCTTGTGGACTTAGCCAATTTTCTTTTACTTCTTCACTTGGGTTCTTTAAGAAACATCATCTAGGCTTCTCATTTGTTGTGTCCATCATTTATGCTCACTTCTAACACATCTAAACACCTACAAAACAAATTAAAACAAGTAATTAACACACTAAAAACGTAAATTGATCCAACATATAAATTAACAAATCGAAATAATGCTTAAAAGCCTATTTATTCCTAAACTAACAAATCAATCAAAACTAACATAAACATACTAAACTAATGTATAAAATGTCCTAAAACATACTCTAAAACCTATCTAAATATGCAACTATCACCTTGTCTTGTATATTTATGGGAGATCGTCTTTATTTGATTCATGTGGATGTGCATGTATGTGATGATTTAGAATTGTTAAGTCTATAAGGTTTGATGTGGTTAAAAAAAAATAAAAATTTTGGGGACTCTATCTGAGAGTCAGGTTGAGGCTTGTAGGGTCCCGATCATTTCATGGGATGATTTGAGGTGTTCGTGGATGCCTACACCGGGCGTCCCACCTTGGCACTTTCGCACGCGGATCCATGAGGGATGGCGGTCTGGGGTGTGGGTCGTCACATATCTACCCAACACAAAGGTAACCTACATGGTCATCCGTATAGTGCTTCATACGAAGCCATCTTAATATTTGTCTGATAACTATTATTATATGCGAACTCTGCTAAATGTAGGTACTTTGTCCACCCATCACTAAAATCTAGGGCACAACAACGTAGCATGTCTTCCAAAATTTGTATAAGCCGCTCAGATTGTCCATCTGTCTGGGAATGAAAGGCAGTACTCATAAGAAGTTTTGTACCTAGCTTGGCATGAAAGCTTTGCCAGAACTTGAAAGTGAATCTAGGGTCTCAATCACAAATGATGGTGAGAGGGATCCCATGTAATCTGATAATCTCTTGTTCATAGATTTTGGCTAACTTGGCTGGAGTATCGGTAAGTCTAACTAGTGTAAAATGTGCAGTTTTGGTTAACCAATCAACAATTACCCAGATGGTGTCCTGACCCTTGACGTTTTGGGGTAATGCTGAGTCAAAATCCATGGCAATATTATCCCATTTTCTTTCCCCTAGAGGAAGTGGTTGTAACAAACCAAAGGGGAGCCTGAGATCGGCTTTTACTTGTTGACAAGTAAGCCACTTGGCCACGAATTCTGCTATGGCCTTTTTCATTCCATTAAACCAGAAGTGCCTTTTCATGTCCTTATACATTTTGTCTCCTCCTGGATGTATAGAGAACCTAGATTTGTGGCACTCATTCATCAGGTCCTACCTAAGCTCCGGGTCCTGAGCTACACACAATCGCCCTTTATATAATATCACACCATAAAAAATGAGAGACCATTGATGCAAAGCTTGGTTCTGCTGAATTAGCTCCTTCATCTTTATAAGCTCATTATCTTTAGCTTGTGCAACGACTATTCTTTTAATGAGGTCGGAGTGGGTAGTGAACTGGGTAAATCTAACTGCATTTCCATCATTCCGGAGCTGCAAGTTATAACTTTCTAGCTCGTATGACAGCTTGCCCATCTCGAAATTTACCGTACCGGTGGAGACGTGACTTTCTGCTAAAGGCATCAGCCACTACATTGGCTTTACCCAGATGGTATTTAAGTTCAAAGTCATAGTCTTTGATGAACTCGAGCCATCGCCTTTGTCGAAGATTTAAGTCTTTCTGAGTATAAATATACTAAAGACTTTTGTCGTCGGAGAAGACTTCAAATCGTTCTCCGTACAAGTAATGTCGCCAAATTTTAAGGCAAACACTACTGCTGCTATTTCTAAATCATGAGTCAGATAATTGACCTCATAAATTTTCAACTGCCGAGAGGCATAGGCCACGGCACGAACTTCTTGCATTAGCACAGCTCCAAGTCCTTGAAGTGATGCATCCGTGTACAGTGTGAAGTCAATCCCATCCTTTAAAGTGGTCAGAATATGTGCTGAAGTCAGCCTTTTTTTGAGTTCTTGAAAGGCTGATTCATAAGCTTCACTCCAAATAAAACGTGTGTCCTTCTGGGTTAGTCGAGTGAGTGGTTCAGCAAGTTTGGAAAAATCCTTGATGAACCGTTTGTAATATTCGGCTAATTTGAGGAAGCTCTTAATTTTTGTGACATTAGTAGGTTGTTTCCAACTAAGTATCGCTTCTACCTTTGCTAGATCTACTTCGATGCCATCATAGGACACGGCATGACTGAGGAACTTAACGTTAGTCATCCAAAATTCACACTTGCTGAACTTGGCGTACAACTCATGCTGTTGAAGGGTACTAAGTACAGCTCGCAAGTGTTTCTCATGGAGTTCCTCTGTGGGAGAGTATTGTCAGTACGTTGTTGACAAATACCACGACAAAGCGATCCAGGTATGGTTTGAAAATGCAGTTCATTAAATCCATGAAAGTCTCAAATGCATTTGATAGGCCAAATGGCATTACAGTGATTTCGTAATGACCATATCTGGTTCGAAAAGCTATTTTTGGAATGTCTTCTTCCTTAACTCGAAGTTGGTGATACCCCGAGTGAAGGTCAATTTTTTAAAAGAATTTTGCTCCCCTTAATTGATCAAACAGATCTTCTATTCGAGGTAACGGGTATTTGTTCTTAATAGTGACTTTGTTCAGCTTTCTATAGTCGATGCAAAGTCGAAGTGAACCGTCCTTTTTCTTGACAAAAAGAACTAGAGCACCCCATGGTGACGTGTTCTTTCTTATAAACCCCAACTTTTCTAATTCCTTTAACTGCTTATCCAGTTCGACTAATTCTACATTAGGCATGCGTTAGGGTGGAATGTAGACAGGTTTCATACCAGGAATCAACTTAATTTCGAAATTGAATTCCCGAGGAGGAGGGAGTCCTGGAAGCTCGTCTAAGAATACTCTTGGATATTCACGCACAACTAGAATATCTTTCAAGCTGGGAGGATGATTAGACACTATACTTTCTTCATCCTGATCAAGTATTGAAAAGCTTGCATCTGAGATATTATAAGGGACACGGCAGAATGATGAACGTGTCCACGGACCCCTTGGATTTTTAGGTTATCACCATTAGGCAATGTCAGTCGAACTTGCTTCTTCTGACAATCTATTTGAGCATGTAAAGGTGTTAACCAATCCATACCCAATATAATATCAAAATCGGAGAAATCCATTACTAGGAGGTTTGCTACCAACTGATGATCCAATATTGTAAGTTCACAATTGGAACATATTTGATCTATTTTCGTACCCGGTCCTAATGGCATGGATACCCGAATTGTAATGGGAGTAGCCTTTGGTTGTAGCCCTAATTTCTGGACTACATGGGTAGTAATAAAAGAATGCATAGAACCCGAATCAAGCAAGACATGTACCAACATGTTAAGAAAAAACAAAGGTACCTTCCACCACATTATTTTTCGGCATCAGTCTTTCAGCAACAGCGTAGGCGTGTCCTTGCTGCCTAGGCCTTGTTGTTGTCAGGATGGTGGTAGAGCTACCGAGGCTGCTTGCTAAACTGTTGCAGCTGGGGCTTTGGGTTGGCCAGGGGCTAGGAAAGGACAATTTTGTCGAACGTGACCCACATGGCCACAATTGTAGCAAACACGATCTCGATTTTGTGGTTGTTGATATGGAGGACGTAGGGGAAATCCCTGGTTATTTCCATTTCTTTGGCCTATTTGATTTTGGCGATTGCGAAGGTTCCCTTGGAAATTTCGTTGTGCTGAAGCAAGTGGAGCGAACTGGAGCCGAGGATTTTGGGGGTTTCCCATGTTGAGGTGAGCTATTTGATTTAGCTGGTAAGGTCTCTTCCTACCTGACTATTGTACTAGCCCAATAACTCGCTTTCCCCTGTTGCGCTTCCGTCCCTGCTCAAGCTTCTCCTGGTCATAATTTATAGCCATATTTACCAATTTTCTAAAGTTATCCAGCTTCAAGAAGGCAAGGGCCTGCCTAATGTCGGGCCTAAATCTGTTAAAAAACATTTCAGCCTTGTCCCTCTTGGTGGTGATGGTAGAGAGAAAAAAAACTGAAAGGTCTGTGAACTTGACCGCGTATTCCCGGATTGTCATACTTCCTTGAAAAATTCTTGCAAATTCCTGTTTTTTCTTTCTCTTGACAACATTTGGAAAATATTCATTCATGAATTCAGCTTCATATTGTTGCCATGTCATGGTACTGGCATTTACTTGAGGGTCTTCCTTAACTATTTTCCACCAGGAGTTGGTGTTTCCAACTAACTGGTAAACAGCAAGGGAGATCTTTCTTTCATCAGACACTCTCATTGCCTCGAGCGCCTTTCATGTTTCTTCGAGCCACTTGTAGGCTTCATCGGAGTCAAGTTTTCCATCAAAAGTGATGGGCTATAATCGTTTGTACTTTGTAATTTGATTGATCATCTGATCCATCTTCTGCTTAGTCGGTTCCACTTGCGACTGGACGATCGCAATTTGTTGATCAACAACGCTCTGGACTAAACCTCTCATTAACGCCTTCATGTATTCAGTAAAGCTTTGGAAAAATTGCTTCATGCAAAATGGTACGGCTACTCTATTGGAAGGAGCTGCAATAGTTTGTTCAGCTGTCGGGCCATTAACGTTGTGTTCTGATGTAGGGGGAATAGGTTCAGATCCAGCGTCCTCTTGCGGCTGCATAAATACAAACGCTTGTTGAGAGGAGCTAGGGCCGTGCTGACTTCTTTTTGCTACCGATATTGTCTGTAGATTGGCTCGATGTTAGCACAAAATGTGTGACTTAAGTTCTGAGGAAGTCAGGAGGATTGACTCGTGATGCAGTGCACGTGCATGGTTCTTGAGTAACCTGTCGTAGGTTTTAACCTCCTAGTTTTCTAGGCTAGGTAATAGGAAAAATGAGGAGCCTTAGAGCACCGTGGCACTGTACTTTTAGGTTGGTCTAAAAACAAAACCAAGAGTGTGATTTTTAATATTTTTAAAGACTATTCTAGTAGTATTGGCATATTTAAAACACTTTTAAACAAATTTCTTGTGTATTTGAGAGAATAATAATGTTGTTGAACATCAGTACATGCCACAGATATTTCCTTGACATTTTCCTTGTGTTGCCACCTACATATACATGTCGCAATTTCTTTGCACTTGTTTATACTATGCTCACCTATCACCAAGACCTAACGATTCCTATTATCGTCCAAGTTCGTGCGTCCCATTCTGCATGAATTTGGTGATAAGGGACGTGGTTCAGTCAAGGGAATTGGTGCGCGGTCTTTGGAGATTCCTGTGAAAAATCATCTACCATTATTGTCTTTCAAGTTCTCACGTCCCATACCATGTGAACTTGACGATATTGATGGTAAGTCGAACTTCCACCATGAACTGCTACACAGTAGGTCCGTAGGTTACCTCGTCTCGCGTTTTCATCAGTATTTGTGTGTCCCATACCACGTCAAACCCATTAATAGTGAAGAAATTCACTGGACGAGTAAGCCTACCACAGATAGTCTAGCACACAACATCATATGATGTTTAGTATATCATGAGCTGAAAATTTGACAAGAAGTTTTTTTTTACAAAGTTTTACAAACTATTTCAACTGTTACAAGGATATCTAAATTACCTTCAAATACTTCAACTTACTATAAAGCTACGTTAAGCTACTGTAAGATTTGCCTAACAACTAAATACGAAAACTTAAAACTTCAGTTTCATTGAGAGAAAAACTATTGAGGAAGTGCGAGATCAAAATTAAAAATTTTAGAGGAGAATTGAGATTCTGACTATTCCATGCTGGGAGAGTATAGAGGAGTTTTCCATAACTTGCCCAGGAAATGCTGGGTTGGGAAACTGGGAGGCCCCAATGTTGAGGTTAAGATTTACCGAAAAATCTTGTGCCTGTTGGGACGACTGTCCAAATTCTCTCTCACCTGAAACCAGAGGAACGATCCTTGGTAGTGCAGCGTAACATTTTTCGCGCCACTTAAGCAGTGAGTCAATAACCTCTTGATGTTCTCTGAGGCTGCGATTTTGTTCTTCGAGGTTGCGATTTGGTACTTCAAACCGATCTCTCATATTTTTCATTATTCGCTAGCCGGTTGCCAGCATCATTTCTCGCATTTGATCCACAAGTTGTTGTTGAGTGACAATATTGGTTTCTTGTGTTGTGGATGGAGAAATGTATTCTTCCGTAGGAGGGTCTGTCATCTATTCTGGAATATCAAAAAAATCGAGGTCAAAATCCTCAAGGCCTTCTGGAGAAGTGCCTCCCTCTATGTCAGGAAAATCTTCCCACTCAGTTGGCCTACTTCCTCGCCTTTTAACCGCACGACTACCCTTAGGTCCACTTGAGTTCAACACACTTACGGTGATGTCACCGTACAAAGGAGATGTTATCTCAGTTGGGCTAGGAAAAACATCGAAATGACAGAACACTTTGTTTCATAGTGCTCCATATGGGAGAGAAGTTCGTTCCTGAGTACAATATGCCATATGACGCAAATTGATATAAGGAAGATTCACATGAATTTCTTTTATCAAACAGTATGCCAAAAAGCATTGAGGGTGAGTGGTAGTAGATCTTTTTCCAGGTTGAGGCAAAATATTGGCCATGATCACTTGAAGGAGAGGATTATACTGCTCTTTAATTTTATTGTCGAGAAGTAAGACACCTAAACATATGTCGAGAGTTTGGGTCTGCACTTAATCTGCCTATGGACGTGTAAATATCACAGAGTAGTCCTCTCTCAAGGATTTCTAAAATTTCTGATAATATTGCAGATGTAAGGGTGATGTCAACACCATTCACCTTTGTAGTGATGGTGAAAGAATTTTGGTTTTTGACAGTCAAGTTTTCGTAAAATGAAACAACAGAAGATTGAATAATGCACCTTTCAAGATTGATGACTGGTGTCCATCCTAAGGTTGCAAGTTTTTCATGGAGCATAGGGTAGTATTCATCAGGTAGAATTAGTCTTTCTGTCAGAATTGGAATTGAAGGGAAAGATCTGAAGTGAGGAGGCTAAGAACTTTCCCTTTCAACATTTTTCTTAAACTTCTTTGGTCTTTGTTCTATCGAGTTGTTCTTTGAAGATAGAACTTAGAGAGAAATAGCTAAGAAGGAAGGAGTACAAGAGAGGTGAGAAGGGTGAATGAAAAAAAAAACTTCTTTCTCCCTCTCTATTTATAGAAAATAAAATATGGGGGGTGTTTTAAAAGCAACAAGGGGGTCGGCCCAACCTGGCCGGCACCCAGTCCGAAATTATTTTTTTATTTGTATTACTTAAAAATACCAGTGGGCAGTGTCTAAGACCATGCTCTAATACCATATTAACTATAACACCCCGCCTCATTGACAAAGAGCGATGTGCAACAGTTAGGGCATCGAGTACTCACTCCACTCGATCAGAGTCGCACATATAGAAGCATAGTGGCCCATATTAACAATAATACAATACAAAGTATTAAAGAAAATACGGTTACATTTTACATATAAAGTTTGATAATTATTACATTCCTTATAGCAAAAGACGACAAAAGGTAACAAGGGCGAACCCTTACAAAAGTTCCAAAATAACAAAAAAATGTAGTCAAAGAGATGCGTCTAGTAGCCTGAAACTATTGCCACCATCATCAGACCAGTCTAACAAGACTTGGGGTGAGTACATACACAAAAGTCCCTACATACACCGGGTTTGGCCATAACCCCCGGAATAAATCCATTCGAACCCATCTTAATTCCCTGGAAAGATTAGCAACGGGGTGAGCTCAACAACTCAGTGAGATCAAGCAGGGTAAACAAATCTTACATGCATAATAAGGAATACAAAACAACAGTCATCAAATAGTTATGTCACAACAATACAATCAAGCAATGATATGAATGAACCCTGGTCACACGGCATCACAGGCCAGGTACCATCCACTCGCAACCTGTGACCCGAGGCACCAGCAATATAACCAGTAATTGAGAGGTTCATGAGTTCCAGTGCTAACTAGTAATAGCGTCACTCTGCCGGGGCCAGCGTAATAGCATAGCACCCAATAATATAACCAGTGACAACGTCACTCTGCCGGGTCAGTATTGCACCCAGTAATATATCATTTTGAATAGATAGCCTCATGCATGAAGTATAGCAAGGTAACAAATATGATGCATGATTCTATGTAACTCAGTATTAAACAGGTAAGAAATGCAAACTTAGCTTCCATTCCCCACCTTAACACACTTGTAGTGGTGTAGCTCTTTCTTCTAACTTCTTGAAGTGTGCAGGGACGCAGGATAACGCAAAAAGTTTGAAGGAGGGCGAGGAGAGCTGGAAGGGTCAGTGGAGTAAACTGAGGGGGGACGGGCCTTTCCTTGGGACCTTCCCGCTATGGGGGTCTACATCTTTCTTTTGGGGGGCTTTTACCACTTATTTAAATTACACATGGAGGGTTGTCAAGTTGTTGAATTAGTTTCTACAGTAGAAAAAGTGGGGGGTGTTACAGGTTAATTCTCCCATCATGCTCATTTCAAACTCACTTGTCATGACATGATAAAGGAGAACTCGTCACACAAGGTCTTGTTTGATGCACCAAAGATAATGTTGTCAACATAGATTTGCACTAGAAACGTATCATCAGCTTTGCATTTAATGAATAAAGTTGGATCTAGGGTTCCTTTCCTAAACTTATGATCCAAGAGGAATGTGCTAAGCCTATCATACCACGCTCTAGGTGCTTGCTTCAAACCGTATAAAGCTTTTTGAAATCTATAAACATGATCAGGTTTGAAAATGTCCTCAAAATCGGGTGGTTGCTTCGCATAGACCTTTTCATACCCTATAAGCTCTACTGTGAGATGCATACCCTAAAACTATTCCATTGTCAGACTTACGGTCAAATTTATCAAGATTGTCTTCATCGTTTAAGATATAACATTTACAACCAAAGGCTTTTAAGTGATCGATTTTAGGAGTTTTACCCTTCTAAAGTTCATATGGAGTTTTATTTAGTTTTCTCCTAACCATCACTTTATTCATGACATAGCAAGCAGTATTTATAGCTTCAGCCCAAAAGTATTTTGCTACATCATATTCACATAACATTATTCTGCACAATTCTTGAAGGGACCTGTTTTTCCTTTCCACAACTCCATTCTGTTGAGGAGTTATGGGGGCTGAAAGGTGATGGGTGTATCCTTGCTTGTTGCGAAAGTCTTCAAGACTTTTGTTTACAAACTCCACACCCCAATCACTTCTAATGACAATGATCTTATATCCCTTTTCATTTTCAACACAAGAGCAAAATTTCACAAATATATCATATACATCACTCTTATGTGCAAGAAAGTAAACCCATGTATAACGAGTAAAATCATCAACAATCACAAGACAATAAGATTTTCCACCAAAGCTTTGTGTTCGAGTTGGTCCAAACAAGTCCATATAGACACGTTCAAGAGCCCTTGTGATTGAGCTTTGGGTCTTACTCTTGAAAGAAGACTTTGTATGTTTGCCCAATTAGCATGGCTCACATACTCTATCTTTCAAGTATTTTCCTTTGGGGAAGCCTCTAGCTAGGTTAAATTTTGCCAACTTTGAAATATTTTCCATCCCTACATGAGCTAGTCTCCTATGCCAAAGCCAAGCATCATTTTGTTCAATATCACTTAAACATGAGACATTTTGATCACACAATTCATGCAAATTTGTAGTATAAACATTTTTAGATATATATGCAATGAATGCAACATTTTCAATATCATGCTTAATAAAGCGACGATTACCATCAAACGAAATGACAAATCCCTTATCACACAATTGACTTATGCTCAAGAGATTATGTTTCAGGCCGTTGACATAAAGAACATCAGATATAGATAGAGAATCGTTACCAACAATGCCGATACCGATGATTTGTTCTTTGTTGTTGTCACCGAATGTTACAACACCTCCATCTTTGCGGACCATGCTCAAGAAATTTGATTTGTTACCAGTCATGTGCCTGGAGAATCCACTATCCAAGTACCATAGATCATTCTTTGAAGTACCCTACACCACATAGAACACTTTTGATTTTGGTACCCGAGTAGCCTTGGGTCCCACAAGGTTAGCCTCATTCAAAATATCTTTTTCTACCCATGCGAAGTAGTTTTTCCTTTTTGTTCTAAGTGTGCACCTTTTTATAGTATGGCCTTGCCTATTGCAATAATTGCAATAATTGCAAGTAGGTCTCTCAGTCAATAAATAATCATATGATTTTTTTCTTTGACCCTTCTGTATATGCTAACCTAGTCTTGTCAAAAACACACCTTTGTGCTCCTAACAACATATCAAATAGTTGTTGACCATTTGTTGATAGCGTAAATTATAATTCACAAGCGTACGAATATCAAGTTATAATACCTATGGTGAGTGGGTTATCGTATCCACAGATATAGTGAAATTAACTATTAAAAATGCTCAAAACTACTAAAGTGTTGATCTTATCTAAGCTATCAAAACGTGATGATAAAGTGTGCTAAAACTTGAAATAGCTGAAATTAGAAATTAAACTAACAATTAAACAAATATTTAGAGAAAATAGATGGTTAAAGATTATTATAGAGTTGATTTCACTATGTTGATCTATATGGGTATCAAAAGATAGTGTTGTTAATTCAATTCTTAAGTTTATAAATCATGAATCCAAAATTGTTTAAACCCTTCTCTCGAATGCAAATTCAAACATCTATGCTTCAATTTCTAATCCCCTCTCTCCAATGTAAATTAACAATTAAAGCATGCATTAAGACCTAAGATTCAATTTAAATGATTTCAAAGGGGTTGTAGGACTCTTGACTCGATATAAACTCCCTAGGTTTCAATTCACTTGTTCAAACTCGGAAACACCTCTCTCGAGTATAAGAATTCGAATCTTAGTTCATCCAACGAGTGGCCAACAAGTTGCAAGCATTAAGTTTGGAGAATTGAAAATAAACAAATCAAATTGTTCAACACAAAAATAATGAAAATCAACCCATATTTCTCAGCATAGATTCATCCAACCCTCTAATAGAAATATTTAGTTCATCATCAAAGTCAAGATTACAAGAGAGAAATTAAAGAGAAAAGACATGAATACAATGAGTATGGAACAAGAAATGAATTTAAAACCCCTTTTTGAGTGTTTCTCCTTTTTCTTCTTCATTATACGGCTATTGTTCTACTCTACACTCAGATAATCCGCCCTAATAAGATGATCTCCTCAAAACCCTAAAAATCCCTATATATAAAAGACCAAAAAGCCCTCAATCACTATTGCACAATAGGACATAAGTAGCACCGCGGCGCTTGTTTTTGGTATCATTGCGCCGCAGCGCTTCTTTTCTATTCCTCTTCTCACATAACGTAGTGCCCCGACGCTCGTTTACACTCCTTTCTCTCATGCAAAAGTCTTTCGGAGCGCCGCCAAATCTCACGTGCTTCTCTTCAACATTGCCGTGACACCAATTGATCCACTTTCAAGCTCCCTTTTAGGTTCTTTATTTACCTACAAAACAGAACATAAAACACAAGTAAATGATCTATATTATGTGCAAGTATGTATTAACATCTATAATTCTATATGCACTATGTATAGCTTGTAAACTATTGACAAAATTAATATAAAAGGGATGCAATCGACTTTAGGAAAAATACGTAAAATTCATTATTATTTTCCTAAACTAGCCTAATGTATTTTATTCATGAAAATCACTAAAACTAACTTATAAAATACCTAAAAATATCTAAATGAACCTAAAACACTAAATGAACTAATTAATGCAAATATATGTATAAACTAACTAAATGCACCTAAAAAACCTATGAAATTAACATGTAAAATACTAATCTAAAACTCTACTTATCAAATTCGCCCAAACTTAAACTTTGATCGTCCCGAGCAAAGAGAAAAAATGAAAGTTGGACACAAAACTTTTCACATGTTCCAGAATGAGCAAAGGTTTGATTTTCAACGATGGATTTAATTGATCTCAAAGACAACACAAATTTTATAGGCATAACACAAGGAAATTTCGAAAGTTTAAACTTCTTGTCTAGAATTTCAACTTGCATGCCATGTCTTCTTTTCAATCCTCAATGACAACCAAGCATAAAAATCATTCACATGACCACTCATAAATCTTATAGATTGATGCAAGCAAGAAAGAAATATTATCTCATAAAACAAAACATGAACCTCTAGGCTTGCTTCTCACACTTCTCTCCACTAATGTAAGATTCACACCAATCAAGATCAATAGGCCTTTATTAAGCTTGTAGTGTAAGGTCAAGGGTAGAGGTATGTCAAAATGGATAAAAATTAAGTTCAAAGCACTCAAAACATCTTTGATACATATATTTTTTACACATCCAATACCTTTACACATGAACCAAAACCACATATTATCCAAAACTAGATTTTTCTCATTTTTCATTCACCTAATCCACATGTTTACCCCCAAACTTATTCATTTCATTCATTGATTAAGAAACATATTTTTCCTTTCCCGTTCTTTCATTCTTCATCTTTTTATTTCTTTTTCTTTCTCACATGAAACATACATTTTGAGCCTTTTCTTATCACCTTCTCATACATTTTCATTCCATAGCCCATATTCACATACTTTCCCATGCAAAAATACTTAAACCCAGCACAACTCACATTTTTCAAGGAGTTAAGAGTGCTAAGGTAAAAACAATGAGAATTCAATCAAAGGCCTTGGCTAATCAATTTTGGTGACAATAAACAAGGTAAATAGCTCAAAATAGGGTAACTAGGGGAAATAATTAAGTCTAGGTAGGTTTTATGGCTCAATCTATCAAAAAATGGCCTAAGTCATATCTCTCATAGTGTGATTCCTAGGATTTCGCCTCGAAAAGTGATCAAGCAAGTTCTAAAGTTCAGTTTAAAAATGAGATCTAAAGGTACTTAACTTGCATAATCTCGATTTAAACAAACAAGTGGAACTCATGATTCCAATTTCATGCTCAAAAGTCAATGAAAATGTCCAATACACATGAAAGAGTAGGTTAAGCACACAGACTTAAGAGTACAATCTAGTTTTCCAAGGGTATATGCAAAAATGGGTGCTAAACTAATCCTAGATCATCCATACAAGATCAAATCAAATCAAAGCTCATAATGGAATATGGAATTATTCATTGATCAAAATGCACGAAAAACAAAAAATTTCACTAAAATTATCAAAATTTTCCACTAAAGACATGAAGAATTTAAACTCCCCCCCCCAAACTTAAAGTTAGCATTGTCCTCAATGCAAAAATATGCACATAAAAGCAAGATAAAGAGGAGGGTAACGATACTCCCCTAACCCTTGAGGGTAAAAGTCTCCAAATTTTTATCCTTCTCTTAATAGCGCGGAGGACCCCCAAACTTGAATGAATACCTGGGGAACGACAAAAAGAGATGTCATTAGTGAAAAAGGAAAATTCAAAATCTATACTGCAATGACTAAAAATAAAACAAATCATAAAAACTAAAAACCGGTTGGGTTGCCTCCCGACAAGCGCTTCTTTATAGTCTTTAGCTAGACTTTCTCTTTTTTCTTAAGGGGGATCATCCAGAAGCATCGCCTTAGCATTTCTTAAACCCAGGCTGAAGTTATCCTTTGATTATTTCCCTTCGCCCGAAGGCGATATTCATCTTTCCTCTTATGCTCAATCATGAGATGCAACAAACCTTCCTCTTTAACATGAGGCATCAAATATGGATTAGTCCACACCAAAGGAGGAGGGTCATCTAATTGCTCAACTTTGTTTATATAGGGCTCCATAGAATCTTTATGTGTAGGCATTTGAAAACCCTTGGTGGCATTCTCATCAGTAACATCCACCACATCAATTTGGTAACAAGTGTTCTCCTTCTCTGGGATTTTAGTTGTGTTGTAGATGTTGAACAAGACTTTGTCCTCATTAACCCTCAAGGTCAGCTCACCAAGCTCCACATATATCAATGCTCTTCCTATAGCTAAAAATGGCCTCCCAAGTATCAATGGCATTCCATCATCCTCTTCCATATCCAGGACCACGAAGTCCACTAGAAAAATGAACTTATCAACTTTTACCAGCACATCTTCAATGATACCCCAAGGGTATGTGATGGATCGGTCCGCCAATTGCAAAAAACTTGTAGTGGGTTTCACTTCTCCAAGTCCAAGCTTCCTGAAAACATAAAGAGGCATTAAATTTATACTTGCACCCAAGTCACAAAGTACTTTATCAAAAGAAACAATGCCAATAGTGTAGGGTAATAGTAAATCTCCCTGGATCCTTAAGCTTTTAAGGCAATTTCTTTTGAAGGATTGCACTACACTCCTCTGTTAGCATTACTGTCTCGAATTCTTCCAACTTCCTTTTCTTGCTCATCATGTCCTTCATAAATTTAGCATAGTTGGGCATCTACTTCAAAGCATCTGCAAAAGGAATATTGATGTGGATTCTTTTTTTAAATATCTAAAAATTTTGCAAATTGCTCATCTAATTTCTTTTTTTTTAATCTTTGAGGAAATGGAATGGAAGTTTTCAAAATATGAGGGTTATCAGAGAAAGTGATCCTCCCTGGAACAAAGTTTTCCTTCATAGGTGCCTTGCCCTTTGCTTTGTTCTTCTTATCATCTTCTTTTTCTTTTGATGCTTGGTCTTCCTTCTCAGACAAGGATTCTTCCTTATGGGCTTGGGTAGAAGTAGGAATGGTTGTAGATGTACTTGCTGGAATGGAATGTTCAACCTCTCTACCACTTCTCAAGGTTATGGCCATGCATTACTCTCTTGGATTGATCTCTGTATTGCTTGGAAAAGTGTTCTTGTTCTGTTGTGCACTCATTTGTGCAACCACTTGCCCAACTTGAGTCTCTAAATTCTTAACAGATGCACCCAAGTTGCTTACTTGAGTTATCACTTGACTCATGGAACTCATTTGACTAGCCATGTGAGCCGCCAATTCATCCAACTTTGATTCATTCTTGGTGAACCTCTTATTTGAATCATTCAGAAAGGTGGTCATTGCTTCTTCAAAACTTGATTTCCTCTATTGGCCTTGATTTTGAAACCTAGGTGGTGGTTGCAACACATTTCTCGTATTGGCATAAGAGAAGTTCTCATGGTTTCTAATGCCAGGGGTGTAGTGATTTGGGATTGGAGGACCCCTATAATTGAACAGCTTGTTGCTTACAATCTGCATTTGTTCCTCATTCCCTTCATAGCCTTGATTTGTTAAACTCGCAGTAGCGATACACTCAATAGATGATGAAGAGGAAGAACCTCCTTGAAGATTAGAAACCTTGTCACTTAAAGTCGCCATATGGTGTAACATGGTAGACATTTGGGCTGATAAAGTTGTTATATGATCCACCTCATGCATACCAGCAACTTTCTTCACTATAGGCTTATCCCTTGTATTCTCATGTGTTTGATGCCATCTCTTCAAGTAGTACTTGGGCTTCAGTTGTTGTCTTCCCCATAAGAGAACCACCTGCTGCAACATCAACTACAGTCCTTGTAAGCCCTATCATAGCATTGTAGAACATCTGGATTTGAAGCCACTCTTGATATCCATGTTGGGGACACCTCCTCAACAAGTCCTTGAATCTCTCCTAGGCTTCATATAATAACTCTGACTCTGACTGTTGAAATTGACCTATTTTAGTTCTCAATTGTGTTATTCTAGCCGGTGTAAAGAACTTCTGAATGAACTAATGTACCATCTCATCCCATGCGGTGATACTTCCCAGAGTTAAGATTTGTAACCATGATCTTGCTTTGTCTCTCAATGAGAATGGAAATAACCTCAATTTGATTTGCTCCTCAGTTACACCATTAATCTTGACAATATCTGACATTTCCAAAAATGTGTTGATGTGTACAGTAGGATCTTCATGTGGAGCCCCTCCAAACTGATATTGTTGGACCATGGTGATTAAGGCGGGCTTCAACTCAAAGTTGTTTGCATTGATAGGTAACCTTGCAATGCCCGAATAGTTGTTATTCACCACCGGTCTGAAATAGTCTCTCAAAGGCAATTGATTGTTCTCTTCAGCCATTTTTGGTTCTTCAACTCTTCTTTCCCTTCTTAACCTCACAAAAGTTCTTTCCATTTCGGGGTCAAGAGGCACAAGTTCACCGCTTATAGTCCTTCACATCAACCACTCTCTATCTAATAAGGAAAGAGATTACCAATAAAAAAATATAACAAATAAAAATCAAACAATAACAAATAAAAAGAAATACCTAAAATAAGATCAAAACTAATTTGTCATGGTATTATTAATAGAAAATTTGGCACTATCCCTGGCAACAGAGCCAAAAACTTGATAGCGTAAATTTTAATTCGTAAGCATACGAATATCAAGTTATAATACCCATGGTGAGTGGGTTATCGTATCCACAGATATAGTAAAACTAACTATTAAAAATGCCCAAAACTACTAAAGTGTTGATCTTATCTAAGCTATTAAAACGTGATGATGAAGTGTGCTAAAAATTGAAATAGCTGAAATTAGAAATTAAACTAACAATTAAACAAAGATTTAGAGAAAATAGATGGTTAAAGATTATTAGAGAGTTGATTTCACTATGTTGATCTATATGGGTATCAAAAGATAATGTTGTTGATTCAATTTTTAAGTTTATAAATCATGAATCCAAAATTGTTTAAACCCTTCTCTCGAATGCAAATTCAAACATCTATGCTTCAATTTCTAATCCCCTCTCTCCAATGTAAATTAACAATTAAAGCATGCATTAAGACCTAAGATTCAATTTAAATGATTTCAATGAGTTTGACTTGATACAAACTCCCTAGGTTTCAATTCACTTGTTCAAACTCGAAAACACCTCTCTCGAGTATAAGAATTCGAATCTTAGTTCATCCAACGAATGGCCAACAAGTTGCAAGCATTAAGTATGGAGAATTGAAAATAAACAAATCAAATTGCTCAACACACAAAAATAATGTAAATCAACCCATATTTCTCAACGTAGATTCATCAAACCCTCTAAGAAAAATATTTAGGTCATCATCAAAGTCAAGATTACAAGAGAGAAATTAAAGAGAAAAGACATGAATACAATAAGTATGGAACAAGAAATGAATTTAAAACCCCCTTTTGAGTGTTTATCCTTCTTTTTCTTCCTTTGAAAAGTTCTGCAACTTGTCTTCTTCTTCAATTTCTTCCTTGCTTCTCTTTTTCACTATTTTCTACTATACGACTATTGTTCTACTCTACACTCAGATAATCTGCCCTAATAAGATGATCTCCTCAAAACCCTAAAAATCCCTATATATAAAAGACCAAAAAGCCCTCAATCACTATCGCACAATAGGACATAAGTAGCACCACGGCGCTTGTTTTTGTTATTGTAGTGTCGCGGCGCTTCTTTGGTATTCTTCTTCTCACAAAACGTAGCACCCCGGCGCTAGGAGTATCAGCGTCGCGGCTCTCTGAGAGCACTCTTCCCTAGCTTTTTATACTTAGCCAAATCTCACATCCTTCTCTTCAACATTTCCTTGACACCAATTGATCCACTTTCAAGCTCCATTTTAGGTTCTTTATTTACCTACAAAACAGAACATAAAACACAAGTAAATGATCTACATTATGTGCAAGTATGTATTAACATGTATAATTCTATATGCACTATGTATAGCTTGTAAACTATTGAAAAAATAATTTATAAAGGATGCAATCGACTTTAGGAAAAATACCTAAGATTTATTATTATTTTCCTAAACTAGACATATTTTATTCATGAAAATCACTAAAACTAACTTATAAAACTCCTAAAAATATCTAAATGAACCGAAAACACTAAATGAACTAATTAATGCAAATATATATAAAAACTAACTAAATGCACCTAAAAACCTAAGAAATTAACATGTAAAATACTAATATAAAACTCAACTTATCATTTGTAAACTTGTGTACCACACTCTTTTGGAGTGTATCTCTCTCCTTTCTAAGTATTTCATAATCGATTTGGAGAGTATCTAAAGCATCCTGTTGTAATTCTACTTCAACTAAGGCCTCCTTTAAGCTACTTTTGAGTTTTGAGTTCTTTTTAATATACCTAGAAATTTTAAGTCTCAAACAGTCAATATCATTTTCATCATTAAAATCAAAACAGTCATCAAGAACAAGAGAGGTATATAGTCCAAATAACAGATGCAGAAAAATAAATGAACACAAAGGATTTAGAGTGGTTCGGTTCCCCTTGAGCCTACGTCCACTACCCAATCACCATGATTAGGATTTCCCAATACACTATTGGCTAATCACTTACGGGCGTGATTAGAAGTCATTTATACTCTAACCGACACAAGGGCTTGGTTAGAAAAGCCACAACCGTTAACCTAAACCAGGGCTTGGTTAGAAAGCCATAAACTAGCCTACACCAGGGCTTTGCTAAAAAGCCACAACTTGTAATCCACTTACGGGCGCGGTTATGTGCCGTACAAATAATGGTAATGTCTCGGTTGACTTAACCAAGTCAACAATACATCAAGATTACAAAGATATAGAGAAGTGTACAACAACACTTTCAATAATATAAGCTTAGAATCTTGAATGAGCCAACAATTACTATTACAACTAGTATGATTCTAAATGATGCAAAGTGTTGAAATAGGTTTTTCTCAAATGCACTCGATTCAAATATATGTAATGTAAAACAGTAAATCGAATATGCACAACTAGCGAGATATTGATTCTAAACAATGATAAGTTTAAAGCTAGAGAATTAATATACCATGATGATCAAAACTTGATGATTCTAAATGAATATGTGATTAAGATCAAGAATCAAACAAATCAAGTATGATCAAAAACTTTGGTTTAATATAATATGATCTAAGCACATGACGATATCTCAAACTATTCATGAAACCACTAAACAAGGAATTTTTGTTATGAAGATCAAGATAGGGTTTCACAAACACAATCAATACAAAATTAGTTTTAAAGATTATAATCTAAGCACAAAAATTGATTTGCATAAACCTAAAATCACAAGAATCTAGATTAGAAATGTATACCCCACTCGGTAAGGTTGAAGCACCAAGATTCTTCTTATGTGGAGTTGGATGCGAGAAATCACGATCAAGACTCAATAGAAGATGTAGAAACACTTGAATCGTCTTGAACACTTGCACAAGAGAAACTCTCCAAGTTTCTCAAGGTTTTGAAAGATGTGGAGAACTATTCTGAAGATTGGATCAAATGATCAAATGTTATTGAACTTTTGCTTTCAAAGAAGGATTAAATGACTCAAGAACTTGTTGTTGGCTTGTAAAAAGACTTAGACAAAAAATACACAAGTTCTCTAGATTTTGCAAAAGTTGTTCTTCAAATGAGCAAGTGTGGTATTTATAGATAAACGCCGCATCGAGGCACAAGAACGCATTCCTTAACACAAGAGCACATTTCTGGTTTAAAATCTAAAAATTTTCAGATTTCCCTCCAATTAAGTAGTGTTTTCCTTACGTAAGGAGTGCATTCCTCAATATGTTTGTTGGGCATAGGAACAGGCTCCTTCAACAAGAATCACTGACTCTTAAAGTTTTTCCTATTTTACCCTTGGCAACAGGAGCGCGTTCCTCCTTTAAGGAGCGTGTTCCTTTTCCCTGATCAGAAAAATTTTGAGTCTCGGGAAAATCCACAGGATCGCATTCCTCTTACAAAGAGTGCATGCCTTAAACCCTGATAAAAAATCACCGAGTCTCGAGAAAAAACTCAGGAGCGCGTTTCTCACTATAGGGGAGCGTTCCTTCACTCAAAAGGAAAGAAACTCGATTTTTTTTATCATTATAGGTTTAGGACAATGCCAAAAACACATTTTAAAAATATGTTTAAACATTTTTGACATAATTAAGGTATAATTAACACAATTAAACATGAGTGATTCGATCGATTAAACCAATGTTTAAAGCAATAAGTATAATACACGTGAAACGGTAAAACCATGCAAAGTTGACAAGATGAATGCATGTTAAACATTGATCAATATATGTACGATTAACAATTATGACTAAGTGATAATATAATTATCAAACTGAAATATGTGCATGCATGAGAATAACAAACTATATGAATGATTTTAAAAAGATTCAAATCATGTGTGATTGGAACAAGTAAAAGTTACTCTACAGCACTAAGATTCTAATAAATAAATACAACCATAAAGCTCTTGAATCTTCGTGAGGTGTTGTTCTTTCCACATGCTTTGACATTGCAGTTGAATCCATTAGATATATCTAGTTAGCACTAAAACAACTACGTCAAAGAGATTAGATAACACAGGTATGTTGTTTGCAATCATCAAAACAAAACTGGGTGAAAGTAGTTACATCAATAGAAACGGAATATAAATAAAAATATCTAAACATCCTCCCCACTTCCTTACCAAGCAAGTGATACCTCTAACGAATCTGGGGCTTCAGGCTCTCGTCCACCCAATCCCCGTTACGAAAATCACTCACTCTTCCAAGAGGTACCATATCAAAAATTAGTTTTGACCAACTTCTCGCGACAATGCAGTACAACACCATACCAACCACAAGAATGACCATGTTGAACTATTTTATAGCAGTACAAGAACTCTCTAAGACTAAAGTCCTCTGAAACATGCTTCATCCAGAAAAGCAACTAACCAACAACCCCCAAACCCAAGGACACAACCGGGAGGGCGCAAATTCCAGTTTTGCCAAAATCTCCTCTAAGAAAAGATGAAGAGGGAGCCTAAGTCCATGCACAAACATGTTTTTGTTAAGGGCAATCTCCCTGCAATGACGCGAAGAGCAAGCGCTCTCATTTGGCTCAGGAGCCCTAAATCTAACAGACAAAGGAACCCCATACTCATAAAATACCTCGTGAACATTTTTTGAGGTCATGACAGACACATATTCCTGTGCAAAAAAGGTTGGCCTAGAAATAACCTCGCCCTGCACCTCATGCTCTACACCATCATCTCTCGAATCCCTTCCTATGTGAAAAAAATCGGAGGCATACGACATGTCCTCGCTGAGAGGGGTGTCACTAGAATAATAACTAAAAGAGGAAGAATCTGTCGCACTACTGAGATATTGGCTATCTAACATGTAAGGCCAAGAAAAACAAAGGTTATCACCTGGGATACTCATATATCTCACCTAAGCTAACAAGCAACGTAAAACACCGAATGTGCGCTTAAATGCACCTAGCCACCTTAAACGACCTCTGACACGCAAAACAACACAACACGACACAAACAACAAACGACTAATAAGTAGGAAATTAGTATAGGTTTTAGAGCATGTTTTAGTTGTGTGTTATGGTATTTAGTTTATATATTAGGTTAGTTTATCATAAATTAGGTTATTTGATAGTTTAGTCAAGTTTTGGTGTTTTTGCATTATTTTGGTTTGGATTTTTATAGGTTAGTTCATGAGATTATAAAAGTATGATAATCACTTAATTTGGTTTGTTTTGAAGGTGTTTTGATGGACCTAAAGTTTATTTGGAAGTTTGAAACAAGTTGCATGAATTTTGAATGAAGATACATGGAGCAACCAAGGCAAAAGATGGAAAAAATGGTTAAGTCCACAACACAAAAAGGGGTGCAAAAACCAGTACCTGGGCGGCGCGGTGCCCAAAAGCAAAGAAGAAAGAAGACAGACCAGTGGGTGGGCACCACTGCCTCAACAGTGGGCACTACGGCACCGGGCTTCGATAGTTGTTTTAGAAAGTTTTTTATTTTCGTGTTTTGGCCATAACTTCCTCAATTGAACTCCAAATGGGACGTGGTTTGTTGCCATGAACATGTGAGTATAAATAGAACATGATGAAAAGGAAAAATGGACAAAAAATTGGAGAGGAAAATAGAGTGAAGAGCAAGGAAGACAGCTTGGGCTTGCGCGAAGAGGAAGAAGATCAAGTTCGAGAGAAGGAGATCAACTTCATGTTCTATCCTAGTTTGATTCTTTGATACATGTTTTTAATGTTATTTCATGCTTTTATGTCTTTAGTTATGAACTAAATCCTTTTTCTAGAGGTGTAGATCAATCCAAACTAGATACTATGCCATGTTCTTAAACTTTTGATTATTCATTAATTGAGTTGTTAGTTTATTTATGTTTTTCTATTCTTAATGCTATTGATCCCTTGGCCAAGAATTCATTGATCCTAAACTTGGAAGGCAGCACTCGATAGAGGGTTTTTTGGGTTAGAATATGAGAAGCATGATATGAAACGACCATAGAATCGATAGATTTATGGACTTTTATGAAGTCTTAGAGAAAATCATAGAACTTGATGATAGTAAGGAGAGATTGAACCTCTAGACGTTTTCCATATTGATTTTCTTCCAATTTCTTATAATTTGCAATTTTTATTATAATTCTTGTTTAATTATTGCTTTTAGTTTATTAATCATTCAACTTTGGTTTCTAAATTGTTAGGAACGAAATAATTAGTGTAGCTAAACAATCCCTGAGGACGATAACCCAATTTTCATCGGATATTATAAGTTGACACCATACACTTGTGGTTTGCACGCAACAAGGAAAGAGAACCAAAAGAACAGAGAAACTAACCTCTATGCCAAACCCAAGACAAGATGTGAAGCTTGAACCCAATAACAAGGAAATGAAGGCTACCTCATCCTCCTATATATAAGCAAAGAAAGGGCTCACTTAACAAAACAACTCCCACAACACCGAGTAAAACGACTCAAATGGCGAGTGAACCGATACACAAGATCTCAGCTTAATCACCAGGGGCTTACTATTACACCCAAAACTCGACGAATAGGAAAGTAAAATGTGAACCAAAAGAAAAGACCAACGGTTAGATTAAAACCGAGAAAAATCCTATCAGAAGTTCAAGTTGCAAACCGGAGCCAAGTACACTGAAGCGCACTCGAGAAGCAGGCCTCGGCTTAGGCTGAGGAACATCCCTCGTCCATGACTAAGGCACTCCTTTCGGCCACTGCGAAAGGAGCCCCCTCAGCCACAGCAGAGGAGATCTTATTTGTCGCGACCCCCTCCATAGGGTGACGTCACGACCAGCGCAGGATACAATATGCGCCTTACATAAACGTATATGATACCCTGTCAACCTTCTTTCTTAACAAAATACATGAAAATCACTAAAACTTTTTGTCAAAACCTCCCCATAAATATGAGGTTCCACATACACCTGATAGTCATCAACATCAAATCCATTTCTCATAAACATCATATCTCATCTCCACATATATATTAAAACCATACATACATGATGTCAAGATCATAAACTCATATATCCTCTCATATCATTTATATGTATTTAAACCATATATCTATACAACCCACTAACCCATTTTATACGTAGTTTAGTGTTATATATATACATATCCAAAATACAAAAATATAAACTAACTTCCTGTTCATACATACATCAGAAATAGGCAGCAAGCACAGATCAACCCTCTGTAGCTTTGCTCTTGCCCTTGTAGTCACCACCTGTAATAAAAAGGAGTGGGGTGACCTACAACAAGCCCAGTGAGTAATCTACCAATGATATTACATATGCATTCATAATAAAACATGACATTTAAATCAACATAAACCTGATATGCAAGCAACATGTAAATATCAATACATGATTAAGATATTATTCGCGTCACACTATACATATCATACAATGCATAAAGAAAATAAATCAAATCCTCACAATTAAGTACATGAGCACATCCTTCCTCTTAATGCATATTCGAGGAACATTTGACCATCCACTCCGATCATTTGAGGGCCTCATCCATTTCTTGGAACTATACCAATGTCATGAGTATTTACTCTATACTCATACCAGTCTACGAACCTAAAGACTTAACCTAATGAAATTGATCACATACTTTGCTTACTCTAGTAAGCCTAAGTATGTTCGATGTTTCAAAACAAAGTTCAATGCATTTAACACATAATGCAATCATTCATGTTTTCATTTCATAAAATAGAGTTTATATATCATGCCACATATAACAACCAAGGGTAGGAATACTCACAGTGGTACAATGTAGACCTACTCTCCACGACCACTCTATTATCCAAAATCCAAATCAATAATACAATCCTTTCATATATCACCATTCCATATAATCCAGAATTAATTATCAAATCATTAAATTTATTTAATCATTGGATTCTAACTCTTCAATTTATCCTATTTATTCCCATAATTTCCATTTTAGTCTAATAATCACGTGAGGGTATCCCAAATATTTTACACAACCCCCATAATTATTTCTAAGGCAATGAACAGTAGAAACTGGCTTTTCAACCACTTTTCCATTAATATCCAAGTTTGTGGTATTCACTTGATTCGTTCAGTCAAATTCTAAAAATATCAAACAATACCCAAAACTCACAATTTTTGTATCGAAACATCCAAAATTCAGTCCTCTACAATTCTATGGTCTCAAACCTAAATTTCACCGGAGTTTGACATGGTTTCAAAGGTCTCCAATGTCAAATTCAGCTTTTGGCGACCATACCGTTGCCAATAATACACATAGACTTAAATAACTACATATCTGGGGTCTACACTACTATAGGAATCCAACTATATCATTTTTACGTGTTTTCACTCAAAGTGGGTCAAAACCCCATCTTTAAAAATACGGTAAAACACCTTCTAGAGTAAAATTTATACCGGTAAGATTGTCACACACACTTTAAAGATCAATTTTGGAATGAGAATGGGTGAAAACGGCTTACCGGAACCTCGAATCGGTAGAGAAATGCTTCATTCTCCCGACACACTTTTCCCTTCTCTGGTCCATTTTCAGTCAAAAATGGCTGAAAAATGTGAAAAAAAAATCAATTAAAATCGATAAGAATTGCGCCCACCGCCTCAGTCTACATGGTGGGACCCAAAAGCTCAAATCCAGTTCACTAGTTCAACCAATTTTCCCTTTCTTTTCTTCCCAACATTTATACAGCCAAACGAACACAGAACATGCATGTATTATATATCAAAATATATGTAAAGGCACACTCTACGCTTATTTATGGAAAAATCAACCATTTTTATGGTGCCAATTTTGAGTTAACTCACCTGTTAACCCTTTATACACGTAAAAGTACGCCATAGGGATCTATACACGTACATACATTACATACTCACTTAATATACATGCATATCAACACATACTCATGACTTATATGTACGAAATATGTGTATAATACGCCTCAACATATGTATAAGTGAACCATATACATTGACTAAAACTACGGGGTGTTACAATCTCCCCAACTTAAGAGATTTCGTCCTCAAAATTTAAATCAAGGAATATACCTCAAATGGCGAACAGGTCTGGAAACTGCTCCCACATATGATCTTCTCGCTCCCAAGTTTGCTCTTCATTGTCATGAAACTTCCATCTAATCCTAACCAGTGGAATCTGCTTGTACCTGAGTTTCTGAACTCGTCTGGCTACAATTTAAATCAGTTGTTCTGGAAATGTCATCTCTTCCCCAACTTGCAATTAGGTTACATCCAAGACATGATTGGGATATGGATGATATTTCCTCAACATATAAATATGGAAAACGTTATGGACACCGGCCAACCATGATGGTAGAGTAAGTTGGTAAGCCAATAGACCTATCTTCTCAAATATCTCAAATGGTCCCACAAATTTCGGTGCAAGCTTTCTTTTAACCCTAAATCTCATCTGGCCTTCCATTGAAGAAGTTTTCAACAGAACTTGGTCTCCCACTAAAAACTCTAGAGGTCTATGCGTCTTGTCAAAATAACTTTTTTGACGATCGTGGACTATTTTCAACTTCTGTCTGATCTGTTTAATCTTTTTTGTGTGATCCATAATAACAGTTGGCCCCAATAACTATGACTCTCTAACCTCATACCAACAAGTAGGAGATCTACCCAAAACCTGTAAATTCAAGCCACACTTATTACGTCATATTCCTTTTCTTTTTTATCAAACAATTATTTCAGGCTCTTATAATCTGAAACTAATGTGAACCTTTCATTTTAGAGGTAATGCTCTCACAATTCCAAAACAAACACTAATAAACTCTCATTTATACAAAGGATAGTTATTCTCATGCATTACCAATTATCTGGATGCATAAGCAATTCATCTATTCTCTTGTATCAACACATAACCCAGATCTGGACGTGATATATATATTCTTATAAATCACAATTTCTTTCCCAAGTTCTGGAAATATTAATACAATCAATTCTTCCTCTTTTCAATTTTATGAGAGCTTCTTCATACTTCACGATTCACACATTATAAAACATTCTTTTGGGTTAACCTTGTGAGTGGAACAACTAGCTTTAAGAATTCCTCCACGCACTTTCTATAAGATTCAGCTAATTCAGAGAACTTCTAATTTTTGTCATTGGATTCAAGTTGGACCAATTTGACACCATTTTAATTTTTATAGTATCCCTAAAGATACCATTTACTCTAACCACGTGATCTAGAAATTCTTATCTTATTTATCCAAGTTTTACATTTACTGAGCTTGGCACGCAATATGTGCTCTCTCAGTATATATAATGAAATTCTGAGGTGCATTTCATGCTCCTTTCAAATCCTGGAATAAATAAATATGTCATCATTGAAGACTATAAAATGACCAAGATATGATTCGTATACTTATTGCATCAATACAATAAACATGATTGATGCATAATTGAATCCAAAGAATATTCCAAAAAATTCACATTGTCCATATCTTGTCTTAACAACAGTATCCATTACATCCTCCCTCCGAATTTTCAACTAATGGTGCCTAGATCACAAAGTGATCTCAAAGGAAATTTGGCTCCATTTAGTTAATTGAATTCAACCATCTACCCATGACAGAGGATATTTATTCTCTACTGTCACCCTGCCAACTAAATTAGTAATTTACAATAAAACACATTCTACTGTACGTTATTTTTATATTATTAGAAATGCTCTTTAGGGTGGTATATTAAGGATAATAAATCATTTTTCCACCAAGTCCTCTAACTGTACCTTGAATACATACAATTTCGTAGGTGTTTTGTATATGATGGAATGGAGATAAGTGTTATACTATGCATCCGTTTTATAATGCTTTCAATCTCCCGTCTAGGTCGTAGTCCCAATAAATCATCAAAAAACACACATTAGCGTACTTGCTCACCACAAGAATTTCAATCAACTGGAAGTCCTATCTACTCTGTCCAAATGGTTTTGTACTAGCTGTACTCTCCATCTCCTCATCAATAGTCATCTTATCTCAGATACTAAAAATAAGAATTTTCCTATTATTTAGAATATTACTTCTTTCTAGAAAGATACTCCACCTAGCATGATAGGTGGCAAACCAATCATACCCAATAAGGTAAAAAATATCAAAATTTTCATATTCTAAAGTCAATAACTATCTTATGATTCTCATATTTATCATACAATGTTCACAGACCTCATTACGGTAGATTCTTTCTCTTTCAACTATACTCAAAATTAATGATGTACTAGTTTCAACAAAAGATAAATACAATTTGTCTACCATGCTACCAGAGATAAAAGACCAGGTTGATCAAGTAATTAATCAAAATAAACTCAAATATAAAATGATGATCATACCTTCTATCGAAGTCTTACTGGTATCAAGATCTGACGATGTGATTAACTTAGTTGGTTCTCGCATACCAGCAGAAGTCACACTAACTAGAATCACTTAGGTGTTAGGCATTGGTTCGAGTGGACACTGACTCCTTCTGTGTCCCCTCAGAACACATCGATAACAAATAGTCGAAGGTCCACGTGTTATCGACCCAATCTGCCCCTCCGTTCCCATTACTAGACCCTGACCACTACCTGATCCCATTTTCAGTGGCCTTGGCTATTTTTTTGGAACATTTTGATTTAAGGGTCTTTCGACAATATGTGTTTCTCTACCTACTACCGATGGAACTGGAGCCGCAGGTATCTCTGGAGTCTCAATTCCAGTTAATGCCTCAGCCATCCTTGCTTTCTTTTGCTCCGTCCACCATTTCTTGTTCCATCTGGTTCTCTTCTTTCCCAGAAATGGCGTAAAGGGTTCAGCTAGTAATGGCTGCATAGATGGAACTATTTGTAATCCCCTGAAAAATCTAAAAAAAAATCTACTTTCCAATTTCAAACGTAATCCCTGAAAATTCTAAAAATATCTACCTTCCAATTTCGCAATCTCGCTCTTGCTGTGACTCTTTGCCCTCTCGTCCTGCAATCTCGCTCTGCAACTTCGCTCCCGCTGTGACTCTCAACCCAATCTCTTAAACCCAATCGTCTCGCAACCAATCGCACAAAAACCCAAATCTCTCTGCTCTGGCTGCTCTCGTCCGTCGTCGGAAACCCCAAACCCCTGAAACCCAATCGCACCTCGTCGGAAACCCAAATCTCTCTCTCTGTTCTGGCTACTCTAGTCCGTCGTCGAAAACCCCAAACCCCTGAAACCCAATCGCGCCTCGTCGGAAACCCAAACCACTCTCTCTCAAAACCCACTCTCAAAACCTAAACTCTCTCGCGCCTCTCTTCTCTCTTGCTCGAAGCTCGCTCTCGCTCTCTCGCGCCTCTCTGTCTCTCTATAAAACCCTCCCCTCCTCTCTTCCTTCACTGTTGAGTTTTTAGGGTTAGGGTCTTACATCCTGTCTCTTTCCCGTCGACTAGGGTTTCAAATCTGAAAGATCTGCGATCATGGCCACCGCCTCTCCAGCTGCTGAACAAACTGCAGATTTGCTACAAAACTTGTTTCTAAATTCTCAGCCCAAGACTCTTGAAGCGTCTGAGAATAAAAATAAGTCATTTGTGATTCAACGTGGCTCTGTCGACGGTGGTCGGGGTAATGGTCCATTCCAACCATCTGACCGTTCGACAACTCCCATACTTCCAGAATTTACGGATCAAACTATGTGATATCTTCCTAATAGATACCCATCAACTGCTTATTACTATGGCGGTTATGATGGGACCATGAACGATTGGGAAGACTATAGATACATGAATCCTGATGGTGTTGAAATGCCTACGGTAGTTTATGGAGATAATGGATCACTCCCGTACCATGCATATGATTATGCACCTTATGGTGCGTACTCTCATGCAGGTTCCCCTGTTCCCACCATTGGCCATGATGGTCAACTGTATGGACCACAACACAACCAGTATTCCACTCCATTTTACCAGTCACCTATTCCACCTAGTGGTCCGTATGTTCAAAATCAAGCTTGTGCTTCCCAAGGCGAGGTATCCACCTCAATTCCTGCTGACCAGGGACCTTTGTCAGTAGAAGTACCTAATGTGTCATATACACTAAGGTATATATTCAATCATAACTACACATATAGTTTCTAATAAATCATGACTATGTGTATATTTAAATCAAACTATATAAAAATCATATAGTTTTCTAGATATATATTTAAAACAAATCTTAACTATATATAATTCATATATATATAGTTCTAAAGATATATATATCTAGTGAAATTTTTGTTCTCCTAATTAGGTGGACTTGGGCGGGTCGTGGACCGTACTCTCTGATACCATTAAATGTCACACCCCGCCCAGACGCGCCTAAACCGGCGGTACACTCTCAGATGGGGTGCGCATTTGGAACAATTACAATGGTAACAACAGAGTGCGCAACAGAAATATAGTACATAGTACAAATCTGATTTCATTTAATTCAGAATACTTTTGTACATAAAATGGTCAAGGGAACATACTCCCAAAATCCCCAATGAATCATACAAAGGGTACAAAATGTGGGCCCCATAACCTACACCCAGTCCACCCTAATTTCCTGTGAAAGATTGGATAATAATGGAGTGAGCTTAACGCGCTCAGTGGCTAAATAGTGCATGAGTATAACAATTAATAAAGCATACTTCAATATCAAATATCTTAAATACACATGTGAGCATCATAATCAATCAATATGTATGTATGCATGACACCGTCTCATAATGGTTTGATGAACGTACATCGCCTGAATTCACGTACAGGAACGATGCTCTGGTTTCACGTACTGATGTCCCTCCCCGGGTGTAGCCAGGTTCTCATGTACGTCCCTCTCCAGATAAATGTAATGAATAGCGAGCAATGCTCCTAACTATTCTATGAGTCATAAACCATATACGTCCCTAGGTGGTGATATGTATGATGCCAATGCATGAACTGGTCTAGTCTACTGGTCTAGTCTTTTCTTGACATTTAGACTGACTTTGGCAACGTCTGGTGATCCTTATCAGGGTCGGTATCACGACGTGCAAGATTAGGACATTCAGTATTACTGTATAAGCTGATGGCTTTCAATAAGACCAACTAGATCAGTCCCCAGTTGAGAGGTGAGACACAAGGTCTGCTTAAATACCAATCGCCTAGAGCAGCCCGCTGCCTCCCGTTCACTATTTAAAGTTACCGGGGACAAGACCGAGTCTAGTTGAGTCAAATTGACCACAAATCCGGCATTATAACAGCGCAATAGATGAATTCCAAATATACAGGCATAAGTGCGGCAGTATAAACAGTATATGACATAATGCGGTGTAAATGAATAGTAGACATAATAATAATTGAATGTAAACTTTAATAAAAGTTATGAAACACGCAAACCTATGTTTCATTCCCCACCTTCAGATAAAACTTCTTCTTTCAGATTTGGCGCTTTCCTCCGGACAGAACTTCGTTGCACCGCTTTCAGATCTGGCGCTTTCCTCTGGACAGAACTTTGTTGCACCGCACCGAGAGTCTCCGATAGAGAGTCTCAAAAACTTAGAATGCGTGGAAATGAGAAGAAATTCACAAGAGAAGGTGATTTGGTGTGAGGAATTAGAAATGAGGAGGTTTCTTATATAGAGATTTTTGCGCCAGAACGTTCGGGCGTTGCCCAAATAGTAATTTTATTTTTTTTTGTGAAATACAGGGTATTACACTCTACCCCCTTAAAGGGATTTCGCCCACGAAATCAAGTCAAGTAGTGATGAGGGTTATCGGCTTGAGAAGTAGCCACAGGTTGATAAGGAGGCCACTGCATGTGTGCATTACTATATCCATTGATATTATTTTCAGACATTTGCGTAGTTATTGAAGTGAAACAATGGATCAAGATAGGTGTAAACAATGTTTCATCCTGGGATTGATAAGTGAAAATGATACAATGTACCACATCATCAGTTGGTACTAGAAAACAATTCAAGGTATTTCTGTTTAATTGTTGCTTCTAGTTCCCATGTTGCTTCCTCTACGCCATGGTGATCCCAGAGCACTTTCACAAGTGGTATGCTACGTCGCCGTAGTTCTTGAGTTTTTCTATCTAAAATCTGGATTTTTTTCTCCTGATACGTATTTCCTTCCTCAACCCGAGCCTCGACTAAAGGGATGATATGCGAAAGATCAGGACGATACTTGCGAAGCATAGATACGTGAAAAATGTCATGAACCTTAGGCATGGACGATGGAAGGGACAGACGATAAGCAAGTTTGCTAATACGTTCAATGATCTGAAATTGACCGATATATCGCGGGGAGATCTTGCCTTTGATCCCAAAGCGTTTGACACCTCGTGTGGGCTGGACTTTCAGAAAAACAAAGTCCCCCTTATCAAATTCTAGGGGTTGTCTCCGCTTGTCAGCATAGCTCTTCTGGCGACTTTGTGCAACACGAAGTCATTCCTTTACTAGTGTGATCTTCTCAGAAGTCTCTTGAACTAGTTCAGGGCCTAACTGCGGTCGATCTGCCATATCTAACCAGCATACCGGAGATCTGCAAGGCCGACCATAGAGTGCCTCGTATGGTGCCATGCCGATACTAGTTTGTTAGCTGTTGTTGTATGCAAACTCAGCTAGATGCAAATACTTGGCCCATCCGTCATTAAAGTCCAAAATGCAGCATTGTAACATGTCTTCTAAGATTTGGATAAGTCGCTCTGACTGCCCATCAGTCTAAGGGTGGAAGGTTGTGCTCATAGTGATCTTAGAACTCATTCTATTCTGAAAGCTTTTCCAAAAGTTGGATGTGAATCGAGGGTCTCGATCAGAGACGATCATGAGTGGTATGCCATGAAGGCGTACGATCTCTCTTTCATATAGTTCTGCAAGTTTGACGGGATTATCCGTGAACTTTATTGGCAAGAAGTGGGCAGACTTGGTAAGTCTGTCAATGATAACCCAGATAGCATCTTTCCCTTTATTGTTTCGAGGTAAGGCCGTGACAAAATCCATTGCGATGTTCTCCCATTTCCATTCTCCAATAGGTAACGGTTGGAGAAGTCCAGAGGAAAATCTTCGTTCTGCCTTGACTTTCAGGCAAACGAGACATCGAGCAACGAAGTCTGCAATTTCCTTCTTCATTCCAGAAAACCAGAATTGTCGCTTGACATCCTTGTACATCTTGTCACCCCCAGGACGCCTAGCGTACCTCGAACAGTGCATCTCAGTATGCACTGCTTTACGAACCTCAGGATCGTTCGGTAGGCAGAGACGTTTTTTATAGAAAATGGTGCCATCTCCAGAGACCGACCAATGAGGAAGGTCCTGGCCGCTGAGTAGAAGGTCATGTTTCTCCATTAACATAGGGTCATTGGCTTGAGCGGCTGAAATCTGTCGAACGAGCTCAAAGTGGACTGATAATTGAGAGAGTCATGGTCTTGGTCCTTCGACGTTCAGCGGTAGGTTAAAGTTCTCCAACTCTGTAGCCAACTTCTCCATTTTGTAGTTAAGAGTGCAAGCAACATAAGATTTTCTACTCAGGGCATCGGCCACAACATTAGCCTTTCCGGGATGGTACTAGAGTTGAAAGTCATAATCTTTCAAGAATTCCAACCATCGTCTTTGGCGGAGGTTAAGGTCTCTCTGAGTGTATATGTACCTAAGACTCTTGTGATCCTAGAAGACCTCAAACCGTTCACCGTATAGGTAATGACGCCATAACTTCAGTGCAAATACGACAGCTGCAAGTTCCAAGTCATGCGTTGGGTAATTACCCTCATGAATCTTCAGTTGTCTGGATGCATATGCAACCACTTGGCCTTCTTGCATTAGCACGACACCTAAGCCTTGGAGAGAGGCGTCGGTGTATAATGAAAATCCAATTGCATTTCTTGGAGTGATAAGTACAGGTGCTGTCGTGAGGCGTTTCGTCAATTCCTGAAATGATGCTTCACAGGAGGGATTCCAGATAAATCGCACGTCTTTTCGAGTGAGCTTGGCCATAGGTTCAGCAATCTTTGAGAAGTCCTTGATGAAGCGTCTGTAATCACCAGCCAAACCAAGAAAACTCCTAATCTGAGTAACAGTGGTAGGCTGCTTCCAGTTTAAAACTGCTTCAACCTTAGAAGGATCTACCTCAATGCCATTGCCTGAAACCACATGGCCTAGGAATTGAACTCTCTTTGCCCAAAATTCACACTTACTCAACTTTGCATACAGTTGGTGGCTTCTCAAGGTTTGGAGGACTATCTTCAAATGTATTTTATGGTCTTCCTCGGTTGAGGAATATATCAAGATGTCGTCCACAAAAATCACCACAAATCGGTCTAAGTATAACCTGAATATGCGATTCATCAAATCCATGAATGCAGCAGGTGCATTTGTTAGACCGAACGGCATAACTAAGAACTCGTAATGACCGTACCGAGTCCTGAACACCGTCTTGGTGATGTCTGACTCTCAGAGCCGGAGTTGGTGATAACCGGACCGTAAATCAATCTTAGAGAAGTATTTGGCATCTCTAAGTTGGTCGAACAAGTCATCGATTCTGGGCAACGGATATCTGTTCTTGATGGTGACGTTATTCAACTTGCGATAATCGATGCAAAGTCATAACGAACCATCCTTTTTGCGAACAAATAGAATTGGAGCGCCCCAGGGTGATGAACTCTTTCGGATGAAGCCATTACTCTCTAATTCCTTAAGTTGTTTGTCTAATTCGACCAGTTCGACATGTGACATTTTGTATGGTGGAATTGAGATAGGCCCTGTCCCAGGTATAAGGTTGATCTCAAAATTGAATTCCCTAACTGGAGGTAGACCAGGAAGGTCATTAAGAAAAACTGTTGAGAATTCAGATATGACTGGAACATCATGTACTTCGAGAGGGTATAGTGCTGGTGAGTTGGTTTCATTGCCAAGGGATAGAGCTCGAAGTTGTGCCTTGAGAAGGGAAACTGTTGATTTGTGTATTCATTGCCTCGTTCCCTGAAGTTTGACCAACTCTCCTGTAGGCAAGGTTAACTGAACTTGCTTCTTCATACATTCGATCTTTGCATTCAGTGGTGTTAGCCAGTCCATGCCGAGGATGATGTTGAAGTCTTCAAAATCCATCACAAAAAGATCGGCATATATTATATGTTCTGACATTCGAAGCTCACATCGAGAACACTGCAAGTTGACGTCAGCACCAGATCCGAACGGTGATGTGACATGGAGTGTGATGTTTGTGGGTTCAGGATGCAGGCCTAAATGTCTTACCAATGCTGATGATATAAAAGAATGCGTAGCACCTGAATCGAACAAAACATGCACCATTGTATTGAACAAAGGAAAGGTACCTTCGACGACATTATTGTCTGGGAGGGGTTGGTGAGCGATGGCATATGCTCCGCCCTGATTTCGTTGACCCTGGTTCTGTTGGTGCTGCCTGGGTTGGGCATTAGCAGCAGGTGGTGCTTGTTGGATTGGAACAACGGAAATAGGGTGTTGAAGGTGTGGACAGGCATATCTTACATGGCCCTTCTGGCCGCAATTGAAACAAGTCGGCCTGTACTGCTGATTGTTTTGCTGGCCATTCTGATTATTCTGCTGGCCTAGCTGATTGTGGTGTCGACCACCACCTCTGCCATTGTCGTTCCTACGGCCACCTCTTCCATAACGACCTCCACGGCCATGATTTCGGAAACCCTGATGGTGAGGGTTAGAAGGTTCAGCCGCAGGTGTTGTGGACTCATTCTGCGAAACCGGGGCTGGGAGGGCTGGGTTTGGATTGTAGTAGGGTTTCTTCTTGTTGCCCTGTTGCAATCCTTGTGAGGAAAACGTTGCAGGCCGTTTGCCCTTATTCATTCGTTGTTCCCGTAAGATAGTCTCTTGTTCAAAGCTGATGGCCCTGTCAACAACTCCTTGTAAATCTTGAGATCCAAGATCGACAAGGCGTATCGAATGTCATGGCGAAGACCATTATAAAATTTCTCAGTCTTATCTTGCTCGTTGAGATGGTGGAGAGAGAGTAGACTGATAATTCTTTAAATTTTCCAGCGTATTCTCTGACGGTCATGGTGCCCTGATATAATTTAGCAAATTCCTGGCGCTTCTGCTTTGTCACCGCGCTGGGAAAATATTCATCAATAAACATTGACTCAAACTGTTGCCAAGTCATATCTGCTATATTGACCCTTGGGTCTTCTTTTACTGTGATCCACCATGTGTTTGCGGCACCAACAAGTTGGTAGGTTGCTAGTGGAATTTTGTGAGTCTCATCGACTTCCATTGCATCAAGAGCCTTCTTTGACTCATCCAGCCACTTTTGCACCTCATCAGCCTCAATGGTGCCAGCGAAAGTAAGAGGTTGTAGCCGCTTGTATTTAGTAATCTGATCGGTATCCAAACTTTACAGGTGCTTGAATCGTGGTAACCTGACTGGTCGCGGTCTCATGAACGATCGTTTGAACAGTGACTTTGATTGCTTCAATAAATTCGGCGAAAAAGGTTTCCATGCTCGAAGGCATAGTAAAGGGTGCGGGTGGGGGTGGTATTGCCTGCCCAGATGTAGTGGCAGTGTTGGGGGTGGCCTGTGCTGTTGTCGGAGGCGTTGGTTCCTGAATCTCAGGAGGTGCCTCCACTGCTGGACGAACAGTACGTGGCCTTCCTCTCTTCCTGGTTTGCATTTTCTCACTGGCAAGGAAAAAATAAAACCAAGATTAAGAAACTGTAGCCAAGTATAATGTGATAGTATGCTCAGCAACAATTTCGAGAGTACTGCAATACTAAAATCACCTATTTTTCTAAGTATAATGTAAGGTTTTTGTTGAGGAATCAAAGAATCTTAAATATCTCGTATGTTTGGCCATGGGGTAAAAACAAGGTTAGAATATTTATATAATAAGTAGAAAACTTTGCAAGTATTTAAAATGATTTGGTTCAGGTTTTTGTGAACATACATATATATTTCATTGAAAATCCATACGAGCCATAAGAATTCTAAGATTTGCGTCGGTAAATATCTTGATCTAATGTTCTATCATAATCTTATGTATTCAGACGCTTACTCTTAGTTTTTTCGATTATTATCCAAGTTCATGTGTCCCATACCACATGAATTTAGTAATAAGGGTGTCAACCAAGTTAAGTTGTATGAATACGGTCACTAAAAACATTGGCTGAATAGAAGTTCACTAATAGTATCGTCCAAATTTACTCGTCCCATACCGTGTAAACTTAGTGATAATATTAGTAATGCAACTTTCTCCAAATGTTTCTTTTCACACAAGGTCATCGGTTTTCTTACTTCCACATTTTATTTAGTATCCTCCAGTTTTGTTGTGTCCCATACCACTCCAAAGTTAGTGATACAAAAGAAAGAATGGTTGTAAGTCGGCCCACCAAAGATAGTCTTTAAACAAAACAATTTCATTCATATATATCAAAGAAAAGTTTACAATGCCAGGAATTAATTTTAACTTTCTTGCCTACTACCGCTCCTTCGAGATCTACTGCTACGTACAGAACGACTACTAACAGAAGGTTGAGAGTTTGAACGCTCTGCGTCGGAGTTTTGCAAGCGGGTTAATATATTATTGTGGCTCTCTCTCAGTTCAGCAATAGTGGATGCCATTTCATCTAACCGTTCAAGTAGGTTAGTCGGTTGGATCACTATTCGGGGCTGGGTCTTATATAGGATTTGGATTTGAATCATTATTTGGGCCTTCTTGGACGGGCATCTTGCGTCGACTTTTGCGAAGGCAACGCCCATGCTGATCTCTCCTTCTTTCTGCATTTCTTATCGTCGTGCCGAATACATCTTCGTCAGTTACCCCTCCACTTGTGCCATATGTCTTGAAAATAGAGGATGTTGTAACTAGTTCAATGATGAGCTGTGATGTTCCATTGAAAGTGGCGACGTTTGCCTCGGATAGTATCCTCATAATCAAGACTCCGTAGCCGAGGAATTCTTTTCTTAAAGGGTGTTGTATCACCCTCAACATTTGTTGGATAATAATGTGAGGTAGGGAGACCGTAATTTTCTTCTCTATGCAGTATAACAAAAGAAGTTGAGCCCTTGACATAGTGCCTCTAGTCCCCCTTTCTGGCAAGATGTTGTCGTATACAATCTTTCTGAGGCCGGCAAGAGATGGCTTAAGATGATTGTTTGGGAGGTTGGTGTATGTTGATTGAGTGTATGGCTTTTTGGCGAGGGAATTGAACAATTGTTCATTAGATTCTGCGATCTCTACAACTGTCTGGGGTTCATGTGGATCAATAATCCTCTCCTCAATCGGAATCTCCAAAAGGCGAGCAATACTCTCGACGTTGATAGGAATTTTTATCCCCATAACTGTTGTCTCCAATACAGGGCTGATTCCCTTTTCTGGAAGTCCTACGTAATTCATGGCTTCATAGAAGGATCTCACCAAGTTGTAAGAGACTTGTCCCTCGACTTTGGTTATATTTAACCAATCCAATGTTGCGAGTTTGTCATGAAGGATTGGGCGGAGGCGGAGATCTCTATTGTCGATGTTCCTCATAGTCATAACCTCTCTTTTGGACAATTCCGTTAGTCTAGTGGGAATTGGTTCCCTGCTAGTGGAAGTTGTTCCTTCCCTTGAGGCCATTTTTTGGCTGAAAGGAAAATAAATTTGTGAAAAACACAAAATATATTCCTAACATTTTTAAGATTTATGCCTTGTCGGCTAGACATTATTTTCTAGTTTTCGTTTGATGTTTATGCCATCATGAAAATTTCTTCTTAGTAATATGCTGTATATATGTCGTATTTACATAGGAATGTATAGACATATTTAATCATAACTATATATATAGTTTCCATAAATCAACTATATATATATATATTTGAAATTAAACTATATAAAAATCATATATAGTTGTTTTTAATCTTAACTATACATATAATTTATATATATATAGTTCTATCAAATAAAATTTTTCAATTTTTTTTATTTTTTGAATTTTTTTTATTTTTTTTTTTACATACCTCATATACACTAAGGTATATATTCAATCATAACTACACATATAGTTTCTAATAAATCATGACTATGTGTATATTTAAATCAAACTATATAAAAATCATATAGTTTTCTAGATATATATTTAATACAAATCTTAACTATATATAATTCATATATATATAGTTCTAAAGATATATATATCTAGTGAAATTTTTCTTCTCCTAATTAGTTGGACTTGGGCGGGCCATGGACCGTACTCTCTGATACCATTAAATGTCACACCCCGCCCGGACGCGCCTAAACCGGCGGTACACTCTCAGACGGGGTGCGCATTTGGAACAATTACAATGGTAACAACAGAGTGCGCAGCGGAAATACAGTACACAGTACAAATCTGATTTCATTTAATTCAGAATACTTTTGTACATAAAATGATCAAGGGAACATACTCCCAAAATCCCCAATGAATCATACAAAGGGTACAAAATGTGGGCCCCATAACCTGCACCCAGTCCACCCAAATTTCCTGTGAAAGATTGGATAATAATGGAGTGAGCTTAACGCGCTCAATGGCTAAATAGTGCATAAGTATAACAATTAATAAAGCATACTTCAATATCAAATATCTTAAATACACGTGTGAGCATCATAATCAATCAATATGTATGTATGCATGACACCGTCTCGTAATGGTTTGATGAACGTACATCGCCTGAATTCACGTACAGGAACGATGCTCTGGTTTCACGTACTGATGTCCCTCCCCGGGTGTAGCCAGGTTCTCATGTACGTCCCTCTCCAGATAAATGTAATGAATAGCGAGCAATGCTCCTAACTATTCTATGAGTCATAAACCATATACGTCCCTAGGTGGTGATATGTATGATGCCAATGCATGAACTGGTCTAGTCTTTTCTTGACATTTAGACTGACTTTGGCAACGTCTGGTGATCCTTATCAGGGTCGGTATCACGACGTGCAAGATTAGGACATTCAGTATTACTGTATAAGCTGATAGCTTTCAATAAGACCAACTAGATCAGTCCCTAGTTGAGAGGTGAGACACAAGGTCTGCTTAAATACCAATCGCCTAGAGCAGCCCGCTGCCACCCGTTCACTATTTAAAGTTACCGAGGACAAGACCGAGTCTAGTTGAGTCAGATTGACCACAAATCCAGCATTATAACAGCGCAATAGATGAATTCCAAATATACAGGCATAAGTGCGGCAGTATAAACAGTATATGACATAATGCAGTGTAAATGAATAGTAGACATAATAATAATTGAATGTAAACTTTAATAAAAGTTATGAAACACGCAAACCTATGTTTCGTTCCCCACCTTCAGATAAAACTTCTTCTTTCAGATCTGGCGCTTTCCTCCGGACAGAACTTCGTTGCACCGCTTTCTGATCTAGCGCTTTCCTCCGGACAAAACTTTGTTGCACCGCACCGAGAGTCTCGGACAGAGTGTCTCAAAAACTTAGAATGCGTGGAAAGGAGAAGAAATTCACAAGAGAAGGTGATTTGGTGTGAGGAATGAGAAATGAAGAGGTTTCTTATATAGAGATTTTTGCGCCTGAACGTTCTGGCATGCGCCTGAAGGTTATGTCATGTGTCTGAACGTTCTGGCATGCGCCTAAATGTTCGGGCATGCATTGCGCCAGAACGTTCTGGCATGCGCCTGAACGTTCGGGCGTTGCCCAAATAGTATTTTTTTTTTTTTTGTGAAATACAGGGTATTACATAATGTGAGTGGAAATGGGAAAGTAGGTTGAAATAAAAATGGATCATTACCAAGGCCAAATCATCCGAATTCTTCTTTGAAAACAAATGGATTCTACGGGAGGGGTTTGTTGTCGGGAGGTGTCCCAGGCTCTGTTCTGCAGGATGCAAGATATGGTTTTGATGGAGCACAATCACTTGTACCTTTTTTTTTCTGGTTGCATAGGCACATTAAAATTCTAGTTTTGAATGCAGCTTATAAGCATGCATTAAATGAATACGGTGCTGGTTAATTCACCAACAATGACTAGAGAAACTCCCTGCAGTCTAGGGACCGTCATTTTGCCAATCTTTTCAACGGTTCATGGCTCCATAAACACGACATTGGGAGAGAAATTAGAGATCTAGAGGACCATTAACTGTTACAATTATGTTTGTTTTTTTCTTTTTTTGGTTTTGATATTTTTATTAATTAGTTAAATAAATAGAGGTAGGTAGTTAGGATAATTTTTAACAACTATAGCTATGTTGTAGAACATGAGTGTGTGATATAGAAAATGGGGTTATGTGTAGAGAATATGGGTTGTATGGGCTAGTTTTTTGAATTTATGAATGTTCTAATTTTCTTTTTAAAGAGAAGGAATCAATGCGAAAAGGGAGCAGAAAATTATTATCAGAGGTTGGATTCCCTTGAATTAGGGGCGTAGCTAAGAATTTTATTTAAGATGGGCTAAAAAAAAAATTTAGACAAACTTTGACGGTACAAAAATAATTCATTAATTAAGATATGTAAATCACTAATATTCAAAGGATAAGCATGTATAGTCACATATGTCGTTGTAACTTTTACAGTTAGATTATCATTTATCTTTCAGTTAGGAAAATATTAATCTAACTGCAAAAATTTGTAACTACATATGCAACTATACATGTGTATTCATTGGATTATTTATTGCACACTTTAAGATATGTTAATCACTAATATTTAAAGGATATGCATGTGTAGTTATTTTGAATCTAGCTAAATATTATTATAAAAAAAAGGTCTAGATAAGCTTTTCAAAAATCATTTGGCAACCTTATTTTTAACGTTGTAAATCGACACTTGAGTGGCAAATTCAAAAGAGTGTGTTTTCAAGTGTTTAAATGTAAATTTTTTATTTGATTGTGATTATAATTTATTGGATATTATTTTTTGATAAATTAATATTTTTAACAATTTTCTTTTTATTTAATTAGATTATTTTAATTTCTTATATAATTTGATAAATTAATATTTAACTCACCATTGGTTAGTTAAGGGTATGGATGTATCACTAACGCTAACATCAATACAAACATTGTTTCTTCTAAAAAATAATAATAAATTAATACTTAGTAATTAATTATACTTTATATAATTATGTATTTTTTTATATATATAAAATTATGAATGGGGGTCTGCAGAAAATGGGTTCGTTTCTTATATATATATATATGATTTTGATACGGTAAGAAAATTTATAAAAGATGAAACTTGCTTTGCTAAAGTAAGGTCATTAAGCGCAGTTTCTCTTTCGATAGACATAAACTAGCTAGTCTTCCTCGTCTCCCGCACGAAATCTTTGTTCAAACCCGTTTATTTCGCCTGCTAGCTCTTCCATGAAAAATCACTTCACACGCACACCGCATGTTCCCGTAGTGTTTGACTTCTGAGGATGACTCACAATCTTTGACTGGCCCACAAAGTGAGCGAATGCGTGTTGACCAATCACAATTTGGCCATAGGCCGGTAAGCGAGAATCTTTCCTCATTTTGTTCGTCATACATATATGACTGTTAATCGTCAAGACTTCATGTGTGTAATATTCATTGGCCTCAATATAAAAGGAAATAATATTCGCTGATTATAAAAGCTTACATTACTGTCATAATTATTAGATCTTGAACTACATACATACATGGATCTTGTTAAGTGTATTTAATGACTTATTGCCATTGAATTTGTTCAATTTACTCTTTCATATGAATCAATCAAATGAAAATTAATCACCATTTATATATTTAAAGTAAAAAAAAAATGTGAAGTACATTTGGCTTTGCTCAAGAAGAAAAGTGTACCTTGGCATTTATTATTAGCAAATATAAACCGAAAATTGTATTAAAGAAATTATTAAATTGCATTGAGTTTTATGTTGGTAAATGATTGAATAATATAAATTCAATAATGTGTTTGTAATTTTTCTATCCACAAACTTTTAACTTAACATGGTGTGAGACTATTTTATAAATTATTATTATTATTATTATTATTATTATTATTATTTATTACATATATTTTATTAATACACACTCTTCATAAAAAATGAAAGCAGAAAAAATAAATCACACATTTAAAATATGAATTAACAATTAAAGTTTTGTATAAATAAATTATATATAGGTTGTATTTTGCATTTACAAATATGCAATAAAAATTATGATTAAAATTAATTGAAAAATAAAAAAAGTAACCGATAAATTAATATATAATGCATAATCAATTAAACTTGAAATCCATCATATTTTTCTTAAAAAAAGAGGGAAATAAAAAAAAGGCAGAAGAAAACCAAAAATAAAATGATAGGAAGATCACTTTGTAAGAAAATAAGAAATCCTTAAAAATAGAGAAGTCTAAGTAGAGAAGAATTCCACATATTTTATAAATAGCTTATGATGTTATGTATAATATGATATGGGAAAATGCTAATCTAACTATAAAAATTGTAACTATGAGGTCTACTACAATTGTAAAGGTGTGGTTGCATATTTTTGTAGTTAGATTAGCATTTCACTATGATATAATGTACTTTGCTATTATCAACCCTACTTGATCATTTTCCTAAAAATGACGTACATACTTGTTTTGTGCGTGAGATTGGATGAGATAGAACTTTTTTTAGTCCCAAGCCCATGTTGGGCTGCCAACTAAGATGGGATAAAAAATAATTTCATCCTCATTTTTATTTCATTGTAATGGAATAAAATAGTGACGACCAAAAGGGAAAATTGTTTTTATCTCATTGTAATGAATTTTGCATTCTTTTTTTTTTTTCTAAATAAAGCTCATAAAACAAGCAAACTTCCAAACCCAATAATACTCGTCTTTATCACCTTTTTCCATACTTTCATTCCCACATTCAACGCTCAAAATATAAGCATTCCAACATAATCAAAGTGTAAAGGTGCATGGGGTGAAAAACATGAAATTAGGCATTTAGGCTCAAGCTAATCATTTCATAAGTAACAAAGAAAGAGTTAAAAGGCTCAAAATGGGTAACTATGGTATAAATAAAATATAGGAAGGCTTGATGGCTCGAACTATTTAAGACATGGCCTAAATCATCTTCTTCATGGCATGTTCTCTACGATTTCGCCTCGAGTGGTGATCAACCATGTTCTAGAATTTATAGAGATCTAAAAATATAATTTACTTGCAAAAGTCAAATAAAAACAAGTTATGATTCCACAATCAAAACCATGTTAGACATGTAGAGAATTTCAAACAAAACTAAGATAAAGGTTGAATCAAGTACACAGACTTAGAAATTTCTCTCTACATTCTCCTAGAGTCATGTTCAAATAAATGCTTTCTTATCATCGGTCATCCATAAAAAGTTAAAATCAAATCAAAATTTATAAAAGAATATGATATCATAACCTAATCTACATCATAAAACAAACATAACCTAAAAACAACTAACACATATCCTCACCATGACAAAAGAAAAATTTTAAAATTTTAAACTCTCCCCCTCCAACTTAAAACAAACATTGTCCTCAATGCGTCATAAGAAATAAAGAATAAGAGAATAGATTAAAGTAAAGTAAAAAGGTTTCGAAAACCCCCTAAACCCCAAGGGTTGTAGTCTCCACATTATGCACTCTATCTTCATCTTCATATAGCTCGATTGAAGAGCCCCCAAACTTGAGTTAGAACCTGGGAAAGAAATAAAATAAAACATTCAATGGTAAGGGAAAAAAAACTAGTATCTAAATGAATAAAAAAATAACACAAAAATAAAAGCATATTAAAACTGATGGGTTACCCCCGAACAAGCGCTTAGTTTAAAGTCCTCAGACTAACTCCTCTTTGTTCTTTTCAAGATGGATCACCACAAAGAACGCCCTTCACATTCCCTCCGTCTATGCCATAGTATTCCTTCAATCCTTGGCTCTTGGCTCGAAAAAGAGTCCCATCCTTGCAATTAAGCTCCCTCAAAGTACGCAACAATTGTTCTTCTTCAATAGGAGACAAAAGATGATGATATGATGACCGAATGTGTAAACCTCTCTCCCAAGAATGCATACCGAGGTGCTTTGGTAATGGCTTCAATTTCGGTGTAGGTTCCATCAACTCTATTGGAAAAGTATTATCTATATTCTCAACTTTGGCAATATATCGCTTAAAAGGATCTTTCGGTGTTGCATCCATAATAACCTCTTGAACACAACTTTCGAGTATGTCTATCCAATGGCAAGTGCTCTTTGTTTCTTAAAATTTGGGTGTGTTGTAGATGGTGGACATCACCTCGTCTTCATTAACTTGCAGAGTCAACTTACCATCCTCCACATCGATCAATGCCCTTCCAGTAGCTAGAAACGGCCTCCCAAGAATCAACAAGATCCCATCATCCTCTTCCATGTCCAAGACCACAAAATCTACCGGGAAGATGAACTTGTCAACCTTGACCAACACATCTTCAATGACTCCCCGAGGATAAGTAAGAGATCTATCCTCCAATTGTAAGGTGATGGTTATAGGCTTCACTTCTCCAAGTTTATGCTTACACCTAATTCACAAAGAACTTTATTAAAAGGAGAAGTGCCAATAGCGCAAGGTACAGTAAAACTCCCCGGATCTTTTAACTTCTGAGGAAATTTTTTATTTTTTGGGAATTGCACTACACTCCTCCGTGAACTTTACCACCTTAAATTCCTCCAATTTCCTCTTCTTAGACATAACATCATTCATGAACTCAACATAATTTGGCATTTGTTCCAGTGTATTTGCAAAAGGAATGTTAATGTGAATTTTCTTAAAGATTTCAAGAAATTTAGGAAATTTATCGTCTAGTTTCTTTTTCTGAAATCGTTGAGAATATGGTAGAAGGGGTTTTAGACGAGGAGTGATTTTCATAAAGGTGATGGAACCAGGTCTGTAGGGCCTCTCCTTTAGCTTTTCTTCATCATTCTTATCATTGGTTTGCTCTTCCTCAACTTCCTTTCCACTTCTGAGAACGATAAGATTGCATTTTTCCTTAGGGTTTACTTCGGTATTGCTTGGAAATGCACCTCTTTGTTGAGCATTAATGGATAATGCAATTTGCCCAATTTGAACCTCTAAAGACTTTATTGATGCTCCCATGTTTCCCATATGAATCTCTAAATTGTCCAGTCTAGACTCAATTTTGGCGAACATTGATCTTGTCTCCACCACGTAAGTACTCATTAGGTTTTGCAAGGATGGCTTCTTTACGGGTACTTGATTATAGATGCCCAGTGGAGGTTGCAACACATTCCTTGTATTATAGTAGGGAAAAATTTCACGATTGCGAATACCCGGGTGGTATTGATTCGGTAGGGGTGCACTACCCCTATAACTATATGCCCGGTCATTCACAAATTGTACTTGCTCTTCATTAGTACCAACACTCGGATATGCCATGCTCGCAGCTGCAACCGATTTTATGGTAAGAGGGGCTCCTTGATGTGTTAAGGCCGCTAGGTGATGTGTAAGGGTGGATATTTGTGCCGATATCCTCATGCATTCCAGCCACCTTCTTAACCATGAAGCACTCACTTGGGTTCTCATAAGTGTTAAAAGCCATCTCCTCCAAAAGAGTAAGGGCTTCATTCACTATTTTTCTTAGTAAAGTGCCACCCGCAGTAACATCTACTAAAGTTCTTGTTGGCATGGTCATCCCATTCTAAAACAATTGGATTTGCAACCAATCCTAAAAGCCATGTTGGGGGCACTTCCTAACCAATTCCTTAAATCTCTCCCATGCATCGTAAAGTGACTCAGACTCCAATTGCTTGAATTGCTCGATCTCGGCCCTCAACTGTGTCATCTTCGTCGGTGGAAAGAACTTTTGGAGGAACTTTGGGCACATATCTTGCCAAGTAGCTATACTCCCAAGTTGCAATAATTTCAACCATGCTCATGCCTTATCCCTCAAAGAAAAAGGAAATAATTGCAACCGGATGGTCTCCTCAGTAACACCATTCATTTTCACTGTATCGCACATCTCCAATAAATTTGTTAGATGAGCAGTCAGGTCTTCATGTGGAGAACCACCAAATTAGTGTTATTGGACCATTGTGATCAAAGTCGGCTTCAAGTCGAAATTGTTTGCATTGATGGGCATGGGAAAAATGCCCGAATTGTTATCATTAATGACTAGATTAAAATAATCTCGAAGAGTAAGTTAGTTGTTCTCGGCCTCCATTACTTGAAGATAACTGTAAAAGAAAATAAAAAAATCAAAGTAAAAGAAAAGAAAAGAAAAGAAATAATAAAAATAAATTCTAGATTAAAATCAAAGTTAGTTAGTAACAATATTAGTGGGAATAAAGTTGAATCAATTCTCGGCAACGACGCCAAAAACTTGTACATGATAAACCGCAAGCATGCGGTGTCAAGTTATAAAATATCGATGAGAATCAGGTTATCGTCCTCAAGGATATATTAACTCTTACTAAATATCGTAATTACTAACCCTAACTTTATCTAGATTATCAAAGTCGAGAATTAATTAACTAAAAACAATGAAATAACAATGAATAAGTAAGCAATCAAATAGTGAATAGATATCAAGATAGGAAAATCTAGAGGTTCAATATCACCTCACCCTCAACTATGCTTACATATATATATATATATATATATATTATTAAATAAATTTCCTTGTTTATAAGTCAAAAATCCTAACGTCTTTAATTCCCTCGCTCGAGCACCAATTAGAATATATTCATGTGATTTGATTTCGACCTCTCAATAAAAACCAAAATCACACAAACTCATTACGCTTTGTAATTTTCTTCTTATGACTTCAAAGGGTCTCGATCTCACGATAGATTAAGTTATATTTTCTTTGTTCCGATCTAAATTATCCTATCTTGAGCACTTACTTTAGATCGACAATCGTCCAATTCGTGATCAAGGGATCAAAAACATTAAACCCAGAAAAATATAAATGAACTAGAGAACTTCATTAATAATAATCAAAACGATGAAACTATGGCATAGCCTTGAGTTTGGATCTATCTACCCTCTAGAAAGAGGATTTAGTTCATAACTAGAAATATAAACATAAAATAGCGTATGAACATGAATCTAAATAATGGAAGTCAAACTAGAGTGATAAGGAATGTGTAACAAATCTCTCCTTCACTTCAAAGTTGATCTTCTTCTCCGCTATCTTCCTCTCCATTTTTCCTCTTGTTCTCCACTCTATATTCCCCTCAAAACCCTTTTATCATGTAGTATTTCAAGTAAGGAAGAAGTAGAAAAAAACTGCATCCAATTCGGAATTAAATTGAGAATGTTATGGCCAAAACCCTAAAGTCGCGCAAAATAAAAAGTCTCGGCGCCGCGACGCCTAGTTTCGGCTTTGTTGCGCTTTTTTCTTCATTTTACACTTTTTTTCACCTTTATTTGCATTGTTTCTTCTCTCCATTGCTTTACCATTTTTTCATCACTTTCAAAGCACTTCAAAACCATCTTCAAACCTACAAAACAAAACAAAACTAATGAGTAACATACTTATATAATTAAATTAACCAACTTATTAAAATAAAAACCGAAATAAAGCAAGATATACCAAAAAGTGGCTAAACCAACTACTAAACCAAAACTAACATAAACCAACCTAAGAAATGAATAAATCATCTTAAAACTCATCTAAAACCTACTCAAAAACATGTCTAAATATCTAACTCATCAACCATGTCAATTGGGCAAGCATACCAAATCATCTTTTAAAAGTAAAAAATATTTGTCTACTACTAGAGCTCTTGAATTGATTCACATGGATCTTTTCAGACCAACCAAAATATAAAGCTTAGGTGGTAAATCTTATGTGTTTGTGATTGTTGATGATTTTACCAGATTTACATGGGTATTCCTTCCAGCTCATAAATCAGAAGCATACGATTTGTTTATCAAATTCTGTAGAAAAGTTCAAAATGAAAAGGGATATAACATATATATCATTAGAAGTGATAGAGGAGGAGAATTTGTTAATAAAAATCTCGAAAAATTTTGTAATAATCAAGGGTATACTCACCAATTCTCAACCCCTAGGACACCACAACAAAATGGTGTAGTTGAAAGAAATAACAGGACATTACAAGAGATGTGTAAAAAAATGCTCAGTGAGTATAATGTAGCAAACTATTTTTGGGCAAAAACAATTAATACAACATGTCATGTAATAAATAGAATAATGATTAGGAGAACCACGAACAAAACTCCATATGAATTATGGAAAGGTAGAGCACCCAACATAAGTTATTTTAGAGTATTTGGATGCAAATGCTTCATTCCGAATGATAAGGATAATCTTGACAAGTTTGAACCCAAATCAGATATAGCATTTCTAGGATGTTCTTCTCACAGTAGAACATATAGAGTGTTTAACAAAACTACCAAAACTTTAGAAGAATCAATTCATGACAACTTTGATGAATGTGAAGTCAAAAGAAATCTTGGAGATGAAATTAAACAAATAAATCTCAATGATGATGATGATGATAATCCCAAGATAGTTCAAAACATAGTAATTGATAATGAGACACCTTTAGAAGTATCAAAAAAACTCTAGAATACTTCTCAGTCACCCCAAAGATCAAATATTGGGTGATCCATCCAAAGGTGTATCCACAACTTCATCAATTCATAGAGATCAAGAGTTTGTTGCTTTTGTATCTCAAATTGAGCCAACAAAAATGGAAGATGCACTGAAGGATGAGAATTGGATTCTTGGTGTGCAAGAAGAATCAGGACACTTTGTCAGAGACAAAGTATGGAAATTAGTTTCTAGACCATCTCATCAATCAATTATAGGGAAACCAAATGGGTATTTAAAAACAAACGGGTTGAACAAGGAATCATCATCCGAAATAAAGCTAGATTGATTGCACAAGGGTATAATCAAGAAGAAAGCATAGACTTTGAAGAAGCCTTTGCTCCAGTAGCAAGATTCGAGGCAATCAGAATGTTTCTTGCCTATGCTTGTTACAAAAAATTTTCCTTATACCAAATGGATGTAAAAAGTGCATTCCTAAATGGTTACATCAACGAAGAGGTATATGTGGAACAACCTTCAGGTTTTGAGGATGCTCATAACCCAGAACATGTGTTCAAACTCCTCAAAGATTTATATGGACTCAGACAAGCTCCTAGAGCTTGGTATGATAGACTCAGTTCATTTCTTTTAGATCATCATTTTCAGAAAGGAAAACTTGATCCAACTTTGTTTATCAACCACCAAAATGATGATATGCTTATTATTCAAATATATGTGGATGATATCATATTAGATGCATCAAACAAAGATTTGTGTAGAGAGTTTTCTAAGGTAATGCAAGATGAATTCGAAAAGAGTATGATGGGAGAACTTACATACTTTCTTGATTTACAAATCAAACAAATGTCTGATGGAACCTTTATAAGCCAATCAAAGTATGCTAAGGAAATAGTTAAAAAGTTTCAGATGAACAATCTGAAATCTTTAGACACTCCCTGCAGTTCAACTATAAAGTTAGACAAAGATGATAAAGGAAAACCTATAGATCCAAAATTATACAGAAGTGTGATTGGAAGTTTACTCTATCTCACAGCCAGTAGACTTGATATCATGTTTAGTGTTTTTCTATGTGCAAGATTTCAGTCCAATCCAAAATAATCACATTTAAAATGTGTCAAACGAATCTTTAGATACATAAATGGTACAGCTGATCTTGGAATTTGACATTCCAAAGGTACATCATTTGAACTAAAAAGCTTAGACTCTGACTATACTGAGAGTCTTACTGATAAAAAAATACCTCTGGATTTTGTCATTTCTTAAGAAATTCTTTAATTTCCTAGTTCTGTAAAAAGTAACATTCAGTGGCATTATCCACAGCTAAAGCTGAATATGTTGCAGTTGGTAGTTGTTGTTCTCAAGTTTTATACATGAAACAATAACTTCAAGATTACCAAATTCATGTTGATTGCACTGAAATATTATGTGATAATACAAGTGCTATCAATATATCAAAAAATCTCGTGCTACACTCTCGAACTAAACATATTCAAATTTGACATCATTTCTTACGGGATCATGTGCAAAACGGTATTGTGAAGCTTGTTCACATTGGAACCAAAGATCAACTGGCAGACATTTTCACTAAAGCTTTATCAAAAGATCAATTTATTTTTATTAGAAGAGAGTTAGGAATGTTCTCTGAATCAATTTTATAAACTTTGTGATATTTTGATACTTACACTACTTGTCAACAATTACCTCACTTCTTTTTTATGTTTTCAAAAGGGGGAGAAGTAATTATTCTTGAAGCATCATGCAAAAGGAAGAGTAATAAGTCAGGGGGAGAAAATAATTATTTTATTCTTTTTGCATGAAAATGAATAAGTCTACAAGTAAGGGGGAGAGATTAAAGAGCATTACACATTATTTTAATCACATAATCATTGCATATCACTTTCATTCATACAACGTAGGTTCATGCATTCATATTATTTCATATGCTTCAAGCCTACAGTAATATGTTTAAAATCATCAAAAAGGGGAGAGATTGTTATTTCAATAACCCTCATGTCCCGTATGAGAAAATATATTTTGGTGATTAAAAAACCACATTTCTATGTATATTGTGTACATGACGATCCATGAATGATTTACTCAAAAGCATGGTGGAAAAGAAATCAAGTTCGTGATCAAGATGAAGACCATGTCTATTTAGGAATCTATTTATATGTTACTAGAATGATTTAGGATTGTAGAATGTCAGACATTATCTGATTAAGTAAATCATTCACTTCATGAATTTCTCATGATTTTTCATAAGTTTTCAAAAACCTTTCGATCTTGAAAAAAATGATTTTAATTGATTTAATTCGAAGGTTTTTCGACTTATCTTTGACCCATTTGCATGATTTTTAAATGTTTGATTAGATCCAAAAAGCTCAAGCATCGATTTGATTTAATGGAGCGTTGGAAAATCAAATTTCTAGAAAAACTATTTTTAGTATTTTTCAGGATGCTAATGGGCCATAAAAGCACTGATGCAGTGGCTAGTCACTTAATATTAAGCCAACACTGCAAGACACTGATGGTTTTCTTGGTTTGAATGTATATCGTTCAAAGCAAGACTCTAATCGAGTATTAGTGCCTTCATCGAATGAACCTAAAAAAACTAGCAGATGCCTATCAGGACACTAACTGGGTATTAGCGCCCTCCTTGAGTTTCTGGGTTTCTAAAAGATAAGCCCATCAAGTCCTTAACACAATATTTGCGCCTTCCCTGAATAAGTTGACAAAAACTCAATTTTTCATAACAATGTATTTCAAGACGCTAATGCGACACTGTCAGAATTTCTGAAAAAGTTGTCAACCTGTGCATTATCTGATAGTTTCCATTTTCTTGATTGCACAGAGATTTCAGAATTCCTTGAACAATCTGAATGTATACTTTTTCGTGAAACATTTTGACCGTTGATTTTTAATTTCAAATCAAGTGCCAAAGCTTTCTGAAAATAAAAAATCAGGCACATTCTCTGTAAATATTTTACTTTGAGCCGTTGAAACAAGAACACAAAAAAGAATGAGATAGAAATATTTTTGCGCTAACTTTTTGAACGTCATTCTGTTATTTCTACTACGAAAATCTTTTTTGAAAATACTCTGATACATATTTACCTTTTGGATTTATCGATTCAATTTCATACATATCAAAATCCATTGAATAAAAGATGAGCAATATACCTCACACTTTCAGTCGAGCTTTATCATATATTCATTGTTGAACCAGTGACGTTCTAAGGTTCTCCCATAGCTCTGTAAGTATTTCTTTGATTCTTTGATTTGTACAAGTGACTGTGTATGTCAATGAGGTTGAGCAAGTGTTGCTCAAGTGTGTTACGGTTATTCTCACACCCGTGAAGTTGAGAAAAGGTGTAACGGTTTGATCCTCACCCGTAAGAGGATTCGATAGTGGAGTTTGGACAAAATCCTAGTCGAGAATATTAGGTAGTGCAGGTAAGTAAGAGCCAAACCACTCTAAATTTGTGTGCATTTTGTTATTTGTCAGTTATTCACTGTCTTTGTTCATTAACTTCCATTACTTAATTACATTTGTAAATCAGTTTTATTAAAAAGTAAAACCTATTTTGTTGTCCAATTCACCCCCCTCTTGGACACTCCTGGGGCAACATCAAATGGGAGGTTGAAAGAAGTGGAGGATGGTTGTAGTCAGTATGTGTCTGAGCAGCGGAGGTTAGTCAAAGAGCATGCTGCCAGGGTTGCTAAGAGCAAGAAGGAGGCTGCCGTGGCTCGTCAGGAGGTTGAGCGTGACAGAGCGGAGCTCGCAAAATCTCGTCATGCGATGGATGACATGCGCATCAGGCACGAGGCCGAGGTGGCAGGTGCTGGCAAGAAGGTGAATGATCGGGGGTACCTAGAGGGCATAAGGGACCTATGATCGAAGATAAAACATCGTCGCCCAGACTGGAGCCTTAGTTTTTTGAATGAGGGTTGTCTTGGGGCGTAGGGCGGTGTTTAGGGGCCATATTAGCACAGGTTCCCATTTTCTTGGCTTTGGTCGTTGTTTTTCTTGAATTGTTTGTGAATGTTAATTTTTGAGTCGGGTGTTTGTGGGCCTAATTTCGTGAATAACTTTAGATGAATTCTTCCCTATTGACACTTTTGAATCATCGTTTATAATCTATTGTTTATTTGAAACAATTCCTATATGCATGTTTGATTATGTGCTTATGTGTTCTTGTTTTGTACCTTTTTAAGTGTTGCTGAAGATAGGCTTGTTTCTTTGTGACTTACGGGCCTTAGGCATCTCATTTGCTTGAGGTGTGTGCTATCTTTGTTACCCGGTTCATATGCGGTCTACGAGGTGCTTTTGGTTTTTGCTACGTGACAGTTGTGCAACTCGCACTAAGGATTGCGGCCTTCGTTACTTTGATACGTGATCAACTCACTTTGGGCTTGTGGTCTTCACTATTTGATAAGTGTATAGCTCAAGTTGAGCCTGTGTCCTTCACTATTTTGATACGTGTTCAACTGTCGTTGGGCCTGTGGCCTTTGTTGTTTTGATACTGATAAGTAGTTATTTAGTGTTATCTCAAGGAACCCCATAATGAGAATGTTTTGTTGATTCCAAACTACTCATGTTTGTGTATTTAATGATCTTGTTAAGTGTTTTAGATTTATCAAGAATCAAGATCAAAGAGAAGAGCTTACAAGTTCATTGAATGTCAATGATCAAAGCTTCAAGTTCTCAGTACATAAAATGTAAATCTATTGATCGAATTACTCTTAGCAAGATCTACTTAATTGCATGTTTGGATCGATATGTTTGAAAGGTTTTTCAAATGATTTAAATTCTTAATCTTTTTAAATGTTTGATTTGATCAAATCTTTAACTGATTTAACTAGGTTTTAAAAGACAAAAATCACTTTTAAAAATTAGTCTTTAAGTCTTCGATCAAGACGTTAATGTAACAGTAGCGCCCTCTTGCTCTTGCATGTCAGGACACTAATGAAATATTAGGACGCTAATAGAGTTCAAAGTTAAATAAGTTCTTATCCATCAGAACGCTTACTTTATCAATAACGCCCTTATTGAGTCACCCAATGAACTTATCAAAACGTTGATTCAACATCAGCTCATTGATCGTCTTAAGCATCAAGACTCTACGTCTTTGTAGCGCCCTTATGTTTTTCGTACTTTAAAGATAGGACGCTTACGTGGAAAGTAGCACCCTTATATTTCTAAGTGTTTTTAAATTGTGTCAGGACACTTATCTTTCAGTAGCGCCCTCACAACTTAAGTAGTTTTTAAATTTAAGTAAGTCGGGACGCTTACATTCTTGTAGCGCCCTCATTTCTTTGTTCAACATGACACTTATGGTCCATGAGCGCCCTCAAAAGAACAAAACGACAAAGTTGAGATTATGCATCTGGACGTTGATTGACAAATCAAGGCTCTAATCCAACACTGCCATAAAGTTGTGTCTGTGCACTTTTTTAGTTTGCATTTTCAAAACTGTTTATGCACAAAAACCTTTTCAAAATTTTTCTGATGCACAAAATCACGATTCCTGAAACCTTCTTTGTTCATGCAATCTGAAAAGAACCATAATGTTTGTGAAGATCGTTTTACCATCTTTGTGAAAAATTCTAGTTGTTGTGAATAAACGTTCTTTTTGAAATTCAAATTCAAATGACCAACAACTTCATCTCTAAGTTTATAAATATCAGTACTTAGATAATCGACACACACCGAAAAATTCATCAAGCAAATACTTTTGAAAGTTAGTCGAGTTTTCAATTTGATTTCAGAGCTAAAACTGTTTTAGTTTTTCAAAGTGTCTTCTTTGAAACTCTGTTTATTCAAAAGATTTTCATACTGAGCTTAATCTCTATCTTTCTTTGAAAATCCTTTTAAAGGTAACTGAACTGTTTTTCACTCAAATCTTCAACATTGTTTTACTCATATATCATTCTTGCTGAAAGAGAAATTTGAGAGATAGTTCATAGGATACAGTTGTACTTCATTTTATATCTTGTATATTGTATCGAGTTGTAACAATAGTTATATAAACTGCCAAGCATTCAACTTTGTTTTTCAAACAAGATAGGTTCTCTAGCCTATAAGTCGAGAGGTTTAGGTTAGTCTCACACCCGAAAGTTGAGATAGGTAGTTCTCTAGCCTGTAAGTCGAGAGGTTTAAGTTGGTCTCAAGCCTGCAAGTTGAGCATTGTGACGGTTGTTCTTACACCCGAAAGTTGAGAAAATGTGTAACGGTTTGGTTCTCACCCGTAAGAGAATCCCTTACTGAAGAGGTTTCAAATCCTAACTAAGGAGGTTAGGTAGTGGATGTGGGCAAGTAGCCAAACCACTCTAAATCGATTATGTAAATTGATTTATCTTTCCGCACTTATTTAGTTGCCATTACATTAATTTTAATTGTCTAAGTGTCCAATTCACCCCCCCCCCTCTTGGATATACTTGGGCCAACATTTAGTATATGTTTTGGAGCATGTTTTAGGTGAATTTGATAGTGTTTAGTTCATATATTAGGTTAGTTTATCATGTAAACATGTTACTCATCGACTTTGCTTTGTTTTGTAGGTGTTTAGATGAGTTGAACATGGATTTGGATGATGGAAACAAGTTACAACAAGTTGGAATGCAAGAACATGAAGAATGCAAGTCACAGGAGATGATAAAATGGCGAAGTCCACAATAAAAGTGGTGAAAAAGTGTGCAAAAACTCGTAACTGGGCGCCAGGGCGCCAGGAGTTTCTATTTTGCGTGACTTTGGGGTTTGGGTAATAACTTTCTTGATTTAACTTCGAATTAGACGCAGTTTGTTTCTACTTCTTCCTTAATTGAAATACTACAAGATGAGAGGGTTTTGAGGATGATATAGATTGGAGAACAAGAGGAAAAATAGTAAGGAAGAAAGCAGAGGTGCGATAGAATTAGAAAGCTTCTAATTTTGTTCCGAACTTTCCTAGTTTGACTTGGAGTCTCTTATTGTGACTTCCTATGGACTTGTGGCTCTATAAAGACTATTGTTTAGTATTTTCAAAGCATCATAGAGAGGAGAACAAGAGGATTACGACTGGAGCGAAGTGGAGAAGAAGATCAACTTTGAAGATTATTAAAGATTTTCTACACCATTCTAGTTTGTTTTCCATTGTTGTTATTCATGTTCAAACCATTGTTTATTTCTTTTATGTATTTATTCATGAACTAAACCCTCTATCTAGAAGTGTAGATTGATCTGAACTCGATACTATGTCTTAGATTTTATTGCTTGATTATTATTAATGAAGTTCTTTAGTTTATTTATATTTTTTTGGGTGTAATGCTTTTGATCCCTTGATCATGGATTGAATGATCATAGACTTGAGGTAGATGCTCCAAAAGAGAGTACCTTGGGTTGGAACTTGGAAAATATAACCTAAGCTATTGTGAGACTCAAAAGGAGATAGAGAACCTTAGAGGTCATTAGGTGAAAATCACAGAACTTAATGAGTTATTGTCATTTTAGGTTTTCATTGAAAGAGTAAAGCCAAGGTGACAATAATATGCTCTAGTTGTTACTCCAAAAGAGGGAATTAGAAACGTTAGGATTTTTTAATTATAAACGAGAGAACCAAGTTAATAATAAATACATATAAAAGGCATAACTGAGAGTGAGGTGACATTGAACCTCTAGACCATTTTATCTCTGATTTTCAATCTATTTCTATTGAATTGATTTAATTTACTTTCTAGTTATTTAATTGTTTTATTAATTCACTTAATCACTCGAATTAAATTTTCTAATTCATCAGAGTAACAGTATAGATTCCATATGTCAATGTACATATATGATTGGTATAGTTTATGTGAGCATCGGGCATAGTGATAGTTGTAATGATGCATTATAAGGAAATATCGGACATAATAATAAATGCATGAAACTTTTATAAAAAGTCATAAAACACACAAACCTATGTATCGCTTCTCACCTTCAAATTCACAACTCCAAGTCGACGTTCTTTGCCAAGTACAACGGCTCTGTACTACACAAAATAGAGTCACTAAGAGGGAGAGAGTCTGAAAAAGAGGAAGAGAGTCTCCATAAAGATTATATAATAGAGTTGCTCGCAGAAGGACAGGAAAAGGTGCAGTTGTTTAAGTTGTGGCCATTTAACTTGCAGGTGCTGGTGGAAGAAATGGCGGAAAAAGAGAAAAATGGAAGGAGGAAAGGAAAAGAAGAGGGAAACAGAAAAGGAGAGACTCAAGGGGAAAAACAAAACATAGTTCTTGCTCTGTTTCAGGCTCGTTTTCCAACAACCTCTCTCGTCGTTTCGTTCGACGTTTCATCTGCTAGATGAGTGGGAATGTTAATGAAGAGAAATAGTGCCCTAGCATGAAGTGCAACGTGTAGCCACACCTCCCAATCACTATTGTCATTGACCCAAACCCAAATAAGGGATCGCCATGGGAGAAAAGAAAAGAGAAGAAGGAAAGAGATGCTCATTGTGGATCGGTTGGTTCTTGTATTAGAGATTCTCCGGCGAGGGTTCACTTCTTGTGCTTTAGTTTGAAAGAGAGAAAAAGGAGAGAGAGCGTTGACGCAGCTGTATTGAATGAGATCTTATATACACTAGGGGTCAGTAGCGAATCTACACCTTTGATCTTGGGAGGGCGGCAGGGGGGGGCGCAAAGCGAAAACATATAAAATATTTATAACTGAAAAAGTAATTATCAACAACTTTTATATATAAAAGATAGACAATTTTTTATATGCGTAAGTAATTTAATAATTACAAATATGAACTAACTATGCAAAACTTAGTTTAAAAGTGTCAAAACTAACCTAGGTCATTAGACCAACCTAATACACCCAACATCGACACATAGAAACTAAATGAGAAAACCTGGTAATACAAGCAAAATAAAATTATAGTCATCTATGTGTCTATGATCCATCAAGATTAGACATTCTAAATTTTGCCCGCCACTCTTTCTTTGCATCAAATGCATCTATAATTGAATCAACATCAAATTGTCTAGCAATATCCTTCTCAATGTAAGTGGTCAATGAATTGGCAAGAAGATCATCTTAAATTTTATTGCGCAACCTTGTTTTGACAATTTTCAAAGCATAAAACACTCGTTCTGTTGTAGCAGTAGACACAGGTAAAGTAAGCACAAGTCGGATTATTCTATCAACAAGATAATAAATTCCTGACTTCCTTGTTTTCACCAAGATTTGACATAACTCTGAAATTGTTGACACATTTTGTAAATCCAAGTTTTGATCAACATCAAGCTTGAAAAGTTCTAATGAACTTTTAAATACAACTTTTATTGTTCAGAGAAATCATTTGGATAAATTGTTTTTGCAAGTTTGCAAATATTTTCAACATTAAACCCCTTGTAGCCATCCTTAAGATCCAAAGACATGATAAGAACAAGTAACTCCATCACATTTTCTCTCAATCGATTATTCATCTCCTATAATTGTGAATCTATTATAGCCAAAAATACATCAACTTGATAGTATGCTCCTTTATGATGGGATCTCTTTGGCTACGAGATTGGCCTCTATTCGCTGTATATCGAGCACTCATGTCAGGAATATCAATGCCCTCATGTTTTTGAAAAAAAAAGATTTCACTTTCTCTAATAAAGGGAATCCATCTTCCTTAAAATTTTGAGGAAGTGTTTTTGCTCTTGCCACTAAATGAATTTCATTCAATATATCTTGAGACTTACATTGTAAAGCTTGACAAAGATCATCTGTAATTTCTAAAATATCTATCATAAGATGTAAACTAAACACAAATTCAAATGAAGTTATCACATCATAAGCTCCATCAGCCTCATCACGCTGAGTAATGTTCTCATTAGAAATGATGTCTTGTAAGACTAAACAAGTAGCATCAAACATATTTACAAGACTATGAAGAGATCTCAAATGGAGCTCCATCTAGTATCTCCTGGTCTTTTTAAAGTACCTATTTGGTTTTGTCCTTTGCCAGTCTCAAGCTCATCTATAGAAATTAATTCTGCAAGTTTAGTAGCTTGGGCATCTCTTAACTGATCATTTCGTTTGCAAGAAAAACTTACTAAATTAATAATCAGATTCAAATAGGAGAAAAAATGAGAGATGCAAATAACTTCCTTAGATGTTGCAACTAATGTGAGTTGCAAACGATGAGCAAAACAATGAACATAATAAGCAAATAGGCACTCACTTGTAAATAATGCTTGCAAACCCTTCCATTCTCCAAGCATGTTACTAGCTCCATCGTATCCTTGGCCTCGAAGATTTTTTATGCTTAGATTATGTTGTAAGAGGACATTGCATATTTCATTCTTCAAATTTAATGAGGTAGTGTCTTGAACGTGGACTAGATCAAAGAATCTCTCTCGAATAAAACCTTCTTCATCAACAAACCTCAAACAATAGCCATTCGTTTTCTTTTTTATTAATCTCGAGCTTCGTCAATGATAATGCAAAATTTTGCATCACCAATCTCTTTGCGGATGAAATCATGTACTTTTTCAGCAAAGATAGCTAGAATCTCTTTTTGTATTTAAGGTGAAACATATGATGCATATGAATGAGCATTTTGTAAAACAACATCATTTACTTTTTCATTATAAGAGGCTAAAAGTTTTATTAATTCAAGAAAGTTACCTCGATTACTTGAATTCGACCTTTCATCATGACCTCGAAAAGCACATGCTTGAAATGTGAGTCATCTGACTACATCTGTAAATGTTTTAAGTTGCAATCGATTTCTTGCAACTTGTTCTGAAGTTTGTTTTTCAACAATCTTCTCAATATGTTGCAATGGATTTTGAAGATCTTCAGCACACTTCATAGCTATCTTATGTGGAGAGTTAGGATCTCTTCCCACATAAATTATGAAAGGAAAATTATTATTAGTATTCACTTTCTTCCAAGATTGAAATCCATTTATTGTAAAAGTATTCTGACTTGCACGATTAGAGGGCTTGGTGAAAAGGAAACAAAGGAAAAATGCACTATTTTTTTTATTGTATAAGCATTCTGACCTGCACCATTAGATGGCTTGGTGAAAAAAAAAAACATAGAAGGCAAAATGCACTATTTTTTGTTGGAGAATATTCCAACAAATTTGGGAATAACTTGTACCACGGAGGGAGAAACCAAAACTATTTTTTTCTATATGCTCAGGCATGTTCAAAGGACTAGATTGATAAGGCCCTAATTTGAGATAAGCACGACGAACTTCATCACGTTCATTAATTGGATAATCCCATATAGGTTTGCTTTTTCTAAGATCACGTTCCAAAGAAGATAAATTAAATTCTTCAATTCTTGGAGCTTTTGTATGACGAGACTCTAAAGGAATATTTTCAACATTAGAAGTAAATGATTCTTGAGGCAAAGTTTGAATTTGAACATGAGGTGTGGAAGAATCTATCGGGGTTGTCTCAAACTCAACTCTATCTTGAGAAGACCTCTTTTTGAAAAAAGAATCAATTGTATTGTTGACCATGATTAACCTAAAATCATCATATTCATATCATATGAAATCAACCATAAATCCATATATATTTTCAGTTTAGGAAATGGGGTCTAAAGACCCAAAATAAACACAAATAATTTCAATTCAGTAAATCATGATGATAACTCTTGATTTTTGTGCACCAGTCCTTACGTAGCATATTATACAATAACTATTGATTTTTGTTATGCTTAAATTATGGTCAGTTTTTTAATGTATTCAAACTGCATTTTTATATGCTATGGTTCAAACTCAAATTACCTTCTCATTTATATAATCATATTCATATTCATTGAATGTCAAAAATATAACTTTTTATTTTTTTTATGCTCAAATATAACTTTTTGATTTTTTTTAATTCTTTCATCAAATTTTTCTCAAAGTAAGAATTTAAAAATATAAAATCTCATAGTACCAAACAAAGAGATACAATAGTTATTAGTTAAAAGAGAAGAGAGTATTGAATATTGAATATTGACCAAATCTTAAATTGGGTATGAAAATAAAGGAATGCAAATGCAATGCGAGTCATGCGACTATGAGAGGAGGACGATGAAAGAGGGCACAAATTCAAGGATGAAGTTTCAAGAACATACACATGAAATTAAAAAGTCAGTGATGAATGAGCCGAGAAGTAGGGAGCTTTAATTCTGTTTTTTTTTTTTTTTGTATTTCAAGTCACGGAAAAAACTTAACCCACAAGTTTTCCCTTTCTTTTCTTTAACTTGTTAAAATAGAGGCATTTTAACTTTTAATCATAGTGGTGAGCTAGTTATGTACCCCAAAAAATAGTGGCGGGCTGGTTTTCTTTAATTTCTCTTGGGCTTTTAAAACTTATAAGGTAGCCCAAGTTTAGAGTATAAATGTGGTCTCCGTAGACATGAAATTAATTATATAAATTGGCTAATTGGGTTTTTTTATTTATAAGCTTGTTAATCTTTTACTAATAAGCCTATATACTTTAATAATGTACAAAAAATTAATTAACTCAATAAAAATTTTAATTTTTTAATGAAGGGATCTACCACTACTAGGGGTAGGGTTACATTGGTGGTGAGCATGGTTGCGTCAAAGGAAGGTCGATTACATGGAAAGAATTAATTTCAAGAAAGATAATTCGACATCAAAAAGGAAATTGAAGAGGAAGGCTGATCTGGAAAGAAGACAAGGGCGCTGCGCTCTCACGTGCGTTCATGCCATGCACATATGTATGCATCGTGTAGGGCCTACACACACGCATGATTATACCACCGCTCAATTTTGATGCTCGAAAATCACTTGAGTGGGTTCCAAAGGGGTTTTTCGACATTTTGAACTAATATGTGAGGTCAAATTTTCAAAACGAGACCCTTTGGTTATGTTTCTATCCAATTTGGCTAAAATACGTCTTTGTCGCTATTGTACATGATCGGTCTCATCGAGAATTTATTTTTGCTTGTTCTCGACATGATTTAATAGTTATAAATACATTTTATAACATTTCGAACGTATTGAATGTCGCATTTGAGTCCATCATGGTTTGAGGTGTAAAATTATGAAAAATGCCCGTAATGGTAAAATTATATAAATACCCTTAAAATTTTTGGAGTATTACATTTGCAATAAGCAAAGTATGACGACTTGATTCTTCCCATTAGAGCAGAAGCTATAGTTCTTTCTAATTGAAAAATACTAAACTGATATCCAAAAATATATTCAAAGTGTATATTACTTTTCTACACTTTTAAATTATCTTGAATTATGTAGCAATAAATAATTCGAGACAATTAAAGGGGCACAAAAGTGATATAAACTTTGAATGTACCTTTCCATATCACTTTACAATTTTTCTAAAAGCTGCCTTGTAGACAAGAACAAAAAATATGATGCATTGGCAACGTATGTGGAAGCCGAGATTGCATTTTTGCGTACACTTGCTTGGGATGCAAAATTGGTGACCTCAAAACTTTAGATAAACTTAAAAGTTGTACTAATACAAGCAATGAATTAGCCATGGAAAAATCAAGAAACACAAAAAATTAATTTATGAAGAATTAGTGGAAAATCCATTGTATAATAAAATAATATTAAAAAGTCATACAAAATTTATAATATTCATAAAAACATTGGAAAAATATACTTTTTCTTATGGAATAATTTATTCTTTAAATATTAAAAATATGTAGAAAAAATATAATATTAGTGGAAAATTATTGTACAACGTCTAATTAATTAGCTACAAACTCATGAGATGTTTTACATGTAGGATTATCGATCATATATATAATATATGTAACGCGACAAAATTTCTTCAAAGCTCACGATTTTCATTCTTCTGTAAATACCTTTAAAATCTTACTCTTTATTTTAAATTTTAAATTATTAATTTTATCATCTTAGTGTACTATAGTAATTTAATCAAATTAACTTTTTCTTTCTATTTTTTAAGGTTTAAATTGATATTTTTAAAATTATAACATTTTACGTTTATTTATCTCTTTTATATTATTGAAGATAAAAAAAAACAATTGTACCCTTCTAATTTCATTAAAAGCATAACAATTTTTAGTAAAAATAACAATACTTAGAAAAATCTTAAAACATAAAAATTTTATAAATTTTCTTGAGCAACAGGCGTGCATACATATTACAATGCCAAAAATTAAATACTTATAAAATCTTATTCTTGAGTTTTGAATTAAATATTGTTTTAATGGTTTAAGAGTTATTGTAATAATTTAATTATATTAATTTTTTCTCCATTATTTATTAATTTTCCTCAACTTTTTAAGAGTTAAATTGATATTTCTCAATCGTGTTCTCCTTAATTATAGCATTTTACAATTATTTAAGTTACTTGTTTTATTTAAAATAATTTTTTATATAAACTCAGAAAAAAAAAAAAAAAATTAAGGCTGTATTTGGTATCCAATTTAAGAACTATTTTTTGTTTTTCAAACTAAGCTTCTTTGAATACTTGTTTGGTTTGAGTGTTTTCAAAGAATTAAAAAACTGTTTTTTAGTTTAATTTTAAAAATTGTAAGGAAAACAAGAAAACAATTAAAGAATAAAATTAAAGTCTAAAAACAAGTTTTTAAAAAACACAATTTTAAAACAGTCATAAAATGTAATATCAAACGTGCCCTAAAACTTTTATAATTTTTCAAAGTGCAACTCTTATGTACATATATATGCTTCTTTTTCCGTTTTTTTTTTTTTTTTTTCTTGGTGAAAGAAATGGTTATGGAAAGGGTTAACCTCATAACCAGGCAGGGCAAAGCCGTTGGTCTGATTGAAACCAACTTTTGATGGTTAAATTACATACCTCAACATGCACTATGACCGGACAAAGGTTACGAGACAAATACTCAGCAAAGCAAGAAATATTTTTTGAACTTTTGATGAGTGATTTTTGCATCAACTATGACCGGAGAATATTCTAAAGCGACCTTTAGTGGCCGAACCAGTAAACACGTTCACGGCGTTGGGGGAAGAAACAAGACTAGAAGACCAACACGGTTTTCAACTCGTAAGAACGACCGATCAATCTTCGCTCTAAAAGTCGGGTCATCAGTCCATACATTTGTAGTCAAAGTACTCATCGTTCATCCTCCTGGAATTCTTAATACATATTAATCTCTATATATACACATGCATCTTCCTGATCAACTCCGAACCATATATATCTTGAATATCCATTTACCTTTCTCCCTCCAAATTAATTAAACCCATATCATATATATATATATATATATATATATATATATATATATATATACCTGTTCAATTGCACCTTTAATTCAACAAGCAAATAATGTACTCAATGAAAAATTTCTTCACATTTTTCATCTTCCTCTGCTTGAGTTCCAGGTTTTGCCCCCTTATAGCGTCAAGAACTTTAAATAAGGATTCATTGTTAATGAAGTTCGATAACAATATGCTACAGTCCCTACGTGGGGATCCCGCGCCACCTTCTGGCCCTTCAGGTTGCACTCGTATACCGAGAAATGGTGGCAGACGTTGCCCACCATTAAACTCAAAGAACTTTGCTGGTGGTGTTCCTGCTAAGACTGCACCTTTCAACAATATTATCATCAGTTCTTTTACTGCTTACAGAGATAACTAAAGCTCATTGGCAACACCGGGCGCCCTCTCCTCGTACAAAATAAGTGCTGATATTATATACTTTCTAACTATTAATGATGATGGATTATTTGTTTATTCTTCTTCTTCTTAATTATAATTATTATCTTTTAACTTTTCTATGCTGGGAACTACAAAATTGAGTTTCTCAAACAAAATGTACCTTCTTGTACTTACAGATTTTATGTAAGGATTCTCTTCGAGTTTCCATGTCTTAATTATTATATAAAGGCATAAATGAATCTAATTTACTTTATAAAATAATGATGAGATTTTTTTTGTTTTTCCAAATAGAGGTTTAACCTTTGCTTTTTATAAAGCTCTACTTTGTTTTAGAGTTTTCAAAATGCATATCAAACATTCTATTTTTATTAAACTCTACTTTAATTAGAGTTTTTGCAAAATCGAGGTTTAAAATAGAGTTACCACACGGGCAGTTTCTCTTAAATTAATCAAATATACAAGATGTAAAAGGCCTACTTAAGTAGCACCAAGTTTGCCACAATTTGATAAATTGATGCAAGTATACTATAAATGGATTTAACTACTTGATCGGAAAAAGATGGACGGTGCAAAATCATAACATTCACATTATGTTTGAATTAATGATATTGTAGCATTGCTTGGAAAAATAAATTTCAAAAAGGTTTTCTTATAGCAAAAATTGGTTAGTAAGTAAAAGTCTAGGAAAATAGAAGTGTAACAAAAACCTTGACTAAATAACATCTACAGATGCACCCTCAACCAAGGGCATGGATGATTGACCCCTTGGCCTTGTGTCACGCTCTGACCACAGCCAGAACGCGGGCGCACCCCCTCCGGGGCGCCAGCCAGTCATTATGGATCCATAATATTATCACATCTCAGTACACAGCCCGCCACAACGTCTAGTACCCCCGAGATCATTTATCCCTACTATTCACTCATGAATAGTAAAGGGTCTCCCCCAAGTTCGAACTCGCAACCTTTTCCTCATAAGGTTAGATTTCGCAACTTGAGTAATGTAACACCCCGTAATTTTAATTAAATACATACATTGAAGTACGTGTATATCGAGATGTATAATACACGTATTTTATACGTATAAACTAAATATACACGTGATACTACACGTATTTGATACGTATGCGCTAAATATAAGCGTGTATGATTAGTAAATAAATAAAATTATGAAATGAAGATGATACATATGAGATCATCTTATAAAAAAAAATGAAGTTGAATTAAATTGATTAATTTATGGGGTTGGTTAATTAGATATGTGAATTGGAGTTAAATTAAATTGATTAATAGATGAGGAAGTTGGTTTGTTAACTTGCATGAGGAGCATGGGATAACATGGGGAAGTTGGTTTGGTAAATTGCATGAGGAGCATGGGATCAAAATTAAAATAAAATAATAATAATAAAAAAATGCTCTTATCTCTTTGCCGACAAGAGAAAACAAAGAAAAAAAGAAAAAAAAAAGAATTTGCAAAAGAAAGAGAAGGAGGAGAAGAAGTGCAGAGAGAAAGGAAAGGAATGAAGGAAGAAAGAAGGGAAAACGGAGGGAGATCCGAACTCGCGGTAAGTGATTTTTATTCTCTTTCTTCGTGAAATTGATCTCTAAGCTAGAGGTAACAAGTCTAGCGGAGTAAATTTTGTTGTGGGAGCCGTTTTACGGCGTTGTCAAAAATTAGGGTTTTTGACCCAACGTGAATGAAAAGCCGCTAGAAAGGTAGAAAAAGGCTCCCTGGACTGTTAGAACCCCGAATATGTGGTTAGATTCAATTTTATGATTTTTGGAGACCATTTGACAATTTGAATACAATTTACAACTTTCGGATGAATAGTGAATAGTGAATAGTAAATAGTAAAAAATAAATAGTACTGTGAACAGTGATTTGATATTTTAGTAGCTACTGATATGGTAAATGATGATTCTCATGATACTCTATGGATAATTTCAGTGTTTAAATTAAGGCTTAAGGGCATGGATAAACGCTTTTGAGGAAGCAATGACGTTTATTGTTGCTCGATTTTAGATGTTGGCTTAGAAACCCTGTGTAACCACTGTGAGTATAGTTTCCTTGATTTGGTTCTTGTATGACATTATATATATATATATATATATATATATATAATGTTTGATTGTATGCATGGTATATTTATATATACATTGAGTTTTATGGATCATGCAAACTGATTTTAGCAACTGGAGTTTGTAATGATGAGGTTTTGCGAATCCTCATTGTCATTTCGTTAGGAATTAGACCCGGATGAGGTTTTGCGAGTCCTCATTGTCAGTAGGTCTGTCCTAACAAGGGTTGCGATCCTTGAAATGGCTGTGAATTGGGTGATAAGAAGCTGTGTCTACCTTGTACGGCCATACAAGGGTTAGACCCGCTCTCTTGCCTTGCGGAGGAGGGAGATTGTGCATTATGTTATTGAAAATTCATGAACTTTATGATGTTGACATGTACAATATATTCGTTGAATGATGCATGTGTTGAATAAATGTTTGAAATGATTTTAAATGTCATATTTCTATAAATGTATATAATTGTCATCTCAAGAACTATGTTCACTGAGCTGTTGATTGCTCACCCCATTTCCTCCAATATTTCAGGTATTGAGTCGAAGGGAAAAAGAAAACTCCGTGAGTGATAATCACGTGAACCTTCGTCTGGTACGTGTAGGTATGCTTGGAGGAAATAGATCATATTTTTATTATTTTGATATGTATAATTATCACACACTATATATATGTAATATCACCTAGATGTGCTGTGTGGTAATATTATATAATGCTTGGGATGATGAAATGTATTTACCAGTTGGGAATTTACATGAATGAAATGAATGTGAGTGGAATGATCATCTATATAGCTAGTTGATTGGATTTGATTTGTGGTATAAAAAAAAATTCTGTAAGTTTGGGATGGATTGTGAGAGTACGTGAAGGCTGATAGTGTATTGTATACTGTATACGGGTATGTACAGTGTATAGTACACTGTGCCGGTCATGACGTCAGCCTACTTCAGGGGCGTCGTGACAAGTAACCACTGAGCCAATGGTTTAGTGGCTACTCAAGTTGCGAAATCTAACCTTATGAGGAAGAGGTTGCGAGTTCGAACTTGGGGGAGGCCCTTTACTATTCATGAGTGAATAGTAGGGATAAATGATCTCGGGGGTACTAGACACTGTGGCGGGCTGTGTACTGAGATGTGACAATATTATGGATCTATAATGGCTGGCTGGCACCCCGAGGTGGGGTGCGCCCGCGTTCTGGCTGTGGTCAGGGCATGACACTTGGCCAAGAAACATGCATGCTCAACAATGGTCGAGGATCTACTACCATTGACTATGGTTGAGGGACATCTTATCCTCGACCATGGCTAACATTCTATTACTACAAGAGGGTTACCCTTTAGCGATAAAAATTTTAGAGTCAAATAATATTCCTTGCTAAATGCTGATTTTTCACAAAATTAATCTACTTTAATTTTTCATTGAAGACAAGGAATCTAAGGGCAGACATTTCGTTTCGTTGCTAGCTAGGCGTTGTTAGCATCGAACTCTCAGTCGTTCGAACACAAGCAACTCAAACACTGGCAATGGAAAAATTTTGCTAAACTTTGGTCAATTTTAAGGTGATGCTAATGCCCTTAAAATCATTGATCTGCAAGCAATCTTTTCAATTCTCATCAAATTTCCTTTTTTCTTCCATTTCAATTCAAGGAATCATAATAACGTTCATCTTGATCTATCTCAGCCTTGCATCTATAATCTCGGGTTTCTGGCAACATCAATTACTTCCAGATCAAAGCTCAGAGTAAGGAGTATCGATGCTGAAGTCAATCGTCGTTTTAATTCTTGGAAGGACCGTTCACAATTTTCATTCCAGTGAAACAGAACATCTTTCCTTGTTAGCCGGGTCATTGATTTAGTTATTTTGGCAAAATCTAAAATGAATCTGTGATAGTATACTACCAAACCTAGGAAGCTCTGGATTATAGTGATGTTTCCTGGTTTTTTTCCAGTTTAACACTACTTCTACCTTGGTAGGATCCATTCCAATTCTTTTTTCTAATATAACAGGCCCCAGAATATTTATCTTTAGTGTCCAAAATTCACATGTACTGAATTTTTCATACAACTGATGTGTCATGATCAGTGTTTCCAACACTATATGCAAGTGTTCCCAATTATTTGATTTGGTAGTTGAGTAAATTAATATATCATCTACAAAGACTACCACAAAATGATTCAAATATGGTCAAATACAAAAAACTATATCTATTACAATGATCAATGCCTCTTGTATAAGTATTACCACAACGTTCACATAGATGTTGTGGATAACGCTACTGTTGAAAACCTGAAACTTTCGACAACGTTCATAAACCTGTTGTTGTAAGACGTTGTATATGTCCCCAAGCACTTCATCCACAACAACTCGTGAACGTTGTCTAAGATTTTTCACAACAGTCTCGCTGCCCCTTGTTGTATAGAAACTTTCGACAACGTTCATAAACATGTTGTCTCCTAGCACTTAGTCCACAACAACATGTGAACATTGTCTAATCTTTTTTACAACCGTCGGGCTGCCCTTTGTTGTATAGTAACTACAATAGCCACATTAACCGTTGTTGCAAGACTTAATATATGTCCGACACGTATTGTATAGTAATTACAATGGTCAACGTGGTTGTTGTAATTTTATATAACAACTAATAATGTTTGTTGTTATATATTTCACCATGATCTCTTTCACGGTGTACATCTTTACCTGTAAAAACATACATGTACATTCAAAATATATAAATACATCAAAATATATGCTTTAATTTTCCTATAGGAAACATTAATTCGGACATCTATCATATTAACTGTTGGGTGGTCAGCTCGGATAGTAGCCGACCTGGACACCAGAAAAGCTGAGTTAGCGATATAAAAAGCATAAGCCACGTGTAGAGGCTGACGAGCCGAGGTGGCGGAATCATATTATATCGATCATAGAACACCGACCGAGCCGACCTGACAAGGTGATCTTTACGATAATCTCAAAAACCTATTGACATCGTTAGCTCGGCCCAACCAAGCTCATCGTTGACAGCTCAGTCTTGAGACAAGCTCATTATTGCTGACAGTTCGGCCTTGAGCCGAGCTTATGATTTCAGACAAGGCAGAGAAGATAAGAGAGTCCTTCCTAGAATGTCATATCCTAAGAAATTTGAGGTAGCTGTGCACGTATCAAACACGGACTTCGACATAGAGACGGGATAAGACTCTTCCTCCGAGACAAATCAGGAAAATAGGGATAATCTGAGATGAGATAAGATTCCTACTCCGAGATGAACCCATAAGATAGGGATCATCCTGGAGAGGATGAGATTCCTTCTCCAAGAACAACTCGGAATAGATGAGCTCATCCAGCTCATCTCAACCAACGACGAAATGACACGTGGCACCATGCCTACTGGGCAGCTAGCCATTTCGGCCAGAGGACCTCCTCTATAAATAAGACCTACCACCCTCACTATAAGGTACAAACAACTTTCTACAAGAGTTATTGCGATACTCTTGAACAAGCTCTAACTTAGGCATCGGAGGGTCTTTGGGCGGCTCCACACCGGTGTTCCTTACGATAGCCATATTGCTTTCTCTCTTCTTCTCAAATCAAGCTGATAAACCTTCGCCAGAACCAGAGAGTTCATACTTCCAGATACGATCATCTCCTACACGTGTTCATCTACTTGGTGTTGGTCAGATTTTGTATCAACATTAACTAAAAATATATTTCAATATAACTTGCAAATTCAATCTTTAAAAACAAAATGTTATATTGCATTTAAGCATACAATTAATCAAAAGTATGCACAATTAGTCTATTCTTACAATCATCTATAAAAAATTATAATTTTTACAAAATAAAAACTTAAATCTTTGTACTCCCTCTTTCCTCAGATTAAGAAAACTTGTAGTTAGTCTAACCCAAAAAATCTTGGGCAGCACCAATGTGACTTTTCATCCCAATCATCACCTGTCCAAATATTACATAAAAATGTATTAATAAAATTATATAAATAACATTAAAGTGATTAGTAACAACCTTTGCACCTAGTCAAAACAATCACCCAAAGCTATGAGCGTGACAAAAAAACATTCCTATCAAACCTACAATTGAATATATATAAAATATGTCAAAATGCTTTCACTCTTTTATATAATTTTTTTTTATCATTGAAGCATACCTTTTCATAATAGTCTTATATATATTTTTTGGCCACGCAATCGTAGTTCCAATGGCTTCACTCAAGTATTGAGTTTCAGAAGTGGGCCTATATAAACCAACATTTGGATTGACTACCTTTTCTACCCAAACTCTCCAACTGTTAAGCCTAATGGGAAGCAATGCGCTTTAGCTTTGGGATCGGTTGAGGAAATCTTCCCTACAGCCACAACCTTTTCATCCTCTTCATTTTTTGGATGCCAATGCAACAATTGACATCTAGCATTTTCAGAAGGCATTTTTTCTTGCGTAGGCTTGCTACATTGTTGAGACTGCATAATGCATGAACAAATCAAAGATGGAACAAACATTATATGAACATAAATTTGTAATCAAAGTTGGGTTCAAAAATTCGTTTACTTGAGGTGTTTGAACTTTAAAATTCATCATAGTCATATCTTTTCCACTTTGGCCTTGGATCTGTTGAACCATATCACAAAATGTAATGTAACATATGTAAAGATGTACTAATTAAAATTCCAGCGTAAAATTTTAGTATAATTTGTAATGCTGTCACCTGTTGAGATTGCATTAAGAGCATTCAAGAGTGTTATATTTAAGAGTATATACAATATATATATATGTAACACCCTAGGATTGCACAAAATAAAAAATAAAAATAAAAAATTGAACTTCGGGCAATGCCCGAACGTTCAAGCACCTGCCCGAATGGTTGGGCAGCCCCCTCCTCCCCTCCCCTCATTTTCACACGAATCCAACTCTCTCCTCTTGTTGAAAAATTTCTCTTTCTCTCTTTCTCTTTTGATACTCTCTTCGTGGCGCAACACGGTTCTGCCCGGGAGAAGGCGTCAGTTCTCGAATGAGTTATTATCTAAAGGTGGGGAATGAAACATAGGTTTGCGTGTCTTATGACTTTTATTAAAGTTTACATTCATTTATCATTATGTCTATTATTCATTTACACTACATTACTGCATATAATGTTCATACATGTCATACTTATGCCTGTATATTTGGAGTTCATGTATTATATTGTTGCTATATCGGATTAGTGGTCAATCTGGCTCAACCAGACTCAGTCTTGTCCTCAGTAACTTTAAATAGTGAATGAGAGGCAACGTGCTGCTCTAGACGATTGGTATTTAAGTAGACCTCATGTCTCACCTCTCAAGCTGGAGACTAATTTGGTTGGTCTTATTTGAAAGCTATCAACTTGTACAAGTAATATTGAATGTTCTAATTGTGCACGTAGTGGTACCGACCCTATTAGGGATCACCAGACGTTGCCAAATCCTGTCTAATGTTAGTAAATACCGGACTTGTTCATGCATTGGGATCATACATAAGCACCACTTAGGGACGTATGTGGTTTGTGATTCACAAAATAGTTAGAAACGGTGCTCACTATTATTGATATTTCTCTGGAGAGGGACGTACAGTGAAAACCCGAGTTTACTTGGGGAGGGACATCTGTTCGTGAATCCAGGGCGTCTTTCCTGAGGAGAGACCTACAATGAGAACTCGGCTACTCCTGTGGAGGGACATCTGTACGTGAACTCAGACAACGTACAATCATGGAACCAATATGAGACGGTGTCATGCATACATACATGTTGTATTGATTATGATGCTCTGATGTGTATTTATGATATTTGATTATGACGTTTGTTTATTCATGAACTATTTTACCCACTGGGCATATAGCTCACCCCGTTGTTATTCAATTTTTTCACAGGAGATTAGAGTGGACTGGGTGCAGGTTTTTGGGCCTACATTTTGGAACCCTTTGTTTATTCATTGGGAATTTTGAGAGGATGTTCCCTTTTCTATTTTATGTACAAGAATATATTCTGAAATTAATAAAATCAGACTTGTACATTATTGTGTTCTTGCGCACTCGGTTATTGTTATAATGCATTCGCGCCCCGTCCATGAGTGTTCCGCCAGTTTAGGCGCGTCCGGGCGAGATGTGACAATGTACTTACATACACACATGACACACCCACATATATACTTAGTATATACTCTTAATATATATGTGGTATAAAAGTATAGTTTTAGAATTAAAAAATTGTAATAACATTCTAATATTTAGAATTTCATAGTAAATTGAAAAATTTTAGGTTTAGAAATTATTTGTTATTTATTTAAAAATCAATAAATAATATTTTTTATTTTTATGTTTTATTTAATTATTGAATTGAATTTTATATTTTATTTTTAATTTTTAACTTTAAATGTTTTTGATTATATTGTAGATCTAATGGCCCGGTCCAAAGATTTGGTCTATATAACTTTTGGGTTAGATTTAGGCCAAAGTTTTTTAATATTGGCCCGACCCGACCTGGTATTTTTTTAAGCTCCCTAATATTCTTAAGTCCGGTGGGGTCGGGCCGAGCCGACCGTAGTGGGCCAAATTGTCACCCCTAAAAATATCAAAACTACCAATTGTTTGTTAATATTCAACTAAAAATTGCATTCAGCTTAAAAAAAGAAATAAAGACATTTTTGTAAAAAATTATAACAAATCCCAAGCTTCTAAAAATGTTGCCCACGCTCCCCAACTAACACCTCTAAATTTAAACCAAATATATTATAAAATGTTGCCACGTGCCCAGTTTGCCTTTCAAATTCTATTCTTTTAATCTAAAAGAGAGACCATGATGTCTAACATAAACCAATAAAACTAATTTTTTATAAATTTGGGGGCATTAATGTAATACACCTCTAAAACTAACATAAGATTTTCTGAATTAACAGCTCCCTTTTATTTCGGGATTTCTATAAATGACTGCTTTCTAAACAGTTGCAATTTTTGAAGAAAAAATACAACAAACTTATTGAAACATTCCATTCTTCAAACACGTACAAATACACGGGCCCGTTGACTAGTGTAATTTAAAAGTAATATTTTGTTCTTAAATTAAAGATTCGTCAAATATGCATTTGGTTGGATTGTTTTCCAAATATTTAAAAATTATTTTGGAATTTAATTTTAAATTTGTGACAGAAAGAAAAACATAATAAAAAGTTAATTTTTTTTGTTTTCTTTTGAAAGTAAACTACAAAAAATAACCTTTTAAAAACTTATATTTTTTTGGTTTGATACCAAAGAGGCCCTTCAGTTTTTCAAAGTAAGTCTTAATTTCTTTAGTTATTTAAGATTAGAAAAATGCTATATGAACTCAAAACTGAACGCAATTTTCAACACACAATGATGTGGCGACCCACTTTTTCTAAGAATGACGTCATAGCTAAAGAGTTTTTTTTTTTTTTTTTTTTTTTAAGAAGAACGACAGACTTTAGATAGCTTTTATTTTTTTTTAAATAATTTTGTTACTTTGATAAAAACTAAATTTATTGTATTTTTTTTTGTTAAGTTGTGTAATAAGGATAAATTAGTTTTTAGTGAAAAATGATTTTTTTGGTAAAAGATTGATAATTTTATTTTTTAATAAAAATTAATTTAGTATTTTAATAAATTACTTTTAGCATTTTAATAATTTTTTTATTTTTTACTTAATAATTCAAAATATTATTTTAATAAAATGAAAAATTTTATATAACTATTTCTAAAAAATAATTTTATTTTTTTAATTAAATTCTCTTTAATTAATAAAATAATTCTACTATTTTAAAAAGCTAATTATATTAGTTTTGGTAAATTTATTATTATAATAAATTAAGTTAGTACTAAATTGTTTTTAATAAACAATAAATTTACTATTTTGATTAAAAAAATAATTTTATTTCTCTATTAGAAAAATAATTAACTTATTTTTGTTTTATTATTATAATAAAAACAATTTATCATCAAAGATTCCTTTTTTCATACTTCAGTGAGGCGCATATTTTATGTAAGGAATACTTAAAACAAATCCACAAAAAAATTAGAAATATCAATGAGAATTTATGCTATGTCCATATAACACTAAAAAAAAACCCCACTCTATTCACTACACAAGAAGAGATGGAAGAAAAGAAAATTGTGTGAAAACATAAAAAATAAAAAAAGTAAAGATGAATGCCTATAAAAGAGGAGCTGTTATTAACAGAGAGTGTAGAGAAAGAAAGTGGGACGTGGCAATTGAGTATTGAGAAATTTGTACGTCTAGCACGGCTCTTAAGATTATCCAACAAAATCAATACTAAGATTCCAAATGAAACATAAAAGAGAAGAGGATGCAATAAACCACCTTCCAAGCAAATGCAAAATCACCAAAACAAAGAAAATCAAGCAAAACACACAATTACGTGATCAAGAATGCAAACATCACACCAACAATTATGGCTTGATTTGTTAATTATTGCTCTTATACCATGAATAGATTACTATAAGTTATCAATTATTTATAACTGTAGATGTTGAATATGTAAAAGAAAAAAAGAAATACAACTTAAATAGCTAGACAGATAATAATTTTACTATACTAACCACCGCTCTAATACTCTGAATATAGTTGGGAATCATGCGCGCATGGAGAGGCAATCGAACAGTTTCCCTTTTCTTCTTCTCCAGTGCTGAAATGAATCTAAGTTCCGTTCCATTTCTTGAAAACAACAAATCACAGCTAAAAAGTGAAAAGAGAATATAATAAACAAGCAACTTACGAGGGCAGCAGATTTCTAAACTGTTGCCTCCAACCCCCAACCCAGAAAAGAGGTAAAAAAAGACATGAGACAAACTTACAAGCAGAAACACTTTTTAAGACTTCTCTAAATCTTCACTTGTACTCTACTAATTGTCAGTTTCTCTAAATCTTCACTTGTTTTCTTTAAATCTTCACCATTAATTGCACCTGCCTCTATATCACCGAACAAAAATACCACACCAAACTCCAGCAAGACGTATAAGTAAAAAAGGGGACGAGAACAGGATACCACCTACTTCTAGAATTCGAGCTTCAGCAAAAAGTTTTCTTTAGATCGCGCTTTCTTTGTCAGGAAATAATGATGCACGCAAACAAACAAAGGCAAAAGTGTGAAACTAAAAAGGAAGGCAGAATCACTCTTTACAAAACAATTTTTCTTATCAAAGGATTACAACCTCACTCCAAAGATAGGACCCCATATTTCCTCAATACATTATTTTTTTTTTACCCACTAAAATTCATTCATGTGGAAGCTCCACCCAGAGACTCTTCTCTCACTTGTCAATTTGAAGGTCTATATATGGTGTAACCATTGACCCCACAAGCTAGATTTGTTGAGTACTCAGGCATCTGGTGGTGATACAAATAACCATCACCTTCAGTATTCCTCATTCTGAGCAAAGACATATCAGCAGCAGAAGAAGCACCCACCCCACCTTGCCACTGGTGGTTCTGCATCATTCCATCCATCTGTCCATTTGCATAGCCAGATAGACCAAGCACTGGAATGGTGGTGTCCCTCATCAATCCTCCATCAAAATGTCCACTGGAAGTTTGATGGTAGAGTTGATGCATCCCACCCTCATTGTGGTACCCCCCCTCCATCCTATCAAACCCTAAATCCGCTGAAACTGACATATCACCAGGAAAAGTAAATTGCCTGCCCAAAGAATGGTGATGATGTCCATTGTTAGGCTGCAACACTGTGTTTGCAGCCTTTCCAATGTTGTATTCCTCGTCAAGTAGATAGTTTATTATATCAAGGTGTGGGAACTCATCAGGTGAGACCCCCCCTCCTTGTGCCTGACGAGTTGCCAAACCTGCTGCTGCTGGAGCCTCATCGCCAAAGTACTTTCGAGCTCCACTGCTACTAGAACCATAAAAATCAATGTTCCTAATTCCATTGGCAAGGGAAGAATGACTGAGCACATTGCTGCTTGTGTCTAATTGGGAATGGGAACAACCAACCCACTCTGGCTGTTTCTGCAGAATTTCTGGAGTAACAGAACCAAAAGTAAAGCCTGACCTACCACTAACCAAGCTGTTATCCTTCATTCCAGGGCTCTGGGGTGAATGAATTGATGAGGATACCAATTCAGAAGGGTGCTGCGGGTATGCTAAAGATAGGCTAACAGTAGAACTCGACGGAGGAGTAATGGCAACCTGAGAAGCACTCATTGTTTTCCCCATTATGGCATTTCTGTATGACTGAGGAGCACAACTGTGAGTTGCTGGTAATGGATCAGTGCCCAATCGTCCAGCCGCACTAACTGAACGTGCCAACATTGGTGCTGTTTGAGCCATAGAAACAACAGGAGCACTTGGCCTAGGACCAGGAATAAGAGGAGCACTTGAGGGCCTTGACACTGCTGAAACTTTATTATGCACCATTGGAGTTTCACCATGTAGAGATACAGTGGGCTTTGACAGAGTTGAACTGTTAGGAACATCAGGTTTGGACATAGAAGGAATTTGTGGGGATGGTAGTCTCAAAGGAACAGCTTTCTCAATTTGACGACTACTGCTTGATGACATTTCCTTAGCTAGACATGGTTCAGGCTGAAGAGCACTTTCTGACACAGGCTTCAATGGCATATTTTTGGCCAGATTTCTGGGAGGACTGTTAGGATAGGATGATGCTTCCACCACTGTTCTCTGATTGGAGGGTACCTGTACAGTAATGTCAATCACAATTAATTTCTTTCAGTGAAACAACTTCCTCAAAAACAATGACTCAGCAAGTATGCATCAGGCCAGCACAAGATTACATCCTTTTGAGTCAATATGCAATCGCATATTGATTATAAAGATTCTAGAGCCAGAATATAATACCATAAAAATAAATACTAGGAAAAAAACTAGGATAAACAAAATCATCAAGATGTGTGAATAGAACAGCATTCACCTAAGAGATGACTTAATTGGCATCACTGTAGTAAAGTAGACCCAAAAAAAAGATAAGGGTATTACCAGCACCCAAGAGGACACATTCAAGAAAGCAACACGCATCCCACATTAGGCACACAAAAACGCACATGCTCGTTCAAGCACATGGGACGACATGCATGCATACCCCCACACATGCGGCAGATACATAAAAGAAAAAGAAACAAAATGAAAGCTGATTAAATACCAAAAATTAATAGGTCTCATCCTTTAAGTTTTATGCCTTAATTTATTTCCCAGCTATAAAGCAAGTAAAGTACGATATTTTACTAATTTCACCTTCTCAACCAAATGGTGCTCAAGCCACTGCATCCTATCTGTCAAAGAAAGAGCACTAGCATCTGATTCAGGTCCAGCTGCTCTACAAGCTCCAGAAGCATCATGTACACGTCCGCCATCAGTCAGAAGCTCAGATGGCTGACCATCCACGTCAGGGATTGAACCAGTCCATTCACCTCTTTCTTTACTGCGTCGACTCTTTCCTCTGTAAAAATATCTATAAGCATAACCACAAATTGAATTTCCTAACAAGCAGTACTGGGGACTTGAATAGAGTTTGATATCTTTACCTGCCAGGTGAAGTTTGGCTTCTATAATTCGGAACAGAGTTCCCCTTGTAGGGTCCATTCGTTACAACAGAGGGGACCGAATCTGTTGAACATGTTGAAGAGCTGTCATCCATAAAAGTACTCTTCTTCTCTGCTCGTCCATTTTGTACAGGAAGCTCACTCACCCCACTGCTGCTGGCTTCTGTGGCAGGATGAACTTCTGATGTATCTGTATCCCAGTTAACAGGACTTGCATCTTGGTCTTCCAAATCGGGCTGAGGCGTTTCGGCTGAATCATCTCCAATGCAAGATACATCAGAACCATCTGCAAGCGTGTCAGGCTTCTCAGGTGCAGCCACAGCCAGATTGTTCAAGGCACTTCCACTATTATCACCCTCAGAATCCTGCTTATCTTGGATTGCTACATCAGACTTCTCATCCTTGCCTTTGTCTTTCCCTTTACGGTTACTGCGCTTATGTTTATTCTGGGAATGAAAAGAAGAAAATAAATAATACAGGAATATTATTAATCTGAGGCCCCATTGACAAAAAAGCAAGAATATACTGTCATATCTTTAGATAGATGTATACTGTCAAAAAAGCAGAAGTGACAATGCAAGCAAAAACAAACAGGTTCTAGAACAAGAGAACAGAAAATGAAAACTGAGGAAGTTTCACAAAGATTGACTCATTAGTGGTTATAATAAATAATAGAAAAAAAATCCACTCATATTGAAACAAGGAAAAAAAAAAAAGGCCAAGGAATTAACTAACGATAAGCTGCTTGTTCTTTACTCATTTAAAAAACCAACACAAACTTATAATTGGCATGAAATATATATTTCTCACCTTAATTCACACTCTCACTCGCACAGTTGCCCTACAAATTGATTTTAACCAAAGGTGAACTACTGGTTTCATATTGTTGTACACCAATTGGCAGTATAAAAGTATTCCCATGTGATCTAATCTAACATAGAACTGACGCATTCACTCAAAATACCACTGCCACGTAGCCAACTATCCTTCTATATTGTTTTTTTTATTTATTTTGAGTAGAAACGAAAATTTCATTTAGAAAGCAAGAAGAAGAGAAAGTACGAAAGACCACTAAGAATCATCCAGGAGATGAGCACCTAGTGGGGCATAAGGAGAAAAACAAAAAGAAAGTTACATCAGAATCCTGAATTGGTCCCCAAAAGAGTAACCCCTAGACAAATTAGAAGCAGATGTGAAGAGGAAGGCCAAAACCAAGGAGGAATCCAACACTGCATGAACACTGTTGTCCCTATCTTAAAGATCCGGTTGTTACACTCCATCCACAGACTCCACACAACAGCCATCAAATGGATGATCCAATAAGCAATAACATCTCTACACACCATACCCACATCACGACTAAAAAGGGTCTCGACAAATCACAAATCGAGGGAAATCCACTCAATTGAAAGACCATCCCAGAGGCTCCACACCACTTTAGTAAACTTGCTGTGAATGAACACATTCTCAATGGTCTCGTTCTCTTCCTTGCACAAGCAACACCAACCCAGAGAAAGGCACGTCTGAGAGATCCTTCTTTGCATAACCTCGGTGGTGCTAATCCTGCCAAGAGTAATAAGCCAATGCAAAGGAACTAAGCCTTTAAGGGCACTATGGCTTTCCAAATATGGGTAAACGGGAATGGTTGGATATCATCAAGCTGAGTCAAGTGGGCAAGGAAGGAGGAAGTGGAGAAGTATCCATGGGATTCAAGGGTCCACCAAATTCGAACTTCCCTATTTCCCGATTGGACATTCTCTAGCAATCGAAGTAGAGAGTCCAATATAGAAGCCTGATGAGGGGTAATGGATGAAGGAATATGAATATTCCACGAGATAGGGTTCGGATCGTTCACAACAGCGAATTCAGAAATAGGAGCATTGTGAGCACTACAAATCCTCAGATTGAGAAACATATGTTTGAAGTTAGTATCTCCAAGTCATGTGTCCTCCCAGAACCTAAAAGACTGACCATTATCTAGCTTGAGACCGATGAATAAGACTATCGTAATGAGGTCATATAGACTTAGGGGAACAAGGAACAGAAATTTTTAAAAAATGATGAAAGAACGTGATTCATTATCTATACCAGGCCATTTTTTCAGCTTCCAATGCCACCCCATATTAGAACAAACCAATTAAAGATGGCCCCTATTTTTCCATATGTACATGGATCCAAAAGTAGGTAAAGAACAAAGGTTTTAATCTCCAAGATAATGAGTTGAAATAGTCCTTTTCTTCCAAGGTCAAAGACACATCTCTAGTTCTTTCCCCATAATACAGGCGTAATATAAATTGCAAAGAGGCATTCTCCACAATATCCACACGCTAAAATGTAAAGCAATAATATACAAATTATGCATAAGATTAAAGGAACTATACTTCTAAGCAACCCTGAATTAGAAAATCATTAATCATGATAAAATCTCACCAGGATAGTATCAAGAAAAAGAAAATCTATAGATTCTACAATCAAGTGATAAAAAAAAAGAGCCACAAGTTTATTTGCAATAAATGAGTTCACCAAAGGTATGAATGTTTTCAAAAGTTGAAAAATCCACCCATACAAGAGGCACCCTTTTCAAAAGAGTTCTGGAAGCCCAAATGAAAAGACTAACATCTAAAGAAAAATTCAAGGAAACATACAATAACCTCACGAAGTACCAGTTCTAATTTATTAATTTAATTTAATTGCAATGAATGATATCACCAAAGGTATGAATGTTTTCAAACGACGAAAATCCATCCATACAAAAGGCACCCTTTTCAAAAGAGTTCTGGGAGGCCAAATGAAAAGACTAACATCTAAAGTAAAATTCAAGGAAACATACAATAACCTCACGAAGTACCAGTTCTCATTTATTAATTTAATTTACCTTGTCAGCTTCTAGAGTTGCAGAAGTAAAACTTCATGAAATCAACTAATTCATACCATAGTTTCTTGATTGCTGCTGATAATCAAAGGGCGCATGAGGTGTAAATACAGAGGAACTAAATTGAACACAAAGAATGAAGTACAGTGGAGATGCAAAAGAATGGAAAGATATTGAGCAGGAACAGAAGAACTAGGTAGAAAATGAAGGAAGAGAAAAGATGATGAAACATGTAGATGAAATGAGCCATGGAGGAAGTAACAAGAGAGAACATGAGCGCGCCCTAAAGAGCTAAGTAAAAAAAAAAATAGAAAAGAAAAGATGATGAAACAAGCAAATGAAAAGAACCAAGGAGGAAATAACAAGAGAGACCAAGAAAAAAACCAGAAAGAAAAAAGAAACTACGGAGTGAAAGAATAGACCTCAATAGAGGAAAAAGTTGTCTAACATCTGTTGTTTTGCAAATGCTTTTCTTGTCCTAAAAAACGAAGGATTGTGCATTGATCCAATAACCAATCTTAATTTATGTATGCCCAACTCTAATGACACATTGAGGGAACCAAGAATAATGCAGTTGTGGTGAGTTTAGGTAGTAGTTGATCCTGGTTTAAAGTTTGAGTTGGTTGAAGAGACAAAAGCAAAGATAAAGGAAAACAAAAAGATGAAAGCGGCAAGCTTAAAAAGGGAGAACAAAAAGAGAGATAAAAAGAGAGGAGAATGCACAAAGTGACCAAAAATGAGAGAAAAAGAAGATGAAAGAGCACTGGAGAAAAAGAGATGAAGAATAAGGACCAAGAGGTAAAAAGGGAGTTCATGGTCATGGTTTGGCTACAACAATTAAGAAAAAAGAAAATAGAGAAAAGAAAATGAATAAATGACTCAATCTAAAGCCCTAAATTTTGTGATGCATAATGGGGAGGATTTGAGGCAAGATGTAATCCTCACATTTAAAAAAAAAAAAAAAATACTCAAACTTTGAAAAAATCCAAATAATATGAATAAATGAACTTTTTTTTTCTTTTTTTTGACAAGAAACAATATATATATATATATATGATAAATATGAAATAATCCAAAGAGACGAGATGTCCCAAATGGAGAATACATGATAACAGAGTTTCCAAAATAGAATTCCAGTTATACAACCAGTCCCCAAAACTAAAGCCAAGAGAAAGATTACATGAGCTAACCCATTTAGCAAACAAAAGTAGGGCCTGCTCCCAAGTCCTATGGCTACCAGTGTTTTCAAGGTGCCAAGGCGATGTCTAGGCAATTTGCCCTATCTAGGCAAGGCGTAGCCTAGGCGAAACCTAAACGTGGCCTAGGCGATAAGAAAAATATTTATTTATAGGTCCCTCGATAATTAATTAATTATTTACAGGTCCCTAGACAATTCATATACAAAATTATATATTTCTAACTATATTCTATAATATATGTTAAATTTTCATAAAATGATAAAAAACACTTCATATTAATTAAAATCTTGTCCACGAAACATTAATTCATGTCATAATACATATTATCCAAAAGGTTCAAAAGTACAAAACTAAAATATCTATTGTCGGAGGGTCGTCGACGGTTGTTGGAGATTTCAACGGCGTTTCTTGGTCAGAGCAAATGGAAAAGATAGGCTTAGGGAGAGAAAGATTCAAAGGTTTACTATACAAAGGAGGCGTTTATGTTTTTTAAGCTTTTTTTTAAATTAGAGAGACCCCCCTAAACTTTTTAAATATTTGCACAAACCCCCACTGCCTACCTAGCACAAAGCCTAGGCGTTTTCTTCCTAAAACGCCTAGACAAAGCCTTGAAAACACTGATGGCTACAACTACAACAATCATTAAAGATTCTATTGTTTCTTTCCACCAAGGAGCTCCAAATGTTAGCAAAAAGAATACATTGCCAGTATGGCTTAAGACTAGACTTTAGTTGACCATTGTTTGGGAAAGAGAGAACTGAGATGGGATCCGGCATCACCAAGGCCTGACATCTACTGATCCAAAAACCCCCACAGCACCAAAATGAAGAAACATATAAAATAAGCAACTATGGACTATTGTATTTACTCGAGTAACAATGTTGACTTCTTGAGCACTTGAGAGTTACATTGATATATCAATTGTTTCACTTATTGTAAAAATTATTAAAAAATGAATGAGTACACATGTCTTACTAGAAATTTTTAGCAAGTTGTTAACTATAAAAGAACCAAAGTTACAATTAGAATCATTAGTCGAAAACTTTTAGTCAAGTTAATATTTCTACGAGCTCGTTTGGCCACTCTATTTCTTTCATCTATTTTGCTAAATCTGTGATTCAAATAGAGTTTTGTAGAAATAGAGTGTTTGGTTTGGATTTTAAAACCTCTAAAAGAAATAGATGTTTAGCAAAATTAGATGTTAAAACTCTATTTAAAAAAGTGAATAATTTTGGCTTTTTTTTTAGAGGCTAAACCTCTATTGCAGGTAGAGGAAGAGCCGTTAAAAAAAACCTAATTTTTTTTTCAAAAATCCCAAATTGCCCTCCTCCCAAAAATTCTCTTCTTTTCTAAACTCCTCCCTTTCTCTCTTCGTTTGCTCTTCTTCCGCAGCTTCATTGCACAAATCCAAAGTAAAAAATTTTAACTCCAAAAAAAAAATAGATATTTCTCTCGTCCGACGCGCGCTGCAGTGAAGAGGAGAGGCAGCACTCAGAGAGGTGGTTTTTTTTTATGTTAATTTTTTTTTATTGTACTTTGAAAAAAAAATCAATTTTTTTTATTTTTTTTTATTGTATGACATTATTTGTTTATGTTTTTTATGCATTGTTTGCTTTAATTTTTTTTTATTCTTGTACATAATTTGTTTGTTTGTATGTTATTCATTGAATGCTATTATTTATTTATCTTTGTGCATTATTTGTTTATAACTATGATTCTTCTGCCAGTTTTTTTATAAGAAAAATAAGTACTCACGAGAAAAACATGACAAATATAAGAGAGAAAGATGACGAGAAGAGATCAATTAGGGCGGAGTGAATAATACCACTAAAAAGATATTTATTGATATTTGTATTGAACAAATTCAACTGGGTGGAAGATCCAATGCAAATTTTAATTGAAAGGGATGGAATAATGTGTTAGATGAATTCAACAAGAAAACATGGTTTTAAAGTATGATCAGAAGCAATTAAAAAATCAATGGGATTTACTGAAAGGAAATTGGGTTGCCTGGAACAAATTGATTTCTCAAACCGGTATTAGACGAGATGAAACTGATCAACGAGTTATCATGGAGAATGATTGGTGGGACGAATATATTACGGTAAATTTTTTTTATATATAAATAATAATTAAATAAATAAATTATTTATATAATTATAATAATATAATATTTGAGAAATGTTTAATTTAGTTTTTTTTAACATTTTTATTATAGACAATATAATAGTAAAAAATATTTTGATAAAAGACATTAAATACCCCTCTAATAAGAGAATTAAGTGTTGATTACCAAACGCTCTAAATCTAATTCAAAACTAAAATTAGATGTTAAAACATTAATTACCAAACAATACATTTCAAATAAGCTCTACTAAAATAAGCTCTTATTAAAATAGAGCTAAAGAAAATAAAGCTTATTTTTTAAGGTTAGATTTGCCAAACACTATCTACATGCACATCATATTTAAAGATATACTAATAGTAAGGGCCATCACAAAAAAATAGAGCATTTGGACCTTTAAGCATAGAATATCTAATTTCTCCAAACGGAACGATAATCAATCCTCAAAAATTATATATATATATATATACTAGTTTGGTCGCGTGCTCCGCACGTGTTCTATGTTTCCAGTCAAAAAAAAAAAGTGTCCAAAGTTATAGTAATCAAACTAATTTACAACAAAAATATAAGAGATAACAATAAAATGAAGCTTACATGAATGAGATGTTATCTCTAATGCGATTTCAAAACCTTACTTTCTTTATGAAAATATGGTCAAATGCATTATTTTGAAGTAAACACTTTCAATGGACATCTCTTTTTTATAAAACATAATTTATTAAACAAGATAAAGAGATTTTAATTAAAAAATATAAATATATTTTTTTTTATATACATTATTCTACTTTTATCATAATTCAAAAGGTCAATGAGATAATGTGAAAGTTCAGAAGGGTTGAAAACCACTTTGCCACAGTGAGGGACTATCATCGCCAACCAATGAGAAAGTTGGTTATTTTTTTTCTTATAGTGAATACACCTCCACTCCCCTAAATGCTTGAGATTTTCTTAGATGAATGATATGAGGATGGAAATCTTTGAAGGGTTTCAGTTATGCAAGTGTATAAAAAAATTATAAAAAATTTGCTTTTTATGGCTTTACTGTACAAGAAAAAACAAGTGATTTTTTTCCTAATTTTTTATTTCTAAGATGTTAATGCAAATAACAAACTTTTTTATGCAAACAACATTTAAAGTAAAATAGCATTTAATACTTAAAGAGATTAAGACAAGAAAGGCGATAGAGGAACAAGATTTTCAAGCATTTAATGCTTGAAAAGCTTGAAAGGAGATGACTCTAATAAGATAAATAACAAGGTAAGAAAGGTGTAGGCAAAGAATACACCTTACTCAAAATCTTGTGTTGACCAAGGAAAGAGGGATAGAGGAGAAGAATGAAATCTAAGCATAAAAGATAAGATGAAGGGTAGAAGAATCAAAAATAGGAGAGGGAAATAAAATCTAGGTATAAATGATAAGTTGAGGGGTAAAATAGGTACAAAAATTAGGCCATTGAAAAAGTACAAACTCTCTCTTTTATAATAGTTATAGAAATTGGTTATGATTGTTAGATTGTCCAAAAGAACACTGATAAGGTCATTTACATAAATATTATTAAATAAAAATCCAATTTATTATAAAAATGAAATCGGCAGCATAAGCATGAATTTTGTGAGTAACAAGCCTCACAAAAGTACATTCTTGGATCACTCCTCCTCAAAAGTGCGCCTTTAGTAATCAAGACTTAGTTGTTAGGATCATGACATCCAATTGAATGTTCTCCAAATCAGCAAGCAACGCGACAACAGGAAAGGAAATGCCTTTCAGTGGAGGCAATGTGTTATGGTTTCAGGGTCATAAGCTAAGATAGTTGTATTCCATAGGGGATGGTCCTATGTAACTAGCCGAACAAGGTGTCACCATTCAATTGGGATAGTTCAAGACTCTTAACTTCTCCATTTGTTGACCAAGAATGGAAGATCAACATCAATATCTCTTAATTCTTCTCCTCCAAAATTTTATAGATTATTATCTTCTTAATTTCAACATTGTCAAGGCATCACCTAGGCAACTAGTTCATTGCCTAGGCAGTTTATAATCAAATCACGAAGGCAATAGCGGGGATCTTTAAAAGTTTTTAAAGTTTAAAGGGAGCATTGTAAATATATGAAACCTAAGATTCTCTTTTAAATTTTTATGCGTATGAAAAGTTCATTACTATATTTCAGCAAACCCCCTTAAGATTTCAACCTTCAAACCCAAACCTCGACCCTAAACAAAAGTTAAGTTTTTTTTTTAATTATTCATTTAATTCTTCCACTTCCCCAAATTATTATGTTGCTCATTTGCATTTATGCTCCTTAAGCACTACATTAATGATTAAACCCAATTATGTTGGTATTTTCTTCCTAACGCAAAAGTTTAGTTCTCTCCTTGTTTTTAAAAATACTACCTTTCTATGTTTTCTGTTGTTCTTTTCTTCACTTTTGTTCATATTGTTGCATGTGTGACTTTGTCTCTTAAGCATTTACGTAATTCTGAATTCTAGCGTCATACATATATTATATATTTCTACAAAGCTGCAATCCATCTATCTCTTTTTCCAAGTTTTCTTATACTAATTTTCTGTTTTTCTTTCTTCATTTTGCTGTAGATAGTTTCTTGCTTGCCCTAAGCCAACTTGTCCTTTATTTTTTACGTATCTTTCTTTTTTTCAGGTTTTAATTTTGTGGACGTAAAATTGGTGAATGTAAAATATAGTTTTGTTTCTTACTTATGCAAGATTTGACTTCTACATTGTCAATAATCATATATAGGGTTTGTACGTGTAAAATTAAATAATAATTTACCTAGCGAGGCATAATAAATATGTTTTAAAAATTGACTAGCATGGCCTGGGCACCACCTCAGCTAACCACCTAGACCTAGAATTGCTGTCCCTCATAGTCCTCTTGACTTTGCTTTCATGTTTTACCATAGTTTAACTCCAAAAAGTGTTTTATGTTTAAAAGGAGAAATGTATGGATTAAAGAAGTTTTTTCTTTAATTGCATGCTGGTGTCCTGTTCAAGGACCTCACATAAATTTAAAGATCCATTATCAATATTATTTAAGACTTTTTTCCTCATTAGAAATATTTTGAGCAGTTATTTAGCTTGAAGGCACCAACATATTATCTTTAGCTTAAATGTGCTAACATTTGGTGAGCCCATCCTTCCCATTCTGGCCACATCACTCTACCATATGCTAAGAAATTTTAGAAGGGATAAAATTTACTGTGAAGGTGGTGTACATCAACAAAGACATTCCTCACCAGTCAAGTGCAAAAAACTTATATACCAAATAAATGACATTTTTGTCAAAAGAGAACTTACCTATCCCATTTCCTTCTCAAAAATGAAAAAAGAAAAAGAAAAAGAAAATGGTGGCATGGAACTAGCACTAGAATGTCATGATTATTTATAAAATGAAGATATTAAGGATGCATGGTTTTTGGTAACATTATATCCATGTATGAAATTCCAAGCTTCCAAAGAGGTAGGAACTTAAAAAATACAAGTTATTCAAGACACAGTTCGAAGAGTGACTTTGAGGTTTCTTAAGTATGATGCTCAAAGTCTTCAATGAAGGGTTTAAATTTCATTAATATCTAGAAAAACATTCCAAAAATGATATTTACTTTCTGATTCTTGATGAGAAAAATGGTATATGCTCTAAGAGCTATAATGCAACATCATGTGAAAATGTCAAACCTGTTTTTTCTTAGTTCGCCTTTCCTTGTCAGCAGTTCCACGTTTTGCCTTCTGCTCACTTTCAGCTTGTCCTGCAGCCTCTTCTTCACGTATGAGCTCCTCTTGCTTCTTCAAAGCAACAGCTTCCTTATATGCTACTTCAATTCTATTACTGCCACATAAAAATAGTAATGTTAATGGAATTAGACAAATGGTCCGCAGTTATGTCAAACATTTCTTACTCGTCTTAAGCATTATATCAAGTAGAACTATTTAACTTGTACCGTTACTGTATGCAAGGATCAAAAATTCGATTTCGACTTGACTTCGGTCACTTGAAAATTGGAATTAATTCGGAGAAGTTTAATTCGACATGGAGAATTTTCGTAAAAATTTACTAAATTGGAGAAGTTTAGAGAAGTTTTGCATATATGCTTAAATATTTAGATTTATTGTAGTACAAGCTAAAAACTAATATAAATAGACACTTTTAATACAAAGAAATACCAATAAGTAACCTAACAAAATCAATCTAGTTAAGTGAGTTGATGAATTTGAAATGGTGACTTTCGGTCTTAATTTCTTTTCTTTGTTTTAATATTTAATTTTGTGGTGGCTTGCTTCTCGACCATATACTTTGCTAGTTTGAATCCCACCATATTTAATTTATTAGTTTATTACTTAAATGTATTGTTTTTTAATCTTGTTTTATATGAGTTAACTAAAAGAAGATGCTCTTGGGACTTGGCTTCGAGGGTGGGGTAATTTTGGGTAATTGTTGGTTTTGGGGCCTTGGCGGTGCCCAAGTGTATAGTTTTTCGTCTCATATATTCATATATACAAAATCTTTTCTTCGTTTCTTTTAAAAATAAAAATAAAAACTTTATTTATTTATTGATTCTTATCTTCTCTTTTTAGTAAAACATATCTCATAAACTACATAACTTGTTAGGTTGTTAAATTATTTTTTAAAAATTATATTGCTATGTTGGTTGATGAAGTTGAAAATAATACATAATTATAGGTATTTTTTGTTTTCTATTGATGAAATAACATTTTTTTACTTCTTTGTCGGATTTCATCGAATTTTGTTGAATTTTATCGAATTTTATCGATTTTTTTGTCGAATTTTAGCATTTTTTAATTGAAAACAAATTTTATCGAATTTTTTGAATTTTATCGAATTATTTTGGCAATTTTTTGCATTTTTTATTTTACATCCACTTCGCACTTCGATGGGAACAAAAAAGAAAAAAATTGGTGGAGGTTCGCCAAATTTCGAGGAATTTTTTAACCATGACTGTATGCCAGCTTGTCTCTTTTTTTTAAAGTATGATTTTCCATTTTAATTTTTGGACCTAAAGTTAAAGAATGTGGAATATAGTTTATTATTTTTTATACAGCATTTGATTTTTATATTATGGAATGTATATGTAATTATATATAAGGGATTAAGGGTTAACATTTGTAAATTAATTATTAAATTATTTAGGTCACAAAATATATTTGTTCACTACATAGGCGTTGGCTAGCCTACATAGGACCAATTGCTCAGCCATTGACTTGACACCTTGACAACACTAGGTACATGAGGAGAGGATTTGCTAAAGATGGGAAATTCTGAACTTGCAATCGGACCCCCCATCAAAGTATCCCAGTCCAACATTTTTATTATTTCCAAAACCAGAAACATAAAAACCGCGAACTTCCCATTGCTTTATTACCTTTCTCAAGAAAAGAATATTTTTCAAAATATCTTCAAAAGTATCTGAAACATTGATTGAACATCTTGTCGAACACTTTAAATATGATTGAGCCATTGAATTGAGGGTTTATTTTTAGAGCTGCAATCAATCTACGATTCAGTGTTAAGATGATTAATCCTTTCTGATAATTATTTTTTTCAGTCCTCCCACAATCTCCAACAATCTAATATCTTATTTCAGAAACAGCAAATACCATTTTATAGAATAGCTACAAAGCTCTCAGATCAGGAAGGTTATCTTTTAGTGCATAATTTCATTCTTTAAATACAGTTTCCCTGTGGACCAACTTCAGAAGATAAAATGTCAAAAACAGAGATGCAATGAAACAAAGCCATGATATTTTTTATGCCAACAATAACAAAAAATTTGCAGTTAAAATAACCTTGAAAAGCATTTAGGTCTGGAGTTGGAAACATAACTAGTTAATCCATTACCTAAAAATATGTGCTAGAACAAAAATTTCCACAGTCCTACGACCCAGCTCCGTAAGCCGTCTCTCATCACGTTCGATGGAATCTTTGTTGAAATCTTCTCCAGAGCTTCCATCCTAAAGGTAAAAATTGCCAGCAATTCCAATGGGCCATTAATAAAGATGGTTAAGTCAAAATGCAAGAGCACAAAGAAAACCATGGAAATTAAAAAAGAACTGCTGTTTGCAATTTGCAATCCACAACGTATGCAACCAAAATCTCATAATAGCACCATGCATGCTATATTAGCTGTAAAAATTAATACAATCGAATTGATGATACAATGATACTCTAGCAACCTTACTACATAGTTGAGGCTAAAGATTATGGTGATTTAATACAGGATTTAGAATAGAATAACAACCAAGTAGCCGAGTGCATTTATGCATAATAGATAAAGAAATTCTCCCAAACTTACAAACATAGATGTTGCCAAAATCCATTTCAAGTAAAAGAAACCCATATAATAATGAACACAAGAAACTGAAGAAATTTCAGATTCTAAAACTAAATAAATAATTCATGCTACTTATTAAAAGAATTATGTCATCAAGGAAGTGCTATGTCTTCATCAGAATGTTTGGTGGACTTATCCCACACTACTCTAATTGAATTTGAACCACTATTAAAAATGTTTAACCTGTAATCTAATGAGCCAAAACATTTGATTTATTTTTTACTTCCCTCTGCTTCTAATTATAGATGGAGATGATTAATATACTAATGTAAAAGTGTGAGTTTTTCTAACTTCTACATTTTTAAGGATTTCAAGTAGAGTTACTAAACACTACCTACATCTTTCAAGGCTATGCTGGCACTTAGGATTTTATTGACGGCAGTTGTTGAATATATCCCTAAAGATCTGGCTGAAAATGAGCAAGGATCAATTCAAGTTCATTATATAAGAACCACCAGAGGCATATAAATGCTAAAAGATTTCAGAAAAACAACATCCCAGCATAGAAACATAGCCATTTGAAGATGTTCTTTATCAATGTTTCTACAGTTAAGCTGGTCAGCTTGGTACAAAATCTAAATACGAAGCAAAACAGATCAATAAGTAAAAGGCCTAAAAAAAGTTCCAAGACGTGACCACTGCTAACCTTTGTGCGATTCTGAGGACCCTTCTCATCCTTTGGGGGCAACGGTTCCACAGAAGCCCTCTCAAGAAGTAATAATACATCATCTACCAAAACGAACATGTCATTCTCAACACAAACGATAGGAGCAGGTGTTTCTTCAATGTCCAAGAGCTTTGCTCTCCCTTTCTTGCTCTTACTCTGGCATTCAAGGGCCTTCAGACCACTGTAGAGGGAATCCATTACCAAAGTAGATGTGACCTCCTTCTCTATAAAAAAGTGCTTCACAACCACTTTCAGGATAACATCAGTCTTCTCCCTAGACATGCGGCGCCTAGCATTTTGGTCAACTCCTAACCAAAAAGCACAGAAGCTGCAACCATCAAAAGTAGCAATTCATTATGAAACGTTAAGAAGATGGTGGAAAGAAACAATACTTTTCTTGATTGTGTGCAAGAACACAGGGCAAAGAGTACAATTAAACAGATCCTACGTTTCACAAGCCAAAACTAAAATAGAAGGAAAATGGGTCCTTCAGCATCTGTCAAACAACTATTTAAATGGTTTATATTGATGTGTGTTTCGTTCAATTAACACGGTCAGAGATGCTCCATTTTTTAAGAGCTTTCAAAATATGTAGCCAACCTTGTCCCAGACAGCGTTATCTATCATGACCTCTACCAAGTTTCAAAAGTAAATGTTAGGCCATTAGATCGACATAAATCCCAAGCACAAAGGTAATTTTGGTTGGTCATATTCACAATGCTTTTTCTTGCAATATTTAGAAAAGAATTATTGGAGTGATCAAATAAATTGAGAAACAAACAGATTTTGCAAAACAAAACTTCAGAAATTGTGAACTGAAGTTGAACCCATACTAGAGATACCTTGTTTTCTTTTTGCTAATTTCTGAAAAGAAAACAAACTTTTGATCCTTGTATCCAACGCATAGATCAATGATCCTTGCATTGTGTTAAGAATCGTTAGTAAATTTATAGAAAGCATTTCAAATTTGTGGAAACATTTGGATCTTAAAAAAATGAACTGAGTTGAGTTTTCTAGTGAATGTTAGATATGAATCTATGAAGCGGCATTTTTTCCATAATTTTTATTTCAAGAACTGACTATTAGAAATTTCTAGTATTACAATAACTCTAAATATAAAAACAATAAAAATATGAAAATCTAATTCATTATCTTAAAAACAATTTAACATTTTGAGCATTCTACTGACTAGATTGTGTATGCATATGCATTAATTTGCATAACTGAGTAATTACTAATTTACTATTAAAATTGTATAGTTGTCCAGTAACTTAATTATGATATGAAGCACATAATAACACAAATATTGGACATGCATACTACGAGACTATTGTTTTTCAAATCATTTCAAATACATGTGCATTTCATTTATAATAAAACATAAATATTAATAGGAATGAAGTAATACATGTGCATATTATTCCAAGTTCATCACTGTTTCTGGTGTCTGATATGCGCATGCACTACCCAAATGATATACAACATTGGCCATCAAAGAAGAAAATTTCAGGAGAGATAAATGACTTCTATTGGAAAGTTATGGAGGAACCTTTTGAATGGGTGAATTTCAATTTGTATAATGAAGACAAATTTTGGTTCATCAAGCTATGAGGCAGGACTTAACAGTCAATGTATTGGCTCAAGACAAACAATCATTACAATCCATTAGCAAAGGGCAAAAGGGAGCAAGATAGATCAATTGGCAAGTGTCATGTTTCAAGCCAAGTTTTGGTTCATCTACATATAAGGCAGGAGGTAATAGTCAACCTATTGGGGTGTCAGCAATGCCACATATAACTGGAGGGAAGGAGGAATAGCTTTCCATGGACCTGACAATGATTCAAAGTAGGAGTTCTTAGAACATTTGAAGGAAAATGCAAGGAACAGAGGAACAAAAGGTTAGGGTCCAAAACTGCAGCTAACAAATCCACACGTGTAGAACAGGGTTGATGTACTTAGCATAATAATGGCTTGGATTGACACCATCCTCTCATTAATAGAAAGCTAGGTTAGAAAGATACACTGATCAGCTTATAAATATTTGCTCTAGTGCAGAGACAAGTGAAGAATTCTAATACTGATTGTTGTTATATGAGAATTTTCATGAAGTTGAAGGTCACTTATGGCCCCGTTCTTTTCAGATATTTTCAACTCTGGTTTCTCATGAGGATTTCAATCCTCCTGCTCAGAGGTGAAGAAAACAGAAGATCCTAGACCTCCTCTATCATTTAACAAAGCTTACTAGGTCAAAGCACAAACTTAGGCAATATTTGCTATTATTATTTTAATAAAATCCTATCTTGTTTCTGCTAAAAAAAAATACTCTAAATTATGGAATAATCCAAGAAATTCAGAAAGCTGAAATCAACTTATCAAGATCATGTTGGATAAAGATCATTAATAATGACTCTCTCTCTGTTCAAGAGAAAGAAACGTCAATTATTATCAAGAAGATTAAAACTAAACTGTATTGCTCAAGTAGAGGAGGCTCAAAACTCCAAATTTTTCCAAAGGGATGGCTGTCGAGATTAAAAAAGAGCAAAATCAATTTTCTAATCTTGGGATTGGAAGAGAAGATTTCTGATACAAATTGAATCAAAGATATAGCTAAACAGCACTTCAAATACATTCTTGCCCCCAAAACCATTACGTGATTCATATGATCCGTCCATCTATTCATATAATTCATGTTGATTTTGCGATAGCCCTTTAAGAAGATGTCCCCAATAATGAGATTGTAGCATCCATTAGGGAGATAAAATGTAATAAAGCCCCTGGGCCTTATTGGTTCCTTATCAATTTCTTCTTAGTTCCTTGGAGCATCATTTGCAATGAAACTAAAGCCATACAATTTGAATTAAATAATCTTTAAATACATCAACACTACCTTTGTCAGCTTAACTCACAAGGAGCTAGAAATCCTTGGTGATTTTTGGCTAATCTCCCTCTACAATACCATCTATAAATGTATACAAAGGTGTCTATCGAACTCCCTGATAGGTTCATTGTCTGTGCAATGCATAACCCTTACTACGTTATCCATCTAACTCAATGTGACCCCTGTATAATTTTTCCCCTACACTTGACTCCATCAAGGGGATCCTGTTTTTTTACCCAACTGGTCTACCTAGGTCTTTAGGTAAGATCTCATAATATGATCAGAGGGACAGAATGATCAATGGTAGCCTACTATTGGCCAAGTGCAGGTAGATAAGTCCCAACCATTTATCACTGTAAACAACATCACAATTTTGTGACAAGACAGGCTTGCAAGTGAATAATCACATATCTTCTTTGTTCCTTATTGTTTCAACCAATTCTCCCTTAGATTGCACTGACATGATGGAGAATCCCAATCAAATCATTGCCAGTTAAAGTATCTAGGAATAACTTTGATCCCATGCAAATTGTATGAAAAAGTTCACGTCTTTAATATATTTGTTGCAGCAGTAGCTCCAAGGACAGTATGTTCTTATACTTTCTCATGTTGGCACAGTAATGGTACAAGCTTATTCAAAATCCTGTTAGCTATTGAGGCAGTATCTTAGGTCTCCCTATATCAATATCCACAAAATTTTAATCAATCGTGGCCTTTTTTATCAACACGGGTAAGGTACAAGGTAAAGGTCTTCATCTCATGAATTGGACAAAAACTAATAGGCCTTCAGTGATGAGGGAGCCCGGGCATTCAGAAGATCAAAGATATTAACAAAGTGCGGGTGCTGACGCTGATCTTGTGGCTTGATGGAAAGTCCCAGAACTTGTGGAGCTAGATCAATCACAAATGGCTTATGGATGAGAGCACATGGGCTATCCACAAACCCCAAGATTACGTTGAGAAAGATCTATAAAACGGAAAGATCTACAATAGCAATTTATCAAAATTATGGTGAGTAAGGGAGAGTGAATCATATTGATTTGTTGAATAATAATTGGCGCCCCATCCAGGTCATCTTTAAAGTATATTGATTTGAGCATCTTCTCCTCCCTTATTATTGCAAAAATAATAATTCAAGCTCATGAGTTAGCAGGAAATAATCCAGAGTTGAGAGTTGGCCACTATGTTGAATGATATTCTACTCTAATTGAGCTCCTCCCCACAATGCTCAAACAACTCAAATACAGGCTCCTTCTCTAGAAGGTTCTTTCTCCCATTGCCTAACATGGAATATTAGTAAGCTAAGGGAACCAAAGTTAGACGCAAAAAGAGGGTTATTGCTTATAGCAAAAATTCCATGACCTGGCAATATAGAAAGAGACAGGTTTCAGCTTTGTTTGTTTGGCTGCTATAGGAAATGTTAGTCCTTTCTTCTTAAAGTACAGCTTCTCTCATTCAATGTGGTAGAGATCCCTCTAGAGGTTGTGACCCCATCCCTCGTGTCTGTAAAGCCCCTACATAAGCAAGCAGCTAGGACCATGGTTAAATTCAAACAAAATACAAATATCCCTATTGGGTACTCTAGAAAGGCATATATTCACTACCTCCATCCTTCACATTTGCTTGGAAAGAAACAACCAAATCTTTATGAGGAAAGCTAGATCAATACAAATCATCATGGATTGAAAGGGATGTCCAATGGTCTATCCTAAATCCAAGCAACTAAGCCTCAGGGTGAAGTCCTAGTCCAAAAATTGATCCTATAGGCAATGTCAAGCAAGAATTTTCGTTATTGGAGGAAAGTTGCGACATAGGCCCCGTTTGGGAGAGCTTTTCCAAAGTTCTTTTGGAGCAAAAGCACTTTTGGAGTTGTTTGGCAACACTGCTTTTAGTCAAGCTATAGGAAAATGCAGTTTTATGCTTTTAGAAGAAGTTGGGTGATACCTGCTTTTCCCAAAAGCGCTTTTCCGAGAAGTGCTTTTCGAGAAAGCGCTTTTGGAAAAGCTCTCCCAATCAGGACCATAGATAGTTTGGCAAGACTGGCTTATTTGCTAAGGAAACAACTTGGCCCAAGAGGATATGAATGTTACGTCTTGGTCTCCAAGGAGTAAGGACAAGAAAAAAGTCTCTTATAAGAGTAAGTAGTTTGTTTCTTCCTACTTTCCTTTGTTTACATGTTTTTTCTTTTTTCTTTTTTTTTTTTGACAAGAAACGGAGAATTTATATTAAGTAAAAGCTATACAAGGTATACAAACGGACAATAGTCCAACAATACAAAATAAGCCTCTCCAAAATTGGAACCCACCCCCTCAACCAAACGCCCAAGGAAAAGCCTTTCGCTAACTTACTCGCACTAACCCATACAGTCTTCCCATCTCCTCCAGATCCTTTTAGAGAACTCACAGTCCACAAAAATATGTTGACTCGTTTCACCACTAGCCATGCATAAACAACACCAATTCAGGGAGAGATTCCAATTCTTAAAACGCCTTTGGAGAATGTCCGCACAATTTAACCTATCATGAGCAATAGTCCATCCCAAGAATTTGGCTTTTGAAGTAACATGAGCTTTCCATATAAATTCATGGGGAAAGTGAGAGAAAGCAGAGACAAGCTCATGATTAGAACAAAGGTAGTGAAAGAAAGATTTGGAAGAAAACTCCCCCGAAGAATCTAATGACCATGATAGTCTATCATGATTATCAGACAACCGAACACCCTCCAAAATATCAAGAAGGGAAGAAGCTTCGAGATACTCTCTTTCAGGGGATCCCTTCTAAGATGGAGACACCAAGAAGGCCTAACTCCAACACTACCCTCCATCGAAACCCAGAAATCACAAATGAGATGGTTATGCTTGGTCGAAAGTCTAAAAGTATTTGGAAATAATTCACAAAACTTGGATGTACCACACCAAACGTCCTCCCAAAATCTGAAAGAGGCTCCATTCTCCACTTTGAAACAAACAAGGGGAGAGAAAAGCGGGTAGAGGGAATGAATGAACTTCCAAGGACTTCGGTAGACACACTAGCATCCCTTGAGTTTCGTTGAACCCCATGCCGACTAACCACCACTTTGGCCCACAAGGAGTCTTTTTCATTCAGAAACCGCCAAAGCCATTTCCTCGTCAAGGCCTTGTTCCTTGCACCAAATTACCAATTCCCACAAATATGATGATATTTAAGTTCATCTTTTAATGTTTTACCGGATATCCATCTTAATATTCACATTTCTGTTACAATTATTTATTAGCATGTCTCTTTATTACCCAACATTTTGTTCCATAGTGCATGGATGCCTTAATCCAACCTACTTTAATTCTATGGTTAAATCATCTCAGATTTCTCCCTCCTAATGAATAACTAGCCCATATACCAAAAACATTCACTCCTTAGTATCTTGGCTTTTCATCATCACCATCTTTCCATCTCTATGCTAACACTAATTTTTTGTTCTTAACTTAATTCAATCGAAGATTAGTATAGGATTGGCTAATGAAAACCTTCAGAAATTGATTTCCATGCATCCCAACATGAGAATGTGTATACAAGCATATTACGAAGGAGGATCTATCACATCATTCATTTCACCTTCTTTTCTTCCCTCCCCCCCACCCCCCACCCCCCACCCCCCACCCCCTTCTTTTTTTTCTGGGGGGAGGAGGTGTTGAAGGCTTATGAGTGAGTGACCATTTGACCTTGGATGTGGATAAGAAACCTAATGCAAAAACTTCCAAGCAATTGTTAACTGACGCAGAGGACTAATTGAATGATACAAATATAGGGATCTAAGAATCATCTAAAACTCCTACATAGCTATAGCAGCCATACAATTTTTTGAACTCTTCATTGGAACAAGAGGAAATGGATGTTGTCATGTTGGTGCTACATGGAGAAGTGTGACATGTATGAGTGACGATGAGGAATGTCGGTGTTGACTATAGGATCAAAGTCAATGAAAAGACGATCTCATTGGTATGCATCACAAATTTAACTTCAACCTCACCTTCAGTTAAGTTAGCAATGACACTATGTGCACTTAAAGCAACGTGGTTCTTGACACCTAAGGTGCGACTATACCAGGCACAAGGAGAGGAGAATACTTAAGAAAAGCTATGTACAAAATACATAGAAATTTCTATAGCAACATGAAGAAAAATAATAACAAATATGGTGAACTGGAACCACTTAAACCACAAAAAAAAAAAAAATATGCTCAAATTAAGATATCTCCAAAAGAAAATTATTATTTCAATGAAAGACAACGGCTAGAAGTAGTTTTATCTCACTGAAATATGATAGATTTATCAATTATCCATGTTCCAGCAAAGGCATATGGCTCAAGTGACTTTAGCAATAGGACCCAAATAAAAACTAACATTCACACTTGTAATGGAAATTCAGATGTCCCAAGATTTCCAAATAGTGACTTCAGAATAAACCATAACATCTCATCGCCAGGTCAGCATGCTCCAAATGATGTGGAACAAGGGATTTGCAGCTATAGAAAGTATTATAAATTTGCAAGACCATCTCTGATGTGGTAGTTCAAGAGATACAAGCCGTCACCCATAACCAAGGATCGAAAATTCGATTTCGACTTGACTTCGGTCACTTGAAAATTGGAATTAATTCGGAGAAGTTTAATTCAACATGGAGAATTTTTGTAAAAATTCGCTAAATTAGAGAAGTTTAGAGAATTTTTGCATATTTGCTTAAATATTTAGATTTATTGTAGTACAAACTAAAAACTAATATAAATAGACACTTTTAATACAAAAAAATACCAATAAGTGACCTAACAAAATCAATCTTTGTTAAGTGAGTTGATGAATTTGAAATGGTGACTTTTGGTCTTCATTCCTTTTTTTGTTTTGATATTTAATTTTGTGGTGGCTTGCTTCTCAACCATATACTTTGCTAGTTTGAATCCCACCATGTATAATTTATTAGTTTATTACTTAAATGTATTATTTTTTAATCTTGTTTTATATGAGTTAACTAAAAGAAGATGCTCTTGGGGATTGGCTTCGAGGGTGGGGTAATTTTGTGTTATTGTTGGTTTTGGGGCCTTAGCGGTGCCCAAGTGTATAGTTTTTCGTCTCATATATTCATATATACAAAATCTTTTCTTCGTTTCTTTTTTAAAAAAAAAAAAACTTTATTTATTTATTGCTTCTTATCTTCTCTTTTTAGTAAAACATATCTCATAAACTACATAACTTGTTAGGTTGTTAAATTATTTTTTAAAATTTATATTGCTATGTTGGTTGATGAAGTTGAAAATAATACATAATTATTGGTATTTTTTGTTTTCTATGATGAAATAGCATTTTTTTTTTACTTTTCTGTGAATTTCATCGAATTTTATTGAATTTTTATCGATTTTTTGTCGAATTTTTGCATTTTTTAATTGAAAACTAGAAATTTTATCGAATTTCTCAAATTTTATCAAATTATTTCAACAAATTTTTGCATTTTTTATTTTACATCCACTTCGCACTTCGATGGTAAAAAAAAGGGAAAAAATTCGTAGAAGTTCTCCGAATTTCGGGGAATTTTTTAGCCATGTCCATAACCACCTAAATCATTTGCATACAGTTGTACAAAAGATCTAATTGGATTTGAATTCACACACTACAGAGAATATTAAAGGACTAAGGAAAACTACCTTGACCATCTCATTTTGTCCTCGATGAACTTCCCAAGTTTGCCTCTTCTCTCTTCAACAAAACGTCGACATATCTGTTCTACGTTTGTTAAATATACCCGAACTAGTTCTCTCCTGTACTGGCAGTCAAGGCAGCGAAATGGACGGTGCGATTTTTCTCTTCAAGCACAGATAATAATAATAAATAAATAGTTGATTAAAGAACAACTTCTGAGCACAGTAGATCCACTGAAATATAAAATTAGATTTAAGAGAAACATGTAATACAATGGGGGAAGTTATTTGCATATGAATGTCAAAGTAAGGAAGAAGCCATCGGAAGACCCAGAAAAAACAAGCAATTAAACATAAGCAAAAATCAACAACTCTGATCAATTGTGCATAATAATAGTTACAACTGAAACAAGAAAATATCAGGTGATTTTACTTTCCAGACCTCTAAAAAAACATTAGAACCTCATCAACTCACATAATTTCTACAATCCAACTGAATTGCATCACTCAATAATTGTGCATTAAGCAAACAGAGTATCAATTCAAATCCTTTACATTCATATTGGGTTGTAGAACCCTATGTAAGACCCAATCAACACACCCAACATTTGTGTAACAAATGCACAACACCACCCCATTAGACTCAAAGATGCAGCATGACCATGGTAGTCAAAATCGTGAATCATTTTGAGGTTTAATGAATTGAATCAGGATTCGGATTGATGAACCGTAAGATTGATGACACATATGTGAATTATGTATTTGTATATATTAAGTATATATAGGGTTATAAAAACATTAGCCTTTTTTTAGCAAATTCACGATTCAAATCAATTCACCACGATTCAACTAGCGATTCACTTCTGATTCGGACAAATTCACTTACGATTCGGACCGATTCACTTACTATTCAAACCGATTCACTTACGATTCACAGGTATAGCGATTCGCAACTCTGATTCAAATCGTTTTGGGGTGAATCGAATCATGAATCATACGATTCAGCGATTCTAACTACTATGAGCATGACTTCAACCTACATAACATGCACAGAACTTTTAGGTGCCACCTTAGTTTTAAAAAATCCAAATAATTCAAATCAATCAAATTGGTTCAAATTGGTTTGGTTTCATTGTTTGTCACGGTACAGTTTATTATACATTTAAGAAACCAATTATCTTCAGTTTGGCTTAGGTTTCATCTTGAAACTAGCATTGTCAAGGCGATGTCAAAGCGATTGGTTTCATCTAGGTGAGGTGAGGCCTATGACATGCAGATAATATTCTATTATAAGCCCCTAAACCCTGTATATAAAATAGATGCCTATTCCATAATATAAGAGTCAATTCTTTTGTAACAAAAAGATTAGGCAGCATTTGGTTTGTGATTTGGATGCTATCTAAAAATCCAAAAACAAGGAAAACATGTTTGGTTAGTCTTATCCAAAAAAACATTAAAAGAATTTTAGTAAGAAACAACATGTTTTTAGAAAACAATAAAAAGCCATTTTCCAAATTTTTCATTTTTTGGATTGTATTCTTGTTTTTGAATCACAAACCAAACACAACCTTAACTTTATTTTACATTTCTCAAATTTTGTGTCGACAAATTAAAACTTTAGTAACATATTAAAAATCAATACAAGTTGGCATATAGTGAAAGTATAATGATTAAAAGAGCCATGCTCAATGTAATACTTATAACAAAAAAGATAAAATTTGCAGCAAATGCATTATAACAAAAATAAAATCAAAATTACAAAAATATGAAAAAAAAAAACATAACTTGCATAATGGAAATATAAAGATGACTCTAGAATTAAAATTTATGTGAATGTTAAAACTATAGGGCAACATATATAACAATATGAAGGAAAAAAGAACCTTACGCCTTATAAATTTACGCTAATCCCTTACATTTTTAAAAAAGTTTCAAAGAACCCCATTGTTTGCCTTAAATATGGCCTAGGCAATTCATTGCAAAATGGCCTAGACGATGGCCTAGTCGTTGGCTAAGTGTAGCCTTGACAACATTGCTCGAAACCGAATCGAACCAACATTGGTTTTGTTACTCCGACACCCAGCATAAATGTTTCATCATATAATAATCTAGAATTCCAAACCCAATTTGTATTATGTAGAAACTTTCACAATAAAGCCATGGTTAGACAATATGAAATTGATATAATAAAGAATTTTGTAGGTCTAAACATCAAATATCAGTTAATCACGTTTTAAGAACATGAATACAGCCTAATAAAAGTCCTACAACATTTTGTTCTTTCAAATTTAATGGAATATGTCGATCATTTCCCATTCTAGAGGTACTCCACTTGACCAATTTTTTAAAAATTCTATAGTTAATATCTTCTTTTTATTTCTCCCTCGTGATGAAAAACAAAGCTTAAAGAGTTTTAACACTTTGATATCTTTAACTCTTATTCTTTAATGTCTAAAATAAAAAGGGCAGCCCAATACACGAAGCAACTGCCTATGCAAGGTCCCAAGGAAGGGTCAAATCACATTTCGATCTACTGCATGCAGCTTTACCTTGCTTCATAAGAGGTTATTTTTACGACTCGAACCTGTGACCACATGGTCACACCACAGCAACTCTTACTGTTGCGCCAAGCGGTGTTTTCAAGGCCACAACTAGTCCATTGCCCCGGCCATTTGGAGCTAAATTGCCTAGGCCATACTTAAGACAGACCATGGGGCTCTTTGAGTTTTTTTTATACTATACGGGGGTTGGTGTGTTTATATATAAGGCGTAAGGGTTCTTTGTCTTTATATTGTTACAATATGGTTATATATCTAAAAATATTAGCATAACTTTTAACTCAAGTGGTATCCTTGTAATTCTATTATGAAAGTTATCTTTTCTTTATTTTTTAATTATGATATTTTGTTTTCTTTTTATTATATTGCTGCAAATATTTTTCCATTTTGTTATACTTATAAATAAGTATTACATCAAACATGGCTCTTTAAATCATTGGCACAAATTTATGATTTTTGGACATGATTTCATTTAATATGAAGTGTTTTTATTATTTTTTGACAATTTAACATTCATTATAAAACACATTAGATACATATAATTTTACATATGAATTATCTAGGGACCTATAAATAAATATTTTAGGTGCCTAGGCCTCGCCTAGGCCACATCTCGCCTAAATAAGGCAAATCATCTAGATTGATCCTTGGCGCAAGGCTCCCCTTCTTAATGTTTAATGTCTCTTGACATATATTTCTACATCTACTAAAACTATATTTCATGTATTTAGTCTTATTGTTAATACTTTTAAACCTTATAGATTCAAAAATTTCTCTTCAAACTTCTAATTTAAGGTTAACTCTTGATTTATTTCAATCAATTAATAGAAAAAAGATAGAGCCTTAATGCTAATCCTAATGCAAGCACACGGCAATCTGATAAATAAGCATTATTTACAGGTGCCTAATGTCTAATGTCTCTTTACATATATTTCTACATCTACTTAAACTATATTTCATGTATTTAGTCTTATTGTTAATACTTCTAAACCTTATAGATTCAAAAATTTCTCTTCAAACTTCTAATTTAAGGTTAACTCTTGATTTATTTCAATCAATTAACAGCAAAAAGAAGGCTTCATGCTAATCCTAATGCAAACACACGGCAATCTGATAAATAAGCATTGTTTACATGTGCCTAAATTATTTAAAAACCAAATGCATATACAAAAAGACATAATTATAATAGTAATGCAACTACCAAGAACAAGAATCCAAGAAATGAAAACACATGAAAAAGGCTTCTCACACATTTTAAGTTTTGAAAACACAAATATTCAAATAATAAAGCCATAACATTATTTCTAATGCTTGCTTACGCATAATATTAACCTTGAAACTAATATAAAAAAACACTTTAGAAAGAAAGAAAGAAAAAAAGAAAAAAAAAGACAACTATAACTATAGAGGTTGAACATAGCTCTATTCAAGTACTCAATCGAAAATTTATCACGCTTTTTAGTTAAGTCCCCATATCCACTAATTTCAAAAAGAATAAGTCTGGCCTCTAGATAGATATCCATGTCTAACACCCATATGCCATACCCAACTCTGTAATATAGCCCATGAAATGAAAGTTCTTCGATCTTCGTCATAGCCCATGAAATGCAAGTTCTTCAATCTTCATCAAATTTTGATCGAATTTTTTTAATCATAATTACAAATTAAATTCAAACAATAATTACAAAAGGTCCATTAAAGTCAGGCAACAAAATCAAAATAAGTCGCAAAATTCCACAAATTTCTTTGCATTATTACTTTTTTAATACAAAGTTGTAAGAAAAAAATTATAAAAAGAAAAAGCAATACTAACCTCAGCTTTTATTAAACAATGTTCCTAAAGAATGAAAATATATGAGATTGAAGCTCAATCTCACAAGTTTCTGGTAGAACTAAAAGAAAAATAAAATAAAATAACTCTAATGTTAGCTTAAAAGAGGAAATAATATGCAGTTTTTTACTATGAGTAATCATTAATCAACCAATAAATCTCCAATATATGTTAAGATAGATGTGATAAAATATTTTATATCCCACACAAATGTGTGCTAAGTTGGGAAAACGTTTTGTTGAGTTGAGTTGAGTTGAGTTGAGTTGAGTTTTACACAATGTGTGCTAAGCAATACAATGACCAATCTTACTTTAAACTATTATATTGAAAAATTTAGTATCTTGTGAGTAGTATATAATCATGGTTCTTTAAGGATATGTAGAAAGACCCATGGATTTTTCCAACATCAAAATGAAATTCTCTATACTTCTCTAAGATCGCAACTTCGTACAAAAATTCTCCAGAACTTCTTCTAGAATTACATAAGCTTTTGAGGGAAGTCAAATAAACCCAAACTGTTAAAAAAAATTTATATCCCCTTCCCACCTTCTTTACAAATTGCCTATGCAGTTTGATCCTAAAATATCAAAGCAATAGCCTAAGAACTGCCCAAGTGACACCATGATAACACTGTTGGAAGTCTTTCTTCCTCTCAAGAACATTCTCAATAATAAATAGGCTTCATGGTTTGCATAATTTCGGCTCTTAATCAACCCCTAATAATTCTCCCGCAATTTTATCATATAAGACAATTTGTTATCTCAGTAATTTGCACAACTTGGAGTATCTTCTTTATTTTGGTACGTAGGTATGGAAATACTTTTCCCCCACTCATCAAGCATTTTGTTAGAAATGTTATTACATAACTTTTAAAACCAAAAACATTATTTTGCAAGACATGCTGGTGGAAGGCCACAGATCAAAAAGGCATACATTAGTTCTAGTAAGCTATCTTTATGCTATGGTTTTGGGGATTGGCTGCTCAGATGGAACAGCATACTTGAAGCTTTGTAATTCTCCATTGGGGCACCTCGTCCTTTGGCTTTTTATTTATCTATTAATATATAATGTTTCTTGTCAAAAAAAAAAAAAAGAAAGGCATACAAAAATGCAGCATTGCATATATTTCCACAATTACATCCTTGCTCCATTCAATCCACTGAAAAACAGGAGGTTTCCACTCAGGATATCAAGACTCAATGATAGAAAGCAGAAACTTAAATCAAAAGTACCATATATCAGCCAGAAAAAAAAAAGACAGTCAAGGGCACCAGCAGCTTAGAGATGAGAATACCACAGACAAAATAAAGGCAAATGAAATCCTCAAAAAGCATAATAAATTTCTCAAAACAAACGCCAAGTAAGGAAAAAAAAGAAAGAAATACCAGATGGCATCAAAAGAAAAAGCTTTATGCAAACAGATAAACCAAAAATAGTTTTGGGTAAAATTAGTTAAAGAACAAATACCGGATGACTTGGACTTGGGCCTTTATAACAAGGGTATCAGAAACAATAAACCCATCTAGCACTTTAGATAGCTCCATAAATTTTTTCCACCCCCAATCATGCTCTTTCTTCCAAAACCGATGCAATGTATCTGCAAAACGCCCATTAACTATATTACATCAAAAAGAATTAAATTAGAAGGTCCATTAGAAAACCTTACACTCAAGGAAATCTACCAACCAGAATATTTAGACTTCTTTGGATCTTTATTTACCACAGCTATTGTGAACTGAGCAAAATGGCTCCATCCTGGAAACGATGTTCAGTATAAGAAATTTTAGATATGATGTTTACCACACCACAAACATGATCACAGAGATCAAAATTAAAAATATCATCAAATCCATAAAACCTGGAAGAAGTTTGTCATGATTAGCAACACAAAGAAATAAAGACAGATGGTTGCAAACGTCACATCCTTGAGGGTAGATTAATATGTACCTGAAAAACATTAACAAGATTTAGCCAAACCAACCAAGGGTCATGCCTTGTATACAAAACCTTAGCACACTTTTAACATCAATTATTAGAAAATATCCTAATTAACACTTCAAACTTCAATAATTATTAAGATCAATGTTGTCAATGCATCAAGGCGATGTCTAGGAGAATGGCCCCATCTAGGAGAAGCGGTGCCTAGGCATGGCCTAGGTGAGGCCTGAGCATTGCAAATAATATTTATTTATAGCTCCCTAAGTAAATAATTAATTAATTTTGCGCATACAAACTTTTATATATACATACTACTCCATAATATAGAAATATCTCATGTAAAAATAAAAGATTTAACTATATTTTACACTCTTCAATTTGTATCCACAAATTAAAATCAGAAAAACATTAAAAAATAAAACAAGTTGGCATACAACAATAGCTAAATAGAAAATCATAATAAGAAAAGTAGAAAAAATAAAAAGAAACATGGATATAATTTGCATATTGAAAATATATGACACTAGAATTGAAAGTTATGCTAATGTTGAGACTATACACAAGAACAATATGAAGAAAAAAAACATTACAATTTATATTTTTAATCATATCTATATGAACCCCCTTCAATTTTTTAATTTTCAAAGAGCCACATTGCCTGTCTTAAGCATAGCATAAGCGACTTAGTTGCAAATTGCCTAGGTGATGGCCTAATCATGGCGTAGGCGATGGCCTATGCCTTGACAACACTGATTAAGATACTAAAAAGATATTTGAAAAAATTTAATGTTTGAATGTTGCTCAACTAATTCTGTGAAATCCAAGCCATTGCATCATTAAAAAAAGTTGTATGAAATACTAACGAGTATTAAAATGAAGTACGATAAGAGAGAAAGTCGCATACCATTTGTATCCACCAACCTCAAAAGCATTGCTTCGAAGTTCTCTTTTGCTAATCTGTGAGAAGTTCTCTATCTTCCACGTAAACTTTCCATAAAGCTCAGAAGGTTTTGGCCCTGCAAAACAGGTTAGCACCCCAAATATTATACTGCAGCAAGGCTAGAGTATTTCAAATGGCAGTAAAAACAAATTCCTCCAATGAAGTGTCGAAAATGGAAAATGTAATGCATTCATATTGATACTCCATAAATACCTCATTCACTATTAGGTTGTATTTGTTACATCCCAGGCTATTTTGAACTATTAGGAAACAAGAGTAGAATTTGGGCAGCCAAAAAAAAAACACACACACACAAAATAACTGTAACTGAAACAAAGATATTTGATAGATAAATGGAGAACTAAAATGGATAAAATAAAATAAAAATTAAAGCTATCCATAGAATATAGGGTTGCCGCTACTAGCAGCAATGGGGAAAAGGAGATAGAAATTGGCTAAGATGCTTTGGACATCCAAGAAGAAAGTTGATAAATTCACAGATGGAAAAGGAATAGAATGCAAAATGTTGCTAAAAGTAGATTAAAACTGACTCAACAAAAGTAGTAAGAGAAGACAAGGGTACTTTCAATCTGATGAAATTTACAATAGAACAAGTCACATTGCAAAACAAGATTTAAGCAAAAATAATGATAAGACTTTTAATTGTTATCATAGCCAATGTGCGAGGCTCCCACCATTATGAGTTCTACGGAAGGGTCAATTATATACAACCTCACCCCCACCATGCAAGGATATTTCCATATTTGAAAACTCATGCCCTCCTGGTCATAATGGAGTGTTGTGCTAAGCTCTCCTCCAATCATTGCTTAGATGAGGAAAGTAAATGTGAAACAAGGAATGATACTCAAATCATGCATAACTTAAAAAAAGGACCATCTTATCCCATTTAAGCAGGGGCACCTTTTTAATTTTCTGTGAAAAGTATCTATAAAATGCACAAAGTTGCTGCAAAACTACGTCCCAGATGGTCCAAAAGTGAACCAAAGGTTTAACGTCAACTGAAATATGGTCCTAGCGAAGAACAATTGCATCTGACCATCTTTAATGAGGCTGCCCCGATCTCAGAGTGAAATGCACTCCAAATTATTCCGTAAAATGTTTGCATATTACATGAAAATAATATCAAGCTGTGCCAATATCTCTTACAATGTCATCTATGTTCGAGCTTCAAGATTGCAATAAACATGCATTCTGATGATTCAGATAATTGAACATTACTTATGCAGTGATATTCAGTTGGGCCCTTATACTCGCAAATTAACATTTGGTACAAAGGAATTCATGGTCTACTTTTATTGCACTATATCTTTTTCTAAGTGACACAAACAATTGTGAAGAAACATATTGATGAAAGCAAAATACTAAATATGTAAGTTATTCCAAAAATTCTATTACACACCTTAATGGTGAAGATTAGCTTTTATACCTAAAGAGTTAATAATCAACCCATGAACTTTTCCAAAGGAAACTTGCACTTGATTTTTTTTTTAACCTTTTTTTTTTCTTTTTCTTAATTTTTATGAGAGTGTTCCAGTCTCCTTTTAATTTAAAATAGTTTCATCAACCGCACAAGCAGATTTAGTCAAATAGCTGCATAATCATTCGAATGGTAACTCAAAAGCCAATCAGTTAGTTAATTATTGACTCTATACAACTGCATGGATCAATGTATCTTTTTCTATTTTCTTTTCTTTATTTTTTGCTTGTTCCATTTGTTGGGTCTTCAATATAAAAAGCCACAATAATTTATATGACCCTCCCTTCTTCAAACCTGAGAAATAACAGATCTTCCAACGAACACCACCCAAAACAAAAGACTAGACTCGTACCCCAAGTATAAGTTTCAATTGACTAAAAGAATATCATATATATATATATATATATTAAAGCAGAAGACAAATATAGGAATTTATCTTTTCTGTGGTCAAATGGAAGCACTCGTCCGCATTCAAGCATATTATGTTATCCACTAAACTTATTTGAGAAAAAACATAAAAAAGAAGCAATGTCAAGCTTGTGAATGTTTTAACATCCAATGAACTTAAAAACAAGAGATAACCATCAATTCACCAAACAACAGCAAATCCACAAACCCATCTTCATCCAACTTGTTTTCATATGTTTGCGAAGAAGCATGAAAAATATAGCAACTTGCCAAGATAAGCAGAAAAGAGGATAAAAAAAAATATTGAATGAGCAGAGTACCATGATATGCAGCAACAAGGAGTATAACTCACCACAATCATCATCATCGTCATCCGTATCCCAGTAAGGAGGCGAGGTGGATGGAGTGCCATTCTCCACTTGTTCGCTGGACCGCCATTCCGCCAGAGCCTCCCCGGACTGGCAACGCTGTCCACTAGATATCCCATCCGAAGACCTCCCAACCCCGTAATCCTCACTCACGATCCCGGACATTTTCCCCCGACCTACGCTTCCACCACCTGCAAATACCACCAGATTGATATACCAATGATTTTTTTCCAAAACCACATAAATACAACACGAATTGAACAATAAACGCCCTTTTTTTTCAAATAAAATCTCTTCAAATCTTGATAACAAACCCCCCATCCCATGAGCAAACCATATTTTTTCTCAGACACAACGGATTCAAAAACAAAATATGAAACCCCATTTTTCATCAGAAACAAGAAGAAGAGAAGCAAGACCTATGTTTTAGAACACGGATTTCAATAAACCCTACAATCATATAACAAAATACACCGACTCATCACCATAAAAAAATAAACCTAAAACCCACATTCACAAAAAAGAATTGTTCAAAAAGCAAGATCGGAGACGCATTAAAAACCCCTAAAAATCAGATAGCTTCGCGAAAGTCGAAACCGGCGGATAATCAAAGCGAATAATAATAAATACGATCGAATTAACAACGAGAGATGAAAAGATTCGTACAAGAATCAGAAGAAGAGAGAGGTTAAGGCAGGATTGAGAGATCGAATCAAAGAATAATACCAAGAACGAAGTAGAGCAGAAGAAGAGCTGGGTTTCGTTGGTTAAACGCCGTTTTACCTCGCTCTCAAAGAAGGCGAGAGAAGAGAACGAGAAGAGATTCGGGGGGGGTCGGGAGAACAGCAACGCGAACGCTAAAATAAAAATATAACAAAAATATATATATAAGAAAGAGATATGTATGGAAAACAAGGGTTTTCTTTTCCTCTCTCTATCTCTAACTCTTTCTGTCTTCCCGTTCCCCCTAAAAGAAAAACGTAAAAATATTTTTTTTTTTCTTTTTCTTTGGAAAAAAAAAAGAAGAGAGAAGTTGTTGTAAAAAATATATATATATAGAAACAAACGCTAGGTTCTCTCATCTCATGTGTGTTAACCCCTATAATTCCACGTGGAAACAGCTCTCTTGGCCCACGGCTGTGTCCCCTCCGTGTCCTATAAAAAAAATTTGACCATTTTTTGTGATAGGCTTACGACACTTTTGCTTCTAAGTCTTTTTTTTTTTTTTTTTTTTTTTTTTTTTTTTTTTTTTCAAGCGAAATAGTAGACCTTTTTTAATTTTAGCACCTTTAAAAATTAAACTTTTATATAAAAACGTTCTTAGTACTTTACTTACTTTTATTGAGGCGACCACTTCTTAGTTTACTTCTTGGTTTGCTTCTAAATCTCTACTATTTAGCATTATCATGATATGCATAATCAAACTAAGTGCTTCATTATGCACTAATTACTAAATGAGATAAATTTATCTTTTTATTTTTTTTTAGATAAATATGAAATTTGAATAAAGATTAGTGATATATCCAAATACCATGAGAAGCATTATTAGGGTTAAATCTTATAATCATCCTAGTCTAATTTTCTAAGATGTAGCCAACAAGAGGGATGTATTTGAGGTCGAACCCCTAAGTGTATCTCCATCGTGTGAAAGGTATTCATGTAATATAGCACAAGATCAAGGGCACATTCGTCACACCTCACTAGATTAGTAAGAAATGTTACAAATGAAAATTAGTTAATGTAATGACAAGAACTGTAAAGCAAGAATGTGGTTGCACAATCCCTAATGCCCATTTTCCCAAACACGACCTAGTTGCACTTGCCCCTTGGTCATAGCCACGGCCGAGGGTAAACACACCCTCGACCAAGTCCAACGATGAGTTTTTAGCAGCCTTGACTAAGATTCTTCCTCCCAGAGCTTTAGCATTTTGGCTTCACATCTCATCTACTTTGCAATAATCAAGCATCCCATACGTCTTTTACAAATACAATATGTTATACATGAAAATAGTCTCATCCATATTGCAAGGCCTTCTCATATCTCGAAGAAAAGGTTATTTTCCTCATCCCCCTCATGGCAACAACTTTAATATTTTTTTTCTAATCATGACAAGATCATTAATGCATGACTTAAATTGTTGAAATCAAAAAGATCTTGGACCTCAACTCTAAAAAGAGACATCCCAACAAGAAAAATGTATGTTCTCTAGATCCAGGTTGCTCAACTTATTTTGCTTCAAAGTTTAATTTAGGCATTGAAGTGCCTTCGATGGCACCCTAAATGTCACCTCTATTTTGCAGGGTGCTCACAATGTCCATGCGAAGATTAAGTTCTATGGACATTCTTTCAACCCATAGAAAATGAAGCTACCTTCTTCTCTAGTGTTGATTGGGTCACATGGATATGCTCCTTGGACCCAGCAAAGAGATAGTTACAATTTTGCATCAAACACCTCTACTCCAAATGTCTTGCCTCAAAATGCTCCCTAAGTTGGCATTCTTGATCATACGTGGCCTATGAAGGACAACAAAAAAGAATTATTACATACAAAAAATAATACATCACCCTTATAAACAAACTCAAACCTCACCTACTCGTAGTAACAATCCGTTTCCTCCAAAAAAAAAGGTCTATATTAGCACCACGAAAGCTTTGATCCCTATCATACTTGATTCTAGTCCTTGTCAAGCCTACAAACATCCCGATAAGGGGTTTTGTTGACTTGGAAGAAGAAAACCCCGCATGCCTTTGAAACCCTCTCACATGAGGAGGGGGAATGTTCTTTGTAACACCCCATACCTTTCGTCAAACCTTTTTGTTAACTTGTACGTATCGTCAGACGTATTTATATGTGTATACGTATGTAGGTGTCTGTAAAATGAATGTTTGTATGTATCCTAGTGTAATAGGAACATTGAGACCTCAGATATGGACTTTAGGGTGGAAAAAGTTAGAAAAATGTAAGTTTGGACACTAGGAGCTTGCTCCTAAAGTGGTAGAGCACGCTCCCCTCCTAAACTGGTAGAGCACGTTCCCCTGAGACAAAATTCTATTTTGAGTTTTGTGCAGGGGAGGAGCGCGCTCCCACCTTAGGGAAGCGTGCTCTAGTAGCGGTAGACAAAATCAAGCCCTTTGGAAAAATGGAAGAAGCCTGCTCCCCACATGGGAGAAGCACGTTCCTTTCAATGACAAAAGACAACCTATTTTTCTGGGCAAGGAAGAGTGTTGCAACCCGTTCTCGGATAACATCATGACCGACACAAAATACCATATACGCCCTACAAAGACATATACGACACCCTGTAAACCTCTCATTGAAGACCCCAATTTTTCAAAAAATTTCGATAGAGTCTCCCCATAAAATTGACAAAATCACAAGTCCAAATGCCACCTGATAAAACATTTTTCAATTTCACAAATTATCATTTCATTTTCATGGCATATAACACATCCACAAAATTTCTAGTGATCCTAGATCCCATATAGCATTCATAAAACATCCCATATCCCATCTATGTGATAAATTATACATATATCAAAGTGTTACATATATATAAATCAAAATATCAATATTTGTAACTTCTCAGAGGAACACACATCAAGGAAAGATAGTATAAGAGTCTGCTACTCCCCACATGCTTTGTCCTTTCCATTAGAACTTGAAATGTTTGAGAAGAAAGAGTGACCAATCACAAGCTTAGTGAATATTTCTATACTATGACATCATATATGCATTTATAAAAATCATGCTTAATAAAAACAATTTAAATGATCATATGCAGAGATGAAAAATATATATTACATGCTCAACATATAATGAATCAATGTAATTCCTTTTTAAAATATGCAATACACTTTGAAAATCATATTCATTTCCCTCATTCTAAGTAATTAAGTGAATCTGCTCCTCATGTACACCAATGAGGAGTGCACCGACCTCAAATTACCTATACATAAAACCAAGTCATTCTTATGTCTCTTACCTCCTTAACGGGAATGCACCGACCAATATTACTAAAACGTTAATCAAGTGAGTCTGTTCCCATAGGCATAGTCCCATAAAAATGCTTGACACGTTAATGACATACTTAAGTAGGTCCAATGACATGCTTCAATGCTCAAAGCCATTTCATGATTTTTAATAACAATGCATATATTTATACTAACATGCTTATCATTTCATAAACCATTTCATATAATACAATGCCATATAAGAAACCAAAGTAAAAAAATACTCACAATATAAGACTTTTCAAACCTAAGCCCTATCTGTCGCGACCCACTTTGCACTAGTGACATCACGACCGACACATAATACTATATACGTCACACCGACGTATACAATACTATGTCAGCCTTCTTATACCTCAATTTTCATAAAATTTTGGCATAATCTCCCCTTAAATATTGACTATCACAAACCTAATTATCATAATCAAAACATTATTCAAATTTATCCTCACATCATACCACAAACCATCACATATGTCATCACTCCACTCATCTAGTGATAATATATATACATATGATGTTAAATATACATAACCCCAAATAACAAGTTCTCAATCCTCAAATAATACATACATAAGAAAAAGAAACTAAAGAGTCAGGTACTCTCTACCTGAAATATTTGAGAAAAATGGAGTGAGCTACAACAAGCTCAGTGAATATTTCTAACAATGACCCTATATATACATTAATAAATAAAACATGCATGCTGAGCAATTCCATTTATAAATAACATAAAACATGGAAAGAAATACATACATGATCATCATAATTTCCATTACAAGAGATGCAACAATGGATTCAAACATTTATATCAATCTCCCTCCTTCCAAGTAATAGAGTGGGTCTAACCTCTCATTTGGCCACAACAAGAGTAGCCGCAGTTCTCTCATTACTCATTTTCATATAATCATCAATTTTGGGTTATAAATCCAACCAGGACAATCCTTTAGTTGTGAGTACAAATCTAGTTAGTCACATGGGACTAGTTCCCGAGGCTTACCCAAGAATCGACTTCATGCGGTTAGTCTGCTCTTGCAAATCTAGCGCATGCTTCATTTTAAAATCATTTCATGAATTCAACTCATGCACAATAATCATAATATGTTTATTCAATCAAAAGTATTTTATATCTATAATGCCATATATAGAATAACCATATTAAAAAATACTAACAGTGGCACCGCGTAGACCTACTCTCTACGACCACTCTAATATCCGTATCAAATCAACAATATAATCTTGTCATATATTCATTCCCAGATAATCCATAATCAATTGTCAAATCATTATAATTTATTTTTTTATCAATTAGTCATTTAATTCTAACTCTCCAATTCATACAATTAATTCTCATAATTCCATTCCGGTCTAAAAATCACGTGAGGCATCCCAAATATTTTACACGACCCTCATGATTATTTTTAAGGTAATGGACAGTGAAAACAAGCCTTTCAACCACATTTCCACTAATATCCAAGTTTGCCGTATTTACCGAATTCAGTCAGGCATATACTAAAAATATTAATCGATACCCAAAAATCATAATTTTGGTATCAAAATGTCTGGAATTCAGTTCTCTATAATTCTATGATTTCAAACCGGGATTTCACCGAGTTTGGCATGGTTCCAAAGGCCCCCAATGTCAAATTTAGTTTTCGGCAACTGTACCGGCCCCAATATTGCAAATAGACACAAACAAACCACATATCTAGTATCTACACATCTATAAGAGTGATAATATATCATTTCTATGTGTTTCCACTCAAAGTGGGTCCAAACTCTATTTTTGAAAACAAGGTAAAATACCTCCTATAACAAAATTATACTGGTAGGAATGTCATGCACCAGTTAAAAATCAATTTTGTAACGAAAATGGCTTATCGATACCTCGAATTTGGCAGCAAAACGCAATTTTTTTTTCCTGTGCCCCCTTTCTCTCTTGCTTTTTTCTTCCTCTGGTTCGTCTCCTCTTCTTTCTCTTAACTTTTATTTTTTATTTTTTTAAAACACGTTAATAATAAAAAGAGAGAAGATGAGCATCCAAATGATTTGATCCCATGCTACGAATATCATTTAGTAAAACAACTCCCCCATCTTATTATTTAATTCATTAAATCATTTAACTTTAATTCATTCATTAAATCACGTAATTACCAACTTCATTTAATCACCAACTCAATTCACCAAATTGAATTTATATTATTCATTTAATAATTTTATTTATTTACTAATACCCCTTACATTTAGCATGTATTTTCATACACACGTATATTTGGCTCCTACGTATAAAATATGCATATTATACATCTTGGTGCGCGTATAAGTCAACATAGGTATTTGATTAAAACTACGGGATGTTACAATCTCCCCAACTAAAGGAATTTTGTCCTCAAAATTTAAAAGGAAGGAAAAATATACCTCAAGTGGTGAAAAGATCAGGAAATGTCTCCCGCATCTAGTCCTCGCACTCCCAGGTTTGCTCCTCATTATCATGAAATTGCCATTTGACTCTGACCAAAGGGACTTCCTTGTTCCTCAGTTTCTGAACCCTCCTGTCAAGAATCTAAATGGACTTCTTTTCATAAGTAGCATCCTCCCCAACTTGTAATTGTGTTACATCTAAAATATGTGTCGAGTCTGGATACTTTATTGGGTCTGTATGATATTTCCTTAACATAGAAACATGAAATACATTGTGAACACCGACCAACTGAGGAGGTAGAGCAATCCTATGCCCTAGCGGACCAATCCTCTCTAAGACCTTGAACGGCCCAATAAAACACGGAGCTAATTTTCCTTTTACCCCAAATCGCATTTGACCTTTCATCGGAGAGACCCTTAACAATATCAGGTCTCCCACTGCAAACTCTAAAGGCCGATGTCTATTGTCATAATAACTTTTCTAACGATCCTTGGCCGTTTTCAATCTTTTCCTGATCTGCTTCATTTTTCGTGTGATGCACAACAACTTTCCGCCCCAATAACTGTGCATCTCCAACTTCATACCAGCAAGCTGGAGATTTACATGGCCTGCCGTACAAAGTCTCGAACGGTGCCATGCTAATACTGGTCTGACAGCTGTTGTTATAAGCAAACTCACACAGTGAAAAAAAATGCACTCCAAGTCCCACCAAACTCCAATATACACGATCTGAGCATATCCTCTACCATCTGAATCACCCTCTCAGTCTGTGGGTGAAACGTTGTACTGAGACGAAGATGGGTACCAAATTTAGTCTGCATACTCTGCCAGAACCTCAAAGTAAACCACGGATCTCTATCCTACACAATGGAAACGGGCACCCCATGCAATCTCACGATCTCACGTATATACAGTCTGCTTAGTCTGTCAATCGAGTCTTTGGTGTTCATTAGAAGAAAGTGCGCAGATTTCGTCAATCGGTCAACTATCACCTAGATGGCGTCATATCTACCCTGAGATTTGGGCAAACCTATAATGAAATCCATAGTAATATGCTCCCATTTACATTCAGGAACGGATAATGGTTGCATCAAACCTCCGAGCATCTTGTGTTCAACCTTTACCTATTGACACACCCCACATTTCTGTACATACTCAGCTACATCTTTCTTCATCCCACTCCACCAAACAATCTTTTTCATATCATGATACATCTCAGTAGACCTTGGGTGAATAGTATACTGAGATCTATGTGCTTTCTAAAGTAACTCAACCCTCAAGTCTTTATCTATAAGAACCCATAATCTCCCCTGAAAATGCAGAACACCATCCAGATCTCTATGCCAATCAACTTTGTCTGCTCTATCAGCCCACGAATCATACATAACAAAATCAGGATCATGCTCCTACAGATCTTTAATCCTCTGAATATGAGAATCTGTCGGCTGAATATGCATCTGAGCACAAATATCCACGTGTGGTGCCATAGAGAGGACACTCATCATAGTCACTCTCTCCAAAAGTCGCCACTCATGGGCCATCTGACAAGCCACCACACTGGTCTCAATTCGTTTCCTACTCAATGCATCAGCTACAACGTTGGCCTTCCCAGGATGATACTCCAATGTGAATTCATAATCCTTCAGGAACTCAAGCCATCTACTATCTCATATTAAGTTCTTTCTGGTCAAACAAATATTTCAGACTCTTATGGTCTGAATATAGTGCGAACTTTTCACCATACAAAAAATGCCTCCACAATTTCAAAGCAAACACAATGGCTGCCAGCTCCAAATCATGCACATGGTAATTCTTCTCATGCACCTTTAATTGTCTAGATGCATATGCAATCACTCTACCCTGCTGCATCAACACACATCCCAGATCAGAGTGTGATGCATCAGTATAAATCACTAACTCCTTTCCCGGCTCTAGAAGTACTAAAACTGGTGTTGTGGTCAACTTCTTTTTCAGCTCAGTGAAAAAATTTTCATAACCATCAGTCCACACAAATGACACATTTTTCTTGGTCAACCTAGTAAGTGGAACAACTAATATGGAAAATCCCTCCACAAACTTTTTGTAATAACCTGCCAAACCTAGAAAACTACGAATCTCTGTCATAGTGGTCGGTCTCGGCCAATCAATAATCGCCTCAACCTTAGCAGGATTAACAAAAATACCACCAGTACTAACCACGTGACCCAAGAATCTAACTTCATTTATCCAAAACTCACATTTACTGAATTTAGCAAACAACCTATGCTTCTACAGTGTCTGTAATGTGATTCTGAGGTGCTGCTCATGCTCCTCTTTGGTTTTGGAATAAATGAGAATATCATCAATAAATACAATAATAAACTGGTCCAGATATGGCTTAAATATCCTTTGCATCAAGTCCACGAACATGGCTGGTGCATTTGTCAGTCCAAAGGGCATCACTAAAAATTCATAATGGCCATATCTTGTTCTGAACGTAGTTTTAGATACATCCTCTTCCCGTATCCTCAACTGATGGTACCCAGATCGCAAATCAATCTTATAAAAGAAGTTGACACCATTCAACTAATCGAATAAATCATCTATACGTGGTAGATAATATTTATTCTTTAGAGCCACCCTGTTCAACTGACGGTAATCTATACACAGTCTAAGAGTACCATATTTCTTTTTCACAAATAACACAGATGCACCCCAGGGTGACATACTTGGGGTAATAAACCTTTTTTTTCATTTACTCATTTAATTGCACCTTGAGTTCCTGTAACTCTTTTGGTGCCATTCTATATGGTGGAATGGAGATAGGTTTAGTATCAGACATCAACTCTATAATAAAGTCAATTTCCCGTGGCGGCGGTTACCCTGACAAATCATCTGGGAACACATCAAAATACTCACATACCACAGGGATATCTGACAACTGAATACCCTTATCCTTTTCCTCCACTGGAGGTATGTAACACCCCATACTTTTGATAAAAAATTCTACGTTGACTTATATATATATGAGGGGTATAATACGTGTATAAGTACACGAAAGTCATATGCCTGTGTGTTAAGTATGCATGTGTATGTGTTTGTGTGTTTATGAAGCACAATTAAATTATTAAAATAATAAGCGTTAACTTGGATATGTATGTATATATAAATTAAATTTTAAGGTGGGGAGTTGGTTAACTAACTAGCATCGGGAGCATGGGATCAAATTTTTTATACTTATCTTTCTCACTCCAACATTTGTGAAGGAAGAAAAAACAAAGAAAAAAAAGGAAGAAGAACGAAGAAAAGAAACAGGAGAAAATGAGGAAACGCCGAATTTTTGTCGAATAGGGGCCCGCGGTAAGTGATTTTCACTTTATTTCTTCATGAAATTGATATTAAAGCTAGATGTAATGATTCTTTCGGAGTAATTTTTGCTATGGGAGCCGTTTTATGGTGTTTCTGAAATTGGGGTTTTGACCCAACTTGAATGAAAATTTGTTGGGAAGGTTGAAAAACACTACCTAGATTGTAGAAACCCCAAATATGTGGTTTGATTGCATTTATTGGTTCATTTGGAATTTTTGTAGCTGTTAGAAGTTAGATTTGATACTAGAGACCTTTGGAACCCTATTAAAACCCAATGAAACTCCGGTTTGAGACTGTAGAAAGATAGATCTACAAATTCTGGATATTTTGATGTTAAGATCATGATTTTTGGATATGATTTGATATTTTTAGTAACTAAATATAAGGTTTTTGTGAGTAAAATTGACTTTGGAGACCTCCGTGAACATGCAAAACCTCAGTGAAATACTTGTTGAGGGTGGTAGAATGATAGTATGACTGATTTTACACGTGTCAATGTGGACAGAATAATTTTAGGAATGTCCTATATTTTTAATAAAATTGATATATGTTTCTAGTAGAAAAATAAAATTGAGAACTAGTGGAAATATGATTTGAAAATCTATTTTCACTGTTCCTTCTTGTAGAAATATCTAGATTGACCGAAGAAACGGTATAGTACCGTCTTCAACTGCTTATGAGTCCTAAATTGAGCTGGAGTTTTAATTCATGGAATGTGTATAATATTTTTCAGGTTGCTAAAGTAAAAGTTGGTGGTGAATGAACAAGATTTGGATAAAGTGGAGTGCACTGAATAAATAATACTAGGGAGTATGATTAAGTATGATGTAGATTAAATCTTGAAATGAATTGAAAATAATTATTGTTGATTGGAAGTGTGTTGAAAAATTAAATATGTAAATGGAAACTAAGTATTTACGTGTGAAATGGATATGAATAAATGAAATTGATTTATAGAATGATCATGACAGGTTGAGTTAATTGGATTTAAATTGGAACTGGACTTGAAAGCGGTGGTGATTGTGTTTTAAGTTGAAAAATCTTGTAGTGTGAGTAATCCTTATTTTTGGTTTTTATGTACGACATTGGTATATAACATGAAAATGTTCGTGAACTAAGCATATTAATATATGTATTCGAATGGTTGTTTGAAAATTATAAAATGATTTGATGCATTGGAGCATGTCAATGGATGTATTAAAGTAGGTCATTGACATGAAAAACATTTCTACGAGTCTAAATTTCAAGGAACAGACTCACAGGATTGACAGTTTTAGTAATCGTAGTCGGTGCATTCCTGGCATGAGGTAAAAGACATAGAAATGACATAACTTGATAAATGTGTAATTTGAGGTCGGTGCACTCCTCATCGATGCATAATAAGGAGCAAACTTACTCAATTATCTAGAAGGAGGGAGATGGATAATGAATTTTTTTAGAAATTTGCATTGTTTTAGAACTGAATGCATGTTCATGAATTATATTGTGCATATATGTTATTTATGTTTCCCTTGCATATGATTTAAATGCTTTGAAATAAGTTCCATGATTTTATATATGATGCATACATGATACCATATGTAGGATTATTCACTGAGCTTGTTGTTTGCTCACAATATTTATCATTTCTTCCAGGTTTTGATAGGAAGGGAAAAGGGAAAGCTCAGGAGTAATAATTGTTGAACTCCTAATTTTCTTTTTGATGTATGTTTTGATATTTTGGGTTGTGTTATGACTTGTATTTTGATGTATATACTTGTAACACTATGATATCTGTATAATTATCACATAGATGGGATATGAGATGTTTATGGAATTTATATGAGATCTGAGGATCAACAGACATTATGTGAATGTTTGAAATGCTATGAAATTAAGCTTTTGTGGAGATTGAATATTGTTTTATTAGGTGGCGTTTTGGACTTGTGATTTTATTAATTTTATGGGGAGACTGTCAAAATCTTTGAAAAATTAGGGTTAGTGTGAGAGGCTGACAGGGTTTCAGGTATGTTAGGGTACAACATACTTGGAATTCTGTGTCGGTCGTGACGTCACTCGAAAGGGGGTCGCGACAATATTGGTATCAGAGCATAGGTTTAAAAGCCTTAAAAAGATAAAAGTCTTATTATATTATGTTTGTTTGTTTAGGTATAGTGTATGGGTAGCTATTGTGACAACCCAACACCCCAGACCGCCATCCCTCATGAATCAGCGTGTGAAAGTGCCGGGGTGGGTCGCTCGGCGTAGGTATCCACGACCACCTTAAATCATCCCATGAGATGATCAGGACCCTACAAGCCTCAATCGGACTCTCACATAGAGTCCCCCAAATTTTTTTTTTGAATCCACATGAATCACCTAATAGACTTAACAATTCTAAATCATCAAATACATGTACATCCATATGAACCAAAAGATATAATCTTCCAAAGCATAGACCAAATAAGGATGATCATAACAATCCTCAATAAACCCAAACTAGTCTAAGGCAACATGCCTAGACCCATCACCAAATCCACGTCCAAGGCACATGGCCAATATACAACCATAAATACAAAGTCTCTCACCATCTAGATTCAACAAGTGATATATTAGTTACATATGTATCAAAATAATTAAAACCATACACATATGTAATTAAGAACATCAAACCATACATAAGAGTCCTAGCTTTGGCAATGGCTAGGTCCTCAAGCAAACGCAATACCCTTGCCCTTGCCCTTATCAGTAGAACCTGAAAAGAGAGTGAGAGTGTGACCAATGGTGCCCAGTGAATAGTGTTCAGTAGTGCAGTCAATTATACATCAATAAAAGTCATAATGCACATGCATGAAACACATAGTAAAAATAAACATTCTCAATTCCATGCATTTCAAAACCATTCATTTCTTGCTGTAAAGACCCACGTGGCCCTCCCTTATTGGAGTACAACTGACATATAGATCATTCACTCGTCAGTGACATGATCCTCCCTTAATAGGGGCATGTCAATTTCCACCTCTAGAGAAGTCAGCTTGGCAAACATGCACAAGCCTCCTAGGAACACCTAGGGAATTTAGCTTGGAACACCAGGCATTTAGAGTTTTAAAACCATTCAAAATCCATCTCTAGAAAAGTCAGCTTGGAAAACATGCACAAGCCTCCTAGGAACACCTAGGGGACTTAGCTTGGAACACCAAGCTTCTAGAGCTTCCACATACAAATCTACCTCCAGAGAAGTCAACTTGGCAAACATGCACAAGCCTCTAGGAACACCTAGGGAACTTAGCTAGGAACACCAAGCTTCTAGGGTATCAATGCATGCCATTTCAAAACATATTAAACACATGCATTTCCATAATGATATTCATGACTTTCAACATACAAGTATAAGTAAATAAGATGACACAAGTGATAAACAAGATGAACAACTACTCACAACCAATGCCACGCAAGCAAAGCTATCCACACATGGGTCAACACAGATTCCAATGCAAATCAAGATCCTGTAAATCATAGATTCATGCACATATATAAATTACCATGATCATCCATACATAGGCACACTAATCATGATCAATTTCTAATCCAACAAGTCTATGTGCATCTAATCCCCATCATGAGTTTCTCATTTCATTATCAACCTTGACATCCGTGCGAATCCATAAACAAGACTAATTCCCCAAAACTAAGACAAACACTTAGTCTAGGTCATTTAATCCTAACACAAGTCCAAACCATTCAAAACCATGCAAGATTGATCATAATCAAATCAATTCCTCAATTCAAATCAATACATGGCATATGACCCAATTTGGGGAAAATCTCTACAATAGGCATCGAGCCAAATTGCACTAAGTCATACAAAATCAGCATAGATTCAAACATTCTAAACCCATGATTCCACTCAATTTGAGTCCAATTAGATAACCCCCAAGTTAATTTGATCAATTGACTTGGTTTAGGTCAAATTTGGGCAAAATCCCAAAAATCAAGCCCTAGATCGATTTTACACTACAACTAGGGTTTCCATTGGATAAAAATACTGAACACCACTATCAATTAACTAGAATCAGCCATTTATTCAACATAGTTGACATGCAAGTCCAAAGGAAAACCCTAAGTTCATTTTCTAAGGTTTAGGGCCTTTACACATAACCCCTCCAATTTCTTGCTAGAAATTGGGGAAAATGGTGTCATTGGGTTCCAAATCACCTTAGGAAACCAAATCCCTAGCTTACAACTCGTCCCTAAGAGTTTCACACAAAACCCTAACTCCATGCACCACCAAAAACGTGGTGAAATGCTTGAGAAATGCACATTGGGTGTGATCTAGGTCATAGAGGGTTGTTTCGATCATAAACAAGCTCAAAAGAGCAAAAATCAGTCAACCCTAAGTTCGGGAACATCCAAAACCGTGACCCATGGAGAAAACTACATCGTTAGAAAGCTTACCCTCACCTTCAATGGTGATTTCATAGAAAGAAATAGAGAAAAACACTCACCTTGGGGTGTAGATGGTGAAGATTTCCCTTGGAAACCCTAGTTTTCCTCCCTTCTTCCTCCTCCAATTCGTCCTTAGCTCATATGGGAAAAGTAGCAACCTTTCCCCCTTTTAAAACACTGAAAATGGCCATTTTTCACCCAAAACCGTGCCCAAAAAATGGATCAGCGCGCTCATCCCGCCTAGGAACGCCCTTAAGTGTGCTATTCCTTCACCAAAAGCACCTAAACTTCGTTTCGCCACTACGCGCTCAATACTCATCGAAATTTCGAGTATGACCAGTCATTTTCATTTGACTTACCAATAATTAATTATCATATAATCAACACTATACACAACATATTCCAATATAATTGTCATATTTACCATGTGTTGAGATACAACCTTCCCATATATCAAAGGTGCATTAAATGAGAACATTTAATGGGGTCTTTTCAACAAGTTACAAGTCAAGATGATGACTTGTTCAACAAGTTACTTATGTGAATGTTCTCCAACAAGCGACTCACAATAGTATTAATATGACAAATGATATTAATAAAAATAATACCACCAATAATACTTCTTTTCTTTTCTTTTTTATATAAGCAATAATCACACATCAAACATCAAACACACAAAAATACACACCAAGGTGAGCACACAAAGTTTGGGCAAAAATGCAAATGGGTTATGGGCTAGATGAAATCATTTAGGGCGCTACAACTAAATTATGTTATAAAAGATATGATGTGATTATATGATCTAATGTTTTTCTCTTTTTGCAAACTGACAGATTCGAGGAGAAGAATTAAATAAAACCATGGATCCGCAAGAGGAAAGGATAAAAAAGTTATAGGAGATGGTAAGCACGCAACAACAACAAAATGCTCAATTAATGAAAATGATGACTAAGTTGAGAGAGGAAATACAGAGGCCTAATGCATCGGCAGTCCTCTAAGTTGGTGCTAGTAGTGTTTGGGCCACAGAGGAAGTGCTTGCTGCTGAGGTAGAGACTCCAACACCTAAAAAAATGGGGCTGAGAAAGAAAGGAAACGATATGAAAAGGTAATGAAAGCCTTTAAGAAGCGGGAACCTCCAACATTTGCAGGGAGTCTGACTTTGGAAGATGCTGAGAATTGGTTGATGAGGATGGCAACCATCTTCGATGACATGCAAGTTCTAGACAAGGATAAGATTCGTCTTGCCAAATTCAAGCTCACAGATGATGCAGAGCAGTGGTGGAAGGCCATAGATAGAAAACGTGATGAAATTAATTCTTGGGATAAATTTAAGGCGTTATTTTATGAAGGCTTCTTCCCTTTTGTAGAGAAGGATAAAAGGCATGATCAATTTACCAAGCTGAAGCAAGAAAGCATGTCAGTCCGTGAGTACGAGCATGAATTTAATAGACAGGCTTTGTTTGCGCCATAAATGGTACCTACTGAAAATTTACGAATGAAGAGACTTTAGAATGGTTTTCGAGACCCGATCCGTCAAGGGCTGGCAATAGCTGGGGTATAGACATATGCTCAAGCCATGAATCAAGCCTTGGACTATGAGATATCAGAAACTACGGGTAGAGATGCCGCACCACTTGCACAACCACCATCATCTGAGTAGTATCTGTCGCTCTTTGGAAAGAAAAAATCAAAGTGGAACAAGAAGCAATGGGGTGAGAACAAGAAATTTTGGTCGGGAAAGGTATCGAGTAGAGTTGAGACTCCTACAACATCAATAGCACCAGTCCCATCAACAGTATCTAGAGGAGCACAATCTACGATGAAATCTCAGAGTCAGAGTCCCTCTGGGAGATAACCAATGTCATCAGGGCGGGGAGTTGGACGTGGACAAGGTTGGACGCCGACACCCGGGGTAGTGTCTCAGACTGGATATTCCGCACCTCAGCGATCAATTACCTATTTTCGTTGTGGTTAGAAGGGACACAAGAGGAACTAGTGTCCATTCCAGACACCACAAATAGTGTCAGCAGTTCCATCCCAGGTGACTTCATCATTTCCCAAAGAAAAGGCCAAAACAATTACAAAACCAGACCCAGAGGCCAGTAAGAATTTGATTGAAGGTATGATCAACATCAGTGATATTATGATGTATGTTTTGATTGATGCTGGATCTACATTATCCTTTATTTCTGGTAGTATGGTAGATAGATTGAAATTGACTCTAATTAGAACTAGTACACCCTTGATATTGAGCACAGTAGCAGGGAAAAGAATTATCCTAATATGGTCTGTGAGAAATGTGTAGTGAAATATGAGGGTCACGAGAGTGGTATTCCAGATTCCAAGACAACCTGCCTTTGTTTATAGAGGCATGGACACCTCAAAACGCCCTACTCGAGGTTGATTACTTACTGATGAGGAAACACATATCTTGGCTAGTGTAAAGCCAGTGGAAGAGAAAGGTCAAGGCATTCAGTTGTCAGAAATTCCTGTGGTAAATAAATTCTCAGATGTATTTCCTGAGGATTTACCGTGACTCCCACCAAAAAGGGAAATTGACTTTATTATTGAGCTAATGCCTGGAACAAAACCTATCTCCATTCCACCTTATTGCATGACACCAAAGGAGTTACAGGAACTCAAGGTGTAATTAGAAGAATTGTTGAGCAAAGTGTTTATTACCCCAAATTTGTCACCCTAGGGAGCACCTGTTTCTTTTGTTAAAAAGAAAGATGAGAATCTACGGTTGTGTATAGATTACTGTCAGTTGAATAGGGTGATAGTGAAGAATAAATATCCTTTACCATGGATTGATGATTTGTTTGACCAATTGATTGGGGCCAAGTTCTTTTAAAAGATTGATTTGAGATCAAAGTACCATCAGTTGAGAATTCGGGAAGAAGATATTCCAAAGACAGCTTTCAAAAAGAGATATGGACATTTTGAATTTTTGGTTATGCCATTTGGGTTAACTAACGCATCTGCTTTGTTTATGGATTTGATGCAAAGGGTGTTCAAACCGTATCTTGATCAGTTTATCATCATATTCATTGATGATATTCTTGTTTATTCCAAAACTCGAGAGGAGCATGAACAACACCTTAGAATTACATTACAACCACTGAGAGAACATAAATTGTTCGCTAAGCTCAGTAAATGTGAGTTTTGGATAAAAAAAAGTAAAATTTTTGGGTCATGTGGTAAGTGCTGAGGGTATTTCTGTGGATTTTGCAAAGGTTGAGGCGATTATCAATTGGCCAAAACCGACCACAGTGACTGAAATTAGAAGTTTTCTGGGTTTAGCTGGATACTACAGGAAATTTGTGGAAGGATTTTCTAAAATTGCTACTCTACTTACACAGCTAACTGAGAAAAATATTTCTTTTGTGTGGATTGAATCCTGTGAGGAAGCTTTCATGGAGTTGAAAAAGAAGTTGATTACGACGCTAGTGTTAGTACTTCCAGAGCCTGGAAAAGAGTTAGTAATCTATACTGAAGCATCACATTAAGGTATGGGATGTGTATTGATGCAAGAGGGTAGAGTTATAGCTTATGCATCTAAGCAATTAAAGGTGCATGAGAAGAACTATCTGGTACATGATTTAGACCTTGCAGTAGTGGTATTTGCATTGAAATTGTGGAGACATTACCTGTGTGGAGAGAAGTTCACATTATATTCTGATCACAAAAGTCTGAAGTACTTGTTTGACCAGAAAGAGTTGAATATGAGGCAACGAAGATGGCTTGAGTTCTTAAAGGATTATGATTTCATTCTTGAATATCATCCTGGAAAAGCCAATGTGGTTGCTGATGCGCTGAGCAGAAAACAGGCTCAAACTGGAGTTGTGGCTTGTCAGATGGCTCATAGAGAGGGCTACAATCATGAGTAGTTTTTTTATTGATTCTCCAGTGGGTATATGTGCTCAGATGCGGATGCAGTTGACTGACACTCATATTCAAAGGATTAAGGATTTGCAGTAGCAAGATCCTAACTTTGGCATGTATGATTCTTGGGCTGACAGTTCTGATTGGGGATATTGGCATCGAGATGCAGATGGTATCTTATGATTTCAGGGGAGGTTATGGGTACCGGTTGATAGAGATCTTTAAGCTGAGTTCCTTCAGGATGCACATAGATCTCAGTATACTATCCACCTGGGAGCAACCAAAATGTATCATGATATGAAAAGAACAGTATGGTGGCACGAGATGAAAAATGATATAGCTAAGTAACATAAATGTGGGGTGTGCCAGCAGGTGAAAGTTGAACATTAGAGACCTGGAGGACAAATGCAACCATTGTCCATCCCAGAATGGAAATGAGAGCATATCATAATGGATTTCATTAACGGATTGCTTAGATCTCAGGGTAGATATGATTCTATCAGGGTAATTGTCGATAAATTAACAAAGTCTGCCCATGTTCTTCCGACGAACACTAGGGACTCTATGGATAGGCTGAGCAAGTTGTACAAATGTGAGATAGTGAGATTACATCTGGTGCCCGTGTCTATTGTATAAGATCGAGATCCGAGGTTTACTTAAGAGTTCTGACAGACATTGCAGACTCGATTAGGGACCCATCTCCGTCTCAGTACTGCATTTCATCCTCAGACTGATGGTCAGACTGAGAGGGTGATTCAGATGCTTGAGGACATGCTTAGGGCTTGTATTTTAGAGTCTGATGGGAGTTGGAGTGAATACCTTCATCTGTGTGAGTTTGCATACAATAACAATTATCAAACGAGTATTGGCATGGCACCATTCGAAGCCTTATATGGTAGACCTTGCAGATCTGCGACTTGCTGGTTTGAAGTTGGAGAGTCATAGTTACTCGGCCCAGAAGTTATTGTGGATCACACAGAGAAGATTAAACAGATCAGGCAGAAACTTAAGGAAGCCCAAGATCGCCAAAAAAGTTATTTTGATAATCAGCATAGGCCGTTAGAGTTCTCTGTAGGTGATGAAGTCTTGATTAAGGTCTCATCACAGAAGGGACAAATGAGGTTTGGGATTAAAAGGAAACTTGCTCTGAGATTCATTGGTCCATTAAAATTTTGGAGAGAATTGAACCAGTAGCTTACTGATAGTTGCATATTTAGATTGGTTTTAGAGCATGTTTTAGGCGCGTTTTATGGTATTTAGTTCATATATTAGGATAGTTTACCATAAATTTGGTTATTTGATAGTTTTGTCAAGTTATAGTGTTTTTGCATTATTTCGGTTTGGATTTTTATAGGTTGGTTCATGAGATTATTAAAGCTTGATGCTCACTTGATTTGGGTTGTTTTGAAGGTGTTTTAATGAACCTAAAATAGACTTGGAAGTTGGAAACAAGTTGCATGAAGTTTGCTTGAAGATACATGTGCAAATCAAGATAAAAAGGCATGAAAAATTGGCTGTCCACAAAAGAGTGGTGGAAACAGTGCAAAAATCCAGTGTGTGGGTGCCACGGCGCCGGAATTTGACAGACTTTCTATTTTGTGCGACTTTTGTATTTTGGCCATAACTTTCTTAATTTAACTCCAAATTGGATGTGGTTTGTTTATATGGATTCTTTACTTGAAATGCTATAGGATGGAAGGGTTTTGAGGTTGATTTGGAGTAGGAAATAAGGGGAAAAATGGCGAGGAAGAAAGTGGACGTGCGATTCAAAATAGAAACTTTCTAATTTTGTTGCAAACTTTCCTAATTCACTTGGACTTCTCTTGGATGACTTCTTATGGACTTGTGGCTCTACATATACCATTATTTAGGGTTTCTAAAGGATCATAGAGTGAAGAAGAAGAGGATTATGGGTGGAGCGAAGTGGAGAGAAAGATCTACATTGAAGACTATTCACAATCTCTACGACATTCTAGTTTGTTTTCCATTGTTCTTATTCATGTTCAAACCATTGTTTAATGTTTTCATGTCTTTAGTTATGAACTAAACCTCTTTCTACAGGTGTAGATTGATCCAAGCTTGATACTATGCCTAATTTTATGGTTTGATTATTATTAATAAAATTTCTATAGTTTATTTATTTTCCTCTGAGTGTAATGCTTTTGATCTATTGATCACATATTAGATGATCATAGATTTGAGGTAGATGCCCCAAAAGAGGGTACCTTGGGTTGGAATTTGGAAAATATAATCTAGGCAATCGTGAGACACAAGGAGATCAAGAACCTTTGAAGTTGTTAGGTGGAAATCATAGAACTTAATGAGTTGTTGGCGTTTTAAGTTTTCATCGAAAGAGTAAAGCCAAGGCGACAAAAACATGCTCTAGTTGTTGCTTCAAAAGAGGGAATTAGAAATGTTAGGATTTCCGACTTATAAACGAATGACTGATTTAATGATAAAAATAGATATAAAGGCATAGTTGATAGTGAGGTGACATCGAACCTCTAGACCATTCTACCATTGATTTTCCTATTTGATTTTTATTGCATTGTTAATTTAATACTTAGTTGTTTTAGTTATTGCTTTTAATCACTCAATCATTCGAATTTGGTTTTCTAGATAAAATTATGATTAAAACGTGAAAATTGGTGTAGTAATAATCCCTGAGGATGATACCCGATATCTTATCAGACTATATTATAACTTGACACCGTACACTTGCGGTTTGCGTGTAACACTTACAGACTTGCTCTTCCACCTCAGCTTGTGGGAGTTCACAATGTCTTTCATGTGTTTATGTTGAGAAAGTATTATTGATATCCAACTCACGTACTTGATATATCACAATTAGATGTTGGGGACGATATTACTTATCAAGAAGAACCTATTTAGATCGTGGATACAAAAATTCAGAAGCTCTGGAACAAGGAAATTCCTTTAGTACCAATTAAATGACAATTCCGCCAAAATAAATAGCAGACCTGAGAACGTGAAGATCAAATGAAGGAGCGATTTCTCAACTTATTTAAATCCTAAGGTATAACCTCTTTAACTTAAATTTAGAGGATGAAATTTTCAAAGTTGGGGAGATTGTAACACCCCATACTTTTGGTCAAAAATTCTACGTTGATTTATATGTATACCGAGGGGTATAATACGTGTATAAGTACGCATAAGTCATATGGATGTGTGTTAAGTATGCATGTGTATGTGTTTGTGTGTTTATGAAACACAATTAAATTATTAAAATAATAAGCGTTAAGTTGGATATGTATGTATATATAAATTAAATTTTAAGATGGGGAGTTGGTTAACTAACTAGCATCGGGAGCATGGGATCAAATTTTTTACACTTATCTTTCTCTTTCCAACATTTGTGATGTCACACCTGGGTTGCACACGGTGCCCCCTACCCAGGGTGATGAGTACCCCCGCAAGGCATACTCCAGCTATAGCACCACATAATATTGTCCCATCCCGGTCCAGACCGTCATCACAAGGACGTTTCGTACCCCCGGGATCATTTGTCCATACTATTCATCATAAATAGTGCAGGGATTCATCATGAATAGTGCAAGGATCATCCTGAATAGTGCAGGGCCTCCCCCGGATTCGAACCTCAAACCTCATATAGGTTGATTTTGCAATCCGAGTAGCCACTGAGTTCAGTGGCAACTCGTGGTTACTCGGATTGCGAAATCAACCTATATGAAGTTTGAGGTTCGAATCCGGGGGAGGCCCTATACTATTCATGTTGAATAGAGTGGACAAATGATCTCGGGGCTACGAGACGTCCTTGTGATGACGGTCTGGACCGGGATAGGACAATATTATGTGGTGCTATGGTTGGAGGATGCCCTGCGGGGGTACTCATCACCCTGGGTAGGGGGCATTGTGTGCAACCCAAGTGTGACAAAAATGCCTTATGTATATTGGCTCAGTGGCTACTCGGATTGCGAAATCAACCTATATGAGGTTTGAGTTTCGAATCCGGGGGAGGCCCTACACTATTCATGATGAATAGTGTGGACAAATGATCCCGGGGGTACTAGACACTGTTGAGTGGGCTGTGTATTGGGATGAGACAATATTATGGGATCATAGTGACTGGGGTACGCTCGATGAGGTACCCATCACATCCGCGGGGTGTGACATGTGAAGGAAGAAAAAAAAAGAAAAAAAGGAAGAAGAACGAAGAGTAAAAAGAAGAGAAAAAGAGGAAACTTCAATTTTGTGGCAAATCGGGGCCAACGGTAAGTGATGTTCACTTTATTTCTTCGTGAAATTGATATTTAAGCTAGATGTAATAATTCCCTTGGAGTAACTTTTGCTATGGGAGCCATTTTACGGTGTTTCTGAAATTGGGGTTTTGACCCAACTTGAATGAAAATTTGCTGGGAAGGTTGAAAAACACTACCTAGACTGTAGAAACACCCAATATGTGGTTAGATTGCATTTATTGGTTCATTTGAAATTTTGGTAGTTGTTAAAAGTTAGATTTGATATTGGAGACCTTTGGAATCTTATTAAAACCCAATGAAACTCTGGTTTGAGACTGTAGAAAGATTGATATACCAATTCTGGACATTTCAATGTTAAGATAATAATTTTTGGATATAATTTGATATTTTTAGTAACTAAATGTAAGGTTTTGGTGAGTAAAATTGACTTTGGAGACCTCCGCGAACATGTAAAACCTCAGTTAAATACTTGTTGAGGGTGGTAGAATGATAGTATGACTGATTTTACACGTGTCGATGTGGACAAAATAATTTTAGGAATGTCTTATATTTTTAATAAAATTGATATATGTTTCCAGTAGAAAAATAAATTTGAGAACTAGTGAAAATATGATTTGGAAATCTATTTTCACTGTTCCTTCTTATAGAAATATCTAGATTGACCAAAGAAACGGTATAGTACCGTCTTCAACTGCTTATGAGTCCTAAAATTGAGTTGAGATTTTAATTCATGGAATGTGTATAATATTTTTCAGGTTGCTAAAGTAAGAATTAGTGGTGAATGAACAAGATTTGGATCAAGTGGAGTGCATTGAATAAATGACATGGTACACTTGCCAACATGGCAGTCTCCTCATCAGTAGCTAATCTGCCTCAGGTAGCAGGTTTCGAGGTATTCATACCTCTATAGACAAAGGATGGTTGTCCAGGTATCTAAAACACTACTTGTTTGGAAAAACAATCCACATGAGCATGATATGCGGCCAATCAATCCATACCCAATATGGCATCAAACTCAAGGAACCCTAAAACCCTAAGGTTCACAGACATTTCATTGCCCTTAAATTTTACCACACAGTTTTCACAAATCATATTGGGGCATATTTTTTCTCCTGCCTATTGTACTCAATATCAAATGTGTACTAGCTCTAACATGAGTCAAGTGTAATCTATCCACCATACTACCACATATAAAGGACAAGGTAGAACTAGCATCAATCAAAACATACATATAACTATCACATATGTTGATCATACATTTTATATCTATAATGCCATATATAGAATAACCAGAGTAAAAAATACTCACAGTGGCACCGCGTAGACCTACTCTCTACGACCACTCTAATATCTGTATCAAATCAACAATATAATCTTGTCATATATTCATTCCCAGATAATCGATAATCAATTGTCAAATCATTATAATTTATTTTTAATCAATTAGTCATTTAATTCTAACTCTCCAGTTCATACAATTAATTCTCATAATTTCATTCTAGTCTAAAAATCACGTGAGGCGTCCCAAATATTTTACACAACCCTCATGATTATTTTTAAGGTATTGGACAGTAGAAACAAGCCTTTCCACTACATTTCCACTAATATCCAAGTTCGCCGTATTTACCAAATTCAGTCAGAGTATCTACACATCTATAAGAGTGATAATATATCATTTCTATGTGTTTCCACTCAAAGTGGGTCCAAACTCTATTTTTGGAAACAAAGTAAAACACCTCCTATAACAAAATTATACTGGTAGGAATGTTATACACTAGTTAAAGATTAATTTTTTAACGAAAATGGTGAAAAATGGCTTACCGACACTTCGAATTTGGCCGCGAAACGCAATTCTTTTCCTACGCCCCCTTTCTCTCTTTTGTTTTTCTTCCTTTGGTTCGTCTCCTCTTCTTTCTCTCAACTTTATTTTTATTTTCTTAAAACACGTTAAGAATAAAAGAGAGTTGATGAGCATCCAAATGATTTGATCCCATGCTACCAATATCATTTAGTAAAACAACTCCCCCGTCTTATTATTTAATTCATTAAATCATTTAACTATAATTCATTCATTAAATCACTTAATTATCAACTTCATTTAAACATTTAATCATCAACTCAATTCACCTAATTGAATTTATATTATTCATTTTGTAATTATATTTATTTACTTAATACCCCTCACATATAGCATGTATTTTCATACACGTGGATATTTGGCTCCTACGTATAAAATATGCGTATTATACATCTCGGTACGCGTATAAGTCAACGTAGGCATTTGATTAAAACTATAGAGTGTTATAATCTCCCCACAACTACAAATCCAGATTCATATCCTACTGTTTTCAACCTGCCACATCCATTCCATATATCAATTTCATATATCCCTATTCATTTCACAAACCAATATTAACTTTTCAATTCACATATATAATTTTCCAATCCAATTCTAGTCTAATACACACGTGAGGACTCTCCAATACTATTTCTGTAATTAGTCTAAGTATTTTTCATGACAAAGAACAATGAAAATGGGCTTCCTAGCCATATTCCTACTAGTTTCCAATTCTATTTTCTTACTAGGAACATATACCCAATTTATTAAAAAAAAATAGAACATCTCCTAATATTATTCTTTCCACTCCAACATGTGTAAATTTAACTCTACTATCTTTCTACAAACACAAACAAGTGTTTTACTGAAGTTTTACATGTTTCAAGAGGTCTCCAAAGTTAATTTCATTCACTCGAACCACATATTCAGTTACTAAAAATACTAATCCATATCCAAAAATTATGAAATCTATATCAAAATGTTCGGAATTACTCCCTCTATTTTTTTATAGTCTCAAATCGGAGTTTCACCAAAATTTAACATGGTTTCGGAGGTCAACTGCACTTCTGAAACTTAGGTCCCTTTACAAAAAAATATTAACCATTTTCCTAAAGAATATTCTGCCGACATTGGAGGGTCTAGAAATCAGTCCTACTATTATTCTATAACCTCAAACAATCATTTTATCGGATTTTACCAGGGTTTCGAAGGTCTTCGATGTTTTCGAAACACCGTTTGAAAAAATCAACTAATTTCATGCGCATGGCTCATGACCAATGCTTTAGTTCATTCATAAATCTTATAGAAACGCATGGTAAACACATCCAAATCATCCAAAAACATCATAAACATCCATTCATAGATCATGTAATCTCGGATATAGGGTTTCCAGTTGATACCCTAGCCCCAAAACTCCATTTAAACCCCAAAATAAACTCTAACAATGTCATTTAACATGATTTTGTTTAATAGGATATACTATATCTACCATTTCCAACTAGTTTCCAAGCTAATGACACCAAAACCAAAACTTGGAAACGTCTCAAAAACATCATCTATTGCAGATTTTAGACCATGGAAAAGGTTTCCTCCATCATTATAAGTAATTTCACAAAGAAAAATTGGAAGACAACACACACCTTGGCTTACATTTGGTGAAAGCCCTTTTTCCTTTCTTATTTTCTTTCCTCTTTTCTCTTTTTTTCTTCCTTTTTAAAGGCCATTGGAGAGAAAGAGTGAAATAGGAAAGATTTTTTTTAACTATGATTCTATGCTCCACAGGTAGCTTAGTAAACCAACTCCCATCATTAAATTTAATTTTTATTCTTTTATTTTTCACTCTTTCATGCATTCAAATTCAACCCAAATGACATACATACACATATATACATAATTCACATACATACACATGACTTTCACGTACTTATATACGTATTATACACCTTAGTATATGTATAAGTCAACGTAGAACTTTAGACCAAAAGTATGGGGTGTTACAAGGAGCGTGCTCCTAGAGAAGAGAAGCGCATTCCTGCCTATTTTGACAACTTTTTAAAACAGGTTGGTGAGGCGTTTTAAGGCGATATAAAATGAAACCCAAAGGAGCGTGCTCCTAGAGAAGAGAAGCGCATTCCTGCCTATTTTGACAACTTTTTAAAACAGGTTGGTGAGGCATTTTAAGGCGATATAAAATGAAACCCTCAACCATTCTCGCTCATTTTGAGTTGGTTTTGGTCTTAGAGAAAGAGAGAAGGAAGGGGGAAGTGAGGCATGAGCTAGGGTTTTGGATTTTAGGAGCTAATCTAAGCATTTCTTTGCCCAAAATTCATGGATTCTTGTACTTTTCCTAGAAGTACATCACAAATGTGAGTTTAGATCAATTTGGGTGATGTTTGGAGAAATTGAATTAGTCTGGAACCATGAAAATTTGTGGGTTTTTATGGTTGATAATGTTTTTAATTGAATTATTGATGAATATCGAGTTTAAATTATGCAAAACCAACAAGAAAAAGGGTATGCATGTGGTACATGATCAAACCCTACCCCAGCTGAAGCAGTTGAGGGTTTGATGGTGTTTAAAGGGGTTGGTTGTTGTTTTATTTAACTAGGAATTTTAGTTAAATTGATTTTCAACTGTGATGTTACAGATTTTGAATGTGAAATTGGCTGGATACATTGACTGGGTTAGTGATCCAGTGACATAGATATTCCATTGTCGGTGAGTATTTCTTACCTTAGTAATTGTCTTTGACATTATATGTATAAATCTAATTGTGAATTGATAAGCATGCTAGTATATGTGCATTGTATTTTGAACTCATGAAATGTTTGAAAATGGGGCATGTTTTGGACTTGCTAGAGTAAGTCATAAACATGATGATTATTCTTGTTTGGTGAACCTTCTATGAATAAGACTCGCATGAGTTGCTATTGAGCACTCATGGTTTTTGGTGCTATCCTAGTTAGGAATGGAAACCCAAGAATGATTGCATTTGTAATGAGTAATTAAGATTCGGTGCCACCCTCATAGATGCATAATGAGGCATAAGACTCACTCTATTGCTTGGAAGGAGGGAGATGATTGTATGTATTTTCACTGGGTTTGCATTGTTTGCAAATGATTGCTTGAATTGGAATTATGTTTAACATGTGTCTTATTTGATTAAATTACTGAACAAGTTTTGAATTTACTACTTTAAATGTCATGCTTTATATTGATGCATATATGATGTCATAGGTAGAATTATTAACTGAACTTGTTGCAGCTCACTCCAAAACTCTCAATAATTTCAGGTAAAGATTTGAAGGGCAAGGGTAAATGTCACAATCCGATTCTTAGCAATATTTTTCATACAATACATAAATCATTGACATGTTAGCACACAAAAATACAATCAAGAATCACAAGGTAATGTGTGGTATCGAGGTCCGATTGCCGCGTAGTCATCCGACACCAAGATACATGTTATATGCAAGATAGGCAGCCACTACAAAGACCGTGGGTCGAGCACTCCACAATAACAACATATGGCAGCCACAAGGCACCAAGGTTGGAGTGCTACGCGACCACAAGGCACCAAGGTCCAAGTGCTTCAAGAACATGTACATATATTAATATGGCTTTATGAATGAGGTACAACCTGTCCACAGATCCCGTTAAGACTGACGCAATGAAGCTTAGAACAAAGATGCACCGCCAAGACTGACCTAAGTCCAGTGGGCATGCATGCACCGCTGACAATACCCATGAGATATCAAGTAAATAATGAAGCATGGTAACAACATAGATGAAGAATGCACGGTAATCATCATTGTAAAGATAAGACACGTAAACCTAGGCCTTCATCCCCACCTTTGAAAATGCGTAGGCGTAGCAACGACGTTTCCAGAAATTAGCGAGTTTCTAAAAAGCAAGAGGGGAGGAAGAAGATTTGGGGTTTTGAACTGAAGGCCACTTTCTCTATTTATAGAGAGGGCCCCCTGTAGGGCGAGTCCCTGTCAGTGGGGACGTCCCCCATATTATGGATGTCCCCCTTGTGGGGACGTCCCCCACAGTGGGGACTTCCTATTGGGGACATCCCCCATATTGGGGACGTCCCCCATATTGAGGACTTCGTATTGGGGACGTCACCCTTTTGGAGACTTATTATCGGGGACATTCCCTTTGTGGGGTCGTCCCCCACCTTAAGGACGTCCGTTTTGCAGGGACTCGTTCCCCTTATGGGGACTTTCTACGTTGTCCTTTGTGTACCGACAATTGTTGTCAAAGAAAAAAGTACAGTTCTTTTGGGGGTTGTTACAATCTACCCCCCTTAAAGGAATTTCATCCTCGAAATTCGGTTATGGTTTTCTTGGCATAATTTGGACACATGCACATGCACTCCTGCTTGACAGTTTATACTAGCTAATTATGTCTTATCCAGATATTTGTTAATGCCGAGGGTGTTACGATCTACCACCCACACGATTCAGCCCACGCCTGATATCTTGAGGTCTTATTGGATGTCCCAGGCCCTTTCTCTAAGGTGCCCTTGCATTTGTGTTTGTCTTCTGTGAAGGAAAAAAACTCCAATTGCAACATCTAAGTCGTGGAGGACTTTGTTGCGTTTATTTCTAGTGCGTAGCCTGTATGCCCCATAGGTTATAACCTCTGAGTTTGTCATCGCCATCTTCTGTGATGAGGCTAGGCTGACTATTTCTCGTTTAACATTGGAAGTCAAACGATTTTTAGGTCGTTGGCCCACTTAACTTTGTCAACAACTCAAATATTTAATGAGGACTCTGTCGTGATCGTTCGTCAGGCAAATTCTTTCAACTGTGGGTATAGTGGTAGTTTGATATTAGCACCCATGATGATGCCATCATGTGCTAATGATTTTTTTTACCCAATAGTGAGGCAAGGTTCTGGGTCGAACCTTTTCTTTAGATGCATCTAACGCTTTATGTTAAATGGAAGCCTAAGTTTAGATTTCTATGTCATGGTGTTCTGTTTTGGTAGTTGTGGGTCACATTCCTACCTCTTTAGGCTGAGGGGTAGGAGTTGTGACTTTTAGGTACATCATGGTTTTTTACTCGATTATGACATTCCAATGCTAAAATCAAAATCGGGACACTGGTTTGGACAATTTCTAGAAAGAAAACTACTTTTGTCACTAGACTCAAAACAGGGTTTCAGTTCGAAATTCATTTGAAAACTTTTCCCCAATTTTGGATTGGTTTCCAAAAATTTGAATCATTGACTAGAGTACCTTTGTGTTTGTTCCCACTTGTTAACCTCATGTACTATCTTACATGATGCCTTATATGCAACAAAACAAGTTTTTTTTACTACAAACCATCTAGATGCCTAAATTATAATTAGTATCCTTCAGTTTTGTTTGTCCCATTCTGAGCAAACTTGGTGATAGCAGGTATAACCTAGTTTCTAAGAGGATTCACCACACAAAGCCACATGCCCTCCATAGATCCAAAACATTCCAGTCATCCTCTGCATTCATTGCATCCCATACCACCCATAATACAATGATAAAAGGGATATCAATGGTCATGGATTTTCTCGTCAATCATACACAGGGCTACAGGTCCTCCTTGAACCAAAATATTCCAGTTATCCTCTGCATTCGTTGAATCCTATACCACCTCGAATGCAGTGATAAAAGAGATATCGATGGTCATGGATTTCCCGTCGATAACACAACATAACCATCAACAACATTAATATTTAACCATTAACCAATAACCACTCATAACACACTGTCTCGTAAGGTTTCGTGGCCAATCACCATCCTGGTTTCACGTAAAGATGTTCAGGGGGCAAATCACATATAACCAAAAGATTTCCTTTCAATAATAAGGTACAACCGCGTCCGTGCATCTTCTTTTGGCTGACACAATGAAGTTTACAACAGAGGTTCACTGCCTAAAGCGAACTCAATCAGGTAGGCATCCATGCACCACGGGCGACTCTCATGCTCCAATAATCAATTCGGAGTCCACGAATGCCTTACGTCCCTAAGTGGTTATGTTGTCTATTAACTTCCATGAACGATACCCAATCACCAACATGAATCACTTTTCGTCCCAGGACAATGATCCTTCGACTGGAAGTCGACTTAAAAGTTCACCTCCCTAACGGAATGGGGTGACGATCATTAGTTGTTGAGTTCCTTAAGTTCATGTTCTCATGCCCCATAAGGCACTTCAACTGGAGGTTGCGGTGGTACTTTTTTTTCAGCTTGACTTCTCAAACCTTGATTATTAAGCTATGGCCTAGCTGTGGTGGCTCATAAGCTCCAAGGTTTTGTATCCTGCCTTGTTCCCACAAACATATAAGACTCGTGCGGCAACCATCGGTTCAACACAGGTTACGAATCTTATTCCATTGAATAATCCATAATCAAATCTTTGGTCAAATCTTCTCATTAGATCTAGCCATTCTTTATTAAACAATCTACTTGGTTATTCATCTGATTTTTCAATGAGCCATATTCCTTCAAGGCTCATTATTCCCAGTAGGCTTATCTATGCCGCTTTCCTTAAGACCTATTTCCTTCCAAGACTTTCCTTGAGGTTAGATAATCACGTATTAAGCTTAAAATTTTCACACCAGCTTATTTAACTTGATCACAATTCATAAGTCTTTCAACGTCGCATATTCTTGAAGCTGATTTCTTGTAAATATGTAGCTAATAACCGTATTGTTCCGTTCACAGAAACTGAGCTCTCATTGATCATCAATTCAACCTTATAAAATTAATAAGGTTTCTATCTAATTGGATCATCCAATCTTCATGGTCATATACTAATTCTATTAAGTGATTTTATCCTATACTTCATCACTTCCTTTATTCTAGGTTAATTCTGTAACTTAAGATCTCGTATAGTTAATCCACAATCATTGGTTGAAAAATATACTAAACTCATATCAGCTTGTACAACCCCCCAATTTCTCGCATCATGATCATCTAATCCATTTGATTATATCAATACCCAAAATCAACATACTCCAAGTGATCATATTAATATTAATGTCAAGCAATATAATCCTTAAATCACCTTAATATTAAAAATAAAATCGAGTATGCTAATACCTATCCAGGGCTACATTTCACTTGTCACAATCACTCTTCATATGAAATATTAAGATCAAATAATTTAGCCACATTAAAATTTACAAATCCATCATGGTCTGGTTATATTCTTATACGTGGTAAGACTAGCATACATATTGATGTCCATGTGGCAATAAGGAAAATCTTCAGAAGTCATTGTTTACATATACAAGATCATAATTTTGAAAAGTCCTAAAAACCTTAAAGTCAACACTAATCACAGATCATAATCATAAGATTCTCTAGTCTTGAGTCCTAGTATGTACATAAATTCATCTAGATTATACTTGGACCCTATAGTTCTCATATAATCATTAACTCTTCAATTAATGATTAATATGGTAAACTTACGAACCGAACCTTTATCTTATATAATACCTCACAATTCTTCCAATAATCTGGTAGGCACAATAATCATCCCATAAGTTTTCTATAGGGAAAAATATTTAATCCTAATTAATATTTAGCTAGATCTGTAGTTCGCTGTAATCATCTAATTACAATACATCTAAATAAGGTCCAGACAATCCATTAAAATAGAATTTCACCAATATCTATTCTTAAGGTATAATTGCACCACCTCCATGCCGCCTAAACAAAATATTACTTTCTAGATGTCACGTGTCTGAGGGTGCCACGTGCTAGAAACATGCATGCCCATGTTTTTTATTTTTTATTTTTTAAATCTTCCTTTCTCACGGGATCTTCCTCAAGGTAGTTCTCTCATGGAACTTATTTTATTGTGTGTTTTGTTCCCTAAGTCTAATTTCTAGGGTATCACACCATGCGCATACCAAGGGATAGATGCGCGCACTAAGGGTTTCAATGTGCATATCAAGGCATCTGATTCTGCAATGCCCTGTACCCCAGGCTGACATCATCTTGACATGTAGGATACTAAAATATACGTATTTAAACGTGTATGACTCGTAGAAACCCCACATATTTTGTTGGTTTGGAATTCCCTAGGCTTAGAAGCCAAATGGACTCGATTTGGTAATGTTCCAGTTGCCCGTACCTTAGGAATTAAAAAGACCAAATTGACTATGACCTTGAGATGCGTGCCCCAAATAGCGACGCGGACCTCACGGTTGCTTCTGGAACGTGCTTTACAAAAATTCATATAAGATAGGTCTTGCTTTGATTTCGGAATGGCCGAGAGCAGAACATCGAAATTTTTTCAATATACATATATATATATATATATATATGGAGAGAAAGAAATTTTTTTCACTGATTACGTCATTGGATTGATCTCCTAGATCCGTCGTTTGATTGAGCTAAAAGTTTGGCAGATTTTTCTTCTCTGATAGATCTTCATTATGGTCGGTGAAAATCTTGATCGGAGATGTCTACTTTGAGGTATAAGATTCCAAACACTACTGCTTAGAATTGTGGATTTTCTTGCGCAGTTTTGATCGAACGGTATCTCCACCGTTGGATTGAGCTGAAATTTTACCAAAAGGTTGGTAACTGACTCATAAAATGTTTAAACGGTTATGATGTTATCTTGAGGGGTTGTTTGCAAAAAATTGATTATCTAAATGAAAGTAATTGCAGCCGAAAAACTATTTTTTTTATTTAAGTGTGTGTTTTTTTTAGTGTGGGCCCAAATTGCAACTTGGCTTCTATAAAACCATTTGGACGACTTTTTGCTCATTTTTACACTTTGAAAAGGTGAAAAAGAGTTGGAGAAGAGGAGAGGAAGGAAAACTTAGGGCTTGGAGTGTTATTGCTCAAGAATCTTCTAAGGTATGCATGTTTTGCAATTTTTCTTCCTTAAATCTCTTTGGCTTATGCATTCAAGCTTTCTTTTGATCCATGCAATGGTATGAACCACAGATTTGAAGGGTTCTAGACCTAGGGTTTGCTTGTTTGTGTTCCTTTAAGCTTGTAAATGGTGAAAATAGCCCTCATTGCCCTAGAACAACATCCAAGGAGTGTTTTCCACATTCAAATCCCTGATTTGAAGGGGAAACACATGTTGGAGATGGACCTTGCATGTTAGATATGTGAATTTAGGTGGTGTTGGGAACCCATAAATGGTGAAACCCCAAATTTCTAGCAAGAAATTGGTGGAGTTCCTTGTATTTGACTTAAACCTAGTTTATGGACTTAGGGTTTTCTATTTGAATTGCATGTCATCTATATTGATTAAATGGGTCAATGTGGATGAATGATGGTTTAAAATACTAATTTTGAATGTTGGAAAACTTAGGTGTAGTGCAAATTTGACTTAGGCCATGAATTTGGGAATTTGCCCAAAGTTGGGGCTTTTGGCCTAGACTAAGTCCATTGATTAAATTGACATGGGGATTAGTCTAATTGACCCAAATTATGACTGAATGCATTGTATTATGATGGTTGGATCATGGGAATTAACCTTATGCATTATTTTGGGTTAAATGACTTTAATTAAATGTAAAATGGTTTAATTGAGTTACATGGGTTAGCTCATAGGTGCAACCATTTTAGAGTCTAAAATTGACTATTGAATTGGGGTTTAATCATGGTTAATAGGCATGTAATTGGACTGATTTTAATGATGAATGAACCTATGTATATGCAGGGTTTGTGATTGATCCAATTATCCCCAGTTGTGCCAATTGAGGTTGAAGTGCTTAGTCTTGGTTGGATTTGGATTGACTAAGTCTAGCCAATCAATTGTGAGTGTTTCTTTACATTTGGATTCTATATCTGGCATTGTATTATATAAAGTGTTTTGAATTGATATATACGTGTTATGCATGCTTTAATAATTCATGAAATGAATTTGAGCATAGTCTAATAGGGTTAGCAATTGGGTGGATCTCCTAGTATGGAATTCTAGGGAATTCCATTGGGCTAGATGGTGATCCCTAATTGTGGACCTGACAGAGGATTTTTATGGATTGTGTATGTTAGGATTCGCTTAGGCATGGTACTTGTCTTGGTGGGCGGATACTATGGTTCATATAATCCCCAAAATCATAATAGAATACGGTAAGGAAGTTCGATCGGGGGTTGGGTGTCGCGCGCTCAAGCTCTTGATTGCTTCTTACTAAGGAGGTGTCTAGGATTGCATATTACATGTTCAGAAAATGAAATGCATTGTCTTGAATATTGACATGATGCATTATGTTTAGCATGTATATGATCTTGTATATCACCATGTTATTTAAATTGCTTTGATGAGCTTTTACCATGTTTATCTAAATGCATGTATATTGCCACTTGTAGAAAACGTTCACTAAGCTTGTTGTAGCTCACACCTCATTCTTATCATTTCAGATTCTGATAGGAAGGGGAAGGGAAAGACTTAGCTGCGTTGAGCTTCCCGACTTTTGGTGACGTAGGTGTTTAGTATATTTCTTTGTATTTTGTTAAATATGTACTAAATAACACCTAAATATACTTAATACATAAATGGGATATATTTATGGTTAGGTATGGTTTGTATACTTTGAACTTATGGAATTTTATATTTGTCATTTTCGGAGATGTAATTATATCATGTTGTTTTGATTATATCTTTGTTTGGATAGTGTTGTGATGTGAGATTATGTGTTTATTAGGTTATTTAAATTAGGTTGACGGGACGCTGGGTGTATCGAGGAAGGATATACCCGGGGGTTCTGTGCCGGTCATGATGTCACTGGTCGTGACATATTCACATACCACGTTGGTAAATGACCGACGCATGTACCAAGGGATCGACGAGCAAACTGAGGTGGTAATCATCCTATGTGCGTAAAGTGGAATCGACGTGCTTATCGAGGTGGTAAACTACCGATGCACATACCGAGGGGTTGACGTGCATACCGAAGTTGTAAAGGACCTATGAGTGTATCGAGGGGTCGTCACGCTTACTGAGGTACTAAAATTGTACTAAAATTGTACCACAGTGTTAGACACATGTATCGAAAGGGGCCGATACTAGTATTGTACTATCATGACAGACGCACGTTGTAACACCCCCGAAAAATGACCAATTTTTAACCAAATAATGTAGAAATCATGCACTTGAAAAACACCCGAACACTGTCCCGAAAAATCCCGGATAAAATGCGCTGAAAAATAAAAAATTGGAAGAGGGAATGTCGAGGGGCACGTGCCTTATCACGTGCTCAGGCCATTTTGCTCTTCCAGATTTTTCTATAAATAGGGGGGACCCCCTCTTCCAAACCACACTCCTTCGCTGCTGCGACCCCCAGAATACGCCGAGACTCTGCTCCCCTGCGTTTGTGCGAAACACTTGTGTTTGAAGGTGGGGATGAAGGCCTAGGTTTGTGTACCTTTTACATGTTGATAATCATAGCATTGCATTAATAATGTTCATGATATCATGCTACTTTACTCCATGCATTGGCATATTGAGAATATATATATATTTTAAGGGGGTGGCTCCATGTGTTGTCTTTCTAAGGCTAGTGGGACCCTCTGTGACAAAAGATTAAGCCTATTGCTTGTGAACTTGTAGCTGCTTCGCACTCAATCCGTGATTTCAAGAGAACCGTCACTATATGATACGAGGTTGAGTTCTTTGCTTGCGGGACCTGTAGCAAGATTGCGCTTGGTCCCGTGATATAAAAGGGGAACCATCACATGATGATACTAAGTACACGGCTCGCGGTGCACTTCGTCATTACTTATAAGCCTGTATTGCATGATTGTATTGTATTGTTGTGGTTTGATATGCGTGGTCTTTGTACTGTCGTTATTATCTTTTTGTAAATGATGAGTATTATTTGCTTGATCCACTGAGCTATTATGCTCACCCCACTGCTTGACATTTTAGGGAACTGAGATGGGTTAGGGTTGATCTGTACAGGGGGTTGTTGCCAGTCTCGATTCACGTTGGGACTTATCTTTTTGTATTAAGGAGCTGACTTGTTGCTTCCTTCTTTTTGGTGGCATTGGCCACTTCATTTTGTCAGGGGAGAATATCCCCTTTTATTTTGCCTCTTGGAGGCCTGCCTATAAAACCTTATTATAATCTTTTGAACTCATCTTTTTATCGGTAAAGCTATATTATTTTGAATCGATGTGTTATTTAATGGACCCACATTTCTGCTGTCAAACCCTCTTATTGTCATACTCTGTTTGGCGTAATGTGGTAATGTATGTCCGTGCATGAGACTATTTCTGGACTCGACGGGGTGTGATAATAATTATGGTATCAGAGAGAACGGTCTTGCAACCGACGTTGGCACGTTTTGGTGTTTCAAATTTTATTGAAATTTACATACATATGTATATTTCATTTCTTTACGAGATTTTTAAACAATTCGACACTCAATTTATTTTTCTTCTCTTAAAAAAAAAAAAAAAAAAAAAAATTGAAACCCCAATGACTTGGGTGATTTTTTTTTATATTTAAAGGGGAGGGGGTCGATGGTTTTCGACATCCTAGCCTCCCCCGCCCTCTTCTTTCTAGTGTATTCTGAATTTTTTTTGGAATTTTCAATTTTTTTTTTGCGATTTTAATAGTTTGTATTATGTTTTCCTTTAAAAAATAGCATTCTAAAAAAAAAAAATTAAAGTTACGAGTTGTCAATCCACAAGGAGTAGGAAACCTGTGGTGGAAACTGAAGAAGTTTCACTAATCTCATGGCGAGTGGAGACCATGAGAGAGGTACTTCTTCTTCCAGAATACTATCCACACGTTGACGAAAAGCTGCGAGCAGTCAAGTGGATTAACGCCACAAAAGTGGAAGGTCACGTATTCTTAACTTTGATTCGTGATTTTTATGCAAATTTTCATGTAGAAAATTTTAATGCTTTGGATGACACCCTCATAGTCACCTCATGGGTCCATGGGGTACAAATCACTCTAAACTTGCCTACAATTTCAAATATACTGAAAATACCAATGGAGGGACAATTTTGTGATGTCTATACCGAAGCCGACATCCAAAACTTTGTCCCCAAAACCAAAAGGATATTAGGTTTCCTCACCGGAACGTCTAGGCATGCAAGGTCCATAATCTCTACCACAGTTTTTGGGCGAGCATCAAGGCCTTATCCTAATAATTATACATAACAAACGACCAAAATGTCAACATTGACCCGAGCCCAATACTTTATTCTCTACTGTCTGGTAAAGGGAATACCCCTCAACCTCCCCTTTATCCTACTTAGGCATGTGGCTAGTGTCATCTGATAAGTTGAGTTTTGGTTGTTAGTTTACATGTTAATTTCATAGGTTTTTAGGTGCATTTAGTTAGTTTTTAGATATATTTGCATTAATTGTTCATATTTAGTGTTTTAGGTTCATTAAGATATTTTTGTGAGTTTTATAAGTTGGTTTTTATGGTTTTGATGAATAAAATGCATTAGGCGCTTAGGAAAATAATCATGATTTTTAGGTATTTTTCCTAAAGTCAATTGCATTATTTACATACTAATATTGTCACATTTTACAAGTTCATACATAGTTTCAGTTAGACTTTTAATACTTGATTAGTTTAGATCACTTACTTGTATTTTTGTGCTTTGTTTTGTAGGTAAATAAAGAGCCTAAAAGTGGGACGAAATGTGATTCAAATGGTGACAAAATTATGTCAAAGAAAGGTGCAAAAAGATGGATAAAAAAACTAAGAGAAAAGCCAGAAAAAAGGCTAAGTCCACACAAAGAGAACCAAAGAGAAAAGGAAGAAGTCGTTTTGAGCGTCGCGATGCTCAGAACACAAATTTTGCGTTAAAATGCATGTAACGCCGAGGTGCTAGGTTGTGCACAATACACAATTATGTGTATTTTGACTATTTTGCTTACCCTTTTTGGTCTTTTCCACACTTATGTATATAATCTCATTTTAGGGTTATTTTTTAGGAGGATCTATCATTCTAGTAGATTTAGATAGCAACTAATTAGGGTTAGGGTTGAGAAAAGGAGGCAAGAAAGAGTTTTAGGAGGAAGATAAGTTGTAGGATTTTTTGGAGAAGAAGAAGAAGGAAAGCTACTCTAAAGGGGTTTTTTCTATTCATTTCTTATTCAGTTCTTCTTGTGTTCATGCCTTCTCTCTTGAATCTCTCTTTTGTATTCTTGAACATGATTATGAGCTAAATTTCTAATCTAGAGGTTTAATTGATCTATGTTGAATCTTATGGTTTGATTGTTCTTTACATGTTTTTGATTCATCATGTTGGTTTATTTGCAATATCAAACTCCTAATGCTTTCAAATTGCTGGCGACATTTTGGATGACCTTAGATTTGATATCAAACACTTGGAAAAGGGGATATTGAATTGGATTAGGGAAATTGCAACCTAGGGTCATTGTATTGTGTTGGAAAACCTACAATTCCTTTTGAGATCACTAAAAATGGGTCCCAAATCTTAATGCATTTTTAATTCATTTGTTTATCACTTGGAAAAAGAAATTAATGTGTTGAGCATAGATAATTGAACTATCACTTGGTAGAGGGGTTTAATTGAATTAGATCCATGATTTACAAATCCATGAATTAATCATTTGCATGACATTTTGAAAACCATAAGTGAAGACATAGTGATATTAATCCTCTAGAGTTTTTTTTTAATCATTGACTTTTTCTATTTTCTATCCAAATTACATCATTTGGTTTAAATTCTTGCTTATTTTACTTTTTAGTAATCAATTCATCAAATATTGATCATCTAGATAAAATTTAGAGTTATTATAAGATCGGGCATTAAAACATAGTTTTGCTAATCCTTGAGGACGATAACCCGGTATTCACCGGTATATATTATAACTTGATTTTCGTGCTCTTGTGAATTTAAATTTATTGCATCAAGTTTATGGTGCCGTTGCCGGGGATTCGCTTAATTCTATCATTTTAGTATCGATACCAAGTAACTCTAGTCTTAATCTAGAATTTTTACCTTTTATTTGTTATTTTCTGATTTTTATTCTCTTTTCTTGTTAGATAGTGATTGGTTGATGTGAAGGACTCAAAGCTGTGAACTTGTGCCTCTTGACCCCGAAATTGAAAGAACTTTTGGGAGGTTAAGAAGAGAAGAAAGAGTTGAAGAGCCAGCCATGGCAGAAGGGAATGACTAGTTGCCATTGAGAGATTATTTCAAGCCCGTGGTGAACAACAATTTTTTGGGCATAGCAAGACTACCCATCAATGCCAACAATTTTGAATTGAAGCCGACCTTGATCACAATGGTGCAATAACGCCAGTTTGGGGGAGCATCACAAGAGGACCTTATAGTACACATTAACACATTTCTGGAAATGTGTGATACAGCTAAAATTAATGGGGTGCCCGAAGAACATATAAGGTTGAGGCTATTTCCATTCTCATTGAGGGACAAGGTGAGATCTTGGCTACAGTCGTTGCTACTGGGTAGTATCACCAATTGGGAAGAAATTGTGTATAAATTTCTTCAAAAATTCTTCACGCCAACAAGAATTGCCCAACTTAGAGCAAAGATAAGCCAGTTTAAGCAACTTGAGACTGAATCATTGTATGAAGCAAGAGAAAGATTCAAGGATTTGTTGAGAAGATGCCCAGAACATAGTTATCGAGATTGGCTTCAAATCGAAAGTTTTTACAATGCAATGACAAGAGCATGGGTTAATGCAGCGGCTAGTGGTACTCTCATGGGGAAGACAACAAATAAGGCTCTCATGTTGATAGAAGAAATGGCTTCCAATTCCTATGAACACTCAAATGAGAGGTTCCAACAAAAAGAGTGGCCGAGTTGCATAAAATAGATCAATTAATGGCTTTATCGGCTCAAATGTCTTCAATGTTACACCACATGGAAACTTTGTCTGCCTCTCTCCAAGGCAATCCTTCTTCTTCATCTGCCTCATCCATTGAATCCATTGCGGCAGCACACATGGTTCCACAAGGCTTGGTTGGTCAAGATGAGCAATGTCAGTTTGTGAACAACCACCTCTATAATTATAGAGGGAACCAAGGGACAAGCTCAATTCAAGTGCCTAATCATTATTATCCGGGTGTGCGAAACCATGAAAACTTCTCTTATTCTAACAACAGAAATGTGTTGCAACCACCGCCGGGGTTTCATAATCAAGTCCAAGAGAAGAAATCAAATCTGAAAAAAGCAGTGACCACTTTTCTGAATGATTCAAACAAGAGGTTTACCAAGAAGGAAACAAATTTGGATGAATTGGTGGCTCACATGGCTAATCAAATGAGTTCCATGAGTCAAGTGATAACTCAGGTGAGCAACTTGGGTGCCTCTGTTAAGAACTTGGAGACTCAAGTTGGGCAAGTGGTTGCACAAATGTGTGCACAACAAAGCAATAACACCTTTCCAAGCAATACAGAGATTAATCCGAGAGAGCAATGCATGGCTATCAAACTGAGAAGTGGTAAAGAAGTTGAGAGTGGTCCTTCACCATCTATTCCTTCATCATCATCTATTCCATCATCATTTTCACCTGTGCAAGAAGAAGTTCAAAAAGAGGAAAGTCTGAACAAAGGCAACGGAGTTGCATTGGAGGAAGAGAAAGAGGCTACAAAGAAAGACTATGCTTCAGGCCGCATCACTTTTTCGGACAACCCGCCTATCCTTAAACCTCCCATCCCTTATCCTCAATATTTTGCAAAGAAAAAGCTTGATGACCAGTTTGCAAATTTTTTTTATATATTTTTAAGAAAATCCACATCAACATACCTTTTGCAGATGCCTTGGAGCAAATGTCTAACTATGCAAAGTTCATGAAAGATGTGATGATGAGACAAAGAAAACTGGAAGAATTCAAGACAATCAAGCTAACAGAATAATGTAGGGCAATCCTTCAAATGAAATTGCCTCAAAAGCTTAAGAATCCAGGGAGTTTTACTATACCATGCACTATTGGCACTGTTTCTTTTGATAAAGTACTTTGTGACTTGGGTGCAATATAAATTTAATGCGTCTTTATGTTTTCAGGAAGCTTGGACTTGGAGAGGTGAAACCCACTACAATTTCTTTGCAATTGGCGGACCGATCCATCACATACCCTTGGGGTATCGTTGAAGATGTGTTGGTAAAAGTTGACAGTTCATTTTTCCAGTGGACTTCGTGGTGCTGGACATGGAAGAGGATGATGGAATGCCATTGATACTTGGGAAGCCAATTTTAGCGACAGGAAGAACATTGATAGATGTGGAGCTTGGTGAGCTGACCTTGAGGGTTAATGAGGACAAAGTACTGTTCAAGATCTAGCACACAACCAAAGTTTCAAATAAGAAGAACACTTGTTACCAAATTAATGTGGTGGATGTTACTGATGAGAGTGCCACCAAGGCTTTTGAAAAGCCTACACAAAAAGATTCCTTGGAGCCCTATATAGATAAATGGATCATTTCGATGACCTTCTTCCTTGGGTGTGAACGGATCCATATTTGATGCCTCATGTTGAAGAGGAAGATTTGTTACATCTCATGATTGAGCATAAGAGGAAAGATGGATATCGCTTTCGGGCCAAGAGGAAACGATTAGAGGATGCTTCAGCATGGATCTAAGAAATGTTAAGGCAGTGCTTCTGGATGATCCGCCTTAAGAGAAAAGAGAAAGTCAAGCTAAAGACTATAAAGAAGCGCTTGTTGGGAGGTAGCCCAACCGAATTTTAGTTTTTTGTTTTGTTTTCTTTTTAGTCATTGTAGTAGAGGAATTAAGTTTTATTTTTCCACTAATGACATCTCTTTTTGTCCTTTTCTAGGTTTCAATTCAAGTTAGGGGGTCCTCGGAGTTGCCAAGCAAGAGAATCAACTTGGAGCCTTCTACCCTTCGGGGTTAGGGGAGTTTCGTTGACCTTATTTTTTTATCTTGCTTTGTGGATATTTTTGCATTGAGGACAATGCCGACTTTAGGTTTGGGGGAGAGTTTGAATTCTTTGTCTTAGTGAGAAATTTTTTGTTTTTGATGAGTTTAGATCATTGAATAAATCCATATTCCTTTATGAGCTTTGATTTGATTTGATTTTGTATGGATGATCTATGATAGGATTAGCACTCATTTCTAAACATGACTTTTGAAAAATTAGAAAGTACTCTTTAAGTTTGTGCTTGATCTGCTTTGCCATGTTTATTGGACATTCTTGTTGACTTTTGAATATGAAATCATGATCATGAGTTCCACTTGCCGTTTAACTTGAGATTTGGCAAGTTAAGCATCATTAAAATCTCACTTTTCAAACTGAACTCTAGAGCTTGTTTGATAATTTCTTGAGGCGAAATCCTAGGAATCACACCATGAGAGATATGATTTAGGCCACGTTTGGAAAGATTGAGCCATTAAGCCTACCTTCATGTTGAATTACCCCTAGTCACCCTATTTGAGCTTTATTTAGCATTCTTTGTCACCTAAAATGATTAGCCAATATCCTTGATTGATTTTCCCTATTTTTAACCCTTGCACCCTTAACTTTTTGAATGAATGTGAATTGTAATGGGTTGGATTATTTTTCATGAAAAATTTTGTATAAATGTGCTATGGAATGAAATTGTTATGTGAAGGTGATGAGAAAAGATTCAAAAATGTTCGAAATGTGTTAAAAAGAAGAAAAAGATGAAGAATGAAAAGAATGAGAAAAGAAAACATGTTTCTTCATCAATGAGTGAAATGAATAAGTTTGGCGGTATGTTGGGAGTGATGTGGATGAAAATTGTTGAAAAATCCTGTTTGGATAATGTGTCGGGTTTGATTCATTTTGTAAGGCGTGGAATGTGTAAACGTGTTATGTATCAAAGAGGTTTTAGGTGTATTGAACTTCATTTTATCCATGTTGGCCTTACATTACAAGCTTAATAAAGACCTATTGATCTTGATTGCTGTAATTCTACATTATGAAGTTCAATTTTTGTTTCATGAGATCATATTTCTATCTTGCTTGCATTGATCTATATGATTTATGAGTGGTCATGTGAATGATTTTTTATGCTTGGTTGTCAATGGGGATAGAAAAGAAGACACGGTTTTGTAGGTTGAAATTCTAGACAAACAAGTTTAAACTTTCGAAATTTTCCTTTAGTTATGTTGTGAGAGACGTGTGTTGTCTTTGAGATCATGTGAATAAAATCTTTGCAAATCAAACCTTTGTTCATTCTGGAATATGTAAAGAGTTTCGTTGTCCAACTTTCATTTTTTCCTTTGCTCGGAACGATCAAAGTTTAAGTTTGGGGAAATTTGATAAGTCGAGTTTTAGTTGTTAGTTTACATGTTAATTTCTTAGGTTTTTAGGTGCATTTAGTTAGTTTTTAGATATATTTGCATTAATTGTTCATATTTCGTGTTTTAGGTTCATTTAGATATATTTATGAGTTTTATAAGTTGGTTTTAGTAGTTTTCATGAATAAAATGCATTAGGCTAGCTTAGAAAAATAATCATGATTTTTAAGTATTTTTCATAAAGTTAATTGAATCATTTACATATTAATATTGTCACATTTTACAAGTTCATACATAGTTTCAGTTAGACTTTTAATACTTGATTAGTTTAGATCACTTACTTGTATTTCTGCACTTTGTTTTGTAGGTAAATAAAGATCCTAAAAGTGGGATGGAATATGATTTAAATGGTGACAAAATCATGTCAAAGAAAGGTGCAAAAAGATGGGCCAAAAAAAAAAACCAAGAGAAAAGCTAGAAAAATGGGTCCACACAAAGAGAACCAAAGAGCAAATTTTGCGTTAAAATGCATGTAGCGCCGTGACGCTGGGTTGTGCACAATACACAATGATGTGTATTTTGACTATTTTGCTTACCCTTTTTTGGTCTTTTCCCCACTTATGTATATAATCTAATTTTAGGGTTGTTTTTGAGGAGGATCTATCATTCTAGTAGATTTAGATAGCAACAAATTAGAGTTAGGGTTGAGAAAATGAGGCAAGAAAGAGTTTGAGGAGGAAGATAAGTTGTAGGATTTTTTGTAGAAGAAGAAGAATGAAAGCTACTCTAAAGGGGGTTTTTCTATTCATTTCTTCTTGTATTCATGTCTTCTCTCTTTTGATCCCAAAGGATTCTGAAGACGCACTCCTCCCCTACGGTGCCCCAATCATGAAAATCTTGAAACACTTTCGCATAAGATTTGATATCAACGAGAAACCTACACTTCTCTTCGGCCCCATCACCAACGGTACCCTCTAACGATCTAGGGCAAAGGGTAGTAAGGGTCCTGTCATTCGAATGGAGTCAAGCTCTAGTGGCGACGATGCAGACTATCAGAACCCCGACCCAGTAGGGGAAAGTTTAGAATTCCTTCATAACGACATCGACTAGGAGATTCCGCACGAAAACACCCCAGGCGATGTGGCAGGCAATCAATGACTGAGGAGTAGTTCAACCAGGCCCTCAATGTGCCCCTCCCAACTGGGCAACAACAAAAAGGATCCCCACACCTCCTTGATTCTCTCCTTCCCCTTCTGTTAGACACTCAAGAGGGGGGGGGGGTGATTTGGGTGTAATGGTCGGTTTTGATATTCTCTAAGTTCTTTAGTGAAATCTTTAAAATGATACAAGTAAATGCTCTAAAAATCAATGTCCATGAATGTAAAGTGCGGAAATAAAGAGGACACAATGATTTTTACGTGGTTCGAAAAAATCCTTTTCCTACCTCCACGCTTAGAGAAACCGTCTCTAGGATTCCACTATACCGGGTTTACTTCAAGGGTGTGAACCAAACCGTTACAATGTTTTTTTCAAGGTTCAAGACAAACCTATCCTTTTCACGGGCTAAGGACAAACCACTAGATCCTTTTACAAGGGCAAAGGAAAGCCGGTATCCTTTTCGCGGGCTAAGGACAAACCACTTCTTCCTTTTTTGGGGGCAAAAGAAAGTCGAAATCCTTTTCCCGGGCTAAGGATGAACTACTTGACCCTTTTCAAGACAAAGGGTGAAACTTGATTTGATTCCAAACTTGGAATCACAAGTGATATCACGCTCACTTGATTTGGTTTGTTTCAACTTGGAAACAATCCAAAACACCAAATGCAATGATTATAATGTTTGTTATATGTAGATAGAACAATTACAATGAAGCTCACAAATACATATTCTCAAATATAAGATATAGAAAATTAAGCTCAATGTGAGACACGAACCCAAATGCAAGATATAGAAATTGAAGCTTAATGGAAGAGAAATATTATACCTTCATTGCAATCATGTTTGCTCAAGAGAACGAATTTGAAGATGCTTGAAATGATGCACCAAATCAAGGCATGAAATCCTAGCTTTAGTTCAAAACATTTGACTCAAGAGTATTGAAAATGTGAGAAAAGGTTTGATCTTGGAGATCAATCAATGGATTCACATTTGTGTTTCTTTTGGATTTTTGTGTAATTAAAATGGTTAGAGAAAGTGTATTTATAAATTAAGAATGAGTACTAGCCGTTGGGGATGAGTTATAGCCGTCGGGGGGACAAAAACTGAGTTTTCCGCCTTTAAATATGCACCTAGAAAACCCAGAACACGCTATAGCGTGCTATCATTGATGATAGCCTGCCATAGGGGTCAATAGCCCGCCATAGTGGTTAATAGCCCGCTATCGCTTATGATAGTGCGCTATTAGTGTGCTGCACTTTGTGTTTTTTTTTCTTTTCATTTTTCAACTTATCCTAAACCAAATATAGACATATAATAGCTTAAAATTTGTGGAAAGAACATTCCGGATCCAATGGAACCATTTACAAAGCCATCGGAGAAAGCTATCAACTATTTTTAATGGATTTAAGTTTATTTGGGCATACTTTGAGTGTGGAAATTTGGGTTATCATTATATTTCTAAATTCTAAATTCATGGGCTTGTTTGGGTATCAAAGTATGATTGAAATAGATTTAGTTTGATGATTGAAACACTTTGAAATCAATGGTTAAACAATCAAACAAGATTTTGATGAAAATCAAAATAATTTTGATTATTTTGAAAATCTTTGTAGAAATATGATTTTGATCAAAACAATTTCACATATGATTCAAACAAGTTTGAAATGTTTTAAGAACATAAACCAAACATGTTTGAACAGATGAAAATCATTTTAGACAAAATTCAATGCATGCATGATATGTAAGAGAAAAATTGAGCAAACTAGAACCAAGGAAAGCTACATCCTAATTTTAGACTAACAAACACTCTCAACCTCATAATTTCTTCTTTCCTTCAAGTTGTCCAGGCTTTGAATGTGGTTAATCCTTTTCTTGAGAGACTTGAAACACTTTGATCTTGTATTAGCTCTTTTTCGCTTATGGTGTTGAAACATACTTAGTTCAAATATTAGCACCAAATTACATTTTGTTTGTTAGCATCAAAACACTTAGGAGAGTGTTGAATGGAGACCCCCACTTGGGCTAACACCTTCCACCTCCGCTCCTCCGATGTTTGCCCAGGAGCGCTTCGAGCAGAGAATCCTCGATGAAATCAAGTCTTTTAATGACTTGCACTCCCAAAGGTACAACGAGCTCTCCAAGACGCTCAGAGACTTCGACTCTAGACTTGAAAAGGGGTTTGCCGACATAACAACCCTCCAGACCTTTTGCTATGGTCGCGACATGCCATAAGAAAAGCCCGTATCTTTCTCCATTCCTATGGAGGATCCGGGCCAACCCTCTTAGACACCTCAGCCTATGCTTATTTCCTTCCTTATGGAGAACCCGGGCTTCTTCCCTCAACCCTTTCCGCCCCCAACACCACCAACTAATCCAGCCCCTATGGGTCCTTTAACTTTCGGACTGGGACCTGAGGTTGAAGAAATGGTGACCAATCTTTTCAATGATTCTGAGGGACAATTCGACGACACGTTAGTACCTCATTCTCCCCACCTCTTTTAAATTACTATCTCTCGTCGAATATGCCTGTTTTATCTTTTCTACTTTGGAAAAGAAGAAGGTCATGTTGGATTTTCACTAGAAAAGTTAGGCACGTTGCGTGATTGCTCGTTTGTTTGAGACTGTGATTGATAGGTGAACTTGCCCCATTGTGTTTCCCTACTATCAATGGGTTTGCGGTGGTATGGGACACATCAAACTCACCAGGTACTGGAGAAACCTCGAGAACCAACTTAGCCTATGACCTGTGTAGCAGTTTGACTTCGAAATCAGAATTACGTATAGCATCATTGGATCCTCATGGAATGGGACACGGAAACCCAAAGGATGCGAGTCGTAAACTGGTGGTTTATTTGAATTAAAAAAAGACTGCACAATAATCTTCTTGACGAGATCGCGTCCCTTATCACCAAGTTCACAGGGAGTGGAACTTGCGAACTTGGAAGATAACTGAAATCATCAACTCTTGCAGAAAGGTGAGCATAAGATTTATGGTAGAATAATGTGACATATAGGCCAACTTTTACAGTTTTGTTTTATACCCTACCTTGAAGTACGAAGCCATAAGGTATTTAGACACCTCCCTTCCTTTACCAAAAATCTAGAAAACTATGTGGTTAAAACCTATGAACAATACACAAAACTAGACATTGGCATATGCATCACGTTTCCCTCATGCATCTTCATGCATGAAATTACGCTAATTGCAATTGGACTTGCAAACAATGCCTATCCAAACTAGGCGACAACGTGATACTAGTTCCTTGGAAGCATCAGAGGAACCAACACCGCAGGAGGTCGATCAATCTACACCTCTCATTGCACCCCCATGGCAGAACAAGCCACTGATACCGCGAACGACGCGTCGGCTGAAGAACAAGCTCCCCCTACTACTCCCGTCAACGTAGCAATGCCACCCGACATGGAGCAAAACTTCCAGGGTTTCTTGTGGTATATGCAGTCAGCTTCTGGTCATCAAGCAGCGACTACCCAACTCCCTGCGGGTAGAGTCCAATCGGACACCGTTTGAATGACCAGCCAGATCATAGAATACAAACGGGTGCAGCCAATCACCTAAACGGAAGACCAGACACTGACAAGGCTTACTAATGGCTTGTCGAATCCAGATCTGGAGGCCATGGGCTTGCCAGAGGGCAGGAACATCCCCCTAGTGACCTACTAACTTGTCAGTGGTGCAAACAGTTGGCAAAAAATGGTCAAGGGCGATCCTCGCATTAATATGGAAACAATGATTTGGCAAGATTTCGAGGCCCATTTCATCAACGAAATTTTTTCCCAGCGCCGTCAAGAGAAAAAAGAGGCAAGAGTTCCAAAAACTATATTAAGGATTGATGACAAAGTTTATTTAAGACAATGTCATACATAAAAACCAAATTAGAAATACTCACCAATATAAGATTTTGCCTAAGTCCACAATCTCTATACTTAGCCAAATTCACCAACTTGACCACACAAGCACCTCACTTGTGTCCATTCCCAATACTCAAATCAACATTAAATCTCTGAAATTCAAAATTGCAACTTCTTAGACATAAATTCCAGCTACAGAAATTCAGCCACTTAATTACTAAATTAATCACAGTGCATCAATAAACACCTTACCACTGCATTCCCAATTCTCTTAAATTTTTAACACAAGTAGCACACTTGTGCTCATCACCAAAGCTAGAATTTATCAATTTTGTACCTCAATTTTCTGCAATTGACCATCACCAATCATCCATGATCAATTTCCAGCCACAATACACAACAATTCACAGCAATTTTCCATTGAAAATGGGTTCCCAAAACTCATACCCAGAATTTCTAGAACACCCATTTCAACCATGGAAAATCATAATTTAAACCATCAAAATACTCACCAAGCTTCAAGGATTTAATCCCCCATGATTTCAGCCAGCAATTTACTCAATTCTGGCCCAAAACTCCAAGTTTCCAGCTTGCAATCTAACCATTAAAATCATTTGCATGTCACATATGTGAAACAAAGTGAAGAAAGGAATCCAAATCTAGAATTTTCAGCTCAAAATACCCATTCTTACCTTGGGTTTTAGCTTTCCAAGCTTTGTCTCTTCTTCTTCTTTCATTTCCTCTTCCTTAGCTCTGCAATTTTCTCAGTCCAGCAAGTTTAGAATGAGTTGAAAACAACTCTAAATGGCTGAAATTGGTCATGACATGTGGGTTGCAACATGCAACCGCCTCACCAACCAAATTGTTTTTTTTTAAAAAAAACGCAGGCCCACAGAGAAGCTCGCTTTTTTCCTTAGTAAGGCGCTTCTTTGCACTTCCCAGAAATGGTGCTCTCAGGTTTACGATAGAAGCGCGCTTCTTGCAACCAAATCTAAAATTTTTCTAAGTGTTTGACATTTTATGATACGACTAGCCTCCTAGGGTACCAATAGCCCTAAATACATGCCTTTACACTATCTAAAGGTCATGTACATACGTATATGCGTACAAATATTCCTTACAATACGTATAAGTCAACGTACAAGTTTGACTCGTACATACAGGGCGTTACAGTTTGGCACTTTCTCAACTTGATAGGCTTGAGAACAACCTTAACCATTTCTCAACTTTATAGGCTTGAGAACAACCTTGACAGATCGATCAACACTTGCTCTATTTCCAGTGACTGCCCAGTCACCAATTGTCACAACCCACTATATGTGACGTCATGACCGGCACAGAACCCACTAGTATACCCTCCATCGGTACACCCGACGTCCCGTTAGCTTAATATAACACGAATCCCAAACTGAAACACAATCAACAATGAATAAACATATTACATCTCCAAATTTACCAAAAATAAAATTTCTTAAGTCCACAAAATATACAAAACCCAACACATCCCATCTATGTGTTAAATATACATATACTAGGTGTTATCATGTACATAATATCAAAATACAAAAGAAAATGTACAACACCTACATCAACAAAAAGCAAGGGATGCTCCGCAGTCAAGCCTTCCCTTTACCCTTCCTATCAAACCTGAAAGAAAAGGGTGAGGTGTGAGCTACAACAAGCTCAGCGAATGTCATTTACAAGTGGCAATATACATGATAAAAATCATGGCAAGATCATAAAAACATTTGAAGTATCATGGTGATGAAATAAGATTACATACATGCCAATATAATGCATCATGTCATAAATAAGACAATGCATATCATTTATAATCATGCACATGCAATCCTAACACCTCTTGAGCAAGGGTGATCAAAGGCCTGGTGCGCGACACACAACACCCCATCCGACACACAATACTCGTATTCTAATAGGATTTCTGGGGTCGTGCAATACGTAGGATTAGCCGGAGCTAACCTACGTATACACAAGCCATAAAACCCTTTGCCAGGTCCACAACTGGGGATCACTAGTAGACTTACAAGACTTCCCAAGGGAAATCTCAACTAGGAGACCCAACCAAATTGCTAACCCTATGAATTATGCTCAAATACATTTCATGGAACATTAAAACATGCATAACACTTATATGTATCAATTCAAATCAGTTTAAGTAATACAATGCCACATATAAATAAATCCAAAAGTAAAAGAACATTCACACTTGATTCGCTAAGCTTAGCCAATCCAATTCCAATTTCAATCACCACAAGAAACACTAGGATGCCTCAAATCACCCCAAGCACCAAAGTCTCCAATTAACTTATGGGTTACTAGATCAATCACAAAGCCCTAAAAAATAACATGGTTTACACAAACTGAAAATCAGCCATAAAGTGTGCCAAAAACCCATGTTTAAACCCAAATCAAAAGTCAATTAGATTCTAAATTGGTTATACCCATGAGTCAAATCCCATATTGCTCAATTCAACCAATTAATATCAATATAACCCAAAATTAACCCAATTGAATGTGATAGGTTGATCCCCATGATCCAACCATTAGAATACATGACATTCAATCACAATTAGGGTCAATTAGACTATTTATCAAGTCAATTTCATTAATTGACCAAGTCTATCTCAAAATCTCCAATTTGGGCAAAAATCTCTACAATAGGCATAGAGCGAAATTAAACTAGGTCATTCAATTTTAACACATGTCCAACCATTCTAAATCCATAATTTCATTCAATTTGGGTCCAATTAGAAAATTCTCAATTCAATTTAATCAATTGACTTGGTTTTGGTCAAAAGCCCCAATTTGGGCAAATCCCCAAATTACATGGCAATTTCTCAAATTACATGACCTAGACCAAAATTACACTACAATAGGGTATCCACTAATCAAAATCAGTAATTTGGAGTGCCATACATCCACAATTATCCATGCATTCATCATAAATCACATGCAATTTGAATAGTAAACCCTAGGTCTAAAATTCTAGTTTAGGTCAAATCTATGAAACCCTACCAATTTCTTATTAGAAATTGGAGGTTTTATCATTTATGGACTTCCCATACCATCTAGATACACATATCACAAAATCAAAGCCTAAGTCCAACATTGGTTTTCCACCACTTCTTTAAAATCTGGGATTCATACAAACCTGAGGTCAAAATTAAGCTTGCAAACACACATGAAAGAGGTAGAAGGAAGAAAATGAGAAAGAAATTGATACCTTGGAGGGATTTTGGGCAAGAATCACCCAAACCTAGCCTTCTCTCTCTCCTTTCTCTTCTCCCCTTCTTTTCCTCTCCTCCAAGCTCCTTTCCCTCTCTTCAATGTGAAAAAATGAGCAAGTGAGCTAAAAAGATGAGTTGGTTGCTTTTATAGAAAAAATGTGGGCCCACATGAAAAATACACTTAAATAAAAAGGAACAGTTTTTCTTCTGCGATTACTTGCACTTAGATAATTAATTTCTTGAAAACTTAGAAATTTAACATCTTAAGCGTTCAAAATTTGTATGAATCAGTTACCAACCTTTTGGTAAAATTTCAGCTCAATCCAACAGTGGGATCGTGAGATCCAACTGTTTGATCAAAACAGTGCAAGAAAATTCGCAAATCCTTGAAACAGTGCTTGAAGTCTCATAACTCACTGTAGATAACTCCGATCAAGATCTTCACCGTTCATAATGAATATATATTAGAGAAGAATAAGCTGAAAAAATTTCATCACAATCGAACTACGGATCTAGGAGATCCAGTCATTGATGTAATCGGTAACAAAAATTTCTTCGTTCATGGAGCGAGCTCCACTGGATCCAAAACACCGTTTTCGACATGTTTCGACGTCGAACGGGGTCTCCGATGGTTCCGAAACTTCATGCGCACTCTCTGTGACCTAAAATCATGGAAAGACACTCGAACCTACGTGCGCGGACCATCAAATACATATACGCATACGAGTAGTCTACGGGTCAAAATGACGTCATCATAAGGTACGGGCGTTACACCAATAACTAAGATACAAGATTGAGATATGATTCCCTTTAATCAGAATCAAAGGAATACTTAAAATCTTTTGGATTGAAACTTCTATAATCATAGATTCAACAAAGTAAATAAGATGAAGTGCTGCTGAAATGAAAGGTTCGAAAAGCTTTTTTCTTCTTCAATGGATTTTGAAAAGAAATTAAATGAAGATCAACAAATCTAGAAGATTTCAAGTATTTCAAAGTATCAATAGTTTATGTAGCGAATAGAAGTATAACATTCAAGAGTATTTGCATAAGTTAAAACTTTTCAAAGATTTGAAGAATAATTTGTCAGTTTTCTCGTTTTTGTTATGTATTTTCAAATGCTCCAAGGCAGCATATATATAGAGATAACAATGGCGCTCTGGACTTGAACATTTTTCAAGAATGCTTTGCCGCACAAAGTTATTTCAAATCAACGGATACATTCTTTCTTGAAAAGGATTGATTCAGTTTGTGAAATTACGACAACTACACTTGAATCTTTTGATCATTTTAGCTATAAGAGTCGTTTTACAGTGTTTTCGAAATCGGGGTTTTGACTCAACTTTAATGAAAATTTGTTCGAAAGGTTGAGAAACACTCCCTAGACTATAGAAGCCCCAAATACGCGGTTAGATGTCATTTATGTGTTTATTTAAAATTTTTATGGCTGTTGGAAGTTAGATTTGATATTTGAGACATTTCGAACCATATTAAAACCCGATGAAACTGCAATTTTACGGCTATAGAATGGTAGAATGAACTGTTGTGAGTCCATCGATGCTAATTTCATGATTTTTGGAGACCGTTTAACAAGTTTAGTAAAATTTTACATGTTTCTAATGAACAGTGACGTGAACAGCATCATAAATAGTACTGTGATTATATCCAGTGAATAAGAGGGAATTGAAATCCTGTGAAACTCCGGTTTGAGATCATAAAATCGTAGAGAATTGAATTTCGGACGTTTCGATGTTAAGATCATGATTTTTGGATACGCTTTGATATTTTTAGTAGTTAAATATATGATTTTTGTGAGTAAAATTGACTTTAGATGCCTTCGTTAACACGTAAAACCTCAATAAAATACCTATTCAAGGTAATAGAATGATAGAATGACTAATTTGCCATGTGTCGATGTGAACAACATAATTTTAGGAATGTTCTATATTTTTAATAAAATTGACACATGTTTCCATGTGCTTATGTGAGTACTTTGGTGTTGAAATCTAGCTTAAATGTTTCATTTTTCATGGTGAAATAACCCCATCTTAGCTGCTGAACCAGCTGGAAAATTTGAATGTTAGTAATAGTGTTTTGGTGAGTTTAAATGGTGTTTAGTTGATTCTCATGATGATCTACGACTTGAATTACCTAATTGCAGTGTTTGAATTTAGAGATTAAGTGCATGGATAAATGCTCTTGAGGAAGCAATTATGATGAACATTTGATGATGCAAGTAACATTGATGCTTATTGTTGCTGGATTTTAGAAACCTCGTGTAACCACTGTGAGTATAGTTTTCTGGATTTGGTTCTTGTATGACATTGTAGACATATAAAATGTTTGCTTGTATAAATGTTATATTTATATGTAATGCATTGAGTTTTTATTGATCATGCAAACTGATTTTTAGTGTTTGGAGCTTATAATAATGTCATTTCGTTAGGAATTAGATCCGGATGAGGTTTTGCGAACCCTCATTGTCAGTAGGCCTGTCCTATCAAGGGTTGCGATCCTTGAAATGACTGTGAATTAGGTAATGAGAGGTTGTGGCTACCTTGTAACGGCCATACAAGGGTTAGACCCCCTATCTTGCCTTGAAGGAGGGAGATGGTAATTTTTTGATGAAATTGTGCACTGGTTTATTGAATGAGCATAAACTATATATTGTGTGCATGTATATTATTTTGATGAATGTTGCATATGTGCTTTTGCAATATTTTAATTTAAACGATTTGATATGCCATGTTTCCCTAAATGCATGTGATGGTCATGTCAAGAGCTATACTCACTGAGCTGTTGTTTGCTCATCCCATTTCCTTCAGCATTCCAGGTACAGAGGCAAAAGGAAAAGGAAAAATTTGAGAGTGATCAGCATGTGACTAAGACATAGCGTTGTTGATGTACATATGCTTTGGAGGAAGTGGTTACATGTTTTATTTATTTTGATATATATATACTTATCACACATATTATATATGTATTACCATCTAGAGGGGTTATTTTGGGAAAATAAGATATCAATGGTTATTTTGGATTGTTAAGATATTTGGCGCTGATATATATACTTGGACAATGGAATGTTTGATTAATGATGGCAATGGTGGCATTTTGGATTATGGTATACATGGACGGAATGGTTATATATGATGACTGAATGGTTGACATTAGGAATCAGATTATGTATATATATATATATATATATACATATGATTTGATTTGTGGTATATCAGGTTTTGTGAAATGTCCAGTTTTTGGGGAAATGTCGCCGAAATTTTAAAAAAATTTGGGAAGGATTGTGAGACTGTGTGGAGGCTGACAGTATATTATCTAGTGTATACGGGTATGTACAGTGCATAGTATACTGTGCCGGTAATGACGTCAGGCTATGTCAGGGGCGTCGTGACAATATTGGTATTAGAGCCAGGTTTAGGATTAAAAGCTTAAAAGATTAAAAGCCTTATTGTCTTATGTTTGTTTGTATGGGTATATGTACGGGTAAATAAAGTATCGTATAAAGAATTAGTAATCGGATTGTCTGACTTATACGCTCCTCTATCTCTGTGAATGGCAGATTGAAAGTGATGTATCGGGCAATCATGGACCCACAAGAAGAAAGATTAAAGAAACTGGAAGAAATGGTTGCAGCTCAGCAGAGACCGAATGCTGAGATGATGCATATGATGACACGTCTTCAGGATAATTTACAGGGGCCTACAGCACCTGTGGCACCCGAGGTTGGTGCCAGTAGTGTGGGTGAGTCTGCAGAGCGACCTGTGCCAGTGTAGGGGACAGTAGAGACTCATGATGATGTAGATGAGTCCCGCAGATACGAAGATGTGATGAAAGCATTTAAGAGACGTGAACCGCCTATATTTGATGTCAGTCTAGAGTTAGAGGTTGCTGAGGACTGGCTTCTACGGATAGAAGCTATATTTGATGACATGCATGCACTGGATAGGGACAAGATTAAACTTGCTCGATTTAAATTTTCGAGTAAGGTTGAGAGATGGTGGCAGACAATAGGCCGAGCTCAGGGACCCATAGATACCTGGGATAAGTTTAAAGAAGTATTTTACAAGAGATACTATCCCCCGTCTGAGGTTGATAAGAGGCATCAACAATTTATAGAATTGAAGCAAGGGAACATGTCTGTGAGAGAATATGAATATGAGTTCAATAGGCTAGCCTTGTTTGCCCCTGAGATGGTTCAGACATATCTGATGCGAATGAAGAGGCTCAGGGATGGATTTAATGACCCGATCAAGAAAGGTTTGGCTCTTGCTGGTGTTCAGACCTATGATTAGGCAGTGCGACAAGCACTGAATTATGAGGCAGTTGAGATGACAGATAGGCCAGCACGGGCAACGCCCCCAGCACAAGTAGTTATAGAGCAGCAGGTACCCTATCAGGGTAAGAGAAAGCAGAGATGAGGCCATAGAAAAAGACAAAGATAGCTGCGATGCCTACTACTATGGAGATTTGAGTTACTCCTCCAGCAGCAGCGATACCACCACCAGTAGGTAGAGGATTACAGTTTGCTACTAGGCCACCGACACAGGGATCGTCTGTTAGGGCACCGTGGCCGCATAAGGGAGCAGGCAGTAGGAGTGGTTGGCTTCCCATGCCAGTCACTGAGTCGCAAACAACTTCATCTGCACGTCTCCCTCTTATCACATGTTTTCGATGTGGGAACAAGGGACATAAGGTGTACCAGCGTCCTTTTTAGCCAGCTCCGTGGACTCCAAAAAATCCATCTGCTACTGTTACTGTTCCCACGCCTGTCAGAGAGCAAGCCAGGGATGTTACAGAGCCATATCCAGAAGCGAACAAGAACTTGGTGGAAGGTATGATTTCCATTTGCGACACTATAATGTATGTGTTAATTGATGCCGGATCCACCTTGTCATTTATTGCTGGCCATATGGTAGATAGGTTGCATTTAACTCCTGTTAGGATTAGTACACCGTTGGTTCTGAGTACTGCAGTAGGAGACCGAATCTACCCTAATATGTTGTGTGAGAATTGTGTGGTGAAATATGCGGATCATGAAATGATTATGAATCTTAGAGTTTTAGAATTCCTGGAATTTGATGCTATACTGGGTATGGATTGGTTGGCTGCCTATTATGCCCATGTGGATTGCTTTGGTAAGAAAATAGTCTTTCAAATACCAGGACAACCCGCATTTGTTTATAGTGGCAAGACATCTTCAAACCCTTCCACTCGAGGCAGGATGGCAACTAATGAAGAGATAGGGATGTTGGCTAGTATAAAGCCAGTAAATGAAAAGGACTTAGGCGTTCAGATATTAGATATTCCTGTAGTATGTGAGTATCCATATGTTTTTCCAAATGATTTACCAGGATTACCACCAGTACGGGAAATTGATTTTACTATTGAATTGATGCCTCATACAAAGCCTATTTCCATTCCACCCTATCGAATGACGCCAAAGGAGTTACAGGAACTTAAGGTGTAAGTAGAGGAGTTGATGGCAAAAGGGTTTATTACCACGAGTATGTCACCCTGGGGCACACCTGTACTGTTTGTGAAGAAGAAGGATGACAGCTTGAGGTTATGCATTGATTATAGACAGCTGAACAGGGCGACAGTGAAAAATAAGTATCCTTTACCCCGTATCGATGATTTATTCGATCAGTTGAATGGTGCTAAATTTTTCTCTAAGATTGATTTAAGATCTGGATACCATTAGCTAAGAATACGGGAAGAGGATGTACCAAATACTGCGTTCAGAACACGGTATGGTCACTATGAGTTTCTTGTTATGCCCTTTGGACTGACCAATGCCCCAGCCATGTTTATGAATTTGATGCAAAAGGTATTCAGGCCATACCTGGACCAGCTCATTATTGTGTTTATTGATGATATACTAATTTATTCCAAGACTCGGGAGGATCATGAGCAGCACCTTCGCATCACTTTGCAGACACTAAGAGTGTGGCGACCCCGCACCCCGGACCACTAACCCCGTAAGGAATGGCGTGTGAAATGCCAGGGCGGGACGCCCGGCGTAGGCATCTCCAACCACTTCTCAACCCCCGTGAGGTGGTTTAGACCTTACGAGCCTTATCTCAAACAACGACATAATATCAAAAGGTACTAAACAAAACTACCAACCGTATTAATCATCCAAGACAAGAGATAATCCATAAAAATGAACCATAATAAAACCGTAATCCCTACAGTCCATCAAGATTGACATACACATAAAGTCCAAAACCAGGGGTACAAAAAAAACCATCATATGCCCATATTGTCTATCTAACAAGTCTCAACTCACCCATACTACAATGTGGTAAGTGTTATAATTACATAGTCCAAAATATAATACATCATAATTTAAAACACAGCTCAATCAAAATGCCTTTCAACTCACATCGAGGCCTTGGATTCTCTCGCCGGCAAGGCCCTCAAGATATGACTACTCCTTTGCCCTTATTTAGGACAGAAGGACCTGAAAGAGGAAAATGAGGGTGAGCCAACGGTGCCCAGTGAATAGAATTCAAATATGCTATCAATACTCATCAATAAATATCATGTATGCATGTCAATGTGTAGCATGATTAAAAGCTCATAACATATAGATATCAAGCATTTATAATAAGTTCGATGCAACTAAAAGCTTATCAATTTGGATCCACATTCCACATGCATTGGGGTTACTAGTGCACGTCTATTTCACCGTACCGTTCTCATCCTCAATCATGTTGATTTGGGGTTACTAGTGCACGTCTATTTCACCGTACCATTCTCATCCCCAAATATTTCCTTTTTAAAATACTCCTATGACAAGGTTAAGTCCCCCTATTAGCCAGATAGATGGGCCCAACCAAAGTCATAAGGTTTTCTCAAATCAATGCATCATTCAAAACATTAGGACACATTCATGCTTTCAACATACAATATATATAAGTGATATGATGACATAAAAGATATAATCATAAATGAAGTCTACTTACAATACAACCACCAAATCAGTAGCATAATCAACCCTAATCATGCTTAATTAGACATAAATTGCATCAATTCAATGATTCTAGGCCTAAAGCATCAAAAGCCCTAAAATATGAAATTTTCCATACTTAGGCCATATTGCCTATTTACACTAGGTCACCATGTTCAGCCATGTATATCACTGATTTTGCGTCATGGGTTCATCAACAATGGCAACTAGGTTAGCATAGTTGACATGCAAGCTATTTGGAAAGGTCTAAGTTCATATTCTAAATTTAGGTCTAATACAAACAACCCTACAAATTTTCCATTTAATATTCTGTTCAGATGTATCAAGCTGCCAACAAAAATATTTACTACAAGATCAACCGTACAGATTGAACTATGTTAAGATTCAAACCTTCTGTCCAAAAATCAACTCAATCCAACGGTGGGTCGAAAAGATCAGCTTCTTTGATGAACAAGTCTCTAATCAGATAATTTCTCCTTTCCTGCTGCAAATACTTGAACTCAGATGACTATAGAACACAAAATACTTAATTCACCAACATCTCAACCGTTCATAATGCATAACAATCAGTTGTGAACCACCTGCTCAAATATCATATCCATCCAACGGTAGATTTAGGAGATATATTAGTTTGATCTAAACTGCGCGAGAAATCCAAACTTTCCGGCCAGCTTTGTTTGGGAGGTTATATCTTTCAAAAGAAAATCCAATCAAGATCTCCACCAACCTGAATGAATACCCATTAGATACAAACTTGCTGACAAAGTTTGAGCTCAATTTGAACATATAGCACAAGATCCAGCTCTTTGATGAAAACATTGCTGAGACTTTCATCATAGCAACTTCCTATTTCTTTCTCTTTTTCTTTCCTTTCTCTTCTTTTTTCCTTTCCCTCCACTCACCTCACTCTTTAGTACTTCCTTGGAGAAGAGAAGTGGGCATGGGACACTTGTCCACTTTCATGCACCAACTTGACATGTGTTGTAGAAGAGAAATGGGGCATGGGACACTTGTGCACTCTCATGCACCAACTTGATATGTGTTGGTCTCATGCACCAACTTGACATGTATTGTAGAAAAGAAATGGGGCATGGGACACTTGTCCATTCTCATGCATCAACTTGAACTTGTCCATTATCATGCATCAACTTGGCATGTGTTGGTCTCATGCACCAACTTGACATGTGTTGGAGAAGAGAAATGGGGCATGGGACACTTGTCCATTCTCATGCACCAATTTGACATGTGTTGGTCTCATACTACCCATACCAACCACATGTACTTTAACCAATCTTATGCTTGCATGTATTTTAAATGTCCAATCCATCTAATACACCAAGTTTTTTATTCTCATTTATCCTTTTATTCAATCAATCCTAACCCTTATCAATTCATGGTTTAATGGGCCCATGCATAAATAATAACATATACATTATACTTTAATTTAACATGACCCATATACAATTTATAATGCACATATTTATATACATTATCAAGCATCAAATATACAAACATTAAACAACCATCAAACAAACACCAAACATATCAGGGCAACACATAGAGTTTGGGCAAAATACAATTGGGTTATGGGCTAGATGAAATAATTTTTGGGGCGTCACAAAGAGAGCATCAGTTGTATGCTAAATTCAGTAAATGTGCGTTTTGGATACATGAGGTGAGATTTCTAGGTCATGTGGTTAGTGTAGAAGGTATTTCTGTTGATTCTGCTAAGGTTGAGGCAATCATAAATTGGCCAAGACCAACCACAGTGACTGAGATCCGTAGTTTTCTGGGTCTCGCTGGCTATTACCAGAGATTTGTGGAAGGCTTTTCCCGATTGGCTTCCCCACTCACAAGGCTGACTTAGAAAAATGTGCCATTTGTGTGGACTTCTGCATGTGAGGATGTTTTTACTGAGTTGAAGAAAAAACTAACTACTACTCTAGTTTTAGTACTCCCAGAACCTGGAAAGGAGTTGGTGATTTACACAGATGCATCACATTTAGGTTTGGGATGTGTATTGATGCAAGAGGGTAGAGTGATTGCTTATGCATCCAGACAGCTGAAGATACATGAGAAGAACTACCCTGTGCATGATTTGGAACTAACAACTGTTGTATTTGAATTGAAATTGTGGAGACATTACCTCTATGGGGAAAAGTTCACACTGTACTCAGACCATAAAAGTCTGAAATATTTGTTTGACCAGAAAGAGTTGAATATGAGACAACGTAGATGGTTGGAATTCCTAAAAGATTATGATTTCACACTAAAATATCATCTTGAAAAAGCCAACATCGTAGCTGATGCATTGAGCCGAAAATGGGTTGAGACCCAGGTGGTAGCTTGTCAGATGGCCCAGGAGTGGCGACTTTTAGAGAGAGCGACTATGATGAGTGTTCTCTTCATGGCTCCACACGTTGACATTTGTGCTCAGATGCATATACAGTTGACAGATTCTTATATTCAAAAGATTAAGGATATGCAGCAGCATGATCCTGATCTTGGTATGTATGAGTCTGGGGCAGATAATGCAAATAGGGCATATTGGCAGAGAGGTTCAGATGGTGTCCTACGTTGTCAGGGGAGATTATGGGTACCCGGGGATAGGGCATTGAGGGCTGAGTTATTAGAGAAAGAACACAGATCTCAGTTTACTATTCACCTAGGGTCTACAAGAATGTATCATGATATGAAGAGAACAATATGGTGGCATGGGATAAAGAAAGATATAGCGGAGTATGTGCCGAATTGTGAGGTGTGTCAGCAAGTGAAAGCAGAACATCAGAGGCCAGGAGGTCAGATGCAACCATTATCTATTCCAGAATGGAAATGGGAGCATATCACGATGGACTATATCACAGGACTGCCCAGTTCTCAGGGTAGATTTGACGCCATTTGGGTGATAGTTGACAAATTGACTAAATTTGCACACTTTCTTCCAATGAACACCAGAGACTCTATTGATAGATTGAGCAGATTGTATGTGCGGGAGATTGTCAGGTTGCATGGTATACCCGTTTCTATTGTGTCGGATAGAGATCCGTGATTCACATCGAGCTTTTGGCAGGCCATGCAGACCCGGTTTGGTACTCATCTCCGCTTTAGTACAACGTTTCATCCTCAGACTGATGGCCAGACTGAGAGGGTGATTCAGATACTGGAAGACATGCTCAGATCATGTATTTTAGAGTTTGGTGGGGCTTGGAGTGAAAGTTTACCATTGTGTGAGTTTGCTTATAACAACAGCTATCAGGCCAGTATTGGCATGGCACCTTATGAAGCTTTGTATGGTAGGTCGTGCAGATCTCCGACTTGTGGTATGAAGTTGGGGAATCACAGATGTTGGGACCGAAAGTTGTTATTGATCACACTGAGCAGGTTAAACAGATCAGACAAAGATTGAAAGCTGCCCAAGACTGACAGAAGTGTTATTATGATAACCGCCACAGACCTCTAGAGTTTGCAGTAGATGACCTCGTGCTGCTTAAGGTCTAGCCCCGTAAAGGTCAGATGCGGTTTGGGGTGAAAAGAAAATTGTCTCCTCGCTTTATTGGACCGTTTAAAGTCACAGAGAGGATTGGTCCGTTAGCATACCGGATTGCTTTGCCTCCTCAGTTAGTCGGCGTTCATGATGTGTTTCATATTTCTACGTTGAGGAAGTATCATACAAACCTGACGAAATATCCACCCTCGACACATCTTTTAGATGTAACACAGATACAAGTTCGGGAAAATGCTACATATGAAGAGAAGCTCATTCAGATTCTTGATACGAAGGTTCAACAATTGAGAAATAAAAAAATTACTTTGGTCAGAGTCAAATGGCAGTTTAATGATAATGAGGAGCAGACTTGGGAAAACGAGGACCGGATGAGAGAGACATTTCCTGATCTCTTTACCACTTGAGGTACATTTCTCCTTATATGTTAGAAGAGTATAATACACGTATAATTACCTTTAAAGCCATGTGTACATGTGTCAAATGAACTTGAAAATGTCAAAAGTGAGTCCGGAATGTGATTTTAAATAAAAATCGATTAATAACATGGGTATTCCTCATGTGGATTGAGTGTAAAGAAGAAGAAGAATGAATAAAAAAAAAGAAATTATTAAAGTATTGTTCATTTACGGGCACTGTTCACGGAATAGCACTCGTAAGAAAAAAAAAATTAAAAGAAGGAAAGAAGTTGCAGGAGAACGAAAGAAAGAAAGAAGAGAAAGAGAAAGGAAAGAAGGAAGAAGGGGAAACGAAGGATTCGCGGCCATATCTGACGTGTCGGTAAGCTCTTATTGTTATTTTTCGTCGTGAAATTGATCTTTATGTAGTGTATGATGATTCTAACGGAGTAATTTTAGCTATGAGAGTCGTTTTACGGTATTTTCGAAATCGGGATTTTGACCCAACTTTAATGAAAATTTGTTCGAAAGGTTGAAAAACACTCCCTAGACAATAGAAGCCTCGAATATGTGGTTAGATTTCATTTATGTGTTTATTTGAAAATTTTATGGCTGTTGGAAGTTAGATTTGATATTGGAGACCTTTCGAATCATATTAAAACAAGATGAAACTGCAGTTTAAGGCTATAGAATGGTAGAATGAACTGTTGTGAGTCCATCGATGATAATTTCATGATTTTTGGAGATCGTTTGACAATCTTAATAAAAATTTACATGTTTCTAATGAACAGTGATGTGAAACTCCGGTTTGAGATCATAGAATCGTAGAGAACTGTTTTCGGACGTTTCGATGTTAAGATCATGATTTTTGAATATGCTTTGATATTTTTAGTAGTTAAATATATGATTTTTGTGAGTAAAATTGACTTTGGATGCCTCCGTTAACATGTAAAACCTCAATAAAATACCTATTGAAGGTAGTAGAATAATAGAATGACTGATTTTCCACGTGTCGATGTGAATAGAATAATTTTAGGAATGTTCTATATTTTTAATAAAATTGACATATGTTTCCATGTGCTTATGTGAGTACTTTGGTGTTGAAATCTAGCTTAAATGTTCCATTTTCATGGTGAAATAACGCCATCTTAGCTGCTGAACCAGTTGGAAAATTTGAGTGTTAGTAATGGTGTTTTGGTGAGTTTAAATGGTGTTTAGTTGATTCTCATGATGATCTATGGCTTGAATTACCTAATTGCAGTGTTTGAATTTAAAGATTAAGTGCATGGATAAATGCTCTTGAGGAAGCAATTATGATGGACATTTGATGATGCAAGTAACATTAATGCTTATTGTTGCTGGATTTTAGAAACTTCGTGTAACCATTGCGAGTATAGTTTTCTTGATTTGGTTCTTGTATGACATTGTAGACATATAAAATGTTTGCTTGTATGCATGTTATATTTATATGTAATGCATTGAGTTTTTATTGATCATGCAAACTGATTTTTAGCGTTTGGAGCTTATAATAATGTCATTTCGTTAGGAATTAGACCCGGATGAGGATTTGCGAACCCTTATTGTTAGTAGGCCTGTCCTAACAAGGTTGCAATCCTTGAAATGACTGTGAATTGGGTAATGAGAGGCTTTGGCTACCTTGTAAAGGCCATACAAGGGTTAGACCCCCTCTCTTGCCTTGAAGGAGGGAGATGGTAATTTTTTGATGAAACTGTGCACTGGTTTATTGAATAAACTATATATTGTGTGCATGTATATTATTTTGATGAATGTTGCATATGTGCTTTTGCAATATTTTAATTTAAACGATTTGATATGCCATGTTTCCCTAAATGCATGCGATGGTCATGTCAAGAGCTATACTCACTAAGCTGTTGTTTGCTCACCCCATTTCCTTCACCATTCCAGGTACAGAGGCAAAAGGAAAAGGAAAAATTTGAGAGTGACCAGCATGTGACTAAGACATAGCGTTGTTGATGTACATATGCTTCGGAGGAAGTGGTTACATGTTTTATTTATTTTGATATGTATATACTTATCACGCATATTATATATGTATTACCATCTAGAGGGGTTATTTTGGGAAAATAAGATATCAATGGTTATTTTGGATTGTTAAGATATTTGGCGCTGATATATATACTTGGACAATGGAATGTTTAATTAATGATGGCAATGGTGGTATTTTGGATTATGGTATACATGGACAGAATGGTTATATATGATGACTGAATGGTTGACATTATGAATGAGATTATATATATATATATATACATATGATTTGATTTGTGAAGGCTGGCAGTATATTATCTACTGTATACGGGTATGTACAGTGTATAATATACTGTGCCGATCATGACCTCAGGCTATACCAGGGGCGTCGTGACAATTCATGAGAATAGAATGTTCTGATAAAGTTTTAAAACATTCTGAAAAGGTTCAAAAAGTTCTGAAAAAAGTAAATTGAAAAAGTGTACAGTTGACTACTTTATGACAGTGTTGGATTAGCGTCCCGATTAGTCAAACAACATCCTGACGAGTAAAGCCAACTTTGTCACTTTGTTCCTTAAGGGCATTCAAACAACGTGAGCGTCCTACTGAACTGTAAAGTGAGGGCGCTACTTGAACGTAAGCATCCTGACTTACTTAAGAATTTTAAAACCATAAAAACGATGAGTACGCTGCTGATCAATCAACGTCCTGATGAGTTACACAGTTGGTTATTGTGAGGGCGCTATGGGAACATAAGCGTCCTGATAGATAAGTGACTTCAACATATGCACTATCAGCGTCCTTAAGTATTTAACAATCAACGTGCTGACTCGTTTTAAAAAAAAATAACATAAGGGCACTACTGAACCGTAAGCGTCCTGATACTTGAAATACTTAAGTTCAATCAGCGTGTTGATATTCAATTAGCGTCCTGATAGATAAGTACAAATTCAACCTAGAACCTTATCAGCGTCCTAATGTGTCATCAACGTCTTGACTTACCAAGTACGGGAGCTGAGACATTAGCGTTCTGATTGATGCATCAGCGTCCTGATGGACAATTAAAACAATTTTGATATTTTTCAACATTTTAAAGCTCGATAAAAACAAGAGTAAACACTTGGTATTTTGAATCAAGTCAAACGTTGAAAATTCATTGAGTGATTGATAAAATCAATGAAAAATACTTTAAGATCGAATCGACTAAACCATGCAATCATGCACATTTGTTGAATCATTGACAACAAAGATTCTACAACCAAAACACAGTCTAATAACACAAAGATATGTCTTCGAACGATCATGGTCTTCAGTTTGATCTTGATAACATTTTCACCATGCATCATCGAGTCTTCAGGTGAATCTTCATGTAAAATTAGATGTGCTATGCATATTGTAGCACCCGTGCCTTTAGGTGACGTCATTTTGACCCATAGTGTACCCGTATACGTATTTGTATACGTATGTGTATATGTATTTTGATGCTCGAAGTACGTAAGTTCGAGTGTCTTTGCATGATTTTAGGTCATAAAGGGTACGCATGAAATTTCGGAACCATCGGAGACCCGTTCGACGTCAAAACATTTCAAAAACGGTGTTTTGGATCCAGTGGAGCTTTCTATTTCTGTCACAACTTACATCAATGGTTTGATCTCCTAGATCCGTTGTCTGATTGGGCTGAAATTTTTTCAGCTCATTCTTATATGATAGATCTTCATTATGTACGGTCAAGATCTTAATTGGAGTTACCTAATTTGAGTTATAACGCCCAAAACACTGTTTCACGGATTCTGGGATTTTCTTACGCAGTTTTGATCAAACAGTTAGATGTCACAATCCCACCGTTGGATTGAGCCTAAAGTTTACCAGAATGTTTATAACTTACTCATTCAACGTTTAAACGGTCAAGATGTTAAACTCGTCCGTATTTTGTAAGCAATGGACTATCTAAGTGAAAGTATTGTAACAGGAAATCTGGGTTTTTGATAATTTTGGCAACTTTTAGTTGTGGGCCTAAGCTTATCTATTTAAGCAACCAAAACGGGATTTTAGGCTCATTTGCTCATTTCTCAGCCAGAAAAGAAGGAAAGGTGCTGGAGAGGAGAAAAGGAGGGGAAAGTTAGGGTTTGGTGATTTCTTGCTCAAGAACACCTAAGGTTTGTATTTTTCCTCCATTTCTTCCTTGAATCTCCCTATTAGTTGCATGATAGTTTTATTTTGAGCATGAGGGTTTCATTTTGATGCATGCATTGTGATGAAACTTGGATGGGTGGAAGACCAAAGTTGGAGTTGAGTCTTGCATATCACATATGTGTGATTAGAGAGTGTAAGGAGTACACTAATGGTGAAAGCCCCAATTTCTAGCAAGAAATTGGAAGGTTTAGTTCAAATGACCTAAACTTAGTTTATGGCCTTAGACTTTTTCAAAATGTTTGCATGTCAACTATGTTGATCTAGTGGCCATTGTGGATGATTCCATGTTGCAAGATCAGTAAAATTCATGGTTGAACATGGTGCCCTAGTGTAAAATTGGCAATAGGGCATATGTATGAAAATTTCCAGATTTGGGGCTTTTGATGCTCTTGATATAAAATCTGGAAAATTATGCAATGTAGGTCTAATTGGACATGATTAGAGTTGTTTGATGATTGAATTCAGTGGGTTCACATAATGAATACCCTAAGATTGACTAATTTTGATCTAGGCTAAGTATTTGGTAATTTTGCATGTAATTTGGGGATTTTGCCCAAATTGGGAGTTTTCACCCAAAGCAAGTCAATTTGTGAAATTGACTTGGGGATTGTTTAATTGGACCCAAATTAAGTAGAATCATGGGTTTAAAATGTTAGTACCTATGTTAAATTGATATGACTTAGTTCATTTTGACCTTATGTTTTATATTGGCCTAATTGAGGATTTTGATCAAGACTTAGTCAATTGATGAAATTGACTTGATGTATAGTCTAATTGACCATAATTATAATTGAATTTCATGTATATTAGTGGTTGGATCATGGGATCACCCTATTACATTCAATTTAGGTCAATCTTAGTTTAATTGAGTCTAAATGATCAAGTTGGGCAATATGGAAATTGGCTCAATGGGGTAATCAATTTAGAATCTAATTGACTTTAGATTGGGTTTGAACATGGGGTTTTGACACACTTTATGACTGATTTTCAGTTGTGTGAACCATGTTATTTTCAGGTCTTGTAATTGATCTTGAACCCGTTTAGTCAATTGGAGAGTTTTGGCAATTGGATTGGCTAGACTTAGCCAATCAAGTGTGAGTGTTCTTTTACTTTTGGATTATTTATATGTGGCATTGTAGTATAGAAATGTTTTAAATACTTATGTATGATGGTATGCATGTTTTAATATTCCATGAAATTCATTTGAGCATAATTCATTGGGATGACAATTTGGGTTGAGGCCCCTAGTTGGAATTTCCTCTTTTTGGGAATTCTCGTAAGTCTAGCGGCGATCCCAGTTGTGTACCTGGCAGAGGGTTTTATGCCTTGTGTATGGGTAGGTTTGTTTAAATTAATCCTACGTGCTGCACGACCCCATAAACCCTATTAGAATACGAGTATTGTGTGTGTGTTCGGGCGCTGTGTGTCGCGCACCAGGCCTTGAAACCCCCAGACTCAGGAGGTGTTAGGATTGCATGAGCATGACTACAAAATGTTATGCATCGTCTTATGTATGACTTGATGCATTATGTTAGCATGTATGTAATATATTTCGTCATCATGATATTTCAACTGTTTTATGATCTTACCATGTTTTATAAATGCACGTATATGCCACTTGTAAATAACATTCACTGAGCTGGCTGTAGCTCACACCTCACCATCTTCTTTCAGGATCTGATAGAAAAGGAAAAGGGAAGGCTTGACTGCGGAGCGTCCCTTGTTTTTGTTTCATGTAGGTGTTGTACATTTAGTTTTGTATTTTGATAATTATGTACATGATAACACCTAGTAATTGTATATTTAACACATAGTTGGGATGTGTTGGGTTTTGCATCATTTTGAAGACTCTGAAATTTTATGTTTGTAAACTTTGGAGAAGTAATATTTTATTTCATTATGATCATGATAGTTGGATGTTAATGATGCACTTTCATTTCTTTTTTTGGGGATTCGTATATGTATGTTAGGCTGACGGGACGTCGGGTGTACCGGTGGAGGGTATACTCGGAGGTTCCCGTGCCGATCATGACGTCACGTATAGTGGGTCATGACACATATATTATCATAATCAGAATGTGGTTTGTAATCATCAAAATATATTTTCTCATTCGGGTCATGAGGGCAATTAGATTAACAATGAGTCAGCATTCCAAAAGCTTAAGAAAAGACTAACTCAGCCCCCGTACTCACATCACCAAAGGACGAGATTAGTTTCACTTTCTACACTGACACTTCACTCCAAGGCTTAGGTGTGACCATGATGTAGGAAGGCAGAGTCTTCGCCTATGCCTCTTAATAATTGAAGCTTCACGAGGTCAATTATCCCACCCACGACTTCGAGCTTGCTGCCGTTATCTTCGCCCTGAAAATTTGGTGACATTACTTATACGGTTAGAGATTTGAGGTGTTCTCCGACCACAAAAATACTTAAACCTTCATCAGATACACTGGCTAGAATTCCTCAAAGACTACGACTTCGATCTACAGTACCATCCTGGCAAGGCTAACGCGGTAACTGACGCCCTCAGTCACAAGTTGTACGTCTCTGCTTGCTCTATCAAATTCGAAACAGGTAAGCTAGTGACTGGAATCGAGGAATTCATTTTACAGCTTCTAGAAGACGAAACCATCGTTAGGCTTGCCCAACTAACAATCCATTCCGAGCTCATTCAAAACATTTCGTCTGCCCAAGCAAATAATGCCAAATTAATGGAAAAGGAACACCTCCTATCATAAAACCAAGCCCCCAACCATTGTTCTTTGTCGCCAGACGGTGCAATATTCTATAAGAAATGACTGACTGCCAAATGATCCTGAACTATGGCAAGAGGTTTTGTCCAAGTGTCACAGATCAAAACTTTCCATGCACCCGGAGGAGACAAGATGTATAGAGACATGAAGAGACAATTTTGGTTCTCAGGAATGAAAAAGGCAGTTGTAGTGTGACGCCCCGAAAATTATTTCATCTAGCCCATAACCCAATTGCATTTTGCCCAAACTCTATGTGTTGCCTTGATATGTTTGGTGTTTGTTTGATGGTTGTTTAATGTTTGTATATTTGATGCTTGATAATGTACATAAATATGTGCATTATAAATTGTATATGGGTCATGTTAAATTAAAGTATAATGCATATGTTATTATTTATGCATGGGCCCATTAAACCATGAATTGATATGGGTTAGGATTGATTGAATAAAAGGATAAATGAGAATGAAAATTTGGTGTATTAAATGGATTGGACATTTAAAATACAAGGAAGCATGAGATTGGTTAAAGTACATGTGGTTGGTATGGGGAGTATGAGACCAACACATGTCAAGTTGGTGCATGAGACCAACACATGTCAAGTTGGTGCATGAGAATGGACAAGTGTCCCATGCCCCATTTCTCTTCTCCAATACATGTCAAGTTGATGCGTGAAAATGGACAAGTGTCCCATGCCCCATTTCTCCTCTCCTACACATGTCAAGGTTGGTGCATGAGAGTGGACAAGTGTCCCATGCCCTACTTCTCTTTTCCAAGGAAGTCTTAGAGGGTGAGATGAGTGGAGAGAAAGGAAAGAAGAAGAGAAAGAAAGAGGGAGTTGTTTTGAGAAAAGTCTCAGCAACATTTGAATCAAAGAGCTGGCTCTTGGTCCTATATGGTCATATTGAGGTCAACATTTTTCAGCAAGTTCGTAGCTTATGGTTATTTAGTCTGGTTGGTGGAGATCTTGATTGGAGTTTTCTTCAGTGAGATATAACCTCTTAAACAAAGCTGGTCGGAAAGTCTGGATTTCTCCCGCAGTTTAGATCAAACTAATAATTCTCGTAACTCTACCGTTGGATGGATATGATATTTGGACATGTGGGTTACAACAGATCTGTCTGCATTATGAACGGTGGAGATGTTTATGGGACAAGTATGTTGTGTGATATAGTCATCTGAGGTCGAGTATTTGCAGCAGGAAAGGAGAAATTGTCTGATTAGAGACTTGTTCATCAAAGAGTCATATCGTTTTGGTCCACCGTTGAATTGCGCTGATATTTGGATAGAAGGTTTGTTTCTTAACATACTTCAATCTGTACGGTTGATTTTGTGATTGCATATTTCTGTGGGTAGATTGATACATCTGAACAGAATATTGAATGAAGAATTGGTAGGGTTGCTTGTATTAGACCTAAATTTAGAATATGAACTTAGACCTTTCTAAATAACTTGCATGTCAACTATGTTGACCTAGTTGCCATTGTTGATAAACCCATGATGCAAAATCAGTGATATACATGGCTGAACATGGTGACCTAGTATAAATCGACAATATGGCCTAAGTATGGAAAATTTCATATTTTAGGGCTTTGATGCTTTTGGCCTAAAATCATTGAATTGATGCAACTTATGTTTAATTAAGCATGATTAGGGTTGATTATGATACTGATTTGGTGGTTGTGACCATATTATGGGTTATGCCTACTTGTGATCAAATGGCCCAATTTGAGCATGTTTATGCCTAAGGAATTGAAAATCAACATTTTTGATTAATAGAATGGTTTATGAATGAGAACTATGCATTACAGGCCTAAGTCATGTGATTTGAGTTGAATGGTGGGATTAGATGGGATTAGATGGGATTTAGGCCTATTGTCTATATGTGGGCTGATTTAGGGTTGATGTGTAATGTCTATGTGATTGAACATAGAAATTGATGTATGGTTGGATATTGATGAATGTTTCAGGACCTTGATTGGGTTGATTCGGTTTGGTGTCCGTGTGTGGTTAAATACGCTCGCGAGGCTTGGTTGTGAGTAGACTTCATTTATGATTATATCTTTTATGTCATCATATCACTTATATATATTGTATGTTGAAAGCATGAATGTGTCCTAATGTTTTGAATGATGCATTGATTTGAGAAAACCTTATGACTTTGGTTGGGCCCATCTATCTGGCTAATATGGGGACTTAACCTTGTTATAGGAGGGTTTTAAAAAAGAAATATTTGGGGATGAGAACGGTACGGTAAAATAGATGTGCACTAGTAACCCCAAATTAACATGTTTGAGGATGAGAACGGTACGGTGAAATAGACGTGCAATAGTAACCCAATGCATGTGGAATGTGGATCCAAATTGATAAGCTTTTACTTGCATCGAACTTATTATAAATGCTTGATATCTATATGTTATGAGCTTTTAATCATGCTACACATTGACATGCATACATGATATTTATTGATGAATTTGGATAGCATATTTGAATTATATTCACTGGGCACCGTTGGCTCACCCTCATTTTCCTCTTTCAGGTCCTTCTGTCCCGAATAAGGGCAAAGGAATAGTCATATTTTGAGGGCCTTGTCTGCGAGAGAATCCAAGGCCTCGATGTGAGTTGAGAGGCATTTTGATTGAATTGTGTTTGAAATTATGTTGTATTATATTTTGGACTATGTAATTATAACACTTACCACATTGTAGTACGGGTGAGTTGAGACTTGTTAGATAGACCACGTGGGCATATGAGGGTTTTTTTGTACCCATAGTTTTGGACTTTATGTGTATGTCAATCTTGATGGACTGTAGGGATTATGACGGTTTTATTTATGATTCATTTTTATGGAGTATCTCTTGTCTTGGATGATTAATACGGTTGGTAGTTTTGTTTAGTACCTTTTTATATTATGTCGTTGTTTGGGATAAGGCTCGTAGGGTCTCAACCACCTCACGGAGGTTGAGAAGTGGTTGGAGATGCCTACGCCTGGCGTCCCGCCCCGACATTCAGCACACCATTCTTTCGGGGTTGGTGGTCCGGGGTGCGGGGTCGCCACAGTTGGTATCAGAGCCCGATTTTACTAGGTTTGGTCTATGTATTGGACCTAGATGACTTTGACCTAGGAATTGGGCAAGAGATTTAGGTGATTAAAAAGCTTAAAGGAACTAACTTAAAAGCCTTACTATCATATTTTTTGTGTGTATTATATGATATGGGTAGTTATGAGACTTTGTTAATGTTTTAAATTCTTTAATGTGTGATGGTTGCTCGTATTTCTACTTCTCAGTGTCATAAGGAGGAGCGAGAGATTGGGACAGCCACACACAGGGCCATCCGATGATGGCCAGATGAGAAGGATAGAGAAGATCATTCAGGCACAGGGCCGCTTGATGGCAGCCCAGACTGTACAGATACAGGCGTTGGTGCAGCAGGTTGAGGCTGTTGCTCGACAGTCACCTCAAACAATACCTCAGGAGGTGGGCACTAGTAGGGCCGAGGCTAGTGGAGTTGCAGGGGCAGCAGGACCTCAGATGGCTGTACCTCAGCCTATGCCTACACCTGCTCCTACTATTGGGGAGAACCCCACTGATCGACGGATCAGACTGCTAGAGAGGTTCATGAAGCTGAAGCCTAAGGAATTCACTGGTGGGGTTGACTTGAAGAAGGCCGAAGATTGGCTGAAGAATGTTGAGAAGATCAATCGCTCCTTAAAGCTTGATGAGGAGTCTCAGGTCCTTTGTGCTGCTCACACACTGGAGAGTGATGCAGAGGACTGGTGGCTTTCAGTGTTGGATACACAGGGGGAAGTGAAGAGTTGGGACACCTTCAAACGGTTGTTCTTACAAGCTTATGTTCCAGAGACTGAGAGGCAGGCTAAGCAACTCGAGTTTTTGAATCTCGCACAGGGCACCATGTTAGTCAGGGAGTACAAGCTCAGATTTAGGCAGCTCGCAGTTTATGCCCTTGGGTTAGTTCAGACACCGAGTGACAAGATTATGAGGTTCTCTTTGAACCTAAGGCCTACGATCCGACAGGCCTTGTCTGTGACGAAAATGATCGATTTTGCCACAGTGGTCCAGAGGGCCAAACAGTATGAGTTGGCTGAGCGGGTTGATGATATGTCTACATGGGCAGCTCCGGCTGTACAGACTTCACAGGCAGAGTCTAGGGGACAGTTCCATACTCTGTGGAAGAAGGGAAAATGGGGAAAGAAGAGAAAGTTTTATGGAGGAGCACAGTACGAGGGTGCTCAGAGTGGGGCATCCCAGATTCAGACTGGTATGATGGCATCACCCGTGGTTTCCTCTCCTGTCCCGATTCTCATTCAGGCACCGAATGCACTGAGACCCCCATTCCCACATACTGCTGGCCGAGGCAGAGGTAGAGGCCGAGGAGGCTATGTGGCGACATCTCAGACTGAATCATTTGCGCCCAGGGCTCCGTTCTTATGTTATCAATGTGGGCAGGCTGGGCATAGGAAGTCAGAGTGTCCGAGTTTTCAGAAAGCTCAGGGATTTGTGCAGCAGTCCAGTGCCAGAGAGACAGCGAAGGCAGCTACTGAGCCAGACCCGACAGCATCCAGGACTTTGGTATAAGGTACTCTTATTATTTGTGGTGCTTCTATGCATGTATTATTTGATGCTGGGTCAACATTATCATTCATATTTGGACGTATGGTAGATAGTTTGCATTTGACTCCCATTAGGGCTAGTACATGGTTAGTGATGAGTACTGTAGCTGGGGAGATGATCTACCCGAACATGATCTGTAGCCAGTGTGTGGTTCAGATTGGTGATGTTGAGATGCCTGTTGACTTTCGAGTCCTAGAGTTTTTAGAGTTTGATGCAATTCTAGGGATGGATTGACTCGCGACTTATCATGCAGTTGTCGACTGTTTCGCGAAGAGAATAATTTTCCAGATCCCCGGACACCCAGTGTTTACACTACAGGGTAGAGCTTCGGACCAGACAGTCACAAGGGGTAGATTTGTGACTGATGGAGATAGGGAGATTTTGGCTGGGTTAGTGCCTGATGAGGAAGAGACTAGTGAGGTGATACTTGAGGATATTGCCATTGTTAGGGACTTTCCAGATGTGTTCCCGCCGATCTTCCCGAATTACCACCTAAGCGAGAGATCGATTTCATGATGAGTTACATGTGATGAACTAGTCCCTGGCACGAAGCCTATCTCCATGTCACCATATAGAATGGAACCCGCCGAGTTGAGAGAATTGCAGAAATAGCTCGAGGAGTTATTGCCTAAGGGCTTTATTTGCCCGAGCGTGTCACCCTGGGGAGCTCCAGTTCTTTTTGTGAAAAAGAAAGATGGGAGCTTGCGGTTGTGCATCGACTATCGCCAATTGAACAGGGTGACCATCAAGAACAAGTATCCTCTCCCAAGGATTGATGACTTGTTTGATTAGTTGAGGGGAGTGAGGTATTTTTCAAATATTGATTTGCGCTCTGGGTATCATCAGCTGAGGATCAGGAGGAGGATGTGCCTAAGACAACATTCAGAACCCACTATGGACATTATGAGTTCCTTGTGATGCCATTTGGTGTGACTAATGCACCGGAGATGTTCATGGACCTGATGTAGAGGGTCTTTAGGCAGTATCTGGATAAGTTTGTCATTGTCTTCATTGATGACATATTGGTGTATTCCAAGACTCAGGCTGAGCATGAGGAACACCTCAGAGTGACCTTGCAGACTCTGAGAGAGCATAGGCTATATGCAAAGCTGAACAAGTGCGAGTTTTGGATCACCGAAATGAAGTTCTTAGGTCATGTAGTGAGTTCTGAGGGGATTTCAGTTGATCCGTCCAAGGTTGAAGCCATTATCAGTTGGCCTAGGCCTACCACAGTGACCGAGATCAGAAGCTTTCTTGGGTTAGCTAGTTACTATAGGAGATTCGTTCAGGGATTCTCAAGATAGCTACGCCTATGACCAGGCTCACCCAGAAAGATGTGTCCTTTGTATGGACTGAGGAGTGTGAGAATGTCTTTTTAGAGCTGAAGAAAAGATTGACATCTACGCTAGTGTTGATTTTGCCAGAGCCTGATCAGGAGTTAGTTATCTACACTGATGCCTCTCGTATCGGCTTGGGTTGCGTGTTGATGCAGAAGGATAGGGTCATTGCTTATGCATCGAGGCAGTTGAAGGTGCATGAAAAGAACTATCCTGTTCATGACTTAGAACTGGCCGCAGTGGTTTTTGCTTTGAAGATTTGGAGGCATTATCTCTATGGTAAGAGATTCACTTTGTATTCTGACCATAAGAGCCTCAAGTACTTGTTCTCTCAGAAGGAATTGAACATGAGGCAGAGAAGGTGGTTAGAGCTCCTCAAAGACTATGATTTTTCATTGGAATACCACCCAGGTAAAGCCAATGTAGTGGCTGATGCGTTGAGCAGGAAGCGGGTAGAGACAATTATGGTAGCACGCCAGATGTCTCATGAGTGGAGATTACTTGAGGCGGCTACGGTTATGAGTATATGTACTACCCCTTCAGATCAGATTGTGATATGTGCTCAGATGAGAGCTCAGCCTACACAAGTCCAGGACGTGATTGACCAACAGAGACTTGACGTTAATTATGTGATGTGCAAGTCTTGGGCCTAGAGCAGTGATTTTACTGATTGGCACTTGTCATCTGATGCTGCCTTGAGATTTAGGGGACGTTTATGGGTTCCCGCAGATCCACGACTCAGAGAGAGTGTTCTCCAAGAAGCTCACAGATCTCATTATGCTATTCATCCTGGCGGAACCAAGATGTATCATGATATGAAAAGAATGTATTGGTGGCCCGACATGAAAAGAGAGATAGCTCAATTCATTCAGAGGTGTGAGATCTGTCAGGGAGTCAAAGCTGAGCATTAGAGGCCTGGAGGGCAGATGCAACCGCTTGCCATTCTTGAGTGGAAGTGGGTGCATGTCACTATGGACTTTGTTGTAGGATTACCCAACACCCCGAGGAGACGCAATGTTGTTTGGGTTATTATTGATCGCTTGACTAAGTTTGCTCACTTTCTACCGGTGAACACTAGGGATTCTATGGACAAGCTGAGCAGACTCTATATGCGGGAGATAGCCAGATTACATGGAGTGCCAGTCTCGATTGTGTCAGATAGGGATCCGAGGTTTACATCGGTATTCTGGCAGGGGTTGCAGAGGCAGCTCGACACTAGACTAGATCTCAGTACCGCTTTTCACCCTCAGACGGATGGCCAGTCTGAGAGGTTGATATCAATTTTGGAGGATTTGCTTCAAGCTTGTGTCCTTGAATCCAGTGGTAACTGGGATGAGTACATACATCTGTGTGAGTTCGCGTACAACAACAACTATCAGTCCAGTATTGGCATGGCTCCTTTTGAGGCATTGTGTGGTAGACCCTGTAGATCTCTGGTCTGTTGGAAGGAGGTAGGGGATATTGCGGTGATGGGACTAGAATTTGTACAAGAACACACAGAGAAGATTAAGAGGATCAAGCATAATATGAAGGTAGCCCAAGACAGGCAGAAGACTTACGCTGATGCCAAGCGGAAGACCGTAGAGTTTGAGGTGGGTAACCAAGTTTTATTGAAGGTCTCACCTCAGAAGGGCCAAACTAGATTTGGGATAAAAGGCAAGCTCGCTCCGAGATTTATTGGGCCGTTCGAGGTTTTAGAACGAATTGGCCCCGTCACTTACCGATTAGCCTTGCCACCTCAATTAGCAGTAGTCCACAATGTCTTTCATGTGTCAATGTTGAGAGTGTACAAGAGTGATTTTGATCACGTCTTGGACTGGAGGAACATTGAGTTGAGGCAGGATGAGACTTATGATGAGGGACCTATTCAGATACTTGACCGGAAGGTCCAGAGGTTACGTAACCGCGAGATTCCGATGGTTAAGGTGAGATGGCAGTTCCATGGCGAGGAGCAGGTTACTTGGGAGCGTGAGGACTACATGATGGAGCACTTTGCCTAGTTCACGGGTTTAGGTAATTTCTCAACCTTAAAACTTCGAGGACGAAGTTCATTCTAAGGTGGGTGTGAGGTGAGGCCCCGAAAATTATTTCATCTAGCCCATAACCCAATTTCATTTTGCTCAAACTCTATGTGTCGCCTTGATATGTTTGGTATTTGTTTGATAGTTGTTTAATGTTTGTATATTTGATGCTTGATAATGTATATAAATATGTGCATTATAAATTGTATATGGCCCATGTTAAATTAAAGTATAATGCATATGTTATTATTTATGCATGGGCCCATTAAACCATGAATTGATGTGGGTTAGGATAGATTGAATAAAAGGATAAATGAGAATGAAAATTTGGTGTATTAAATGGATTGGACATTTAAAATACATTGAAGCATGAGATTGGTTAAAGTACATGTGGTTGGTATGGGTAGTATGAGACCAACACATGTCAAGTTGGTGCATGAGAATAGACAAGTGTCCCATGCCCCATTTCTTTTCTCCAACACATGTAAAGTTGGTGCATGAGACCAACACATGTCAAGTTGGTGCAAGAGAATGGACAAGTGTCCCATGCCCCATTTTTCTTCTCCAATACATGTCAAGTTGGTGCATGAAAATGGACAAGTGTCCCATGCCCCATTTCTCTTCTCCAACACATGTCAAGTTGGTGCATGAAAATGGACAAGTGTCCCATGCCCCATTTCTCCTCTCCAATACATGTCAAGTTGGTGCGTGAAAATGGACAAGTGTCCCATGCACCATTTCTCCTCTCCAACACATGTCAAGGTTGGTGCATGAGAGTGGACAAGTGTCCCATGCCCTACTACTCTTCTCCAAGGAAGTCCTAGAGGGTGAGATGAGTGGAGAGAAAGGAAAAAAGAAGAGAAAGGAAAGAAGAAGAGAAAGAAAGAGGGAGTTGCTTTGAGAAAAGTCTCAGCAACATTTTAGTCAAAGAGCTGGATCTTAGTCCTATATGGTCAGATTGAGCTCAAACTTTTTCAGCAACTTTGTAGCTTACGGTTATTCCGTCTGGGCGGTGGAGATCTTTATTGGAGTTTTCTTCTGTGAGATATAACCTCTTAAACAAAGCTGGTCGGAAAGTCTGGATTTCTCGCGCAGTTTAGATGAAACTAATAGATCTCCTAAATCTACCGTTGGATGGATATTATATATGGACAAGTGGGTTAAAACAGATCTGTCTGCATTATGAACGGTGAAGATGTTAATAGGTCAAGTATGTTGTGTGATATAGTCATCTGAGGGCGAGTATTTGCAGCAGGAAAGGAGAAATTGTCTGATTAGAGACTTATTCATCAAAGAGACTTATCTTCTTGGTCCACCGTTGGATTGCGGTGATATTTGGACAGAAGGTTTGCTTCTTAATATACTTCAATATGTACGGTTGATTTTGTGATTTCATATTTTTGTGGGTAGATTGATACATCTGAACAGAATATTGAATGAAGAATTGGTAGGGTTGCTTGTATTAGACCTAAATTTAGAATATGAACTTAGACCTTTCTAAATAACTTGCATGTCAACTATGTTGACCTAGTTGCCATTGTTGATGAACTAATGATGCAAAATCAGTGATATACATGGCTGAACATGGTGACCTAGTGTAAATCGGCAATATGGCCTAAGTATGGAAAATTTCATATTGGCTTTTGATGCTTTTGGCCTAAAATCATTGAATTGATGCAACTTATGTTTAATTAAGCATGACTAGGGTTGATTATGCTACTGATTTGGTGGTTGTGACCATATTATGGGTTATGCCTACTTGTGATCAAATGGCCCAATTTGAGCATGTTTATGCCTAAGGAATTGAAAATCAGTATTTTTGATTAATAGAATGGTTTATGAATGAGAACTATGCATTAGAGGCCTAAGTCATGTGATTTGAGTTGAATGGTGGGATTAGATGGGATTTAGGCCTATTGTCTATATGTGGGCTGATTTAGGGGTTGATGTGTAATGTCTATGTGATTGAGCATAGAAATTGATGTATGGTTGGAGTGTTTCAGGACCTTGATTGGGTTGATTCGGTTTGGTGTCCGTGTGTGGTTAGATACTCTCGCGAGGCTTGGTTGTGAGTAGACTTCATTTATGATTATATCTTTTATGTCATATCACTTATATATATTGTATGTTGAAAGCATGAATGTGTCCTAATGTTTTGAATGATGCATTGATTTGAGAAAACCTTATGACTTTGGTTGGGCCCATCTATCTGGCTAATAGGGGGACTTAACCTTTTCATAGGAGGGTTTTAAAAAAGAAATATTTGGGGATGAGAACTGTACGGTGAAATAGATGTGCACTAATAACCCCACATTAACATGATTGGGGATGAGAACGATACGGTGAAATAAACGTGCACTAGTAACCCCAATGCATGTGGAATGTGGATCCAAATTGATAAGCTTTTACTTGCATCGAACTTATTATAAATTCTTGATATCTATATGAAATGATCAGATCGTACGACGGTCCGAACGACCCTGAAAGTGGAGGTGCTGCAGAAGAGAAGAAATCGGGCCTAGGTGGCGGAGAGGGGTAGTGAAGTTGCTGCTCGAACGAATCAAACCTGGTCTGAAGCTGCTGGAACTCGGTCTAGAAATATGCCTCTGCTGGGAGATCATCTCTATAGCCTTTAATGTCCAATGCATATGGACCTCCCCAGGGTACCTCAAACTTGGTTTCAATAAGCCTGGAAAAGATGATAATGCGATGCCCCATCACACGTGAGTAATACCGGTAGGTTTGATGAATACGATCATCCGCATCTTGAGTGTGACCGGTATAGAAATATTGGACTAGTTTCTCATACCAAGGACCAGTGAAGCAACAAAAGGATGTCCACCAAAGCTCCTCGAACAATGGTCGAAGTAGTACGTATGTTGGGTCAAAGAAAGCAAAGTTCACGTACACACCCAGAGATGCCTGCATTGGAGATGGTAGTGGCGGTGGAGCATTTTGTCGTGTCCTAGCTGGCTTATCTTCTCCTTCTTTTCTCCTTTCTTTCGGTCTCGATGACAAATCTGAAGGACTATTCCCTCATGGAATGACCGCACGTCGAGTATTTTTTGTAGGATTCCTCTTAGGCATTTCGTCAAACACTTGGTGAACGACTAGTGTGAAGATGCAGGTTTCAGTCAAAACTGATTATAATGTCGTAAAACTGGAAGAAAATGATCACAAAATAGCCGGAGAGAGTCCCGCAAGCTTTTCAACGCCTATTTATGCGAAGAAAATGGTCGTCGTACGCGATAGAACGATGGACCGCAAGATTGGAAGAAGAGGAAGAGTTGAAACGCATTCTATAGCAAATGAGTGCCAAATCACGTGCAAGTGAGTTTTATACCCATCACGCCCAGCTGGAATGCGTTTGAACTAACTGAAACATGTTCTAACTGCTCTTTTCTACCGTTGGGATTCTCGGTCTTGGTGGAACACATTTCACCAGACTGGAACGCATTTCACCCTATTTTCCTAGTTTTTTGAACTTTTTGGATTTTGCTTCGATTATTTGAGGGAAATTGGGTAGCGCACGCATTCCTGTAATGCTCACAACAATCATGATCATCATCAATGATTATTAAGCTATTGAAACCCCATGATCATATCATGATTATTCGAATCAAATGTAATCAATGCTTCAGTTACGCATTCATAGATATGATTCACTGAACATGCCTAATTCACGCCGAATAAAGACAAACTGATCTTTAGGCAGAGGCTTCGTGAATATGTCGGCCAACTGATCTTTAGTATCGATGTGTATGAGCTTGACATCTCCTCTTTGTACGTGATCTCGAAGAAAGGGATGTCGAATCTCAATGTGCTTGGATGTTGAGTGTAACACCGAATTTTTAGAGACGTTAATCGCATTAGTGTTATCGCAAAAGATATCCGCACACTCAACATGAATTTGGTATTCAGATAGTTGTTGTTCCAAATATAGGACTTGAGCACAACAACTTCCCGGCTGCCATGTATTCCGCCTTGGCGGTAGAAAAGGTCACAGAGTTTTGTTTCTTGCTGAACCAAGAAATCAATGAACTCCTTAAGAAGTTGCAAAAGCCAGATGTACTTTTTCGATCAACTAGACTTCCTGCATAATTGGAATCAACAAAACTGCGGAGATCAAATGAAGTACTCTTGTTATATCAAATTACCACATCTAGTGTCCCACTTACATATGTAAATATTTTCTTTACGCATTTAAGGTGGGATTCTTTCAGATCAGACCAAAATCGAGCACACAAGCATACACGAAACATAATGTTCGGTCGACTTGCTATTAGATAGAACAAACTATCGATCATACCCCGATACGTCTTCCCATCAATTGACTTTCCTAACACATCCTTATCCATTTTGATGGATGAGTTACAAGGAGTGTCACTTGATTTCAAGTTCTCAAACTTGAACTTCTTGATCATATCTCTTGCATACTTCGATTGGCTCTAGAATGTTCTATTTTTCATTTGTTTGATTTGTAAGCCAAGGAAGTAATTTAACTCTTCCATCATACTCATCTCAAACTCACTCATCATAATTGAAGAGAATTCCTCATAGAGTGATCTGTTTGAGGCACCAAAGATGATGTCATCAACATAAATCTGTACCAACAACATATCTTCATCTTTGATTTTAATGAACAAGGTTGAATCCAACTTTCCTTTCATAAAGTCAAGCTCTAACAGGACAGAGCTATGCCTATCATACCATGCTCTGGGGGCTTGCCTTAATCCATATAAAGCCTTGTGAAGGCGATAGACCTGATTTGGTTTTTGAGATTCCTAAAAACCCGACTGTTGCTTCACGTATACCTCTTCATTTATAAATTCATTTAAAAATGCATTTTTTATGTCCATTTGGTATAGTGGGAAATCCTTATAACAAGCATAAGCTAATATCATTCGAATTGCCTCTAGTCTTGCTACAGGTGCAAATGCCTTTTCATAGTCTATTCTTTCCACTTGGTTGTACCCTTGTGCAACCAGTCTTGCCTTATTTCTAACAATCTCCTCATGTTTATTTTTCTTATTCCTAAAGACCCATTTGTTTCCTATAACTGTATGATGAGTATGCCTAGAAACAAGTACCCTCACTTTGTTTCTCACAAAGTGTCCTAATTCCTCCTGCATAGCCAAGATCCAAAACTCATCTCCTAGAGCTTCTTCAACCTTAGTTAGCTTTATCTGAGAGACAAAAGCTACATGTCCTTGATCTTGATTCAGGGATGCTCTGGTGGTTACTCCTCTGAACGAATTCCCTATGATTTGATCTAAGGGATGATCTATAAGTAACCTTGAATTCTTAATGGGTTCTATGTTAGTGCTATTATCCTTACCAGTATTTTGGTCCTCAGGTTTTCTTGATGAAATGACATCCTCATCATCATCATCATCAAGATTTCCTTATCTAAGAAAACCCTAGGATCTGCTTCATCGAACTTTATATGGATTTATTTCTCAATTATCTTCAATGATTTGTTGAACACCCTGTATGTCTTGCTGTGAAGGGAATATCCTACAAATATGCCTACATCGGATTTGGGATCAAACTTTTCTAAGTTTTCTTTATCATTTAGGATGTAACATTTACATCCAAACACTCGAAAGTGACTGATGTTAGGCTTTCTACCTTTCCACAATTCATACGGTGTTTTATTAGGCTTCTTTCTAATCATGGTCCTATTCATCACATAACATGCGGTGTTTATGGCTTCGGCCCAAAAATATTTTGCCACGTTGTGTTCACACAACATGGTCCTACACATCTCCTTAAGGGTCCGATTCTTCCTTTCAACAACTTCATTTTGTTGTGGAGTTCTAGGAGCTGAAAGGTGATTGGTGTATCCTTGTCTATTACAAAAGTCCTCAAGACTTTTGTTAACAAACTCTCCATCCCAATCACTGCTACTGATAGTGATCTTATAGCTCTTCTCGATTTCAGCATGAGAACATAATTGTACAAACACATCAAATGCCTCATGCTTATGAGCAAGGAAATAAACCCATGTAAATTTAGTAAAGTCATCCACAATAACAAAGCAATATGATTTTCCACCTAGACTATGGGTATGTGTGGGTCTGAATAAATCCATATGGATAAGTTCCAAAGCTCTAGATATAGAGCTCTTACTTTTGCTCTTAAAGGAAGATTTTGTGTGTTTGCCCAATTGGCAAAGCTCGCATACTCTATCCTTCTAATAAACCCCTTTGGGGATGCTTCGAGCAAGATCAAATTTTGCAAGCCTAGAGATGTTGTCTATGCCTATAATGCTCGATTTCTTCTCTTCTGCAGCAATACTGCCATCATCATGCTTTACAACACATCTTGTTGCTTCAAACGAAACGACATACCCCTTGTCACACAATTGGCTTATGCTCAAGAGGTTATGCTTCAGGCCATCAACAAACAGAACATGAAATATGGTTAAATAGTTATTATCCACTTTGTCGATGCCAGTAATCTTTCTTTTGCTATTGTTATGAATGTGACAACTCTTCCATCTTTATGAGTAAGGCGCAAAAATTTTGATCTATCACCGGTCATGTGCCTCGAACACCCATTGTCCAGATACCATGAATCATGCTTAGAGCCATCCTACATCACATGGAAAATGTCACAACCCGTTAAATCAGGAACCAGTCTAATACTTAGACGAACGTTACCACATTCCGCCAAATAGGTATGACAATAAGGGGTTTTGCAGCAGAAACGTGAGCCCATCACATAATACATAATACATCAAAAATAATATAGTTTCATTGATAGAGAAAGGGTTTCAAATATTATCATAAGGTTTTACAGGCAGTCTCCGAGAGACAAAATAAAAAAGGGACAAACCCCCACAACATAAATGGCCAATGCCATTAAAATGAAGAAAGCTACATATCAGCTCCTTGTTCACTGAAAACTGTAAGTGTACAGTGACATATAGTAGCAATAACCGATGAAGATCGGGTTGTCGTCATCTGGGATTGTTTACCTCAACAGTTACCATTTTCACTAATTTCTAACTTTATCTAGCGATCAAATTATAGAGATTCAAGTATTTAAAAATCAAATAAAACTAATTAAACTGAACTAACAATGAGAAATATCAATATATGAAGAACGCCTAGATAATCAACTTCACCTAACCTTGAATTATGTAATTTAGACATGCTTGTTATCAAATCAATTTCCTAATCTATAAGTCATAACCCTTGCGTCTCTAATTCCCTCTCTCGAGTGCCGAATTAGAACGTATTGTCAAAAAAAAAGTTCGATCTCTCGATAAAACCTAAATTCTAAACAGCCCATTAAACTACGTGATTTTCCTACAACTTCATGAAACTTTGTAAACCTCTCGATTCTACAACATTTCATGTCATAATCTCCATTTTCCAACCTAGAAAACCTTCTCTCGAGTGCCGCCTTCCAAGTCTAAACTCATTCGATTTGTGATCAAGAAACCGAAAGCATTAAGCATATGAAATCATGAATAAACTATAGACATTTCATTGATAATAAAATAAATCTAAAATTAAACCATAATATTCAAGTTAGGATCCATGTCCTCTCTAGAACAATATATTAGTTCATAGCTTGAATGATCAAAACAACACAAGATATGGAGAAAACTTCAATGATAAATATGAATAGCAAACTAGAAAATCTAGAACTTGAATCTTCTTCCAAATCTTCGCGTTCCTTCCTCCTAGCCATCTTGTTCTCTTTTCCAGTATGTTCCCTTTAAAAACCCTAACTTTTGATATATTATATGCCCAAAAACTCGTAAAAACGAAATTAGAAAGTCCCAATTCATAAAATTGCCCCAAGTTGCAAAAATGCAACTTGGGAACCAATCAGCACCGTGACACTCCGTGCATCAAATTCGAGCGCATTCCAGCGCCGCGGAGCTGAATTCTAGCATTGCGGCGCTCAGAACCTTGAACATCAGCCCAAATTTGTGGACTTAGCCAAATTTTCACTCTTCCTTGAGTTGGGTTCTTCATGCTTTTCCTTTGCACTTTCTTGTACATGTTTTTTGTCATCCAAAGTCATGACTAATGCATCCAAACACCCACAAAACAAAGTAAAGCAAGTTAATAACATACTTAAACATAAATTAAATCAAATTATAAACTAATGAACTAAAATAATGCATAAAAACCATTTATTCCTAAACTATCAAATGTATTAAAACTAACATAAACCTATCGAACTAATGCATGAAATGTCCTAAAACACACCTAAAACATGGTAACCGCCCCCTGTACAAATCAACCCTAACCCAGCTTAATTCTCTGAAATATGAAGCAACGGGTGGAGCTTACAGCTCAGTGGTTCAAGCAAAGTAAACATAACGTTTGCAGAAAGATAAATACAGCAGTACATAAAATAATGCATTTCAAACCACATCAAGCAATACAATCATGAAATACAGCAGCATCCCCCGTGCCAATGTACGCGCACTGTATAAAGTCATCTAGCAACTATAGAGTGCACCGCGGGCCGAGTGCTTAATATCATCATGTGATGGTTCCCCTTTGAAATCACTAGACCGAACGCAAAACAACTACTAGTCCTGCAAGGAAAAGCCCTCAACCGTATATCATGAGGGCTCTAATGGTTTGTCACAAAGACAAGGAACCACCCTCATCAATAGTATGTCATATGCATGAAGTAATGTATCATGGTATCATGTATATAAACGATGCAATGCTATGCTTATCATAAAGTAAAAGAATACGCAAACTTATGCCTTCATCCCCACCTCGAGATGCAAGTTTGTCGCAAAAACTCGAAGGCAGGGTCTCGGTGTTTTCGAGGGAGGAGGAGCTTCCAAAAGATGGTTTGAAGAATGGACCCTCCCACCTCCCCTATTTATAGAAAGTTATGGAGAAGAAGGACCCAAGCACGTGCCTATGAAGTTGCCCATGTGCATTTAGGGTTTTTTTTTCCAACGCACGTGTCCCGATGCTCATTTTCGATGGGTTTTCTCACGGATAGTGCTCGGGGTTTATAAGTGCATATATTGTAAGTTTTTTGGTTTAAAAATGGTCCATTTTTCATAGATGTTACAGAAAACCTTTGATTTTGGTACCCAAACTCCTTTAGGTCCTTGAGGGTTAACATCACTTAAAATGGATTTTTCTACCCATGCTAGTTTTCCCTTATTCTTATTTATAATAGGGCATCTTACTGCAGTGTGTCCTTGCCTATTGCAATGGTGGCAAGTAGACCTTTTGGTCAATACATGGTCATAGGTCTTTTGTTTATGTCCTATACTATATCCTAGACCGACTTTGTTGAATACACATCTCTGTGAACCCAACATCATGTCAACCATCTTTTGTCCATCAGTGAACTTGGTCACTGTGGATGTTAGGTCTTCCACACTTTTTCTGAGTGTGTTTCTCTCCTCACTAACCTGTTTACTTTTAGAGCACCATTGCTCTCAAGGTGTGACTCTATCTATTCTAGGGTTGTGATCAAAGCCTTTTTCAACTTTATATTTTTTCTAATCTCCTTGTCTAATTGACATTTCACAAAATTAAAGTCATTATCATCAACCAAATCATTGAATCATCAAAGTTTTCAAGGTTAGAGATTTTTACCTTTGTGTTTGCCATCAAACACAGTATGGCCTTTTCATCATCAGATTCTAACTCATGCTCATGTGTCATCCCATGTTGCCTTGAGAACCTTCTTTTCTTTTCTTCTATCATTGAAGGTACTCTTCTTCTTGTTTGGACACTCGCTCTTCACATGCCCTGACTTGTTGCACCCGAAACTTATTAGCTCGTTTGGTTTTGCACCAAATTTTTTGCTCTTATGAAATTTTGACCTTGATCCGCCTTTCCCTCTTTTTCTCACAATTTGGCTAAGTCTTTTAGAGAACATAGCCACTTCAACATCAGTGTCATTTTCAAAAGATGTTTCTTCCACATTATTTTGTGTTTTGCTCTCTTCCTTTTGCACAACTTTTTCTCTTTCCTTCAATTTCATTTGATGCATCATCAGTGATCCACATAGCTCATCGAATGTGTATTCTCCAAGGTCTTTGCCTCTTCTATAGCTTTCACCTTTGTATCCCATTCTTTAGGTAGTCCTCGTAGGAATTTGCCAACTGTTTTTGCTTGAGGATAGGTTTCACCAAGATTCTTGATTTCATTTATGATCTTGGTGAACCTTGTTATTCCTTTAGAGATTTCTTCACCCTCTTTTACCTTGAAGGTTTCGTATGCTTCTTCAAGAATGCGCAGTTTGGTTTCCTTGACTTGCTTGGTACCTTCATGAGTGACTTTGAGTTTGTTCCAAATTTCTTTGGTTGTTGTACTTGCACTTACTTGGTTAAACTCATTTACCGACAAGCTACAAAATAGGATGTTTATATCTTGGTCATTTATTTGCTCCAGTTTCTTTTCATGAGGTAACCAATCATGTCTTGCCTTCATCAGGATTTCAGCATCCTCGATCTTGGTAAGTGGTTGGAACCCATTTGTCACTATGTCCCACATTTCCACACCTTGCGCTCTAATGTAGAAACGCATCCGAGTTTTCCAGCAGAGATAGTTATCTCCTTCAAATAATGGTGGTCGGTAGGAGGATGATCCTTCCTTGAAGACACTTCTAACAATCTCACTTCCTGTCATGATCTCAAAAGAGTTGTTAGAAGCTTTTGAGTGAAAAACCCACTTTGATACCACTTGATAGACACCCAAGGGGGGATGAATTGGGTGTTGGCGGATTTTTCAGAACCTTTTACAAATATTTAATATAAGCAATCAAATAACATTGTAGGAATGTAAGGAAAGCAATAAATGAGACAATGCGCAGCCATTTATAATGGTTTGGCTTCCCGCTAAGCCTACCTTCACTACCTGATTTTCCTAATCAAGATTTCCTAACTCTTCACTATTCCGATCCTACTTCATAGGTGAGGACCAAACTGTTTACAAACACCGATTCTTGGTTAGAGAATCTTTCCAACTAGCACAACCGCTAGCTTTCAACAATACATCAATTATCAAAGGGATGTTTGCTCAACAAGGGAACAAACTCCAAGAGAAATAAAAATTACAACTTTAAATGGTCTCTTACAAGATTTCTCAGCCACTTGATATGGAAAACATGCACAGCAGGAAATCAAGATATTGAAATGATATTACCTCGAAATGATCTAAAGATTAGATATGTGATAAAGCTCAAAATCGTGAATAAACTTTGCTAAAGATGAAAGATTAAAATCTTAGTGTATCACCATGAAAGTTCAAGTCTCCAATGGCGGTTGCCTTTGAAAGTTCAATTGCAGAGCAAAAAGTGTTGGAGAATGACATTAAAAGTTCTTGTTATTGAAACAAGAGTTAATTATGGTTTATATAGAAAAATATGATTAAAAACCCTAAACTTATCATCAATGGCTAAGATTAGAAGATTCAATCTTGTGTTAAGAGAAATAATTGGCTCGGATTGAATGCTTAAGATTAAAACTCGGACAATGCAAAATTGGTAAAAATCCATGTCGTGTGTGTTCCTATGTTGGAGTGCGTTCCACAAGACCCGAGATGAAAAACACAGGTTTCTGTTAAACCTGCTGGAACGCGTTCCACAAGACCCGATGTCACACCCCAGTACACAACACACTGTAGTGTCTAGTACCCCCGGGATGTGATGGGTACCTCATACCGAGCGTACCCCAGCCGTTATATACCACAATATTTTCACATCCCAGTACACAGCCCACCGCAGTGTCTAGTACCCCCGGGATCATTTGTCCACACTATTCATTCATGAATAGTATAGGGCCTCCCCCAGATTCGAACTCGAAACCTCTTAAGGTTTGATTTCGTAATCTGAGTAAGGCCTTGCACTATTTATGAATGAATAGTGTGTACAAATTATCCCGGGGTACTAGACACTGCGGTGGGCTGTGTACTGGGATGTGACAATATTATGTGGTATATAACGGCTGGGGTACGCTCGGTATGAGGTACCCATCACATCCCGGGGGTACTAGACACTGCGGTGTGCTGTGTACTGGGGTGTGACACCCGAGACCAAAAACAAGTGCTTTTGGTCTTGCCTGTTGGAATGTGTTTCACTCTACTGAAATGTGTTCCACAAGACCCAAGAGCACATATCGATTTTGCCTTTTGCCTGAAACGTATTTCTTCCTACTGGAGTGTGTTCCAGTTGGTCTGAGGCAAAATAGATGTGTTTTGGCTATTGAAGTGCATTCCATAAGGGAGGAATGCATTCCACGAGTTCTTGGGAAACATATACATGTCAAGAATACCATTCTTGAACATGTTTAAGTTCCATGATCGATACAATGATGAAAACATTCGGAACACGATCAAACCATCGAGTTAAATCAAATCTTAAAAACCATTAAAAGATATCATGATATGAATATGAAATCAGTTCGATAAAACACGATAAAACAAGTGGTTGAGCAATAATGAAAGGAACCTACAACCTAGAATGATCTAAAGCATTTACAATGATCTTGTGTTTTGATCTTCGGTTGACTTTCATCTTGACTTCATTTTACTTGTCTTATCTCCATGCTTGGTTGAGTTCCTTGGTGTTGTTCTTCAAGTCCTGTATATGGAACTTCAGCCTTGATCTAAGCATGGTGAGTGTTGTCTCTATGCCTAATTTCAAGATTAATCATACGGTGTTAAACTGAAACAAACTCAACACACATGTTAGATCACATATGATATCGTTTGGAATCATCAAAATCACAGAGGGTGAGGGTCGTCAAGCCAACAAGATCACGCATATCAAACCACAACAATACAATACACTCATGTAATGCAGGTTTATAAGTAACAACAGAGTGCACCACGGGCCGTGTACTTAGTATCATTGTGTGATGGTTCCCTTTTGATATCACGGGACCGAGTGCAATGCTGCTACAGGTCCCGCAAGCAAAGAGCTCAACCTCATATCACAGAGTGACGATTCTCTTGAAATCATGGATTGAGTGCGAAGCAACTACAAGTTCGCAAGCAATGGGCTTAACCTTTCATCACAGAGGGTCCTACTAGCCTTAAAAAGACAACGCATGGAGCCACCCCCTTAAAATATATATATATATTCTCAATATGCTAATGCATGGAGTAAAGTAGCATGGTATCATGAACATGATTAATGCAATGCTATGATTATCAACATGTAAAAGGTACGCAAACGTAGGCCTTCATCCCCACCTTGGAACACAAGTGTTTCACACCAACGTAGGGGAGAAGAGTCTTGGCATATTTTGGGATCGCAGTAGCAGAGGAGTGTGGTTTGGAGGAGGGAGTTCCCCCTATTTATTGAAAAATCCAGAGGTGCAAAATGGCCTGGGCACGAGCCCCTTAGCATTCCCTCTTCGGGTTTTTTATTTTTTGCGCATTTTCTCTGGAATTTTTCGGGATAGTGTTTAGGTGTTTTTCAAGTGCATGATTTCTAGATTATTTGGTTAACAATGGGCCATTTTTCGGTGGTATTACATTCTACCCCACTTAAAGGAATTTTTCCCTCAAAATTCGATTAAGGTGGAATCATCTGCAATAATTTAGAAAACATGAATATACCAGAGTCATTCCTCATCAGAGAAGATAAAATGATAAACGTATCTCAATTGTCTTCAACTCTGGTATGGTTGTGCGTGACACGCTAATCTGGAGAGTTGTGTGGGTCGCGCACATCGCTGAGCCTAGTAGAGTCTCCTGAATGAGCTGGAGTGGGGGACCGGAAAAACTCGGAGTCGTTGTGGGTATGATCTAACAGCTCTGGGAGGGAGGTCTGGGTCAGTGGCCTCCTGATCGGGCGGAAGGAGATGGAAGGAGAAGGGAGGTCCTGGATGGCATTGTTGATGTAACTACTCTCACCATGTTTTCTTTTGATGATTACAAACAACATATTTGTGATCACTAATCTCTTTGAAGTAGTTGTTTCAATGCTAACTAGGTATATCAAAAGGATTCAACAAGTTTGTCAAATCATGTGGAAGGAACAACACTGTACAAAGATTCAAGAGCTTCGTGGTTGTATTTCTTATTTAGAATCTTAGTGTTGTAGAGTAACATTTACATGTTCCAACCACAATATGATTTGCATCTTTTCAAAAATCATACATATAATTTATAATACTCATGCATATACATTATTATATTATTAATCATGCATACACACATTAGGATGATAATTATGCAATCATACTTAGTTAAAATTGTTTATCATGCATATTTTTATCAGTGTTTATCATGCATTAAATTTACGAACTTTGCATGATTTCATCGTTTTACGTGTACTATTTTGAATGTCTCAATAATATGCTTAGTCGATTGATTTACACGTATTTAACTTGTCAATTATACTTTAATCTTGTCAAAAATTGTCTTTAAAGTTAATCTATGTATTTGACAATGTCCTAAACTCATTATGATAAAAAAATCGGGATTTTTTCTCTTCATAGTGAAGGAACGCGTTTCTCTCTTAAGGAACGCGCTCCTGAGCATTTTCCTGAAACTCAATATCTTTTTATCAGAGTTTAAGGAACGCACTCATTATAAGAGGAACATGCTCCTATAACTTTTTTTGAGACTCGAAATTTTTTGATTGGGGAAAAAAGAACGCGCTCCTGTTGCCAATGGCAAAATAGGAAAGTTTATAGAGTGAGTGGTTCTTATCCTATGCCCAACAGACATATTGAGAAACACACTCCTTAAGTAAGGAACGTGCTCCTTGATTGGTGAGAAATTTGAGATTTTTCAAATTTTAAAATAGAAACGTGCTTTTTCTTGAGGAGCGCGTTCATGTGCCTCGGTGTGGTGTTTTTCTATATATACCACACTTTCTCATTTGAAGAGAAATTTTTGTAAAACTTAGAGAACTTGTGTGTTTTTCATCTTAGTCTTTCTAATAGCCAACAACAAGTTCTTGAGCGATTTTAAACCTATTTTCTAGTAAAAGTTCACCTACCTTTGTTCATTTGATTCATACTTCCAAAAAGTTCTCTAAATCTTTCAAAACTTTGTGAAACTCGTATGTTTCCATTGAGCAAGTGTTCAAGACGTTTTTTAGTGTTCACTACACACCTTGTTGTGTCTTGATCTTTATTAAACGTGGAATCTCTCATCCAACATCACCTTTGAAGAATCGTCAAGCTTCAATCTTACCCAAGTGGGGTAAAATTTTTCTAATTGGATTCTTGTAATTTTGTTTGAGCAAATCTGTTTTATGCTTAAGTCAATATCTTGAAAACTGATTTCATCTTGATTATTGTGTGTGAAACCCTAGTTTGATCTTTATATCATAATATCTTGTTTAGTGGTTTCATAAATATTTTGTGGTATCTGTTCATGTGTTAAAGTTATACTATATTGAATCGATTTCATAGATCAACACTTGGTTTGTTTGATTCTTGAACTTAATCATTTACACTTTTAGAATCATCAACTTTTGATCATCATCATATATTGATTCTTATGCTTTAAACTTATTATTGTTAGAATCAATATCTTGATAGTTGTGCATATTCGATTCATAACTTCATATCATATATATTTGAATCCATTGCATTTGAGAAAAATTATTTCAATACATCGCATCATTTAAATCATTGTGGTTGGAATAATAGTGTATACTCAATCAAGATTGTAAGTTATATATTGTTGAGTGCGTTGTTGAACACATCTCTATCATTTGTAATCTTGATGTATCGTTGACGTGTTTGTCAACTTGGGATTTATATCATTTATTGTACGGCTTGTAACCACGCCCGTAAGTTGGTAACTGTGTGGCTTTCTAACCAAGCCCTGGTGTAAGCTAGAGTGTGGTTTTTTAACCAAGCCCTTGTGTAGGTTAGCGTGTGTGGCTTTCTAACCAAGCCCTTATGTTGGTTAGTGTAAGGCTATGATCCAAGTCTTTGTGTTGGCTTCTGTAAACGACTTCTAGTCATGCCCATAAGGTTACTAGCCAATAGTGTATTGAGAAATCCTGGTCGTGGTGATTGGGTAGTAGACGTAGGTTCTAGGGGAACCGAACCACTCTAAATCTGTGTGTCCAATTATCTTTCTTGCATTTGTTTATTTCGATAATTACCTACTGCGCACTTTAATCTGTTTAATTATATTAACCTAAAGGTAACGCAAAAATCCGTCAAGTCCAATTCAACCCCCCCCCCCCCCCGCTTGGACTATAATACTGGGCCAATAGACCTGAGCCCTTGTCCGCCATCCGCACGGCTGGGTTGGCTTTGGGATTGCCAATCGGATGGCCTAGCTTGAAGTGGAGCCAGAACTAGGAGATATCACGGCGTAAAGTAAAAAATTTCAGAGAGTGGGAACGATTGCTCGTAGGAGCGTGAGTTCCTAAATGATGGAAGCAGTAGTCAGATGTTTTTTCTAGTAGTTTGTTTGGTTCGCCAGCCTCCCCTGGGCTGATTGGGAGCACTCCAGCCTGAGGGATTTGCCTAATTTGGTCTCGGTGTTGCAGTATGCGCTGGTTAGTATCGAAGTGGGTTATTGATAGGGGTCTCAGGGAGTTGTGAGCTTGGCATAATGGTGTGGGAACGTTGCAATGATGAATCACGATGGTAAGAGAGAGTTGGACTTCGAGCTAGTGGGCTTGGAGTACTCTCCTCAAGGCTCTTATCCCGAGGAATTGAATTTGCCGCAACATCGAAAGTAGGGGAGTTTAAGCTATGCTCAGAGAAATCTTCATCCATACGATCCTCAAATGAGGAGTTGTGATCACTATCAGACATCTGCGCAAAAGCAAATAGTGGCACAAATAACATTTAAAAAGAAAATGTTGGAGCGGACATTGGCATGCATACATGATATTTATTGATGAGTATGGATAGCATATTTGAATTCTATTCACTGGGCACCGTTGGCTCACCCTCATTTTCCTCTTTCAGGTCCTTCTGTCCCGAATAAGGGCAAAGGAGTAGTCATATCTTGAGGGCCTTGCCTGCGAGAGAATCCAAGGCCTCGATGTGAGTTGAGAGGCATTTTGATTGAATTGTGTTTGAAATTATGATGTATTATATTTTGGACTATGTAATTATAACACTTACCACATTGTAGTATGGGTGAGTTGAGACTTGTTAGATAGACCATGTGGGCATATGAGGGTTTTTTTGTACCCATAGTTTTGGACTTTATGTGTATGTCAATCTTGATGGACTGTAGGGATTATGACGGTTTTATTTATGATTCATTTTTATGGAGTATCTCTTGTCTTGGATGATTAATACGGTTGGTAGTTTTGTTTAGTACCTTTTTATATTATGTCGTTGTTTGGGATAAGGCTCGTAGGGTCTCAACCACCTCACGGAGGTTGAGAAGTGGTTGGAGATGCCTACGCCGGGCGTCCCGCCCCGGCATTCCGCACACCATTCCTTGCGGGGTTGGTGGTCTGGGGTGCGGGGTCGCCACATGCAGACTTCGTGTCAAAGTGTCTCACTTACCAGGAGGTTAAGGCTGAATGTAGACTACCATCCGGTCTGCTTCAACCGTTACCTATCAGTGAATGAAAGTGGGATAACAACGTCATGGACTTGGTCACCGCACTGCCCCAAAATTCTAAGGGACAAGATGCCATCTGGGTCATCATCAATAGACTGACAAAGGCTGAACTGTCGTGACCCCTCTCTAGGTGACGTCACAACCGGCACAGTACCCCAAATAATGCCTCAACACGACAAAACCTAAGGCACTAATAAGCCTATACTCGGAAAGTATCTAATAAACTCAATACACAACCTGTATATGATCAAGATACTTGAACCAAAATAAATATTACATCATCATCCAAATACATGATGACATCTATCCAAAATAATTATCATAAGGTTCAAAATCCGCAACATCTATGTGGAACTCAAGTAAGTCCATCATGCAATTGTTCATCATATACAGTCCAAACAAAACCATAATTATCTATGTTTTATTTGCATATGTACCTATGATAGTTATATACAGTTTCAAAAGAACAAAACAATAGAAACTAGACCCAAGTATCCCCAAAAATATACAAACAAAACCTATGTCCAAAAACAAGAAGAGGAAGGCCTCTCAGACTTCAAACCTTGCCTTTTTCTTTCACATTTGAACCTAAGAAAAGTAGGAAAAAATGGGATGAACTCAACTAGCTCAATGAATATCTTTCACAATAATCTCCACGTACGCATTTATATAAAACATATATGATATTGAAAATCTCATTCATAAACCAAATGCATCAAGGAAAAATCATAATATATATGGTTCCAAACTAAACATATGATTTATGCATCATTTTCATAAGAATCAAATATGCAAACACTCACCAAGAGGACATGTTAGAATAACACGTGCCTTTACTTCCCCATTGGCCAATACGTTCGGACTGGTGCATTACCCATCACTAATCCTCCTACCTTTTCATTCTTCAGTGCTTTGGAAAGTCCTTTCCACAGAGTACCAATCCAAGCACTCTGGCGGCACATTTCCCTGAAGAACAAGTAAGTAGAAAGACAAATAATGCCAAGGTATTTAATCCAAAATACGCAAGGCAATACCAATGCATAAATTCCATGCTCATGTTCTTAAAACACAATGCACAATATATAATAAAATGCACACCATTCAACAATGCAATTTCATATAAATACAATGCTATAAATGGAGAAATACTCACAAACAGTCCAAAAGCCAATTAAACAAGTCAATTATATCCCAATTGGCCAATCAACTCACATAAACCTGAAATGAATCATATACATACGCCAAATGATCAAATTCAAGTCACTTATGCCTAAGAACATAACTACTAACTCAAATCACATCTAATCCACACCAATTTGGATTAGAAACACCTAACACAATTCAATTGACCAATTCCAATCCAATTGCCTCAAAAGCCCCAAATTGGATAAATCTCTACATGGTCAATTTGAACTAAACGCCATGCTACACCATGAAATTCATCAAATTGGCTTCATACTTTAATAAAGTATGCCATAAACATCAACATAGTTCACATGCACATAATTTGTACACCTAAATCATAATAAATTCCATTAAAGTCTACATACATGTTAAGTTCCAATTATACAAGCTAAACTCATCAATAAAATGAAAACTCACCATTAAAGTATGTATAACCACTCCAATTAATGGAATCTAAGCTCAAAATAGGTAGGTTAGGGTTTGAAATTCTGAAACCCTAACTTTACTCCAAATTACAACTCATGCATGTGATCAAAACACCAAACTAAAGCTAGAAATCAACCCAATAAGCATAACTAGAAGAAAAAATGGAGAAGAAATGTTACCTTGGGGGAGAAATCCACCAACCCTAGCTCCCAAATCATCAAAACCCCCAAATTCTTCCTTCTCTTTGGTTTATTTTCTTCCTCTAGCTGCAAATGAGGAAGAAAAATGGGAAATTGGCTTATATACCAACTATGGGCCCACTTGCCAAAATTTAAAAAACACTGCCCAAACTTGAGGAGCGCGCTTCTTAGCCCTAAATTGAGAAAAATAAGTCTCAGCCAGTTTCAGAGGAGCGCGCTTCTCCTATTCCCAGAAAATTCAAATTTTTGTTTCACGCAAGGGAGCGCGCTTCTCCAAAGACTGAAAACTTCAACTCTCGGTTTTACGCAAGGAGCGCACTTCTGCTACTCAGAAACTGAAAATGTACATGTCTAAGTGTATTTCCACTTACACATTCACACTAGCAACATAGTAAACATTAAAATACACATAAATACTTCTTATACACACAAAATACGAGTATTATTGTCACATCTGGGTTGCACACAGTGCCCCCTACCCAGGGTGATGGGTACCTCCTACTCGAGCGTACCCCAACCATTATGGAACCATAATATTGTCTCATCCCAGTACACAGCCCACTCAAAAGTGTTTAGTAATTGGTTCATGGCTACTCGGATTGCGAAATCAACCTATATGAGGTTTGAGGTTCGAATCTTGAGGAGGCCCTGCACTATTCATGATGAATAGTGTGGACAAATGATCCCGGGGGTACTAGACACTGTTGAGTGGGCTGTGTACTGGGATGGGACAATATTATGATTCCAAAATGGCTGGGGTACGCTCGAGTAGGAGGTACCCCTTACCCAGGGTGATGGGTACCTCCTACTCGAGCGTACCCCAGCCATAGCACCACATAATATTGTCACATCTGGGTTGCGCAAGCGCCCCATACCCAGATCATTTGTCCTCACTATTAATTCATGAATAGTGCAGGGCCTCCCCCAGATTCGAACTCACAACCTCCTTATAAGGTTTGATTTCGCAATCTAAGTAACCACTGAGCCAATAAGTAACCACTGAGCCAATTGGCTCAGTGGTTACTTAGATTGCGAAATCAAACCTTATAAGGAGGTTGTGAGTTCGAATCTGGGGGAGGCCCTGCACTATTCATGAATTAATAGTGTGGACAAATGATCTGGGTATGGGGCGCTTGCGCAACCCAGATGGGACAATATTATGTGGTGTTATGGCTAGGGTACGCTCGAGTAGGAGGTACCCATCACCCTGGGTAGGGGGCACTGTGTGCAACCCAGGTGTGACAATTATACACATCAAATACATATACAAGCACCTAGAGTCGAGCATTCTACATCATCATGACATCATATGCAAAAAGTGAGTCGTTACATGCACATTTTATCCCTATAAAGTCTATCGATACCCCAACAAAATTGGCCGAGATCTATGAGCGCGAGACTGTCAGACTACATGGGATTCCCCTCACCATCGTCTGTGATCGTGATCCCAAATTCACCTCAAAGTCCTGGCAAAGTTTTCAATCTCGCATGGGTTCGAAGGTCACCATGAGCACGACCTTTCACCCTCAAACTGATGGCCAGTCTAAACGCCTAATTTAGATTTTGGAAGATATGCTACACTATTGTGTCTTGGATTTCCAAGACGAATAGGCAAAGTACTTGCACTTGGTAGAGTTTTTTTACAACAACAGTTTCCAAACAAGTATTGGGATGACACCATATGAAGCCTTATATGGCAGACCTTGCAGATCCCCTATGTGTTGGTTAGACATGGTAGACTGACCACAACTTGGCCTAAAATTGATAAAGAAACAACTGATAAGACCACTCTTGTCAAGAAATGACTTTGAACCACCCAGAGTCGACATCAGAGCTATGCTGACAAACGATGAAAACCTTTAGAATTCGAGGTAGGAGATTTCGTGTTCCTCAAGGTCCAACCCATGCCCGGCGTGAAATGTTTCGGTAACGAAGGAAAAATCTCCCCGATATATGTCGACCCTTTTCGAATTGTGAAAAGAATCAGAGAAACCGCCTACCAGTTGTCTTTACCTCCCTCAATGTCTCGCATCCACGACGTCTTTCACATTTCCATGCTCCGCAAATACCATCATGACCTTTCTCATGTAATTCCTCTAGTTGAAGTAGAAATAGAAGGGAACAAGTACAAAGAATGACCCATCCAAATCCTAGATACCAAAACACAAGACCTTCGTAACAAAAACATCTCGTTCGTCAAGGTACTGTGGCAACACCACGGTGTTGAAGAAACAACTTGGGAACTTCAAAGTGAGATCTACCAAAAATATCCAGAACTGTTCATTTAGACTTGTTCATCATCATCATGAGAACTGTAAGATTTAGGGGGAGTTTTTTGTTTTATTTTGCGGACTTCAACACATTATATTTCATGTTTGAATCATTGTAACAAAATACTCTAATATGCATGTCTTAATGCTTTTATCTTTTAAAATTCTAGTGTTACATGTGTTGCTGCATTATATGATCTTGTGATATGTGTGCTTATTGTTCATCAAGATTTAGTTGTTACAATAAGGCCTAAAGTAAGATGTTTGAAATCATAAAAAAAGGAGAGATTGTTGGCTTGATGACCCTCACCCTCTGTGATTTTGATGATTCCAAATGATATCATATGCGATCTAACATGTGTGTTGAGTATGTTTCAGTTTAACACCGTATGATTAATCTTGAAATTAGGGCCAGAGACAACACTCACCAAGCTTAGATCAAGACTGAAGTTCCGGATACAGGACTTGAAGAACAACACCAAGGAACTCAGCCAAGCATGGAGATAAGACAAGTAAAATGAAGTCAAGATGAAAGTCAACCAAAGATGAAAGCACAAGATCATTGTAAATGCTTTAAATCATTCTAGTTTGTAGGTTCCTTTCATTATTGCTCAGCCACTTATTTTATCGTGTTTTACCGAACTGATTTCATATTCAGATCATGATATCTTTTAAAGGTTTTTAAGCTTTTAATTTAACCCGATGGTTTGATCGTATTTCGAATGCTTTTCATCGTTTTATCGATCATGGAACTTAAACATGTTCAAGAATCGTATTCTTGACATGTATACGTTTTCCAAGAACCCGTGGAATGCATTTCTCCCTTGGGGAACACACCTTAATAGCCAAAACATGTCTATTTTTCCTCAGACCAACTAGAACATACTCCAGCAGGAAGAAACACGTTTCAGGCAAAAGGCAAAATCGATATGTGCTCTCGGGTCTTGTGGAACGCATTTCAGTATAGTGAAAAGCATTCCAACAGGTAAGACCAAAAGCACCTGTTTTTGGTCTCGGGTCTTGTGGGACGCGTTCCAGCACCTTGGAATTTGTTCCAGTAGGTTTAACAGAAACCTTTGTTTTTTAGCTCGGGTCTTGTGGGACGCACTCCAGCACTGGAACGCACTCAACCTGGGATTTTATCAATTTTACATTTTTCGATTTTTAATCTTAAGCATTCAATCTGAGCCATTGATTTCTTTTAACACAAGATTGACTCTTCTAATCTTAGCCGTTGATGATAGGTTTAGGGTTTTTAATCATATTTTTCTATATAAACCATAATTAACTCTTGTTTCAATAACAAGAACTTTTAATATCATTCTCCAACACTTTTTGCTTTGCAACTAAACTTTCAAAGGCAGCTGCCATTGGAGACTTGAACTTTCATGGTGATACACTGAGATTATGATTTCTCATCTTTAGCAAAGTTTATTCATGATCTTGAGCTTTATCGCATATCTAATTTTTAGATCGTTTCGAGATAATATCATTTTGATATCTTGATTTCCTGTTGTGCATGTTTTCCATATCATAATGGCCGAGGAATCTTGTAAGAGACAATTTAAAGTTGTAATCTTTATTTCTCTTGGCATTTTGTTCCCTTGTTGAGCAAACGTCCCTTTGATAATTGTTGTATTGTTGAAAGCTAGCGGAAGTGCTAGTTAGGAAGATTCTCTGATCGAGAATCGGTGTTTGTAAACGGTTTGGTCCTTACCCGTGAAGTAAGATCAGAATAGTGAAGAGTTAGGAAATCCTAATCAAGGAGATCGGGTAGTGGAGGTAGGCTTAGTGGGAAGTTGAACCACTATAAATCGTTGCGCATTGTCTCCTTTATTTCTTTCCTTACATTCATGCACTGTTATTTGATTGTTTATATTAAATATTCATGAAAGGTCCTAAAAAATCTGCTAACACAAAATTCTCCCCCCTTGGGTGTCTATCAAATCTCTGTACTGCCGTTATTATCTTTTTGTAAACGGTGCGTATTACTTGCTTGATCCACTGAGCTATTGTACTCACCTCGTTGCTTCACATTTCATGAAACTGAGATGGGTTTGGGTTGATCTCTACAGGGGGTCGTTGCCAGTCCAGATTCACGTCAGGACTTATCTTCTTGTATCAAGGAGCTGACTTGTAGCTTCCTTCCTTTTGGTGGCATTGGCCACTTCATTTTGTCAAGGAGGAATGTCCCCTTTTATTATGCCTCTTGGAGGCCCGCTTGTAAAACCTTATTATAATATTTTGAACTCATATCTTTATTCGTAAACCTATGTTATTTTGAATCACTGTGTTATTTAATGGGCCCACGTTTCTGCTGTCAAACCCTTTTATTATTATACTCTGTTTGGTGGAATGTGATAATGTATGTCCGTGCGTGAAACTATTTTTTGACTCAACAAGGTGTGACACGCGTACCGATGCGATCATTGTTTGTATCGAAGGGTTGACACACGCACCAAGGTACCAAAGTCGTATTAAGGTGGTTGACAAGCGCATTGAAGGGGGCAGATACGCATATCGCACTAACATGACCAATGTGCGTATGGCATTGGTCGCAAGATCATGCTCTAATACTATTCTTATCACAATCCGATTCTTAGCAATATTTTTCATACGGTAAGCAACGGAACAAAATCAAAGTGTGGATAAATATGGACATCAACACAGATCTTTTATTCCCCCTCCTTTAATAATAAGGGACACAAGTACAAAGGTGAAGTTCATACAAGTACAAAGTATGCAGCGGAAACTATAATGAAGCACAAATACAATACACCTAGATCTATGCAAATGTCCTGCTCTCTACGCTCCTCCTTCGCACGTCCCTGAGCACTGACGGTTCTTACTCTAGCATGTAACGTCTAACAGCCTGGGGGAAAAATATCAATGAGGTGAGCTGAACAGCTCAGTGGATCTAGCATGTTAAACGCATCTTATATAAACAATAATAAATACAATACATAAATCATCGACATGTTAGCACACAACAATACAATCAAGAATCACAAGGCAATTTGTGGTATTGAGGTCTGACTACCATGTAGCCATCCGACACCAAGATACATGTTATATGCAAGATAGGCAACCACTACAAACATCGCGGGTCGAGCACTCCAAAATAACAACATATGGCGGCCACAAGGCACCAAGGTCCAAGTGCTTCAAGTACATGTACATATATTAATATGGCTTTATGAATGAGGTACAACTCCTCTGCACATCTCCTTAAGACTGACACAATGAAACTTACAACAGAGATGCACTGCCTAGACTGATCTAAGTCCGGTGAGCTCGCATGCACCACTGACAATACCCATGAGATATCAAGTAAATAATGAAACATGGTAACAACATAGATGAATAACGCATGGTAATCATCATGATAAAGATAAGACATGCAAACCTAGGCCTTCATCCCCATCTTTGGAAATGCATAGGCATAGCAACGACGTCTCCAGAAATACGCAAGTTTCGAAAGAGCAAGAGGGGAGGAAGAAGATTTGGGGTTTTGAACTGAGGGCCCCCTCTCTGTTTATAGAGAGGAACCCTCGGTAGGAGGAGTCCCCCTCAGTGGGGACATCCCCCAGAATTCCTATTGGGGACGTCCCCTTTGTGGGGACTCATCCTCCTTGTGGGGACTTTCTACACTGTCCTTAGTGTACCGACAATTGTTGTCAAAGAAAAAGTACAGTTATTTTGGGGGTTGTTACAAAGCTCGAGATAAGTGACACTGTCCTTTTATCTTTGATGTATGTATTTTTTAGGGTTTTTGGGAACAAGTTTTGTAAATTGTATTACATGTATATGTAACGTCTACTATTGTATAATATAATCTAGATGTTGAACATGTACGTGCGAAATTAAATATCTCGATCTTGATGAATATGAATGGTAATTATGGAATATGAATGGATATATAAGATTTGTATAATGACAGGTCAGGTTGACAGGATATCATATGTGTTAGGATATGACAAGTTTGATATTCTGTGCCTTGATATTCTATGTCGGTCATGACGTCACCCTACAAAGGGGGTCACGACATTCTTGCTGACATGAAAATACTTGCAAGTGCACAAGATAATTGTAGTACTTAACAAGATCAAACCCACAAGGACTAGTATCGGTTTTAAACCTTAATCTTAAGATTTAATTTACTTATAATAGAATTTATCAAATCAAAAGAATATGAATGTTTTTCTAACAAATTATGTTCTAAAATCATAAAATTCAAGTAATTAGGGAAGCAATTATTAAATAATGTACTAAAGAACAAATATGAAATTACCTTTGAAATATGTAAAAACTCTTAAAAAAATAATTTAGACAAACTAGAAACCCAAGAGACTCAAATATGAGATAAAACCCAATTTGACCTATAACTTAAGACTCAAATTAAAAATACTAAAACAAACTAAAGAAGAAATATCTAGAAAAATAGTTTAACACTCTTTCATTGACCACTGAATCACCAAAAATTGTTACCTTTTGACTCCAAAACCTTAGAATGCTAGAATTTTGAAATACATAGAATTAAACTAAGGATTCAAGGACATTAAAGAGACTTCAATGGACTCAATAAATAATTTCATAACACTAAAAAAAAATCAGAAATCAAAACGTTTCGTAGGAGAAATTAATAACAACTCAAAAGCGAAATAAAGGAATATGACAAAACATGATATTATGCAATGAAAATAAATTCAAAATAAAGAATGTAATTAAAATTAATTCAACAATATTAAATAGAAAGGAAGTAGAATGGAAGAAAACTAAAGCAAATAAACTGAAAAATAAAAATTCATTAAATAAGAAAGAGAAAAACTAATAGACCAAGGCCTCAGGCACTGTCACTATACCTTAGCCTTAAACTCCAAGCTTCAACAACCAAAGCTCTAACTCCTAAACAATGAAAAATAAATGAGAAATAAAGAAAAAATGGGAGAGAAGTGATGATTTTCATGCTCCTCCCATACCCTTTAGATATAGGCTTAGTGCCTCCAAGTTCTGGCATATCTACAACTCCTTTACAACCGTATGATGTGTGAAAACTCATCCTTACACCCTTGAATGCTTCACAAATTTATTTCATCCATATCTAACCTAGAATTATACTTCAAATCAATTAGGGAGACTACTTTCGTGCCCCATAAGTTAGAAAAAAATCCTCCTCAAGATAAACTTGATGATGTGGCAATTTGGAGGCTTTATATCTTTTTATTAGGCTTCTACATCTTAGGCTTCATTAGATTATTGCCTTGGACTCTATCGGGCTTCATTTGGCTTCAAATGGGCTTAAAAAAAGGCCATAAATGTGTTGGAAAGTTATCTCCTTAAAAATAGGGGCGTGCTTCGTTATTCATCTGATAATTGGGCGAATATTGGAACAATGTGGAACTAGAAAAAACAAGCTCAGAATGAAGTGATCTTGTACTTATTAGGAAGGTCTCTTCGAGATCTTTCTATTGATATGTGATATGACTAGTGAAAACTCTAGAACCATTTTGCAGCAACAATGATTTAGCGTATCTCGCCCAGAGCAAATTTGTATAATCTTAGTTTAATCAAGCAACTTGGACATCTCCAACCTATGGAAACCTAAAAATAAGACTAAAAAAAATAATAGAAAACAACTATTAGAACAATAAAATAAGTTTGAGACCTTAGTTATCAAGTTTCACCATTATATGTGGCCTGACTAGCTTAAAAGCTAATGAAAGGAAAACTAGCTTTAAAACCCTAATTTCACTAAGTCAACCTAAATGGAAGTGTATACCTATTAAAATAAATCTAAAGATCCTAGAAACGTACATTAAACCTATTTTAAAACAAGTTTTAACAACAAATGAGACTAAAATGCAACTTAACTTAAACAACTCCTTACCTAAATTGACACTATAATAAATTTTTGATTGAACCTAACTTGCCTATTTTATTTCTATTTATTTAAACGTATTTTTAAAAAATAACTTTGGATTTTTACAAACCTAACTGGACACTTTAGTTTTAGTTATATAATTCCCCTATAAGTTCTAACCTAATTTACTAAGGATTTAACTAAAAATGTGACGACCCCATACCCGAGACCACTATTCCATGCAGGACAACGTGCAGAATGTCGGGGTGGGATGTTCGACGTAGGCATCCCCAACCATACCATTTCCACTATGGCATAATCTGGACCCTACAAGCCTCAATATATTATCACACCTGTAGGTGTAACAATTGCTAATATCCAGCGCCACACATTCACAATATAAATATAATCTCCAAAACATGAACTAAATATCTACATACTATGTATGTGTGGTTCATCCATAATTAGGGTCAACAACCCTAGACCCATCATCACAAGTTTAAGGCCACATGGCCATCATTATAGTGTCATCATCACCATTTAGTTAATCTTGTGTTGTAAGTTTACATATGTACCAAAATAAACAAAACTATACATATGTAATTACAAAACATCCAAAACATGTGTAAAACTCCCACACTCACATCATGACCTATGCTCTAGTGGCTAGGTCCTCATCTGATAATTATCCCCTTTCCTTTGTCAACAAGACCTGAAATAGAAAATAGATTGATCCAACTATGCCTAGTAAATAGTGTTCAAATATTCCATCAACTATACACCAATATAAATCATGTATGCATGAATGATGCTCATGAGTTTATAAACGCATAATACATAATATAACATGCATCCACATATCATCATGCAAGTTTAAAAACCATGCACAAGTCCACATTCCATTCCAATTCTCTGCTATGTTGACCTGCAAGTCGGTTCTCCCATTTTGGGGCATAGCTTTCACATCTAAATCACTCATCCACATCGTTAAGATGGTAGTGATCCTCCCTGGCAAAGTGTTATGACACTTGTGGCCTTCGCGGTATATCATCATGTCTATCTGAAATCCCTCCTATGGAAGATCTTGCATTACCTCTAGAATGTTAGCTTAGCTCTATCGTCTGTAGGGGTTTTCTTTATGAAGAGCAGTCCCAACCTACGTAGTGTTATTAAGCCCAAGCCTTCCAGACGGTCTAGACATACCAACCCATAGGGTTTTACACACATGCAAATCCATAATAAAACATTTCCATGATTTCTAACATAAACATATAATTGAATATGATGACATAAAAGATAAACATAAAGAACATCTACTCACAACCAAGCTATGCGGGAGCAACTATCACACATGGGATCCAATGCAAAACAATCCAATTCAAAGATCCTGTAAGCGAATTCATTCATATACACCATCAATCTCCAATTATAGTCAAATAGGCTATACTACATTAATTTCAATCATAGGTCTTAATTCCCATGCCATGAATACCCAACTTCCAATTTCCATGTCATAGATACAAATCAAACCCATCCTCATGGTCTAAGATCCACATGACATAATAAGTCAATTCCCATCAACAATCATTATAACATTCTAACTCATCAATTTCAACCATAATTGCCAACATATAACCATTAGGCATCAACTTGTTGGCCCAGTATTATAGTCCAAGAGGGGGGGAGGGTGAATTGGACTTGGCGGATTTTTGCATTTCCTTTCGGTTAAAATAATTAAACAGATAAAGTGCACAGTAGGTAACAATTAAAATAAACAAATGCAAGAAAGATAATTAGACAAAGAGATTTATAGTGGTTTAATTCCCCTAGAACCTACGTCCACTACCCAATCACCACGATCAGAATTTCCCAATACACTATTGGCTAGTCAACTTAGGGGCGTGACTAGAAGTCGTTTACACTAACCAACATAAGGGCTTAGTTAGAAAGCCACACACGCTAACCTACGCAAGGGCTTGGTTAGAAAGCCACACTCTAGCCTACATAAAGGCTTGGCTAGAAAGCCACACTGTAACCAACTTACGTGTGTGGTTACTGATCGTGGTTAATTTGATTCACAAGTTATAATACCCATGGTGAGTGGGTTATCGTATCCACAGGGAAGGTTAATTTCACAGTTAAAAATGCCCAAAACTACAATGATTAGTGGTTTTATCTAGGTGATAAAAAAAGATGATTTAATTGCAAAGATGCAAAATAAACAAAATCAAACGAAACAATACAAATTAAATGGAAATTGGAGAGAAATTAATTGATTTATAGTTCTAGAGTTTAGATCTCACTATGTTATCTCTCATGATTTCTAATAATTGTGTTAATGAATTAATATCTGGAACTTATAAATCATGAATCCTGACCCATCTAAATACCTCTCTCGAGCGTCAATTTGAACATCTATCCTTAAGTTATCAATTCTCTCTCTCGAGTGCCAACCAATAGATTAAGAACGCATTAAGATCTATGATTCATTTTAAATGATTTCAAAGGTGTTCGTAGGTCTCTCGACTGGATACTACTAACCTAGGTTACAAATCCCTTATTCCAATTCGATAACACCTCTCTCGAGTGTAAGAAACCAAATTTATGTTCATTCAAAGAGTGATCGGCAATTTGAAAGCATTAAACATGGAGAATCGTAAATAAACTCAAAATATTGCTCAAAAACACATAAACAATGATTCAATCACAAGATCCAACATAGCTAAATCAAAACTCTAGATTATCTATTTAGTTCATAAACCAATCCATGGATACAAGATAGAGATTCAAATAGGAAATCATTGAAACAAATTGAATTAGGAAAGAAATTAGAAAAACCCCCTTCAAGAGTAAGATCCCCTTCTCCTTCTTCTTCTTCTTCTTCTTCTTCTTCTTCTTCTTCTTCTTCTTCTTCTTCTTCTTCTTCTTCTCCAACCTGCAACTCCTTCTTCTTCTCGTTTCTTCTCTTGCTTCTCTTTCTCTCCTCTTTCTCTAAATCTAATTGCCTTTGAAAACCTTAAAAAAATGGTCTCCACGTCTGTCCTTGCCATTTTTCTTCTTTTTCTCCACTTGGAATGCACCTCAAAATTCTTGCATCTGGTATTATTTCAAATAAGGAATCCATAGAAACAAACTGCGTCTAATTCGGGGTTCAATTGAGAAAGTTATGGCCAAAATAAAAAAGTCGCACAAGGCTGTCGAACCATGGCGCTGCGGTGCCTAGTTACGGATTTGTACACCTGTTTTTCCTGATTTTCTTGTGGACTTAGCCAATTTTCCACACTCCCAAGGCTTGGATGCACTTGTTTCTTTCACTCTAACTCCTTTGGCTCCTGTTGCATCATGTCTTTATCTTCTCAATCATCATTTAGAACATCAAAGCACCTATAAAACACATCAAACCAAGTGAGTAACATGGTTTCATAATGACATCAACGAACCTATAAAAATCCAACCTGAAACAAGCCAAAAATACCAAAACTTGACTAAATTATCAAATAACCAAATTTATGATAAACTAACCTAATATATGAACTAAATACCATAAAACACATCTAAAACATGCTCTAAAACATATACTAAATACCTACTTATCAGTTACGAATATATGGTATAAATCCCAGTTGACAAACACGTCAACTATACATCAAGATTACAAATAATAGAGAGAAGCATTCTACAACACTCTCAACAATACTAAGCTTACAATCTTGAATGAGTAAACACCACTATCCCAACCACAATGATTTAAATGATGTGATATGTTGAAATAGTTTTTCTCAAATGCAATCGATTCAAATAATATGTAACAAGATATTGCACATGCAACAAGATATTGATTCTAACAACAATATGTTTAAGGCACAAGAATCAACATATAGTGATGATCAAAACTTGATGATTCTAAAAATATAAATGATTAAGTTCAAGAACCAAACAAACCAAGTGTTGATCTATGAAATTAATTCAAAATAGTATAAATTTAACACATGAATCGATACCAAGAGATATTTATGAAACCACTAAACAAGATACAATAATATGAAGATCAAAATAGGGTTTCACAAACAATATTTAAAACGAAATCAATTTTCAAGATGTTAACATAAGCACAAAATTGATTTGCTCAAACAAAATCACAAGAATCAAGTTAGAGAAATTTTACCCCACTTGGGTAAGGTTGAAGCCCAATGATTCTTCAAATGTGATGTTGGATGAGAGATACAACGTTCAAGAATGATCAAGACTCAAGAAGATGTGTGTAGATAACACTCAAAAACGTCTTGAACACTTGCTCAATGGAAACATACAAGTTTCACAAAGTTTTGTAAGATTTGAAGAACTTTTTGGAAGTACGAATCAATAGATCAAATGTAGGTGAACTTTTGCTATAAAAGAGGTTTAAAATCGCTCAAGAACTTGTTTTGGACTTGTAGAAATGCTAAGATGAAAAACGCACAAGTTTTTTAGTTTTTGCTAAAGTTGCTCTTCAAATGAGCAAGTGTGGTATTTATTGAAAAATACCACATGGAGGCACAGGAACGCGCTCCTCAAGGAAGAAGCGCGTTTCTGCTTTAAAATTTGAAAAATCTCAGATTTTCCTCCAATCAAGAAGCGTGTTCCTTAATGTGTCTGTTGGGCATAGGAGCGAGGTCCTTTATCAAGAACCACTGACTTTATAAACTTTCCTATTTTATCCTTGACAACATGAGCACTGTAACACCCCGTAAATTTAAGTAAATGACGTACACATATAGTATACATAAGAGCTCCATATACGTTTGCTAATACACGTATTTTATACATTGGAGCTCAATATACATTTGATAATATACGTATTTTATACGTATGAGCTACATATACGCGTGATAATACACGTATTTTATATGTAAGAGCTAACTGTACATTTGATAAGACACGTATTTTATACGTAGGAGTCAAAATACGTGTATGTGATTGAGGGTACGGCGAAAAACAAATAAAAAGATATAATGAACAGTACTTGCATAGTAAGATACTGTTCATCAAATAGTATCACGAATAGTAGTGAATAGTAAGTTACTGTTCATTAAGAAAAAAATATAAAAAAAAATAATAAAATAAAACAAAACCGATTTCTGAATGAAAAACAGAGAGAAACGTCCAGAAGAACCGAGAGAAGAAGGAGAAGAGAGAAAAGGGAGAAAGCGGGATTCGGGTGAAATCCGGACTCACGGTAAGCAATTTTCACTCCCTTTCTTCGTGAAATTACTATCTAAGCTAGCGGTAACCGTTCTAGCGGCCTAATTTTGACTGTAGGAGCCGTTTTACGGTATTTTGACAAATTGGGGTTTTGACCCCAATGTGAATGAGAAATTCGCTAGGAAGATAGAAAAACACTTCTTGGACTATAGAGACTCTGAATATGTGGTTAGATTTGATTTCAGGAGGTTTGGAGACCGTCGGACAATTTTAATACAATTTACATCTTTCGGATGAATAGTGATGAATAGTGTCGGATGAATAGTGAATAGTGAATAGTAAATAGTGCATAGTGAATAGTGAATAGTAAATAGTGCACAGTGCACAGTGAATAGTGAATAGTGTACAGTGCACAGTGCAGTGAATAGTGACAGTGTACAGTGCACAGTAAATAGTGCACAGTGAATAGTGATATAGTGAGTGATGTGAATAGTACTGTGCACAGTGATGTGACCAGTGATGTGAATCCAATGAAATCCTAAAAGGATTTATTAGTAGTGATTTGAAGTGAGTTGAGAAATTAAAGATCATAAATATGAAGACATGCAATTAAATTATGGAGTGATTGTGACAGGTTAAATTAATTGGATTTAACTTGGAGCTGGACTCGAAAGCGACGATGATTGGGTTTAAGTGGAACGTGTTGTACTGTGAGTATAGTTTTCTTGATTTGGTTCTTGTATGGCATTGTACGTATATAAAATGGTTGATGGTATGCATGTTAGATTTATATATACTGCATTGAGTTTATGGATCATGCAAACTGATTTTAGCATTGGAGGTTGTAATGATGAGGCTTTGCGATTCCTCATTGTCATTTCGTTAGGTTTGTCCTAACAAGGGTTGCGATCCTTGAAATGACTGTGAATTGGGTAATGAGAAGTTGTGGCTACCTTGTAACGGCCATACAAGGGTTAGACCCGCTCTCTTGCCTTGCGGAGGAGGGAGATTGTGCATTGTGTTTTGAAATTGGGTAATGAGAGGCTGTGTCTACCTTGTACGACCATACAAGGTTAGACCCGCTCTCTTGCCATGCGGAGGAGGGAAATTGTGCATTATATTATTGAAAAGCATGAAATTTATGTTGTTGACATGTATGATATATTCGTTGAACGATGCATGTGTTGAATAAATGTTTGAAATGAGTTTAAATGTCATATTTCTTTAAATGTATATAATTGCCATCTCAAGAACTATATTCACTGAGCTGTTGTTTGCTCACCCTATTTCCTCCAATATTTCAGGTATTGAGTCGAAGGGAAAAAGAAACTCCGTGAGTGAGTCTGGTATGTGTATGTCTGCTTGGAGGAAATAGCTTTTGTTATTTTGATATGTATACTTATCACACATTATATATATATGTAATATCACCTAGATGGGTTGTGTGGTAATAGTATATAATGCTTGAGATGATGAGATGATCATAGATATTTATCAGGCGAGAATTTAATGTGTGGAATGATTGGAATGAATATGAGTGGAATGATCATCTATATCTATATTTGATTTGATTTGATGTGTGGTATAGAAAAAAAAAAAATATTCTGTACATTTTGGGAATGTTTGTGAGAGTACGTGAAGGCTGACAGTGTATTATATACTGTATATGGGTTTGTACAATGTATAATACGTTGTGCCGGTCATGACGTCAGCCTACGTCAGGGGCGTCGTGACAAGCACACTCTTACTTAAAAGAGCGCGTTCCTTTTTCCCTAATCCAGAAATTCTGACTCTCAAAAAAAACCACAGGAACGTGTTCCATCTTTTTTATGTTTTCAAAAGGGGGAGAAGTAATCACTCTTGAAGCGTGAACTATTATCTCCTTGCATGAAAATGAATTACTCTACAAGTAAGGGGGACCATTGAACACAATATGAACAATTGCATGTCATTATCAATCATATTTTATATGTGCATGCATTCATTTCATCTAGCTTGCTTCAAGGCCTACAGTTATGTGTTTGAAATCATCAAAAAGGAGCACATTATTATTACAGTAACCCTCATGACCCATGAAAGATAAGATATTTTGACGATTACAAACCACATTCCTATGTATACATTTTTATGTATGATATGTGATGATGCATGAAGAATATCAAAAGAAGAATGCTTCAAGAATGATCGTGATCGTATTGATTCAAGCCGTTGATATTAGTCTTAGATGATATAGAATGATTTAGGCTTGTAGAATCTCAATTATCACACATTCAACAAAATCATTCATCCCAAAAGAATGTTCATGAGTTTTTCAAAAATAGTTGATCCTTAGAGAAAATATTTTTGATTGAGTTGATTCGAAAGTTTTCGAATGGATTTTCAAACTATTTGAATGTTTTTCTAAATAATTGATTTGATCCGAAATCACAATTCTTGATTTGATTTGATCGAATTTTGAAAATTGCTAAAATCAGAAAAATAAAAAGACAGGGTCTTTCAGGACGTGATGGTCATCCAAGACACTAATGCAGTGGCTAGTCACTTAATATCGAGCCAACACTGCAGGACATTGATGGTTTCTAGGTTTGTGTTTACATCGTTCAAAGTAGGACGCTAATACTCTAGTAGCGCCCTTCTCGAACAAACCTGGAATACTGGCAGCTATCCGTCAGGACTCTAATGAAACGTTAGCGCCCTCCTTGAAGTTCTGGGTTTCTGGAGATCAAGCTCTTTAGGACGCTAATGCGATATTAGCGCCCTCCCTGAGCAAGTCCATGAAAATTCGACTTTTCAGAATAGTTCATTTCAGGATGCTAATGCGACCCTGTCAGAAAAATCAAAAAGTCTGAAAAGTTTGTCTGCACTATGCACTGTTCTGATTATTTTTACTTTCATGTATGCACGATTATTTCAGAAATTCTTCAACATTATTGTTTACTCCATTTCCGTGAAAGTCTTTGACCGTTTGATTTGAATTTTGAAATCAAAGCGCCAAAATTTTGGGAGATTGAAAATCCAAACACTCTCTATATATTCAATGACTTTTAAGCCGTTGAGAAACATAACAAGTGGAAGTATCTTTGAGACATTAGTCTTTGAATGCTATTCACTTATCTCGTTGTGATACTACTTTGATAATACTCTGATACACATTTTACCTTACGGATTTATCGAATCAACTTCATATCTTTCAAAATCCTACGAAGGAAAAAAGGAGCAAGTAACCTCAACTATTTCAGGCTAGATTCAAACTTATATCCTGTCGCGACTCACTCTGTACTAGTGATGTCACGATCGACATATAAGTAATATACGCCACACCGACGTATACAATAATATGTCAGCATTCTTATACCTCCTTTTTCATAAAAATTTTGGCACAATCTCCCCTTAAATATTGACTATCACAAGCCTAATTATCACAATCAAAACATATTCACATTTATTCATTCACATAAATACCAAATTCCTCACATCATACCACAAACCATCATATATGTCATCACTCCACTCATCTAGTGATAATACATATACATAATCCAAAATAACATGTTCTCAATCCTCAAACCATACATACATAGGAAAAAGAAACCAAAGAGTCAACTACTCTTCTCTTGCTTTGCCTTTCCCTTTATCTCTACTTGAAATATTTGAGGAAAATGGGGTGAGCTACAACAAGCTCAGTGAATATTTCAAACAATGGCACTATATATACATTAATAAATAAAACATGCATGCTGAGCAATTCCATTTATAAATAACATGAAACATGGAAAGAAATACATACATGATCATCATAATTTCCATTACAAGCGATGCAATAATGGATTAAAACATTTATATCAATCTCCTTCCTTCCAAGTAATAGAGTGGGTCTAACCTCTCATTTGGCCGCAACAAGAGTAGCCACAGTTCTCTCATTACTCATTTTCATATAATCATCAATTTTGGGTTATTAATCCAACCAGGACAATCCTCTAGTACGTGAGTACAAATCCAGTTACTCACATGGGACTAGTTCTCGAGGCTTACCCAAGAATCGAACTCATGCGGTTAGTCTGCTCTTGCAAATCTAATGCATGCTTCATTTTAAAATCATTTCATGAATTCAACTCATGCACAATAATCATAACATGCTTGTCAAATTAAAAGCATTTCATATCTGTAATGCCATATATAGAATAACCAGAGTAGAGAAATACTCACAGTGGTATCGTGTAGACCTACTTTTTACGACCATTCTACTATCCGTATCAAATCAACAATATAATCCTGTCATATATTCATTCCCAGATAATCCATAATCAATTATCAAATCATTATAATTTATTTTTTTTATCACTTAGTCATTTAATTCTAACTCTCCAATTCATACAATTAATTCTCATAATTCCATTCCGGTCTAAAAAATCACGTGAGGCGTACCAAATATTTCTCACAACCCTCATGATTATTTTTAAGGCAATGGACAATAAAAAAAAGGTTTTTCCACCACATTTCCACTAATGTCCAAGTTTTTCGTATTTACCAATTCATTCAGGTATATATTAAAAATATCAATTGATACCCAAAAATCATAAATTTGGTATCGAAATGTCCGAAATTCAGTTCTCTATAATTCTATGGTTTCAAATCAGAATTTCGCTGGAGTTTGACGTGGTTCCAAAGGCCCCCAGTGTCAAATTTGGCTTCCAGCAGCTGTACTGGTACCAATATTACACATGGACACAAACAAACCACATATCTAGTATCTCACAACTATAGGAGTGATAATATATCATTCTTATGTATTTTCACTCAAAGTGGGTCCAAACTTCATTTTTGGAAACATGGTAAAACACTTCTTATAACAAAAATTATACCGGTATGAATGTCATGCACTAGTTAAAGATCAAATTTGTAGCGAAAGAGAGTGAGAACGGGTTACCGGAATGTCGATTTGGCCGCAAAATCTCACTTCGCCCCTTTTCTTTCCTATATTCTTTCTTCCTTCTCGTCCATTTTTTTCTTTTTAATTCACGTTGGTTTGGTTGTCAAAGGGATAGAAATGTGAGAGAATGAGATAAGAATCTCATTAATGTGATCCCATGCTTCAAAAGCCACCTAATTAACCAACCTCCCCCATTAGATTTAATATATTTTGTTTCCTTTTCTTTTTATACTTTACTTTATCTTATTTTATTTAATAATTGCTTTCATTTTATTTACACCAATTAATAATACAATCTCCTTCACCCTCTTTATTTAATTTAATTTAATCATACCCTTATCTAACTTCAATTCACATATTTATATAACAACTCACATATTTAATTTAAACCATTCAATTTATGTATTTAGCATTTATTCTCATACGTACATACATTTGACTCTAACGTATGTTTATGCATATTATACACCTCGATATACGCATAAATCAACGTATGTATTTAATTAAAACTACGAGGTGTTACATATCCATTGCTGAAACTGTGATTAACTGAGGCTCATCGATTGCTTTGTTGGTGGTAAAAGAATCAAACTCTTATCTTGTATTTGACTTGTGAAGTGACGGTGTGTCACTGTGCTTTTGGCTGGTATGCTTAAGGTGAAACGGTTGTCTCATGCCCATAAGTTGAGAAACTGTAAAAGTTTTTATCTTCACCTGGGAAGAGGATTGATTAGTGGAGTTTGGACAAAATACTAGTCGGGGAGATTAGATAGTAGAGGTAGGCATGAGCCGAACCACTATAAATCATGTGTGTTCTCTATTTACTTTTCAGTTATTGCTTAACACTTGTTGCTACTTGTTTAAACTAAAAACTATCATTTTTATTGAGTTATATAACCTGCTAAGCCATCCAATTCACCCCCATTTCTGGGCCAACAATTGGGTATCAGAGCGGGTTATCTATCAAAGCATCTAACAATCTTTGATTATCTATGGTTGGACAAATTCTTAAGGATGTCACAACTCTCAGTGAAGGAAACTTTACCAATAGGCCTCTACTTTTCAAAGGAGAAAACTATCTCCATTGGAAAACTAGGATTAGGTTTTATCTTTGAGCATGTGGGATGTTGTGATGAATGGTTGTCCAACACCTACAAAAACAGTCGACGATGTGACTGTTCCCAAATACTTAGATGAGTGGACAACAAAAAAAAAAAAAAGAGTTATTGAATAACCAAGCTATAAATATCCTATTTTGTAGCCTATCTAGTGATGAGTTTAATAGAGTTAGAACATGTGATACTGCCAAAGAAATATAGCAAAGACTTAAAGTAACCCATGAGGGAACCTTACAAGTAGGGGTGAAAGAAACCTGACCAATCCGACCCGACCCGACCAAGTCGGGTTGGGTTAGGTCGGGTTTGACAAAAGAATCGTGTTGGTCTGGTTTTTTTGAGAGTGACGCGACCTGATCGGGTCGGGTCGTGGGTTCCGACCAAAAAGGTCGGGTTGGACTCGACTCTACTAGTCCCCCCCCCCCCCCCCCCTTTAGCCCCCTTTCCCGTGCGATTCCAATTTCCGATCCCCCCTCCTTATTTCGTTTATTTTAATTTTTTATTTATTTATTTTTGTCTTAAATCATAAATGCCATTTTGGTTTAATTGTAAACCCAAAACCTAAACAAAAAGAGAAAAAACCCTATCTCCTCCGATTCTCCATTGTCGTCGTTGCAGAGCCTCTCACTCCATTCTCGCCGTCACTTCTCCTCTCCATTCTCGCATCTTCTTCATTCTTCATTCTAGAAATTCTTCACTCTTTCGCTCTCTCTCGCAGCTTCGCAAGTTACAATCGTCTTCTTCTTTTTCAGATTCTTTGATTTTTTGTCTTTGCAGTTCGCATTAAGGTCTTCCATTCTCGTCGAAGTTGTCACAACTCACGCCGCAGGTAGTGATTTTCTTTTCTAATCTTAGACTCTTTGTAGTTTGTATCCATTTTGCTTATCTTCGCTTGATCCACGCTAGACATCCCTATTGTTTTGGGCGTTTTTATGTTGATTTCGTATGGGTTTTGTGAGAAATCATTAATCTCGATTAATCTTGCTAGTAGACTTTTTTTTTGTGAATTTTAGTTCATTGCTTCATTTTTATTCCTGTTATTATGTTTGTTTTGTTTCTCTAGGTTTCTTTTTTTTTTCTGTGTATTTTTCTGAAATTTAATTGATGTTTAACTATTATTTCTGTTGGCTTAAATTGTTTATTGGTTATAATACAATTATTGAAATATTGTATTAAATACAAAACATGTATAAATAGTAGTGCAAACTTGAATAATTTAAAAAACTTATTGTGAATCAATTCCTTCCTCCTTCCTTGCAAGGAACCATGGAGCCCTTTTTTTTTTTAATGCAGATGTGCAATGGGTCCGGGAAGAATAGAAATAGTGCTATATATATATAGGTGTTAGCTTGTATATATTTATCATTGACTTAGAGACAAAAAAAAAACATATATAAATGCTTCAAAATGAATCACATGTATATATGTGTAGAGATTTACTTTAGATTTGTTCCTTAATATATTGTTGAACATATTGTTTATGTATTAAAAACTTTGAAATAATTAAGCGGGCAAGGTTGGTTGTCTGGTAATTAATTAACTTCATGTATTTTTTTTTTCCTTTTTCTATTTTGCTTATGTTTTTGTTTTGTTTTTGCTAACCAAATCTTTGTTTTGGCGCACAAGCAAGAAGAAAATGCTAGTTTTATGCTCCCCTAACATTTAGCAAAACAATTTAGATTAATCGAGAAATTTTAATACAAGAGTTTGGTTTATTTGAATATCATACAAAATCCTAGTACTTAATTATCATCAAAGTTCTTAATTTAATTATATATGGGTTGTCATTGTTGAATACATGCAGATCAAAATAATAGTCTTGTGGTTATGTGGGGAAGTATGTATTAATATGAGTTGAATTTAAGCCACTAAACTATAATTGTATGATTCAATTTATTTTTAGTTGTAGTTGTTATATTATTTATTTTTGTAGTAATTACTTGATTGTTTATTTCTACATTTAAATTGCTTGTTTCTTCATTTTAGTTAATACTTTTTTTATTGATTTGTGTACTTGCTAGATGTCAACTGCAGAAGGAAATACAACTGAAACACATTTTGTGCAAAGACCTGAAATGGATGTACCAAATCCAAATGAGGGCAATCCACTAGAAACAGAAAGAGTTGCTCATATGGCCGCACCACCACCTCGACTAGGTAAAAGAAAAGCTACTAAACCTCCTTCAGATGCTTGGAATCATTTTATTCGCCTAGATGACGATCCAAAAAACCCTAGGGCTGAATGTAAATTTTGTGGTGCTAATTATGCTTGTCATCCAAAGCGTCATGGGACCAATAATTTGAAAAGTCATATTATGGCATGTAAGAAGTATCCATATAAGATCCCTCCTCATGGCCAAACTATTTTGTCTTTTCAAACTAAGAGCATAGAGGGATCTAGTAGTAGCACCAGTTTAGTTGCCACTTCTTATAGTGCCGAGCGTTGTAGAGAGTTGCTTGCTAGAATGATAATTAAAGATGAATTGCCTTTTAGATTTGTTGAAAAGGAAGGATTTCGTGAGTATAGTCAAGGAGTGGAACCTAGATTTATTTTGCCATCTCAGATTACAGTGGCAAAGGATTGTACGTATGAAGCTATATCTCAAAGAAAAACAAAAGCTTAAATCCTTTTTTAGTAAGTCTAGTCAACGGGTGATTCTTACTACAGATTGTTGGAAATCAGGACAAAATCTTAATTACTTGGTCCTCACTGCACATTATATAGACAATGAGTGGAAGTTGCAGAAGAGAAGTTTGAACTTTTGTCAAATTGAAAGCCATAAGGGAGAAGTCATTGGTAAGAAGATTGAGAAGTGTTTGCTTGAGTGGGGTATTGACCGAGTTTTCACAATTACAGCGGACAATGCAAGTTCAAATGATACTGTAGTGGCTTACTTGATAAAAAAAAAATAAAAAATTGGGATGGGTTGGTATTAGATGGTGAGTTTTTTCATGTTAGGTGTTGTGCACACATTCTTAATTTGGTTGTGAATCATGGTTTAAAAATTCATGACAAAGCCATTATAAGGATTCGGAATATTGTACTGTATGTGAGGTCCTCGCCTGCAAGATTACAGAAGTTTAAGACGTGTAGAAGAAGAAAAACTTCCTACCAATAGTCTTGTGTGCTTGGATGTATCAACAAGGTGGAACTCTACATACCTCATGTCAGAGGCAGCTTCAAAGTTTTAGAAGGCTTTGAAAGGTTACAAGAACAAGAGAGTGGAGAGTTTAATGAAGAAAATTAACCTTCTACTTTGGATTGGCACAAAGCTAATATTTTCTTGTCTTTTTTGAAATACTTTCATGAGATTACTATGAAATTTTCTGGATTTTTATTTGTGACCTCAAATACATATTTTTCATAAGTTTATTTTATCCATGCGTTAATTGCCGACCATTCTACTTCATATGATCCATTGTTGAGGGATTTTGCATATAAAATGAAATCAAAATATGACAAGTACTAGGGGAACACGGAAAAAACTAATTTGATGTTGTATGTTGTTGTTGTTCTTGATCCGAGGTTGATAAGTTGAGTTTTAATAGTTAGTTTTCATCTTAATTTGATAGATTTTTGCGATCATTCGATTAGTTTTTAGGTGTTTTTGCATGATTAATATACTTAGTTGTTTTAGATGCATTTAGGCTTTATCTTAGGTATTGATAGGTTTTTATCATGAATAAATGACTTGTTGATACATGTTAATATCATAGAAGTCGTATGTTTTGAGTATATTTCATCGTAGTTTATTCTTTGATTAATTGCTTAGAATTTACACTTGTTTTTGATTTGTTTTGTAGGTGAATAAGGAGTCCAAAGTGGGTTGAATCAAGGGTAAATTGATGTTCAAAAGAAGTTAAAAACATGTGCAAGAAGTGGGTGGAAGAAAATTGGTTAAGTCCACAATAAGGAAGTCGAAGCGGAGCAGAAAAAATGGCCAAGTCCACAACTGGGCACACAAACAATGCTCTAGACGCCGCGATGCCCATTGCGGTGCCATTTTACTAAAAAAAAAAATTTTTGGGTGTTGCGGTGCCCCGAAATCCTTAATGCAGTGCCACAACGCCACTCATGGCGCTGAAAATTACAATCGGGGCGCCACTCGTTGCGCTAGTGCTTTTAGTTGCTTTAGCAACTCTTCTTGATTTAGCAAGTTTTTCTAATAGATATTGGACGACTTGGGATGCATGAAGGAGGGATTTTTAGGGTTTTTCGAGAGGAAAAAGAGGAGGCAAGAAGAAAAGAACAAAAAGCAACGGGAGATTTGAAGAAACCAAGAAAAGAAAGGAGATTAACCACCATTGAAGGGGGGGTTTCTAACTTAGTTTTCTTCTCTTTGTGCTTGTAATGTTATATTCCGTAGTTTTATACCTTTTTATTCTTCTATCCATGATTATGAATATGAGCTGAACTTCTAATCTAGAGGTTTAATTGATCTATGTTGGATCTTATGGTTTGAATAATATATATTTGTTCTTTATTGATTTGTGGATTTATTTGCAATTTTCGATCCTTAATGCTTACAAATTGTTGGCCACATTTTGTATGATCTTAGATTTGGTATCTATCACTCGAGAGAGGGGATATTGAATTGGATTAGGGGAATTGCGACCTAGGGTAATTGTATCGTGTTGGGAAACCTACAATTCCTTTGGAAATCACTTTAAAATGGATCCAAGATCTTAAAGCATGTTTAATACATTGGTTTATCACTTGAGAAAGGGGATTAATGTGTTAAGCATAGGTAATTGAACTATCACTTGGAAGAAGGGTTTAATTGATTTATTATCCAAGATTTATAATTCAATGATTTGCATGATCTTTTGAAAATCATAAGTGACAACATAGTGAAATTAATCCTCTAGAGTTTCTAATCATTGCTTTTCCCCAATTTAGTTTAATTTGCATTGATTTACTTTAATTTTGTTTTTTTTTAATTCAAGCACATTAAATCATCTTTTTTATCACCTAAATAAAATTAATCACACAGTAGTATTGAGCATTTATTTCAGTAAAATTACTTTTTCCTGTGGATACGATACCCAACTCACCTCGGTTTTACAACTTGATAAATTTGTTCACTTGGGAATTAAAATTTTCTCTATCAAGTTTTTGGCACCGTTGCCGGGGAAGAGTGTCAATTTTACTGTTATTAATACCATCGCAAATTGATTTTAATCTTAATTTAGGTATATTTGTTTGTTTTTTTTTTTTTTTTTCTGAGTTTGTTATTTTTTTTTGTGTTAGGTTTCACTGGTTCATGCGACGAATGAGAACTGCAGAAATCACACTTCTTGATCCAGAGATTGAGAGAACCCTTGGTAGACTGAAAAGAGATACAAGAGCAATAGCGCAACCAGAAACCATGGCTGAAGGGAACGACCAGTTACCTTTGAGGGATTACTTCAAGCCAGTGGTTAACAATAACTACAATGGGATTGCAAGGCTGCCAATCAAAGCTAACAACTTTGAGTTGAAGCCTTCTTTGATCTTAATGGTACAACAACACCAGTTTGCTGGAGTACCTCAAGAAGATCCAACGGTCCACATCAACACCTTCTTAGAGATGTGTGACACAACTAAGATCAACGGAGTCCCAGAAGAGCAAATAAGACTGAGACTATTCCCATTTTCACTAAGGGACAAGGCAAGATCATGACTCCAATCTCTACTGCCAGGGAGCATAAATACATGGGAAGAGATGATACAAAAATTTCTTCAGAAATTCTTCACCTACAAGGATTTCACAATTGAGAGCAGAGATTAGTCAATTCAGACAACTGGAATATGAATCCTTATATGAGGCATGAGAGAGATTTAACGACCTCTTGAGAAGATGTCCTGAACATGGGTACCGAAAGTGGTTGCAGATTCAGATGTTCTACAATGCCATGACCTTATCTACAAGGTCATTGGTTGATGCTGCATCAGGAGGTACACTATTGGAGAAGACAACAAATGAAGCATTGATGTTGATTGAAGAGATGGCCTCCAATACATATGAGCATTCAAGTGAGAGGGCACCAATCAAGAAAATAGCTAGTTTACATGAGGTTGATCAAATGACCTCCATGTCTGCACAAATGGGTAGTATGTTGCATCACTTGGCAGCTTTATCTGGCAAGGTTTCCATTCTACAAGGAAGTCCTTCATCTTCCATAGCATTCATTGCAGCTGCAAGTTCAGTCCCTCAAAGTTTTGGTGGTCAAGAAGAGCAAGTACAGTTTGTGAACAACAAATTGTGCAATTATAGAGGGAACCAATTTGGCAACCAAGTGCCAAATCAGTATCATCCAAGAATTAGGAATCATGAAAATTTTTCCTACTCCAACAAAAGAAATGTGTTGCAACCACCACTGGGGTTTAACTCACAAGGGCAAGTTCAAGAGAAGAAATCAAACCTTGAAGAAGCAATGACTACTTTTCTGAATGATTCAAACAAGAGGTTCACCACGAATGAAACAAAGTTGGATGAATTGGCTGCTCACATGGACAATCAAATGAGTACCATGAGTCAAATAATAACTCAAGTGAGCAACTTGGGTGCCTCTGTTAAGAATTTGGAGACTCAAGTTGGGCAAGTGGCTGCACAACAGAGTAACAACACTTTTCCAAGCAATACAGAGATTAATCCAAGAGAGCAATGCAAAGCCATAACTTTGAGAAGTGGTAGAGAGGTTGAACATTCCAATCCAACGAGTACATCTACAACCACTTCTACTTCTACACAAGTTGCTGAGGAAGAGTCCTTATCTGAGAAGGAAGACCAAGCATCGAAAAAAAAAAGAAGATGAGGAGAAAAGGAAAACAAAGGGCAAGGCACCTATGAAAGAAAACTTTGTTCCAGGGAGGATCACTTTCTCTAATAACCCTCCTATTTTGAAAACTTCTATTCCATTTCCTCAAAGATTTCAGAAAAAGAAATTAGATGAGCAATTTACAAAAAATTTAGATATTTTCAAAAGAATTCACATCAATATTCCTTTTGCAGATGCCTTGGAGCAGATGACCAACTATGCCAAATTTATGAAGGATGTGATGAGCAAGAAGAAGAAGTTGGCAAAGTTTGAAACTGTGAAGTTGGGAGAAGAATGTAGTGCGATCCTCTAAAAGAAGCAACCTCATAAATTAAAAGATCCAGGGAGTTTTACTATTCCATGCATTATTGGTAGTTCTTCTTTTGATAAAGTATTGTGTGATTTAAGTGCCAGTATTAACCTTATGCCCTTGTCTGTTTTCAGGAAACTCAATATTGGGGAGGTGAAGCCAACAACTATATTACTCCAACTAGTTGACAGATCCATGACATATCCTAGGGGAGTGATAGAAGATGTTCTTGTGAAGGTTGATAAGTTTATCTTTCCAGTGGATTTTGTGGCTTTTGTCATGGAGGAAGATGATGAGATTCCTCTCATTTTGGGGAGGCCATTCCTTGCAATCAGAAGAACCCTTATAGATGTTCAGAAGGGAGAACTCACACTCAGAGTGAATGATGAAGAGGTGATGTTCAACCTCTACAAGTCATTCAAGTTTCCTGATGAGAAGGACAATTGTAATAGAGTGGACATTGTTGAGAGGTGCATTCAGGAGGTTAAAAAGGAGACATCACCTGTGGATCCCTTGGAAAGATGTCTAGTGTACTCACTAACAGATGGGACAGAGGATGATGTGAAGAACAAAAGATGATAATGTTTTTGGATGCACCACCAGTTCAGTTTTCTAAAGCTAAGGTTGAAGATATCAGTGTTGCATCTTCTATTGAGTCAAGTGTCCCCAAGCCAAAGTTGAAGCCTCTTCCAGATCATCTTAGATATGTTTTTTTGGGCAAGGATGAGACATTTCCAGTGATTATTTTACCCACCTTGTCTACTGTTCAAGAGGAAAAGTTGTTGAGGATCCTAAGAGAGCACAAATCAACTATTGGATGGACAATTGCAGACATAAAGGGGATTAGTCCATCTATTTGCATGCACAAGATACTCATGGAGGATGCATACATGGCCATAGTGGAACTTCAAAGGAGGTTGAATCCTGCAATGAAAGAAGTGGTCAAAGCTGAGGTACTGAAATGGCTCAAGGCAGGCATCATCTATGCCATATCTGATTCAACATGGGTAAGCCCCATACATGTTGTCCCTTAGAAAGGAGGAATCACAGTGATCAAGAATGAAAAAGATGAAATGATCTCTTCATGTATTGTTATTGGTTGGAGGGTGTGCATTGACTACAGAAAACTGAATAAGGCCACCAGGAAAGATCATTTTCCATTGCCATTCATTGATCAAATGTTGGACTGTTTGGCAGGATTTGAGTACTATTGTTTCCTTGATGGATATTCTGAATATAATCAGATTGCCATTGCTCCAGAGGACCAGGAAAAGACTACATTCACATGTCCCTATGGCACTTTTGCCTTTAAGAGGATGCCCTTTGGGTTATGTAATGCTACAACCACTTTTCAGAGGTGCATGATGGCCATATTTGCTGATTTGATAGAGGATGTGATGGAAGTCTTCATGGATAACTTTTTTGTTTTTGGGTCTTCTTTTGATCATTGTTTGAGGAACCTTTCACTTGTGTTACAAAGATGTGAGGAGAAGAACCTTGTGTTGAATTGGGAGAAATGCCATTTTATGGTACAAGAATCAATTGTTTTGGGCCATAGAGTTTTTTCCAAGGGGTTGGAAGTGGACAGAGCGAAGATTGTGGCAATTTAGAAACTCATCCATCCAATTAATGTCAAGGGTATAAGAAGTTTTTTTTTATATGATGGGTTTTATAGACGGTTTATCAAGGACTTCTCCAAGATTACTAAGCCTCTTTGTAATCTTTTGGAGAAATATGTGCCATTTATGTTTGATAAAACATGTGTACAAGCTTTTGATCATTTGAAGAAAGCACTTATTTCAGGTCCCATCATGATAGTGCCAAACTGGACAGAGCCATTTGAGTTAATGTGTGATGCCAGTGATTATGCAGTTGGAGCTGTTTTGGGTCAAAGGCGAGATAAAATCTTCAAAGCCATATTATGCCAATAGAACGTTGGATGAGGCTCAAAGAAATTACACCACCACAGAAAAGGAATTATTGGCAGTGGTATATGCCTGTGATAAGTTCGGGCCTTATCTTGTTGGTTCCAAGGTCATTGTCTACACAGATCATGCAACCATTCGTTACCTATTTGCTAAGAAGGATGCCAAGCCCAGATTGGTTAGATGGATTCTCCTTCTTCAGGAGTTTGATCATGATATCAAGGATAAGAAGGGAAGTGAAAATGTGGTAGCTGATCACCTCTCAAGGCTACAGACACAAGCAAAAGATGATGTGGGGCTTATTAAAGAAGCATTTCCTGATGAACAGTTGTATGCCCTAAGTGAGAAGCTTCTTTGGTATGCAAATTTGGTCAATTTTGTGGCTAGTGGTATCTTACCTCCAGATATCTCCTTAGCTTAGAAGAAGAAGTTCCTCCATGATGCTAGATTTTTCATGTGGGATGAGCCATTCTTATACAAGAGGTGCAATGATCAAGTTATCCGAAGATGTGTGCCAGAAAGTGAAGCTCAAGCCATACTCAGAGATTGTCACTATTCCTTGTATGGTGGTCATTTTGGTCACCAAAAAACTGCGTACAAAGTCTTGCAAAGTGGATTTTACTGGCCAACCTTGTTCAAGGACAGTTATGTGTTTGTGAAGTAATGTGATCAATGCCAAAGATAAGGGAATATTTCCAAACGTGATAAGATGCCCATGAAGACTTTTGTTGAGGTTGAGTTATTTGATGTGTGGGGCATTGATTTCATGGGACCTTTCCCATCCTCTAATGGAAAGTTATATATTATGTTGGCGGTTGATTATGTGTCAAAGTGGGTTGAAGTTATTGCTACTACCACAAATGATGCTCGTGTTGTACTGAAATTCCTTCAGAAGAACATTTTCACAAGATTTGGTACTCCCAAGAGCTATCATAGGTGATGAAGGCTCGCATTTTTCCAACAAGCTTTTCAAACCTCTACTTTCTAAGTATGGAGTCAAACATAAGGTCGTTTTGGCCTATCATCCACAGTCTAATGGACAAGCCGAGGTCTCTAATCGGGAAGTGAAAAGAATTTTGGAGAAAACTGTGAGTACTAATAGGAAAGATTGGGCATTGAAGCTTGATGATGCTCTATGGGCATACCGCATTGCATACAAAACACCCATTGGAATGTCTCCTTTTAAACTTGTCTTTGGGAAGTCTGGTCATTTACCATGTGAGTTGGAACGTCGCGCTTATTAGGCAATAAGAAAGTTGAATTTTGATATGAAGGCTTGTGGAGAGCAAAAACTACTTCAACTCAATGAAATGGATGGGTTTAGACAAGATGCCTTTGAGAACGCTAAGATCTACAAGGAGAGAACCAAGGGTTGGCATGACAAGCATATCTTGAGGAAAGAGTTCCTTCCGGGTCAGCAAGTTCTCCTCTACAATTCAAGATTGAGGCTCTTTCTCGAAAAGTTGAAGTCTAGGTGGTCCGGGCCATTTATGGTCACAAAAGTTTTCCCCTATGGAGTTGTAGAGCTACAAAGCCCAAGATGGTGCTCGGTTCTTTAAAGTTAATAGGCAAAAGGTGAAGCACTACTATGGAGCATTGGATCCAAGCATGGAGAAGCTACCCCTTCATCAACCATCATGAGCGAGAAAAGATAAAGTCTAGCTAAGGACTATAAATAAGCGCTTGTTGGGAGGCAACCCAACCAATTTTTATCTATGTTTCTGTTTTTATTCTTAGTCATTGTAGTATAGAAATTGAGTTTTTGACTTCCACTAATGACATTCATTTTTGTCCCTTTTAGGTTTTAATTCAAGTTTGGGGTTCCTTGGCGCTATTAAGAGAAAGATAAGCATTTTGGGAGATTTCTACCCTCGTGGGTTAAGGGAGTATCATTATCTTCCTCTTATATTGTTTTCTTTATGTGCACGTTTTTGCATTGAGGACAATGCCAACTTCAAGTTTGGGGGAGAGTTTGAATTCTGGTGCCTTTAGTGGAAATGTTTGAATTTTTTTGTTTTTGATGAGTATAGATCATGAATAAATCCATATTCCCTAATGAATGTTGATTTGATTTGATCTTGTATGGATGGTCTATGAATAGACTAGCACTAGGTTTTGAACATGACCTATGAAAAATTAGAAAGTATTCTTAAGTCTGTGTGCTTGATTTGTTTTGCCATGCTTATTGGAACTTTTTGTTGATTTTTGAGTATAAAATTATGATCATGAGTTCCACTTGCTATTTAAATTGAGATTTTGCAAGTTAAGCTTCATTGAATCTTACTTTTCAAACTAAACTCTAGAACTTGCTTGATATCTTCTCAAGGCGAAATCTTACATGTGAGATATGATGTAAGCCTTCTTTGGACAGTTTGAGACATAAAACCCACCTAGCTGTGTACTACCCCTAGTTACCCTATTTTGAGCCTTATATACTGTTCTTTGTCACCTAAAATGATTAGCCAAGGCCTTTGATTGAAATTCCTTTGTTTTTCACCCTTGCCCTTAAATCTTTGAAGTAAATGAATTATAATGGGTTGGGTTGTTTTTTTCATGGGAATTTATGTGTAAATGTGCTATGGAATGAGAATGTATGTGAAGGTGATGAGAAAAAGTTCAAAAGGTGTAAAAAGAAGAAAAAGAAAGATGAAGAAAAATAATGAAAAGAAAAAGTATAGTCTTCATCAATGAGTGAATTAAATAAGTTTGGGGGTATGTAAAGGGTAATGTGATGATTCATTTTGTAAGGCATGAGATGTTTAAAGGTGTTATGTATAAATGATGTTTTGGGTGTATTGAGCTGCATTTTATCCATGTTATCAAACCCTTAACCTTAGCCTTACGGTACAAACTAACAAAGTCCTATTGATCTTAATTGGTGTGAGTCCTACATTAGTGGAGAAAAGTATGAGAAAAGCAAGCATATGAAGTTCATTTTTTGTTTGGTTGAGATTATATTCTTATATTGCTGGCATTGGTCTGTATAATTTATGAGTGGTCATGTAAATGATTTTTTGTGCTTGTTTGTCAATGAGGATAGAAGAGAATGCATTGCTTCGCAAATTGAAATTCTAGACAGCAAGTTTAAACTTTCGAAGTTTTCCTTGAGTCGTGTTGTGTGGAATGGATGTTTTCTTTGAGATCATGAGAACCTATTTTGACAAGTCAATTTTTTGTTCATTTTGGAATATGTGAAGAGTCTATTTGTTTACTTTCATGTTTCTCTTTGCTCGAGACGATCAAAGTCTAAGTTTGGGGGAATTTCATAAGTTGAGTTTTAATAATTAGTTTACATCTTAATTTGATAGATTTGTGCGATCATTGGATTAGTTTTTAGGTGTTTTTGCATGATTAATATACTTACTTGTTTTAGATGCATTTAGGCTTTATCTTAGGTATTGATAGGTTTTTACAATGAATAAATGACTTATTGATACATGTTAATATCATAGAAGTCATATGTTTTGAGTATATTTCATTGTAGTTTATTCTTTGATTAATTATTTGGGATTTACACTTGTTTTTGATTTATTTTGTAGGTAAATAAGGAGTCCAAAGTGGGTTGAATCAAGGGTAAATTGATGTTCAAAAGAAGTTAAAAACATGTGCAAAGCATGTGCAAGAAGTGGAAGAAAATTGGTTAAGTCCACAATAAAGAAGTCGAAGTAGAGCAGAAAAAATGGCTAAGTCCACAACTGGGCACACAAACAATGCTCTTAACGCAACGCTGTAGCACCACTCATGGCGCTGAAAATTACAATCGGGGAGCCGCGGTGCCACTCATGGCGCCAGTGCTTTTAGTTGCTCTTTAGCCACTCTTCCAGATTTACCAAGTTTTTTTAATAGATATTGGACGACTTGGGATGTATGAAGGAGGGATTTTTAGGGTTTTTCGAGAGGAAAAAAAAGAGGCAAGAAGAAAAGAACAAAAAGCAACGGGAGATTTGAAGAAACCAAGAGAAGAAAGGAGATTAACCACCATTGAAGGGGTTTTCTGACTTCGTTTTCTTCTCTTTGTGCTTGTAATGTTATATTCCGTAGTTTTATATCTTTTTATTCTTGTATCCATGATTATGAATATGAGCTAAACTTCTAATCTAGAGGTTTAATTGATCTATGTTGGATCTTATGGTTTGAATAATATATATTTGTTCTTTATTGATTTGTGGATTTATTTGCAATTTCCGATCCTTAATGCTTAAAAATTGTTGGCCACATTTTGTATGATCTTAGATTTGGTATCTATCACTCGGGAGAGGGGATATTGAATTGGATTAGGGGAATTGCGACCTAGGGTAATTGTATCGTGTTGGAAAACCTACAATTCCTTTGGAAATCACTTTAAAATGGATCCAAAATCGTAAAGCATGTTTAATACATTGGTTTATCACTTGGGAAAGGGGATTAATGTGTTAAGCATAGGAAATTGAACTATCACTTGGAAGAGGGGTTTAATTGATTTATTATCCAAGATTTATAATTCCATGATTCAATGATTTGCATGATCTTTTGAAAACCATACGTGACAACATAGTGAAATTAATCCTTTAGAGTTTCTAATCATTGTTTTTTCCCCAATTTAGTTTAATTTGCATTGATTTTCTTTAATTTTGTTTGTTTTAATTCGAGCACATTAAATTATCCTTTTTATCACCTAAATAAAATTAATCTCATAGTAGTATTGTGCATTTATTTCAGTAAAATTACTTTTTCCTGTGGATACGATACCCGACTCACCTCGGTTTTACAACTTGATAAATTTGTTCACTTGCAAAGAAGAAAAACTTCCTACCAATAGTCTTGTGTGCTTGGATGTATCAACAAGGTGGAACTCTACATACCTCATGTTGGAGGCAGCTTCAAAGTTTTAGAAGGCTTTTGAAAGGTTACAAGAACAAGAGAGTGGAGATTTTAATGAAGAAAATTACCCTTCTACTTTAGATTGGCACAAAGCTAATACATATTTTTCAGAAGTTTATTTTATCTGTGCGTTAATTGCCAAACATTCTGCTTCATATGATCCATTGTTGAGGGATTTTGCGTATAAAATAAAATCAAAATATGACAAGTACTAGGGAAACACAAAAAAAAACTAATTTGATGTTGTATGTTATTGTTGTTCTCGATCCGAGGTATAAGCTGAAACCCTTGACTATTTGTTTAAAACAAATGTATGGGGTTGAACTTGGAGAGTTATTGACAAACAAGGTTGAAGTCTTATTGAGGAGGTTGTTTGATGGGTATCAAAATGTTACTTTGGTTGGTGAGAATGAAGATATGGGCCAATCCTCACAGTGTATGAAAGTGGAGCAAGTGGAAGGGGTTACACCATTTTGGAAAATTACTAGACAGTTGGATGAAGAAGAAGGTAATGAAAAAAAGTCAGAAGTGGACTCCTATCTATTAGAGAATCGTGTGCAAGGACAAGGAGATGAGTCATTCAATGTCTTGAATTAGTGGCAAACCAACTCTAATAGATTTCCAATTCTAGCTCAAGTAGCTAGACATGTCTTGACAATTCCTATATCTACTGTTGCTTCAGAGTCAACTTTCAGTACGGGTGAACGACTACTTGATCCATATCGTTCTTCATTGAACCCCAAAACAGTAGAGGCCCTTGTATGTGCACAAAATTGGCTTCGATCTCCACCAGTTCCAATTGACATTCAACAAACACTGAGTGAAATTAATGAACAAGGTACTACATCAAGAAATGAATACTTATTAATTTTTTACTCTTTTGAAAATTATTCTTTAATTTGTATATAATTGTTTAATGCGATTTATTTCATGTTGTTTTAGATATTTTTACTGAGGAAGATGAGTCAATAGTCTATGATCCTTAGTCTAGAATGAGGTTAATGGTGTAAGTTCTTTATTTCTGATCCAATGTTTTATATTTGTTTAAGTGTCATTTATGTCATGGTTATAATTGTTTTGTTTTTTTTTTTATCCTTTGCAGCTTTGACTTGGGAAAGAGGATTTTTGTTCCTGCCTTTTTGGAACTTACAAATGGTTGAGACATGAAAGATGGAAAAGAATTATTTTAAGTCTTTTGTCATTTGAATGCATGCATTGAACTTGTTGTGTGGACTTTTTTGGGATTGTAGACTATTTTATGAATTACTACGAATATACTTTATTTGTATGGACTGTGGAATTTCAACTCTCAATTTAAAGTTTGTATTATTAGTAATTTGGTTTATTTGTTATTTAGATTAGAAGTTTACATGATTGTCATTGCAGGAAATTTTTTTGGATTATAGGATTTTATCCATGAATCCAGTTGATTCTATACACATTGGAGGTGATTTTATGACTATAAAGAACCAATACATGGCTCTTATAGTTAGTTTATTTGTTGATTTGAATGATTTTGCAGGTTTTTTTTCTAGATTATAGGGTTGTCTCCAATTCTATTGGAGATTAATTTCATATGTTTGTCATGCATAATTAGTTTATTTCTTGATTGGTATGTTCTCACGGGTTTTTTTGGATTATTGAGTTGGGTTTTTCTAATACCCAAAATATTAGATTATTTATTGATTTGTATAATTTTGCAACAGGTTGAGATAATCTGTCACACCTGGGTTGCACACAGTGCCCCCTACCCAGGGTGATGAGTACCCCCACAGGGCATACTCCCGCCATAGCACCACATAATATTGTCCCATCCCGGTCCAGACTGTCATCACAAGGACGTCTCTTCGGGATCATTTGTCCACACTATTCATCATGAATAGTGCAGGGCTTCCCCCAGATTCGAACCTCAAACCTCATATAGGTTGATTTCGCAATCTGAGTAACCACTGAGCCGTTGATTCAGTGGCTACACTAATTCAATCTGTCACCTCAGTCATTCTGGTGTACTCCATGAACTGTTTGAAGCTTTCTTCAGCCATTTGCAGAAAAATAGATCAACTCAATCGAAATTTCCTGTGAATTGATTCTCCAGATAGCAGGAAAATCCATCTTATTGGTTGGGAAAAAGTGTGCAAACCAAAGCTCTTGGGTGTTCTAGGCTTGAAGAAAATGAAAGACTGTATGTTGAAATTTGATCATATAATTGGAGATCTTAGATTTTGATAATGTTTGTCATAATCAGATTATTATTATCTTGAGTTATCTAATGGGATAACCCCTTAATAATCACCTTAAGATAACTACTATTGATAGTTATCCTATCTCCACCACATCCCAAATTGGAGAGAATCAAGGAGATTTGATTCTCTAGAATGCCAATAAATTAAGGGGATGTGAACATGGTAAGACACACGAGAAAATTGCAGAAAATTTTCATTGAGTAGAGAGTGGGGCTTTTGGACTGTGAAATACGTTGGGAACCTGTGACATTGTGGTCCCAATCACCATGACAACACTAAACACATGGAGCACCCCCGAGACGATCTTGGTAATGTTTCTGTTTTTCTATTTAATTTATTTCAATTTACATGATTTGTATTCGAATGATTTCTACACTGGAACTCAGTTATTCTAGCCAACTTTGGCTAGAAGATTCCTAACTGGGAAATACATAAAAAATAACCATCTCCTTTCTTTGCTCCCCTCTAGCAACTCCTCCTACATTTGGCGGAGCATTCTCCATGGTTAATTCTCTGAAGCTAGGCCTATCTTGGAGAGTGGGAACCAAGGAGAACATTTCTGTCTGGAATGATATTTGGGTGGGGAGAGAGCCCCTCAGAACTATGTTGGATTGCCCCATTCATGCAGCTAATGAAGATCTCCATGTAAAGGACCTTATCTTAGTTTCTCAAACCTGGGACTTGACCAAACTGTGTACCCATATTCCTCAAAATGTCAAGAACATTATCTTGGGAGTCCCTATCCCTTTGAGAACTTTTGAGGATAAGTTGATATGGCGTGGATCTTACAATGGAACCTTCTCAATTAGCTCCACCTTCAAGCTGATCAGAGCTTCAGAAAGGCCAGAGACGATAAAAGCCAGTTGGATCTGGAACATCAAATGCCCCCAAAAGTTTAAAATCTTCCTTTGGCTTAGTCTGAACGAGAGGTTGCTCACTGAAGAATTGCGCTTCAAACGTGGCATTGCTTTAGATCTGATCTGTAAAAGATGTTTTCAAAGTTCTTAACAGTTTGCACACACTCAAAGATTTCCCACAAACTCGAAGGATTTGGACTACTCTATTCGTTAACCTCTTAGCAGATTTCTTCCAGCTCCCCCTAACATCTTGGTTGAAATCGAACTGTGGCCTTGATAAGCAGCTGAGAAGGACGCAGATTGGCATCTCCTTTTCTTAGCAGCAGCTTGGAACATCTGGAAAACTAGGAACAAGACAGTCATCACCAACGCTACCTCTAATGATAGAGAGCTCCAAATCTTTGTCCATCGTCTCTTTGCTGACCTTCAACAAGCCTTCCCAAGGAGTAGAGATGTTTTCCCCTCAAGATCTATGGGATGGATCTCTTGGAAGCCACCCCCAGATGATTGGATTGAGCTCAATACGAATGGTGCCTGCAAGGGTAATCCAGGCCTTGCTAGTTATGGCGGCCTTCTTCGAAACAACATTGGAGAATGGCTGCAGGGTTACTGTGGTGCCATAAGATTCTCAACCAACTTGACCGCGGAAATCTAGAGCATAAGGGAAGGACTCAAAGTTTCTTGGGAGATGGGTTTAATGAAGCTCGTGGTGGAGACTGATTCCCAATGTGCGGTGAACCTCCTACAACAAGATCCTACCCTGGGCCATCCCCTCTTCGGTATTTTGAAAGATTGTCAGACCTACTAGCTCGTGAGTGGGAGTGTGTTCTGCAACATACACTTAGGAAAGGGACCTTCAGCGCTAATTTTCTGGCCAACATAGGCCTTAATAACAACACTGAGTTTAGCTTCCTCCATGTTCCTCCCCCAAGAGTCTTTCACTTATTGAAGAGTGAAAAAAAGGATACGGAGAGGAACCAAGAATATTGGAGAAAGACTTTTCTGTATATTGAGAATTGCTTGATTACACGTCTAACATATATATGTTATTCTAGTTACAAACGTATCTCCTAATTATAGAAAGAATGCAAATATCTCTCAGTTACAGCCCCTAGAATAATGCTAAGCCATATATACATGATGTATAAGTATGGAAACGTATCATATCAGCATATCAGTGCCTGCAATCACACATAGAGACAAATCCCTAGAATAATGCTAAGCCATATATACATGATGTATAAGTATGGAAACGTATCATATCAGCATATCAGTGTCTTCAATCAGTGCCTGCAATCACACATAGAGACAAATCCGGCAATACTCCCCCTCAAGCTGGATCAAGGGGATTAATTGAGCCAAGCTTGGAAAGAATACGATGAAAATGATCCGACGACAAGGCCTTTGTGAAGATATCTGCAAGCTGGTCATGGCTACGAGTGTAATGAGTAACAATGGCCCTAGTCTGAACATGTTGCCGAATGTAATGACAATCAACCTCAATGTGTTTAGTCCGTTCATGAAAAACGGGATTAGAGGCAATGTGCATAGCCGCTTGATTGTCACAACAAAGCGTTATAGATTGAGAATGAGAGATACCCAAATCGGCAAGGAGAGCTTTTAACCACATGAGTTCAGAAGTTGTGGAAGCCATGGCCCGATCCTCTGCTTCGGCACTTGACCGTGCTACCACTGTTTGTTTCTTACTTTTTCAAGAAACCAGATTCCCACTGATAAAGATACAATAACCCGTAGTGGACTTTTGATCAAGTTGATTTCCAGCCCAATCCGCATCCATATAGCCAAGAATTTGAGAATGCCCGTTAGCTTTCATGAGGATGCCACGGCCAATTGTTTTCTTTAGATATCGAAGAATCCTCTGAACAATATGCATATGAACCATGGTAGGAGAATGCATAAATTGACTAATAATGCTCACTGCATAACTAATATCAGGTCGTGTGCTTGCTAAATAGATAAGTTTGCCAACCAATCTTTGATAATCTTGAACAGAACCCAGAGGTGCACCAGGTCTATCAAGCTGCAGTTTGCTATCCAATGGTGTGCGTGCAGGTTTGCAATCCAACATATCAGCATCACGCAATAAATCTGTCACATACTTGCGTTGATTCAAGAACAAGCCTTTGGAGGAAGTAGCCATTTCGATGCCCAGGAAGTATTTCAGCACACCGAGATCTTTAATGGAAAACTTTTGTTGGAGAACACTCTTAACTTAAGCTTACGTATAGCAGCATCATCATCACCAGTAACAATTAAGTCATCAACATAAATCAAAACAATCAGTCGCTTACCCGAGTGCATGAGAACAAATAAAGAGTGATATGCATTACTTCTCTTGAACCCAAGTTCTTCAAGAACCATACTTAATTTGGCATGCCATGCGCGTGGAGATTGCTTCAAGTCGTAAATAGATTTGTGCAATCGACACACTAACCTTGGATCAGTACTTTGCGAATGCCCCAGTGGAAGCTTCATATAACTTCTTCTTCAAGCTCGCCATGCAAAAACGCATTTTTAACATCCATTTGTGAAAGTGACCAGCCTTGATTGATAGCGACAGAAATCAAGGTACGGACAGTTGTCATTTTTGCGACGGGCGCAAACGTCTCTTTGTAATCAACACCATATGTTTGAGTGAACCCTTGAGCAACAAGTCGGGCCTTATGCCGTTCAATTGAGCCATCGGCTTTGAACTTAGTCTTGTACACCCACCTACTGCCAGCTGCCCTTTTATCGCGTTGGAGGGAAACCACACTCCAAGTATTGTTATCAGCTAGTGCTTGGAGTTCATCATTCATAGCATCCTTTCAGACTACCTATTGAACCGCCTCTTGATAATTTCTTGGTTCGGTGACTCTAGAAATCTGACTGAGATAAGCAGTATAGGCAGGTGATAATTTTTGATAACTCAGAACATGATGCATGGGATGACATACCGAGTAAGCCACGTAATCGTGAAGCTTTGAAGATGGATGTCGTTCGCGAGGTGGATTACGGCAATGAATAGGCGCAGGAGCTGGTGACTCATCTCCCATGATCACTGCTGGCGCTGGGACAAGACCCACAGGTATGGTGGTAGTGGGTGCATGAGTTGTGCAAGGCACGTCATCACCATTAGCAGTGTCTGCTGAAGAATGCCCGATAGAGACAGCTTAGGGCACAACTGGTGCTACAGCAGCTGGAATGGGAAGAGGAAACGGGTCATGCTCCCCCTGACTAAGAATATCATCTGAGTTGCTGAAATATGGCACTGCCTCATTGAACCGAACATCTCGACTAACCATGAGCTTCTTTGTAACAGGATTATAACATTTATAACCTTTCTGTGTAGGGGAATAACCCAAAAATACACATTGGACAGCCCGTGGTTCCAGTTTATCGCGCTGATGAGACTGAATGTGAACGTAGCAGGTGCACCCGAAGACTTTGAGATGAGAAAAGCTTGGAGTTTTTCCTGTCAACAACTCAATAGGAGAATTAAACTGCAAAATTCGACTAGGCAAACGATTAATTAGATAAGCTGCCGTAAACACTCCTTGTGACCAAAAAATCTTGGGAACATTCATGCCCAACATCAGTGCTCTAGTTTTGTCAAGTAGATCACGATTTTTCCTCTCCGCTATACCATTTTGTTGTGGAGTCCCAACACAACTAGTATGGTGAATAATGTCATGCATGCTCAAGTATTGTGTCATGATATGTGTCATAAATTCAGTACCATTATCTGATCGTAGAACCTTAATCTTAGAGGAAAATTGAGTGATGACTAAGTTATGAAAGTCTTGGAACACATGAGCAACTTCACTTTTGGATTTTAAGAGATATAGCCATGTAAAACGAGAGTAATCGTCAACAAATGTTACAAAATATTTGTATCCATCAAATGATTCAAGCACTGGACCCCAAACATCCGAATGTACCAAATCAAAAATTATATTTGAACGTGAATCTGAAGAAGAAAAAGGTAATCGAGTAGATTTTGATAAAGGACATACATCGCAATTTAATGAATGTTTATTCAAAGCGGGAAAAAGTTTGGATAAAATGGGCGCCGAAGGATGAGCTAAGCGTTGATGCCACAACTCTTGAACAGAAGACAAGCAAGCATATGCGTGGGGTTCTTTGGACAAATAAGCATTCTTGGAAAGATAATAGAGTCCTTGATAGAAGAATCCTTCACCAATCGTCCTCTTGGTTATTAGATCCTGAAATACAACTTTGTTAGGAGAAAAAATGACACGACAATTTAAACTGGTTATTAATCGGCCAACTGAAAGTAGTTGAAATGGAAATGAAGGCACATAAATAACGGATGATGAAATGAGTTTGAAAGTAACTTAGTCTTACCGTGGCCAACAACACTCACACTCTTACCATTGGCTATGGTTATGGTAGATGAAGGAAAGAAAAACTCAAAGTCAATCAAATTTCTAGAGATATCAGTTACATGATCAATGGCACCTGAATCTATAACCCAATAATCATGCACATTACTAATATTAAAAGCGAGAGAAACGGCATTAAATATACCTGACACATCTTCAGAAGACAAGTTCTTATTTTTTGTAAGAAATCCCGCAAATTGACCAAGCAAGGCCGAAGAATTACCAATCTCATTCTTGTCAACAGCATCGTGTTTGGCCTGAATGTAAGTAGCAAACTCATTGATAAGATTTATAGGACTAGAAGTAAACCTAGATAACCCATCAGATGGTGGTGCAGATACAAGGTTGGCTTGATATCCAGATAATGGACCACGTTTCGGGCCTCCTTTGTTTGCAAACTTGGGTTTGAGGTCTGGGTGAAGAATCCAGCATCTATCCACGGTATGGCCAATGTTGCTACAATGGCTACACTTCAATTCATTCCTTCTAGCCTTGTTCCCTCTATCATCTGGACGTCGTTGAGTGGAAATATAGGCTCATGTGTCAGATATATCTGATTTAATTTTTACGGACATAACCTTTTTTCGTGTTTCTTCACGTTGGATAATAGCACAAACACTTGCAAACGTCAGCAACTTAGAATTTATGAGAATGCGGCTACAAAAATCTTCATAATCTGGGGTTAGATTTGCCAACAACTGAAAAAGCTTGTCTTCCTCAACCCTCTTCAACAAGATTGTCGAGTCAGTGGTATGTGGCCGATAGACCGCTAACTCATTCCACATGGTCTTCATGCTACCAAGAAACTGAACAAAAAGTTTACCTTCTTGTTGGAAAGAGGCAATATCCTTCTTGAGTTGGAACACCCGTGCAGAATTATTATGATTTCCATAAAACTCTTTTACGGCACTCCATAAATCTGCAGTCGAGTCGGAATAACTGAAAATCTCAGCAATATGTGGCTCCATCGTATTAAGCAACCACGATTGGACCATCTGATCATTAGCAAACCAAGTCTTGTATTGAGCAGACTTGACATCCGGAGCGGCATTGCTCCCATCGATAAAATCAATCTGTGATCTCCCACCAAGAGCTAATGTCACTGCCCTCAACCAAGGAAGATAATTAAAATCATTCAATTGAACCGAGCATAATCGCTGATTCGAATTGACATCAGAAGAAGAAGAAGATAACGGAACAGTAGAACTTTCCGTGTTGGATGGAACTATTTCGGCCATTTTTGACATAATAGAAAAAAGAACAATTAATTGGAGACCTGCTCTGATACCATGAAGAAAAGGATACAGAGAGGAACCAAGAATATTGAAGAAAGACTTTTTTGTATATTGAGAATTGTTTGATTACACGTCTAACATATATATGTTATTCTAGTTACAAACGTATCTCCTAATTATAGAAAGAATGTTAATATCTCTCTGTTACAGCCCATAGAATAATGTTAAGCCATATATACATGATGTATAAGTATGAAAACGTATCATATCAGCATATCAGTGCCTTCAATCAGTGTTTGCAATCACACATAGAGACAAATCCCTAAAATAATGCTAAGCCATATATACATGATGTATAAGTATGGAACGTATCATATCAGCATATCAGTGCCTTCAATCAGTGTCTGCAATCCCACATAGAAACAAATCCGACAATAAAGAGTGATGCTTTTGACGTGTGTTTCGCCATGCCCTAGTCGAAGCCTGGCTTCATTGAACCAAAAAAGAAAAAGACAAAGATAAGGACAGGTTGCATCGTATGAGGCCATTTATTTTTTGAACCTAGTGGAGATGGGTAGTTCAAGAAAGAGAAAAATAAACACATTGAGACTACTCTAATAACATAAAAGAGAACGAAATAGACATTTGGTTTCAGCTCAATGTGTTTGAGTTGCTTGCATTGATTGCATATATGTAAGAATTAATTGTTACAATATCTGCCAAGGTCCCTTTGATCATGGGATTCCTTTGCAATATAATGTATAATAATAATATAATGGTTCTTTCAAAATATATATATATATATATATATATATATATATATATATATATATATATATATATCGAAATTAATACAAGAACATTACAATTTTTTAACTATGGAAACCTCACAGTAATAACCTTCCACAAGTGTCATAATGGAGGACGTTTTTTCCTCGTTCGGATACAGATGATAGTCAGTCATCATTCCCACCAATTAAATTTTAACAAATAAAGCAACTTTTATTAATGATTTTTCATTAATAGCTAGAGTTTTTTCACAAAATATTATATACTTCTTTTATTTTTTGTTGAGAGGATACAAACTCATTAGGAATCGTTAGATGGCGGATAGGATGACATTGACGGCCTCCTCCGCTCCTTCACGAAGAATCGACCAATCCCCTCACTAACTTAAGAAAGAGCATTAATGATGGCAAGTCGTGATGTTCAGCCGGCTGTACGAGTCCATGCTCTCCTCTCTGATTGTGCCATCACCTCGTTGGCTCTTTTATTATTAATTTTAAGTAATATATTAAACTACCCGCAAATAACATGAGTGCATGTATACAAGTTGGAATAATAAAGATTATAAATAGCAAGTTATATAAAAATAATAATAATAATAATAATAATAAATAAATAAATAAATAAGGAGCAAGTTATATTTATCTTGATAGCACTTCAACAAGTCCAAGCCTCCCTCCAACACTTCTATATGAATGGAGGGACTCCATCTCTCATGAGGGTCACGAGGCTTTTTCATATATTCCTGAAGTAAAAGATTTTTGGGCAACATCTATCAGAATAACCAATAATAACAACAATAATAAATTTTTATATTCCATAAAACTGATTGGAATACCTTATTCACTTAAAAGCATACCGACATTCATGCATGGTGACGGCTGAAAACTCAAGGTTCAAAAATTATCTATTTAAACCAAACTATATCTATATATATATATATATCAAGCATACTAAAGATAGCATCAATGAGCAAAGCAAGCAAGGTAAAACTGTAGAATCGAGCATTCGAAAATATACAGATGATAGACTGATGCCTCACGTATCATACTTAAAAGAACAATTCTCGGAGCAAACCCTACAACTGCTACCGTTATATCCAAAAGTTCACGTACTATACTACCATTTACTAATTTATTTCATTAAGATGATCTAAGATCTCAACTTTTTTATGGTAAGTCACCCCTGCCCATCCATTGTTTAGTTACCCTCTTCTGTGCCTTTCAAGTACAAGGACTCACCTGTGTCAGCATTTTGGGTTCCTCCTGAGTTGCCGCCACCTCGCCCTTCTGCAGAGCCTACGCTCCCCACATCTTGTTTGCTTGCTACAGTGACTCCCCTGCTTGATGTCTGCAAGCCTTCAGCAGCGGTGCCACGGCCATAGTCAGGGAAACCACCACCAGAACCAAGCCCCCCGCCACTGCCTTCATTATGCAGCATATGCAGTCCGTTGTTAGCACCAGAGCTCATTCCAAGTTGCCCATGTAAAGCTTGCTGCTGCTGCATTGTTGACAATGGCTGCGCATACAACATGGAAGATCGAGCAGCCATGAGAGACTGTGTTGTCATCTGTTGGGCTTGTTGGTGCTGCATGTAGTGGGCACCAGGCTGCTGCATCATGGCATTAGGGAACTATAAAACAAATAATGGCAAATATTCGTCAGGATTAGTCCCTCATCTTCATAGCCATTGTCACAAAAGAAAGAAATATTAACATTCATTTCAATAACTTGGCTCAATGCAAGAGATCAAGTTGGACCATCCATACTAATCATTTTTTTTTCCAATAACTTTGATATTAATCTTTGCTTATGATTACAAGTTTCAGATTGCATTCATTTATGTTTTGAATTTAAATCTATGTTGATTAAGGGTCTCATATTAAATAAATGTACACAAAACTCCTGGTGCTATCTAGTATCCAGTCTACAGCCGTGTAATATTTAGCAAAACTACAAAAATTGTGCACGGAACAAGAAATCTTGCACCTGAGCATGCATAGTAGGTGGCTGTGGTTGAGAATCAGCAATTGCAGCGAGATACATAAGATTGCGCTGAAGCCTTGCTTGGTTCCTACAATGGACAAAACATGACTAGTGATGATGTTCAAAATAAGGCTACTCTAGTAAATCAAAACAGAGTAAACAGAACAAGATAATAATGACTTCATTTATTTTCATTGACGGTCTGCATGAATTAAAGCGACAATAACCAACCATTGCCAACCGCAACCAAGGACCAATTAGAAAAGCAGCAAAATGCTACCTGGGGGCTGCAAATACAAAAAATTTGCTAATTCACAAAAAGCAACTTCTTTAAGAGTCCACTGTTGACTTCTGACCACAAGTCCTTCAGTAGAACCCACTAATCCCACACCAATGTTCAATTGGTCCCCAAGGTCAAGCCCAGGCTAGAGAAGGGTCACCACTCCGCAAGAAATCAAGTCAGAATTTTGCCCCCACGAAGACTCGAACTTAAACTAATTTACATGCAGGAGTTATAATGAAATAATACTAACTTAAACTAATTTACTTTTTAGTCTTTTTTATGTTTTTGAGTTGTTGGAACACAAAAAGATTTAGTAGATGCTACAAAGTCTGTTCAAAACATTCATGGAGTGAGACTGGCCTTACCAAGAGAATTATCGATGTATAAAAGTTTAAAAGTATTCAGATGGCTTAACCCTCAAAGGAGCGACAAGTTTTACCTTATATACTACATCAAGGAAAATATCAGGGGATGTAAATTTCATTTTCATATAATTATGTATAATGTCAGCATATAAATAATATTTTCAGAACCTGATCATCTTTTCTTTTTTGACCAACATAAAGATTTTTCTAGCCATTTTTCCATACATTAAAAACAGTAAATGTGAGAGAAAGTAAACTACAAGAAAACCTTACACAACAATCGATTTCTCCCCTAAGGAAAAGGCAAAGAACCCAATTTAAAAACTGTAAATATCACAGAACCTGCAAATCCTTCATAAATTGGCTAAAAGGGCACTAAGATGATCATTGATTATAAACACTTTCTATACCAATATTTCTCACTCTTCTGAAATTCTTCTTTATTTTCACTTATCACAGTCACATACTATTATTTAGCATCGAGTATTCGATAGTTCAAGAAATTTAAGTTTTACCATTTCTAAGAAAGTTATATCCAAGGAAATATAGCACAAAGAATATGGTTTATTATTTTTCCTACAGGAAAATAAATGTAACATGTGACAAGCAAATCATAATCATCTTCATTCTCAAATTGAAAATATGAAATAACTATGTGGAAAGCTAAATCCAAGTAATCCTGTATATGGGAATGATAAGCATCCAGTTATCTTGTATCAGTGTTGGACTCCACTACTACCTAACCTGTAACAGAATAGCTTCAGAGACATCAACTACCTTCTTCATGCACGGCCAACCAAACCACACCTCTCATATATCAATGCATTGTAGAATGCTCAACAAAACTTGAGCACTCCAAAAACAATGTAGCGTTTCCCTAAGAAACACAAGCCCTCGTCAGATCAATAACATTCTTGGGAGAGCAAGCACCACAGACATGATTACTATATCTAGTACATTTTTACATTGTATTATATGTGAAAAAAGTAAAATCAAAATTAACTACTATATCTATAAGTTGTAATAGTTTTTAGAAGCTCAGATTTAATATCTTATTCATGATTTACCAAGTAAATGCCTAAATACAAGTACCTGCCATTACTTATAAAGAAATATTTAATTGAATTGGACCGTTTTGGTGTGAGAAAGTAACAAAAACAACATGTAATTAATATAGAATTTAGATTTTTTTTTCGGCACTAATATTTTTATCAAAAAGAATGCATTGTTGTGAGCGTCTTTTGTAATCCCTGCTGTCTAGTTATCAGGGCACATTTTCAGTGCCTAGGCCATTAGGTTAAGAACATTGCCTACCTGTCTAATCACAATACAACAAAGGCTCAAAATCTATGGCTACAATCATCATCTATGCAATACATTGACTGCTCAAGCAAGCATTTCCATGAAAGACACTAGAAACCACAAATTTAGGTCACCTTACTAAAGAAAGTAAAAGAAAATATACCCTGTACATTAGAAAACTAGCCATTGCATGTGTTAGCAATAACGTAAGGACAAATAAATAAATAACTAAAATAATTTTAACATAAACAATAAAACTCAAACAACAATATGCTTATAACCAATAATAGAATAAGTTTAGAAATAAACCAAATTCAACAGAGCAAAGGTTGAGCAAGATAGAACCGAGGCCTGTGTAACACACAATGTCCTTAAAACATACTTGCCCCTCACATTGGTGCAAGAGGTACATCGGCGTCTGTCTCCCAGGATACAACGTTAGATGAGCAGCTGACTAGCACCTCGTCACTACTCGGGCGAACTGAGCTTTGCAGAAGACTATCACTACTGACCAACACACCTCAAAACCAATAAAAGAAAACTAGAAAGGAAGAAAATAATTCTAGGAGTAGTAGAGAACTCTAAGAATTGGTCTGTTTGAAATGAGGGAAGACACCCCTTTTTATACTAGTAGAAGGGGGTGGTGCTCTTAATGTTCTCATTAAGTGCACTAAATAACCTCAAACGTTACGAATTAAATTGAATTAAAATCGTATAACGGTTTTTCCAATTTAATTCGAAATTAAAACTCAATTAAATTATTTAACCGTTACAGTCTTTAATTCAATTTAAAACATATAACAGTTTTTTCTAATTTAATTCGAATTTAAAACTCAATTAAATTTAAACCGTTACAAATTTAATCTTCATTTAATAAATTTTCCAACAGCATGTACCTATTCTACTTTTCCTCTTCCTTCTCTCGTATCATTATAATCATTAGAATCCTCCAATGTGTTCCACTGACTTACTTTGGTAGATGCTTCCCTACTTATTGTCGTAGAATAACTATAAACTTAGTGTCTTCTCCTTTCAGTAAATAATTTGAAATTTGGAAGTACTGAAGATTTCATCAAAATCAAATTTAATGTGTCGAGTTTCTGAAGTTTCTATTCATTGTGGGCAATAGCCTTCCAAATTGGAAAGTAAATGACCATTTTTTGTTACCTTAAAATTTTACAACCTAAAAAAGAAGATTTTCAGCAACTCCTAAATTCAAATATAGTTTGTACATAATCAGATCAAGAAGCAGATTGATACAGAATGAAGATGAAACAAATGCTGCAACACATTGGAGACTTCTTGGTTCATTTCTAGCAAATATCTCTCAGCAAGATATTGAATCCAAAAAATAAATACGGAATGATTTTCCAATTGAATGAAGCATAGAACCATATTCATCACACATTCTCCGCGACCAACTATTCAAGTCGAGTACACAAATTTAATGTCACTACTTGACTCTACACAAAATTGTATTATGTTTTTAGGTTGTGCATAAGTTCTTAATGATAGCTTGAAATGCACTATTGGTTCTTCTCAAAAAAAAAGGAGCTCTCTTGGGCCCTTACCCCTATTAGGTATAACTTTTAGCTTCAGTGGTTCGAGTCTCATTGTTATTTGTCTCTTCTTCTATCTACCTTTTGTCTCTCCTCATGCAAGATGGGATTGCACACGAGGGGAATTGTTAATCATAACTTGACATGCATTGTTGGGCCCATGCTTATCAACCATAGCTTTTAGGTTTAATGGTTTCTAACATGCCTATCCTCACTATCCCAGTGCAACCTATAATAGTTCTTTTTACTCTTTTGCATTTTCAACTTGCCCATGTCTCAATTATTTTTAATGGTGTAACCCTTGATCATAACTTCATTCTTAATTTGATACTTTCAATTTTTTAAAAATTAGAATTCAACTAAAAGAGTATTTTTTGAATCATCTACAAACAAAGCTAAAAATAGATTAATATATATTCGAGGAATAAATTCCAATTTGATAAATAGAAAACTCTTTATTGCTAGCCATAAATGTAGAAATTTCAAAAAGAACATTTTTACTAAGTATGTAGATATATCAAGATGTTCACATTTTCAAATTAAATTCAAACAACCTTGGGTGAAACAAAATGTTCCGAAACATATTGGACATTATAAAATATTTATCAAGCAAGAAACCCTTTAATCATAAATCATATTCAAGGTAATTAAAGGCACAAACACCCACTTTAAAGTAACAAAGGCCTTGATGTCTGAGCAAACCAACACTCAAACACATAAACAAACTAAATATAATAAATATGTATTTTATTAACTATGTACATATTTTGAGCTAAAATATCCAAAAAAGCAAAACATTAACAAAAGTAAGTATTTATCATAGACACATAGTTACATAACAATGTCAATATATATGGAATAAAATTGATAGCATAAGTTATAAGAAAGAAGTTTTCTAACTCCCAAATAAAATGTAAGATATTATATAAATTGTAACATCGTAGTCACAAAATGATTGTTATTTGGATTAAAATACAAGTTGTAATTATAATTAATTATTTAAATATTACCTTAATGATTATAACAATTTAAATAATTAATTTAATATTTCAAGTGATATCTATATTAAGGGGCCTTCCAAAATGACGAGGGCAAAGATCGTAAGGTGAACTTTGCAATGGAGTGCCATAAGAAAAGAGATGCAGTATGTGTTACGCACAACTCAAGCTCAAGCATATGCTCGGTTGCACCTAGGGACACTTGGGTTTGGGATAAGTGGATAACTCTGATATGGAAGGATATCACTTAAATGATTAAATGAACCTTGGGCCATTTATCATGTCTTCCAAACTGAGAAATACATTTATTTTCATTTTATTGTCTTAATCAAGAAATAACTTAAAAAAATCGTCAAGATAAGTACAATACTGCAAAGCATTAGAGAAATCCTCCTGAGACTATTCCAAAAGAAAATAAAACGTAGTGTTTTAAGTCACTTAACATGCTATGGAAAAATCTTTTAAAAGTTAATTGAACCTAAAAACCATTAATATTTATTACATCATCTTTATCTTCATATCCATGAGGTACCACTCTTAGTTTCAAGGGAATGACTTTTTTATTCAAGTGTTGTTGCTTCTTTAAGGCTTAATTTGTTTCGAAACCAATGCTCCTCCAAGATGTAACTTTTAAGATATATGTAATATGGAGGAACAAGTTTGGAACAATTGTGTTTTTTGGTTTGGTTATTGGGTTAGTAGTTGTAAATTGTCTAGGGGCTATAGTATTGGGGAATGGACTCAGAGTTGGGACTCTATTCTAGAGTCGATATAATGCCTTTTGCGGGACATCTCGTTCCTTGGGGGCCCTTTTTCTACTTTTGTTTATGTGCAATTTTTTGCACAAGTTTTATAAAAAATAAAAAAATAAAAAGATATAAAGAATCACAAGTTTGTTTCATTCAAAACTTGAGAAAAAGGCACCGTCCCATTATAAGTATTGCAGCCCTTCCCACCTTTGATCCATTTTCTTTCTCCTACTTTCTGTTAGAAATTAACATATATTTATAGTAAACATGATTCGTTTAGGAACTTTATAGTGAATGTATCTTGATGTGAACATATTTAATAGGTTCATGTTTAATAGGTTCATGAATGTATTTAGAAGTTAATGAATACATGTATGTACCTAGGATAGTGTAATCCATGAACTTAGTGGTTCATGTATGTGAAGATTCACGTACGCATTTATTGTATTTGTCTAGGTAGGGTCCTATAAATACCTCATGTATTTCTCATTTTCAAATCAAGCAAAGTTCACAAGTTCAAGTGTAAGTGCAAGTTCAAGTCCTTTTCCTTCTTCAATATTTTTCTTGTTTAGAGTTTATGTGCTCACTACGTTTCCAACAAAGTGGTATCAGAGCAAGGTTGGTCTCAATGGCTTCCAACAACAACATGTTGCATCCCCAACTTCCCAAGTTCAATGGGAAGAACTATACTCAATGGAGTATTCAGATGAAGATGTTGTACAAGTTACAAGACTTGTGGTACAGTCGAGAATGGCTATGTTGAACCAGAAAAACAAGTTGGTCTCACCCTACAACAAGGCAACGAGTTGAAAGAGAATTGAAAGAAGGAAAACAATGCGCTTTACTTCATCTTTCAAGCAGTAGACGAAGCGGTGTTTGAGAGGATTTCCACAACCAGTTTAGCAAAGCAAGCATGGGATACTCTCTACAATACATACAAGGGAGAAGATAAGGTGAAAATGGTGAGATTACAATCTCTACGTAGTGAATTTGACACCATATGCATGAAGGACTTAGAAATTGTTGAAGATTACTTTAATCGGGTCATTGCCATAGTGAACCAGATAAGGTAAAATGGTGAAAATATTAAAGATCAAAGAGTTGTTGAAAAGATTCTTCGAAGCATGTCTCGAAAGTTCGAGTACATAGTTGTTGCAATAGAAGAATCTAAAGACCTTTCTACAATATCTTTGGAAACCTTGATGGGATCATTACAATCTCATGAACTTCGGTTCAAACAATTCGACTCTACTCCTTTAGAGCAAGCATTCCAAACACAAGCATCTTTCAGAGGAGGTTCTAGAGGAAGAAGGGGAGGTCACAACAATCGTGGACGAGGAAGGAGTCAAGGAAGCCAATAAAGCCAACATGAGCAACAAAAAGATGACACTTCATATACGTCATCTAGAGGAGGAAGGGGACGAGGACGCGCAAGCAATAGAGGAAGGGGCCACAATCAGAAGCAGGTTCAATGCTACAATTGCAACAAGTTTGGACATTATCAATATGAATGCTAGGGAAAGAAGAATGATGATCAAACCGTCTTCATGCAAAGCCAAGACCATGATGAAGGAGCAATATTTCTGGCCTATGCTACTACACAAGAGGATGATCAAGATGAAATTTGGTATCTTGATAGTGGTTGCAGTAACCACATGGCGAGGAACCGAAAAACATTTGTAACTTTGGACGAATCTATCCAAAGTGAAGTCAGAACAGGAGATGACAAAAGGCTTCAAGTCAAAGGAACCGGTGACATTTTAGTGAATACCAAAAGAGGTACAAAACATATTTCTAATGTTTTCTTTGTCCCTGGCCTCAAACACAATCTTCTTAGTGTTGGGCAATTGCTTTTGAAGAAATATAATGTCAAGTTTGACAATAATGCATGTGAGACCAAGGATAGGAGCAATACTCTTGTTGCTAAGGTGAAGATGACACATAACAAGATGTTCCCCTTGAAGATCATAACTAAAGCGTTTTCTTGCTTTAGTACAATTGTGGAAGACCCATCATGGCTATGGCATTTGCGGTTTGGACATTTGAGCTTTAAAACGTTGACTCATATGTACAAGCATCACATGGTGAGTGGAATGTCGGACATTCACCAACCCGATCACGTCTGTGAAGGGTGTGCACTTGGAAAGCAACATCGAGAGTCCTTTCCAAACAAAAGTACATGGAGAGCATCAAGGTGTCTTGAGCTAGTTCACACAGATCTATGTGGGCCGATGCAAACAACATCTCTTGGAGGTAATCGGTATTTTCTTACATTCATTATTGATTATAGCAGAAAAACCTAAATTTATTTTTTGAAGGAAAAATCAGAAGTTCATAAGTACTTCAAAATCTTCAAATCCATAGCTGAAAATGAATGCGGTTACAAAATCAAGACCTTACGTTTTGATCGTGGTGGAGAGTACGTTGCACTATCAGATTTCTTGAAGGAGCATGGCATTCGACACCAACTCACTGTTCGGTATACTCCCTAGTAAAATGGAGTTGTTGAAAGAAAGAACAAAGCCATCATGGAGCTAGCAAGAAGTGTGTTGAAAGCTAGAGGAATGCCAAACACTTTTTGGGCTGAAGCAGTTGTATGCACAGTGTATCTGTTGAACCGTGCTTCCACCAAAAGTGTTCGTGATATGATGCCGTATGAAGCTTGGAGCGGCGAGAAGCCTCATGTCAGCCATTTTCGAATATTTGGGAGCATTGCCTACTCCCATGTACCTGATGCTAAGAGAAGTAAACTTGATGACAAATCTGAGAAGTGTATACTTGTGGGCTATAGTGAAAAATGAAATTTCTAAAGCCTACAAGTTATACAATCTTGTCACCAAGAAGACTATCATAAGACGAGATGTTTTGTTCAATGAAGAAGAGTCTTGGAATTGGGATGAAAATGTCAAGCAAAAATCAATTTTCATAGATGAAGAAGAACCAGAAAGTCAAAATGACAATCGTGGCTGCGTGAATTATCCATCCTCATCTTCATCTTCTTCAAGTGATGATGACTCTCCTCCAAGAAAAATCAAAAGCATTTCTGATATATATGACTCAACAAGGGCAATGTCAGATGATGATTTGACAAATTTTGCTCTCTTTGTTGATGCTGATCCAATCATTTTTTAAGAAGCCTCACAACATGCGAAGTGAAGACAAGCAATGGATCAAGAAATTGACTCCATACAAAGAAATGAAACTTGGGAGCTAGTTGAGCTTCCAAAAGGAAAGAAAACCATTGGGGTTAAGTGGATTTACAAAATCAAGTTAAATTCACAAGGAGAAGTTGAAAAGTACAAAAAGCACGACTCGTGGTAAAAGGTTGTAAGCAAAAACATGGGATTGACTACCAAGAAGTTTTTGCTCCTGTTGCACTCCTTGAAACAATCCGGTTAGTCCTTGCTTTGGCGCCACAACATGAATGGAGCATTCATCAAATGGATGTCAAATCGACATTTCTGAATAGAGTTATTGAAGAAGAGGTTTATATTGAACAACGTCCCGACTATGTCAATAAAGGGGAAGAAATGAAAGTGTGTCAATTGAAGAAAGCACTCTATGGACTGAAACAAGCTCCTCGAGCGTGGTACAGCCAAATCGACCACTACTTCCTAACGAATGGCTTCAAGAAATATTCATATGAGCATACGCTTTACATTAAAGAAGGTAACAATGGCAATATTCTTATTGTTTGCTTATATGTTAATGATTTGATCTTTACGGGCAACGGTGGACATATGTGTGATGATTTCAAGAACTCAATGATAAATGAGTTTGAGATGACGGATATGGGTCTTCTCCGTTTCTTTCTTGGAATTAAGGTGAAGCAAAATCAAGAAGGCATCTTCATATCTCAAAAGAAGTATGCAAATGACTTATTGAAGCGATTCAAGCTGGACGGTGCAAAGCCCATAGGGACTCCTATGGAATTCGGCCTAAAGTTTAAGAAAGATAACGAAGATGATCCTTCTATTGATGCAACCCTCTATCGAAGCCTTGTTGGAAGTCTCATGTATTTAACTGCAACAAGACCGGATCTCACTTTTGCAGTTTGCATGATCAGTAGATTCATGGAAGCACCGAAGAGAAGTTATTGGGAAGCTGATAAAAGACTTCTAAGGTATGTTCGTGGCACGGTGGATCATGGCATACACTATGAGAAGGTTGATCAACCATGTTTGGTTGGTTACATGGTTGGTTACAGTGATAGTGATTGGGCTGGAAATTATGATGATTGCAAGAACACTTCTGGTTATGTTTTCAACATTGGCTCTGGTGCAATCTCATGGGCCTCGAAGAAGCAAACAAGTGTAGCTCTTTCCACAGCCAAAGCAGAATATTTGTCTTTGGCAACGGCGGGTTGTCAAACACTTTGGTTGAGATGGGTGTTACAAATCTGCCATTGCTCTTACCAAAAATCCAATCTTTCATGGCAAGAGTAAGCATATCAGAATCAAGTATCATTTCATCAGAGACTTAGTCAAAAATGGTGACGTTATGATCAAGTATTGCAAGACTCAAGATAAGTGGCTGACATTTTCACAAAGGCGTTGAAGACCGAGAGTTTTTTGAAGCTCAAACATGCACTTGGAGTCATTCAAAGCCTAACTTAAGGGGGGATGTCAAAGATTAAGTTAGATTTTTGAAGTGCATGAATCATGTTTAAGGGGGGATGTTAGAAATAAACATATATTTATAGTAAACATAATTCATTTGGGAACTTTATAGTGAATGTATCTTGATGTGAATATATTTAATAGGTTCGTGTTTAATAGGTTCATGAATGTATTTAGAAGTTAATGAATACATGTATGTACCTAGGATAGTGTGATCCATGAACTTAGTGGTTCATGTATGTGAAGATTCATGTATGCATTTATTGTATTTGCCTAGGTAGGGTCCTATAAATACCTCATGTATTTCTCATTTTCAAATAAAGCAAAGTGCACAAGTTCAAGTGCAAGTTCAAGTGCAAGTTCAAGTGCAAGTTCAAGTCCTTCTCCTTCTTCAATATTTTTCTTGTTTAAAGTTTATGTGCTCACTACGTTTCCAACACTTTCTTTGCCCATACCATTGCATTGCAGCCACAGCATCTGTTATTGCCAATGTTGCCATCACTCATCCACCACAATCAGGAGACTTGCATAACATCACAGAATCACCATCATGATGGCACGAGAAATACCGCCACCATTAAACATTATTACATGTCAAAGTAACGCCACCATTACCAAAACCACAATGTGCAGCCATCACCCACCAAAGCACTTGCATAATTACCATCAATATTACTACCAACTATGCCATAACAGCACCATTATACCACATCTCTTATGGTCGTGATGCTTCTACCATCACAACGAATGACTAGATACTAGCTAATATAAAACCTTAGCTGCTACTATAGAACATCCTGAACCAACATTTAGAATGACACCACAAATTTACTACACCAATTACTTGTTTTTTCCTTCTTTTTTATTTTACCTTGAACTGTTTCTACAATTAGTACTGGTAGTTTGAAGGGGGTAAACAATCACAGTTCCACAATCTGTATGGCTTCCAAAATTTTTTAGAAATTTAGGTTCAATTTAATTTTGTGGATTTGAAAAGCTCCATAATCCACTTCTTCAACCTCAAAAATGTGAAAAGCATGTCCTATCCCTGCTTGGAGAATAAACTGACATCATATTGAATGCCTAGACTGCAATCATTCTTTTTACTTTCTACTTTGTTATAAGCGAAAGATGAATCAGGAACAAACAGTAGAAATTTCAATAGATATATTCAACTGTGAATCCAGATAGACTTCAAGATCATAAATTGGCAGGTTCACCATGCTTACAAGGCTTCAAATCAAATCAGACCACAGAAATTTCACTTAGGACTTCATTTTCATATTGGAGAGAAACAGAGAGCGAGATCTAAATGTAGGGGGTTAGAGGTCTAGTTGTTTTCCTCTATTGTGTTTTGTGTGTCTTCTTAAACTCCCTTCTTTATCTTCAGTTCCACATTCATTTGTATGGAAAACAAGTTGCATCATCCACGCTTCACTACTCTAACTACCAAAACGGTAAATCTATCTATAACTTCATTAACACGAGCATAAGGGCAATTTAAAGAAGCTTGAATTAAAACTTAGAATCAATCCATGAGCATATGAAGATAAAATATTAGAGGGCAAGAATTAAAAAACCAAATTCTTTCAGTGAAAAGGAATTACATAAGCAGATGAAAATTGTTACACTTCAACCATCCAGGTCATGTTGAATACAGAAAACTATCTTTCTGGTTCTGAAGAGATATTGAACGTGTTAATTATTCTAAATGAATCATTTGAATCAGTAATTCAGTAATCACAGTGAAAGTGAGATTTGAACATTCTGCAGTATCAACATATTGGGTCCAAACTTACTCTGCACATTCGCTCAGTTTTCCTGAGTTCTGGTTCTCAAGAATCTTCAGAATCAGTGACTTGTTTTCATCTAGATACTGCACAAGTAAAACCAGCAGCATGAAACAGGAAATAGAAAAATAGATGGTTGTGATGAAATCCATGGGAAATAAACAAATACACTTTTCTGGTTCAGCTATGGAAAAAATAATGAACAAAACAAACTCAACTCAACTAAGCCTTTTCCCAACTACATGGGTCAGGTACATAAATCCGGTTTCTCCACTCCACTCTATCAAAGGCTAAGTCAGCATTCAAATTATAACAAAGCACTTCTATAGAATTGATAAAATTGAAGGTAATCTAAATTTAAAAGCACATGGAGATATACAAATCAAGACTTACTTAAAAAATGACACAAGCAACTCAACGAAATATAAATAAATAAAATTACAGTGAAGCAATTGCCAAGAAGAAGTAATAAAAGCCAAACATTTACGGCATGAATCTGCAGTCAACATTGATATAGGGCTTCAAAATGACATATTATATGGAAAACAAAATACATAGATATTAAGTGGGCCAAGTAAGAAACAAAGAAACAAGCCTACCAAACTATCCCTCTTTGCCGCCCCTAATTTATTTTCCAATTAGATCATCATAAGGTCATCTTAAAAGGCCTCTGTATTCCTTCCAAGACTAAGACCATAACGAAGAGCAGATACTAAAAACAAGGACTATGTCTTGAACTTCCCCTTAAGCTCCAACCAAAAATACATGCATTCATCATACAAAATTCTGCCAAATTAAATCTTCAAGCCCGCACCCCTTATTAAGTCATAAGACAGAGCGTCCCAAACCAAATCGAAAGATCCAAAAATCTCCAAAAATTGTTGATACGGTTGACACATGCCCACAATATCAAGACAAGATGAGGCGAGCCTCATCAACAAAGGAAATCCATATTGTGATCATACATGGATCAAATGTTGGGTGTTTGGTCAAGACATTGCTGAGAAAAAAAAATAAAGATGCTATTGTGGAAGTAACCTTCTCACTCTAGATGAAGAAACTGAGAAGGATTATGTTAGGTTTTATAGCTTGAAAGAGAGCCAAGGATGGTACAAGGATTTTGTCAATGCTAGTCAATAGAAGATTTGCCATGCCGCAAAGCATTAAAGATGCTTCCTCTTCACATTTTGATAGACAAGTAATCACATAAGGAAAAGAGAAAAAAGATGTTCATGCATCAAATACAATAATTACTCCTTTGGCATAAACTATGTATAATAAGAAGCTAGAGGATACCCACCTTTTTGAGACATTTAAGCACAGGTATGATGGATTATTGAGAATACCTAAGAAAATAAGAAACGCACAACTCTCCCAACACAGACATTGTCTTTGGAGTCTTTGACATTAGTGAAGGACATCAAGGACACTGACATTAACAGCACTAGAAAGAATGTAACTATTGCAATCGGCACAGAGAGAGGAAGACTAAAGGCAGCCTGCCCCAACCCCTCAACTATTCCACCATCTAGAAGACCAAGTTCTTGTCTTTCTATTTAGTATAGGCCCATTAGCATAAAGAAGTAAAATATGTTTAATTAATATATTTATTTATTTTATATATGATAATTTAATTCTATACATACATACATACATGTGTGTGTGTGTATGTGTGTTTCTTTATGTTTCTATGATATACACTTTTCAGAGGTGTTAATGAAATCCAAGAACAACAGCTTCAGAAAACATAGACCAGTATGAATCCTCTTGGCCCATGAAATGTTGTATTCAACTCAATGGTGAAAACAAATGCCTCAGGTAAATAAATTGGAATAGGATGTTTCTACTTTAGGCTATCCACACTTAAATTCCAGCTGATCTTTGAACTTCTAACCCTGCAAAAGGTAGACTAAAAGCTCTTAATATCTGGGGAACATTTCACCCTACATTTACCAAAAGCTTAAGATCCAACCACTGTTAGAGTAAATAGTGATCCAACCTTTGGGGTTTTAGTCTTTGACAAATCTCCAATAGAAATATCTAAGGCCAGTAAATGTAATGCATGTGTTTAAATACATACATATCTACAGATATTACTATGCTATGGGACATTATCAGTCCAACAAATCAAGAACCCAAGGAAGAGATGAAAAAAAAAATGAAAAAGAAAAAGAAAAAATAAAGAAAGAAAGAAGGAAACAATGCAAAAATGAAGACATAGTTAAGATAAACTTAGTGAACCATTAAAATGAACATTTTAACTGCTAAGAGTCCTATAAAGTCAAACACCTAGCAAGGCCATGTGTCAAAGATGCAAAAATTCACTCAAGCTAAGCAATTATACAAAATAGCCAAATTCATCAAAGTGGAAATATCCATGATTACTTTTCTTCAGTGATATAAGGAGCAGAAGGAGATGCAAGCATAGCTACGTAAGTACCCATTGCTACCATAGATCAATAACTCATATAAATCTTCAAATGACATGCTTAAGTGATTTGGAAAGGATTTAATTTGGAAACAGAAAAAGAAATTACATAAACCTCCTTTGACATTTCAGTTATCATATAATAGATACTGAGAGCGTATGGATCACTACAAAATTTGATGCATAACTTATATTAAATTGCAATTGATCTGTTACTAAATTTTATCAATTGATCAGAGGCAAATTAGAATACTAGTCCTAAGCAATAATCCTAAAACTGGAGGTATTGCATTGCAACCTGATCGACCTGTTTTAATTGTACAGGTAAGGGCACTTAGCAGCAGGATTAAGGACAGATTAACCCCCATGTAGTTGGGAAAAACCTTAGTTGTGTTGAGTTGTATTAAGGACAGATTAAAGGAATATGTCTCACCCAATATTAGGTTGGGCGAGTGGCGGGGTTCAGGGGCATAAGATTCTACTATATAGATCCTGAGTTTGAGCTTTCTCACTCGTACAACGGCGTCCTTGGGTGTTTGTAGCCGTGCCCCAGGGGACTAGTGGGGATGGGCCCCTGATACCCCGACTTCAAAAAAAAAAATATAAGAAAAAGGAATATATTTCATCCAAGGGAAGGAGCAATTGGCTTTTCTAGAAAGACCTTCTTGCACATGGTTTGGCTGCATTATCTACTCTGTTAGGCTCATTTGTTGGTAAAAGAAATGTGATAAGAAAAAACAGATATGAGGTTTCGAGTTGAGGCACTGCATGTACAAAAAAGGTGACCAAAAAAAATTGAAAAAAGAGAAAAGCTCAACCTATTATCACATTGGAGTTGAGTGAAAAAGAAGAGCTTGTTTTAGATTTGCCAAAAGTCTATATCTGATTCATGACACCCCTATAAACCTACTAAGAGTAAGATTAACTAAATTTGGAATGATGAGAGAAATCCCTAGTGATTTGATTAGGTGGGAGCCACCAAGTTCACTGTATGTTTCCCCATAAAAGCATCAATTCACCATCACAACCGAGGCCCCATTCCCTGGTCCAATCCTTGCTTTCAAATGTAAACAAGCTAGAAAACTCAATTCCCAAAAATGACTAAATTTCAACTCAACCTACTGTTCATAGAGAACTCCAATCACACAACTCAAATTCACCATAAGACGCTGGTCCCATTTCTTCAAATGTAAATAAGTTTTAGTGACCTAATTGGCTTTACAACAACACCAATTCTTCAAATGGCAAAATTTAAGGCTACTGTTCATGGAACTGTTGTGAAAACTAAAAAAGAATAGGCAGATGGGTAGCATTAGAAACACAACTACTTCCTTCCTGGGATCATATATAGCAACTTTTCTTTCCAGTTTAAATTGAGTTTCATTTGTCATGTATTTATCTTAATAAAAAGGCAAAACAGTCCAAACAAATGAATCAATCCAACAACATTTGGACATTAAATATATATATAAAGGGCCATGAAACACACTTGTGTCAACATCACAAACCCTAAAGAACAAAGCAATAACCATAAACCAGCAATCCATTAAGAGAACGAAAAAGAAAATGAGCAACCCTCAAAACCCAACTAATCTACTCCAACACAATATTTTAGAAAGTAAAGTAGAGACTTGGAATACAATCTGACTAACTTACAATTAAAGCACAGTGGGGTTCTTTAAAAACATGAGAAAAATCCAAGAAACAGGATCTTGAAAAAATAAGAAAAGCTAACAAACTAACAAACAAAAGAAGTAGATAAAGAATATATCAAACCCACAAAAAATAAACAACTAAATAAAGAAGAAGAAGAAGAAGAAAGAGAGAGGCAAGTAGAGAGAAAGGAGGGGAGGGGACAACAGGGGAGAGACCTGTTGAATGTGATCTGTAGTGACGTTGTTGGGATTGTAGGACGCCATCATGGGCTGCATCTGCATGAGATGTTGCTGCATTTCTCTCTTTTTTATCCCTCTCTCTCTTTCTTTTCTTGCTTCTCTTCACTACTAAAGCACTGTTACAGATGCCTTAGCCTTTTTCCTGCTCTCTTTCCTTGTCACAGCTCTTCAGACACAAACAAAGACAGGAGGAAAAGGATACATAAGCAGCAAGCATCAGAAGTAGCACAGCAAGCTCTCGAAGGGGGTGGTCTCGTCCTGGGAGTCTCCGCCCTTTTGCTTTTTTGGGTTTGTCAAATACACAAAAGGCACTGCTGCTCCCTCCTCACACAAAAGGCAGGCTTCAGTGCTCAGAGAGCCTCAGAGACCACCTCAGTAGCTCACGTGGATGGATTCCGGAGGCCACTCAGAAAGAGAGTAGCAAGTACGTAGAGAGAGACAAACACACTCAGACAGCTTTAGCTTAGCTTAGCTTAGCTTCTATCTCTAGTGTTGTAAGGAGTGACCAAACCAACCTACGAAGGCAGGAAAACCCATCAATTTTTCTTTTTTTTCTATTTTTTCTATTTTTTGTTGAACACTCTTGGCACTTTTTACTGTTCGGTCTCACCTTTGCTCGCTGCTCCTGCCTTATATTTAATATATATTAATGATACTACTGATACCAATCTCCCCTCCCCCCAGCAGAAACATTCAACTTTCCCTTGTCTTTCTCTTTTTTTGGTACCTTTTCTTGCCATGACATGTTGCTATCCATAGCCTCTTTCTAACTTCACTTAAATTTAATGAAACAACTCATGTGTCCTTAGCGACAGATAAATTATTTTAAAACCCAACCTAATATTTTTACTTTTAAAGATATGAGTAAGTCTAACTTTATCAAAAAGTATTTTCTCTATATACATATATTTTTTTTAAAAGCTAGCACTTATACAAAAATTGTACCAGACAAGGCTTAGTTCCATTCGTTATCTATAGGCGGCCCTTGTACTTTTGGGCCGGTGGGGCTTTGACTCCCTTGTCTTTGTAGGATTCTTCACACCATTAGTTATAAACTTGCATTATTTCACAAGTACTTTTATATGGAATCAGCATTGTTCACACCTAATTAAATGTGTATATTACCCAATTGTAATGTAGCCTTTTACTCAATTACCCTTGATAAAAAGTGCAAAAGGGGCCGGCCTTGGAAGTTTTGGTCTGAAGTAGGGTGTAAATCCACTCGACCGACCCAATTAACCCGACTGAACTTAATAAAAATCGATGGATTGAGTTGGGTTGGGTTGATCCCAAATCAACTCAATCTCACCTTATCCAATCTGAGTACACTTAATGATATTCATAAATTTTAATTTATAAGAGTATTGTGTTATAATTAATACGAAGCACTTAACATTTATTTTTTCTTAATATCAATCATTACTTTGTATCATCGATGTCATTATTACGAAAAACTAAACTAAAATTTTCTATCATAACCTTTATTTATATGATAAAATATATTATTAATAAACTGGGTCCAATTACTTTACTCTCATATTATGAATTAATTTATACTAAAATTATTATAAAACTTAAAGCTAACCTGATTGGCCAACTTAAACTAGTTTAGATTGAATTGAGTTAGGTTTAAAGAGCATTTTGAGTTGGGTTGAGTTGGAAAATGTTCAATTCAAACTAGTTTGAGTTGAGTTGAGAATTGGCACCAACCCGACCCAACCTTTGGACCCAACCTAACTCCGTTACACTCCTAATCTTATTTCAAAAATATATGTTTTTCTCCACACTTGCACAACTTGTGGCTACAAGTTAAAGTTGTCTTTTAAAATACATCTTTAAACAAAAGTTCTAGTTCAATTTATATTATTTTATGTAGTTTTAGTTGAAGTTCAATTTTTATTTTTACTTTTTTTTTAATCTAGTTGATATTTCCAAGTTATTTTGATGTTTATAAATGAATTTAATAATTTTTCATGAGATTAATTCTTCAGAAGTTTTTAGTTAATTGATTGATATTGTTTTTATGTGCATAGTTTTAAATTTGTTTTCTTTTAACTGTTGCGTGATTTTCCGTTATAATTTAATTACATAGTAGATCCTTTATGATTAATTTATTTTCTTTGATCTTTTTATAATTTAGTCAATTTTGTCTGTGTAACATCCCTCAATAATCTAAATAAACTAATTAAGGGCATATAATAATCATGATAATCATAATACTAATACTACAAATGTCATAAACGTATACATATATCATGGCATGTAAATAGATAGTAACTCTGTATTATAAACATGCATATATATAATAATACTCAATTAGATAAAGTTTTGTTTATTAATTACATGGAATTGAATATATTATGAACATGTATATAATAATACTCAATTGGATAAATCGTTTAGTAATTACCTTGGATGCACATTTAAACTAGGAAAGCTCCAATTTTTTTTAGTGAAGTCATTTTTACCAAAGTTTTAAAATCAACATTCAAATGTTTAATTTTTTTATTTTTTAAAAAAAGAAAAAACTACTTTTAGTGTTAAAAGGGTAGACTATTAATTCAATCATTTTACTAATTTCTACTTTTGAACACAATCTCCTACAGTTTAGGCTCTTTTTATATTAATTTAAATTTGTTTTTTAATCGTCTTCAAAACACTTTATTTTTACCTACCGAATTTTTTATTATACCCTTTTACTTACATCAAAATATGTAAATTATATTTCATTCCTATGAAATGCTTATCTTATTTTCATTAATAAATAATAAAACATATAAAATACAATTGCACAAAAACTAGTAATAAAATAAGAATTAATTATAAATATATATATATATATATATATATATATATATATATATATAGATAGATAGATAGATAATGTGGAATAACTAAAACAATATTAAAATAAATAAATAGACATTATAAGCAAGAAGGAACTTAGCAATTGTAACAACTCAATTTGTGTTCCTTTTTTTATCTTTCTTTTCTCTATTCTTTTTTTTTTTTTTTCCTTATTTCAATTTTCTTGGAATGTAAACAGTTATAATATCAAAATTATGTCAACACTTATACAAATTAGATGCACAACTTCACATAAATTTCCTCAAACATTACTTTTATTTATACATAATATATATATACAATATTTTATAAGGCTGTTGGAGCCTCTCCCATACAAACCCCACTTTTATTTTTTTATTCCCGCCTACCCATATACATACAAATATATATATATATATATATATATACAAGTTAACGTGTACTTGCAACGTAAAAAAAAAAACTTATTATTTAATTAAATAAATATAAATTTATAATAGAAAAATTTATGCATGCATGTAAACATCTTTCTAAAATAACCAATTAATTATAAAAATTAAATATGAAATAAGAAAAAAACATCAAACTTTATAATCATATTTCTAAAACAACCAAAAGGAGAAAACCTAATATGAAATAAATGATCATATAAGAACTAACTTAGTTCTTTAACATCTTATTTTAGTTTTGCTTTAGAGGTAAAGTATTTGATAGCCAATTTATAACCTATTGTTGAAGGGCATTTGATGTCTTTTACAGAAATATATACATATATTTAATCCTAAAAATTAAATTATCTCTCAAATACTCTAAAAATAATGTTACCGGTACTAATAAAATTATATTTGTCATTTTATACAAAGAAAAATATTTAAATTCTAATTCATCATTAATTATGAATAACTTTACTCAAAAATTACTTTAAATGAAACAAAATAAAATTAAAGCCACTTTTCGTTATTTAAAATAGGGAGCAACTAAATATATCACAATAATTACTCTTAATACTACATTTACTCTTTCTACCACACTAAATAGTAACTCACTTTTTTTACCCCAAAAAAATGTCCAACACTCCCTAACATAACCCTCAATTTAAAAAAAAAAAAAAAATTACCGATTCAAACCAAAAAAAAAAAACCGTCAAAACCTATTCTATTTCTGCCACTACCGTTTCTTCAAGCTCAATTCTACCATTGTCGTTCTTCAAACCCTGTGCCATTGTCGTCATTCTTGTTCTTTTTCTTCCTCTTCTTTTTCCTCTTCTTCTTCTTCGATACAAACATCATCATCATCTTCTTCTTCTTCAATACGAACCATTTCGTCTAAAAAATTGTCAAACGAACTCTAACTCAAAGCACTTTCAAATCGAGCTTTTTTGACGTTTTTTTTTTTTTTTGTATTTTTTGTGTGTGTATTTTGGGTTTTAAATGAAAAAAATCGTTATCAGTTCGGGCCTGTGTGCCCGAACTTATAACAGTAGGTTCGGTTAGGTCCTACCGAATCTATGACAGCAAGTTCGGTTGGACCCGACCGAACCTTATATTTTCAGGTTTTTTCGAGGGGATGACCCCTCTAGTAAGTTATGGTGGTGATCTAACTTGTTTGTTGGTGTTTTTTGTGATTTTCGATGCAACTTGTATGCCAACGCACCGTTAACCCTTATAGTGCTGCCTATCGGTGGCAAACTGTACACCGACTCTTAAATGAAGTTGAAGGTACGTCGAAATAGGCTCATGTCGCTTTAAGGGCCATGAATATATAATTACCATACGAATATCCTTGGAAAAAACTGAAAATATAAGGTTCGATAAGACACGACCGAACCTAATGCGTAGGTTCGGTTGGACAGTACTGAACCTTATACACAGGTTCAGTCTTGCCCCACCGAACCTCATATTTTTTGTTGTTTTTAAGGATATTGTGTGGTAATTATATATTCATGGCCCTTGAAGTGACATGAGCCTATTTCGACGTACCTTCAACTTCATTTAAGAGTAGGTGTACCGTTTGCCACCGATAGGCAGCACTACAGGGGTTAACGGTGCGTTGACATACAAGTTGCATCGAAAATCACAAAAAACACCAACAAACAAGTTAGACCACCACTATAACTTACTAGAGGGGTCATCCCCTCGAAAAAAACCCAAAAATATAAGGTTCGATCGGGGCTGACCGAACTTGTTGTCATAGATTCTTCGAACCCGAGAGAACCTTATGTCATAGGTTCAAGCATGCAGGCCTGAACCGATGACGATTTTTTTTATTTAAAACCCATAATACACACAAAAAAAATTACAAAAAACTCATCAAAGATTGCTAAACTTCATCCCAACTTGAAATCATTCGCCATTGTGTTTTCAAATGGTGTGAAGATCGAATGTTTTACTTGCTTGGAGGTTTTTACACATTTGAGGAAACTACTAAAAAATACCTAAAAAATGGTGGTAAAATCTTATAAAGAGTGTTTAGGAGAAGAAATGTATGAAGATAGTTGTAGGAACATTAGAATGGAAGAATGGTTTAGGGTTTACGGAATGAAGATGAAGGGTTTAGGGTTTGTGGGATGAAGATAATAAATAGTATAGGAGTTTATGATGGAGAAAATTTAGTAAAGATAGGATTAAGTGGAAATGAAATTAATTTGAGGGTAATTTAGACAAATCATACAAGGGTGTTTTAGGCAAAAAAAATATTTTTTTGAAGCGTGGTAAGAACATTAAAACTTGTGGTATGTTTAGTTACTCCCTTTAAAATAAAACACCATGAATTAACCAAAATATCACTTATAGCCTTAACTTGGATAAAGTGAAAAAAGAATTATCCCACAAAAAAGAAGATTAATTAAATCGAAATAAAAATAAAAAAGTGAAAAAAAAAGTACTAATTAATAGCAACTCATAATATTCTGACAAATAAATAGCAATCCATAACATAAATTGTGTTTAAAGTTCAATTACGTATTTTATTTCTTTATAAGAATTTTAAAAATGAAACCAAATTATTTCACAATTAAAAAATATATTTTTATTTATCAAAATCGACATCTTCCTTTGAACAAGCAGTACCAGAAACACCGATGATTCTCTCAAACCCATCCTTGTCGATTGTTTTCCCAAACATTACTGCCTCCTAGGCTGAGGTACCAATTTAGACCGCAGAAAGTGACCATAGATTTTATAAAATCGAACTCTAAAATTCGATTAAGAACTTTATATAGGGAGCTCTCTCCCTGGATAAGCACTCTGACACTTTGTTTACTCATGGTTTACTTGTGCACAAAGTAAAACCATTAATTTGAACATTTGAAATCTAACTTGCGGCAGATGGACACTTTCAGAGCCCTAACTTGAATCATAGATTTTCAAAGAAAAATTCTCATATCCCTAACTTGCAACATAGATTTTCAGATAAAATTCCTAACTTGCAACCACAGATTTGTTGGAGATAAATAATCTAGATTATATTTTGTTTCTAATTAGGAATTAGAAAGTTATGTTTGTGTTAGAAATTAGAATTGAGTTAAATTAGAAAGTTAGAAATTAGAAGTTACTTATTGTATTAGGATTTTAAGTTGTTTAGAATTTAGATTTTGGTGTTTATAAATACACCATTAGGTTGTAAAAATAAGTAAGAAGAGAAATAAAGTATTCTCCCAAAATTTATTATTTGAAATCTAACAAGATTTTCACAGATATTAGATTAGCTTGCCTCTAAGGTGATTAGACAGTTGAGAGAGTGGCCTGCTAGCAATGTCTTAAGCAAGAGATAAACGACCCTAACTTTTCCACAGGAGAATTGTGAGAGCAACAAATGAATGCACGAGGTTGGGGGCATTTTTGGGTTTTTCAAAAAATTCTTCCTCTACTGCAGGTAGAGGAAGAACCTCTATAAAAAAAAAAAAACAAATTTTTTGACTTTTTTAAGTAGAGGATAAAGCTCTACTTTTTATCAATGTCTAAAATTTTTAAAAGTTTTACCAAACAATTTATTTTTTACTACCTTCTAATTTATTTAGACATTAAGAGTAGTTGAGGTAAAAATTAGAGTTATCAAATACCATTTTAATAAAACCAAAAGGAAATTAAATTTATTTAACCAATAAATTAAATAACAATTTAACATGAATGTCGAAAAGAAATTAATCTAAAAATGTATATACTTAGATTAAACTATTTCTAAAAAGACAAAGCAAAGAGATAATGATTCCATCATAAACTAATATCTAAAGAATATACCAGATATCCCGCGCTTATATTAAAGTAGAAAGTAAAATAAAACAACTAAATTAAATAATTACAATTAAATAACAACAGTAATAAAAACAAAAACTTCAACCCAAGTGATAAAAAAAGAACTTTGAAATTCTTTAATGACGCGAAAAAGGCTTTCTCCTCTTGGCCGTCAATTTTAACTTAGCCAATACACAAAGTTTGCATTAAATCAGGTAGTAAATATAGAAAAAACAAAGAGCTTCCGAGGATAATGAATGCAAACAAATTAAAATAGTCAGCAAAATGTTTGACCTTAGAACTGGGGTAAGGCAAGCACCGGTGGGGATCTACAAAGTCAAAAGCTTTCCAAACTTCCAAACTTCCGAAATACCCTTTCACCTTATCTTAAATATTGTCTCATTAAATTTCATATAATAAGAGTTTACCCAAATCTGATTCCATTTTTCATTAACGGAGGATCTTGAACTGTCGTTTATCTCGACAAATTTTTTTCACCTATCAAAATAAAGAAAATAAAAAATTAAAATAAGTCTTCTCAACATATAATTAGATAAAACCCGTAAGTCTCTTATATCCAAAAAGAAAGTCCAATCCAAATGATGGAGATAAAGAGGACGATCATACTTTGTCCTAAATATGAACCATAAATTGGAAGATAAAACACAAGGTATGACCCAACATGATTCAGGTAAGGTGGCGACCCACAAAACACCTCCTCTCTGATCCACCTTAAGCCCTTGAAAATGTGTTAGCAATTGGGTGAGCTAATGTCTAGTAGGTTACGCAGATATTCCGTGATTTATGTTAATCAATAAAGATAACATTACAATCATTAATATCTAGTAAACACAACAATGAATCATACATGAAATAACAGAGCAATTATATATTCAACATTATCATGTTTGTGTTGGCTCAGGTATGTCAAAGATGAGGGTGAATTGAACACTTAAACACTTTGTAATAATGCAATGATAAATAGTAAATGTGAAAATATAAATAAATTTTACACAGTCAATTTATAGTGATTCGGCTACTTGCCTACCTCCACTACCTAACCTCTTCAGTTAGGATTTTAAACCTCTTCACTAAGGGATTCGCGGGTGAGAATCAAACCGTTACACATTTTCTCAACTTTTGGATGTGAGAACAACCGTTACATTACTCAACTTGTAGGCTTGAGACAAACCTAAACCTCTCGACTTACAGGCTAGAGAACTACCTATCTCAACTTTCGGGTGTGAGACAAACCTAATCACTCAACTTGCAGGCTAGAGAACAACCTATAAGTACACACAAAAGCAATGTTTGATACTCAATTGTCACACCCTGGGTTGCACAGCGTGCCCCCTACCCAGGTGCGGGCGCACCACCGCAGTGGAGAACGCCTAGCCATTATATATCCACAGTATTGTCTTCATTGGGGTCCACAGAACACTGCACGCACCCAACGACCTTTGTCCTTTCCCTATGCAGAACACTGCACAGTCCAGGGGCCTCCCCCAAGTTCGAACTCGCAACCTCTTCCTCATAAGGTTAGATTTTGCAACTTGAGTACCCATTATGAGGAAGAGGTTGCGAGTTCGAACTTGGGGGAGGCCCCTGGACTGTGCAGTGTTCTGCATAGGGAAAGGACAAAGGTCGTTGGGTGCGTGCAGTGTTCTGTGGACCCCAATGAAGACAATACTGTGGATATATAATGGCTAGGCGTTCTCCACTGCGGTGGTGCGCCCGCACCTGGGTAGGGGGCACGCTGTGCAACCCAGGGTGTGACACAATAGTTTGTATAACTACTGTTACAACTCGATACAATTTACAAGATGTGAAATGAAGTACAACTGTATCCTGTGAACTATGTCTTAAGCAAGAATGATATATGATTAAAATAGTGTTGGAAATCTAAGTGAAAACAGATCAGGAAGTTTCAAAAAGATTTTTAAAGAAAGATAGAAATTAAGCTCAGTATGAAAATCTTTTGAATAAGTTAAATTTCAAAGAAAACACTTTGAAAAACTAAAGTAGTTTGAAATCTGAAATCAAATTGAAAATTTGACTAACTTTCAAAAGTATTTGGCTCAATGAATTTTCTAGTTCAGTGGTTCAAAAATTCTTAAGTGCTAGTATTTATAGATTAGCAGAGATGAAGTTGTTGTTCATTTGAATTTAAATTTTAAACATGAACGTTTATACACAACAGCTAGAATGTTTCACAAAAATGACAATTGCAATTTTTATGAACATTCTGATTATCTTAAGATTCACAAATAAGGAAAGTCTCAAAGACTTGGTTCATGAATCAGAAGATATCTCTAACAAATCTCAAAAGAAGATTTTTGTGCGAAAAGTAATTCTGAAAAGTAGTCTGAAAAGATGTGCGTGTCAGAACCATGACAATGTTGAATTAGCATCCCTACGCATAATATCAACTATTTCATTTTGTTCCTTTGAGAGCGCTTATGGACCATGAGCATCCTGTTTAACTGTGAAGTGAGGGTGCTACTTAGACGTAAGCGTCCTGACTTACTTAGCGATTAAAACGACTAAACTTTATAACAACGCTAAATCACAATTAGCGTCCAGATGTTTTAAAAATAATTTAAAACTTTGGAAGACAATAAGTGAGTTGATACCAAATCAACGTCCTGACTGTTAACCTAAGCGATTCATCATTAAGCACGTCCCTAAGTATACTTGATAAAATATATTTTGATGATCACAAACGAAATCTCTTTTGGTGCAAACGAGCGTTTATCAAGAACTTATCTCAGCACCTCAGGAATGCAGAAAGTCAAAGATTGATTCGATCAAGGAATTCAAAATCATATCAGACGTCAAGATCATTTTATTCAAAGGACCTCAATGATCATATCCTGATTTCAAGATCACACCACTGGAACGATTCAATCAAGCTTGAAGTCTTCATCTTTCGATCAACGTTCAAGACATTCAACTCTAACGAGCTGTCAACATTGAAGATCTCATAATAAAGAGTTGGATTTAAAGATTATGAGAAAATGAAAAATACACAGTATTTAAGGTATATCTTTCTCTAATCGACATTGCTTAAACGTTTTTCAAAACCATGCACAAACCACTTGCGTACTTGCATGTTTTGATTATACGTTTTACGGTATTTCAAATGATTTACTTTTTTATATTTAATTTGAAATTTATCGAGTTTTTATTCGCTTTTATTGTATTTTTAATCGCGAGTCAAAACTATTTTTCAAGAGTCTTTCAGAATGCTAATGTCTCAGCAGCGCTCTCCTAAACCTGTTAAGTCAGGACGCTAGTGATTCATTAGGACGCTGATAACATTCAAGGTTGAATTGAACTGATTCATAAGGACACTTACTTATATAGTAGCGTCCTCCCGTTAGTCAACCTCTAAAGTTGTCAGGACGTTGATTCAGTATCAATTTACTAAAAGATTTCTAAAATTCTTCAAAGAATTTGTAACACCTCGTAGATTTAATTAAATACATATACTGACTTATGCGTATATCAAGATATATAATACATGTATTTTATACGCAAAAGCCAAATATACGTGTATATGAAAATATATGCTATATCTAAGAGGTATGAGCAAATAAATCAAATTATTTAATGAATAATATAAGTTTAATTAGTTGAATGAGTTTGGTTAATTAAATATGTGAAATGAATTGATGATTAAATGATTTAATGAATTAACTAGTAAGATGAGTGGAGTAATGAAATTGAGTTGAATTAAATTGATTAAATTAGGGGAGGAGTTGGTTAATATGTAGTATGAGGACCGTGGAATCATTAAAAATCAAATGAGCTTATTTTTAAGCTTTTTGTTCCATTTTCTAACGTAATAAAAAAAATAAAAATAAATAAAAAGAAAGGAAAAGTTAGAAGAAGAGAAGACAAGCAGGAAGAAAAAGAAAAGGGGCGACGAAGAAAAATAACATTTTGCTGTCAAATCTGACGTACCGGTAAGCTATCTTTGCTATTTTTCGTCGTGAAATTGATATTTAACTAGTGTATGACGATTCTAGCGGAGTAATTTTTGTTATGAGAGTCATTTTACGATGTTTTCAAAATTAGAGTTTTGACCCAACTTGAATGAAAATTTGTTCGAAAGGTTGAAAAACACTTCCTACACTGTAGAAGTCTCGAATACGTGGTTAGATTTCATATATTTATTCATTTAAATTTTTTATGGTTGTTGGAAGTTAGAGTTGATATTGAAGACCTTTTGAATCATATTAAAACCCGATGGAACTCCAGTTTAAGGCTATAGAATGGTAGAATGGACTGTTGTGAGTTCATCGATGCTAATTTTATGATTTTTGGAGATTGTTTGACAATTTTAGTAAAATTATACATGTTTCCAATAAACAGTGCTATGAACAGTATCGTAAATAGTACTATAATTATTTCTAGTGAATAAAATAGAATTAGAATCCAATGAAACTCCGGTCTGAGACCACAGAATTGTAGAAAACTGAATTCCGGACGTTTCGATACCAAGATTGTGATTTTTGGATATGATTTGATATTTTTAGTAACTAAATATATGGTTTTGGTGAGTAAAATTTACTTTCGTTACCTTCGTGAACGTGTAAAACCTTAGTAAAATACCTGTTGAAGGTAGTAGAATGGTAGTATGACTAATTTTACAAGTGTCGATGTGGACAAAATAATTTTAGGAATGTACTATATTTTTAATAAAATTGATATATGTTCCAGTAGAAAAATAAAACTGAGAACTAGTGGAAATATGAATTGGAAATCTATTTTCACTGTTCTTTCTTGTGAAAATATCTAGACCACAGAAACGAGATAGTAGTTTCTTCAAATGCTTATGAGTTCTAAATTGAGTTGGAATCTAAATTCACAGAATGTGTATAATATTTTTTAAGTTAATCTTTATTATTGGTGACTTGAAGTGAGTTGAGAAATTAAATATGTAAATAGATATGAATAAATGAAATTGAATTATGGAGTGATTGTGACAGGTTGAGTTAGTTGGATTTAAATTGGATCTGGACTCAAAAGTGATGGTGATTGTATTTAAGTTGGAGAGACTTGTACTGTGAGTATATTTCTTGATTCTGGTTCTTGTATAGCATTCTATGTATATGAAGTGTATGAATTTAAGCATGTTATGTATATACTATTGCGTTGTGTTTTGACTTGCAATTATAAATGATTTTAGCATTTGGAGTATGAATTATGTTGTCATTTCGTTAGAAATTAGCCCCGGATGAGGTTTTGGGCAACCTCATTGACTGTAGGACTGTCTTAACAATGATTTTAGATCCTTGAAATGACTGTAAATTGGGTAATGTGAGGTCCGAGCGTAGGCTCCTTATCGGTGCATAATAAAGAGTTCGTACCCTCTCCATTACGAGAAGGAGGGAGATTGTGGTTTTAGTGGAAACTAATGCATTATTTTTCTTGAAAAATCATGAAATTTATGTTGTCGACATGTATGATATATTCGTTGAATGATGCATGTGTTTAATAATTGTTTTAAATGATTTTAAATGTCATGTTTCTCTAAATGCATATGATTGTCATATCAAGAGATGTATTTATTGAGCTTGTTGTTTGCTCACTCCACTTCCTTCAATATTTCAGGTACAAAATCAAAGGGGAAAGGAAAAACACGAGAGTAGATACGTGATTTAGATTTCTACTTGGTTTATGTACACATATGAGAAGGAAAGATATTATATTTTCTTTATTTTCATATATATATATATATATATATTATCACATAGAAAGGTTGTATGGGAACATGGATCTTGGTTTGATAATTTGGGTTATGGAATGCCTGTGATATTAGGAGGATTATTTATTGTGGAATGAATGACATGAATGGATATTGTGGATGAGTATATATATATATATATATATATATATGATTTGATTTGTGGTATATCAGGAAAAAGTGTGAAATGTCCATTTTATGGGGAGATGCTGTCAAAATTTCTAAAACTTTTGGGAATTATTGTGAATGTCCGTTGAGGCTGACAGTGTATTGTATACTGTATATAGGTATGTACAATGTATAGTACACTGTACCGTTCATGACGTCAGCTTATGTCAGGGGCGTCGTGACATAATTTATCTTTGAGGACGCTAATAGCTATAAGTTGAATAAACTATCAGGACGCTAACTGGATAGGACCACCTTCACCTTTGGGAATCAACTTAATAACTTTCAGAACGCTAATTGTCCTTTAGCGCGCTTTGTATTATTGTTCAAATATTTTTAAATATGTGGTAGGACGCTTACAGTGTTGTAGCGCCCTCGTATTGTGTTTTATGTTTTAACTGGTAGGATGCTTACTCGGAAAGTAGCGCCCTCATGCACTTAATTGTTTTAAAACAAAGAAGGACGCTAACTGTGCATTAGCGCCCTCAGGGTTAAGTCGTTTAAGTGTCAAAGAAAGTCAGGACGCTCACGTTTCAGTAAAGCCCTCACTTCATTGTTCACAATGACGCTTATACGTAATGAACGCCCTCAAGGAACAAAACGACAAAGTTGATATTATGCGTCAGGACACTGATTGTGGAATCAGGACGCTAATTCAACAACTGTCACTGTTCTAATAAGTACACTATATAAGTTTACTTTTTCAGAATAGATATTTGCACAGAGTCCTTTTCAGATTTATCAAAGATCTTCTCTGATGCATGAATTAAGTTTTTCTAAAACTTTCATTTTTTATGTAATCTGAAAAGAACCAGGATGTTAGTGAAAATTGCAGTTGTTATTTTTATATAACATTCTAGTCGTTGTGTGTAAACGTTCATATTATTTGAACTTCAAATGTCTAACGACTATGTCCTACTAAGTCTATAAATACTAATACTTATGACCAAACAACTCGCCAATAATTTTTATTGTGCCAACACTTTTTGAAAGTTAGTTTGTGTCAAAATGTTTTTCAAATATCTAAACTTTCAAAGTATTTTTCATCGATACTTCTGTGTTCAAGAGATTTTCAAACTGAGCTTAATCTATTCTATCTTTGAAAATCAATTTGATCTGGTATCTACTCAAATTCTCAGCACTGATCTTTACTTGATATCAATCTTGTTGAAGAAAGAATTTGAGAAATAGTTCGAGATATACAGTTGTACTTGATTTCATATCTTAAGTACTGTATCGAACTATATCAGTAGTTGAGTCAATTACTGAATACTGAACCATAAGTTTTCATACTTATATTCTATATCTTTTAGAAAACTGTCTGTGTCTTTGATTTACACTAGTCCTTCATTTTCTACATCAATGTTTTATAAGTATCATATTATTTTTGAAGAGCACTGATTTTCATATCACATCATTCATGCTTTTCGAAACTGCACTTGAGCAATACCGAACATTAAAAGGTAAAGGGTCGTAAGTGTATTTCCTCTTAGCATTACGTATTTCAATTTATACATCTTTGTAATGCTATGTACTGAGCTTAATTGTAAAGTGTTCTACTTAGTTAGAACCAACATTATTTTGTTGTAATGCTGGTGTGTTTCTGGATTAAAACAACCAGGACAAGTGAATTTAGTTCATGTAATGATTTCAGGATTGAAATCATGTTAAGGTTATCTCTGAACCTGTAAAAGAGAAAAAGGTCAATCCTCACCTGTAAGTAGGAAGACCGGTTCATCCTAATCCCGTAAAAGGATAGGTTCGTCCTTAACCTGTAAAATGATAGGTTATCTCTTAACCTGCAAAAGAGAAACGGTTCTTCTTTATCCCGTAAAAGGAAAACGGTTATTCCTTATCCCGTAAAAAGAACATGGGTTTTTCCTCATCCCGAAAAAAGGAAATACGGTTCATCCTTAGCCTGTGAAAGGATAGGTTTGCCTTTAACCTGTAAAAGGGTAGTTGTAACGGTTTGGTTCTCACTCGTAAGAAAATCAGTTAGTGGATTGAGAAAATCCTAATCGGGAGATTAGGTAGTGGACGTAGGCTTAGCCGAACCACTATAAATCTTGTGTGTCTCACGTTTGTATTTTAGTGTAAGTTCTATTTATGCGTTCAATTCCAATACACTCATGTATATCACTAAGTTATTGGAAGAAAAATTGAAAATTGACCATCACACCCAATTCATCCCCCTCTTGGGTGGACCAACACTGACAGATTCACAGGTTGACTTAAATGAGGCTGCTACTTATAAAATAAGCGTCTTGATGAATAAGTACAATTCAACCTTGAACATTATCAGCTTCTTAATGTATTATCAGCGTTCTGACACACAAAGTCCAGGAAGGCGCTGCTAAGATATTAGCGTCTTGATAAGACGTATAAGCGTCCTGATGGACACTTAAAAACAATTTTGATTTCTCATTTAAACTTGATAAATACGATTAAAAGCTCGGTATTTTCGGATCAAATCAAGCACTTTAAAATGATTAAGAAATTAAATCATTTGAAATACCTTTAAAATATATCGATCAAAACATGCAATTGATTAAATCTTGCTGAGAATAGTTTGATCGATATTCTTTACATTCTAAGTGTTGAATATCTTGGAACTTCAATCATGACATACAATAGGCTTGTGAGCTCTGTTCCTTGATCTTGATTCTTGATAAATCTGAAACATTTAACAAGATCATTAGATACACAAACTTGAGTTATTTGGAATCATCAAAACATTCTTATCATGGGGTTCCTTGAAATAACAGTTTGAAGACTCCAAGCTCAACAGCCAAGCTCAATATAATCCATGGCTTTAGGCTCAACATCATAATTAAATTGTAACCATCATGCTTTAGGCTCAACAACCGAGATAAATTCTTGCCGAAATGCAACTTCCTAATTTAACAACTGAGTATACAACTTGAGGTGCAATATTCGGGCTCACTCATCTGAGTTTGTAGAATGACAACTGGCCACAAGCCTCATAAAACTGTGCCATCTCTAATGCTCATAGAACTAGGAGTAGAGATAAATTTCGAACATTAGGTTACAATCATGAAATGAAGGTCAGAGTGAGCCTTTTAAGTGTTGAATCGTAATATAAAAGGCCTTCGTAAGCCTTCGTAAGTTCCTCGGGTACGCAATCGAGCATGTGAATATAAAAGATAATGAATATGTAACGCCCGTACCTTAGGATGACGTCATTTTAACCCGTAAAGTACCCGTATACGTATTTGATGCTTGACGCGTGTTGGTTCGAGTGTCTTTGCATGCTTTTGTTTAATGTGTGCGTAAAGTTTCAAAATGATCGGAGACCTGTTCGACATCGAAACATGTCGAAAATGGTGTTTTGGATCAGTGGAACCCACTCCATGGAGGAAGAAATTTATGTAACTGATTACATCAATGGATTGATCTCCTAGATCTGTGGTTCGATTGAGCTAAAAATTTGTCAAATTATTCTTCTCTGATAGATATTAATTATAAACAGTGAAGATCTTGATTGGAGTGGTCTACTGTGAGATATAAGACTCCAAACACTGTTTTTCAGATTTATGGATTTTCTTGCGCAGTTTTGATCAAACGGTTGGATCTCGCAATCCCACCCATGGATTGAGCTGCAATGTTACCAGAATGTTGGTAACTGACTCATAAAACTATGGAACGGTTAAGATCTTAAATTGGTGAGTAGTTTGCAAGAAATTAATTATCTAAGTACAAATAATTGCAGCAGGAAAATTGTTATTTTTATTTAAGTGTATTTTTTCATGTGGGCCCAAAATACTTCTATAAAAGCCACCAACACTCCAATTTCGGCTAACTTGCTCATTTTTCACTTTGAAGAGAGGGAAAGGAGCTTGGAGAAAAAGAAAAGAAGGGAAGAGGAGAAAGGATAGAGAAAGCTAGGGTTTTGGTGCTTTCATGCCCAAAATCCCTCTAAGGTATATCTTTCTTCCTCATTTTCTTCATTCTATCTCTTTCATGTGTGTTTGCAAGCTTAATTTTGACCTAGGGTTTGTATGAATCCCGGAATTTAAGGGAGTGGTGGAAAACCAATGTTGGACTTAAATCTTGAATTTGAGATATGACTCAAGGATGTTGGGAGTCCATAAATGGTGAAACCCCCAACTTCTAACAAGAAATTGAAGGGGTTATATGGATTTGATCTAAACTATGATTTTGGACTTAGGATTTTCTATTCAATTTGCATGTAATTTATGTGGATTAGATTTGTAAATTCTCCAAGGTATGGAACTCCAATTTACTGATCTTGATTAGTGGATAACCCTAGTGTAGTGTAATTTTGGTGTAGGCCACGTAATTTGGGAAATTGCCATGTAATTTGGGGATTTGCTCAAATTGGGGCTTTTGATCTAAACCAAGTCAATTGATTAAATTGACTTGGGAATTGTCTAATTGGACCCAAATTGAATGAAATTATGGGTTTAGAATGATTGGACATGTGTTAAAATTGAATGACCTAGTTCAATTTGGCTCTATGCATATTGTAGAGATTTTTCCCCAAATTGGGGCATATGCTATGTACTGGCTCGAATTGGGAATTTTGACCTAGACTTGGTCAATTGATTAAATTGACATGAACTTAAGTCTAATTAACCCTATTTATGATTGAATGTCATGTATTATAGTGGTTGGATCAACCTATTGCATTCATTTGGGTTAAATGTGGATTAATGTAGTATTAAATAGTTAAATTGAGCAATATGAGATTGGCTCATGTGTTAGACTATTTTATGATCTTAATTGGCTTTTGATTTGGGTTTAAACATGGTGGTTTAGCATACTTTAAGGCTGATTTTCAGTTTTGGTAAACCATGTTATTTCAGGATCTTGTGGTTGATCTATATAACCCAAATAGTCAATTGGAGGTTGTGGTGCTTAGGGTGATTTGTACATCCAAATGCTTTCTTTGGTTGGATTGAAATTGGATTGGCTAAGTCTAGCTAATCAAGTTGTGAGTGTCCCTTTACATTTGAATTTCTATATGTGGCATTTTATTACTTAAATTGATTTAAATTGATATCTATAAGTGTTATGCATGTTTTAATGTTCCATGAAATGATTTTGAGCATAGTCTATAGGGTTAGCAATTTGGTTGGGTCTCCTAGTTGAGATTTCCCTTGGGAAGTCTCGTAAGTCTATTGGTGATCCCCAGTTGTGGACCTGACAGAGGGTTTTATGGCTTGTGTATAGGTAGGATAGTTTAGGCTGGTCCTACGTGCTGCATTACCCTAGAAATCCTACTAGAATACGAGTATTGTTTGGTCGAATCGGGCGCTGTGTCGCGAACCAGGCCTTTGACCGCCCTTGCTCAGGAGGTGTTAGGATTGCATTGACATGTTTAGAAATGATATGCATTGTCTTATTTATGACATGATGCATTATATTAGCATGTATGTAATCTTATTTCATCACCATGATACTTCAAATGTTTTTTTATGACCTTGCCATATTTATATAAATGCACGTATATGGCCACTTGTAGAAGACATTCACTGAGCTTGTTGTAGCTCATACCTCACCCTTTTCTTTCAGGATCGGATAGGAAAGGGAAAGGGAAGGCTTGACTGCGAAGCACTCTCTTGGTTTTTGTTGATGTAGGTGTTGTACATTCTTTTGTATTTTGATATTATGTACATGATAGCACCTAGTATATGTATAATTAACACATAGATGGGATGTGAAAGGTTTGTATTATTTTGTGGACTTGAAATTTTATATTTGGTATTTTAGAGATGTAATATTTTAATTATTGTTGATGATTATGTTAGATGAATGCCTTATAGGATTGTGTTTTATTGGGATTCGTGTTATATTAAGCTGATAGGACGTCGGGTGTACCGATGGAGGGTATACCCAGGAGTTCTGTGCCAGTCATGACGTCACGTATAGTGGGTTGTGACAAAATAAGTGCATGAAAACTTTGTGAAAAGTCATAAAGTACGCAAACCTATGCCTTCATCCCCATCTTGAGTTTGTACCAAAGCTTTTACGTCAGAGAAAAATACAATACTTCGGAAGAATTTGGGAAGTTTTGTCTGATGAAGTTTTGGGGGGTCCCCCCATTTATAAGCAAGACACCGTCCCCCAGAACGTTCCGCAGGGACGTCCTCAATTTCTCCCCTTTTTCTATGTGGTTTTGTCAACGTTGGGTATCCAAAAGTGGTATTTTGTTGTGACAGTCTAATCCCTAGGGTATTACATAAGTATAAATTTCTATTGTCACAAATTGTTGGTGTTAAATCGACGGAAATGACATTCTCAGTGGCGGTCACATATTTAGAGTCTGAAAATGAAGACAACTATACGTGGTACTAAATAAATTGAAGCAATTGTTGAAAGGTTGGTCCTTACCCAAGATAGTTATGACAGATAGAAAACTGGCTTTGATGAATGCAATTTTAAATGTGTTCCTTGATACCGCTAACTTACTTTGTATGTGGCACATAAACAAGAATATGTTGGCTAGATCAAAGGGTTTGTTGCAAGAAAGAACAACTTTGAAGCTTTTCTCAGCTCGTGGAATGAGTTGGTTGCAAGTGAAACAATGGATGAATACTATCAATGTGAGAATGTATTTTCTTGAAAGTACAATGAGTACCCTAGTTTGGTGCAATATTTGAAATATACGTTGCTGGATTTCTATAAATAAATGTTTGTAAAGGCATGGACAAATCAACTTATGTACTTTGGCAACGCCACGACTAATAGGGCAGAGAATGCTTATTCAAAGTTGAAAATATATTTAGGCTCATCTCAAAGTAACTTTAAGACTTTTTGGGTGGTTATCAATTCCATATCTAAAGTTGCATTGGACAAGATATGTGAGGAACTGAAACGAAGTAAAAGTATTGAGATGGACCAAAATGCTTGTGGGTGTTTGTTACAAAGAACATATAGATTACCTTGTGCCCATAAGCTTGTTTTGTGTAAACAAGCTAATATGTTAATTGACAATCAACCAAAATTGAATTGTGCCACTGAGATTGATCAGTTCTTGATGAAATATGAGAGTTATGATAAGAGTGACAAGGCAAAATGATTCAAACGTTTAGAGAGATAAGTATCTCTTCATCCACTTTTATCACTATGTTGAGGGGAAAAAAATAAATAAGAGGGAGGCCAAAAGCTTACAGACATGGAGACGTCTCTCCTTGGAAGACATATCTCTCTCTCTCTCTCTCTCTATATATATATATATATATAGACGTCAACCCCCGAGGAGACATCTCTCTCTCTCTCTCTATATATATATATATATAATCCTCAAGCAACATATATTCATATAAGCATTAATATATCCATTCATGGGATATTTAATCCAACCCACTTGATTCTTGTATCCCCAACGATCAATTATGATCTAATTATGACTAAAATATAATTCATATACCCTTATAAATTTTAACAATTAATGATCCATTATAGGAGGTTACTTATCAATTAATGCACCTTATTTACTGCTTAACATCATTATCTCAATTTCATTAACTTTAAGTTATTTTCACAATTTATCATCCTTATGTATCATAATAGGTTATCTTCTCAATATCATTAGCCTTATTTATTATATAAAATATTAACCCATTTATCTTATTTTCTTAATTACTATATCCTATTTACTTCTTACTTCTTATTTATAATATAAGACTATTATCTCAATTAATCTTGTTTTTTTAATAAGGCTATTATTCTAATTCCATTAACTTTATTTTATTCAATTAAGTTATTAAATCAAAGAATATTGTTAATTGATTATCATCATTAACTTTGACAATATTATATGATCACACATCATAGTAAAATATACAATACTCCACAAACATTTTCATGTGATGTTACACAACAATATGCAGTTTAACCATGGTTTATTAATTGGGGTTAACTTCTAACCCAAAACCTAGGGTATCACAGTGAGGACCTACTCCAATTAAGTGATATGACGAATACAAATATTTTGTGATGTTTATTGACGTTTTTTCTCATGCTACATGGTTATACTTGCTCAAGTAAAAAATTGAGATGTTATCTATATTTAAAAATTTCTTATAATTTGGTGATTAACCAACTGAATGCAAAGATAAAGACTTTGAGGTTTGACAATGGTATTGAGTATAGAAGTTGGGTCCTTTTCAAATTATCTTTGCAGTAAAAGAGTTATTCATCAAACTAGTTATGTTGGAACACTGCAGCAGAATGGAGTGGCATAGTGAAAAATTGACATATTTTAGACATTGCAAGAGCTTTATTTTTCAAGTGAATGTTCCAAAATGATATTGGTCTCATGGAGTTTTGACCGCAATTAATTTTATTAATCGGCTACCTAGCCGAATAATCAATTTTAAATCACCTTTGGAGAGTTTGAAAAATCGAAAGCTTGATATATCTCATTTGTAAATATTTGGTTGTATTTGTTATGTACATCAACAAGCAGCTCATCGAGATAAATTAGATGCTCGATCAAGTAAGTGTCTTATCTTTTTGGGTACGTATTCTTTTACAAAAAACATAGATATGTTTGTTATGATCCTGTCTCCAAAAAAATTAATTATTTCTTGTGATGCGTGCTTTGTGGAGAAGGAACCTTATTTTTAGGAACAAATGATTTGGACAATCACTCGCAAGGGGAGTATTTATCTGATTTGGTACCATTGCCCATTGTTAGTGATGACATTATTGCCTCAAATATTGATATTATACATATAGAGGATGAGGTAAATCCCACAGTTGAAGCAGGAGCACCTCCACCATTATGACGAGCCAATAGAAAAACTCGATCTCCAAAAAAAATTGAAAGATTTTTTCACTTATCATATGTTCGATTATCCTTTGCAAAATTGTTTGACATATGATAATGTTAATTCATCATATTATGTCTTCTTGAATGCAATATCCAATAATCAAGAACCAAAAACCTTTTGTGAAGTCAATTCTATCCAATTTGAAAAACGTGCTATGAAGAATTGCAAGCCCTTGATGAGAATAAAACATTGGATATTGTTCGGTTGCCATTGGGTGTAATACCCTAGGTTTTGTACAAAAAAAAAAAAATGAAAAAAATTCATTCGGACAGAATGCCTAAACATTCGGGCGCCTGCCCGAACGTTCAGGCGCCAAAATTCCTATATAAGAAACCCTCCTCCCTCCTTATTTCTCACACCAAATCACCCCTTCTTGTGATTTTTTCTCATATTTCTCACTCATTTTGAGTTTTTGGTCTTTTGATACTCTCTTTCGAGACTCTCTGTACGGTGCAACGCGATTCTGTTCGGGGGAAAGCGCCAGTTCTGAAAGAAGTTCTTATTTGAAGGTGGAGAACGAAACATAGGTTTGCGTGTCATATAACTTTTATTAAAGTTTATATTTATTTATCATTATGTCTACCATTCATTTACACTGTATTATTGCGTATAATGTTTATACTGTCGCACTTATGCCTGTATATTCAGAATTCATGTATTATACTGTTGCTATGCCGGATTAGTGGTCAATTTGGCTCAACCAGATTTAGTCTTGTCCTCAGTAACTTTAAATAGTGAACGGGAAGTAGCGTGCTGCTCTAGACGATTGATATTTAAGTAGACCACGTGTCTCACATCTCAACGGGAGACTGATCTGGTTGGTCTTATTTAAAAGCTATCAGCTTATACAGTAATATTGAATGTCCTAACCTTGCACGTAGTGATACCGACCCTAATAAGGATCACCAGACGTTGCCAAATCCTGTCTAAATGTTAAGTAAAGACCGAACCAATTCATACGGACCAATTCATGCATTGACATTATACATATCACCACCTAGGGACGTATGTGGTTTATGACTCATAGAATAGTTAGGAGCGATGCTCGCTATTCATTATATTCTCTGGAGAGGGACGTACAATGAGAACCCGGTTACACTTGGGGAGGGATATCTGTACGTGAATCCAGAGCATCGTTCCTGAGGAGGGACGTACAATGAGAACCCGACTACTCCTGGGGAGGGACGTCTGTACGTGAACTCAGACGATGTACAATCATCAAACCATTACGAGATGGTGTCATGCATACATACATATTGAATTGATTATGATGCTCTGATGTGTATTTAAGAATATTTGATTATGAAGTTTGTTTTATTAATTGTTATATTCACGAACTATTTTACCCACGGAGCGTGTAGCTCACCCCGTTGTTATCCAATTTTTCACAGGAGATTAGGGTGGACTGGGTGCAGGTTTTTGGGCCCACATTTTGTACCATTTGTATTATTCATTGGGGATTTTTGGGGAGAATGTTCCCTTAACCATTTAATGTACAAAAATATTCTAAAATTAATGAAATCAGACTTGTACTTAACTATGCTTCCGCGCACTCTGTTATTATCGTTATAATGCATTCGCGCCTCGTTCGTGAGTGTCCTGCCAGTTTAGGCTCGTCCGGGCGGGGTGTGACATTTAATGGTATCAAAGCGTAAGGTCCACGGCTCACCCAAGTCCACCAAATTAGGGAAAAAAATTATTTATTAGATATATATATCTCTAGAACTATATATATATATGAATTATATATAGTTGAGATTTATATTAAATATATATCTAGAAAACTATATAGTTTTTATATAGTTTGGATTCAAATATATATATAGTTATGATTTATGAAAACTATATATATATATAGTTATGATTAAACATATATATCTTTAGAACTATATATATATATAAATTATATATAGTTTAGATTTAAATATATATATAGTTATGATTTATGAAAACTATATATATATAGTCATGATTGCCAATAGAAAAATTTGAATTAAATGATGGCATAAACATCAAGAGAAAAAATAGAAAAATATTGTCCAACAGACAAAACATAAATCTTAAAAATGTTAGGAATATATTTTGTGTTTTTCACAAATTTATTTTCCTTTCAGCAAAGAATGGCCTTAAGTGAAGGAACGACTTCCGGTAGTAAGGAACCAATTCCCACTAGACTCAAAGAATTGTCCAAAAGGGAGGTTATGACTATGAGAAGTATCGACAATAGAGATCTCCACCTCCGTCCGATCCTGCACGAAAAACTCGCAACACTGGGGTGGTTGAACATAACAAAAGTTGAGGCTAACTTCTCTTACAACTTGATGAAATCCTTCTACGGAGCCATGAATTACGTAGGACTTCAAGAAGACGGGATCAACCCTGTTTTGGAGACAACGGTCAGGGGAACAAAGATTTCTATCAACGTCGAAATTATTGCGCGACTTATGGAGATTCCAATTGAAGATAGAATCATTGATCCACACGAACCCCAGACAGTTGCAGAGATCGCAGAGTCCAACGAAAAGTTGTTCAATGCCCTCACCAAAGAGCCGTACACACAATCAACGTACACCGACCTCCCAAACAGCTTCCTTAAACCATCTCTTGCCGACCTTGGAAAGATCATATTCAGAAACATCTTGCCAGAAAGGGGGACTAGAGGCACTATGTCAAGGGCTCAACTTCTTGTGGTATACTGCATAGAGAAGAAAATTAAGGTCTCCCTACCTCACATCATCATCCAACAAATGTTGAGGGTGATTCAAAACCCTTTAAGAAAGGATCTCCTATGCGACAGAGTCTTGATCATGAGGATGCTATACGAGGCAAATGTCAACACTTTTGATGAGTCTTCGAAGCAGATCACTGAGGCGGTTACAACATCCTCTATCTTCAAGACATATGTCACAAGTGGAGGGGTAACTGACGAGGAAGTATTCGACTCGACTTTTAATGACGAAAGAATTAGAGACGAAAAAGGACATTGTTACCGAAAAAGTCGACGCAAGATTCTTGTTAAGGAGGTACCAAATAATGAGCCAAACCAGAATCATACGTCAAACCCAGCCTTGAATAATGATCCAATCGAGCACCTGTTCACTGAGGAATATTTATTTGCCAATCTAAATCAACCTTAACCAAATCAAGATAGACAAGAAGTTCCAGCAAATCCACCTTCCTGGAACATGCCAACTCAAGGCAATACTACGTACCAAAGGTTTTCAACTCCTGAGGTATCGTATCGGCCAGTTCCACAAGTTCCTATGAACCAACAACAACAAAATCTTACGACACCAAATTTTGGAAGACAGGACATCCCAATGAGCCCATTGTTTCAAGACTTTTTAAACCAAATATATCCAAATGTCCAAGGGGTTCCAGTTAGGGGATCCCCGTACAGTCAAAACAACTACCCCACACCTATGAGTCAACCGTACGACCAATACCTTCCATCAATGCCTACGGCCTACCCTCCACCTATGAGACAGTCGACCCATCAGCCATCGATGGGGCAATCGACTAACACATGCGAACAATTAAATGTGATCGTAGCTAGCATTGCTCGAATAGAGGAGACTCAAAGTGATTAGTTAACACGTATGTGAAACGTTGAAGAGCAACGAGCAAATTCTCAATCTTCTTCTAGTAGTCTCTCTAGCAGGAGGTCTAGAAGGAGCAGTAGTAGGCAGAAAAACCAGGAATGATCATTGACATTGTAAAAATGTATTTATATATATATGAATGAAATGTTTTGTTTAAGACTATCTTTGGTGGGCCGACTTACAACTATTCTTTCTTTTGTATCACTAACTTTGGAGTGGTATGGGACACAACAAAATTAGAGGATACTAAATAAAATGTGGAAGTAAGAAAACCCACGACTTTGTGTGAAAAGAAACATTTGGAGAAAGTTGCATTACTAGCATTATCACTAAGTTTACACGGTATGAGACGAGTAAACTTAGACGATACTATTAGTGAACTACTATTCAGCCAATGTTTTAGAGAGACCGTGTTCATACAACTTAACTTGGTTGACACCCTTATTACCAAATTCATGTGGTATGGGACACACGAATTTGGATAATAATCGAAAAGACGAAGCGAAAGAGTTTGAATACATAAGATCGTGATAGAACGTTAGATCACGATACTTACCAAGGAAAATCTTAGAATTTTTATGACTCGTATGGATTTTCAATGAAATATATATGTATGTTCACAAAAATCAGAACCAAAACATTTGAAATACTTGCAAAGTTTTATACTTATTATATAAACATTATAACCTTGTTTTTAAACCATGGCCAAACATACGAGGCACATAAGATTCTTTGATTCCTCAACAAAAACCTTACACTATACTTAGAAAATTAGGTGATTTTTATATTGCAGTACTCTCGAATTTGTTGCTGAGAATATCATAACATTATACTTGGCTACAGTTCCTAAATCATGGTTTTATTTTCTCCTTGCCAGTGAGAAATGTAAACCAGGAAGAGAGGAAGATCACGTACTGTCCGTCCAGCAGAGGAGGCACCTCCTGAGATACAGAACGAGGAACCGCCGCCTCCGACGACAGCACAGGCCACACCCGACACTGCCACTATGTCTGGGCAGACAGTGCCACCACAACCCACACCATTTGCCATACCTTCGAGTATGGAAGTATTCTTCGCCGGATTTATCGAGGCAATGAAAGTAACTATTCAGACGACCGTTCGTGAGACTGCGGCCAATAAGGTTGTCACTGTTCAGGCACCTGTGAGATCTGGGTCGGACACTCAAACTGATCAGATTACGAAATACAAGAGGCTACAACCTCTTACTATTGCTGGCACCATTGATGCTGAAGAGGTGCAGAAATCGCTGGATGAGTCAAAGAAGGCTCTCGATGCAATGAGAGTCGACGAGACTCGAAAGATTCCACTTGCAACCTACCAACTTGTTGGTGGAGCAAATACATTGTGGATAACAGTAAAAGAGGACCCAAGGGTCAACACCGCGGACATGACTTGGCAACAGTTCAAGTCAATGTTTATTGATGAGTACTTTCCTGACGCTGTGAAGAGGCAGAAGCGCCGGGAATTCGCCAAGCTATACCAGGGCAGCATGACAGTCAGGGAGTACGCTGGGAAGTTTAAAGAATTATCGGTCTACTCTCTCTCCACCATCTCAACGGAGCAAGATAAGACCAAGAAATTCTACAATGGCATTTGTCCTGACATTCGACAAGCCTTGTCGATCTTGGATCTTAAGATTTACAAGGAAGTCGTTGACAAGGCCATGAGCTTTGAGAAGGAGAAGATTGTGCAGGAGCAGAGACTGAATAGAGGAAAACGGCCTGTAACGTTTTCCCAATAGGGCTCGTAACAGGGCAACAAGAAGAAGCCCTACTATAATCAAAACCCAACCCTCCCAGCCCCTGTTAAGAATAATGAGGTCATGACACCTGCGGCTGAACCGACTAACCTTGGCCAGCAGGGTTTTCGAAATCATGGTAGGGGTGGCCGTCGAAACGAAAATGGCAGAGGTGGTGGTCAGCATCACAATCAGCATGGCCAACAGAACCATCAGTCGCAGCGGCCGACGTGTTACAACTACGGCTAGCAGGGCCATGTAAGATATGCATGTCCGCACCTTCAACAACCTATTCCCGTTGTTCCCGTTCAACAAGCACCACCTGCTGCAAATGCCCAACCCAGGCAGAACCAGCAAAACCAGAGACAACGGAACCAGTGCAGAGCATTTGCCATCGCTCAACAACCCCTCCCAGACAACAATGTAGTCAAAAGTACATTTTCCTTATTCAATACATTGGTGCATGTCTTGTTCGATTCGAGTACTACACATTCTTTTATATCGTCTGCATTGGTAGACATATAGGGTTGCATCTTGAACCCACAACACTCATACTCCATGTCACATCACCTTTAAAATTTGGTACTGATGTAAAATTGCAGTGTTCTCGATGTGAACTTCGAATGTCAGAACAAATCATATATGTAGATCTTTTTGTGATGGATATTGAAGACTTCGACATCATCCTCGGCATGGACTGGATCGCACCACTGAATGCAAAGATTGATTTTATGAAGAAGCAAGTTCAGTTAACCTTGCATACGGGGGAGTTTCTCAAGATTCAGGGAACAAGGATATGGATACACAACTCGACTGCCGTACTTCTTAAGGCACAACTTCGAACTCTATCCCTTGGTAATGAAAATCAATCACCAGCACTGTACCCTCTCGAAGTACACGATGTCCCAGTAATATCTGAATTTCCAACAGTTTTTCTAAATGACCTTCCTGGTCTACCTCCAGTTAGGAAATTCAATTTTGAAATCAATCTCATACCTGGGACCGGGCCTATCTCAATTCCACCATACCGAATGTCAAATGTCGAGCTGGTCGAATTGGACAAACAACTGAAGGAATTAGAGAGTCATGGCTTCATCATGAAAAGTTCATCACCCTGAGGCGCTCCAGTTCTGTTTGTCGCAAAAAGGATGGTTCGTTACAACTTTGCATCGACTATCGTAAGCTGAATAACGTCACCATTAAGAACAGATACCCATTGCCCAGGATCGATGACTTGTTCGACCAACTTAGAGATGCCAAATACTTCTCTAAGATTGATTTACGATCTGGTTATCACCAACTCTGGATCCGAGAGTCGGACATTACTAAGACGACATTCAGAACTCGGTATGGTCACTACGAGTTCTTGGTCATGCCGTTCAGTCTAACAAATGCACCTGCTACATTCATGGATTTGATGAACCGCATCTTCAGGTTATACTTAAACCGATTTGTGGTGGTTTTTGTGGACGATATCTTGATATATTCCTCAACCGAGGAAGACCATAAGATACATCTGAAAATAGTCCTCCAGACCTTGAAAAGCCACCAGTTGTATGCAAAGTTGAGTAAGTGCAAATTTTGGGCGAAGCGAGTTCAATTCCTAGGCCATGTGGTTTCAGGCAATGGCATTGAGGTCGATACTTCTAAGGTTGAAGCGATTTTAAATTGGAATCAGCCTACCACTGTTACTCAGATTAGGAGTTTTCTTGGTTTGCTGGCTATTACAGACGCTTCATCAAGGACTTCTCAAAGATTGTTGAACTTATGACAAAGCTCACTCGAAAAGACGTGCGATTCATCTGGAATCCCGCCTGTGAAACATCATTTCAGGAATTGAAGAAACGCCTCACGATGGCACCTGTACTTATCACTCCAAGAAATTCACTGGGATTTTCACTATACACCGACGCCTCTCTCCAAGGCTTAGGTACCGTATTAATGCAAGAAGGCCAAGTTGTCGCATATGCCTCGAGGCAATTGAAGATTCATGAGGGTAATTACCCAACACATGACTTGGAATTTGCAGCTGTCGTATTTGCACTGAAGTTATGGTGTCATTACCTATACGGTGAACGGTTTGAGGTCTTCTCGGATCACAAGAGTCTTAAGTACATCTACACTCAGAGAGACCTAAACCTCCGCCAAAGACGATGGTTGGAATTCTTGAAAGATTATGACTTTCAACTCCAGTACCATTCCGGTAAGGCCAATGTTGTGGCTGATGCCCTGAGTAAAAAATCTTATGTTTCTTGTACTCTTAACTTTGAAATGGGGAAGTTGGCTACAGAGATGGAGAATTTTAACCTACAACTGATCGAAGAGGGAGCAAGCTCACGACTTTCTCAATTATCAGCCAACTCTGAGCTGGTTCGAAAGATTTTAGCAGCTCAAGCCAACGACCCTATGTTAATGGAGAAACGAGAACTTTTATTCAGCGGACATGACCTTCCTTACTGGTTGGTCTCTGAAGACCGGGCCGTTTTCTAAATAAACATCTCTGTCTACCGAACGATCCTGAGGTTCGGAAAGAAGTGCTCACTGAAATGCACGGTTCGAGGTTCGCTATGCATCCTGGGGGTGACAAGATGTACAAGGATGTCAAGCGACAATTCTGGTTTTCTGGAATGAAGAAGCCGATTGCAGACTTCGTTGCTCGATGTCTCGTTTGCCAGCAAGTTAAGGTAGAACGAAGACTTCCCTCTGGACTTTTCCAGTCGATACCTATTGGAGAATGGAAGTGAGAGAACATCACAATGGATTTTGTTACGGCCTTGCTTTTTCTAAAAGTTCAGCCCACAAGAGGTGTCAAACGCTTTGGGATCAAAGGAAAACTCTCCCCACCGTATATCGGTCCATTTCAAATCATTGAACGTATTGGCAAACTTGCTTATCGTCTGTCCCTTCCATCATCCATGTCTAAGGTTCATGACGTTTTTCACGTATCCATGCTTCGAAAGTATCGTCCTGATCCTTCGCATATCATTCCTCTAATCGAGGTTCGGTTTGAGGAAGGAAATAGGTATCAGAAGAGAGCAATACAAATCTTGGATAGAAAAACTCAAGAACTAAGGCGACGTAACATACCACTTGTTAAGGTGTTCTGGGATCACCACGGAATAGAGGAAGCAACATGGGAAGAAGAAGCAACAATCAAACAGAAATACCCTGAATTATTTTCTAGTAATAATTAATGATGTGATACATTGTACTATTTCACTTATCAATAAAATGATGAAACTTTGTTTATACATATCTTAATACATCGTTTCACTTGAATAACTATGCAGATGTCTGAAAATAATATCAATGGATATGGTAATGCACACACGCAGTGGCCTCCTTGGCAACCTGTGGCGACTCCTCCAGGTTTCGAGTCAAGTCACAACTATTTTGCATCACCAACTCCATCGCCACACAGACAACGATCCTTATTGCCAGAGCGTGAATGACTTTTTCATAACAATTTTGCCCAAAACAATCTCGTGCCCTCATCTTGGCAGGACCTTCTACCAAAATTGCCAGGCGGCCAGATTCGAGCAACAACACGAAAAAGCATTCCATCGCTCAATCTACCTCTCCTCAAACGATATAACCAGCGCCCTACACCACCATCAGTTAAGCAAAGGTTGGAATCTTCTGAGGATGAATTCGACTCCATTTGCTTTCCATGGTTTCATGATGTTGAGGATTCCACCGACCATAGTACCATTCAGGGACCATACAGGTACTACCCTGAACTACCAAAATGACGTCAGTAGAGAATCTCAAGCAGATAACCATCATGACTACTTGAACTGATTTCGAGGGCGAAATCCTTTTAATGGGGGTAGAGTGTAATACCCTAGGTTTTGCGCAAAAAGAAAAAAAAAACAAAATTCGTTTGGGCGCCTGCCCGAACGTTCAGCCGCCAAAATTCCTATATAAGAAACCCTCATCCATCCTCATTTCTCACACCAAATCACCTCTCCTTGTGATTTTTCCTCCTCTTTCTCACTCATTTTGAGTTTTTGGTCTTTTGAGACTCTCTGTGCGGTGCAACGCGGTTCTGTTAGGGGGAAAGCGCCAGTTCTGAAAGAAGTTCTTATCTGAAGGTGGGGAACGAAACATAGGTTTGCGTGTCTTATAACTGTTTATATTCATTTATCATTATGTCTACCATTCATTTACACTACATTATTGCGTATAATGTTTATACTATCGCACTTATGCCTGTATATTCGGAATTCATGTATTATACTGTTGCTATGCCGGATTAGTGGTCAATCTGGCTCAATCGGATTCAGTCTTGTCCTCAGTAACTTTAAATAGTGAACAAGAGGCAGTGTGCTGCTCTAGACGATTGGTATTTAAGTAGACCTCGCGTCTCACCTCTCAACTGGATACTGATCTGGTTGGTCTTATTTGAAAGCTATCAGTTTATACAGTAATACTGAATGTCCTAACCTTGCACATAGTAATACCAACCCTAATAAGGATCACCAGACGTTGTCAAATCTTATCTAAATGTTAAGTAAAGACCGAACCAATTCATGCATTGGCATCGTAAATATCACAACGTAGGGACGTATGTGGTTTATGACTCATAAAATAGTTAGGAGCGATGCTCGCTATTCATTATATTCTCTGGAGAGGGACGTACAATGAGAACCCGGCTACACTTGGGGAGGGATATCTGTACGTGAATCCAGAGCATCGTTCCTGAGGAGGGACGTACAATGAGAACCCGACTACCCCTGGGGAGGGACGTCTGTACGTGAACTCAGGCGGTGTACAATTATCAAACCATTAGGAGACGGTGTCATGCATACATACATATTGAATTGATTATGGTGCTCTAATGTGTATTTAAAAATATTTGATTATGAAGTTTGCTTTATTAATTGTTATATTCACGAACTATTTTACCCACTGAGCGTGTAGCTCACCCCGTTGTTATCCAATTTTTCACAGGAGATTAGGGTGGACTGGGTGCAGGTTTTTGGGCCCATATTTTATACCATTTGTATTATTCATTGGAGATTTTTTGGGAGAATGTTCCCTTAACCATTTCATGTACAAAAATATTCTAAAATTAATGAAATCAGACTTGTACTTAACTATGCTTCCGCGCACTCTGTTATTATCGTTATAATGCATTCGCGCCCCGTCCATGACTGCCCCGCCGATTTAGGCACGTTCGGACGGGGTGTGATATCGAGAAAGAAAATATTTAGTTGTGGATGGATATACGAAATAAAATACAAGAGTATTGAGGACACTGTGGAATGACAAAAAGCTAGATTTGTTGCAAGAGGAATTATTCAAACTTACGAAGAAGATTATAAAGATATTGTTTAATTAGCTACTTGTGTGAAGTGTATTTATTTATAAGGAGCGTGAAGGTGCAGTTACATATATATAGTTTCACCTTTTCAAAGTTTAAATAGCATTCCCTTGTGAATAATATTGTTCAAACACTTTTTTTTTTCTTCTTAAAATTCTCTTTAATTTATAAATATTAACCATTTGCAAGTTTTAATGGTTTACTAAAATTTGACTTTCTTTCCCGTAACACGAGAATTTATTTATTTATTTATTTATTTATTTATTTTATATTTTACACTTATATTTTATATTTTACACTTATCCCGTAACAGGAGTTGAATATCTCATTATTTGTTATTAATTTTTCAAACGTGGAACCAAATACAATCCTACCGTTTAAAAAAGTGAATTGACAGTTCCAGGTGAAATGGTTTTCCTAGATCAAACGACAACAGATGCATAAAAAATAAAGCTATAAATACACAAGTGTATAAAAATAAACATGCTGTACTTCATTAAATTAAATAGCAATAACACGGGAGAAAAGCTATGACTACGCCACCACGCTCTACACGCCGCTCGATGATGATCAAACGGTGCGAGGTGGTTGCGATTTTAAGGCGATTCCACCTGTACCTGTAGGGACTCGAAACATATCAAATAAAAATTCATGAATAACAAGAAAAAAGCTCTTAAAAATCCTTAAAAACGCTTCTTTCCAACTATATAAAAATTGTTGTGTGCAGCGTATTTATTTTAAGCACCTTTCTTTATGCATCTTGAATTAATTCGAGTATATAACTTAATTAATTAAATAATTTTTACGGACTTTAAAAACTTTAAAGTCGGCCATTACATCTAATTCATTCACCTCTTGGATGTGTATCAGCTAGGTAGTATATTTATGCATGTAATTCACAATTTTTTGCAGTATTTAAAAAGATCATTAGAACAAGGTATATTGATGACTATGAATGGACATAGTTTTATTATTGCTTAAGCTGATGCTTATTGGGTGGTATGTCCCATTTACAACAAGATACTATACTATACATTTGTTGAAGGCAACTTGGTTGTATAGAAGAGTAAAAAACAAAATATTGTTGTTTGATCAAGTGTGGAAGCAGAGTATAGAGTAATGACTTCAACAACTAGCGAAGTTATTTGGGTGCGAGCTTTATCACAAGATTTGAGTTTTCCTTAATCTCAACCCATATAAATGTTTTGTGACAATCAAGTTGCAGTTCACTTTGCTTCAAATCCAGTTTATCATGTAAACATATCGAAGCAGAATTGTCACTTTATTCAAGAAAATGTGCAAGCCAATTTATTTGTACCCCTTTTATTTGCAGTGATAAATGATTAGCAGATATTTTCTTAAGAGTATACCTACTACCAAGTTTCAAGAAATGTTGTGCAAGTTGCACTCTATTGACATCTTCGCACTAACTTGAGGGGGAGTGTTAAATGGAAGAGAGGTTTATAGAAATTTTGTCCTATCGTGAGTTGATTTGATTAACCAAGATTAAGATATTTGTCACACCCCGCCCGGACGCGCCTAAACCGGCGGTACACTCGCGGACGGGGCGCGCATTTGGAACAATAACAATGGTAACAACAGAGTGCGCAACGGAAATATATGTCACACAGTATAAATCTGATTTTATTTAATTCAGAATACTTTTGTACATAAAATAGTCAAGGGAACATATTCCCCAAAATCCCCAATGAATCATATAAAGGGTATAAAATGTGGGCCCCATAACCTGCACCCAGTCCACCCTAATTTCCTGTGAAAGATTGGATAATAATGGAGTGAGCTTAACGCGCTCAGTGGGTAAATAGTTCGTGAGTATAACAATTAATAAAGCATACTTCAATATCAAATATCTTAAATACACATGTGAGCATCATAATCAATCAATATTTATGTATTCATGACAACGTCACGTAATGGTTTGATGAACGTACATCGCCTGAGTTCACGTATAGGTATCTTTCCCCGGGCGTAGCCAGGTTCTCACTATACGTCCCTCCTCAGGAACGATGCTCTGGATTCACATACTGATGTCCCTCCCCGGGTGTAGCCGGGTTCTCATGTACGTCCCTCTCTAGAGAAATGTAATGAATAGTGAGCAATGCTCCTAACTATTCTATGAGTCATGAACCATATACGTCCCTAGGTGGTGATATGTATGATGCCAATGCATGAACTGGTCTAGTCTACTGGTCTGGTCTTTTCTTGACATTTAGACTGACTTTAGCAACGTCTAGTGACCCTTATCAGTGTCGGTATCACGACGTGCATGGTTAGGACATTCAGTATTACATGTATACGCTGATAGCTTTCAATGAGACCAACTAGATCAGTCTCCAGTTGAGAGGTGAGACACTAGGTCTGCTTAAATAACCAATCACCTAGAGCAGCCCGCTGCCTCCCGTTCACTATTTAAAGTTACTGAGGACAAGACCGAGTCTAGTTGAGTCAGATTGACCACAAATCCGACATTATAACTGTATAATACGTGAATTCCAAGTGTACAGGCATAAGTGCGGCAGTATAAACATTATATGACATAATGCAGTGTAAATGAACAGTAGACATAATAATAATTGAATGTAAACTTTAATAAAAGTTATAAAACACGCAAACCTATGTTTCATTCCCCACCTTCAGATAAAAACTTTCTTTCAAATCAGGCGCTTTCCTCCGGACAGAATTTTGTAGCACCGCACAGAGAGTCTCCGACTGAGAGTCTCAAAAACTAAAAACTTAGAATGAGTGGAAAGAGAAGGAAAATCACAAGGAGAGTGATTTTGGTGTGAGAAATGAGAATGAGGAGGGTTCCTTATATAGAGATTTTTTGCGCCTGTAAGTCTTGGCGGGCTACCTGGACTTCCGGGCATGTGCCTGGACTTCCAGGCATGTGCCATGTGCCATGTGCCATGTGCTTGGACTTCCAGGTATGTGCCATGTGCCATGTGCTTTATCCTAAAAAAATCATTATTATTATTATTATTATTATTATTATTATTTTTTTTGGTGAAATATAAGGTATTACACTCTACCCTCCTTAAAGAGATTTCGCCCTCAAAATCAATTCAAGTAGTTATGATGGTTATGTGCTTGAGATCCACTGCCAGCGTCATCTCGTGCGAGTTCAGGATAGTGCTAGTATGGTCCCTGAATTGCACTGTGGCCGATGGAATCCTCATCATCATAAAACCATGGAGAGCAAATGGAATCAGACTCATCCTCTGAAGATTCCTACATTTGCATAACAGATGGTGGTGGAGGGCGATGGTTACATCGTTTGAGGGGAGGTAGGTTGAGCGGAGGAATACTTTTTCGTGCTGTTGCTTGAATTCGACCCCTTGGCAATTGTGGTAGAAGGTCCTGCCAAGATGAGAGCTCGGGATTGTTGCGAAAAAGTCATGCATGTTCTGGCGATAATGATCGCTGTGCGGTGATGGAGTTGGTGATGCAAAGTAGTAGTGACTTGACTCGGCTTCTTGAGAAGTAGTTACAAGTTGCCAAGGAGGCTACTGCATGTGTCCATCATGATATCCATGGATGTTAGTTTCAGACATTGGTGTAGTTATTCAAGTGAAACAATGTATTAAGATAAGTGTAACAATGTTTCATCGGTTTATTGATAAGTGAAAATAGGACAATGTATCGCATCATCAGTTGGTACTAGAAAACAATTTAGGATATTTCTGTTTAATAGTTGCTTCTAGTTCCCATGTTGCTTCCTCTACGCCGTGGTGATCCCAGAGCACTTTCACAAGTGGTATGCTACGTCGTCGTAGTTCTTGAGTTTTTTTTTATCTAAAATCTGTATCGCTTTCTCCTGATACGTATTTCCTTCCGCAACCCGAACCTCGACTAAAGGGATGTTATGCGAAGGATCAGGACGATATTTGCGAAGCATAGATACATGAAAAACGTCATGAACCTTAGGCATGGATGATGGAAGGGACAGACGATAAGCAAGTTTGCCAATACGTTCAATGATCTGAAATGGACCGATATACCGCAGGGAGAGCTTGCCTTTGATCCCAAAACGTTTGACATCTCTTGTGGACTGGACTTTCAGAAAAACAAAGTCCTCCTTATCAAATTCTAGAGGTTGTCTCCGCTTGTCAGCATAACTCTTCTGTCGACTTTGTGCAACACGAAGTCGTTCCTTTACTAGTGTGATCTTCTCCGAAGTCTCTTGAGCTAGTTCAGGGCCTAAGTGCGGTCGATCTGCCATATCTAACCAGCATATCGGAGATCTGCAAGGCCGACCATAGAGAGCCTCGTATGGTGCCATGCCGATACTAGTTTGGTAGTTGTTGTTGTATGCAAACTCAGCTAGATGCAAATACTTTGCCCATCCGTCATTAAAGTCCAAAATGCAGCATCGTAACATGTCTTCTAAGATTTGGATAAGCCGCTCTGACTGCCCATCAGTCTGAGGGTGGAAGGCTGTGCTCATAGTGATCTTAGAACCCATTCTATTCTGGAAGCTTTTCCAAAAGCTTGATGTGAATCGAGGGTCTCGATCAGAGACGATCGTGAGTGGTATGCCATGAAGGCGTACGATCTCTCTTTCATATAGTTCTGCAAGTTTGGCGGGATTATCCGTGAACTTTATTGGCAAGAAGTGTGCAGATTTTGTAAGTCTGTCCATGATAACCCAAATAACATCTTGCCCTTTATTATTTCGAGGCAAGGCCGTAACAAAATCCATTGCGATGTTCTCCCACTTCCATTCTGCAATAGGTAACGGCTGGAGAAGTCCTGAGAGAAGTCTTCGTTCTGCCTTAACTTTCTGGCAAACGAGACATCGAGCAACGAAGTCTGCAATTGCCGTCTTCATTCCAGAAAACCAGAACTGCCACTTGACATCCTTGTACATCCTGTCACCCCCAGGATGCATAGCGTACCTCGAATAGTGCATCTCAGTAAGCATGTCTTTCTGAACCTCAGGATCGTTCGGTAGACAGAGACGTTTTTTTATAGAAAACGGCTCCGTCTTTAGAAACTGACCAATGAGGAAGATCTTGTCCGCTGGGTAGAAGTTCTCGTTTCTCCATTAACATAGGGTCATTGGCTTGAGTATCTGAAATTTTTCGAACGAGCTCAGAGGTGGCTGATAATTGAGAGAGTCGTGGTCGTGGTTGCTCTACGTTCAGCTGTAGGTTAAAGTTATCCATCTTTGTAGCCAACTTTCCCATTTCATAGTTAAGAGTATAAGCAACATAAGATTTTCTACTCAGGGCATCGGCCACAACATTGGCCTTTCCGGGATGGTACTGGAGTTGAAAGTCACAATCTTTCAAGAATTCCAACCATCGTCTCTGGTGGAGGTTTAGGTCTCTCTGAGTGTATATGTACTTAAGACTTTTGTGATTCGAGAAGGCCTCAAACCGTTCACCGTATAGGTAATGACGCCATAGCTTCAGTGCAAACACAACAACTGCAAGTTCCAAGTCATGTGTTGGGTAATTACCCTCGTGAATCTTTAGTTGCCTCGAGGCATATGTAACAACTTGGCCTTCTTGCATTAGTACGACACCTAAGCCTTGGAGAGAGGCGTCGGTGTATAACGAAAATCCAATTGCATTTCTTGGAGTGATAAGTATAGGTGCCGTCGTGAGGCGTTTCTTCAATTCTTGAAATGATGCTTCACAGGCTGGATTCCAGATGAATCGCACGTCTTTTCGAGTGAGCTTGGTCATAGGTTCAACAATCTTTGAGAAGTCCTTGATGAAGCGTCTGTAATAACCAGCCAACCGAAGAAAACTCCTAATCTGAGTAACAGTGGTAGGCTGCTTCCAGTTTAAAACGGCTTCAACCTCAGAAGGATCTACCTCAATGCCATTGCCTGAAACCACAAGGCCTAGGAATTGAACTCTCTTCGCCCAAAATTCGCACTTACTCAACTTTGCATATAGTTGGTGGCTTCTTAAGGTCTGGAGGACTATTTTCAAATATATTTTATGGTCTTCCTCGGTTGAGGAATATATCAAGATGTTGTCCACAAAAACCACCACAAATTGGTCTAAGTATAACCTGAATATGCGATTCATCAAATCCATGAATGCAGCAGATGCATTTGTTAGACCGAACGACATAACTAAGAACTCGTAATGACCGTACCGAGTTCTGAACACCGCCTTGGTGATGTCCGACTCTCGGATCTGGAGCTGGTGATAACCGGACCATAAATTAATCTTAGAGAAGTATTTGGCTTATCTAAGTTGGTCGAACAAGTCATCGATCCTGGGCAATGGATATCTGTTCTTGATGGTGGCGTTATTCAACTTGCGATAATCAATGCAAAGTCGTAACGAACCATCCTTTTTGCGAACAAACAGAACTGGAGCGCCCCAGGGTGATTAACTATTTCGAATGAAGCCATTACTCTCTAATTCCTTTAGTTGTTTGTCTAATTCGACTAGCTCGACATTAGACATTCTGTATGGTGGAATTGAGATAGGCCCTGTCCCCGGTATGAGGTTGATCTCAAAATTGAATTCCCTAACTGGAGGTAGACCAGGAAAGTCATTTAGAAAAACTGTTGGGAATTCAGATATGACTGGAACATCGTGTACTTCGAGAGGGTATAGTGCTGGTGATTCAATTACGTCACCAAGGGATAGCGCTCAAAGTTGAGATTTGAGAAGTGAAACTGTTGATTTGTGTATCCATTTCCTTGTTCCGTGAATCTTGACAAACTCTCCTGTAGGCAAGGTTAACTGAACTTGCTTCTTCAGACAGTCGATCTTTGCATTCAGTGGTGCGAGCCAGTCCATGCCGAGAATGATGTCGAAGTCTTCAATATCCATCACAAAAAGATCTGCATATATTATCTGTTCTGACATTCGAAGTTCACATCGAGAACACTACAAATTCACGCCAGTGCCAGATCCAAACGGTGATGTGACATGGAGTGTGATGTTTGTGGGTTCAGGATGCAGGCCTAAATGTCTTACCAATGCTGATGATATAAAAGAATGCGTAGCACCTGAATCAAACAAAACATGCACCATTGTGTTGAACAAAGGAAAGGTACCTTCGACTACATTGTTGTATGGGAGGGGTTGTTGAGCGATGGCATATGCTCTGCCCTGATTCCATTGACCCTGGTTCTACCTGGGTTGGGCATTAGCAGCAGGTGGCGCTTGTTGGACCGGAATAGCAGGAACAGGTTGCTGAAGGTGCGGATAGGCATTTCTTACGTGGCCCTGCTGGCCGCAGTTGAAACAAGTACGCCTGTATTGCTGATTGTGTTGCTGGCCATGCTGATTATTCTGCTGGGCTTGCTGATTGTGGTGTCGACCACCACCTCTACCATTGCCGTTTCGACGGCCACCCCTTCCATAAGGACCTCCGCGGCTATGATTACGAAAACCCTGATGGTTAGGGTTAGAAGGTTCAACCGCAGGTGTTGTGGCCTCATTCTTCGAAACAGGGGCTGGGAGGGCTGGGTTTTGGTTGTAGTAAGGCTTCTTCTTGTTGCCCTGCTGCAAGCCTTGTTGGGAAAATGTGGCAGGCCGTTTGCCTTTATTCATTCTTTGTTCCTGTAAGATCTTCTCTTGTTCAAAGCTCATGGCCTTGTCAACAACCTCCTTGTAAATCTTGAGATCCAAGATCGACAAGGCTTGTCGAATGTCATGGCGAAGGCCATTATAAAATTTCCCAGTCTTATCTCGCTCCGTTGAGATGGTGGAGAGAGAGTAGACTGATAATTCTTTGAATTTTCCAGCATATTCTCTGACAATCATGGTACCCTGGTATAACTTAGCGAATTCCTGGCGCTTCTGCTTCGTCACCGCGCTGGGAAAATACTCATCAATAAACATTGACTCAAACTGTTGCCAAGTCATATCTGCTATGTTGACCCTTGGGTCTTCTTTCACTGTCATCCACCATGTGTTTGCCCCACCAACAAGTTGGTAGGTCGCTAGTGGAATTTTTTGAGTCTCATCGACTCCCATTGCATCAAGAGCCTTTTTTGACTCATCCAGCCACTTTTGCACCTCATCAGCATCAATGGTGCCATCGAAAGTAAGAGGTTGTAGCCGCTTGTATTTAGTAATCTGATCGGTTTGAGCTTCCGACCCAAATTTTATAGGTGCTTGAACCGTGGCAACCTGACTGGTCGCAGTCTCACGAACGACCGTTTGAACAGTGGATCTGATTGCTTCCATAAATTCGGCGAAAAAGGTTTCCATGCTCGAAGGCATAGTAAAGGGTGCGGGTGGGGGTGGTATTGCCTGCCCAGATGGAGTGGCAGTGTCGGGTGTGGCCTGTGGTGTTGTCGGAGGTGGCGGTTCCTGAATCTCAAGAGGTGCCTCAACTGCTGGACGAACAGTACGTGGCCTTCCTCTCTTCCTTGTTTGTATATTCTCACTGGCAAGGAGAAAATAAAACCAAGATTTAGGAACTGTAGCCAAGTATAATGTTATAGTATGCTCAACAACAATTTCGAGAGTACTGTAATGTTAAAATCACTTATTTTTCTAAGTATAGTGTAAGGTTTTTTGTTGAGGAATCACAGAAACTTATATATCTCGTATGTTTGGCCATGGTGTGACGCCCCAAAAATTATTTCATCTAGCCCATAACCCAATTGCACTTTGCCCAAACTCTATGTGTTGCCTTGATATGGTTGGTGTTTGTTTGATGGTTGTTTAATGTTTGTATAGTTGATGCTTGATAATGTATATAAATATGTGTATTATAAATTGTATATGGGTCATGTTAAATTAAAGTATAATGCATATGTTATTATTTATGCATGGGTCCATTAAACCATGAATTGATATGGGTTAGGATTGATTGAATAAAAGGATAAATGAGAATGAAAATTTGGTGTATTAAATGGATTGGACATTCAAAATACATGGAAGCATGAGATTGGTAAGTACATGTGGTTGGTATGGGTAGTATGAGACCAACACATGTGAAGGTTGGTGCATGAAAGTGGACAAGTGTCCCATGCCCACTTCTCTTATCCAAAAATTTGCTAGAAAGTGAGGTGAGTGGAGGGAATCCAAGAATGTGCTAGAAAGTGAGGTGAGTGGAGGGAATCAAGGAAGTGCTAGAAAGTGAGGTGAGTGGAGAGAAAGGAAAAAAATAAAAGAAAAGAAGAAAAAGGAAAGAAGAAGAGAAAGAAAGAAAGAGCTGGATCTTCAGGATATATGGTCAGATTAAGCTCAAATTTGTCAGCAAGTTCGTAGCTTATGGTTCTGCATTCTGAACGGTGGAGATCTTGATTTGAGGTTTCTTCTAAGAGATCTAACCTCTCAAACCAAGCTGGTCGGAAAGTCTGGATTTCTCGCGCCGTTTCTCTCAAACTTATAGATCTCCTCAATCTACCGTTGGATGGATATCAAATTTGGTTATGTAGTTTAAAACCGATATTTCTACATTCTGAACGGTGGAGAGGTTGATTAGAGGTTTCGTCTAAGAGATCTAACCTCTCAAACAAAGCTGGTCGGAAAGTCTAGATTTCTCGTGCCGTTTTGCTCAAACTTATAGATCTCCTCAATCTACCGTTGGATGAATATCAAATTTGGGTATGTAGTTTAAAACTAATATTGCTGCATTAGGAACGGTGAAGATGTTTATGAGTTAAGTATGTTGTGTGATATAGTCATCTGAGTTTGAGTATTTACAGCAGGAAAGGAGAAATTGTCTAATTAGAGATTTGTCCATCAAAGATACTTATCTTTTCGGTCCACCGTTGGATTGGGCTGATATTTGGACAGAAGGTTTGTTTCTTGACATAATTCAATCTTTACGGTTGATTTTGTGATTACATTTTTTTGTTGGTAGATTGATACATCTGAACAGAATATTAAATGAAGAATTGGTAGGGTTGCTTGTATTAGACCCAAATTTAGAATATGAACTTAGACCTTTCCAAATAGCTTGCATGTCAATTATGTTTACCTAGTTGCCATTGTTGATGAACCCATGATGCAAAATCAGTGATATACATGGCTGAACATGGTGACCTAGTGTAAATCGACAATATGGCCTAAGTATGGAAAATTTCATATTTTAGGGCTTTTGATGCTTTTGGCCTAGAATCATTGAATTGATGCAACTTATGTTTAATTAAGCATGATTAGGGTTGATTATGCTACTGATTTGGTGGTTGTGACCATATCATGGGTTAGGCCTACTTGTGATCAAGTGACCCAATTTGGGCATGTTTATGCCTAAGGAATTGAAAATCAGTATTTTTGATTAATAGAATGGTTTATGTATGAGAACTATGCATTAGAGGCCTAAGTCATGTGATTTGAGTTGAATGATGGGATTAGATGGGATTTAGGCCTATTGTCTATATGTGGGCTGATTTAGGGTTGATGTGTAATGTCTATGTGATTGAGCATAGAAATTGATGTATGGTAGGATATTGATGAATGTTTCAGGATCTTGATTGGGTTGATTCGGTTTGGTGGTCGTGTGTGGTTAAATACTCTCGCGAGGCTTGGTAGACTTCATTTATGATTATATCTTTTATGTCATCATATCACTTATATATATTGTATGTTGAAAGCATGAATGTATTCTAATGTTTTGAATGATGCATTGATTTGAGAAAACCTTATGACTTTGGTTGGGCCCATCTATCTGGCTAATAGGGGGACTTAACATTGTCATAGGAGGGTTTTAGGAAAGGAAATGATTGGGGTCAACGGTACGGTGAAATAGACGTGCACTAGTAACCCAATGCATGTGGAATGTGGATCCAAATTGATAAGCTTTTACTTGCACCGAACTTATTATAAATTCTTGATATCTATATGTTATGAGCTTTTAATCATGCTACACATTGACATGCATACATGATATTTATTGATGAGTATTGATAGCATATTTGAATTCTATTCACTGGGCACCGTTGGCTCACCCTCATTTTCCTCTTTTAGGTACTTCTGTCCCGAATAAGGGCAAATGAGTAGTCATATCTTGAGGGCCTTGCCTGCGAGAGAATCAAAGGCCTCGATGTGAGTTGAGAGGCATTTTGATTGAACTGTGTTTTAAATTATGAAGTATTATATTTTGGATTATGTAATTATAACATTTACCACATTGTAGTATGGGTGAGTTGGGACTTGTTAGATAGACCATGTGGGCATATGACGATTTTTATTTGTACCCACAATTTTGAACTTTATGTGTATGTCAATTTTAATGGACTGTAGGGATTATGATTTTATTTATGGTTCATTTTTATGGATTATCTCTTGTCTTTGGTGATTAATACGGTGGGTAGTTTTGTTTAGTACCTTTTGATATTATGTCGTTGTTTGAGATAAGGCTCGTAGGGTCTCAACCACCTCACGGGAGTTGAGGAGTGGTCGGAGATGCCTACGCCGGGCGTCCCGCCCCGGCATTCCGCACGCCATTCCCTGCGGGGTTTGGTGGTCCGGGGTGCGGGGTCGCCACACGTGGTGTAAAAACAAACAAGGTTAGAATTTATATAATAAGTACAAAACTTTGCAAGTATTTCAAATGATTTGGTTATGGTCCTTGTGAACATACATATATATTTCATTGAAAATCCATACGAGTCATAAGAATTCTCAGATTTGCCTCGGTAAATATCCTAATCTAACGTTCTATCACAATCTTATGTATTCAAATTCTTACTCTTAGTCTTTTCAGTTATTAGCCAAGTTCACGTGTCTCATACCACATGACTTTGGTAATAAGGGTGTTAACCAAGTTAAGTTGTATGAACACGGTCTCTAAAAAAAATTAGCTGAATAAAAGTTCACTAATAGTATCGTCCAAATTTACTCGTCCCATACCGTGTAAACTTAGTGATAATATTAGTAATGCAACTGTCTCCAAATGTTTCTTTTCACACAAGGTCATGGGTTTTCTTACTTCCACATTTTATTTAGTATCCTCCAATTTTGTTATGTCCAATACCATTCCAAAGTTAGTGATACAAAAGAAAGTATGGTTGTAAGTTGGCCCACCAAAGATAGTCTTTAAACAAAACATTTCATTCATGTATATAAAAGAAAAGTTTACAATGCCAGTAATCAATTTTGATTTCCCTGCCTACTTCCGCTCCTTCTAGATCTCCTGCTAGGTACAGAACGACTACTAACAGAAGGTTGAGAGTTTGCTCGCTCTGCTTTAGAGTTTTGCATATGCGTTAATATATAATTTTGAGTCGCTCTCATTTCCGTCATATTGGATTCCATTTTATTTAACCTTTCAAAAAGGTTAGTCGATTGGTCCATTGGTGGTTGATGGCTCGATTGTCCCATTGGTGGAGGGTAGGCCATAGGCATTGGGGGAAAGTATTGGTTGTACGTGTGATTCATAGGTGAAAGGTAATTGTTTTGATTATACGGGGATCCCCTAACTGGAACCCCTTGTATATCTAGATCTGTATGAGGTGAAAAATTTTGAAGTAGTGGGCTCATTGGGATGTTCTGCCATCCAAAATTTGGTGCTTCTCCGACGGGAATCTTGCGTCGACTTTTTCGAAGGCAATGTCCATGCTTGTCCCTCATTCTCTCGGCATTTCCTATCGTTGTGCCGAATACTTCCTCGTCAGTTACTCCTCCCCTTGGAACATATATCTTGAAGATAGAAGATGTTGTAACTGGCTCAACGATTTGTGTCGAAGTCCCATCTAAAGTGTCGATGTTTACTTCGCGTAGCATCCTCATGATCAAGACTCCATAACCGAGGAATTCCTTTTTCAAAGAATCACCCTCAACATTTGTTGGATGATGATGTGAGGTGGGGAGACCTTTATTCCCTTCTCTATGCAATATAGCACAAGGAGTTGGACCCTTGACATAGTGCCATTAGGCCTCCTTTCTGGCAAGATGTTGCCGAACACGATCTTTCCAAGGCCGGCAAGAGATGGTTTAAGATAATTGTTTGGGAGGTTGGTGAACGTCGATTGAGTGTATGGCTCTTTGGTGAGGGAATTGAATAATTGTACATTAGACTCCGCAATCTCTGTAATTGTCTGCGGTTCATGTGGATCAATAATTCTTTTCTCAATTGGAATCTTCGTAAGTCGAGCGATGATTTCGACGTTGATAGGAATTTTTATCCCCATAACTGTTGTCTCCAATACAGGGTTGATTCCCTCTTCTGGAAGTCCCACGTAATTCATGGCTTCATAGAAGGATCTTACCAAGTTGTAAGAGTCTTGGCCTTCAACCTTTGTTATGTTCAACCAACTCACAGTTGCGAGTTTGTTGTGAAGGATTGGGTGGAGGCGGAGATCTCTGTTGTCGATGCTCCTCATGGTTATAACATCCCTTTTGGACAATTCCTTGAGTCTAGTGGGAATTGGTTCCCTGCTAGTGGAAGTTACTCCTTCACTTGAGGCCATTCTTTGCTGAAAGGAAAATAAATTTGTGAAAGACACAAAATATATTCCTAACATTTTTAAGATTTATACCTTGTCAGTTGGATAAGATTGTATATTTTTCTCTTGATGCTTATGCCGTCATGTAATCAAAATTCTTCATTAGCAACATATATATATCGTATACGTATATGAATGTATAGATATATATATTTAATCATAACTGTATATATAGTTTTCATAAATCAACTATATATATATTTGAAATTTAAACTATATAAAAATCATATATAGTTTTCTTAGATATATATTTAATATAAATCTTAACTACATATAATTCATATATATATAGTTCTAAGGACATATATATCTAATAACATTTTACATTCGAATTTTTTTCATTAATAATATGATATATATATATATATATATATATATATCTCATATATATTAAGGTATATAGATATATATATTCAATCATGATTATACATATAGTTTTTCTAGATATATAAATCTCAACTATATATAATTGACATATATATATAGTTCTAGAGATATATATATATCTAATAAAAATTTTCATCCAAATATTTTTTTTTTGTTTTAAAAATATATATAGTTTTCATAAATCATAACTATATATATATTTAAATCAAACTATATAAAAATCATATAGTTTTCTAGATATATATTTAATATAAATCTCACTATATATAATTGTCATATATATATAGTTCTAGAGATATATATATCTAATAAAATTTTTTCATTCAATGTTTTTTTTTATGATATATATATATATCTCATATACACTAAGGTATATAACTATACATATAGTTTTTGAATAAATTATGACTATATGTATATTTAAATCAAACTATATAAAAATCATATAGCTTTCTAGATATATATTTAATATAAATCTCAACTATATATAACTGACATATATATATATATATATATATATATATATATAGTTCTAGAGATATATATATCTAATGAAATTTTTCATTCAAAATTTGCATCAATAATAACAAGGTATATATATATCTCCTATATGCATAGATATATAGATATTTATTTAATCATTAATATATATAGTTTTCATACATCACAACTATATATATATATTCAAATCAAACTATATAGAAATCATATAGTTTTCTAGATATATATTTAATATAAATCTCAACTATATACAAATCATATATATATAGTTCTAGAGATATATATATCTAGTAAAATTTTTCTTCTCCTAATTTGGTGGACTTGGGCGGGCCGTGGACCGTACTCTATGATACCATTAAATGTCACACCCCGCCCGGACGCTCCTAAACCGGCGGTACACTCGCGGACGGGGCGCGCATTTGGAACAATAACAATGGTAATAACAGAGTGCGCAGCGGAAATATATGTCACACAATACAAATCTAATTTTATTTAATTCAGAATACTTTTGTACATAAAATAGTCAAGGGAACATACTCTCCAAAATCCCCAATGAATCATATAAAGGGTATAAAATGTGGGCCCCATAACCTGCACCCAGTCCACCCTAATTTCCTGTGAAAGATTGGATAATAATGGAGTGAGCTTAACGCGCTCAGTGGGTAAATAGTTCGTGAGTATAACAATTAATAAAGCATACTTCAATATCAAATATCTTAAATACACATGTGAGCATCATAATCAATCAATATTTATGTATTCATGACACCGTCTCGTAATGGTTTGATGAATGTACATCGCCTGAGTTCACGTATAGGTGTCCTTCCCCGGGCGTAGCCAGGTTCTCACTATACGTCCCTCCTCAGGAACGATGCTCTGGATTCACGTACTGATGTCCCTCCCAAGGTGTAGTCGGGTTCTCATGTACGTCCCTTTCCAGAGAAATGTAATGAATAGCGAGCAATGCTCATAACTATTCTATGAGTCAGGAACCATATACGTCCCTAGGTGGTGATATGTATGATGCCAATGCATGAACTGGTCTAGTCTACTGGTCTTGTCACACCCTGGGTTGCACAGCGTGCCCCCTATCCAGGTGTGGGCGCACCTCCTCGGGGCGAACGCCTAGCCATAGTACCACATAATATTGTCACATCTAGTCGAATTCGCGATACCCAACAAGGCCCTAGTAACGGACTAGGTCATTTACCCCCACTATTCAATGGTTCAGTGGCTACTCAAAATGCGAAATTAGACTCCTTAAGGGAGGTCTCGAACTTGATTATGGGGGAGGCCCTTCACTATTCATGAATAGTGGGGGTAAATGATCTAGTCCGTTACTAGGGCCCTGTTGGGTATCGCGAATTCGGCTAGATGTGACAATATTATGTGGTACTATGGCTAGGCGTTCGCCCCTAGGGGGTGCGCCCACACCTGGGTAGGGGGCACGCTGTGCAACCCAGGGTGTGACAGGTCTGGTCTTTTTTTGACATTTAGACTGACTTTGGCAACGTCTAGTGACCCTTATCAGAGTCGGTATCACGATGTGCATGGTTAGGACATTCAGTATTACATGTATACGCTGATAGCTTTCAATAAGACCGACTTAATAGATTAGAATGACAATTACCACCCTTAGAACTTGAAAATAGTATTGAACACCTTGAACAAAGTAAAATATATAATAATAGAAATAATCAAACTGCACAAAGATTTACTAATTATAAAAGAATAAAAAATCTAGAAATAATTGAAGAGGAAGAAGAATGTACTCAATATGTTAGAATATGAAATTAACAAAATAGAAATTATTATAAATAATTGGAATCAAATAATAGATGAAATATTTGAAAATCTCACTAAATTTATGGCAGAAGAAGAATTTGAAGAATTATGAAATAGTGACTATACAGGTGATAAAATAGATGAAATCTTAGCTAAAAAATTAAATTTAGAATTATTTAATATAGATATAGAACAACATTATAATGAAATATATATAGGAGAAGCTAAAATAGAAGAAGGTGGAAGTAGTAAAAAAGTACTAGAACCAATAATAGAACCTACAATTATAGAAACTTATTTTAATAATAGAAAAAAATATAAGCCACAAAATTTAGAATATAAAGAGGCAGAAAGAATATTTAACTCAAAAAATAGATTAGAAGGATTTGACAAAGAGGATAAATCTCAAGACTTAATAATCTTAAGTTTGCACAAGATTAATCCCAAAGATTGGAAAAAATAATTCAAAATTTGGGAAGAAAACTTAATTAAAAAAAATCAATGGGAAACCTTTCAAATATGGTTGACCCAAAATATAAATTATTATATTTAGAAAGTACTATAGGATTTCAAGAAAAATAAATATATATGGGTTGGAGAAGACATTGTGAAGAACATAAAAAATAATTATTAGATGATTTTGATACAAATATTACAGTTCTTAGTTTTATAGATTTAATGAGCAAATTAATTTTAGGAATAGGACATGATAGACAAGATGAGTCATTAACACCAATTAATGATATTAGAAATTTAGAACAACTTAAAATCTGGGATTTACAATATTTTGATGACTATGCTAGTACGTTTGATAACTATTGGAGTCAAATAGAAGACCTTTTAATAAAGACTTAATAATGAAATTTGTTACTAAATTACCAGGAGCCTTAGGAGAAAAACTATATGTAGAAACTATACAATGGTTTTAAGAAAATCAAGATAAAGGATATACATTAGCACCATTAATAGAATTAGTAAGAATGAAAATTAAAGACTATTGTATAACAAAAAAAGTAAGAAAACAAACTAAACAAAGCTTTAATAAAATATATAATAATATATTTGAAGTACCAACATTTGGCTCTAATAAAAGAAAAACATATAAAACAAAAAGAAAGAAAAAATTATATAATACAAAACATAAAAAAAAGATTATAAAAGAAAATTCATAAGATATAATAAACCTAAAATAAGAGAAAAAGATAGAAATGCATTTAGAAAAGGAAAAAGAATAGTAAGAAAAACTTGTAAATGTTTTTTATGTGGAAAAGAAGGTCATATAAAACCCAATTGTCCTGAACGAAACAATATACAAGCTAACATATTAGAAGAATTATCAGATTTCTTAGAAGAAGATATAGTTAATATAGAAATGCTTAATTCTGATGATGAAATATATATAGATAGTGATAGTGATAGTGATACTAGTAATAGTGAAGAAGAATATAATAATTTAGAAAAATTAGATAATAAAGAATTATATGACAATTTATATGTAATTTAAGAAGTATTTAAAACATGAAGTGAATTAATTAACATAGAAACAAAATTAGTCTTTAAAAATAAAACATCAAAAGTAATAGCTATGATAGATACAAGAGCAAATAAAAGTATAATACATGAAAGTATAGTACCCATAGAAGATATAAATAAATTATAAATGCCAATTAACATAGGGCAATTTGATGGAAAACAAATACTAATAACAAAATGTATAACTAATATTCCTATAATAATAAATAATGAAAAACATACTTTACCCAAAACATTTATTACTAATACCCCTTGTAGGTATAAATTTATATTAGGATTAAACTTCTTAATTGAAAATAATAGTGGATTTTTCATAAGTGCAACGATAATATATTTCTTTAAAAAGTCAACTTTTGTCCAACCTAAATATGAGACTACTATAGTACCTTATACAAAACCCATCAATGCAATAAGACAAATTTACAATGATAATTTAGTAGAAGAAATTAATAGTATAGAAGATGACTATAAAAATATTCAAGATGAATTAGAAGTACGTGACTATTTAGAAGATGTCTTAAATATACAAACATTAAATACTTCTTTAAACACAAATCTTCGTATCAACATAAATAATTTAATAAATTAATTAGAAAAAGAAGGAATAATAGGAGAAAACCCAACAATTAGTAAAGCATATCCTTATGAAATTGAAATAATAAATAAAGACTTAAAAATATATGCTACAGATTTAGCATATAGTTTAGAAGATAGAAAAGATATAAAAAATCATATTAATGAATTATTAAATCTAAAAATTATAAAACAAAGTAGAAGTAAACGTAGAAGCCCTGCTTTTATAGTAAAAAATCATAGTGAAATAAAAAGGGAAAAAGTAGAATGGTTATAAATTATAACAGATTAAATGACATTACTTATGATAATAGCTATAAAATTTCTTATAAAGAGGAATTATTAAATAACATACAAAATTCAATATATTTCTCTAAATTAGACTGCAAAAGTGGATATTGGCAAATACCACTAGCATACGAATCCATTCCTTGGATGACATTTATTTTCTCAAAAGGATTATTTGAATGGTTAGTAATGCCTTTCGGACTAAAAAACGCACCATCTATATTCCAAGAGGATGAGGCGATTGTGGCCAAAATACTTGATTTCTTTCGGGGCGTTTACTCTAGAGGTGGTGATCGTGTATGGGGAGTGGATGGCTTGGATTGGCGCCCAATCAGTTCAGTGGTTAGGGAAAAGCTTTAAGTTCCTTTTGATGTGGAAGGGGTGAAACAAGCTGTATTTGAATGCGAGGGGACTGAGGCTCCTGGGCTAGATGGAATGACTATGTGCTTCTTCCAGAGTTGTTGGGATATAATCAAGGATGATCTTATGAAGGTGTTGGTAGAATTTTTCCACAACGGGATCATTAACGGATGCACTAATGAAACATATATTTGCCTCATTCCCAAAAAAATAGTTTCTACGCGGGTTGCAAACCTTAGGCCTACTAGCCTTACCACTTGTCTCTATAAGATAATCGCTAAGGTGTTGGCGAACAAATTGAAGGATATTTTGCAAGACAGTTCCTTTGAATCGAATGGCTTTTGGTTAGGGGCGTCAAATTGTGGATGTTGTACTTCTTTCTAATGAGTTGGTGGAGGATTACAGATCTACAAAGAAGAAGGGGGTTGTGTTCAAGCTTGACTTTGCCAAAGCCTATGACATGGTTAATTGGGATTTCCTAGATTTTGTTTTGAAAATGAAGGATTTTGGCCCAAGGTGGAGGAAGTGGATTCAGGGTTGCCCATGTTCTGTTACATACTCAGTTTTTGTTAAAGGGCGTCCCTGTGGTAAGATAGTTGGTGAAAGGGGGCTATGGCAGGGTGAATTTCTTTCTCCTTTTCTGTTTTCTTTAGTGGTGAATGTGCATGGAAGAGTGATGGATAGGGCCAGGGAGGCCTGTTTGATCACAAGTTTCAGGGTTGGACGTGACAATGTGGAGGTTACCACTTTCAATTCGCAGATGACACTGATTTTTTTAGATGGTACTAAGAATGGCCTTATTAATGCTTCTAGGATGGTCGAATGCTTTTGTTGGTTGTCTGGTATGGTTATTAATATGGCTAAAAGTCAAATGGCGGGCATCAATGTTTGCCACAGGTGGTTGGGTGAGAAGGCCAATTTGATTGGATGTTCCCTATGTAGTTGGCAAATGAAATACTTGAGGATGCCGTTGGGTGGGAATCCTTCTAAATTGGATTTTTGGGATCTAGTAATCTCTAAGGTATCCAGAAGATTGGATGGATGGAAGAGGTGTTGCTTATCTAAAGGGGGCAGGCTCACTTCGATCAAGTCTATTTTGGATGCTCTTCCAACTTATTACTTGTCAGTTTTTTGGGTTCCAGTGAAGGTGGCGGCATGCCTTGAGAAATTGATTAGGGATTTTTTATGGGAAGGTCAACATAAGGAGAAGGGGTCAAACCTCGTCACTTGGAGCATTATTTAAAGGAAGGTTGAACAAGGCGGATTGGGTATTGGGAATGTAGTTCTCAGAAATAAGGCGCTGGTTGGTAAGTGGTTATGGCGGTTTCCAAGGGAGAAGGATCTTTTAGAAGCCCCTGAAAATTCATCTCCTCTGTGTATTCCTCCTTCTCCCCCTTGGTGAGGTTAAGACTTGGCAAAGGGGATTCAATTCACTTCTGGGAAGACTTATGGTGTAGCAGTGTTGCTTTTCAAACATTGTTTCCCTAACCTCTATCGCCTCTCTTCTTTACATAATAGACCTATCATTGAATTTGTGAGTAATCCGGGAGATCCCATTGTGTCTTGGGATCTTCATCTAGGTAGATCAATTTCCCCTAGGGAGGAGGGGGATGTCTTGTCCCTACTAGGGTTCTTAGCGGGATGTTAGTTGTTGGGGGAGCATGATAGGATCTCTTGGCCTTGGGACCCTTCTGGGATTTTTACCACCAAATCCTTTCATTCTTTCCTCCTCGATGAGCCTCATGTTTCTCCTTTTTCTAACCACAATGCTATTTGGAAAGCTCAAGCGCCATCAAAGGTTAATTTTTTGGGATGGGTAGCTTCTCATGAGAAGATGAATACAGGGGATTGGTTGCAAAAAAAATTTCCATACATGTGTCTATCTCCACATTGGTGCTATCTTTGCAGGTACGAATCAGAGTCTGTGCAGCATATTTGTGGTCAATTTCCCTTTGTTAATGAGGTATGGAATAGATGGTGGTCTCATTTCCTTGTTACGAGTAACAGTGAGGTGGTCGAGGAGGGTATAATCATATTCCCCTATATGAACAATGCTCAATTATCATGGAAAGATCATTGGAAGGTGGTCTGCTTGGCAGTCCTTTGGTCGTTATGAAGGAATGCAACAAAAGGTGTTTCACAATGAGTATTTCACGGTTGATAAAGTGTGGGAGTCTTCTCAGCTTTTAACCTCCTTAGGTTATCCAAATGCTATGGATTGGGTGATTGGATTAGGCTATGGATCATTGGAAGGTGGTCTGCTTGACAGTCCTTTGGTAGTTATGGAAGGAACGCAACAAAAAGGTGTTGCACGATGAGTATTTCACGGTTGATAAAGTGTGGGTGTCTTCTCAACTTTTAGCCTCCTAAGGTTATCCAAAGGCTATGGATTAGGGAATTGGATAATTTTGTTTCGACCTAGGGGTGCGCTGGGATTGCTTGTAGTGTATAGCTTTTCTTTTACTTTTTTACACACATATATATGATATTTATTAGTTTGTTTTTTTTTTAAAACTTTACTATTTCTTTGAGAAGATTAGTGATATATTTCTGCTAAGAAATAAAGATTATTTGTTTGGAGTGTGCAACCTCAATTCCTAGAAAGTATTTCAACCTTCCTGGTTCTTTGTTCTTGAATTCCCTGGTCAAACACTGCTTCAGGCTTTGTCTCTCCTCATCATTCCTAGTCATGATGATGTCATCCACATGCACTAGAAGAGTTGTAACTCCCCCGAAATCTGAGTGCTTGATGAACAAAGTATGATATCCTTCAATTCGTCTATATCCCATATTTTTCATCCGTTTGGAAAACTTGCCAAACCATGCCCTTGGAGATGAAGTTCGAATATGATGATTTCGGCGATGAAGGCCAAAAAGAAGGAAATCCTTTGATTCCCAATTTCATGAGCCTAGAGCTCTGATACCATGTTAGAAATCAAAAGTATTGGGAAGAATAATATTCTTCATTGGTAATTGATTTTGTACATAGGCACCTACATATACAATTTCTCTAGAATACCAAAAAAGAATTATTCCTTATACAATATTCCTAATATATACCCATCCATAGATGCAATATTCCTAATATATATCATTCCTTAGGTACAGGAATTATGTTTTCCCACAACAACATCAACATTAGATCCATTGATGCTATGTAACGTTGCCTAATTAGAATCTGTAGGCTTCCCAAACTTATCTTGACATCAGGCCTCAATGTGTCATCCTTACCATTGTAATGCACTTCCAAACCTCAGAAATGTTATGTCGACCATAACCTCTACAACCTGCATGGCTACCATGATTACCCCAAGAGTAAATACAATGTACATCGTGGGTACTATGAACACCAACATGACTAAGATCATTTGTTGTAAAGATAAAGGGAAAAATATTTTTATTTTCAGCCATTAATCACCTCCAAACTTGATTTATAATTACACCAATAAGAAACAACTTCAACAAACTTTAAATCACTGTGGATTGACACTTGAAGAAAGCAAATTAGGAAAAGGGAAATGCAAACATCAAAGTAAAATAAAGGACATGTCACATTAGATATGAAATCTCTATAATGACCAAAAGAAGTGTTCTCTTTTGTTCAATGTAAGGTACTACATGAATTTTATCAGCTTGCATCACCTTACTCTAAATCCGTCATGGGGCTTTCCATTCTGACAAAAAAAAAAGGTTTTCTTTGTTGTTCCCTAATATAAAGTAGATCAATCAGATTTGGACTTTTGAGTGAGTTTATCTTAATTTGGTAATTTAAGTATAAAATCAATAGCAAGTTGTTCTTTATCGTACTTCTTTTCTTTTGCAGAAACCAGGAGGAATAATAGCTCTGCTTGAATAAAAGTATCAAACGTATATATAAATATCAATTCCTTTGATAGCATCAGGGTACAAAAAAAAACCACTACAAAGCAAGTAACCACATCATAAATATTTACTTCATAAACATTATAGTATCGGATTAAAAGATAAACCCGAGTCCAAGCTCAACAACATATGACCAACAGAACCAACTCAATAATAGTCATCTGAAGGATTGAACTAAGCCAATCTCCAAATCCAGATCTATACTTACTGAATATGAACTAGTTTATGTAATCTCGATTAAAAAAAGAAAGTAGAGTTGTTAAATAATAGAGTCGTTAATATACTGTTTTAAGGTCTGCCAAGCGGTGAGTTCAATATGGTAAGTTCATGTCAAACAACCCAAGAGTTGTGGCAAAGACTTGAAGTAACCAATGAAGAGACCCAACAAGTTAAAAAGGCTTGCACACGTCCAATTCACCCCCTATTGGACGTGTATCTAGGCCGACAAGTGGTATCAGAGCAAGATAAACCGTTAAGGTATCTAACAATGTTTGATGTCTATGCAAGGTAAAAATACCAAAGATTGCACTTTTAATGAAGGTCTACCGACAAATAGGCCACCTCTCTTTAAAGGAAAAAATTACTTATATTGGAAAACTAGAGGGAGATATTACCTAAAAGGTCAAGACTTAGAAATGTGGAATGTTGTATTGAATGGAGCCAAAATGCCTACTAAGATATTAGATGGTCTAGAAGTTCCAAAACCATTAGATGAATGGCGTCCAAAAGAAAAGAAAGTAGAGTTGTTAAATAATAGAGTCGTTAATATACTATTTTAAGGTCTTCCAAGTGGTGAGTTCAATATGGTAAGTGCATGTCAAACAACCCAAGAGTTGTGGCAAAGACTTGAAGTAACGAATGAAGGGCTCAACAAGTTAAAAAGGCTTGCAACCGTCCAATTCACCCCCTCTTGGACGTGTATCTAGGTCAACAAGTGGTATCAGAGCAAGTTAACCTGTTTATGTATCTAATTATTTTCGATGTCAATAGCAGGAATAAATACCATGAGTGCACTTTTGAGGAAGGTCAATCGACAAATAAGCCACCTCTCTTTAATGGAAAGAATTACTTTTATTGGAAAACTAGGATGAGATATTACCTAAAAGGTCAAGACTTAGAAATGTGGAATATTGTATTGAATGGTGTCAAAATGCCTACTGAGATATTAGATGGTCTAGACGTTCCAAAACCATTATATGAATGGAGTCCAAAAAAAAAGAAAGTAGAGTTGTTAAATAATAGAGTCGTTAATATAATGTTTTAAGGTCTTCCAGGTGGAGAGTTGAATATAGTAAGTACATGTCAAACAACCCAAGAGTTGTGGAAAAGACTTGAAGTAACAAATAAAGGGCACAAGAAGTTAAAAAGGCTTGCAACCGTCCAATTAACCCCTCTTGGACGTGTATCAGGGACACCAAGTGGTATCAGAGCAAGTTAAACCATTAAAGTATCTAACAATTTTTGATGTCTATGGCAGGAAAAAATACCACGATTGCATTTTTGAGGAAGGTCAATCCACAAATAGGCCTTCTCTCTTTAAAGGAAAGAATTACTTATATTGGAAAACTAGGATGAGATATTACCTAAAAGTTCAAGACGTAGAAATGTGGAATGTTGTATTGAATGAAGTCAAAATTCGTACTACGATTTTAGTATGGTGTAGAGGTTCCAAAAGCATTAGATGAATGGAGTCCAAAAGAAAAGAAAGTAGAGGTATTAAATAATAGAGTCGTGAATATACTATTTTAAGGTCTTCCAAGTGGTGAGTTCAATATGGTAAGTGCATGTCAAACAACCCAAGAGTTGTGGCAAAGACTTGAAGTAACGAATGAAGGGCTCAACAAGTTAAAAAGGCTTGCAACCGTCCAATTCACCCCCTCTTGGACGTGTATCTAGGTCAACAAGTGGTATCAGAGCAAGTTAACCTGTTTATGTATCTAATTATTTTTGATGTCTGTAGCAGGAATAAATACCATGATTGCACTTTTGAGGAAGGTCAATCGACAAATAGGCTACCTCTCTTTAATGGAAAGAATTACTTTTATTGGAAAACTAGGATGAGATATTACCTAAAAGGTCAAGACTTAGAAATGTGGAATATTGTATTGAATGGAGTCAAAATGCCTACAGAGATATTAGATGGTCTAGACGTTCCAAAACCATTATATGAATGTAGTCCAAAAGAAAAGAAAGTAGAGTTGTTAAATAATAAAGTCGTTAATATAATGTTTTAAGGTCTTCCAGGTGGAGAGTTGAATATCGTAAGTACATGTCAAACAACCCAAGAGTTGTGGTAAAGACTTGAAGTAACAAATAAAGGGCTCAAGAAGTTAAAAAGGCTTGCAACCGTCAAACTAACCCCTCTTAGACGTGTATCTGGGACAACAAGTGGTATCAGAGCAAGTTAAACCATTAAAGTATCTAACAATTTTTGATGTCTATGGCAGGAAAAAATACCACGATTGCATTTTTGAGGAAGGTCAATCCACAAATAGGCCACCTCTCTTTAAAGGAAAGAATTACTTATATTGGAAAACTAGGATGAGATATTACCTAAAAGTTCAAGACGTAGAAATGTGGAATGTTGTATTGAATGGAGTCAAAATTCGTACTAAGATTTTAGTATGGTGTGGAAGTTCCAAAACCAATGGATGAATGGAGTCCAAAAGAAAAGAAAGTAGAGTTGTTAAAGAATAGAGTCGTTAACACACAGTTTTAAGGTCTTCCAAGTGGTGAGTTTAACAGGGTAAGTGCATGTCAAACAACCCAAGAGTTGTGGTAAGGACTTGAAGTAACCAATTAAGGGCTCAAGAAGTTAAAAAGATTTGCAACCGTCCAATTTACCCCCACTTGGACGTGTATCTGGGTCAACATGTGGTATCAGAGCAAGTTAAACCGTTAAAGTATATAACTATTTTTGATGTCTATGGCAGGAAAAAAAACCACGATTGCACTTTTGAGGAACGTCAATCCACAAATAGGCCACCTCTCTTTAATGGAAAGAATTACTTATATTGAAAAACTAGGATGAGATATTACCTAAAAGTTCAAGACTTAGAAATGTGGAATGTTGTATTGAATGGAGTCAAAATGCTTACTAAGATTTTAGTATGGTGTAGTGGTTCCAAAACCAATTGATGAATGGAGTCCAAAAGAAAAGAAAATAGAGTTGTTAAATAATAGAGTCATTAATATAATGTTTTAAGGTCTTCCAAGTGGTGAGTTCAATATGGTAAGTGCATGTCAAACAACCCAAGAGTTGTGGCAAAGACTTAAAGTAACCAATAAAGGGCTTAACAAGTTAAAAAGGCTTGCAACCGTCCAATTCACCCCCTCTTGGACGTGTATGTAGGTCAACAAGTGGTATCAGAGTAAGTTAACCTGTTTATGTATCTAGTTATTTTTGATGTCTATGGCGGGAAAAAATACCACGATTGCACTTTTGAGGAAGGTCAATCGACAAATAGGCCACCTCTCTTTAGTGGAAAGAATTACTTTTATTGGAAAACTAGGATGAGATATTACCTAAAAGGTCAAAACTTAGAAATGTGGAATGTTGTATTGAATGGAGTGCAAATGCCTACTGAGATATTAGATGGTCTAGACGTTCCAAAACCATTATATGAATTGAGTCCAAAAAGAAAGAAAGTAGAGTTGTTAAATAAGAAAGTCGTTAATATAATGTTTTAAGGTCTTCCAGGTGGAGAGTTCAATATGGTAAGTGCATGTCGAACAACCCAAGAGTTAAGGCAAAGACTTGATGCAACAAATGAAGGGCTCAACAAGTTAAAAAGGCTTGCAACCGTCCAATTCACCCTCTCTTGGACGTGTATCTCGGTCAAAAAGTGGTATCAGAGAAAGTTAAACCGTTAAGGAATCTAACAACTTTTGATGTCTATGGCAGGAAAAAATACCACGATTGCACATTTGAATAAGGCCAATCGAGAAATAGGCCACCTCTCTTTATAGGAAAGAATTACTTATATTGGAAAACTAGGATGAGATATTACCTAAAAGGTCAAGACTTAGAAGTGTGGAATGTTGTATTAAATGGAGTCGAAACGCCAACGAAGATATTAGCTGGTCTAGAGGTTCCAAAACCATTAGATGAATGGAGTCCAAAACAAAAGAAAGTAGAGTTGTTAAATAAAAAAGTCGTAATATACTGTTTCGTGGTCTTCCAAGTGGTGAGTTCAATAGGATAAGTGATTGTCAAACAACCCAAGAGTTGTGGCAAAGACTTGAAGTAACCCATGAAGAGACTGAACAAGTTAAAATGGCTTCCAAACGTCTAATTCACGCTCTCTTGGACGTGTATCTGTGCCAACAAGTGGTATCAGAGCAAGGTAAACCGTTAAGGTATCTAACAATCTTTGATGTCTATGGTTGGAAAAAATACCAAAGATTTCACTTTGATGAAGGTCTATCGACAAATAGGCCACCTCTCTTTAAATGAAAGAATTACTTATATTGAAAAACTAGGATGAGACATTACCTAAAAGGTCAAGATGTAGAAATTTGGAACGTTGTATTAAATGGAGTCAAAATGCTTACTAAGATATTAGTATGGTGTAGAGGTTCCAAAACCAATTGATGAATGGAGTTCAAAAGAATAGGAAGTAGAGTTGTTAAATAATACAGTTGTTAATATACTTTTTTAAGGTCTTCCAAGTGGTGAGTTCAATAGGGTAAGTGCATGTCAAACAACTCAAGAGTTGTGGCAAAGACTTGAAGTAACCAGTGAAGGGCTCAAAAAGTTAAAAAGGCTTGCAACCGTCCAATTCACCCCCTCTTGGACGTGTATCTGGGTCAACAAGTGGTATCAGAGCAAGTTAAACCGCTAAAGTATATAACAACTTTTGATGTCTATTGCAGGAAAAATACCACGATTGCACTTTTCATGAAGGTCAATCCACAAATAGGCCACCTCTCTTTAAAGGAAAAAATTACTTATATTGGAAAACTAGGATGAGATATTACCTAAAAGTTCAAGACGTAGAAATGAGGAATGTTGTATTGAATGGAGTCAAAATGCGTACTAAGATTTTTGTACGGTGTAGAGGTTCCAAAACCAATTGATGAATGGAGTCCAAAAGAAAAGAAAGTAGAGTTGTTAATTAATAGAGTCGTTAATATACTGTTTTGTGGTCTTCCAAGTGGTGAGTTCAATAGGGTAAGTGAATGTCAAACAACCCAAGAGTTGTGGGAAAGACTTAAAGTAACCCATGAAGAGACTCAACAAGTTAAAAAGGCTTTCTGACGTCCAATTCACCCTCTCTTGGACGTGTATCTGTGCCGACAAGTTGTATCAGAGCAAGTTAAACCGTTAAGGTATCTAACAATCTTTGATGTTTATGGCAGGAAAAATACAAAAGATTACACTTTTGATGAAGTTCTATCGACAAATAGGCCAGGTCTCTTTAAAGGATAGAATTACTTATATTGAAAATCTAGGATGAGATATTACCTAAAAGTTCAAGATGTAGAAATGTGGAATGTTGTATTGAATGGAGTCAAAATGGCTAATAAGATTTTAGTATGGTGTAGTGGTTCCAAAACCAATTGATGAATGGTGTCCAAACGAAAAGAAAATAGAGTTGTTAAATAATAGAGTCGTTAATATAATGTTTTAAGGTCTTCCAAGTGGTGAGTTCAATATGGCCAGTGCATGTCAAACAACCCAAGAGTTGTGGCAAAGAGTTGAAGTAACCAATAAAGGGCTCAACAAGTTAAGAAGGCTGGCAACTGCCCAATTCACCCCTTCTTAGACGTGTATTTAGGTCAACAAGTGGTATCAGAGCAAGTTAACCTGTTTATGTATCTAATTATTTTTGATGTCTATGGCAGGAAAAAATACCACGATTGGACTTTTGAGTAAGGTCAATCGACAAATAGGCCACCTCTCTTTAATGAAAAGAATTACTTTTATTGGAAAACTAGGATGCGATATTACCTTAAAGGTCAAGACTGCCTACTGAGATATTAGATGGTCTAGACGTTCCAAAACCATTATATGAATTGAGTCCAAAAGAAAAGAAAGTAGAGTTGTTAAATAACAAAGTCGTTAATATAATGTTTTAAGGTCTTCCAGGTGGAGAGTTCAATATGGTGAGTGCATGTCAAACAACCCAAGAGTTGTGGCAAAGACTAGAAGTAACCAATAAAGGGCTCAAGAAGTTAAAAAGGCTTGCAACCGTCCAATTCACCCCCTCTCGGACGTGTATCTGGGTCAACAAGTGGTATCAGAGCAAGTTAAACCGTTAAAGTATCTAACAACTTTTGATGTCTATGGCAGGAAAAAATACCACGATTGCACTTTTGATGAATGTCAATCCATAAATAGGCCACCTCTCCTTAAAGGAAGGAATTACTTATGTTGGAAAGCTAGGATGAGATATTACCTAAAAGGTGATGACTTAGAAATCTGGAATGTTGTATTAAATGGTGTCAAAATGCCTACTAAGATATTAGATGGTCTAGAGGTTCCAAAACAATTAGATGAATGGAGTCCAAAAGAAAAGAAAGTAGAGTTGTTAAATAATAGAGTCGTTAATATACTGTTTTGTGGTCTTCCAAATGGTGAGTTCAATAGGGTAAGTGAACGTCAAACAACCCAAAAGTTGTGGCAAACACTTAAAGTAACCCATGAAGAGACTCAACAAGTTAAAAAGACTTTCTAACGTCCAATTCACCCTCTCTTGGACGTGTATCTATGCTGACAAGTTGTATCAGAGCAAGTTAAACCGTTAAGGTATCTAACAATCTTTGATGTCTATGGCAGGAAAAAATAACAAGGATTACACTTTTGATGAAGGTCTATCGACAAATAGACCACGTCTCTTTAAAGGAAAGAATTACTTATATTGGAAAACTAGGATGAGATATTACCTAAAAGGTGAAGATGTAGAAATGTGGAATGTTGTATTGAATGGAGTCAAAATGCCTACTACGATTTTAGTATGGTGTAGTGGTTCCAAAACCAATTGATGAATGTAGTCCAAAAGAAGAGAAAATAGAGTTGTTGAATAATAGAGTCGTTAATATAATGTTTTAAGGTCTTCCAAGTGGTGAGTTCAATATGGTAAGTGCATGTCAAACAACCCAAGAGTTGTGGCAAAGAGTTGAAGTAACCAATAAAGGGCTCAACAAGTTAAAAAGGCTTGCAACAGTCCGATTCACCCCCTCTTGGACGTGTATCTAGGTCAACAAGTGGTATTAGAGCAAGTTAACCTTTTTTTGTATCTAATTATTTTTGATGTCTATGGCGGGAAAAAATACCACGATTGCACTTTTGAGGAAGGTCAATCGACAAATAGGCCACCTCTCTTTAATGGAAAGAATTACTTTTATTGAAAAACTAGGATGAGATATTACCTAAAAGGTACAGACTTTGAAATGTGGAATGTTGTACTGAATGGAGTCAAAATGCCTACTAAGATTTTAGTATGGTCTAGAGGTTCCAAAACCAATTGATGAATGGAGTCCAAAAGAAAAGAAAGTAGAGTTGTTAAATAATAGAGTTGTTAAAGAATAGAGTTGTTAAATAATATAGTCGTTAATATACTATTCGATGGTCATCCAAGTGGAGAGTTCAATATGGTAAGTGCATGTCAAACAACCTAAAAGTTATGGCAAAGACTTGAAGTAACAAATGAAGTGCTCAACAAGTTAAAAAGTGCTCAAAGAAAATAGAGTTGTTAAATAATAGAGTCGTTAATATATACTATTTTAAGGTCTTCCAAGTGGTGAGTTCATTATGGTAAGTGCATGTCAAACTACACAAGAGTTGTGGCAAAGACTTGAAGTAACCAATAAAGGGCTGAACAAGTTAAAAAGGCTTGCAACTGTCCAATTCACCCCTCTTGGACGTGTATCTGGGTCAAGAAGTGGTATCAGAGCAAGTTAAACCGTTAAAGTATCTAACAACTTTTGATGTCTATGGCAGGAAAAAATACCACGATCGCACTTTTGGTGAAGGTCAATCCACAAATAGGCCACCTCCATTTAATGGAAAGAATTACTTATGTTGGAAAACTAGGATGAGATATTACCTAAAAGTTCAAGACTTAGAAACGTGGAATGTTGTATTGAATGGAGTCAAAATGCGTACTAAGATTTTTGTATGGTGTAGAGGTTCCAAACCCAATTAATGAATGGAGTCCAAAGGAAAAGAAACTAGAGTTGTTAACTAATAGAGTCGTTAATATACTGTTTTAAGGTCTTCCAAGTGGTGAGTTTAATAGGGTAAGTGCATGTCAAACAACCCAAGTGTTGTGGTAAAGACTTGGAGTAACCAATGAAGGGCTCAACAAGTTAAAAAGGTTTGCAACCATCCAATTCACCCCTCTTGGACGTGTATCTGGGTCAACAAGTGGTATCAGAGCAAGTTATACCGTTAAAGTATCTGACTATTTTTGATGTCTATGGCCGAAAAAAATACCACGATTGCACCTTTGATGAAGGTCAATCCATAAATAGGTCACCTCTCTTTAAAAGAAGGAATTACTTATATTGGAAAACAAGGATGAGATATTACCTAAAAGGTCAAGACTTAGAAATGTGGAATGTTGTATTAAATGGACTCAAAATGCCTACTAAGATATTAGATGGTCTAGAGGTTCCAAAACAATTAGATGAATAGAGTCCAAAAGAAAAGAAATTAGAGTTGTTAAATAATAGAGTCGTTAATATACTGTTTTGTGGTCTTCCAAGTGGTGAGTTCAATAGGGTAAGTGAATGTCAAACAACCCGAGAGTGGTGGCAAAGACATAAAGTAACCCATGAAGAGACTCAACAAGTTAAAAAGGCCTTCTAACGTCCAATTCACCCTCTCTTGGACGTGTATCTGTGCCGATAAGTTGTATCAGAGCAAGTTAAACCGTTAAGGTATCTAACAATCTTTGATGTTTATGGCAGGAAAAAATACCAAAGATTACACTTTTGTTGAAGTTCTATCGACAAATAGGCCAAGTCTCTTGAAAGGAAAGAATTACTTATATTGGAAAACTAGGATGAGATATTACCTAAAAGGTGAAGATGTAGAAATGTGGAATGTTGTATTGAATGGAGTCAAAATGCCTACTAAGATTTTAGTATGGTGTAGTGGTTAAAAAACGAATTGATGAATGGAGTCCAAAAGAAAAGAAAATAGAGTTCTTAAATAATAGAGTCGTTAATATAATGTTTTAAGGTCTTCCAAGTGGTGAGTTCAATATGGCAAGTGCATGTCAAACGACCCAAGAGTTGTGGCAAAGAGTTGAAGTAACCAATAAAGGGCTCAACAAGTTAAGAAGGCTGGCAACTGTCCAATTCACCCCCTCTTGGACGTGTGTCTTGGTTAACAAGTGGTATCAGAGCAAGTTAACCTGTTTATGTATCTAATTATTTTTGATGTGTATGGTAGGAAAAAATACTACGATTGGACTTTTGAGTAAGGTCAATCGACAAATAGGCCACCTCTCTTTAATGGAAAGAATTACTTTTATTGGAAAACTTGAATGAGATATTACGTAAAAGCTCAAGACATAGAAATATGGAATGTTGTATTGAATGGAGTCAAAATGCCTACTGAGATATTATATGGTCCAGATGTTCCAAAACCATTATATGAATTGAGTCCAAAAGAAAAGAAAGTAGAGTTGTTAAATAACAAAGTCGTTAATATAATGTTTTAAGGTCTTGCAGGTGGAGAGTTCAATATGGTAAGTGCATGTCAAACAACCCAAGAGTTTTGGTAAAGAATTGAAGTAACAAATGAAGGGCTCAAGAAGTTAAAAAGGCTTGCAGCCGTCCAATTCGCCCCTCTTGGACGTGTATCTTGGTGAACTAGTGGTATCAGAGCAAGTTAAACCGTTAAAGTATCTAACAACTTTTGATGTCTATGGCAGGAAAAAATACCACGATTGCACCTTTGATGAAGGTCAATCCATAAATAGGCCACCTTTCTTTAAAGGAAGGAATTACTTTTATTGGAAACCAAGGATGAGATATTACCTAAAAGGTCAAGACTTAGAAATGTGGAATGTTGTATTAAATGGAGTCAAAATGCCTACTAAGATATTAGATGGTCTAGAGGTTCCAAAACAATTAGATGAATGGAGTCCAAAAGAAAAGAAAGTAGAGTTGTTAAATAATAGAGTCGTTAATATACTGTTTTGTGGTCTTCCAAGTGGTAGTTCAATAGGATAAGTTAATGTCAAATAGCCCAAGAGTTGTGGCAAAGACATAAAGTAACCCATGAAGAGACACAACAAGATAAAAAGGCTTTCTAACGTCCAATTCACCCTCTCTTGGACGTGTATCTGTGCCGACAAGTTGTATCAGAGCAAGTTAAACCCTTAAGGTATCTAACAATCTTTGATGTTTATGTCAGGAAAAAATACCAAAGATTACACTTTTGATGAAGTTCTATCGACAAACAGGCCACGTCTCTTTAAAGGAAAGAATTACTTATATTGGAAAACTAGGATGAGATATTTCCTAAAAGGTGAAGATGTAGAAATGTGGAATGTTGTATTGAATGGAGTCAAAATGCCTACTAAGATTTTAGTATGGTGTAGTGGTTCCAAAACGAATTGATGAATGGAGTCCAAAAGAAAAGAAAATAGAGTTGTTAAATAATAGAGTCGTTAATATAATGTTTTAAGGTCTTCCAAGTGGTGAGTTCAATATGGCAAGTGCATGTCAAACGACCCAAGAGTAGTGGCAAGGAGTTGAAGTAACCAATAAAGGGCTCAACAAGTTAAGAAGGCTGGCAACTGTCCAATTCACCCCTTCTTGGACGTGTATCTAGGTCAAAAACTGGTATCAGTGCAAGTTAACCTATTTATTTATCTAATTATTTTTGATGTCTATGGCAGGAAAAAATACCACGATTGGACTTTTGAGTAAGGTCAATCGACAAATAGGCCACCTCTCTTTAATGGAAAAAATTATTTTTATTGGAAAACTTGGATGAGATCTTACCTAAAAGGTCAAGATATAGAAATGTGGAAAGTTGTATTGAATGGAGTCAAAATGCCTACTGAGATATTAGATGGCTAGACGTTCCAAAACCATTATATGAATTGAGTCCAAAAGAAAAGAAAGTAGAGTTGTTAACTAATAAAGTCGTTAATATAATGTTTTATGGTCTTCCAGGTGGAGAGTTCAATATGGTAAGTGCATGTCAAACAACCCAAGAGTTGTGGTAAAGACTTGAAGTAACAAATGAAGGGCTCAAGAAGTTAAAAAGGCTTGCAACCGTCCAATTCGCCCCTCTTGGACGTGTATCTGGGTGAACAAGTGGTATCAGAGCAAGTTAAACCGTTAAAGTATCTAACAACTTTTGATGTCTATGGCAGGAAAAAATACCACGAATGCACTTTTGATGAATGTCAACACACAAATAGGCCACCACTCTTTAAAGGAAAGAATTACTTATGTTGGAAAACGAAGATGAGATATTACCTCAAAGGTCAAGATGTAGAAATGTGGAATGTTGTATTGAATGGAGTCAAAACGCCTACTAAGATTTTAGTATGGTCTAGAGGTTCCAAAACCAATTGATGAATGGAGTCCAAAAGAAAACAAAATAGAGTTGTTAAATAATAGAGTCGTTATTATACTTTTTTAAGGTCTTCCAAGTGGGGAGTTCAATAGGGTAAGAGCATGTCAAACAACCCAAGAGTTGTGGTAAAGACTTGAAGTAACCAATAAAGGGCTCAAGAAGTTAAAAAGGCTTGCAACCGTCAAATTCACCCCATCTTGGTCGTGTATCTGGTTCAACAAGTGGTATCAGAGCAAGTTAAACCGTTAAAGTATCTAACTATTTTTGATGTCTATGGCAAGAATAAAAAACCACGATTGCACTTTTGAGGAACGTCAATCCACAAATAATCCACCAATAGAGTCGTTAATATAATGTTTTAAGGTCTTCCAAGTGGTGAGTTCAATAGGGTAAGTGCATGTCAAACAACCCAAGAGTTGTGGCAAAGACTAGAAGTAACCAATAAAGGGCTCAAGAAGTTAAAATGGCCTGCAACGGTCCAATTCACCCCCTCTCGGACGTGTATCTGGGTCAACAAGTGGTGTGAGAGCAAGTTAAACTGTTAAAGTATCTAACAACTTTTGATGTTTATGGCAGGAAAAAATACCACGATTGCACTTTTGATGAAGGTCAATGCATAAATAGGCCACCTCTCCATAAAGGAAGGAATTACTTATGTTGGAAAACTAGGATGAGATATTACCTAAAAGGTCAAGACTTAGAAATCTGGAATGTTGTATTAAATGGTGTCAAAATGCCTACTAATATATTAGATGGTGTAGAGGTTCCAAAACAATTACATGAGTGGAGTCCAAAAGAAGAGAAAGTAGAGTTGTTAAATAATAGAGTCGTCAATATACTATTTTGTGGCCTTCCAAGTGGTGAGTTCAATAGGGTAAGTGAATGTCAAACAACCGAAGAGTTGTGGCAGAGACTTAAAGTAACCCATGAAGAGACTCAACAAGTTCAAAAGGCTTTCTAACGTCCAATTCACCCTCTCTTGGACGTGTATCTGTGCCGACAAGTTGTATCAGAGAAAGTTAAATCGTTAAGGTATCTAACAATCTTTGATGTCTATGGCAGGAAAAAATAACAAAGATTACACTGTTGATGGAGGTCTATCGACAAATAGGCCACGTCTCTTTAAAGGAAATAATTACTTATATTGGAAAACTAGGATGAGATATTACCTAAAAGGTGAAGATGTAGAAATGTGGAATGTTGTATTGAATGGAGTCAAAATGCCTACTAAGATTTTAGTATGGTGTAGTGGTTCCAAAACGAATTGATGAATGGAGTCCAAAAGAAAAGAAAATAGAGTTGTTAAATAATAGAGTCGTTAATATAATGTTTTAAGGTCTTCCAAGTGGTGAGTTCAATATGGCAAGTGCATGTCAAACGACCCAAGAGTTGTGGCAAAGAGTTGAGGTGACCAATAAAGGGCTCAACAAGTTAAAATGGCTTGCAACAGTCCAATTCACCCCCTCTTGGACGTGTATCTTGGTCAACAAGTGGTATCACAGCAAGTTAACCTGTTTATGTATCTAATTATTTTTGATGTGTATGGCAGGAAAAAATACCACGATTGCACTTTTGAGGAAGGTCAATCGACAAATAGGCCACCTCTCTTTAATGGAAAGAATTATTTTTATTGGAAAACTAGGATGAGATATTACCGAAAAGGTCAAGACTTAGAAATGTGGAATGTTGTATTGAATGTAGTCAAAATGCCTACTAAGATTTTAGTATGGTCTAGAGGTTCCAAAACCAATTGATTCATGGAGTCTAAAAGAAAAGAAAATAGAGTTGTTAAATAATAGAGTCGTTATTATACTTTTTGAAGGTCTTCCAAGTGGTGAGTTCAATAGGGTAAGAGCATGTCAAACAACCCAAGAGTTGTGGCAAAGACTTAAAGTAACCAATAAAGGGCTCAACAAGTTAAAAAGGCTTGCGACCGTCAAATTCACCCCATCTTGGGCGTGTATCTGGTTCAACAAGTGGTATCAGAGCAAGTTAAACTGTTAAAGTATCTAACTATTTTTGATGTCTATGGCAGGAATAAAAAACCACGATTGCACTTTTGAGGAACCTCAATCCACAAATAGGCCACCTCTCTTTAAAGGAAATAATTATTTATATTGGAAAACTAGGATGAGATATTACCAAAAAATTCAAGACGTAGAAATGTGGAATGTTGCATTGAAAGGAGTCAAAATGCCTACTAAGATATTAGTATGGTCTAGAGTTTCCAAAACCAATTGATGAATGGAGTCCAAAAGAAAACAAAGTAGAGTTGTTAAATAATAGAGTTGTTAAATAATAGAGTCGTTAATATACTATTTTATGGTCATCCAAGTGGAGAGTTCTATATGGTAAGCGCATGTCAAACAACGCAAGAGTTAAGGCAAAGACTTGAAGTAACAAATGAAGGGCTCAACAAGTTAAAAAGGCTTGCAACCGTCCAATTCACCCTCTCTTGGACGTGTATCTGGGTCAACAAGTGGTATCAGAGAAAGTTAAACCGTTAAGGTAACTAACAACTTTTGATGTCTATGGCAGGAAAAAATACCACGGTCGCACTTTTGATGAAGGTCAATCCACAAATAGGCCACCTTCCTTTATAGGAAAGAATTACTTATATTGGAAAACTAGGATGAGATATTACCTAAAAGTTCAAGACGTACAAATGTGGAATGTTGTATTGAATGGAGTCAAAATGCGTACTAAGATTTTTGTATGGTGTAGAGGTTCCGAAACCAATTGATGAATGGAGTCCAAAGGAAACGAAAGTAGAGTTGTCAATTAATAGAGTCATTAATATACTGTTTTAAGGTCTTCCAAGTGGTGAGTTTAATAGGGTAAGTGGATGTCAAACAACCCAAGAGTTGTGGTAAAGACTTGAAGTAACCAATGAAGGGCTCAAGAATTTAAAAAGGTTTGCAACCGTCCAATTCACCCCTCTTGGACGTGTATCTGGGTCAACAAGTGGTATCAGAGCAAGTTAAACCGTTAAAGTATCTAACAATTTTGGATGTCTGTGGTAGGAAAAAACCACGATTGCACTTTTGAGGAACGTCAATCCACAAATAGGCCACCTCTCTTTAATGGAAAGAATTACTTATATTGGAAAACTAGGATGAGATATTACCTAAAAGTTCAAGACTTAGAAATGTGGAATGTTGTATTGAATGGAGTCAAAATGCCTACTAAGATATTAGATGGTCTAGACGTTCCAAAACCATTAGATGAATGGAGTCCAAAAGAAAAGAAAGTAGAGTTGTTAAATAATACAGTCATTAATATACTGTTTTAAGGCCTTCCAAGTGGAGAGTTCAATATGGTAAGTGAATGTCAAACAACCGAAGAGTTGTGGCAAAGACATAAAGTAACCCATGAAGAGACTCAACAAGTTAAAAAGGCTTTCTAACGTCCAATTCACCCTCTCTTGGACGTGTATCTGTGCCGACAAGTTGTATCAGAGCAAGTTAAATCGTTAAGGTATCTAACAATCTTTAATGTTTATGGCAGGAAAAAATACCAAAGATTACACTTTTGATGAAGTTTTATGGAGAAATAGGCCACGTCTCTTTAATGAAAAGAATTACTTATATTGGAAAACTAGGATCAGATATTACCTAAAAGGTCAAGATGTAGAAATGTGGAATGTTGTATTGAATGGAGTCAAAATGCCTACTAAGATTTTAGTATGGTGTACTGGTTCCAAAACCAATTGATGAATGGAGTCCAAAAGAAAAGAAAATAGAGTTGTTAAATAATAGAGTCGATAATATAATGGTTTAAGGTCTTCCAAGTGGTGAGTTCAATATGACAAGTGCATGTCAAACAACCCAAGAGTTGTGGCAAAGAGTTGTAGTAACCAAAAAAGGGCTCAACAAGTTAAGAAAGCTGGCAACTGTCCAATTCACCCCCTCTTGGACGTGTATCTTGGTCAACAAGTGGTATCAGAGCAAGTTAACCTGTTTATGTATCTAATTATTTTTGATGTGTATGGCAGGAAAAAATACCACGATTGGACTTTTGACTAAGGTCAATCGACAAATAGGCCACCTCTCTTTAATCGAAAGAATTACTTTTATTGGAAAATTAGGATGAGATATTATCGAAAAGGTTAAGACTTAGAAATGTGGAATGTTGTATTGAATTGAGTTAAAATGCCTACTGAGATATTAGATGGTCTAGACGTTCCAAAACCATTATATGAATTGAGTCCAAAAGAAAAGAAAGTAGAGTTGTTAAATAATAAAGTCGTTAATATAATGTTTTAAGGACATCCAGGTGGAGAGTTCAATATGGTAAGTGCATGTCAAACAACCCAAGAGTTGTGGTAAAGACTTGAAGTAACAAATGAAGGGCTCAAGAAGTTAAAAAGGCTTGCAACCGTCCAATTCGCCCCTCTTGGACGTGTATCTGGGTGAACAAGTGGTATCAGAGTAAGTTAAACCGTTAAAGTATCTAACAACTTTTGATGTCTATGGCAGGAAAAAATACCACGATTGCACTTTTGATGAATGTCAACACACAAATAGGCCACCACTCTTTAAAGGAAAGAATTACTTATATTAGAAAACGAAGATGAGATATTACCTCAAAGGTCAAGACGTAGAAATGTGGAATGTTGTATTGAATGGAGTCAAAATGCCTACTAAGATTTGAGTATGGTCTAGAGGTTCCAAAACCAATTGATGAATGGAGTCTAAAAGAAAAGAAAATACAGTTGTTAAATAATAGAGTCGTTATTATACTTTTTTAAGGTCTTCCAAGTGGTGAGTTCAATAGGGTAAGTGCATTTCAAACAACCCAAGAGTTGTGGCAAAGACTTGAAGTAACCCGTGAAGAGACTCAACGAGTTAAAAAGCCATGGAAACGTCCAATTCACCCCCTCTTGGACATGTATCTGGGCCAACAAGTGGTACGAGAGCAAGCTAAACCGTTAAAGTATCTAACTATTTTTGACGTCTATGGCAGGATTAAACTACCACGATTGCACTTTTGAGGAACGTCAATCCACAAATAGGCCACCTCTCTTTAAAGGAAAGAATTACTGATATTGGAAAACTAGGATTAGATATTACCTAAATGGTCAAGACGTAGAAATGTGGAATGTTGTATTGAATGGAGTCAAAATGCCTACTAAGATATTAGTATGGTCTAGAGGTTCCAAAACCAATTGATGAATGGAGTCCAAAAGAAAAGAAAGTAGAGTTGTTAAATAATAGAGTTGCTAAATAATAGAGTCGTTAAAATACTTTTTTATGGTCATCCAAGTGGAGAGTTCAATATGGTAAGTGCATGTCAAACAACCCAAGAGTTGTGGCAAAGACTTGAAGTAACCAATAAAAAGGCTTGCAACCGTCCAATTCACCCTCTCTTTGACGTGTATCTGGGTCAACAAGTGTTATCAGAGAAAGCTAAACGTTAAAGTATCTAACAACTTTTGATGTCTATGGAAGGAAAAAATACCACGATCGCACTTTTGATCGAGGTCAATCCACAAATAGGCCACCTCCCTTTATAGGAAAAAATTACTTATATTGGAAAACTAGGATGAGATATTACCTAAAAGGTCAAGACTTAGAAACGTGGAATGTTGTATTAAATGGAGTCAAAACGCCAACTAAGATATTAGATGAATGGAGTCCAAAAGAAAAGAAAGTAGAGTTGTTAAATAATAGAGTCGTTAATATACTGTTTTGTGGTCTTCCAAGTGGTGAGTTCAACAGGGTAAGTGAATGTCAAACAACCCAAGAGTTGTGGCAAAGACTTTAAGTAACCCATGAAGAGACTCAACAAGTTAAAATGGCTTCCAAACGTCCAATTCACCCTCTCTTGGACGTGTATCTGTGCCAACAAGTGGTATCAGAGCAAGTTAAACCGTTAAGGTATCTAACAATCTTTGATGTCTATGGCAGGGAAAAATATCAAAGATTACACTTTTGATGAAGGTCTGTCAACAAATAGGCCACCTCTCTTTAAAGGAAAAAATTACTTATATTGGAAAACTAGGATGAGATATTACCTAAAAGGTCAAGACATAGAAATGTGGAATTTTGTATTGAATGGAGTCAAAATTCCTACTAAGATTTGAGTATGGTCTAGAGGCTCCAAAACCAATTGATGAATAGAGTCCAAAAGAAAAGAAAGTAGAGTTGTTAAATAATTGAGTCGTTAATATACTATATTAAGGTCTTCCAAGTGGTGAGTTCAATAGGGTAAGTACATGTCAAACAACCCAAGAGTTGTGGCAAAGACTAGAAGTAACCCGTGAAGAGACTCAACAAGTTAAAAAGCCTTGCAAACGTCCAATTCAACCTCTCTTGGACATGTATCTGGGCCAACAAGTGGTATGAGAGCAAGTTAAACCGTTAAAGTATCTAACTATTTTTGATGTCTATGGCAGGAATAAATACCACTATTGCACTTTTGAGGAAGGTTAATCCACAAATAGGCCACTAAGATATTACTTATATTGGAAAACTAGGATGAGATATTACCTAAAAGGTCAAGACTTAGAAATGTGGAATGTTGGTTTGAATGTAGTCAAAATGCCTACTAAGATATTAGATGGTCTAGAGGTTCAAAAACCATTAGATGAACGTAGTCCAAAAGAAAAGAAAATAGAGTTGTTAAATAATAGAGTCGTTAATATACTGTTTTAAGGTCTTCCAAGTGGTGAGTTCAATAGGGTAAGTGCATGTCAAACAACCCAAGAGTTGTGGCAAAGACTTGAAGTAACCAATAAAGGGCTCAATATGTTAAAAAGGCTTGCGACTGTGCAATTCACCCCCTCTTGGACGTTTATCTGGGTCAACAAGTGGTATCAGAGAAAGTTAAACCGTTAAAGTATCTAACAACTTTTGATGTCTATGGCAGGAAAAAATATCACGATCGCACTTTTGATGAAGGTCAGTCCACAAATAGGCCACCTCCCTTTATAGGAAAGAATTACTTATATTGGAAAACTTGGATGAGACATTACCTAAAAGTTCAAGACGTAGAAATGTGGAATGTTGTATTGAATGGAGTCAAAATGCGTACTAAGATTTTTGTATGGTGTAGAGGTTTCAAACCCAATTGATGAATGGAGTCCAAAAGAAAAGAAAGTAGAGTTGTTAATTAATAGAGTCGTTAATATACAGTTTTGAAGGTTTTCCAAGTGGTGAGTTTAATAGGGTAAGTGCGTGTTAAACAACCCAAGAGTTGTGGTGAAGACTTGAAGTAACCAATGAAGAGCTCAAGAAGTTAAAAAGGTTTGCAACCATCCAATTCACCCCTCTTGGACGTGTATCTGGGTCAACAAGTGGTATCAGAGCAAGTTAAACAGTTAAAGTATCTAACTATTATTGATGTCTATGGCAGGAAAAAAACCACGATTGCACTTTTGAGGAACGTCAATCCACAAATAGGCCAGCTCTATTTAATGGAAAGAATTACTTATATTGGAAAACTAGGATGAGATATTTCCAAAACGTTCAAGACTGAGAAATGTGGAATGTTGTATTGAATGGAGTGAAAATGCCTACTAAGATATTAGATGGTCTAGATGTTCCAAAACCATTAGATGAATGGAGTGCAAAAGAAAAGATAGTAGAGTTGTTAAATAATACAATCATTAATATACTGTTTTAAGGCCTTCCAAGTGGAGAGTTCAATATGGTAAGTGCATGTCAAACAACCCAAGAGTTGTGGCAACGACTTGAAGTAACAAATGAAGTGCTTAAGAAGTTAAAAAGGCTTGCAACCGTCCAATTCGCCTCCTCTTGGACGTGTATCTGGGTCAACAAGTGGTATCAGAGCAAGTTAAACCGTTAAAGTATCTAACAGCTTTTGATGTCTATGGCAGGAAAAAATACCACGATTGCACCTTTGATGAAGGTCAATACATAAATAGGCCACCGCTCTTTAAAGGAAGGAATTACTTATATTGGAAAACAAGGATGAGATATTACCTAAAAGGTCAAGACTTAGAAATGTGGAATGTTGTATTAAATGGAGTCAAAATGCCTACTAAGATATTAGATGGTCTAGAGGTTCCAAAACAATTAGATGAATGGAGTCCAAAAGGAAGCAAAGTAGAGTTGTTAATTAATAGAGTCGTTAATATACTATTTTAAGGTCTTCCAAGTGGTGAGTTTAATAGGGTAAGTGCACGTCAAACAACCCAAGAGTTGTGGTAAAGACTTGAAGTAACCAATGAAGGGCTCACGAAGTTAAAATGGTTTGCAACCGTCCAATTCACCCCTCTTGGACGTGTATCTGGGTCAACAAGTGGTATCAGAGCAAGTTAAACCGTTAAAGTATGTAACTATTTTTGATGTCTATGGCAGGAAAAAATACCAAAGATTACACTTTTGATAAAGGTCTTTCGACAAATAGGCCACCTCTGTTTAAAGGAAAGAATTACTTATATTGGAAAACTAGGATGTGATATTTCCTAAAAGGTCAAGATGTAGAAATGTGGAATGCTATATTGAATGGAGTCAGAATTCCTACTAAGATTTTTTTGTGGTGTAGTGGTTCCAAAACCAATTGATGAATGAAGTCCAAAATAAAAGAAAATAGAGTTGTTAAATAATAGAGTCGTTAATATAATGTTTTAAGGTCTTCCAAGTGGTGAGTTCAATATGGTAAGTGCATGTCAAACAACCCAAGAGTTCTGGCAAAGACTTGAAGTAACCAATAAGGGGCTCAACAACTTAAAAAGGCTTGCAACTGTCCAATTCACCCCCTCTAGGATGTGTATCTAGGTCAATAAGTGGTAAAAGAGCAAGTTAACCTGTTTATGTACCTAATTATTTTTGATGTCTATGGTAAGAAAAAATAGCACGATTGCGCTTTTGAGGAAGGTCAATCGACAAATAGCCCACCTCTCTTTTATGGAAAGAATTTCTTTTATTGGAAACTAGGTTGAGATATTACCTAAAAGGTCAAGACTTAGAAATGTGGAATGTCGTATTAAATAGAGTCAAAAGGCCTACTGAGATATTAGATGCTCTAGACGTTCCAAAACCATTATATGAATGGAGTCCAAAGGGAAAGAAAATAGAGTTGTTAACTAATAGAGTCGTTAATATAATGTTTTAAGGTCTTCCAGGTGGAGTGTTCAATATGGTAAGTGCATGTCAAACAACCCAAGAGTTGTAGTAAAGACATGAAGTGACAAATGAAGGGCTCAAGAAGTTAAAAAGGCTTGCAACAGTCCAATTCACCCCTCTTGGACGTGTATCTGGGTCAACAAGTGGTATGAGAGCAAGTTAAACTGTTAAAGTATCTAACAACTTTTAATGTCTATGGCAGGAAAAAATACCACGATTGCACTTTTGATGAATGTCAATCCACAAATAGGCCACCACTCTTTAAAGGAAAGAATTACTTATATTGGAAAACGAAGATAAGATATTACCTCAAAGGTCAAGACGTACAAATGTGGAATGTTGTATTGGAATGGAGTCAAAATGCCTACTAAGATTTTAGTATGGTCTAGAGGTTCCAAAACCAATTGATGAATGAAGTCCAAAAGAAAAGAAAATAGAGTTGTTAAATAATAGAGTCGTTAATATAATGTTTTAAGGTCTTCCTAGTGGTGAGTTCAATCTGGTAAGTCCATGTCAAACAACCCAAGAGTTGTGGCAAGGACTTGAAGTAACCAATAAGGGGCTCAACAAGTTAAAAAGGCTTGAAACTGTCCAATTCAACCCCTCTTGGACGTGTATCTACGTCAACAAGTGGTATCAGAGCAAGTTAACCTGTTTATGTCTCTAATTATTTTTGATGTCTATGGCGGGAAAAAATACCACGACTGCACCTTTGAGGAAGGTCAATCGACAAATAGGCCACCTCCCTTTAATGGAAAGAATTACTTTTATTGAAAAACTAGGATGAGATTTTACCTAAAAGGTCAAGACTTAAAAATGTGGAATGTTGTATTGAATGGAGTCAAAATGCCTACTGAGATATTAGATGGTCTAGACGTTCCAAAACCATTATATGAATGGAGTCCAAAATAAAAGAAAGTAGAGTTGTTAAATAATAGAGTCGTTAATATAATGTTTTAAGGTCTTCCAGGTGGAGAGTTCAATATGGTAAGTGCAGGTCAAACAACCCAACAGTTGTGGTAAAGACTCCAAGTAACAAATGAAGGGCTCAAGAAGTTAAAAATGCATGCAACCGTCCAATTCACCCCTCTTGGACGTGTATCTGGGTCAACAAGTGGTGTAAGAGAAAGTTAAACCATTAAAGTACATAACAAGTTTTGATGCCTATGGCAGGAAAAAATACCACGATTGCACTTTTGATGAATGTCTATCCACAAATAGGCCACCAATCTTTAAAGGATAGAATTACTTATATTCGAAAACTAGGATGAGATATTACCTAAAAGGTCAAGACGTAGAAATTTGGAATGTTGTATTGAATGGAGTCAAAATGCTTACTAAGATATTAGTATGGTCTAGAGGTTCCAAAACCAATTGATGAATAGAGTCCAAAAGAAAAGAAAGTGGAGTTGTTAAATAATATAGTCGGTAATATACTATTTTTAGGTCTTCCAAGTGGTGAGTTCAATAGGGTAAGTGCATGTCAAACAACCCAAGAGTTGTGGCAAGGACTTGAAGTAACCAATGAAAGGCTCAACAAGTTAAAAAGGCTTGCAACCGTTGAATTCACCCCCTCTTGGATGTGTATCTGGTTCAACAAGTGGCATCAGAGCAAGTTAAACCGTTAAAGTATCTAACTATTTTTGATGTCCATGGCAGGAATAAATACCACGATTGCACTTTTGAGGAAGGTTAATCCACAAATAGGCCACCTCTCTTTAAGGGAAAGGATTACTTATATTGGAAAACTAGGATTAGATATTACCTAAAAGGTCAAGACTTAGAAATGTGGAATGTTGGTTTGAATGTAGTCAAAATGCCTACTAACATATTAGATGGTCTAGAGGTTCAAAAACCATTAGATGAATGGAGTCCAAAAGATAAGAAAGTAGAGTTGTTAAATAATAGAGTCGTTAATATACTTTTTTGTGGTCTTCCAAGTGGTGAGTTCAATAAGGTAAGTGAATGTCAAATAACCCAAGAGTTATGGCAAAGACTTGAAGTAACCCATGAAGAGACTCAAAAAGTTAAAAAGGCTTTCTAACGTCCAATTCACCCTTTCTTGGACGTGTATCTGTGCCGACAAGAAGTATCAGAGCAAGTTAAACCGTTAAGGTATCTAACAATCTTTGGTGTCTATGGCAGGAAAAAATACCAAAGATTACACTTTTGATGAAGGTCTTTCGACAAATAGGCCACCTCTCTTTAAAGGAAAGAATTACTTATAATGGAAAACTAGGATGAGATATTACCTAAAAGGTCAAGACATAGAAATGTGGAATGTTGTATTGAATGGAGTCAAAATGCCTACTAAGATATTAGTATGGTCTAGAGGTTCCAAAACCAATTGATGAATAGAGTCCAAAAGAAAAGAAAGTGGAGTTGTTAAATAATATAGTCGGTAATATACTATTTTTAGGTCTTCCAAGTGGTGAGTTCAACAGGGTAAGTGCATGTCAAACAACCCAAGAGTTGTGGCAAGGACTTGAAGTAACCAATGAAGGGCTCAACAAGTTAAAAAGGCTTGCAACCGTTGAATTCACCCCCTCTTGGATGTGTATCTGGTTCAACAAGTGGTATCCGAGCAAGTTAAACCGTTAAAGTATCTAACTATTTTTGATGTCTATGGCAGGAATAAATACCACTATTGCACTTTTGAGGATGGTTCATCCACGAATTGGCCACCTCTCTTTAATGGAGAAAATTACTTATATTGGAAAACTAGGATGAGATATTATCTAAAAGGTCAAGACTTAGAAATGTGGAATGTTGTATTAAATGGAGTCAAAATGCCTACTAAGATATTAGATGGTCAAGAGGTTCCAAAACCATTAGATGAATGGAGTCCAAAAGAAAAGAAAGTAGAGTTGTTCAATAATAGAGTCGTTAATATACTGTTTTGTGGTCTTCCAAGTGGTGAGTTCAATAGGGTAAGTGAATGTCAAAAAACCCAAGAGATCTAAGAAACACTTGAAGTAACCCATGAAGAGACTCAACAAGTTAAAATGGCTTGCAAACGTCATATTCACCCCCTCTTGGACGTGTATCAGTGCCAACAAGTGGTATCAGAGCAAGTTAAACCGTTAAGGTATCTAACAATCTTTGATGTCTATGGCTGGAAAAAATACCAAAGATTGCACTTTGATGAAGGTCTATCGACAAATAGGCCACCTCTCTTTAAAGGAAAGAATTACTTATATTGAAAAACAAGGATGAGATATTACCTGAAAGGTCAAGTCTTAGAAATTTGGAATGTTGTATTAAATGGAGTCAAAATGCCTACTATGATATTAGTATGGTCTAAAGGTTCCAAAACCAATTGATGAATGGAGTCCAAAAGGAAAGGAAGTAGAGTTGTTAAATAATAGAGTCGTTAAAATACTGTTTTAAGGTCTTCCAAGTGGTGAGTTCAATAGGGTAAGTGCATGTCAAACGACTCAAGAGTTGTGGCAAAGACTTGAAGTAACAAATGAAGGGCTCAAGAAGTTAAAAAGGTTTTCAACCGTTTAATTCACCCCCTCTTGGACGTGTATGTGGTTCAACAAGTGGTCTCAGAGCAAGTTAAACCGTTAAAATATCTAACTATTTTTGATGTTCATGGCAGGAATAAATACCACGATTGCACTTTTGAGGAAGGTCAATCGACAAATAGACCACCTCTCTTTAATGGAAAGAATTACTTATATTGGAAAACTAGGTTGAGATATTACCTAAAAGGAAAGACTGAGAAATGTGGAATGTTGTATTGAATGGAGTCAAAATGGCTACTAAGATAATAGATGGTCTAGAGGTTCCAAAACAATTAGATGAATTGAGTCCAAAAGAAAAGAAAGTAGAGTTGTTAAATAATAGAGTCGTTAATATACTGTTTTGTGGTCTTCCAAGTAGTGAGTTCAATAGGGTAAGTGAATGTCAAACAACCCAAGAGTTGTGGCAAAGACTTGAAGTAACCCATGAAGAGACTCAACAAGTTAAAATGGCTTGCAAACGCCCAATTCAACCTCTCTTGGACGTGTATCTATGCCAACAAGTGGTATCAGAGCAAGTTAAACCGTTAAGGTATCTAACAATCTTTGATGTCTATGGTAGGAAAAATTACCAAAGATTGCAGTTTGATGAAGGTCTATCGACAAATAGCCACCTCTATTTAAAGGAAAGAATTACTTATATTGAAAACTAGGATGAGATATTACATAAAAGGTCAAGACGTAAAAATGTGGAATGTTGTATTGAATGGAGTCAAAATGCCTACTAAGATATTAGTATGGTCTAGAGGTTTTAAAACCAATTGATGAATGGAGTCCAAAAGAAAAGAAAGTAGAGTTGTTAAATAATAGAGTCGTTAATATACTATTTTATGGTCATCCAAGTGGAGATTTCAATATGGTAAGTGCATGTCAAAGAACTCAAGAGTTGTGGCAAAGACTTGAAGTAACCAATGAAGGGCTCAAAAAGTTAAAAAGTCTTGCAACCGTCCAATTCACCCCCTGTTGGACGTGTATCTGGGCCAACAAGTGGTATCAGAGCAAGTTAAACCGCTAAAGTATCAAACAACTTTTGATGTCTATGGCAGGAAAAAATACCACGATTGCACTTTTTATAAAGGTCAATCCACAAATTGGCCACCTCTGTTTAAGGGAAAGAATTACTTCTAGTGGAAAAGTAAGATGAGATATTACCTAAAAGGTCAAGACGTAGAAATGTGGAATGTTGTTTTGAACGGAGTCAAAATGCCTATTAAGATATTAGTATGGTCTAGAGGTTCCAAAACCAATTGATGAATAGAGTCCAAAAGAAAAGAAAGTAGAGTTGTTAAATAATAGAGTCGGTAATATACTATTTTTAGGTCTTCCAAGTGGTGAGTTCAATAGGGTAAGTGCATGTCAAACAACCCAAGAGTTGGGGCAAGGACTTGAAGTAACCAATGAAGGGCTCAAAAAGTTAAAAAGTCTTGCAACCGTCCAATTCACCCCCTCTTAGACGTGTATCTTGGTCAACAAGTGGTATGAGAGCAAGTTAAACCGCTAAAGTATCTAACAACTTTTGATGTCTATGGCAGGAAAAAATACCACGATTGCACTTTTTATAAAGGTCAATCCACAAATGGGCCACCTCTCTTTATGGGAAAGAATTACTTCTAGTGGAAAAGTAAGATGAGATATTACCTAAAAGGTCAAGACGTAGAAATGTGAAATGTTGTATTGAATGGAGTCAAAAAGAAAAGAAAGTAAAGTTGTTAAATAATAGAGTCGTTAATATACTGTTTTTACCCTTCCAAGTGGTGAGTTCAACAAGTGGTATCCGAGCAAGTTACACCGTTAAAGTATCTAACTATTTTTGAGGTCTACGGCAGGAATAAATACCACGATTGCACTTTTGAGGATGGTTAATCCACGAATTGGCCACCTCTCTTTAATGGAGAAAATTACTTATATTGGAAAACTAGGATGAGATATTATCTAAAAGGTCAAGACTTAGAAATGTGGAATGTTGTATTAAATGGAGTCAAAATGCCTACTAAGATATTAGATGGTCAAGAGGTTCCAAAACCATTAGATGAATGGAGTCCAAAAGAAAAGAAAGTAGAGTTGTTAAATAATAGAGTCGTTAATATACTGTTTTGCGGTCTTCCAAGTGGTGAGTTCAATAGGGTAAGTGAATGTCAAACAACCCAAGAGATCGAGGAAATACTTGAAGTAACCCATGAAGAGACTCAACAAGTTAAAATGGCTTGCAAACGTCATATTCACCCCCTCTTGGACGTGTATCAGTGCCAACAAGTGGTATCAGAGCAAGTTAAACCGTTAAGGTATCTAACAATCTTTGATGTCTATGGCTGTAAAAAATACCAAAGATTGCACTTTGATGAAGGTCTATCGACAAATAGGCCACCTCTCTTTAAAGGAAAGAATTACTTATATTGAAAAACAAGGATGGGATATTACCTGAAAGGTCAAGTCTTAGAAATTTGGAATGTTGTATTAAATGCAGTCAAAATGCCTACTATGATATTAGTATGTTCTAAAGGTTCCAAAACCAATTGATGAATGGAGTCCAAAAGAAAAGGAAGTAGAGTTGTTAAATAATAGAGTCGTTAAAATACTGTTTTAAGGTCTTCCAAGTAGTGAGTTCAATAGGGTAAGTGCATGTCAAACGACTCAAGAGTTGTGGCAAAGACTTGAAGTAACAAATGAAGGGCTCAAGAAGTTAAAAAGGTTTTCAACCGTTTAATTCACCCCCTCTTGGACGTGTATGTGGTTCAACAAGTGGTATCAGAGCAAGTTAAACCGTTAAAGTATCTAACAACTTTTGATGTCTATGGCAGGAAAAAATACCTCGATTGCACTTTTGATGAAGGTCAATCCACAAATAGGCCACCTCTCTTTAAAGGAAAGAATTACTTATATTGGAAAACTAGGATGAGATATTACTTAAAAGGTCAAGACGTACAAATGTTGAATATTGTATTGAATGGAGTAAAAATGCCTACTAAGATTTTAGTATGGTCTTGAGGTTCCAAATCCAATTGACGAATGGAGTCCAAAAGAAAAAAAAGTAGAGTTGTTAAATAATAGAGTCGTTAATATACTGTTTTAAGGTCTTCCAAGTGGTGAGTTCAATAGGGTAATTGCATGTCAAACAACCCAAGAGTTGTGGCAAAGACTTGAAGTAACCCATGAAGAGACTCAACAAGTTAAAAAGGCTTGCAAACGTCGAATTCATCCTCTCTTGGACGTGTATTTGCGCGAACAAGTGGAATCAGAGCAAGTTAAACTATTAGGGTATCTAACAATCTTTGATGTCTATGGGAGGAAAAAATACCAAAGATTGCACTTTTGTTGAAGGTCTATCGACAAATAGGCCACCTTTCTTTAACGGAAAAAATTACTTATACTGAAAAAGAAGGATGAGATATTACCTAAAAGGTCAAGACTTAGAAATGTGGAACGTTGTATTGAACGGAGTCAAAATGCCTACTAAGATATTAGATGGGCTAGAGGTTCCAAAACCGTTAGATGAATGGAGTCGAAAAGAAAAGAAAGTAGAGTTATTAAATAATAGAGTTGTTAATATATTTTTTTGTGGTCTTCCAAGTGGTGAGTTCAATAGGGTAAGTGAATGTCAAACAACCCAAGAGTTGTGGCAAAGACTTTAAGTAACCCATGAAGAGACTCAACAAGTTAAAATGGCTTCCAAACGTCCAATTCACCCTCTCTTGGACGGGTATCTGTGCCAACAAGTGGTATCAGAGCAAGTTAAGCCGTTAAGGTATCTAACAATCTTTGATGTCTATGGCAGGATAAAATACCAAAGATTGCGCTCTGATGTAGGTCTATCGACAAAAAGGCCACCTCTCTTTAAAGGCAGGAATTACTTTTATTAAAAAACTATAATGAGATATTACCTAAAAGGTCAAGACGTAGAAATGTGGAATGTTGTATTAAATGGAGTCAAAATGCCTACTAAGATACTAGTGTGGTCTAGAGTTTCCAAAACCAATCGATGAATGGAGTGAAAAAGAAAAGGAAGAAGAGTTGTTAAATAATAGAGTCGTTAATATACTGTTTTAAGGTCTTCCAAGTGGTGAGTTGAATAGGGTAATTGTATGTCAAACAACCCAAGAGTTGTGGCAATGAATTGAAGTAACCAATAAAGGGCTCAAAAAGTTAAAAAGTCTTGCAACCGTCCAACTCACCCCCTCTTGGACGTGTATCTGGGTCAACAAGTGGTATCTGAGCAAGTTAAACCGTTAAAGTATCTAACAACATTTGATGTCTATGGCAAGAAAAAAATACCACGATTGCACTTTTGAGGAAGGTCAATCCACAAATAGGCCACCTCTCTTTAATGGAAAGGATTACTTATATTGGAAAACTTGGATTAGATACTACCTAAAAGGTCAAGACTTAGAAATGTGGAATGTTGTATTGAATGCTCTCAAAATGCCTACTAAGATATTAGATGGTCTAGAGGTTCCAAAACCATTAGATGAATGGAGTCCAAAAGAAAAGAATGTAGTGTTGTTAAATAACAGAGTCATTAATATACTGTTTTAAGGTCTTCCAAGTGGCGAGTTCAATATGATAAGTGCGTGTCGTACACCCCAAGAGTTGTGGCAAAGACTTGAAGAAACACGTGAAGAGACTCAACAAGTTAAAAAGGCTTGCAAACGTCCTATTCACTCTCTTTTGGACGTGTATCTGTGCCAACAAGTGCTATCAGATCAAGTTAAACCGTTAGGGTATCTAACAATCTTTGTTTTCAATGGTAGGAAAAAATACCAAAGATTGCACTTTTGTTGAAAGTCTATCGACAAATAGGCCACCTTTCTTTAAAAGAAAAAATTACTTGTTCTGGAAAACTAGGATGATATATTACCTAAAAAGTCAAGATTTAGAAATGTGGAATGTTGTATTGAATGGAGTCAAAATGCCTACTAAGATTTTAGTATGGTCTAGAGGTTCCAAAACCAATTGATGAATGGAGTCCAAAAGAAAAGAAAGTAGAGTTGTTAAATAATAGAGTCGTTAATATACTTTTTTAAGGTCTTCCAAGTGGAGAGTTGAATAGGGTAATTGCATGTCAAACAACCCAAGAGTTGTGGCAATGAATTGAAGTAACCAATGAAGGGCTCAAAAAGTTAAAAAGTCTTGCAACCGTCCAACTCACCCCCTCTTGGACGTGTATCTGGGTCAACAAGTGGTATCTGAGCAAGTTAAACCGTTAAAGTATCTAACAACATTTGATGTCTATGGCAAGAAAAAATACCACGATTGCACTTTTGTGGAAGGTCAATCCACAAATAGGCCACCTCTCTTTAATGGAAAGGATTACTTATATTGGAAAACTTGGATTAGATACTACCTAAAAGGTCAAGACTTAGAAATGTGGAATGTTGTATTGAATGCTCTCAAAATGCCTACTAAGATATTAGATGGTCTAGAGGTTCCAAAACCATTAGATGAATGGAGTCCAAAAGAAAAGAATGTAGTGTTGTTAAATAACAGAGTCATTAATATACTGTTTTAAGGTCTTCCAAGTGGCGAGTTCAATATGATAAGTGCATGTCGTACACCCCAAGAGTTGTGGCAAAGACTTGAAGAAACACGTGAAGAGACTCAACAAGTTAAAAAGGCTTGCAAACGTCCTATTCTCTCTCTTTTGGACGTGTATCTGTGCCAACAAGTGGTATCAGATCAAGTTAAACCGTTAGGGTATCTAACAATCTTTGTTTTCAATGGTAGGAAAAAATACCAAAGATTGCACTTTTGTTGAAAGTCTATCGACAAATAGGCCACCTTTCTTTAAAAGAAAAAATTACTTGTTCTGGAAAACTAGGATGAGATATTACCTAAAAAGTCAAGACTTAGAAATGTGGAATGTTGTATTGAATGGAGTCAAAATGCCTACTAAGATTTTAGTATGGTCTAGAGGTTCCAAAACCAATTGATGAATGGAGTCCAAAAGAAAAGAAAGTAGAGTTGTTAAATAATAGAGTCGTTAATATACTTTTTTAAGGTCTTCCAAGTGGAGAGTTGAATAGGGTAATTGCATGTCAAACAACCCAAGAGTTGTGGCAATGAATTGAAGTAACCAATGAAGGGCTCAAAAAGTTAAAAAGTCTTGCAACCGTCCAACTCACCCCCTCTTGGACGTGTATCTGGGTCAACAAGTGGTATCTGAGCAAGTTAAACCGTTAAAGTATCTAACAACATTTGATGTCTATGGCAAGAAAAAATACCACGGTTGCACTTTTGAGGAAGGTCAATCCACAAATAGGCCACCTCTCTTTAATGGAAAGGATTACTTATATTGGAAAACTTGGATTAGATACTACCTAAAAGGGCAAGACTTAGAAATGTGGAATGTTGTATTGAATGCTCTCAAAATGCCTACTAAGATATTAGATGGTCTAGAGGTTCCAAAACCATTAGATGAATGGAGTCCAAAAGAAAAGAATGTAGTGTTGTTAAATAACAGAGTCATTAATATACTGTTTTAAGGTCTTCCAAGTGGCGAGTTCAATATGATAAGTGCATGTCGTACACCCCAAGAGTTGTGGCAAAGACTTGAAGAAACACGTGAAGAGACTCAACAAGTTAAAAAGGCTTGCAAACGTCCTATTCACTCTCTTTTGGACGTGTATCTGTGCCAACAAGTGGTATCAGATCAAGTTAAACCGTTAGGGTATCTAACAATCTTTGTTTTCAATGGTAGGAAAAAATACCAAAGATTGCACTTTTGTTGAAAGTCTATCGACAAATAGGCCACCTTTCTTTAAAAGAAAAAATTACTTGTTCTGGAAAACTAGGATGAGATATTACCTAAAATGTCAAGACTTAGAAATGTGGAATGTTATATTGAATGGAGTCAAAATGCCTACTAAGATTTTGGTATGGTCTAGAGGTTCCAAAACCAATTGATGAATGGAGTCCAAAAGAAAAGAAAGTAGAGTTGTTACATTATAGAGTCGTTAATATACTTTTTTAAGGTCTTCCAAGTGGAGAGTTCAATATGGTAAGTGCACGTCAAACAACCCAAGAGTTGTGGCTAGGACTTGAAGTAACCAATGAAGGTTTCAACAAGTTATAAAGGCTTGCAACCGTCCAATTCACCCCCTCTTGGACGTGTATCTGGGTCAACAAGTGGTATCAGAGTAAGTTAAACCGTTTAAATATCTAACAATTTTTGATGTCTATGGAAGGAAAAAATACCACGATTGCACTTTTCAGGAAGGTCAATCCGCAAACTGGCCACCTCTCTTTAATGGAAAGAATTACTTATATTGGAAAACTAGGATGAGATATTACCTAAAAGGTCAAGACTTAGAAATGTGGAATTTTGTATTGAATGGTGTCAAAATGCCTACAAAGATATTAGATGGTCTAGAGGTTCCAAAACCATTAGATGAATGGAGTCCAAAAGAAAAGAAAGTAGTGTTGTTAAATAACAGAGTCGTTAATATACTGTTTTAAGGTCTTCCAAGTGGCGAGTTCAATATGGTAAGTGCATGTCGTACAACCCAAGAGTTGTGGCGAAGACTTGAAGTAACCCGTGAAAAGACGCAACAAGTTAAAAAGGCTTGCAAACGTCCTATTCACCTTATCTTGGACGTGTATCTGTGCCAACAAGTGGTATCAGATCAAGTTAAACCGTTAGGGTATCTAACAATCTTTGATGTCTATGGTAGGAAAAATACCAAAGATTGCACTTTTGATGAAGGTCTATCGACAAATAGGCCACCTTTTTTTAAAAGACAAAATTACTTGTTCTGGAAAACTAGGATGAGATATTACCTAAAAAGTCAAGACTTAGAAATGTGGAATGTTGTACTGAATGGAGTGAAAATGCCTACTAAGATATTAGATGGGCTAGAGGTTCCAAAACCGTTAACTATATGGAGTCGAAAAGGAAAGAAAGTAGAGTTGTTAAATAATAGAGTCGTTAATATACTGTTTTGTGGTCTGCCAAATGGTAAGTTCAATAGGGTAAGTGCATGTCATACAACCCAAGAGTTGTGGCAAAGACTTGAAGTAACCTGTGAAGATACTCAACATGTTAAAAACCCTTGCAAACGTCCAATTCACCCTCTCTTGGACATGTATCTAAGCCAACAAGTGGTATCAGAGCAAGTTAAACGGTTAAAGTATCTAACAATTTTCGATGTGTATGGCAGGAAAAAATACCAAAGATTGCAGTTTTAATGAAGGTCTGTCGACAAATAGGCCACCTTTCTTTAATGGAAAGAATTACTTATATTAGAAAACTAGGATGAGATATTACCTAAAAGGTCAAGACGTAGAAATGCGGAATGTTGTATTGAATGGAGTCAAAATGCCTACTAAGATTTTAGTATCGTCTAGAGGTTCCAAAACCCTTAGATGAATGGAGTCCAAAAGAAAAGACTGTAGAGTTGTTAAATAATGGAGTCGTTAATATACTCTTTTGTGGTCTTCCAAGTGGTGAGTTCAATAGGGTAAGTGAATGTCAAACAACCCAAGAGTTGTGGTAAAGACTTGAAGTAACCTATGAATAGACTCAACAAGTTAAAAATGGCTTGCAAACGTCCAATTCACCCTCTCCTGGACGTGTATCTGTGCCAACAACTGGTATCAGAGCAAGTTAAACCATTAAGGTATCTAACAATCTTTGATGTCTATGACAGGAAAAAATACCAAAGATTGGACTTTTGATGAGGTCTATCGACAAGTAGGCCACCTCTCTTTAAAGGAAAGAATTTTTGATGAGGTCTATCTAACAATTTTTGATGTCTATGGAAGGAAAAAATACCACGATTGCACTTTTCAGGAAGGTCAATCCGCAAACTGGCCACCTCTCTTTAATGGAAAGAATTACTTATATTGGAAAACTAGGATGAGATATTACCTAAAAGGTCAAGTCTTAGAAATTTGGAATGTTGTATTAAATGGAGTCAAAATGCCTACTATGATATTAGTATGGTCTAAAGGTTCCAAAACCAATTGATGAATGGAGTCCAAAAGAAAAGGAAGTAGAGTTGTTAAATAATAGAGTCGTTAAAATACTGTTTTAAGGTCTTCCAAGTGGTGAGTTCAATAGGGTAAGTGCATGTCAAACGACTCAAGAGTTGTGGCAAAGACTTGAAGTAACAAATGAAGGGCTCAAGAAGTTAAAAAGGCTTGCAACCGTCCAAATCACCCCCTTTTGGACGTGTATCTGGGTCAAGAATTGGTATCAGAGCAAGTTAAACCGTTCAAATATCTAACAATTTTTGATGTCTATGGAAGGAAAAAATACCACGATTGCACTTTTGAGGATGGTCAATCCACAAATAGGCCACCACTCTTTAAAGGAAAGAATTACTTATATTGGAGAACTAGGATGAGATATTACCTAAAAGGTCATGACTTAGAAATGTGGAATGTTGTATTGAATGGAGTCAAAATGCCTACTATGATATTCGATGGTCTAGAGGTTCCAAAACCATTAGATAATAGAGTCGTTAATATACTATTTTATGGTCGTCCAAGTGGAAAGTTCAATAAGGTAAGTGCATGTCAAAAAACCCAAGAGTTGTGGCAAAGACTTGAAGTAAAAAATGAAGGGCTCAAGAAGTTAAAAAGGCTTGCAACCGTGAAATTCACCCGCTCTTGGATGTGTATCTAGGTCAACAAGTGGTATCAGTGCAAGTTAAACCATTAAAGTATCCAACAACTTTTGATGTCTTTGGCAGGAAAGAATACCACGATTGCACGTTTGAGGAAGGTCAATCCACAAATAGGCCACCTCTCTTTAATGGAAAGAACTACTTATATTGGAAAACTAGGATGAGATATTACCTAAAACGTAAAGACTTAGAAATGTGGAATATTGTACTAAATGGAGTCTAAATTCCTACTAAGGTATTTGATGGTCTAGAGGTTCCAAAACCATTAGACGAATGGAGTCCAAAAGAAAAGAAATTAGAGTTGTTAAATAATAGAGTCGTTAATATACTGTTTTAAGGTCTTCCAAGTGGAGAGTTCAATTTGGTAAGTGCATGTCAAACAACCCAAGAGTTGTGGCAAGGACTTGAAGTAACCAATGAAGGGTTCAACAAGTTAAAAAGTCTTGCAACCGTCCAATTCACCCCTTCTTGGACGTGTATCTGGGTCAAGAAAAGGTATCAGAGCAAGTTAAACCGTTTAAATATCAAACAATTTTTGATGTCTATGGAAGGAAAAAATACCACGATTGCACTTTTGAGGATGGTAAATCCACAAATAGGCCACCACTCTTTAAAGGAAAGAATTACTTATATTGGAGAACTAGGATGAGATATTACCTAAAAGGTCAAGACTTAGAAATGTGGAATGTTGTATTGAATGGAGTCAAAATGCCCACTAAGATATTAGATGGTCTAGAGGTTCCAAAAGAAATTGATGAATGGAGTGCAAAAGAAAAGAAAGTAGAGTTGTTAAATAATAGAGTCGTTAATATACTTTTTTAAGATCTTCCAAGTGGAGAGTTCAATATGGTAAGTGCATGTCAAACAACCCAAGAGTTGTGACAAGCACTTGAAGTAACCAATGAAGGGCTCAACAAGTTAAAAAGTCTTGCAACAGTCCAATTCACCCCCTCTTGGACGTGTATCTTGGTCAAGAATTGGTATCAGAGCAAGTTCAACCGTTTAAATCTCTAACAATTTTTGATGTCTATGGAAGGAAAAAATACCACGATTGCACTTTTGAGGAGGGTCAATCCACAAATATGCCACCACTCTTTAAAGGAAAGAATTACTTATATTGGAGAACTAGGTTGAGATATTACCTAAAAGGTCAAGACTTAGAGATTTGGGATGTTGTGTTGAATGGAGTCAAAATGCCTACTAAGATATTAGATGGTCTAGAGGTTCCAAAACCATTAGATGAATGAAGTCCAAAAGTAAAGAAAGTAGAGTTGTTAAATAATAAAGTGGTTAATATACTGTTTTAGGGTCTTCCAAGTGGAGAGTTCAATATGGTAAGGGCATGTCAAATAACCCAAGAGTTGTGGCAACGACTTGAAGTAACCAATGAAGGGCTCAACAAGTTAAAAAGTCTTGCAACCGTCCAATTCACCCCCTCTTGGACGTGTATCTGGGTCAAGAATTGGTATCAGAACAAGTTAAACCGTTTAAATATCTAACAATTTTTGATGTCTATGGAAGGAAAAAATACCACGATTGCACTTTTGAGGATGGTCAATCCACAAATAGGCCACCACTCTTTAAAGGAAAGAATTACTTATATTGGAGAACTTGGATGAGATATTACGTAAAAGGTCAAGACTTAGAAATGTGGAATGTTGTATTGAATGGAGTCAAAATGCCTACTAAGATATTAGATGGTCTAGAGGTTCCAAAACCATTAGATGAATGAAGTCCAAAAGAAAAGAAAGTGGAGTTGTTAAATAATAGAGTCGTTAATATACTGTTTTAAGGTCTTCCAAGTGGAAAGTTGAATATGGTAAGTGCATGTCAAAAAACCCAAGAGTTGTGGCAAAGACTTGAAGTAAAAAAGAAGGGCTCAAGAAGTTAAAAAGGCTTGCAACTGTCCAATTGACCCCCTCTTGGACGTGTATCTGGGTTAGCAAGTAGAGTTACACTGATGCCAAGCGGAAGACCGTAGAGTTCGAGGTGGGTTACCAAGTTTTATTGAAGGTCTCACCTCAGAAGGGCCAAACTAGATTTGGGATAAAAGGCAAGCTCGCTCCGAGATTTATTGGGCCGTTCGAGGTTTTAGAACGAATTGGCCCCGTCGCTTACCGATTAGCCTTGCCACCTCAGTTAGCAGCAGTCCACAATGTCTTTCATGTGTCAATGTTGAGAGTGTACAAGAGTGATTTTGATCACGTCTTAGACTGGAGGAACATTGAACTGAGGCAGGATGGGACTTATGATGAGGAACCTATTCAGATACTTGACCGGAAGGTCCAGAGGTTACGTAACCGCGAGATTCCGATGGTTATGGTAAGATGGCAGTTCCATGGCGAGGAGCAGGTTACTTGGGAGCGTCAGGACTACATGATGGGGCACTTTGCCGAGTTCATGGGCTTAGGTATTTCTTAACCTTAAAACTTCGAGGACGAAGTTCATTCTAAGGTGGGTGTGATGTGACGTCCCGAAAATTATTTCATCTAGCCCATAACCCAATTGCACTTTGCCCAAACTCTATGCGTTGTCTTGATATGTTTGGTGTTTGTTTGATGGTTGTTTAATGTTTGTATAGTTCATGCTTGATAATGTATATAAATATGTGTATCATAAATTGTATATGGGTCATGTTAAATTAAATTATAATTCATATGTTATTATTTATGCATGGGCCCGTTAAACCATGAATTGATATGAGTTAGGATTGATTGAATAAAAAGATAAATGAGAATGAAAATTTGGTGTATTAAATGGATTGGACATTTAAAATACATGGAAGCATGAGATTGGTTAAAGTACATGTGGTTGGTATGGGTAGTATGAGACCAACACATGTGAAGGTTGGTGCATGGAAGTGGACAAGTGTCCTATGCCCTCTTCTCTTCTTCAAGGAAGTGCTAGAATGAGTGGAGGGAATCAAGGAGAGAATCAAGGAGGGAATCAAGGAGGGAATCAAGGAGAGAATCAAGGAGAGAATCAAGGTAGTGCTAAAAAGAGGTGAGTGGAGAGAAAGGAAAAAAAGAAGAGAAAGGAAAGAAGAAGAGAAAGGAGGGAGTTGGAGGAGGAAGATCTCTGCGACGTTTTCATCAAAAAGCTCGATCTTTGCGATATACGGTCAGATTGTGCTCAAAATTTGTTAGCATGTTCGTAGCTTATGGTTATTCATTCTGGTCGGTGGAGATCTTGATCAGAGGTTTCGACTAAGAGATCTAACCTCTCAAAACAAACTTGGTCGGAAAGTCTGGATTTCTCGCGCCGTTTCGCTCAAACTTCTAGATCTCCTTATTCTACCTTTGGATGGATATCAAATTTGGATATGTAGTGTATTCTGGACGGTGAAGATGTTTATGCGTTTAGTATTTTTTGTGATATAGTCATCTGAGTTTGAGTATTTGCAGCAAGAAAGGAGAAATTGTCTAATTAGAGACTTGTTCATGAAATATACTTATCTTTTGGGTCCATCGTTGGATTTGGCTGATATTTGGACAGAAGGTTTGTTTCTTCACATACTTCAATCTGTACAGTTGATTTTGTGATTACATATTTTTGTTGATAGGGTTGCTTGTATTAGTCCTAAATTTAGAATATGAACTTAGACCTTTCCAAATAGCTTGCATGTCAACTATGTTGACCTAGTTGCCATTGTTGATGAACCCATGATGTAAAATCAGTGATATACATGGCTGAACATGGTGACCTAATGTAAATCGGCAATATGGCCTAAGTATGAAAAATTTCATATTTCAGGGCTTTTGATGCTTTTGGCCTAGAATCACTGAATTGATGCAACTTATGTTTAATTATGCATGATTAGGGTTGATTATGCTACTGATTTGGTGGTTGTGACCATATCATGGGTTAGGCCTACTTGTGATCAAGTGACCCAATTTGGGCATGTTTATGCCTAAGGAATTGAAAATCAGTATTTTTGATTAATAGAATGGTTTATGAATGAGAACTATGCATTAGAGGCCTAAGTCATGTGATTTGAGTTGAATGATGGGATTAGATGGAATTTAGGCCTATTGTTTATATGTGGGCTGATTTAGGGTTGATGTGTAATGCCTCTGTGATTGAGCATAGAAATTGATGTATGGTAGGATATTGATGTATGTTTCAGGATCTTGATTGGGCTGATTCGGTTTGGTGGTCGTGTGTGGTTAAATACTCTCGCGAGGCTTGGTTGTGAGTAGACTTCATTTATGATTATATCTTTTATGTCATCATATCACTTATATATATTGTACGTTGAAAGCATGAATGTGTTCTAATGTTTTGAATGATGCATTGATTTGAGAAAACCTTATGACTTTGGTTGGGCCCATCTATCTGGCTAATAGGGGGATTTAACATTGTCATAGGAGGGTTTTAGGAAAGGAAATGATTGGGGTCAACGGTACGGTGAAATAGACGTGCACTAGTAACCCCAAATAAAACATGATTTGGATCAACGGTACGGTGAAATAAAAGTGCACTAGTAACCCAATGCATGTGGAATGTGGATCCAAATTGATAAGCTTTTACTTGCATCGAACTTATTATAAATGCTTGATATCTATATGTTATGAGCTTTTAATCATGCTACACATTGACATGCATACATGATATTTATTGATGAGTATTGATAGCATATTTGAATTCTATTCACTGGGCACCGTTGGCTCACCCTCATTTTCCTCTTTCAGGTCCTTCTGTCCCGAATAAGGGCAAAGGAGTAGTTATATCTTGAGGGCCTTGCCTGCGAGAGAATCCATGGCCTCGATGTGAGTTGAGAGGCATTTTGATTGAACTGTGTTTTAAATTATGAAGTATTATATTTTGGATTATGTAATTATAACACTTACCACATTGTGGTATGGGTGAGTTGGGACTTGTTAGATAGACCATGTGGGCATATGACGATTTTTATTTGTACCCACAATTTTGGACTTTATGTGTATGTCAATTTTAATGGACTGTAGGGATTATGATTTTATTTGTGGTTCATTTTTATGGATTATCTCTTTTCTTTGTTGATGAATACGGTGGGTAGTTTTGTTTAGTACCTTTTGATATTATGTCATTGTTTGAGAAAAGGCTCGTAGGGTCTCAACCACCTCACAGGAGTTGAGGAGTGGTCAGAGATGCCTACGCCGGGCATCCCTCCCCGGCATTCCACACGCCATTCCTTGCGGGGTTGGTGGTCCGGGGTGCGGGGTCGCCACAAGTTCAATATGGTAAGTGCATGTCAAACAACCCAAGAGTCGTGGCAAGGACTTGAAGTAACCAATGAAGGGCTCAACAAGTTAAACAGGCTAGCAACCGTCTAATTCACCCCCTCTTGGACGTGTATCTGGGTCAAGAATTGCTATCAGAGCAAGTTAGACCGTTCAAATATCTAACAATTTTTGATGTCTATGGAAGGAAAAAATACCACGATTGCACTTTTGAGGATGGTCAATCCACAAATAGGCCACCACTCTTTAAAGGAAAGAATTACTTATATTGGAGAACTAGGATGGGAAATTACCTAAATGGTCAAGACTTAGAAATGTGGAATGTTGTATTGAATGGAGTCAAAATGCCTACTAAGATATTAGATGGTCTAGAGGTTCCAAAACCATTAGATGAATGAAGTCCAAAAGAAAAGAAAGTAGAGTTGTTAAATAATAGAGTCGTTAATATACTGTATTAAGGTCTTCCAAGTGGAAAGTTCAATAAGGTAAGTGCATGTCAAAAAACCCAAGAGTTGTGGCAAAGACTTGAAGTAAAAAATGAAAGGCTCAAGAAGTTAAAAAGGCTTGCAACCGTCCAATTGACACCCTCTTGGATGTGTATCTGGGTCAACAAGTGGTATCAGTGCAGGTTAAACCGTTAAAGTATCCAACAACTTTTGATGTCTTTGGCAGGAAAAAATTCCACGATTGCACGTTTGAGGAAGGTCAATCCACAAATAGGCCACCTCTTTTTAATGGAAAGAATTACTTATATTGGAAAACTAGGATGAGATATTACCTAAAAGGTGAAGACTTAGAAATGTGGAATTTTGTACTGAATGGAGTCAAAATTCCTTCTAAGGTATTTGATGGTCTAGAGGTTCCAAAACCATTAGACGAATGGAGTCCAAAAGAAAAGAAAGTAGAGTTGTTAAATAATAGAGTCGTTAATATACTGTTTTAAGGTCTTCCAAGTGGAGAATTCAATTTGGTAAGTGCATGTCAAACAACCCAAGAGTTGTGGCAAGGACTTGAAGTAACCATTGAAGGGCTCAACAAGTTAAAAAGGCTTGCAACAGTCCAATTCACCCCCTCTTGGACGTGTATCTGGGTCAAGAATTGGTATCAGAGCAAGTTAAACCGTTTAAATATCCAACAATTTTTGATGTCTATGGAAGGAAAAAATACCACGATTGCACTTTTGAGGATGGTCAATCCACAAATAGGCCACCACTCTTTAAAGGAAAAAATTACTTTTATTGGAGGACTACGATGAGATAGTACCTAAAAGGTCAAGACTTAGAAATGTGGAATGTTGTATTGAATGGAGTCAAACTGCCTACTAAGATATTAGATGGTCTAGAGGTTCCAAAAGAAATTGATGAATGGAGTCCAAAAGAAAAGAAAGTAGAGTTGTTAAATAATAGAGTCGTTAATATACTTTTTTAAGATCTTCCAAGTGGAGAGTTCAATATGGTAAGTGCATGTCAACCAACCCAAGAGTTGTGGCAAGGACTTGAAGTAACCAATGAAGGGTTCAACAAGTTAAAAAGGCTTGCAACAGTCCAATTGACCCCCTCTTGGACGTGTATCTTGGTCAAGAATTGGTATCAGAGCAAGTTAGACAGTTTAAATATCTAACAATTTTGGATGTCTACGGAAGGAAAAAATACCACGATTGCACTTTGAGGATGGTCAATCCACAAATAGGCCACCACTCTTTAAAGGAAAGAATTACTTATATTGCCGAACTAGGTTGAGATATTACCTAAAAGGTCAAGACTTAGAAATGTGGAATTTTGTATTGAATGGAGTCAAAATGCCTACTAAGATTTTAGATGGTCTAGAGGTTCCAAAACCATTATGAATGAAGTCCAAAAGAAAAGAAAGTAAAGTTGTTGAATAATATAGTGGTTAATATACTGTTTTAACGCCTTCCAAGTGGAGAGTTCAATTTGGTAAGTGCATGTCAAACAACCCAAGAGTTGTGGCAAAGACTTGAAGTAACCCAAGAAGAGACACAACAAGTTAAAAAGGCGTGCAAACGTCCAATTCACCCTCTTTTGGACGTGTATCTGTGCCAACAAGTGGTATCAGGGCAAGTTAAACCGTTAGGGTATCTAACAATCTTTGATGTCTATGGAAGAAAAAAATACCAAAGATTGCACTTTTGAAGAAGTTCTATCAAAAAATAGGCCACCTCTCTTTAAAGGAAAAAATTAGTTATATTGGAAAACTAGGATGAGATTCTACCTAAAAGGCCAAGACTTAGAAATGTGGAATGTTGTATTGAATGGAGTCAAAATGCCTGCAAAGATATTAGATGGGCTAGAGGTTCCAAAACTGTTAGATGAATGGAGTCCAAAAGAAAAGAAAGTAGAGTTGTTAAATAATAATGTCGTTAATATACTGTTTTAAGGTCATCCAAGTGGCGAGCTCGATATGGTAAGTGCATGTCAAACAACCGAAGAGTTGTGGCAAAGACTTGAAGTAACCCATGAAGAGACACAACAAGTTAAAAAGGCTTGCAAACGTCCAATTCACCCTCTCTTGGACGTGTATCTGTGCGAAGAAGTGGTATTAGAGCAAGTTAAACCGTTAGGATACCTAACAATCTTTGATGTTTATGGCAGAAAAAAATACCAAAGATTGCACTTTTGAAGAAGGTCTATTGAAAAATAGGCCACCTCTCTTTAAAGGAAAAAATTAGTTATATTGGAAAACTAGGATGAGATTCTACCTAAAAGGCCAAGACCTAGAAATGTGGAATGTTGTATTGAATGGAGTCAAAATGCCTACAAAGCTATTAGATGGTCTAGAGGTTCCAAAACCATTAGATGAATGAAGTCCAAAAGAAAAGAAAGTAGAGTTGTTAAAAAAGCTTTCAACCGTCCAATTCACCCCCTCTTGGACGTGTATCTGGGTCAATAATTGGTATCAGAGCAAGCTAAACCATTTAAATATCTAACAATTTTTGATGTCTATGGAAGGAAAAAATACCACGATTGCACTTTTGAGGATGGTCAATCCACAAATAGGCCACCACTCTTTAAAGGAAAGAATTACTTATATTGGAGAACTAGGATGAGATATTACCTAAAAGGTCAGGACTTAGAAATGTGGAATGTTGTATTGAATGGAGTCAAAATGCCTACTAAGATATTAGATGGTCTAGAGGTTCCAAAAGAAATTGATGAATGGAATCCAAAAGAAAAGAAAGTAGAGTTGTTAAATAATAGAGTCGTTAATATACTTTTTTAAGATCTTCCAAGTGAAGAGTTCAATATGGTAAGTGCATGTCAAACAACCCAAGAGTTGTGGCAAAGACTTGAAGTAAAAAGTGAAGGGCTCAAGAAGTTCAAAAGGCTTGCAACCGTCCAATTGACCCCCTCTTGGATGTGTTTCTGGGTCAACAAGTGGTATCAGTGCAAGTTAAACCGTTAAAGTATCCAACAACTTTTGATGACTTTGGCAGGAAAAAATACCACGATTGCACGTTTGAGGAAGGTCAATCCACAAATAGGCCACCTCTCTTTAATGGAAAGAATTACTTATATTGGAAACTAGGATGAGATATTACCTAAAAGGTGAAGACTTAGAAATGTGGAATTTTGTACTGAATGGAGTCAAAATTCCTTCTAAGGTATTAGATGGTCTAGAGGTTCCAAAACCATTAGACGAATGGAGTCCAAAAGAAAAAAAAGTAGAGTTGTTAAATAATAGAGTCGTTAATATACTGTTTTAAGGTCTTCCAAGTAGAGAGTTCAATTTGGTAAGTGCATGTCAAAGAACCCAAGAGTTGTGGCAAGGACTTGAAGTAACCAATGAAGGGCTCAACAAGTTAAAAAGGCTTGCAACCGTCCAATTCACCCCCTCTTGGACGTGTATCTGGGTCAAGAATTGGTATCAGAGCAAGTTAAACTGTTTAAATATGTAACAAATTTTGATGTCTATGGAAGGAAAAAATACCACGATTGCACTTTTGAGGATGGTCAATCCACAAATAGGCCACCACTCTGTAAAGGAAATAATTACTTATATTGGAGAACTAGGATGAGATATTACCTAAAAAGTCAAGACTTAAAAATGTGGAATGTTGTATTGAATGGAGTCAAAATGCCTACTAAGATATTAGATGGTCTAGAGGTTCCAAAAGAAATTGATAAATGGAGTCCAAAAGAAAAGAAAGTACAGTTATTAAATATAGAGTAGTTAATATACTTTTTTAAGATCTTCCAAGTGGAGAGTTCAATATGGTAAGTGCATGTCAAACAACCCAGGAGTTGTGGCGAAGACTTGAAGTAACCCATGAAGAGACACAACAAGTTAAAAAGGCTTGCAAACGTCCAATTCACCCTCTCTTGGACGTGTATCTGTACGAACAAGTGGTATCAGAGCAAGTTAAACCGTTAGGGTATCTAACAATCTTTGATGTTTATGGCTGAAAAAAATACCAAAGATTGCACTTTTGAAGAAGGTCTATTGAAAAATAGGCCACCTCTCTTTAAAGGAAAAAAATAGTTATATTGGAAAACTAGGATGAGATTATACCTAAAAGGCCAAGACCTAGAAATGTGGAATGTTGTATTGAATGGAGTCAAAATGCCTACCAAGATATTAGATGGTCTAGAGGTTCCAAAACCATTAGCTGAATGGCGTCCAAAAGAAAAGAAAATAGAGTTGTTAAATAATAGAGTCGTTAATATACTGTTTTGTGATCTTCCTAGTGGTGAGTTCAATGGGGTAAGTGCTTGTCAAACAATGCAAGAGTTGTCGCAAAGACTTGAAGTAACCCATGAAGAGACTCAACATGTTAAAACGGGTTGAAAACGTCCAATTCACCCTCTCTTGGACGTGTATCTATGCCAACAAGTGGAATCAGAGCAAGTTAAACCGTTCGGGTATCTAACAATCTTTGATGTCTTTGGCAGGTAAAAATACCAAAGATTGCACTTTTGACGAAGGTCTATCGACAACTAGGCCACCTCTCTTTAAAGGAAAAAAATACTTATATTGGACAAGTAGGATGAGATATTACATAAAAAAGGTCAAGACTTAGAAATGTGGAATGTTGTATTAAATGGAGTCAAAATGCCTTCTAAGATATTAGATGGTTTAGAGGTTCCAAAACCATTAGATGAATAAAGTTCAAAAGAAAAGAAAGTAGAGTTGTTAAATAATAGAGTCGTTAATATACTATTTTGTGGTCTTCCAAGTGTTGAGTGCAATAGGGTAAGTGCATGTCAAACAACCCAAGAGTTGTGACAAAGACTTGAAGTAACCCATGTAGAGAGTCAACAAGCTAAAAAACCTTGCAAACGTCCAATTCACTTTCTCTTGGACATGTATCTGGGCCAACAAGTGGTATCAGAGCAAGTTAAACCATTAAAGTATCTAACAATCTTTGATGTCTATGGCAGGAAAAAATACCAAAGATTGCACTTTTAATGAAGGTCTATCGACACATAGGCCACCTCTCTTTAAAGCAAAGAATTACTTATATTGGAACACTAGGATGAGATATTACCTAAAAGGTCAAGACCTAGAAATGTGGAATGTTGTATTGAGTGGAGTAAAAATGCCTATTAAGATTTTAGTATGGTCCAGAGGTTCCAAAACCAATTGATGAATGGAGTCGAACAGATAGAAAGTAGAGTTGTTAAATAATAGAGTCGTTAATATACTTTTTTAAGGTCTTCCATGTGGAGAGTTCAATATGGTAAGTGCATGTCAAACAACGCAAGAGTTGTGGCAAGAACTTGAAGTAACCAATGAATGGCTCAACAAGTTAAAGAGGCTTGCAACCGTCTAATTCACCCCCTCTTAGACGTGTATAAGGGTCAACAAATGGTATCAGAGCAAGTTAAACCGTTTAAATATCTAACAATTCTTGATGTCTATGGCAGGTCAATCCACAAATAGGCCTCATCTCTTTAACGGAAAGAATTACTTATATTGGAAAACTAGGATGAGATATTACCTAAAAGGTCAAGACTTAGAAATGTGGAATGTTGTTTTGAAGGTAGTCGAAATGCCTTCGAAGATTTTAGATGGTCTAGAGGTTCCAAAACCATTAGATGAATGGAGTTCAAAAGAAAAGAAAGTAGAGTTGTTAAATAATAGAGTCGTTAATATACTTTTTTAAGGCCTTCCTTGTGGCGAGTTTAATATGGTAAGTTCATGTCAAACAACCTAAGAGTTGTGGCAAAACTTGAAGTAACCAATGAAGGGCTCAAGAAGTTAAAAAGGCTTGCAACCATCCTATTCACCCCCTCTTGGACGTGTGTCTGGGTCAACAAGTGGTATCACAGCAAGTTAAACCGTTAAAGTATCTAACTATTTTTGATGTCGATGGCAGGAAAAAAAACCACGATTGCACTTTTGAGGAACGAGAATCCACAAATAGGCCACCTCTCTTTAATGGAAAGAATTACTTATATTGGAAAACTTGGATGAGATGTTACCTAAAAGGTCAAGACTTAGAAATGTGGAATGTTGTATTGAATGGAGTAAAAATCCTTACTAAGATCTTAGATGGTCTAGAGGTTCCAAAAACATTAGATGAATGGAGTCCAGAAGAAAAGAAAGTAGAGTTTTTAAATAATAGAGTCGTTAATATACTGTTTTAAGGTCACCGAAGTGGCGAGTTCGATATGGTAAGTGCATGTCAAACAACCCAAGAGTTGTGGCAAAGACTTGAAGTAACCCAAGAAGAGACACAACAAGTTAAAAAGGCTTGCAAACGTCCAATTCACCCTCTCTTGGACGTGTATCTGTGCGAACAAGTGGTATCAGAGCAAATTAAACCGTTAGGGTATCTAACAATCTTTGATGTTTATGACAGAAAAAAATACCAAAGATTGCACTTTTGAAGAAGGTCTATTGAAAAATAGGCCACCTCTCTTTAAAGGAAAAAAATAGTTATATTGGAAAACTAGGATGAGATTCTACCTAAAAGGCCAAGACCTAGAAATGTGGAATGTTGTATTGAATGGAGTCAAAATGCCTACCAAGATATTAGATGGTCAAGAGGTTCCAAAACCATTAGCTGAATGGCGTCCAAAAGAAAAGAAAGTAGAGTTGTTAAATAATAGAGTCGTTAATATACTGTTTTGTGATCTTCCTAGTGGTGAGTTCAATGGGGTAAGTGCATGCCAAACAACGCAAGAGTTGTCACAAAGACTTGAAGTAACCCATGAAGAGACCTAACATGTTAAAACGTCCAATTCACTCTCTCTTGGACGTGTATCTGTGCCAACAAGTGGAATCAGAGCAAGTTAAACCGTTCGGGTATCTAACAATCTTTGATGTCTTTGGCAGGTAAAAATACCAAAGATTGCACTTTTGACGAAGGTCTATCGACAACTAGGCCACCTCTCCTTAAAGGAAAAAAATACTTATAAGATATGAGATATTACATAAAAAAGGTCAAGACTTAGAAATGTGGAATGTTGTATCAAATGGAGTCAAAATGCCTTCTAAGATATTAGATGGTTTAGAGGTTCCAAAACCATTAGATGAATAAAGTTCAAAAGAAAAGAAAGTAGAGTTGTTAAATAATAGAGTCGTTAATATACTGTTTTGTGGTCTTCCAAGTGGTGAGTGCAATAGGGTAAGTGCATGCCAAACAACCCAAGAGTTGTGACAAAGACTTGAAGTAACCCATGTAAAGAGTCAACAAGTTAAAAAACCTTGCAAACGTCCAATTCACTTTCTCTTGGACATGTATCTGGGCCAACAAGTGGTATCAGAGCAAGTTAAACCATTAAAGTATCTAACAATCTTTGATGTCTATGGCAGGAAAAAATACCAAAGATTGCACTTTTAATGAAGGTCTATCGACATACAGGCCACCTCTCTTTAAAGTAAAGAATTACTTATATTGGAAAACTAGGATGAGATATTACCTAAAAGGTCAAGGCCTAGAAATGTGGAATGTTGTATTGAGTGGAGTCAAAATGCCTACTAAGATTTTAGTATGGTCTAGAGGTTCCAAAACCAATTGATGAATGGAGTCGAAAAGAAAGAAAGTAGAGTTGTTAAATAATAGAGTCGTTAATATACTTTTCTAAGGTCTTCCATGTGGGGAGTTCAATATGGTAAGTGCATGTCAAACAACCCAAGAGTTGTGGCAAGAACTTGAAGTAACCAATGAAGGGCTCAACAAGTTAAAAAGGCTTGCAACCGTCTAATTCACCCTTCTTAGACGTGTATCTGGGTCAACAAATGGTATCAGAGCGAGCTAAACCGTTTAAATATCTAACAATTCTTGATGTCTATGGCATGTCAATCCACAAATAGGCCACCTCTCTTTAACGGAAAGAATTACTTATATTGCAAAACTAGGATGAGATATTACCTAAAAGGTCAAGACTTAGAAATGTGGAATGTTGTTTTGAAAGTAGTCGAAATGCCTACTAAGATATTAGATGGTCTAGAGGTTCTAAACCATTAGATGAATGGAGTCCAAAAGAAAAGAAAGTAGAGTTGTTAAATAATAGAGTCGTTAATATACTTTTTTAAGGTCTTCCTTGTGGCGAGTTCAATATGATACGTGCATGTCAAACAACCTAAGAGTTGTGGCAAAACTTGAAGTAACCAATGAAGGGCTCAAGAAGTTAAAAAGGCTTGCAACCATGCTATTCACCCCCTCTTGGACGTGTGTCTGGGTCAACAAGTGGTATCACAGTAAGTTAAACCGTTAAAGTATCTAACTATTTTTGATATCGATGGCAGGAAAAAAAACCACGATTGCACTTTTGAGGAACGTGAATCCACAAATAGGCCACCTCTCTTTAATGGAAAGAATTACTTATATTGGAAAACTTGGATGAGATGTTACCTAAAAGGTCAAGACTTAGAAATGTGGAATGTTGTATTGAATGGAGTCAAAATCCTTGCTATGATATTAGATGGTCTAGAGGTTCCAAAACCATTAGATGAATGGAGTCCAAAAGAAAAGAAAGTAGAGTTGTTAAATAATAGAGTCATTAATATATTGTTTTAAGGTCTTCCAAGTGGAGAGTTTAATATGGTAAGTGCATGTCAAACAACCCAAGAGTTGTGGCAAGGACTTGAAGTAACCAATGAAGGGCTCAACAAGTTAAAAAGGCTTGCAACAGTCCAATTGACCCCCTCTTGGACGTGTATCTTGGTCAAGAATTGGTATCAGAGTAAGTTAAACAGTTCAAATATCTAACAATTTTTGATGTCTATGGAAGGAAAAAATACCACGATTGCACTTTTGAGAATGGTCAATCCACAAATAGGCCACCACTCTTTAAAGGAAAGAATTACTTATATTGGAGAACTAGGTTGAGATATTACCTAAAAGGTCAAGACTTAGAAATGTGGAATGTTGTATTGAATGGAGTCAAAATGCCTACTAAGATATTAGATGGTCTAGAGGTTCCAAAACCATTAGATGAATGAAGTCCAAAAGAAAAGAAGTAAAGTTGTTAAATAATAGAGTGGTTAATATACTGTTTTAAGGTCTTCCAAGTGGAGAGTTCAATATGGTAAGTGCATGTCAAACAACCCAAAAGTTATGGCAAGGACTTGAAGTAACCCATGAAGAGACTCAACAAGTTAAAAAAATGGCTTGCAAATGTCCAATTCACCTTCTCTTGGACGTGTATCTGTGCCAACAAGTGGTATCAGAGCAATTTAAACCGTTAAGGTATCTAACAACCTTTGATGTCTATAGCAGGAAAAAATTCCAAAGATTAGACTTTTGGTGAAGGTCTATCGACAAATAGACCACCTCTCTTTAAAGGAAAGAATTAGTTATATTGGAAAACTAGGATGAGATATTACCTTAAGGGTCAAGACGTAGAAATGTGGAACGTTGTCTTAAATGGAGTACAAATGCCTACTAAGATATTAGTATGGTCTAGAGGTTCGAAAACCAATTGATGAATGGAGTCCGAAAGAAAAGGAAGTAGAGTTGTTAAATAATATAGTCGTTAATATACTGTTTTACGGTCTTCCAAGTGGAGAGTTCATTATGGGAAGTGCATGTCGAACAACCCAAGAGTTGTGTTAAAGACTTGAAGTAACCGATGAAGGGCTCAACAACTTAAAAAGGCTTGCAACCGTCCATTTCAGGGCTGAACAACCTAAAAAGGCTTGTAACCGTCCATTTCACCCCCTTTTGGACGTGTATCTAGGTCAACAAGTGGTATCAGAGCAAGTTAAACCGTGAAAGTAACTAAAGACTTTTGATGTCTATGGCAGGAAAAAAATACCACGATTGCACTTTTAATGAGGGTAAATCCCCAAATAGGCAACCACTCTTTAAAGGAAAGAATTACTTCTATTGGAAAACTAGGATGAGATATTACCTAAAAGGTCAAGACTTCGAAATGTGGAACGTTGTATTAAATGGAGTCAAAATTCCTACTAACATATTAGACGGTCTAGTGGTTCCAAAACAATTAGATGAATAAAGTCCAAAAGAAAAGAAAGTAGAGTTGTTAAATAATAGAGTCGTTAATATCATGTTTTGTGGTCTTCCAAGTGGTGAGTTAAATAAGTTAAGTGCATGTCAAACAACCCAAGAGTTGTGGCAAAGACTTGAAGCAACCCATGAAGAGACTCAACAAGTTAAAAAGGCATGCAAACGTCCAATTCACCCTCTCTTAGACACGTATCAGGGCCAACAAGTGGTATCAGAGCAAGTTAAACCGTTAAGGTCTCTAACAATCTTTGATGTCTATGGCAGGAAAAAATACCAAAGATTGCACTTTGAATGAAGGTCTGTCGACAAATAGGCCACCTATCTTTAAAGGAATTAATTACTTATATTAGAAAACTAGGATGAGATATTACCTAAAAGGTCAAGACTTAGAAATTTGGAATGTTGTATTAAATGAAGTTAAAATGCCTACTAAGATATTAGTATGGTCTAGAGGTTCCAAAACCAATAGATGAATGCAGTCCAAAAGAAAAGGAAGTAGAGTTGTTAAATAATAGAGTCGTTAATATACTATTTTAAGGTCTTCCAATTGGAGAGTTCAATATGGTAAGTGCATGTCAAAAAAACCAAGAGTTGTGGCGAAGACTTGAAGTAACCAATGAAGGGATCAACAAGTTAAAAAGGCTTGCAACCATCCTATTCACCTCCTGTTGGACGTGTATCTGGGTCAAAAGGTGCTATCAGAGTTAGGTAAACCGTTAAAGTATGTAGCAATTTTTGATGTCTATGGCAAGAAAAAATACCACAATTGCACTTTTGAGGAAGGTCCATCCACAAATAGGCCACCTCTCTTTAGTGGAAAGAATTACTTATATTGGAAAACTAGGATGAGAAATTACGTAAAAGATCAAGACTTAGAAATGTGGAATGTTGTATTGAATGGAGTCAAAATGCCTACTAAGATATTAGATGGTCTAGAGGTTCCAAAACCATTAGATGAATGGAGTCCAAAAGAAAAGAAAGTAGAGTTGTGAAATAATAGAGTCATTAATATATTGTTTTAAGGTCTTCCAAGTGGAGAGTTCAATATGGTAAGTGCATGTCTAACAACCCAAGAGTTGTGGCAAAGACTTGAAGTAACAAATGAAGGGCTCAGCAAGTCAAAAAGGCTTGCAACCGTCCAATTCTCCCCCTCCTGGATGTTACCTGGGTCAACAAGTGGGACCAGAGCAAGTTAAACCCTTAAAGTATCTAAAGATCTTGGATGTCTCCGGCAGGAAAAAATAACACGATTGCACTTTTGGTGAAGGTAAATCCACAAATAGGCAACCTCTCTTGAAAGGAAAGAATTACTTATATGGAAAACTAGGATGAGATATTACATAAAAAACGTCAAGACTTAGAAATGTGGAATGTTGTATTAAATGGAGTCAAAATGCCTATTAAGATATTCAATGGTGTAGAGGTTCCAAAACCATCAGATGAAAGGTGTCCAAAAGAAAAGAAAGTAGGGTTGTTAAATAATAGAGTCGTCAATATACTGTTTTAAGGTCTTCTATGTGGAGAGTTCAATATGGTAAGTGCATGTCAAACAACCCAAGAGTTGTGGGAAAAACTTGAAGTAACAAATGAAGGGCTCAAGAAGTGAAAAAGGCATGCAACCGTCCAATTCGCCCCCTCTTGGACGTGTATCTGGGTCAACAAGTGGTATCATAACAAGTTAAACCGTTAAAGTATCAAACAACTTTTGATGTCTATGGCAGGAAAAATTACCACGATTACACTTTTGATGAAGGTCAATCCACAAATAGGCCACCTCTCTTTCCAGGAAAGAATTACTTATATTGGAAAACTTGGATGGGATATTACCTAAATGGTCAAGACTTAGAAATGTGAAATGTTGTACTAAATGGAGTCAAAATGCCTACTAAGATATTAGATGGTCTAGAGGTTCCCAAACTATTAGATGAATTGAGTCCAAAAGAAAAGAAAGTAGAGTTGGTAAATAATAGAGTCGTTAATATACTATTTTAGGGTCTTCCAAGTGGAGAGTTCAATATGGTAAGTGCATGTGAAACAACCCAAGAGTTGTGGCAAAGACTTGAAGTAACCCATGAAGAGACTCAACAAGTTAAAAATGGCTGCAAACGTCCAATTCACCCTCTCTTCGACGTGTATCTGTGCCAACGAGTGGTATCAGAGCATGTTAATCGTTAAGGTATCTAACAATCTTTGATGTCTTTGGCAGGAAAAAATACCAAAGATTGCACTTTTAATGAAGGTCTATCGACAAATAGGCCACCTCGCTTTGAAGGAAAGAATTACTTATATTGGAAAATGAGGATGAGATATTACCTAAAAGGTTAAGACGTAGAAATGTGGAATGTTCCATTGAATGGAGTAAAAATGCCTACTAAGATATTAGTATGGTCTAGAGGTTCCAAAACCAATTTATGAATGGAGTCCAAAAGAAATGGAAGTAGAGTAGCCAAATAATACAGTCGTTAATATACTGTGTGAAGGTCTTCCAAGTGGTGAGTTCAATAGGGTAAGTGCATGTCAAACAACCCAAGAGTTGTTGCAAAGACTTGAAGTAACCCATGAAAAGACTCAACAAGTTAAAAAGGCTTGCAAACGTCCAATTCACCCTCTCTTGGACAAGTATCTGGGCCAACAAGTGGTATCAGAGCAAGGTAAAGCATTAAAGTATCTAACAATCTTTGATGTCTATGGCTGGAAAAAATACCAAAGATTGCACTTTTAATGAAGGTCTATCGACAAATAGGCCACCTCGCTTTGAAGAAAAGAATTACTAATATTGGAAAATGAGGATGACATATTACCTAAACGGTTAAGACGTAGAAATGTGGATTGTTGCATTAGAAGGAGTCAAAATGCCTACTAAGATTTTAGTATGGTCTAGAGGTTCCAAAACCAATTGATGAATGGAGTCCAAAAGAAATGGAAGTAGAGTAGTCAAATAATACAGTCATTAATATACTGTTTTTAGGTCTTCCAAGTGGAGAGTTCAATATGGTTAGTGCATGTCAAACAACCCAAGAGTTGTGGCAAGGACTTGAAGTAACGAATGAAGGGCTCAACAAGTTAAAAAGGCTTGCAACCGTCCAATTCACCCCCTTTTGGACGTGTATTTGGGTCAACAAGTGGTATCAGAGCAAGTTAAACCGTTTTAATATCTAACAATTTTTGATGTCTATGGCAGGAAAAAATACCACGATTGCACTTTTGAGGAGGATCCATCCACATATAGGCCACCTCTCTTTAAAGGAAAGAATTACTTATATTGGAAAACTAGGATGATATATTACATAAAAAAGGTAAGGACTTAGAAATGTGGAATGTTGTTTTAAATGGAGTCAAAATGCCTACTAAGATAATAGATGGTTTAGAGGTTCCAAAAAAATTAGATGCATAGAGTCCAAAAGAAAAAAAAAAGTAGAGTTGTTAAATAATAGATTCGTTAATATACTGTTTTGTGGTCATCCAAGTGGTGAGTTCAATAGGGTAAGTGCATGTCAAACAACCCAGGAGTTGTGGCAAAGACTTGAAGTAACCCATGAAGAGACTCAACAAGTTAAAAATGGCTTGCAAACGTCCAATTCACCCTTTCTTGGACGTGTATCTGTGCCAACGAGTGGTATAAGAGCAAGTTAAACCATTAAGTTATCTAACAATCTTTGAAGACTTTGGCAGGAAAAAATACCAAAGATTGCACTTTTAATGAAGGTCTTTCGACAAATAGGCCACCACGCTTTGAAGGAAAGAGTTACTTATATTGGAAAATGAGGATGAGATATTACCTAAAAGGTTAAGACGTAGAAATGTGGAATGTTGCATTGAATGGAGTCAAAATGCCTACTAAGATATTAGTATGGTCTAGAGGTTCCAAAACCAATTTATGAATGGAGTCCAAAAGAAATGGAAGTAGAGTAGTCAAATAATACAGTCATCAATATACTATTTTTAGGTCTTCCAAGTGGTGAGTTCAATAGGGTAAGTGCATGTAAAACAACCCAAGAGTTGTTGCAAAGACTTGAAGTAACCCATGAAGAGACTCAAAAAGTTAAAAAGGCTTGCAAACGTCCAATTCACCCTCTTTTGGACAACTATCTGGGCCAACAAGTGGTATCAGAGCAAAGGTAAACCGTTAAAGTATCTAACAATCTTTGATTGCACTTTTAATGAAGGTCTATCGACAAATAGGACACCTCGCTTTGAAGGAAAGAATTACTTATATTGTAAAATGAGGATGAGATATTACCTAAAAGGTTAAGACGTAGAAATGTGGATTGTTGCATTGAATGGAGTCAAAATGCCTAATAAGATTTTAGTATGGTCTAGAGGTTCCAAAACCAAAATGATGAATGGAGTCCAAAAGAAAAGAAAGTAGAGTTGTTAAATAATAGAGTCGTTAATATACTTTTTAAAGGTCTTCCAAGTGGAGAGTTCAATATGGTTAGTGCATGTCAAACAGCCCAAGAGTTGTGGCAAGGACTTGAAGTAACGAATGAAGGGCTCAACAAGTTAAAAAGGCTTGCAACCGTCCAATTCACCCCCTTCTGGACGTGTATTTGGGTCAACAAGTGGTATCAGAGCAAGTTAAACCGTTTTAATATCTAACAATTTTTGATGTCTATGGTTGAAAAAAATACCACGATTGCACTTTTGAGGAAGGTCAATCCACATATAGGCCACCTCTCTTTAAAGGAAAGAATTACTTATATTGGAAAACTAGGATGATATATTACATAAAAAAGGTAAGGACTTAGAAATGTGGAATGTTGTATTAAATGGAGTCAAAATGCCTACTAAGATATTAGATGGTTTAGAGGTTCCAAAAAAATTAGATGCATAGAGTCCAAAAGAAAAGAAAGTAGAGTTGTTAAATAATAGAGTCATTAATATACTGTTTTATGCTCTTCCAAGGGGTGAGTTCAGTAGGGTAAGTGTATGTCAAACAAGCCAAGGGTTGTGGCAAAGACTTGAAGTTACAAATGAAGGGCTCAACATGTTAAAAAGACTTGCAACCGTCCAATGCACCCCCTCTTGGAAGTGCATCTGGGTCAACAAGTGGTATCAGAGCAAGTTAAACCGTGAAAGTATTTAACTATTTTTGATGTCTATGGCAGGAAAAAATACCGCGATTGCACTTTAATGAAGGTAAATCCACAAATAGGCAACCTCTCTTTAAACGAAAGAATAACTTATATTGGGAAACTAGGATGAGATATTACATAAAAGGTTAGGACTTAGAAATGTGGAATGTTGTATTGAATGGATCCAAAATGCCTACTAAGATTTTAGTATGGTCTAGAGGTTCCAAAACCAATTGATGAATGGGGTCCAAAAGAAAAGGAAGTAGAGTTGTTAACTAGTAGAGTCGTTAATATACTGTTTTAAGGTCTTCCAAGTGGTGAGTTCAATAGGGTAAGTGCATATCAAACAACAAAAGAGTTGTGGCAAAGACTTGAAGTAACCCATGAAGTGACTCAACAAGTGAAAAAGGCTTGCAACCGTCCAATTCACCCCTTCTTGGACGTGTACCTGGGTCAACAAGTTGTCTCAAAGAAAGTTAATCCGTGAAAGTATCTGAAGACTTTTGATGTCTATGGTAGGAAAAAAATACAACGATTGCACTTTTAATGAAGGTAAATCCAATAACAGGCAAGCTCTCGTTAAAGTAAAGAATTACTTATATTCAAAAACTAGGATGAGATATTACCTAAAAGGTCAAGACGTAAAAATGTGGAATGTTGGATTGAATGGAATTGAAATGCCTACTAAGATTTTAGTATGGTCGAGAGGTTCCAAAACCAATTGATAAATGGAGTACAAAAGAAAAGAAAGTAGAGTTGTTAAATAATAGAGTCATGAATATACTATTTTATGGTCTTCCAAGGGGTGAGTTCAGTAGGGTAAGTGCATGTCAAACAAGCCAAGGGTTGTGGCAAAGACTTGAAGTTACAAATGAAGGGCTCAACAAGTTAAAAAGGCTTGCAACCGTCCAATTCACCCCCTCTTGGACGTGCATCTGGGTCAACAAGTGGTACTAGAGCAAGTTAAACCGTAAAAGTATCTAACAACTTTTGATGTCTATGGCAGGGAAAAAAACCACGATTGCACTTTTGATGAAGGTAAATCCACAAATTCGATACCTCTCTTTAAAGGAATGAATTACTTATATTGGAAAAGTAGGATAAGATATTACCTAAAAGGTCAAGACTTAGAAATGTGGAATGTTGTATTGAATGGAGTCAAAATGCCTACTAAGATATTAGATGGTGTAGAGGTTCCAAAACCATTAGATGAATGGAGTCCAAAAGAAAAAAAAGTAGAGTTGTTAAATAATAGAGTCATTAATATACTATTTTAAGGTCTTCCAAGTGGAGAGTTCAATATGGTAAGTGCACGTCAAACAACCCAAGAGTTGTGGCAAAGACTTGAAGTAACCAATGAAGGGGTCAACAAGTTAAAAAGGCTTGCAACCGTCCAATTCACGCCCTTTGGGACGTGTATCTGGGTCAACAAGTGGTATCAGAGAAAGTTAAGCCATTAAAGTATCTAACTATTTTTGATGTCTATGGCAGGAAAAAATACCACGATTGCACTTTAATGAAGGTAAATCCACAAATAGGCAACCTCTCTTTAAACGAAAGAATTACTTATATTGGGAAACTGGGATGAGATATTACATAAAAGGTTAAGACTTAGAAATGTGGAATGTTGTATTGAATGGATCCAAAATGCCTACTAAGATTTTAGTATGGTCTAGAGGTTCCAAAACCAATTGATGAATGGAGTCCAAAAGAAAAGGAAGTAGAGTTGTTAACTAGTAGAGTCGTTAATATACTGTTTTAAGGTCTTCCAAGGGGTGAGTTCAATAGTGTCAGTGCATTTCAAACAACCCAAGAGTTGTGGCAAAGACTTGAAGTAACCCATGAAGAGACTCAACAAGTGAAAAAGGCTTGCAACCGTTCAATTCACCCCTTCTTGGACGTGTATTTGGGTCAACAAGTTGTATCAAAAAAAGTTAATCCGTGAAAGTATCTGAAGACTTTTGATGTCTATGGTAGGAAAAAAATACAACGATTCCACTTTTAATGAAGGTAAATCCAATAATAGGCAAGCTCTCTTTAAAGTAAAGAATTACTTATATTGGAAAACTAGGATGAGATATTACCTAAAAGGTCAAGACGTAAAAATGTGGAATGTTGGATTGAATGGAATTGAAATGCCTACTAAGATTTTAGTATGGTCTAGACGTTCCAAAACCAATTGATAAATGTAGTCCAAAAGAAAAGAAAGTAGAGTTGTTAAATAATAGAGTCATGAATATACTGTTTTATGGTCTTCCAAGGGGTGAGTTCAGTAGGGTAAGTGCATGTCAAACAAGCCAAGGGTTGTGGCAAAGACTTGAAGTTACAAATGAAGGGCTCAACAAGTTAAAAAGGCTTGCAACCGTCCAATTCACTCCCTCTTGGACGTGCACCTGGGTCAACAAGTGGTATCAGAGCAAGTTAAACCGTGAAAGTATCTAAGAACTTTTGATGTCTATGGCAGGGAAAAAAACCACGATTGCACTTTTGATGAAGGTAAATCCACAAATTCGCTACCTCTCTTTAATGGAAAGAATTACTTATATTGGAAAAGTAGGATAAGATATTACTTAAAAGGTCAAGACTTAGAAATGTGGAATGTTGTATTGAATGGAGTCAAAATGCCTACTAAGATATTAGATGGTCTAGAGGATCCAAAACCATTAGATGAATGGAGTCCAAAAGAAAAAAAAGTAGAGTTGTTAAATAATAGAGTCGTTAATATACTATTTTAAGGTCTTCCAAGTGGAGAGTTCAATATGGTAAGTGCACGTCAAACAACCCAAGAGTTGTGGCAAAGACTTGAAGTAACCAAAGAAGGGGTCAACAAGTTAAAAAGGCTTGCAACCGTCCAATTCACCCCCTTTGGGACGTGTATCTGGGTCAACAAGTGGTATCAGAGAAAGTTAAACCATTAAAGTATCTAACTATTTTTGATGTCTATGGCAGGAAAAAATACCACGATTGCACTTTAATGAAGGTAAATCCACAAATAGGCAACCTCTCTTTAAACGAAAGAATTACTTTTATTGGGAAACTAGGATGAGATATTACATAAAAGGTTAAGACTTAGAAATGTGGAATGTTGTATTGAATGGATCCAAAATGCCTACTAAGATTTTAGTATGGTCTAGAGGTTCCAAAACCAATTGATGAATGGAGTCCAAAAGAAAAGGAAGTAGAGTTGTTAACTAGTAGAGTCGTTAATATACTGTTTTAAGGTCTTCCAAGGGGTGAGTTCAATAGTGTAAGTGCATGTCAAACAACCTAAGAGTTGTGGCAAAGACTTGAAGTAACCCATAAAGAGACTCAACAAGTGAAAAAGGCTTGCAACCGTTCAATTCACCCCTTTTTGGACGTGTATTTGGGTCAACAAGTTGTATAAAAAAAAAGTTAATCCGTGAAAGTATCTGAAGACTTTTGATGTCTATGGTAGGAAAAAAATACAACGATTCCACTTTTAATGAAGGTAAATCCAATAATAGGCAAGCTCTCTTTAAAGTAAAGAATTACTTATATTGGAAAACTAGGATGAGATATTACCTAAAAGGTCAAGACGTAAAAATGTGGAATGTTGGATTGAATGGAATTGAAATGCCTACTAAGATTTTAGTATGGTCTAGACGTTCCAAAACCAATTGATAAATGGAGTCCAAAAGAAAAGAAAGTAGAGTTGTTAAATAATAGAGTCATTAATATACTGTTTTCTGGTCTTCCAAGGGGTGAGTTCAGTAGGGTAAGTGCATGTTAAACAAGCCAAGGGTTGTGGCAAAGACTTGAAGTTACAAATGAAGGGCTCAACAAGTTAAAAAGGCTTGCAACCGTCCAATTCAACCCCTCTTGGACGTGTATCTGGGTCAACAAGTGGTATTAGAGCAAGTTAAATCGTGAAAGTATCTAACAACTTTTGATGTCTATGGCAGGGAAAAAAACCACGATTGCACTTTTGATGAAGGTAAATGCACAAATACGCTACCTCTCATTAAAGGAAAGAAATACTTATATTGGAAAAGTAGGATGAGATATTACCTAAAAGGTCAAGACTTAGAAATGTGGAATGTTGTATTGAATGGAGTCAAAATGCCTACTAAGATATTAGATGGTCTAGAGGTTCCAAAACAATTAGATGAATGGAGTCCAAAAGAAAAAAAAGTAGAGTTGTTAAATAATAGAGTCGTTAATATACTATTTTAAGGTCTTCCAAGTGGAGAGTTCAATATGGTAAGTGCACGTCAAACAACCCAAGAGTTGTGGCAAAGACTTGAAGTAACCAAAGAAGGGGTCAACAAGTTAAAAAGGCTTGCAACCGTCCAATTCACCCCCTTTGGGACGTGTATCTGGGTCAACAAGTGGTATCAGAGAAAGTTAAACCCTTAAAGTATCTAACTATTTTTGATGTCTATGGCAGGAAAAAATACCACGATTGCACTTTAATGAAGGTAAATCCACAAATAGGCAACCTCTCTTTAAACGAAAGAATTACTTATATTGGGAAACTAGGATGAGATATTACCTAAAAGTTCAAGACTCAGAAAGGTCGAATGTTGTCTTGATTGGAGTCGAAATGCCTACTAACAAATTAGATGGTCTAAAGGTTCCAAAACCATTAGATGAATGGAGTCCAAGAGAATAGAAAGTAGACTTGTTAAATAATAGAGTCGTTAATATACTGTTTTAAGGTCTTCCAAGGGGTGAGTTCAATAGTGTAAGTGCATGTCAAACAACCCAAGAGTTGTGGCAAAGACTTGAAGTAACCCATGAAGAGACTCAACAAGTGAAAAAGGCTTGCAACCGTTCAATTCACCCCTTCTTGGACGTGTATTTGGGTCAACAAGTTGTATCAAAGTAAGTTAATCCGTGAAAGTATCTGAAGACTTTTGATGTCTATGGTAGGAAAAAAATACAACGATTCCACTTTTAATGAAGGTAAATACAATAATAGGCAAGCTCTCTTTAAAGTAAAGAATTACTTATATTGGAAAACTAGGATGAGATATTACCTAAAAGGTCAAGACGTAAAAATGTGGAATGTTGGATTGAATGGAATTGAAATGCCTACTAAGATTTTAGTATGGTCTAGACGTTCCAAAACCAATTGATAAATGGAGTCCAAAAGAAAAGAAAGTAGAGTTGTTAAATAATAGAGTCATGAATATACTGTTTTATGGTCTTCCAAGGGATGAGTTCAGAAGGGTATGTGCATGTCAAAAAAGCCAAGGGTTGTGGCAAAGACTTGAAGTTACAAATGAAGGGCTCAACAAGTTAAAAAGGCTTGCAACCGTCCAATTCAACCCCTCTTGGACGTGCATCTGGGTCAACAAGTGGTATCAGAGCAAGTTAAACCGTGAAAGTATCTAACAACATTTGATGTCTATGGCAGGGAAAAAAACCACGATTGCACTTTTGATGAAGGTAAATCCACAAATTCGCTACCTCTCTTTAAAGGAAAGAATTACTTATATTGGAAAAGTAGGATAAGATATTACCTAAAAGGTCAAGACTTAGAAATGTGGAATGTTGTATTGAATGGAGTCAAAATGCCTACTAAGATATTAGATGGTCTAGAGGTTCCAAAACCATTAGATGAATGGAGTCCAAAAGAAAAAAAAGTAGAGTTGTTAAATAATAGAGTCGTTAATATACTATTTTAAGGTCTTCCAAGTGGAGAGTTCAATATGGTAAGTGCATGTCAAACAACCCAAGAGTTGTGGCAAAGACTTGAAGTAACCAATGAAGGGCTCAACAAGTTAAAAAGGCTTGCAACCGTCCAATTCACCCCCTTTGGGACGTGTATCTGGGTCAACAAGTGGTATCAGAGAAGGTTAAACCATTAAAGTATCTAACTATTTTTGATTTCTATGGCAGGAAAAAATACCACGATTGCACTTTAATGAAGGTAAATCCACAAATTGGCAACCTCTCTTTAAACGAAAGAATTACTTATATTGGGAAACTAGGATGAGATATTACATAAAAGGTTAGGCCTTAGAAATGTGGAATGTTGTATTGAATGGATCCAAAATGCGTCCTAAGATTTTAGTATGGTCTAGAGGTTCCAAAACCAATCGATGGATGTAGTCCAAAAGAAAAGGAAGTAGACTTGTTAAATAATAGAGTCGTTAATATACTGTTTTGTGGTCTTCCAAGTGGTTAGTTCAATAGGGTAAGTGCATGTCAAACAACCCAAGAGTTGTGGGAAAGACTTGAAGTAACCCATGAAGAGACTCAGCAAGTTAAAAAGGCTTGCAAACGTCTAATTCACCCTATCTTTGACATGTATCTGGGCCGACAAGTGGTATTAGGGCAAGTTAAACCGTTAAGGTATCTAACAATCTTTGATGTCTACGGCAAGAAAAAATACCAAAGATTGCACTTTTAATGAGGGTTTATCGACAAATAAGCCACCTCTCTTTAAAGGAAAGAATTACTTATTTTGGAAAACTAGGATGAGATATTACCTAAAAGGTCAAGATGTAAGAATTTGGAATGTTGTATTGAATGGAATTGAAATGCCTACTAAGATTTTAGTATGGTCTAGAGGTTCCAAAACCAATTGATGAATGGAGTCCAAAAGAAAAGAAAGTAGAGTTGTTAAATAATAAAGTCATTAATATACTGTTTTATGGTCTTCCAAGGGTTGAGTTCAATAGGGTAAGTGCATGTCAAACGACCTAAGAGTTGTTGCAAATACTTGAACTAACAAATGAAGGGCTCAAGAAGTTAAAAAGGCTTGCAACCGTCCAATTCACCCCCTCTTGGACGTGTATCTTGGTCAACAAGTGGTATCAGAGCAAGTTAAACCGTGAAAGTATCTAACTATTTTTGTTGTGTATGGCAGGGAAAAAAACCACGATTGCACTTTTGATGATGGTAAATCCACAAATAGTCTACCTCTCTTTAGAGGAAAGAATTGCATATATTGGAAAACTAGAATGAGATATTACCTAACTATTTTTGATGTCTATGGCAGGAAAAAATACCACGATTGCACTTTAATGAAGGTAAATCCACAAATAGGCAACCTCTCTTTAAACGAAAGAATTACTTATATTGGAAAACTAGGGTGAGATATTACTTAAAAGGTCAAGACTTAGAAATGTGAAATGTTGTATTGAATGGAGTCAAAATGCCTCCTAAGATATTAGATGGTCTTCAGGTTCCCAAAACAATTGACAAATCGAATCCAAAAGAAAAGAAAGTAGAGTTGTTAAATAATAGAGTCGTTAATATACTATTTTAAGGTCTTCCATGTCGAGAGCTCAATATGGTAAGCGCATGTCAAACAACCCAAGAGTTATGGCAAAAACTTGAAGTAACCAATGAAGGGCTCAAAGTTAAAAAGGCTTGCAACCGTTCAATTCACCCCCTCTTGGACGTGTATCTTGGTCAACAAGTTGTATCGGAGCAAGTTAAACCGTGAAAGTATCTAAAGACTTTCGATGTCTATGGCAAGAAAAAAATACCATGATTGCACTTTTAATGAAGGTAAATCCACAAATAGACAAACACTCTTTAAAGGAAAGAATTACTTATAATGGAAACTAGGATGAGATATTACCTAAAAGGTCAAGCCCTAGAAATGTGGAGTGTTGTATTAAATGGAGTCAAAATGCCTACTAAGATATTAGATGGTCTAGAGGTTCCAAAAACAATTTGATGTATAGAGTCTAAAAGAAAAGAATGTAGAGTTGCTAAATAATAGAGTCGTTAATATACTGTTTTGCGGTCTTCCAAGTGGTGAGTTCATTAGGGTAATTGCATGTCAAACAACCCAAGAGTTGTGGCAAAGACTTGAAGTAACCCATGAACAGACTCAACAAGTTAAAAAGGCTTGCAAACGTCCAATTCACACTCTCTTGGACATGTATATGGGCCAACAAGTGGTATCAGAGCAAGTTAAACCGTTAAGGTATCTAACAATCTTTGATGTCTATGAGAGGAAAAAGTACAAAAGATTGCACTTTTAATGAAGGTCTATCGACAAATAGGCCACCTCTCATTAAAGGAATGAATTACTTATATTGGAAAAGTAGGATGACATATTACCTAAAAGGTCAAGACTTAGAAATGTGGAATGTTGTATTGAATGGAGTCGAAATACCTACTAAGATATTAGATGGTCTAGAGGTTCCAAAACCATTAGATGAATGGAGTCCTAAAGAAAAGAAAGTAGAGATGTTAAATAATAGAGTCGTTAATATACTATTTTAAGGTTTTCCAAGTGGAGAGTTCAATATGGTAAGTGCACGTCAAACAACCCAAGAGTTGTGGCAAAGACTTGAAGTAACCAATGACGGGCTCAATAGGTTATAAAAGGTTTGCAACCGTCCAATTCACCCCTTCTTGGACGTGTATCTCGGTCAACAAGTTGTATCAAAGCAAGTTAATCCGTGAAAGTATCTAAAGACTTTTGATGTGTATGGTAGGAAAAAAAAACCACGATTGCACTTTTAATGAACGTAAATCCAATAATGGCCAACCTCTCTTTAAAGGAAAGAATTACTTCTAATGGAAAACTATGATGAGATATTACCTAAAAGGTCAAGACTTAGAAATGTGGACTGTTGTATTAAATGGAGTCAAAATGCCTACTAAGATATTAGATGGTCTAGAGGGTCCAAAATAATTAGATGAATAGAGTCCAAAAGAAAAGGAAGTAGAGTTTGAAAAGAAAGTAGAGTCGTTAATATTCTGTTTTGTGGTCTTCCAAGTGGTGAGTTCAATAGGGTAAGTGCATGTCAAACAACCCAAGAGTTGTGGCAAAGACTTGAAGTAACCCATGAAGAGACTCAGCGAGTTAAATAGGCTTGCAAACGTCTAATTCACCCTCTCTTTGACATGTATCTGGGCCGACAAGTGGTATCAGAGCAAGTTAAACCGTTAAGGTATCTAACAATCTTTGATGTCTACGGCAAGAAAAAATACCAAAGATTGCAGTTTTAATGAAGGTTTATCGACAAATAAGCCACCTCTCTTTAAAGGAAAGAATTACTTATATTGGAAAACTAGGATGAGATATTACCTAACTATTTTTGATGTCTATGGCAGGAAAAAATACCACGATTGCACTTTAATGAAGGTAAATCCACAAATAGGCAACCTCTCTTTAAACGAAAGAATTACTTATATTGGAAAACTAGGGTGAGATATTACTTAAAAGGTCAAGACTTAGAAATGTGAAATGTTGTATTGAATGGAGTCAAAATGCCTCCTAAGATATTAGATGGTCTTCAGGTTCCCAAAACAATTGACAAATCGAATCCAAAAGAAAAGAAAGTAGAGTTGTTAAATAATAGAGTCGTTAATATACTATTTTAAGGTCTTCCATGTCGAGAGCTCAATATGGTAAGCGCATGTCAAACAACCTAAGAGTTGTGGCAAATACTTGAAGTAACAAATGAAGGGCTCAAGAAGGTAAAAAGGCTTGCAACCGTCCAATTCACCCCCTCTTGGACGTGTATCTTGGTCAACAAGTGGTATCAGAACAAGTTAAACCGTGAAAGTATGTAACAACTTTTGATGTCTATGGCAGGGAAAAAAACCACGATTGCACTTTTGATGAAGGTAAATCCACAAATAGTCTACCTCTCTTTACAGGAAAGAATTGCATATATTGGATAACTAGAATGAGATATTACCTAAAAGGTTAAGACTTAGAAATGTGGAATGTTGTATTGAATGGATCCAAAATGCCAACTAAGATTTTAGTATGGTCTAGAGGTTCCAAAACCAATTGATGAATGGAGTCCAAAAGAAAATGAAGTAGAGTAGTTAAATAATAGAGTCGTTAATATACTGTTTTAAGGACTTCCAAGTGGTGAGTTCAATATGGTAAGTGCATGTCAAACAACCCAAGAGTTGTGGCAAAGACTTGAAGTAACCCTTAAAGGGCTCAACAAGTTAAAAGGCTTGCAAACGTCGAAATCACCCCTTCTTGGACGTGTATCTGGGTCAACAAGTGGTATCCGAGCAAGTTAAACCGTTGAAGTATCTACCAACTTTGGATGTCTACGGCATGAAAAAAATACCACGATTGCACTTTTGATGAAGGTCAATCCACAAATAGGCCACCTCTCTTTAATGGAAAGAATTACTTATATTGGAAAAAAAGGGTGAGATATTACTTAAAAGGTCAAGACTTAGAAATGTGGAATGTTCTATTGAACGGAGTCAAAATGCCTCTTAAGATATTAGATGGTCTTGAGGTTCCAAAACCATTTGATGAATGAAGTCCAGAAGAAAAGAAAGTAGAGTTGTTAAATAATAGAGTCGTTAATATACTATTTTAAGGTCTTCCAAGTGGCGAGTTGAATATGGTAAGTGCATGTCAAACAACCCAAGAGTTGTGGCAAAACTTTAAGGAACCAATGAAGGGCTCAAGAAGTTAAAAAGGCTTGCAACCGTCCTATTCACCCCCTCTTGGATGTGTGTCTGGGTCAACAAGTGGTATCAGAGCAAGTTAAACCGTTAAAGTATCTAACAATTTTTGATGTCTATGGTAGGAAAAAATTCCACGATTGCACTTTTGAGGAAGGTCAATCCAAAATAGGCCACCTCTCTTTAATGGAAAGAATTACTTATATTGGAAAACTAGGATGAGATGTTACCTAAAAGGTCAAGACTTAGAAATGTCGAATGTTGTATTGATTGGAGTCGAAATGCCTACTAAGATATTAGATGGTCTACAGGTTCCAAGACCATTAGATGAATGGAGTCCAAGAGAATACAAAGTAGAGTTGTTAAATAATAGAGTCGTTAATATACAGTTTTGTGGCCTTGCAAGTGGTGAGTTGAATAGGGTAAGTGAATGTCAAACAACCCAAGGGTTGTGGCAAAGACTTGGGGTAACCCATGAAGAGACTCAATAAGTTAAAAAGGCATGCAAACGTCCAGTTTACCATCTTTTGGACGTGTATCTGTGCCAACAAGTGGTATCAGAGCAAGTTAAACCGTTAAGGTATCTGACAATGTTTGATGTCTTTGGCAGGAAAAAATACCAACGATTGCACTTTTGATGAAGGTCTATCGACAAGTAGGCCACCTCTCTTTAAAGGAAAGAATTACTTCTGTTGGAAAACTATGATGAGATATTACCTAAAAGGTCAAGACGTGGAAATGTGCAATGTAATATTCAATAGAGTCAAAATGCCTAATAAAATTTTAGTATGGTCTAGATGTTCCAAAACCAATTGATGAATGGAGTCCAAAAGAAAAAAAAGTAGAGTTGTTAAATAATAGAGTTGTTAATATACTGTTTTAAGGTCTTCAGAGTGGTGAGTTCAATAGGGTAAGTGCATGTCAAACAACCCAAGTTGTGGCAAAGACTTGAAGTATCCAACGAAGGGCTCAACAAGTTAAAAAGGCTTGCAAACGTCCCATTCACCCCCTCTTGGACGTGTATCTGGGTCAACAAGTGGTATCAGAGCAACTTAAACCGTTGAAGTATGTATCAACTTTTGATGACTATGGCATGAAAAAAATACCACGATTGCACTTTTGATGAAGGTCAATCCACAAAGAGGTCACCTCTCTTTAAAGGAAAGAATTACTTATATTGGAAAACTAGGGTGAGATATTACTTAAAAGGTCAAGACTTAGAAATGTGGAATGTTGTATTGAATGGAGTCAAAATGCCTCCTAAGATATTAGATGGTCTTGAGGTTCCCAAAACAATTGATGAAAGGAATCCAAAAGAAAAGAAAGTAGAGTTGTTAAATAATAGGGTCATTAATATACTGTTTTAAGGTCTTCCAAGTGGTGAGTTCAATTGGGTAAGTGCATGTCAAACAACCCAAGAGTTGTGGCAAAGACTTCAAGTAACCAATCAAAGGCTCAACAAGTTAAAAAGGCTTGGAACCATCCAATTCACCCCCTCTTGGACATGTATCTTGGTCAGCAAGTGGCATCAGAGCAAGTTAAACCGTTAAAGTATCTTAATAATTTTGATGTCTATGGCAGGTAAAAATACCACGATTGCACTTATGTGGAAGGTCAATCCACAAATAGGCCACCTCTCTATAATGGAAAGGCTTACTTATATTAGAAAACTAGGATGAGATATTCCCTAAAAGGTCAAGACTTAGAAATGTGGAATGTTGTATTGAATGGAGCCAAAATGCCAACTAAGATATTAGATGGTCTAGAGGTTCCAAAACCATTAGATGAATGGAGTCTAAAAGAAAAAAAGGTAGAGTTGTTAAATAATAGAGATGTTAATATACTGTTTTAAGGTCTTCCAAGTGGAGAGTTCAATATGGTAAGTGCATGTCAAACAACCCAAGAGTTGTGGCAAAGACTTGAAGTAACCAATGAAGGGCTCAACAAGTTAAAAAGGCTTGCAACCGTCCAATTCACCTCCTTTTGGACGTGTATCTGGGTCAACAAGTGGTATCACAACAAGTTAAACTGTTAAAGTATCTAACTATTTTTGATGTCTTTCCAGGAAAAAAAATACCACGATTGAACTTCAATGAAGTTAAATCCACAAATAGGCAACCTATCTTTAAACGAAAGAATTACTTTTATTGGGAAACTAGGATGAGATATTACATAAAAGGTTAAGACTTAGAAACGTGGAATGTTGTATTGAATGGATCCAAAATGCCTACTAAGATTTTAGTATGGCCTAGAGGTTCCAAAACCAATTGATGAATGGAGTCCAAAAGAAAATGAAGTAGAGTTGTTAAATAATAGAGTCATTAATATACTGTTTTAAGGACTTCCAAGTGGTGAGTTCAATATGGTAAGTGCATGTCAAAAAACCCAAGAGTTGTGGCAAAGACTTGAAGTAACCAATGAAGGGCTCAACAAGTTAAAAGGCTTGCAAACGTCGAATTCACCCCTTCTTGGACGTGTATCTGGGTCAACAAGTGGTATCAGAGCAAGTTAAACCATTGAAGTATCTCCCAACTTCTGATGTCTATGGCATGAAAAAAATACCACGATTGCACTTTCGATGAAGGTCAATCCACAAATAGGCCACCTCTTTTTAATGGAAAGAATTACTTATATTGGAAACCTAGGGTGAGATATTACTTAAAATGTCAAGACATAGAAATGTGAAATGTTGTATTGAATTGAGTCAAAATGCCTCCTAAGATATTTGATGGTCTTGAGGTTCCAAAACCATTTGATGAATGAAGTCCAGAAGAAAAGAAAGTAGAGTTGTTAAATAATAGAGTCGTTAATATACTATTTTAAGGTCTTCCAAGTGGCGAGTTGAATATGGTAAGTGCATGTCAAACAACCCAAGAGTTGTGGCAAAACTTTAAGTAGCCAATGAAGGGCTCAAGAAGTTAAAAAGGCTTGCAACCGTCCTATTCACCCCCTCTTGGATGTGTATCTGGGTCAACAAGTGGTATCAGAGCAAGTTAAACCGTTAAAGTATCTAACAATTTTTGATGTCTATGGCAGGAAAAAATACCACGATTGCACTTTTGAGGAAGGTCAATCCATAAATAGGCCACCTCTCTTTAATGGAAAGAATTACTTATATTGGAAAACTAGGATGAGATGTTAGCTAAGATATTAGATGCCTACTAAGATATTAGATGGTCTAGAGGTTCCAAGACCATTAGATGAATGGAGTCCAAGAGAATAGAAAGTAGAGTTGTTAAATAATAGAGTCGTTAATATACAGTTTTGTGGCCTTCCAAGTGGTGAGTTGAATAGGGTAAGTGAATGCCAAACAACCCAAGAGTTGTGGCAAAGACTTGAGGTAACCCATGAAGAGACTCAATAAGTTAAAAAGGCATGCAAACGTCCAGTTCACCATCTTTTGGACGTGTATCTGTGCCAACAAGTGGTATCTAATAATGTTTGATGTCTATGGCAGGAAAAAATACCGACGATTGCACTTTTGATGAAGGTCTATAGGCCACCTCTCTTTAAAGGAAAGAATTACTTATGTTGGAAAACTAGGATGAGATATTACCTAAAAGGTCAAGACGTAGAAATGTGGAATGCTATATTGAACGGAGTCAAAATGCCTAATAAAATTGATGAATGGAGTCCAAAAGAAAAAAAAAGTAGAGTTGTTAAATAATAGAGTTGTTAATATATTGTTTTAAGGTCTTCAGAGTGGTGAGTTCAATAGGGTAAGTGCATGTCAAACAACCCAAGTTGTGGTAAAGACTTGAAGTAACCAACGAATGGCTCAACAAGTTAAAAAGGCTTGCAAACGTCCAATTCACCCCCTCTTGGACGTGTATCTGGGTCAACAAGTGGCATCAGAGCAAGTTAAACCGTTAAACTATGTAACTATTTTTGATGTCTATGGCAGGTAAAAATACCACGATTGCACTTATGTGGAAGGTCAATCCACAAATAGGCCACCTCTCTATAATGGAAAGCCTTACTTATATTAGAAAACTAGGATGAGATATTCCCTAAAAGGTCAAGACTTAGAAATGTGGAATGTTGTTTTGAATGGAGTCAAAATGCCAACTAAGATATTAGATGGTCTAGAGGTTCCAAAACCATTAGATGAATGGAGTCTAAAAGTAAAAAAAGTAGAGTTGTTAAATAATAGAGATGTTAATATACTATTTTAAGGTCTTCCAAGTGGAGAGTTCAATATGGTAAGTGCATGTCAAACAACCCAAGAGTTGTGGCAAAGAACTGAAGTAACCAATGAAGGCCTCAACAAGTTAAAAAGGCTTGCAACCGTCCAATTCACCCCCTTTTGGACGTGTATCTGGGTCAACAAGTGGTATCAGAGCAAGTTACACCGTTAAAGTATCTAACTATTTTTGATGTCTTTGGCAGGAAAAAATACCACGATTGCACTTTAGAGAAGTTAAATCCACAAATAGGCAACCTATCTTTAAACGAAAGAATTACTTTTATTGGGAAACTAGGATGAGATATTACATAAAAGGTTAAGACTTAGAAATGTGGAATGTTGCATTGAATGGATCCAAAATGCCTACTAAGATTTTAGTATGGTCTAGAGGTTCCAAAACCAATTGATGAATGGAGTCCACAAGAAAATGAAGTAGAGTTGTTAATTACTGTTTTAAGGTCTTCCAAGTGGAGAGTTCAGTATGGTAAGTGCATGTCAAAGAACCCAAGAGTTGCGTCAAAAACTTGAAGTAAATAATGAAGGGCTCAAGAAGTTAAAAAGGCTTGCAACCGTCCAATTAACCCCTCCTTGGACGTGTATCTGGGTCAACAAGTGGTATCAGAGCAAGTTAAACCGTTAAAGTATCCAACAACTTTTGATGTCTATGGCAGGAAAAAATACCACGATTGCACTTTTGATGAAGGTCAATCCACAAATAGGCCACCTCTCTTTAAAGGTAAGAATCACTTATAATGGAAAACTAGGATGAGATATTACCTAAAAGGTCAAGCCTTAGAAATGTGGAATGTTGTATTAAATGGTGTCAAAGTGCCTACTAAGATATTAGATGGTCTAGAGGTTCCAAAACAATTTGATGAATAGAGTCCAAAAGAAAAGAATCTAGAGTTGTTAAATAATAGAGTCGTTAACATACTATTTTGTGGTCTTCCAAGTGGTGAGTTCAATAGTGTAAGTGCATGTCAAACAACCCAAGAGTTGTGGCAAAGACTTGAAGTAACCCATGAAGAGACTCAACAAGTTAAAAAGGCTTGCAAACGTCGAATTCACGCCCTCTTGGACGTGTATCCGTGCCAACAAGTGGTGTCAGAGCAAGTTAAACCGTTAAGGTATCTAATAATGTTTGATGTCTATGGCAGGAAAAAAAACTGACGATTGCACTTTTGATGAAGGTCTATCGACAAATAGGCCACCTCTCTTTAAAGGAAAGAATTACTTATGCTGGTAAACTAGGATGAGATATTACCTAAAAGGTCAAGACGTAGAAATGTGGAATGCTATATTGAATGGAGTCAAAATGCCTCATAAAATTTTAGTATGGTCTAGATGTTCCAAAACGAATTGATGAATGGAGTCCAAAAGAAAAGAAAGTTGAGTTGTTAAATAATAGAGTTGTTAATATACTGTTTTAAGGTCTTCAGAGTGGTGAGTTCAATAGGGTAAGTGCATGTCAAACAACCCAAGTTGTGGCAAAGACTTGAAGTAACCAACGAAGGGCTCAACAATTTAGAAAGGCTTGCAAACGTCCAATTCACCCCCTCTTGGACGTGTATTTGGGTCAACAAGTGGTATCAGAGCAAGTTAAACCGTTGAAGTATGTACCAACTTTTGATGTCTATGGCATGAAAAAAATACCACGATTGCACTTTTGATGAAGGTCAATCCACAAATAGGCCACCTCTCTTTAAAGGAAAGAATTACTTATATTGGAAACTAGGGTGAGATATTACTTAAAAGGTCAAGACTTAGAAATGTGGAATGTTGTATTGAATGGAGTCAAAATGCCTCCTAAGATATTAGACGGTCTTGAGGTCTCAAAACCATTTGATGAATGTAGTCCAAAAGAAAAGAAAGTAGAGTTGTTAAATAATAAAGTCATTAATATACTGTTTTGTGGCCTTCCAAGTGGTGAGTTGAATAGGGTAAGTGAATGTCAAACAACCCAAGAGTTGTGGCAAAGACTTGAGGTAACCCATGAAGAGACTCAATAAGTTAAAAAGGCTTGCAAACGTCCAATTCACCATCTTTTGGATGTGTATCTGTGCCACCAAGTTGTATCAGAGCAAGTTAAACCGTTATGGTATCTAACAATCTTTGATGTCTATGGCAGGAAAAAATACCGACGATTGCACTTTTGATGAAGGTCTATCGACAAATAGGCCACCTCTCTTTAAAGGAAAGAATTACTTATGTTGGAAAACTAGGATGAGATATTACCTAAAAGGTCAAGACGTAGAAATGTTGAATGCTGTATTAAATAGAGTCAAAATGCCTAATAAAAGTTTAGTATGGTCTAGATGTTCCAAAACCAATTGATGAATGGAGTCCAAAAGAAAACAAAGCAGGGTTGTTAAAAAATAGAGTTGTTAATATACTATTTTTAGGTTATCAGAATGGTGAGTTCAATAGGGTAAGTGCATGTCAAACAACCCAGGAGTTGTGGCAAAGACTTGATGTAACCAATGAAGGGCTCAACAAGTTGAAAATGCTTGCAACCGTCTAATTCACCCCCACTTGGACGTGTATCTGGGTCAACAAGTGGTATCAGAGCAAGTTAAACCGTTGAAGTATGTACCAACTTTTGATGTCTATGGCATGAAAAAAATACCACGATTGCACTTTTGATGAAGGTCAATCCACAAATAGGTCACCTCTCTTTAAAGGAAAGAATTACTTATATTGGAAAACTAGGGTGAGATATTACTTAAAAGGTCAAGACTTAGAAATGTGGAATGTTGTATTGAATGGAGTCAAAATGCCTACTAAGATATTAGATGGTTTAGAGGTTCCAAATCCATTAGATGAATGTAGTCCAATAGAAAAGAAAATAGAGTTGTTAAATAATTGAGTCGTTAATATACTGTTTTAAGGACTTCCAAGTGGTGAGTTCAATATTGTAAGGGCATGTCAAACAACCCAAGAGTTGTGGCAAACACTTGAAGTAACCAAGAAAGGGCTCAACAAGTTAAAAAATCTTGCAAACGTCGAATTCACCCCCTCTTGGACGTGTATCTGGGTCAACAAGTGGTATCAGAGCAAGTTAAACCGTCTAAGTATCTAACTATTTTTGATGTCTATGGCAGGAAAAAATACCACGATTGCACTTTCGAAGAAGGTCAAATCCAAAAATAGGCCACATCTCTTTAATGAAAAGAATTACTTATATTGGAAAACTAGGGTGAGATTTTACCTAAAAGGTCAAGACTTAGAAATGTGGAATGTTGTATTGAATGGAGTCAAAATGCCTCCTAAGATATTAGATGGTCTTGAGGTTCCAAAACCATTTGATGAACGGAGTCCAAAAGAAAAGAAAGTAGAGTTGTTAAATAATAGAGTCGTTAATATACTATTTTAAGGTCTTCCAAGTGGCGAGTTGAATATTGTAAGTGCATGTCAAACAACCCAAGAGTTGTGGCAAACACTTGAAGTAACCAATAAAGGGCTCAACAAGTTAAAAAACCTTGCAAACGTCGAATTCACCCCCTATTGGACGTGTATCTGGGTCAACAAATGGTATCAGAGCAAGTTAAACGGTCTAAGTATCTAACAATTTTTGATGTCTATGGCAGGAAAAAATACCCCGATTGCACTTTTGAGGAAGGTCAATCCACAAATAGGCCACCTCTCTTTAATGGAAAGAATTACTTATATTGGAAAACTAGGATGAGATATTACCTAAAAGGTCAAGTCTTAGAAATAACGAATGTTGTATTGATTGGAGTCGAAATGCCTACTAAGAAATTACATGGTCTAGAGGTTCCAAAACCATTAGATAGATGGAGTCGAAGAGAATAGACAGCAGAGTTGTTAAATAATAGAGTCGTTAATATACAGTTTTGTGGCCTTCTAAGTGGTGAGTTGATTAGGGTAAGTGAATGTCAAACAACCCAAGAGTTGTGGCAAAGACTTGAGGTAACCCAGGAAGAGACTCAATAAGTTAAAAAGTCTTGCAAAAGTCCAATTCACCATCTTTTGGACGTGTATCTGTGCCAACAAGTGGTATCAGAGCAAGTTGAACCGTTAAGGTATCTAACAATGTTTGATGTCTACGGCAGGAAAAAATACCGACGATTGTGCTTTTGATGAAGGTCTATCGACAAATAGGCCAACTCTCTTTAAAGGAAAGAATTACTTATATTGGAAAACTAGGGTAAGATATTGCCTAAAAGGTCAAGACTTAGAAATGTGGAATGTTGTATTGAATGGAGTCAAAATGCCTCCAAATATATTAGATGGTCTTAAGGTTCCAAAACCATTTCATGAAGGGAGTCCAAAAGAAAAGAAAGTAGAGTTGTTAAATAATAGAGTCGTTAATATACTGTTTTAAGGTCTTCCAAGTGGCGAGTTGAATATGGTAAGTGCATGTCAAACAACCCAAGAGTTGTGGCAAAACTTGAAGTAACCAATCAAGGGCTCAAGAAGTTAACAAGGCTTGCAACCGTCCAATTCACCCCCTCTTGGATGTGTATCTGGGTCAACAAGTGGTATCAGAGCAAGTTAAACCGTTAAAGTATCTAACAATTTTTGATGTCTATGGCAGGAAAAAATACCCTGATTGCACTTTTGAGGAAGGTCAATCCACAAATAGGCCACCTCTCTTTAATCGAAAGAACTACTTATATTGGAAAACTAGGATGAGATATTACCTAAAAGTTCAAGACTTAGAAAGGTCGAATGTTGTCTTGATTGGAGTCGAAATGCCTACTAACAAATTAGATGGTCTAAAGGTTCCAAAACCATTAGATGAATGGAGTCCAAGATAATAGAAAGTAGAGTTGTTAAATAATAGAGTCGTTAATATACAGTTTTGTGGCCTTCCAAGTAGTGAGTTGATTAGGGTAAGTGAATGTCAAACAACCTAAGAGTTGTGGCAAAGACTTGAGGTAACCCACGAAGAGACTCAATAACTTAAAAAGGCTTGCCAACATCCAATACACCATCTTTTGGACGTGTATCTGTGCCAACAAGTGGTATCATAGCAAGTTAAACCGTTAAGGTATCTAACAATATTTGATGTCTATGGCAGGAAAAAATACCGACGATTGCACTTTTGATGAAGGTCTATCGACAAATAGCCCACCTCTCTTTAAAGGAAAGAATTACTTATGTTGGAAAACTAGGATGAGATATTACATAAAAGGTCAAGATGTAGAAATGCGGAATGCTGTATTGAATGGAGTCAAAATGCCTAATAAAATTTTAGTATGGTCTAGATGTTCCAAAACCAATTGATGAATGGAGTTCAAAAGAAAAGAAAGTAGAGTTGTTAAATAATAGAGTTGTTACTATACTGTTTTAAGGTCTTCAGAGTGGTGAGTTCAATAGGGTAAGTGCATGTCAAACAAACCAAGAGTTGTGGCAAAGACTTGCAGTAACCAATGAAGGGCTCAACAAGTTAAAAAGGCTTGCAACCGTCCAATTCACCCCCTCTTGGACGTGTATCTGGGTCAACAAGTGGTATCAGAGCAAGTTAAACCGTTTGAGTATCTAACTATTTTTGATGTCTATGGCAGGAAAAAATACCACGATTGCACTTTTGAGGAAGGTCAATCCACAAATAGGCCACATCTCTTTAATGAAAAGAATTACTTATATTGGAAAACTAGGATGAGATATTACCTAAAAGGTCAAGTCTTAGAAATAACGAATGTTGTATTGATTGGAGTCGAAATGCCTACTAAGAAATTACATGGTCTAGAGGTTCCAAAACCATTAGATAGATGGAGTCGAAGAGAATAGACAGCAGAGTTGTTAAATAATAGAGTCGTTAATATACAGTTTTGTGGCCTTCTAAGTGGTGAGTTGATTAGGGTAAGTGAATGTCAAAAAACCCAAGAGTTGTGGCAAAGACTTGAGGTAACCCAGGAAGAGACTCAATAAGTTAAAAAGTCTTGCAAAAGTCCAATTCACCATCTTTTGGACGTGTATCTGTGCCAACAAGTGGTATCAGAGCAAGTTGAACCGTTAAGGTATCTAACAATGTTTGATGTCTACGGCAGGAAAAAATACCGACGATTGTGCTTTTGATGAAGGTCTATCGACAAATAGGCCAACTCTCTTTAAAGGAAAGAATTACTTATATTGGAAAACTAGGGTAAGATATTGCCTAAAAGGTCAAGACTTAGAAATGTGGAATGTTGTATTGAATGGAGTCAAAATGCCTCCAAATATATTAGATGGTCTTAAGGTTCCAAAACCATTTCATGAAGGGAGTCCAAAAGAAAAGAAAGTAGAGTTGTTAAATAATAGAGTCGTTAATATACTGTTTTAAGGTCTTCCAAGTGGCGAGTTGAATATGGTAAGTGCATGTCAAACAACCCAAGAGTTGTGGCAAAACTTGAAGTAACCAATCAAGGGCTCAAGAAGTTAACAAGGCTTGCAACCGTCCAATTCACCCCCTCTTGGATGTGTATCTGGGTCAACAAGTGGTATCAGAGCAAGTTAAACCGTTAAAGTATCTAACAATTTTTGATGTCTATGGCAGGAAAAAATACCCTGATTGCACTTTTGAGGAAGGTCAATCCACAAATAGGCCACCTCTCTTTAATCGAAAGAACTACTTATATTGGAAAACTAGGATGAGATATTACCTAAAAGTTCAAGACTTAGAAAGGTCGAATGTTGTCTTGATTGGAGTCGAAATGCCTACTAACAAATTAGATGGTCTAAAGGTTCCAAAACCATTAGATGAATGGAGTCCAAGAGAATAGAAAGTAGAGTTGTTAAATAATAGAGTCGTTAATATACAGTTTTGTGGCCTTCCAAGTAGTGAGTTGATTAGGGTAAGTGAATGTCAAACAACCCAAGAGTTGTGGCAAAGACTTGAGGTAACCCACGAAGAGACTCAATAACTTAAAAAGGCTTGCCAACATCCAATACACCATCTTTTGGACGTGTATCTGTGCCAACAAGTGGTATCATAGCAAGTTAAACCGTTAAGGTATCTAACAATATTTGATGTCTATGGCAGGAAAAAATACCGACGATTGCACTTTTGATGAAGGTCTATCGACAAATAGCCCACCTCTCTTTAAAGGAAAGAATTACTTATGTTGGAAAACTAGGATGAGATATTACATAAAAGGTCAAGATGTAGAAATGTGGAATGCTGTATTGAATGGAGTCAAAATGCCTAATAAAATTTTAGTATGGTCTAGATGTTCCAAAACCAATTGATGAATGGAGTTCAAAAGAAAAGAAAGTAGAGTTGTTAAATAATAGAGTTGTTACTATACTGTTTTAAGGTCTTCAGAGTGGTGAGTTCAATAGGGTAAGTGCATGTCAAACAAACCAAGAGTTGTGGCAAAGACTTGCAGTAACCAATGAAGGGCTCAACAAGTTAAAAAGGCTTGCAACCGTCCAATTCACCCCCTCTTGGACGTGTATCTGGGTCAACAAGTGGTATCAGAGCAAGTTAAACCGTTTAAGTATCTAACTATTTTTGATGTCTATGGCAGGAAAAAATACCACGATTGCACTTTTGAGGAAGGTCAATCCACAAATAGGCCACATCTCTTTAATGAAAAGAATTACTTATATTGGAAAACTAGGATGAGATATTACCTAAAAGGTCAAGTCTTAGAAATAACGAATGTTGTATTGATTGGAGTCGAAATGCCTACTAAGAAATTACATGGTCTAGAGGTTCCAAAACCATTAGATAGATGGAGTCGAAGAGAATAGACAGCAGAGTTGTTAAATAATAGAGTCGTTAATATACAGTTTTGTGGCCTTCTAAGTGGTGAGTTGATTAGGGTAAGTGAATGTCAAACAACCCAAGAGTTGTGGCAAAGACTTGAGGTAACCCAGGAAGAGACTCAATAAGTTAAAAAGTCTTGCAAAAGTCCAATTCACCATCTTTTGGACGTGTATCTGTGCCAACAAGTGGTATCAGAGCAAGTTGAACCGTTAAGGTATCTAACAATGTTTGATGTCTACGGCAGGAAAAAATACCGACGATTGTGCTTTTGATGAAGGTCTATCGACAAATAGGCCAACTCTGTTTAAAGGAAAGAATTACTTATATTGGAAAACTAGGGTAAGATATTGCCTAAAAGGTCAAGACTTAGAAATGTGGAATGTTGTATTGAATGGAGTCAAAATGCCTCCAAATATATTAGATGGTCTTAAGGTTCCAAAACCATTTCATGAAGGGAGTCCAAAAGAAAAGAAAGTAGAGTTGTTAAATAATAGAGTCGTTAATATACTGTTTTAAGGTCTTCCAAGTGGCGAGTTGAATATGGTAAGTGCATGTCAAACAACCCAAGAGTTGTGGCAAAACTTGAAGTAACCAATCAAGGGCTCAAGAAGTTAACAAGGCTTGCAACCGTCCAATTCACCCCCTCTTGGATGTGTATCTGGGTCAACAAGTGGTATCAGAGCAAGTTAAACCGTTAAAGTATCTAACAATTTTTGATGTCTATGGCAGGAAAAAATACCCTGATTGCACTTTTGAGGAAGGTCAATCCACAAATAGGCCACCTCTCTTTAATCGAAAGAACTACTTATATTGGAAAACTAGGATGAGATATTACCTAAAAGTTCAAGACTTAGAAAGGTCGAATGTTGTCTTGATTGGAGTCGAAATGCCTACTAACAAATTAGATGGTCTAAAGGTTCCAAAACCATTAGATGAATGGAGTCCAAGAGAATAGAAAGTAGAGTTGTTAAATAATAGAGTCGTTAATATACAGTTTTGTGGCCTTCCAAGTAGTGAGTTGATTAGGGTAAGTGAATGTCAAACAACCTAAGAGTTGTGGCAAAGACTTGAGGTAACCCACGAAGAGACTCAATAACTTAAAAAGGCTTGCCAACATCCAATACACCATCTTTTGGACGTGTATCTGTGCCAACAAGTGGTATCATAGCAAGTTAAACCGTTAAGGTATCTAACAATATTTGATGTCTATGGCAGGAAAAAATACCGACGATTGCACTTTTGATGAAGGTCTATCGACAAATAGCCCACCTCTCTTTAAAGGAAAGAATTACTTATGTTGGAAAACTAGGATGAGATATTACATAAAAGGTCAAGATGTAGAAATGTGGAATGCTGTATTGAATGGAGTCAAAATGCCTAATAAAATTTTAGTATGGTCTAGATGTTCCAAAACCAATTGATGAATGGAGTTCAAAAGAAAAGAAAGTAGAGTTGTTAAATAATAGAGTTGTTACTATACTGTTTTAAGGTCTTCAGAGTGGTGAGTTCAATAGGGTAAGTGCATGTCAAACAAACCAAGAGTTGTGGCAAAGACTTGCAGTAACCAATGAAGGGCTCAACAAGTTAAAAAGGCTTGCAACCGTCCAATTCACCCCCTCTTGGACGTGTATCTGGGTCAACAAGTGGTATCAGAGCAAGTTAAACCGTTTGAGTATCTAACTATTTTTGATGTCTATGGCAGGAAAAAATACCACGATTGCACTTTTGAGGAAGGTCAATCCACAAATAGGCCACATCTCTTTAATGAAAAGAATTACTTATATTGGAAAACTAGGATGAGATATTACCTAAAAGATCAAGACTTAGAAATGTGGAATGTTGTATTGAATGGAGTGAAAATGCCTACTAAGATATTAGATGGTCTAGAGGTTCCAAAACCATTAGATGAATGGAGTATAAAAGAAAAGAACGTAGAGTTGTTAAATAATATAGTCGTTAATATATTGTTTTACGGTCTTCCAAGTGGAGAGTTCAATATGGTAAGTGCATGTCAAACAACTCAAGATTTGTGGAAAAGACTTGAAGAAACAAATGAAGGGCTCAAGAAGTTAAAAAGGCTTACAACTGTCCGATTCACCCCTTCTTGGACGTGTATCTGGGTCAACAATTGGTATCAGAGCAAGTTAAACAGTTAAAGTATCTAACAACTTTTGATGTCTACGGCAGGAAAAAAAACCCCGATTGCACTTTTGATGAAGGTCAATCCACAAATTGGCCACCTCTCTTTAAAGGAAAGATTTACTTATATTGGAAAACTAGGATGATATATTATCTAAAATGTCAAGACGTAGAAATATGGAATGTTTTATTAAATGGAGTCAAAATGCCTACTAAGATATTAGATGGTCTGGAGGTTCCAAAACCATTAGATGAATGGAGTCCCAAAGACTAGAAAGCAGAGTTGTTAAATAATAAAGTCGTTAATATACTATTTTGTGGCCTTCCAAGTGGTGAGTTGAATAGGGTAAGTGAATGTCAAACAACCCAAGAGTTGTGGCAAAGACTTGAGGTAACCCATGAAGAGACTCAATAAGTTAAAAAGGCTTCCAAATGTCCAATTCACCGTCTTTTGGACGTGTATCTGTGCCAACAAGTGGTATCAGAACAAGTTAAACCGTTATGGTATATAACAATCTTTGATGTCTATGGCAGGAAAAAATACCGACGATTGGACTTTTGATGAAGGTCTATCGACAAATGGGCCGCATCTCTTTAAAGGAAAAAATTACTTATGTTGGAAAACTAGGATGAGATATTACCTAAAAAGTCAAGACGTAGAAATTTGGAATGCTGTATTGAATGGAGTCAAAATGCCTAATAAGATATTAGATGGTCTAGAGGTTCCAAAACCATTAGATGAATGGAGTCCAAAAGAATAGAAAGTAGAGTTGTTAAATAATAGAGTTGTTAATTTACAGTTTTGTGGTCTTCCAAGTGGTGAGTTGAATAGGGTAAGTGAATGTCAAACAACCCAAGAGTTGTGGCGAAGACTTGAAGTAACCCATGAAGAGACTCAACAAGTTAAAAAGGCTTGCAAACGTCCGATTCATCATCTTTTGGACGTGTATCTATGCCAACAAGTGGTATCAGAGCAAGTTAAACCGTTTAGGTATCTTACAATCTTTGATGTCTATGGCAGGAAAAAATACCAACGATTGCACTTTTGATGAAGGTCTATCGACAAATAGGCCACCTCTCTTTAAAGAAAAGAATTACTTATATTGGAAAACTCGGATGAGATATTACCTAAAAGGTCAAGACGTAGAAATTTGGAATGCTGTATTGAATGGAGTCAAAATGCCTAATAAAATTTTAGTATGGTCTAGAGGTTCCATAACCAATTGATGAATGGAGTCCAAAAGAAGAGAAAGTAGAATTGTTAAATAATAGAGTCGTTAATATACTGTTTTAAGGTCTTCCAAGTAGAGAGTTCAATATGGTAAGTGTACGTCAAACAACTCAAGAGTTGTGGCAAATACTTGAAGTAACAAATGAAGGGCTCAAGAAGTTAAAAAGGCTTGCAACCGACCAATTGACCCGCTCTTGGACGTGTATCCAGGTCAACAAGTGGTATCAGAGCAAGTTAAACTGTTAAAGTATCTAGCAACTTTTGATGTCTATGGCAGGAAAAAATACCACGATTGCACTTTTGAAGAAGGTCAATCCACAAATAGGCCACGTCTCTTTAAAGGAAAGAATTACTTATATTGGAAAACTCGGATGATATATTACCTAAATGGTCAAGACGTAGAAATGTGGAATGTTGTATTAAATGGAGTCAAAATGTCTACTATGATATTAGTATGGTCTAGAGGTTCCGAAATCGATTGATGAATGGATTCCAAAAGAAAAGGAAGTAGAGTTGTTAAATAATAGAGTCGTTAATATATTTTTGTAAGGTCTTCCAATTGGTGAGTTCAATAGGGTAAGTTCATGTCAAACAACCCAAGAGTTGTGTCAAAGACTTGAAGTAACAAATGAAGGGCTAAAGAAGTTAAAAAGGTTTGCAACCGTCCAATTCACATGATGCAAACCAAGGAGCTGGAAAAGTTGATCACACACTTGGTAATGGAGCTGAATATGCACATGACCCATTGTCACTTCCAAGTGGTCCAATTACAAGACTTAGAGCCAAACGTTTGAAGGAAGCGCTAAATGGGCTAATCCAAGAGAATTGGGTTTATGCTAAAAAGACCAAGATGGGCACAAATAATAATCAAGGCTTAGTCCATGTCATCAATGCAATTGAAGAAGCTAATTAGCACACAAAACATGCCATCATCAACTCACCATCACAGGGCATGAATTTGTTGGGTTGCAAGGATATTAAATAGGGGAATAAACTTTGTCCTGGCTGGTTATGTTTTAAAAACATCGAACTTAGTCAATTAGCTATTTTGGTTACTTTTAGAAGTCCAAGAGGCCTAAAAACATGGGGACTTATTTTTTAGAAGTCCAAGAGGCCTAAAAACATGGGGACTTGTCCTTTAGAAGTCCAAGAGGCCTAAAAATGTGGGGACTTGTTTATCTTGATGTTTGTGTTGTTTTAAATTTAGTTATGTCTTTTCCTATTCTTGGAGGGTTGTTCCAAGTATATATAGAGTGGTTGCTTGAATTTGAATGGTAGATTATGTTTTCAGATCAAGTTAATCTTGTGAGGTCTTGTGTCCTCTTTGTTCTTAAAAGAACTCTTGTAACTTATCAAGTTAATCTTGGTGTGGCATTTTCAATCCTTCGTAGTCTTGGTTTTCATCTGGTTAGGTGACGGGTCAAGGCTCAACCAATCTTGTCTACGCGATCTTGGGGTTCTAATCCATCATTGTTATTGGGTTTCATCACAATTGTTGGTGGACTTCATATCATCACCCCCTCTTGGATGTGTATCTGGGTCAACAAGTGAAATCAGAGCAAGTTAAATCGTTAAAGTTTCTAACAACTTTTGATGTCTATGGCAGGAAAAAATACCGCGATTGCACTTTTAATGAAGGTTAATCCACAAATAGGACACATCTCTTTAATGGAAAGAATTACTTATATGGAAAAACGAGGATGAGATATTACCTAAAAGGTCAAGACTTAGAAATGTGGAATGTTGTATTGAATGGAGTCAAAATGCCTACTAAGATATTAGATGGTCTAGAGGTTCCAAAACCATTAGATGAATGGAGTCCAAAAGAAAAGAAAGTAGAGTAGTTAAATAATAGAGTCGTTAATATACTATTTTACGGTCTTCCAAGTGGAGAGTTCAATATGGTAAGTGCATGAAAACAACCCAAGAGTTGTGGCAAAGACTTGAAGTAACAAACGAAGGGCTCAAGAAGTCGAAAAGGCGTGCAACAGCCCAATTCACCCCCTCTTGGACTTGTATCTGGGTCAACAAGTGGTATCAGAGCAAGTTAAACAGTTAAAGTATCCAACAACTTTTGATGTCTATGGCTGGAAAAATTACCACGATTGCACTTTTGATGAAGGTCAGTCCACAAATAGGCCACCTCCCTTTAAAACAAAGAATTACTTATCTTGGGAAACTAGGATGAGATATTACCCAAAAGTTCAAGACTTCGAAATGTGGAATGTTGTATTAAATGGAGTCAAAATGCCTACTAAGATATTAGATGGTTTAGAGGTTCCAAAACCATTAAATATATGGAGTCCAAAAGAAAAGAAAGTAGAGTTGTTAAATAATAGAGACGTTAATATATTGTTTTGTGGTCTTCCAAGTGGTGAGTTCAATAAGGTAAGTGAATGTCAAACAACCCAAGAGTTGTGGCAAAGACTTGCAAACGTCCAATTCACCATCTTTTGGACGTGTATCTGTGCCAAAAAGTGGTATGAGAGCAAGTTAAACCGTTAAGGTATCTAACAATCTTTGACGTCTATGGCAGGAAAAAATACCAACGATTGCACTTACGAAGAAGGTCTATCGACAAATAGGGCACTTCTCTTTAAAGGAAAGAATTACTAATATTGGAAAACTAGGATGAGATATTACTTAAAAGGTCAAAATGCCTAATAAAATTTTAGTATGGTCTAGAGGATCCAAAACCAATCGATGAATGGAGTCCAAAAGAAAAGAAGGTAGAGTTTTAAATAATAGAGTTGTCAATATACTGTTTTAAGGTCTTCAGAGTGGTGAGTTCAATAGTGTAAGTGCATGTCCAACAACCCAAGAGTTGAAACAAAGACTTGAAGTAACCATTGAATGGCTCAACAAGTTAAAAGGCCTTGCAACCGTCCAATTCACCCCCTCTTGGACGTTTATCTGGGTCAACAAGTGGTATGAGAGCAAGTCAAATCGTTAAAGTATATAACTATTTTTGGTGTGTATGGCAGGTAAAAATACCACGATTGTACTTATGAGGAAGGTCAATCCACAAATAGGCCACCTCTGTTTAATGGAAAGAATTACTTATATTGGAAAACTAGGATGAGATATTACCTAAAAGGTCAAGACTTAGAAATGTGGAATGTTGTACTGAATGGAGTCAAAATGCCTACTAAGATATTTGTATGGTCTAGTGGTTCCAAAACCAATTGATGAATGGAGTCCAAAAGAAAAGGAAGTAAAGTTCGTAAATGATGGAGTCGTTAATATATTGTTTTAAGGTCTTCCAAGTGGTAAGTTCAATAGGGTAAGTGCATGTCAAACAACCCAAGAGTTGTGGGAAAGACTTGAAGTAACAAATGAAGGGCTCAAGATGTTAAAAAGGCTTGCATCCGTCCAATTCACCCCCTCTTGGACGTGTATCTGGGTCAACAAGTGGTATCAGAGCAAGTTAAACCGTTAAAGTATCTAACAACTTTTGATGTCTATGGCAATAAAAAATAGAACGATTGCACATTTAATGAAGGTCATTCCACAAATAGGCCACTTCTCTTTAAAGGAAAGAATTACTTATATTGGAAAACTAGGATGAGATATTACCTAAAAGGTCAAGACATCGAAATGTTGAATGTTGTATTAAATGGAGTCAAAATGCCTAATAAAATTTTAGTATGGTCTAGAGGTTTCAAAACCAATTGGTGAATGGAGTCCAAAAGAAAAGGAAGTAGAGTTGTTAAATAATAGAGTCATTAATCTACTATTTTAAGGTTTTCCAAGTGGCGAGTTCAATAGGGTAAGTGCATGTCAAACAACCCAAGAGTTGTGGCAAAGACTTGAAGTAACCAATGAAGGGCTCAACAAGTTCAAAAGGCTTGCAACCGTCCAATTACCCACTCTGGGACGTGTTTCTGGGTCAACAAGTGGTTTTAGACCAAGTTAAACGGTTATAGTATCTAACTATTTTTGATGTCTACAGCAGGAAAAAATTCCACGATTGCACTTATGAGGAAGGTTAATCCACAAATAGGCCACCTCTCTTTAATGGAAAGAATTACTTATAGTGGAAAACTAGGATGCGATATTAACTAAAAGGTCAAGACTTAGAAATGTGGAATGTTGTATTGAATGGAGTCAAAATGCCTACGAAGATATTAGATGGTCTAGAGGTTCCAAAACCATTAGATGAATGAAGTCCAAAAGAAAAGAAAGTAGAGTTGTTAAATAATAGAGTCGTTAATATACTGTTTTAAGGTCTTCCAAGTGGAGAGTTCAATATGGTAAGTGCATGTCAAACAACCCAAGAGTTGTGGCAAAGACTTGAAGTAACAAATGAAGGGCTCAAGAACTTAAAAAGGCTTGCAACCGTCCAATTCACCCCCTCTTGGACGTGTATCTGGGTCAACAAGTGGTATCAGAGCATGTTAAACTGTTAAAGTATCTAGCAACATTTGATGTCTATGGCAGGAAAAAAAACCACGATTGCTCTTTCGATGAAGGTCAATCCACAAATACGCCACCTCTCTTTAAAGGAAAGAATTTCTTATATTGGAAAACTAGGATGAGATATTACCTAAATGGTCAAGACGCAGAAATGTGGAATATTGTATTAAATGGAGTCAAAATGCCTACTAAGATATTAGTATGGTCTAGAGGTTCCAAAACCAAATGAGGAATGGAGTCCAAAACAAAAGGAAGTAGAGTTGTTAAATAATAGAGTCGTCAATATACTGTTTTAAGGACTTCCATGTGGAGAGTTCAATATGGTAAGTGCATGTCAAACAACCCAAGAGTTGTGGGAAAGACTTGAAGTAACAAATGAAGGGCTCAAGAAGTTAAAAAGGCTTGCACCCGTCCAATTCACCCCCTCATGGACGTGTATCTAGGTCAACAAGTGGTATCAGAGCAAGTAAAACAGTTAAAGTATCTAACAACTTTTGATGTCTATGGCTTGAAAAAATACCATGATTGTACTTTTGATGAAGGTCAATCCACAAATAGGCCACCTCCCTTTAAAGGAAAGAATTACTTATCTTGGAAAACTAGGATGAGATATTACCTAAAAGGTTAAGACTTCGAAATATGGAATGTTGTATTAAATGGAGTCAAAATGTCTATAAGATATTAGATGGTCTAGAGGTTCCAAAACCATTAGATGAATGGAGTCCAAAAGAATAGAAAGTAGAGTTGTTAAATAATTGAGACGTTAATATACTGTTTTGTGGTCTTCCAAGTGGTAAGGTAAGTGAATGTGAAAGAACCCAAGAGTTGTGGCAAAGACTTGAAAAAACCCATGAAGAGACTCAACAAGTTAAAGAGGCTTGCAAACGTCCAATTCACTATCTTTTGGTCGTGTATCTGTGCCGACAAGTGGTGTCAGAGCAAGTTAAACCGTTAAGGTATCTAACAATCTTTGATGTCTATGGCAGGAAAAAATACCAACGATTGCACTTTGATGAAGGTCTATCGACAAATAGGCCACGTCTCTTTAAAGGAAAGAATTACTTATATTGGAAAACTAGGATGAGATATTACCCAAAAGGCGAAGACGTAGAGATGTGGAATGCTCTATTGAATAGAGTCAAAATGCCTAATAAAATTTTAGTATGTGTAGAGGATCCAAAACCAATTGATAAATGGAGTCCAAAAAAAAAAGAAAGTAGAGTTGTTAAAAAATAGAGTTGTTAACATACTGTTTCAAGGTCTTCAGAGTGGTGAGTTCAATAGGGTACGTGCATGTCAAACAACCAAAGAGTTGAAACAAAGACTTGAAGTAACCAATGAAGGGCTCAACAAGTTAAAAAGGCTTGCAACCGTCCAATTCACCCCCTCCTGGACGTGTATCTGGGTCAACAAGTGGTATCAGAGCAAGTCAAACCGTTAAAGTATCTAACTATTTTTGGTGTCTATGGCAGGTAAAAATACCACGATTGCACTTATGACGAAGGTCAATCCACAAATAGGCCACCTCTCTTTAATGGAAAAAATTACTTATATTGGAAAACTAGGATGAGATATTACCTAAAAGGTCAAGACTTAGAAATGTGCAATGCTGTATTGAATGGAGTCAAAATGCCTACTAAGATATTAGTATGGTCTAGAGGTTCCAAAACCAATTGATGAATGGAGTCCAAAAGAAAAGGAAGTAGAGTTGTTAAATAATAGAGTCGTTAATAAACTATTTTAAGGTCTTCGAAGTGGCGAGTTCAATAGGGTAAGGGCATGTCAAACAACCCAAGAGTTGTGGCAAAGACTTGAAGTAACAAATGAAGGGCTCAAGATGTTAAAAAGGCTTGCAACCGTCCAATTCACCCCCTCTTGCACGTGTATCTGGGTCAACAAGTGGTATCAAAGCAAGTTAAACCGTTAAAGTATCTAACTACTTCTGATGTTTATGGCAGGAAAAAATACCACGATTGCACTTTTAATGAAGGTCAATCCAAAAATAGGCCACCTCTCTTTAAAGGAAATAATTGATTATATTGGAAAATTAGGATGAGATATTACCTAAAAGGTCAAGACTTAGAAATGTGGAAGGTTGTATTAAATGGAGTCAAAATGCCTACTAAGATATTAGTATGGTCTAGAGGTTCCAAAACCAATTGACGAATGGAGTCCAAAAGAAAAGGAAGTAGAGTTCTTAAATGATAGAGTCGTTAATATATTGTTTTAAGGTCTTCCAAGTGGTGAGTTCAATAGCGTAAGTGCATGTCAAACAACCCAAGAGTTGTGGCAAAGACTTGAAGTAACAAATGAACGGCTCAAGAAGTTAAAAAGGCTGGCAACCATCCAATTCACCCGCTCTTGGACGTGTATCTGGGTCAACAAGTGGTATCAGAGCAAGTTAAACCATTAAAGTGTCTAACAACTTTTGATGTCTATGGCAGGAAAAAATACCACGATCGCACTTTCAATGAGGTCAATCCACAAATAGGCCACCTCTCTTTAAAGGAAGGAATTACGTATATTGGAAAACTAGGATGAGATATTACCTAAAAGGTCAAGACGTAGAAATGTTGAATGTTGTATTAAATGGAGTCAAAATGCCTACTAAGTTATTAGTATGGTCTAGAGGTTACAAAACCAATTGATGAATGGAGTCCAAAAGAAAAGGAAGTAGAGTTGTTAAATAATAGAGTCGTTAATAAACTATTTTAAGGTCTTCGAAGTGGCGAGTTCAATAGGGTAAGGGCATGTCAAACAACCCAAGAGTTGTGGCAAAGACTTGAAGTAACAAATGAAGGGCTCAAGATGTTAAAAAGGCTTGCAACCGTCCAATTCACCCCCTCTTGCACGTGTATCTGGGTCAACAAGTGGTATCAAAGCAAGTTAAACCGTTAAAGTATCTAACAACTTCTGATGTTTATGGCAGGAAAAAATACCACGATTGCACTTTTAATGAAGGTCAATCCAAAAATAGGCCACCTCTCTTTAAAGGAAATAATTGATTATATTGGAAAATTAGGATGAGATATTACCTAAAAGGTCAAGACTTAGAAATGTGGAAGGTTGTATTAAATGGAGTCAAAATGCCTACTAAGATATTAGTATGGTCTAGAGGTTCCAAAACCATTAGATCAATGGAGTCCAAAAGAAAAGAAAGTAGAGTTCTTAAATAATAGAGTCGTTAATATACTGTTTTGTGGTCTTCCAAGTGGTGAGTTCAATAGGGTAAGTGCATGTCAAACAACTCAAGATTTGTGGAAAAGACTTGAAGTAGCAAATGAAGGGCTCAAGAAGTTAAAAAGGCTTGCAACCGTCCGATTCACCCCCTCTTGGACGTGTATCTGGGTCAACAATTGGCATCAGAGCAAGTTAAACAGTTAAAGTATCTAACAACTTTTGATGTCTACGGCAGGAAAAAATACCACGATTGCTCTTTTGGTGAAGGTCAATCCACAAATTGGCCACCTCTCTTTAAAGGAAAGATTTACTTATATTGGAAAACTAGGATGATATATTATCTAAAATGTCAAGACGTAGAAATATGGAATGTTTTATTAAATGGAGTCAAAATGCCTACTAAGATATTAGATGGTCTAGAGGTTCCAAAACCATTAGATGAATGGAGTCCCAAAGAATAGAAAGTAGAGTTGTTAAATAATAAAGTCGTTAATATACTATTTTGTGGCCTTCTAAGTGGTGAGTTGAATAGGGTAAGTGAATGTCAAACAACCCAAGAGTAGTGGCAAAGACTTGAGGTTACCCATGAAGAGACTCAACAAGTTAAAAAGGCTTGCTAATGTCCAATTCACCGTCTTTTGGTCGTGTATCTGTGCCAACAAGTGGTATCAAAACAAGTTAAACCGTTGAGGAATATAACAATCTTTGATGTCTATGGGAGGGAAAAATACCGACGATTGCACTTTTAATGAAGGTCTATCGACAAATGGGCCACCTCTCTTTAAAGGAAAGAATTACTTATATTGGAAAACTAGGATGAGATATTACCTAAAAGGTCAAGACGTAGAAATGTGGAATGTTGTATTGAATGGAGTCAAAATGCCTAATAAAATTTTAGTATGGTCTAGATGTTCCAAAACCAATTGATGAATGGAGTCCAAAAGAAAAGAAAGTAGAGTTGTTAAATAATAGAGTCGTTAATATATTGTTTTAAGGTCTTCCAAGTGGAGAGTTCAATATGGTAAGTGCATGACAAACAACTCAAGAGTTGTGGCAAATACTTGAAGTAACCAATGAAAGGCTCAAGTAGTTTAAAAGGCTTGCAAACGTCCAATTCACCCTCTCTTGGACGTGTATTTGGGTCAACAAGTGGTATCAATGCAAGTCAAACTGTTAAAGTATCTAACTATTTTTGATGTCTATGGCAGGTAAAAATACCACGATTGCACTTTTAATGAAGGTCAATCCACAAATAGGCCACCTCTCTTTAAAGGAAAGAATTAGTTATATTGGAAAACTATGATGTGATATTACCTAAAAGGTCAAGACTTCAAAATGTGGAATGTTGTATTAAATGGAGTCAAAATGTCTACTAAGATATTAGTGGGGTCTAGAGGTTCCGAAACCAATTGATGAATGGATTCCAAAAGAAAGGGAAGTAGAGTTGTTAAATAATAGAGTCGTTAATATATTGTTTTGTGGTCTTCCAAGTGGTGAGTTCAATAAGGTAAGTGAATGTCAAACAACACAAGAGTTGTGGCGAAGACTTGAAGTAACCCGTGAAGAGACTCAACAAGTTAGAAAGGCTTGCAAACGTCCAATTCATCATCTTTTGGACGTGTATCAATGCCAACAAGTGGTATCAGAGCAAGTTAAACGTTAAGGTATCTTACAATCTTTGATGTCTATGGCAGGAAAAAATACCAACGATTGCACTTTTGATGAAGGTCTATCGACAAATAGGCCACCTCTCTTTAAAGAAAAGAATTGCTTATATTGGAAAACTAGGATGAGATATTACCTAAAAGGTCAAGACGTAGAAATTTGGAATGCTGTATTGAATGGAGTCAAAATGCCTAATAAAATTTTAGTATGGTCTAGAGGTTCCATAACCAATTGATGAATGGAGTCCAAAAGAAGAGAAAGTAGAGTTGTTAAATAATAGAGTTGTTAATATACTGTTTTAAGGTCTTCAGAGTGGTGAGTTAAACAGGGTAAGTGCATGTCAAACAACCCAAGAGTTGTGGCAAAGACTTAAAGTAACCAATGAAGGGCTCAGCAAGTTCAAAAGGCTTGCAACCGTCCAATTGACCCTCTCTTGGACGTGTATCTAGTTCAACAAGTGGTATCAGTGCAAGTCAAACTGTTAAAGTATCTAACTATTTTTGATGTCTATCGCAGGTAAAAATACAACGATTGCACTTATGTGGAAGGTCAATCCACAAATAGGCCACCTCTCTTTAATGGAAAGAATTACTTATATTGGAAAACTCGGATGAGATATTTCCTAAAAGGTCAAGACTTAGAAATGTGGAATGTTGTATTGAATGGAGTCAAAATGCCTACTAAGATATTAGATGGTTTAGAGGTTCCAAAACCTTTAGATGAACGGAGTCCAAAAGAAAAGAAAGTAGAGTTGTTAAATAATAGAGTCGTTAATATACTGTTTTAAGGCTTCCAAGTGGAGAGTTCAATATGGTAGGTGTACGTCAAACAACTCAAGAGTTGTGGCAAATATTTGACGTAACAAATTAAGGGCTCAAGAAGTTAAAAAGGCTTGCAACCGTCCAATTGACCCCCTCTTGGACGGGTATCTAGGTCAACAAGTGGTATCAGAGCAAGTTAAACTGTTAAAGTATTTAGCAACTTTTGATGTCTATGGCAGGGAAAAATACCACGATTGCACTTTTGAAGAAGGTCAATCCACAAATAGGCCACGTCTCTTTATAGGAAAGAATTACTTATATTGAAAAACTAGGATGATATATTACCTAAATGGTCAAGACGTTGAAATGTGGAATGTTGTATTAAATGGAGGCAAAATGCCTACTAAGATATTAGATGGTCTAGAGGTTCCAAAACCATTAGATGAATGGAGTCCAAAAGAATAGAAAGTAGAGTTGTTAAATAATAGAGTTGTTAATTTACAGTTTTGTGGTCTTTCAATTGGTGAGTTCAATAGGGTAAGTGCATGTCAAACAACCCAAGAGTTGTGTCAAAGACTTGAAGTAACAAATGAAGGGCTAAAGAAGTTAAAAAGGTTTGCAACCGTGCAATTCACATGATGCAAGCCAAGGAGCTGGACAAGTTGATTACACACTTGGTAATGGAGCTGAATATGCACACGACCCATTGTCACTTCCAAGTGGTCCAATTACAAGACTTAGAGCCAAACGTTTGAAGGAAGCGCTAAATGGGTTAATCCAAGAGAATTGGGTTTATGCTAAAAAGACCAAGATGGGCACAAATAATAATCAAGGCTTAGTCCATGTCATCAATGCAATTGAAGAAGCTAATTAGCACACAAAACATGCCAGCATCAACTCACCATCAAAGGGCATGAATTTGTTGGGTTGCAAGGATATTAAATAGGGGAATAAACATTGTCCTGGCTGGTTATGTTTTAAATACATCGAACTTAGTCAATTAGCTATTTTGGTTACTTTTAGAAGTCCAAGAGGCCTAAAAACATGGGGCTTGTTTTTTAGAAGTCCAAGAGGCCTAAAACCATGGGGACTTGTCCTTTAGAAGTCCAAGAGGCCTAAAAACATGGGGACCTGTCCTTTAGAAATCCAAGAGGCATAAAAACGTGGGGACTTGTCCTTTAGAAGTCCAAGAGGCCTAAAAATGTGGGGACTTGTTTATCTTGATGTTTGTGTTGTTTTAAATCAGTTATGTCTTTTCCTATTCTTGGAGGGTTGTTCCAAGTATATATAGAGTGGTTGCTTGAATTTGAATGGTAGATTATGTTTTCAGATCAAGTTAATCTTGTGAGGTCTTGTGTCCTCTTTGTTCTTAAAAGAACTCTTGTAACTTATCAAGTTAATCTTGGTGTGGCATTTTCAATCCTTCGTAGTCTTGGTTTTCATCTGGTTAGATGAATGGAGTCCAAAAGAATAGAAAGTAGAGTTGTTAAATAATAGAGTTGTTAATTTACAGTTTTGTGGTCTTTCAATTGGTGAGTTCAATAGGGTAAGTGCATGTCAAACAACCCAAGAGTTGTTAAATAATAGAGACGTTAATATATTGTTTTGTGGTCTTCCAAGTGGTGAGTTCAATAAGGTAAGTGAATGTCAAACAACCCAAGAATTGTGGCAAAGACTTGTAAACGTCCAATTCACCATCTTTTGGACGTGTATCTGTGCCAAAAAGTGGTATCAGAGCAAGTTAAACCGTTAAGGTATCTAACAATCTTTGATGTCTATGGCAGTAAAAAATAGCACGATTGCACTTTTAATGAAGGTCATTCCACAAATAGGCCACTTCTCTTTAAAGGAAACAATTACTTATATTGGAAAACTAGGATGAGATATTACCTAAAACGTCAAGACATAGAAATGTTGAATGTTGTATTGAATGGAGTCAAAATGCCTAACAAAATTTTAGTATGGTCTAGGGGATCCAAAAGCAATCAATGAATGGAGTCCAAAAGAAAAGAAGGTAGAGTTGTTAAATAATAGAGTTGTCAATATACTATTTTAAGGTCTTCAGAGTGGTGAGTTCAATAGGGTAACTGCATGTCCAACAACCCAGGAGCTGAAACAAAGACTTGAAGTAACCATTGAAGGGCTCAACAAGTTAAAAAGGCTTGCAACCGTCCAATTCACCCCCTCTTGGACGTGTATCTGGGTCAACAAGTGGTATGAGAGCAAGTCAAATCGTTAAAGTATCTAACTATTTTTGGTGTGTATGGAAGGTAAAAATACCACGATTGTACTTATGAGGAAGGTCAATCCACAAATAGCCCACCTCTCTTTAATGGAAAGAATTACTTATATTGGCAAACTAGGATGAGATATTACCTAAAAGGTCAAGACTTAGAAATGTGGAATGTTGTACTGAATGGAGTCAAAATGCCTACTAAGATATTTGTATGGTCTGTAGGTTCCAAAACCAATTGATGAATGGAGTCCAAAAGAAAAGGAAGTAAAGTTGTTAAATGATAGAGTTGTTAATATATTGTTTTAAGGTCTTCCAAGTGGTGAGTTCAATAGGGTAAGTGCATGTCAAACAACCCAAGAGTTGTGGCAAAGACTTGAAGTAACAAATGAAGGGGTCCAGAAGTTAAAAAGGCTCACAATCGTCCAATTCACCCGCTCTTGGACGTGTATCTGGGTCAACAAGTGGTATCAAAGCAAGTTAAACCGTTAAAGTATCTAACAACTTTTGATGTCTATGGCAGTAAAAAATAGCACAATTGCACTTTTAATGAAGGTCATTCCACAAATAGGCCACTTCCCTTTAAAGGAAAGAATTACTTATATTGGAAAACTAGGATGAGATATTACCTAAAAGGTCAAGACATAGAAATGTTGAATGTTGTATTAAATGGAGTCAAAATGCCTAATAAAATTTTAGTATGGACTAGAGGTTTCAAAACCAATTGGTGAATGGAGTCCAAAAGAAAAGGAAGTGGAGTTGTTAAATAATAGAGTCGTTAATATACTATTTTAAGGTCTTCCAAGTGGCGAGTTCAATAGGGTAAGTGCATGTCAAACAACCCAAGAGTTGTGGCAAAGACTTGAAGTAACAAATGAAGGGCTCAAGAACTTAAAAAGGCTTGCAACCGTCCAATTCACCCCCTCTTGGACGTGTATCTGGGTCAACAAGTGGTATCAGAGCATGTTAAACTGTTAAAGTATCTAGCAGCATTTGATGTCTATGGCACGAAAAAAAACCACGATTGCCCTTTCAATGAAGGTCAATCCACAAATAGGCCACCTCTTTTTAAAGGAAAAAATTTCTTATATTGGAAAACTAGGATGAGATATTACCTAAATGGTCAAGACGCAGAAATGTGGAATATTGTATTAAATGGAGTCATAATGCCTACTAAGATATTAGTATGGTCTAGAGGTTCCAAAACCAATTGATGAATGGAGTCCAAAGAAAAGGAAGTAGAGTTGTTAAATAATAGAGTCGTCAATATACTGTTTTAAGGTCTTCCTTTTGGAGAGTTCAATATGGTAAGTGCATGTCAAACAACCCAAGAGTGTGGGAAAGACTTGAAGTAACAAATGAAGGGCTCAAGAAGTTAAAAAGTGTCACACCCTGGGTTGCACAGCGTGCCCCCTACCCAGGTGCGGGCGCACCACCGCAGTGGCGAACGCCTAGCCATTATGGATCCCATCCAAATGGTTCAATGGGTACTCAAGTTGCGAAATCTAACCTTATGAGGAAGAGGTTGCGAGTTCGAACTTGGGGGAGGCCCTCCCTGTGCTGTGGATTGTGCAGGGGGATAAATGATCTCGGTGACCGGCGTCCTTGTGCGGCGTGGCTGGCCGAGATGGGACAATATTATGGATCCATAATGACTAGGCGTTCGCCACTGCGGTGGTGCGCCCGCACCTGGGTAGGGGGCACGCTGTGCAACCCAGGGTGTGACAAAAAAGCTTGCACCCGTCCAATTCACCCCTTCTTGGATGTGTATCTAGGTCAACAAGTGGTATTAGAGCAAGTTAAACAGTTAAAGTATCTAACAACTTTTGATGTCTATGGCTGAAAAAAATACCATGATTGTACTTTTGATGAAGGTCAATCCCCAAATAGGCCACCTCCCTTTAAAGGAAAGAATTACTTATCTTGGAAAACTAGGATGAGATATTACCTAAAAGGTTAAGACTTCGAAATATGGAATGTTGTATTAAATGGAGTCAAAATGCCTACTAAGATGTTAGATGGTCTAGAGGTTCCAAAACCATTAGATGAATGGAGTCCAAAAGAATAGAAAGTAGAGTTGTTAAATAATTGAGAGGTTAATATACTGTTTTGTGGTTTTTCATGTGGTAAGGTAAGTGAATGTGAAAGAACCCAAGAGTTGTGGCAAAGACTTGAAGTAACCCATGAAGAGACTCAACAAGTTAAAGAGGCTTGCAAACGTCCAATTCACCATCTTTTGGTCGTGTATCTGTGCCGACAAGTGGTATCAGAGCAAGTTAAACCGTTAAGGTATCTAACAATCTTTGATGTCTATGGCAAGAAAAAAATACCAACGATTGCACTTTTGATGAAGCTCTATCGACAAATAGGCCACTTCTCTTTAAAAGAAAGAATTACATATATTGGAAACCTAGGATGAGATATTACCTAAAAGGCCAAGACGTAAAAATGTGGAAAGTTGTATTAAATGGAGTCAAAATGCCTACTAATATGTTAGTACGGTCTAGAGGTTCCAAAACCATTAGATGAATGGAGTCCTAAAGAATAGAAAGTAGAGTTGTTAAATAATAGAGACGTTAATATATTGTTTTGTGGTCTTCCAAGTGGTGAGTTCAATAAGGTAAGTGAATGTCAAACAACCCAAGAGTTGTGGCAAAGACTTGAAGTAACCCATGAAGAGACTCAACAAGTTAAAGAGGCTTGCAAACGTCCAATTCACCATCTTTTGGACGTGTATCTGTGCCAAGAAGTGGTATCAGAGCATGTTAAACTGTTAAGCTATCTAATAATCTTTGATGTCTATGGTAGGAAAAAAAACCAAAGATTGCACTTTTGATGAAGGTCTATCGACAAATAGGCCACCTCTCTTTAAAAGAAAAAATTACATATATTGGAAAACTAGGATGAGATATTACCTAAAAGGCCAAGACGTAAAAATGTGGAATGTTGTATTAAATGGAGTCAAAATGCCTACTAATATGTTAGTACGGTCTAGAGGTTCCAAAACCATTAGATGAATGGAGTCCAAAAGAATAGAAAGTAGAGTTGTTAAATAATAGAGACGTTAATATATTGTTTTGTGGTCTTCCAAGTGGTGAGTTCAATAAGGTAAGTGAATGTCAAACAACCCAAGAGTTGTGGCAAAGACTTGAAGTAACCCATGAAGAGACTCAACAAGTTAAAGAGGCTTGCAAACGTCCAATTCACCATCTTTTGGACGTGTATCTGTGCCAAAAAGTGGTATTAGAGCAAGTTAAACCGTTAAGGTATCTAACAATCTTTGATGTCTATGGCAGGAAAAAATACCAACGATTGCACTTTCGATGAAGGTCTATTGACAAATAGGCCACTTCTCTTTAAAGGAAAGAATTACTTATATTGGAAAACTAGGATGAGATATTACCTAAAAGGAGAAGACGTAGAAATGTGGAATGTTGTATTCAATGGAGTCAAATTGCCTAATAAAATTTTAGTATGGTCTAGAGGTTTCAAAACCAATTGGTGAATGGAGTCCAAAAGAAAAGGAAGTAGAGTTGTTAAATAATAGAGTTGTTAATATACTATTTTAAGGTCTTCGAAGTGGCGAGTTCAATAGGGTAAGTGCATGACAAACAACCCAAGAGTTGTGGCAAAGACTTGGAGTAACCAATGAAGGGCTCAACAAGTTAAAAAGGCTTGCAACTGTCCAATTCGCCCACTCTTGGACGTGTTTCTAGGTCAACGAGTGGTATCAGACCAGGTTTAACGGTTAAAGTATCTAACTATTTTTGTTGTCTACAGCAGGGAAAAATTCCACGATTGCACTTTTAATGAAGGTCAATCCACAAATAGGCCACCTCTTTTTAATGGAAAGAATTACTTATATTGGAAAACAAGGATGACATATTACCTAAAAGCTTAAGACTTAGAAATGTGGAATGTTGTATTAAATGTAGTCAAAATGCCTTCTAAGATATTAGACGGTCGAGAGGGTCGAAAACCAATAGATGAATATAGTCCAAAAGAAAAGAAAGTAGACTTGTTAAATAATAGAGTCGTTAATATACTTTTTTAAGTTCTTTCAAGTGGAGAGATCAATATGGTAAGTGCATGCCAAACAACCCAAGAGTTGTGGCAAATACTTGAAGTAACAAATGAAGGGCTCAAGAAGTTAAAAAGGCTTGCGACCGTCCGATTGACCCCCTCTTGGACGTGTATCTGTGCTAAAAAGTGGTATTAGAGCAAGTTAAACCGTTAAGGTATCTAACAATCTTTGATGTCTATGGCAGGAAAAAATACCAACGATTGCACTTTCGATGAAGGTTTATTGACAAATAGGCCACTTCTCTTTAAAGGAAAGAATTACTTATATTGGAAAACTAGGATGAGATATTACCTAAAAGGAGAAGACGTAGAAATGTGGAATGTTGTATTCAATGGAGTCAAATTGCCTAATAAAATTTTAGTATGGTCTAGAGGTTTCAAAACCAATTGGTGAATGGAGTCCAAAAGAAAAGGAAGTAGAGTTGTTAAATAATAGAGTTGTTAATATACTATTTTAAGGTCTTCGAAGTGGCGAGTTCAATAGGGTAAGTGCATGACAAACAACCCAAGAGTTGTGGCAAAGACTTGGAGTAACCAATGAAGGGCTCAACAAGTTAAAAAGGCTTGCAACTGTCCAATTCGCCCACTCTTGGACGTGTTTCTGGGTCAACGAGTGGTATCAGACCAGGTTAAACGGTTAAAGTATCTAACTATTTTTGTTGTCTACAGCAGGTAAAAATTCCACGATTGCACTTTTAATGAAGGTCAATCCACAAATAGGCCATCTCTCTTTAATGGAAAGAATTACTTATATTGGAAAACAAGGATGACATATTACCTAAAAGCTTAAGACTTAGAAATGTGGAATGTTGTATTAAATGTAGTCAAAATGCCTTCTATGATATTAGACGGTCGAGAGGGTCGAAAACCAATAGATGAATATAGTCCTAAAGAAAAGAAAGTAGACTTGTTAAATAATAGAGTCGTTAAAATACTTTTTTAAGTTCTTTCAAGTGGAGAGATCAATATGGTAAGTGCATGCCAAACAACCCAAGAGTTGTGGCAAATACTTGAAGTAACAAATGAAGGGCTCAAGAAGTTAAAAAGGCTTGCGACTGTCCGATTGACCCCCTCTTGGACGTGTATCTAGGTCAACAAGTGGTATCAGAGCAAGTTAAACAGTTAAAGTATCTAACAACTTTTGATGTCTATGGCACGAAACAATACCACGATTGCACGGTTAATGAGGGTCAATCCACAAATAAGCCACTTCTCTTTAAAGGAAAGAATTACTTATATTGGATAACTAGGATGAGATATTAACTAAAAGGTCAAGACTTAGAAATGTGAAATTTTGTATTAAATGGGGTCAAAATGCCTACTAAGATATTAGAAGGTCTAGAGGTTCCAACACCAATTGATGAATGGAGTCCAAAAGAATAGAAAGTAGAGTTGTTAAATAATTGAGACGTCAATATACAGCTTTGTGGTCTTCCAAGTGGTGAGTTCAATAAGGTAAGTGAATGTCAAACAACCCAAGAGTTGTGGCAAAGATTTGAAGAAACCTATGAAGAGACTCAACAAGTTAAAAAGGCTTGCAAACGTCCAATTCACTCTCTCTTGGACGTGTATCTGTGCCGACAAGTGGTGTCAGAACAAGTTAAATCGTTATAGTATCAAACAACTTTTGATGTTTGTGGCTGGAAAAACTACCACGATTGCACTTTTGATGAAGGTCAATCCACAAATTGGCCACCTCCCTTTAAAAGAAAGAATTACTTATCTTGGAAAACTAGGATGAGATATTACCTAAAAGTTCAAGACTTCGAAATGTGGAATGTTGTATTAAATGGAGTCAAAATGCCTACTAAGATATTAGATGGTCTAGAGGTTTCAAAACCATTAGATGAATGGAGTGCAAAAGAATAGAAAGTAGAGTTGTTAAATAATAGAGACGTTAATATATTGTTTTGTGGTCTTCCAAGTGGTGAGTTCAATAAGGTAAGTGAATGTCAAACAACCCAAGAGTTGTGGCAAAGACTTGAAGTAACCCATGAAGAGACTCAACAAGTTAAAGAGGCTTGCAAACGTCCAATTCACCATCTTTTGGACGTGTATCTGTGCCAAAAAGTGGTATTAGAGCAAGTTAAACCGTTAAGGTATCTAACAATCTTTGATGTCTATGGCAGGAAAAAATACAAACGATTGCACTTTCGATGAAGGTCTATCGACAAATAGGCCACTTCTCTTTAAAGGAAAGAATTACTTATATTGGAAAACTAGGATGAGATATTACCTAAAAGGTCAAGACGTAGAAATTTGGAATGTTGTATTGAATGGAGTCAAAATGCCTAATAAAATTTTAGTATGGTCTAGAGGTTTCAAAACCAATTGGTGAATGAAGTCCAAAAGAAAAGGAAGTAGAGTTGTTAAACAATAGAGTCGTTAATATACTATTTTAAGGTCTTCGAAGTGGCGAGTTCAATAGGGTAAGTGCATGTCAAACTACCCAAGAGTTGTGGCAAAGACCTGAAGTAACCAATGAAGGGCTCAACAAGTTAAAAAGACTTGTGACCGTCCAATTCACCCACTCTTGGACGTGTTTCTGGGTGAACAAGTGGTATCGACCAAGTTAAACAGTTAAAGTATCTAACAATTTTTGATGTCTACAGCAGGGAAAAATTCGACGATTGCACTTTTAATGAAGGTCAATCCACAAATATGCGACCTCTCTTTAATGGAAAGAATTGCTTATATTGAAAAACTAGGATGAGATATTACCTAAAAGGTCAAGACTTAGAAATTTGGAATGTTGCATTAAATGTAGTCAAAATTCCTTCTATGATATTAGATGGTCTAGCGGTTCCAAAACCAATAGATGAATATAGTCCAAAAGAAAAGAAAGTAGACTTGTTAAATAATAGAGTCGTTAATATACTTTTTTAAAGTCTTTCAAGTGGAGAGTTCAATTTGGTAAGTGCATGTCAAACAACCCAATAGTTGTGGCAAATACTTGAAGTAACAAATGAAGGGCTCAAGAAGTTAAAAAGGCTTGCAACCGTCCGATTGACCCCCTCTTGGACGTGTATCTGGGTCAACAAGTGGTATCAGAGCAAGTTAAACCGTTAAAGTATCTAACAATCTTTGATGTCTGTGGAAAAAAAAATAGCAAATGGAGTCAAAATGCCTACAAAGATATTACTATGGTCTAGAGGTTCCAAAACCAATTGATGAATCGAGTCCAAAACAAAAGGAAGTAGAGTTGTGAAATAATAGAGTCAATAATATACAGTTTTGTGGTCTTCCAAGTTGTGAGTTCAATAGGTTATGTGAATGTCAAACAACCCAAGAGTTGTGGCAAAGGCTCAGAAACTTAAAAAGGCTTGCAAATGACCAATTCACCCTCTCTTGGACGTGTGTCTGTTCCAAGAAGTGGTATCAGAGCAAGTTAAACCGTTAAGGTATCTAATAATCTTTGATGTCTATGGCAGGAAAAAAAACCAAAGATTGCACTTTTAATGAAGGTCTATCGAGAAATAGGCCACCCCTCTTTAAAAGAAAGAATTACTTATATTGGAAAACTAGGATCAGATATTACGTAAATGGTCAAGACGTAGAAATGTGGAATGTTGTATTAAATTGAGTCAAAATGCCTACTAAGATATTAGTATGGTCTTGTGGTTCCAAAACCAATTGATGAATGGAGTCCAAAAGAAAAGGAAGTAGAGTTGTTAAATAATAGAGTCATTAATATATTGTTTTAAGGTCTTCCAAGTGGTGAGTTCAATAGGGTAAGTGCATGTCAAACAACCCAGAGTTTGGCAAAGAAGCAACGAAGGGCACAACAAGTTAAAAAGGCTTGCAACCGTCCAATTCACCCGCTCTTGGACGTGTATCTGGGTCAACAAGCGGTATCAGTGCAAGTTAAACCGTTGAAGTATCTAACAATTTTTTATGTCTATGGCAGGAAAAAATACCACGATTGCCCTTTTGATGAAGGTCAATCCACAAATAGGCCACTTCTCTTTAACGGAAAGAATTACTTATATTGGAAAACTAGGATGAGATATTACCTAAAAGGTCAAGACGTAGAGATGTGGAATGCTCTATTAACTAAACTCAGAATGCCTAATAAAATTTTAGTATGGTCTATAGGATCCAAAACCAATTGATAAATGGAGTCCAAAAAAGAAAGAAAGTAGAGTTGTTAAAAAATAGAGTTGTTAATATACTGTTTTAAGGTCTTCAGAGTGGTGAGTTCAATAGGGTAAGTGCATGTCAAACAACCCAAGAGTTGAAACAAAGACTTGAAGTAACCAATGAAGGGCTCAACAAGTTAAAAAAGCTTACAACCATCCAATTCACCCCCTCCTGGACGTTTATATGGTTCAACAAGTGGTATCAGAGCAAGTCAAACCGTTAAAGTATCTAACTATTTTTGGTGTCTACGGCAGGTAAAAATACCACGATTGCACTTATAAGGAAGGTCAATCCACAAATAGGCCACCTCTCTTTAATGGAAAAAATTACTTATATTGGAAAATTAGGATGAGATATTACCTAAAAGGTCAAGACTTAGAAATGTGCAATGCTGTATTGAATGGAGTCGAAATGCCTACTAAGATATTAGTATGGTCTAGAGGTTCCAAAACCATTAGATGAATGGAGTCCAAAAAAATAGAAAGTAGAGTTGTTAAATAATTGAGACGTTAAAATACTGTTTTGTGGTCTTCCAAGTGGTGAGTTCAACGAGGTAAGTGAATGTTAAACAACGCAAGAGTTGTGGCAAAGACTTGAAGTAACCCATGAAGAGACTCAACAAGTTAAAGAGGCTTGGAAACGTCCAATTCACCATCTTTTGGTCTTGTATCTGTGCCGACAAGTGGTATCAGAGCATGTTAAACCGTTAAGGTATCTAACAATCTTTGATGTCTATGGTAGGAAAAAATACCAACGATTGCACTTTTGAAGAAGGTCAATCCACAAATAGGCCACCTCTCTTTAAAAGAAAGAATTACTTATATTGGAAAACTAGGACGAGATATTACCTAAAAGGTCAAGACGTAGAAATGTTGAATGTTGTATTAAATGGAGTCAAAATGCCTACTAAGTTATTAGTATGGTCTAGAGGTTACAAAACCAATTGATGACTGGAGTCCAAAAGAAAAGAAAGTAGAGTTGTCAAATAATACAGTCGTTAACAAATTATTTTAAGGTCTTCGAAGTGGCGAGTTCAATTTGGTAAGTGCATGTCAAACAACCCAAGAGTTGTGGCAAAGACTTGAAGTAACCCATGAAGAGACTCAACAAGTTAAAGAGGCTTGCAAACGTCCAATTCACCATCTTTTGGTCGTGTATCTGTGCCGACAAGTGGTATCAGAACAAGTTAAACCGTTAAGGTATCTAACAATCTTTGATGTCTATGGCAGGAAAAAATACCAACGATTGCACTTTTGATGAAGGTCCATCGACAAATAGGCCACCTCTCTTTAAAGGAAAGAATTACTTATATTGGAAAACTAGGATGAGATATTACCTAAAAGGTCAAGACGTAGAGATGTGGAATGTTGTATTGACTAGAGTGAAAATGCCTAAAAAAATTTTAGTATGGTCTAGAGGATCCAAAACCAAATGATAAATGGAGTCGAAAAAAAAAAGAAAGTAGAGTTGTTAAAAAATAGAGTTGTTAATATACTGTTTTAAGGCCTTCAGAGTGGTGAGTTCAATAGGGTAACTGCATGTCAAACAACCCAAGAGTTGAAACAAAGACTTGAAGTAACCAATGATGGGCTCAACAAGTTAAAAAGGCTTGCAACTGTACAATTCACCCCCTCCTAGACGTTTATATGGGTCAACAAGTGGTATCAGGGCAAGTCAAACCGTTAAAGTATCTAACTATTTTTGGTGTCTATGTCAGGTAAAAATACCACGATTGCACTTATGAGGAAGGTCAATCCACAAATAGGCCACCTCTCTTTAATGGAAAGAATTACCTATATTGAAAAACTAGGATGAGATATTACCTAAAAGGTCAAGACTTAGAAATGTGCAATGCTGTATTGAATGGAGTCAAAACGCCTACAAAGATATTAGTATGGTCTAGAGGTTCCAAAACCAATTGATGAATCGAGTCCAAAAAAAAGGAAGTAGAGTTGTTAAATGATAGAGTCGTTAATATATTGTTTTAAGGTCTTCCAAGTGGTGAGTTCAATAGGGTAAGTGCATGTCAAACAACCCAAGAGTCGTGGCAAAGGTTTGAAGTAACAAATGAAGGGCTCAAGAAGTTAAAAAGGATTGCAACCGTCCAATTCACCCTCTCTTGGACGTGTATCTGGGTCAACAAGTGGTATCAGAGCAAGTTAAACCGTAAAAGTATCTAACAACTTTTGATGTCTACGGCAGGAAAAAATACCACGATCGCACTTTCAATGTGGTCAATCCACAAATAGGCCACCTCTCTTTAAAGGAAAGAATTACTTATATTGGAAAACTAGGATGACATATTACCTAAAGGTCAAGACGCAGAAATGTTGAATGTTGTATTAAAATGAGTCAAAATGCCTACTAAGTTGTTAGTGTGGTCTAGAGGTTACAAAACCAATTGATGAATGGAGTCCAAAAGAAAAGAAAGTAGAGTTGTTAAATAATAGAGTCGTTACCAAACTATATTAAGGTTTTCGAAGTGGCGAGTTCAATTTGGTAAGTGCATGTCAAACAACCCAAGAGTTGTGGCAAAGACTTGAAGTAACAAATGAAGAGCTCAAGAAGTTAAAAAGGCTTGCAACAGCCCAATTCAGCCCCTCTTGCACATGTATCTGGGTCAACAAGTGGTATCAAGGCAAGTTAAACCGTTAAAGTATCTAACAACTTTTGATGTTTATGGCAGGAAAAAAAGCCACGATTGAACTTTTAATGATAGTCATTCCACAAATATGCCACCTCCCTTTAAAGGAAAGAAATACTTATCTTGGAAAACTAGGATGAGATATTACCTTAGAGGTCAAGACTTCGAAATATGGAATGTTGTATTAAATGGAGTCAAAATGCCTAGTAAGATATTAGATGGTCTAGACGTTCCAAAACCATTAGATGAATGAAGTCCCAAAGAATAGAAAGTAGAGTTGTTAAATAATTGAGACGTTAAAATACTGTTTTGTGGTCTTCCAAGTGGTGAGTTCAACAAGGTAAGTGAATGTCAAACAACCCAAGAGTTGTGGCAAAGACTTGAAGTAACCCATTAAGAGACTCAACAAGTTAAAGAGGCTTGCAAACGTCCAATTCACCATCTTTTGGTCGTGTATCTGTGCCGACAAGTGGTATCAGAGCAAGGTAAACCGTTAAGGTATCTAACAATCTTTGATGTCTATGGCAGGAAAAAATACCAACGATTGCACTTTTGATGAAGGTCCATCGACAAATAGGCCACCTTTCTTTATAGGAAAGAATTACTTATATTGGAAAACTAGGATGAGATATTACCTAAAAGGTCAAGACGTAAACATGTGGAATGTTGTATTGAATAGAGTCAAAATGCCTAAAAAAATTTTAGGATGGTCTAGAGGATCCAAAACCAATTGATAAATGGAGTCCAAAAAAAAAAGAAAGTAGAGTTGTTAAAAAATAGAGTTGTTAATATACTGTTTTAAGGCCTTCAGAGTGGTGAGTTCAATAGGGTAAGTGCATGTCAAACAACCCAAGAGTTGAAACAAAGACTTGAAGTGACCAATGAAGGGCTCAACAAGTTAAAAAGGCTTGCAACCGTCCAATTCACCACCTCCTGGACGTTTATATGGGTCAACAAGTGGTATCAGAGCAAGTCAAACCGTTAAAGTCTCTAACTATTTTTGGTGTCAATGGCAGGTAAAAATACCACGATTGCACTTATTAGGAAGGTCAATCCACAAATAGGCCACCTCTCTTTAATGGAAAGAATTACCTATATTGGAAAACTGGGATGAGATATTACCTAAAAGGTCAAGACTTAGAAATGTGCAATGTTGTATTGAATGGAGTCAAAACGCCTACTAAGATATTAGTATGGTCTAGAGGTTCCAAAACCAATCGATGAATGGAGTCCAAAGGAAAAGGAAGTAGAGATGTAAAATGATAGAGTCGTTAATATATTGTTTTAAGGTCTTTCAAGTGGTGAGTTCAATAGGGTAAGTGCATGTCAAACAATCCAAGAGTTGTGGCAAAGGCTTGAAGTAACAAATGAAGGGCTCAAGAAGTTAAAAAGGCTTGCAACCGTCAAATTCACCCGCTCTTGGACGTGTATCTGGGTCAACAAGTGGTATCAGAGCAAGTTAAACCGTTAAAGTATCTAACAACTTTTGATGTCTATGGCAGGAAAAAATACCACGACCTCCCTTTCAATGAGGTCAATCCACAAATAGGCCACCTCTCTTTAAAGGAAAGAATTACATATATTGGAAAACTAGGATGAGATATTACCTAAAAGGTCAAGACGTAGAAATGTTGAATGTTGTATTAAATGGAGTCAAAATGCCTACTAAGATATTAGATGGTCTAGTGGTCCCAAAACCATTAGATGAATGGAGTCCAAAAGAATAGAAAATAGAGTTGTTAAATAATTGAGACGTTAATATACTGTTTTGTGGTTTTCCAAGTGGTGAGTTCAACAAGGTAAGTGAATGTCAAACAACCCAAGAGTTGTGGCAAAGACTTGAAGTAACCCATGAAGAGACTCAACAAGTTAAAGAGGCTTGCAAACGTCCAATTCACCATCTTTTGGTCGTGTATCTGTGCCGACAAGTGGTATCAGAGCAAGTTAAACCATTAAGGTATCTAACAATCTTTGATGTCTATGGCAGGAAAAAATACCAACGACTGCACTTTTGATGAAGGACCATCGACAAATAGGCCACCTCTCTTTAAAGAAAAGAATTACTTATATTGGAAAACAAGGAAGAGAAATTACCTAAAAGGTCAAGACTTAGAAATGTGCAATGCTGTATTGAATGGAGTCAAAATGCCTACTAAGATATTAGAAGGTCTAGAGGTTCCAAAACCATTAGATCAATGGAGTTCAAAAGAAAAGAAAGTAGAGTTGGTAAATAATATAGTCGTTAATATAATGTTCTGTGGTCTTCCAAGTGGTGAGTTCAATTGGGTAAGTGCATGCCAAACAACCCAAGAGTTGTGGCAAAGGCTTGAAGTAACAAATGAAGGGCTCAAGAAGTTAAAAAGGCTTGCAACCGTCAAATTCACCCGCTCTTGGACGTTTATCTGGGTCAACAAGTGGTATCAGAGCAAGTTAAACCGTTAAAGTATCTAACAACTTTTGATGTCTATGGCAGGAAAAAATACCACGATCTCACTTTCAATGAGGTCAATCCACAAATAGGCCCCCTTTCTTTAAAGGAAAGAATTACTTATATTGGAAAAGTAGGATGAGATATTACCTAAAAGGTCAAGACGTAGAAATGTTGAATGTTGTATTAAATGGTGTCAAAATGCCTACTAAGTTATTAGTATGGTCTAGAGGTTACAAAACCAATTGATGAATGGAGTCCAAAAGAAAAGGAAGTAGAGTTGTTAAATAATAGAGTCGTTAACAAACTGTTTTAAGGTCTTCGAAGTGGCGAGTTCAATTTGGTAAGTGCATGTCAAACAACCCAAGAGTTGTGGCAAAGACTTGAAGTAACAAATGAGGGGCTCAAGAAGTTAAAAAGGCTTGCAACCGTCCAAGTCACCCCCTCTTGCACGTGTATCTGGGTCAACAAGTGGTATCAAGGCAAGTTAAACCGTTAAAGTATCTAACAACTTTTGATGTTTATGGCTGGAAAAAAACCACGATTGCACTTTTAATGATAGTCAATCCACAAATAGGTCAAGACTTCGAAATATGGAATGTTGTATTAAATGGAGTCAAAATGCCTACTAAGATATTAGATGGTCTAGAGGTTCCAAAACCATTCGATGATTGAAGTCCCAAAGAATAGAAAGTAGAGTTGTTAAATAATTGAGACGTTAAAATACTATTTTGTGGTCTTCCAAGTGGTGAGTTCAACAAGGTAAGTGAATGTCAAACAACCCAAGAGTTGTGGCAAAGGCTTGAAGTAACCCATGAAGAGACTCAACAAGTTAAAGAGGCTTGCAAACGTCCAATTCACCAACTTTTGGTCGTGTATCTGTGCCAACAAGTGGTATCAGAGCAAGTTAAACCGTTACGGTATCTAACAATCTTTGATGTCTATGGCAGGAAAAAATACCAACGATTTCACTTTTGATGAACGTCCATCGACAAATAGGCCACCTCACTTTAAAGGAAAGAATTACTTATATTGGAAAACTAGGATGAGATATTACCTAAAACGTCAAGACGTAAAGATGTGGAATGTTGTATTGAATAGAGTCAAAATGCCTAAAAAAATTTTAGTATGGTCTAAAGGATCCAAAACCAATTGATAAATGGAGTCCAAAAAAAAAAGATAGTAGAGTTGTTAAAAAATAGAGTTGTTAAATGGAGTCAAAATGCCTACTAAGTTATTAGTATGGTCTAGAGGTTACAAAACCAATTGATGAATGGAGTCCAAAAGAAAAGGAAGTAGAGTTGTTAAATATTAGAGTTGTTAACAAACTATTTTAAGGTTTTCGAAGTGGCGAGTTCAATTTGGTAAGTGCATGTCAAACAACCCAAGAGTTGTGGCAAAGACTTGAAGTAACAAATGAGGGGCTCAAGAAGTTAAAAAGGCTTGCAACCGTCCAATTCACCCCCTCTTGCACGTGTATCTGGGTCAACAAGTGGTATCAAGGCAAGTTAAACTGTTAAAGTATCTAACAACTTTTGATGTTTATGGCTGGAAAAAAAACCACGATTGCACTTTTAATGATAGTCAATCCACGAATAGGCCACCTCCCTTTAAAGGAAAGAAATACTTATCTTGGAAAACTAGGATGAGATATTACCTAAAAGGTCAAGACTTCGAAATATGGAATGTTGTATTAAATGGAGTCAAAATGCCTACTAAGATATCAGATGGTCTAGAGGTCCCAAAACCATTAGATGAATGGAGTCCAAAAGAATATAAAGTAGAGTTGTTAAATAATTGAGACGTTAATATACTGTTTTGTGGTCTTCCAAGTGGTGAGTTCAACAAGGTAAGAGAATGTCAAACAACCTAAGAGTTGTGGCAAAGACTTGAAGTAACCCATGAAGAGACTCAACAAGTTAAAGAGGCTTGCAAACGTCCAATTCACCATCTTTTGGTCGTGTATCTTTGCAGACAAGTGGTATCAGAGCAAGTTAAACCATTAAGGTATCTAACAATCTTTGATGTCTATGGCAGGAAAAAATACCAACGACTGCACTTTTGAAGAAGGTCCATCGACAAATAGGCCACCTCTCTTTAAAGGAAAGAATTACTTATATTGGAAAACAAGGAAGAGAAATTACCTAAAAGGTCAAGACTTAGAAATATGGAATGTTGTATTAAATGGAGTCAAAATGCCTACTAAGATATTAGAAGGTCTAGAGGTTCCAAAACCATTAGATCAATGGAGTTCAAAAGAAAAGAAAGTAGAGTTGTTAAATAAAATTGTCGTTAATATAATGTTTTGTGGTCTTCCAAGTGGTGAGTTCAATTGGGTAAGTGCATGTCCAACAACCCAAGAGTTGTGGCAAAGACTTGAAGTAACCAATGAAGGGCTCAACAAGTTATAGACGCTTGCAACCGTCCAATTCACACCCTCTTGGACTTCTATCTAGGTCAACAAGTGGTATCAGTGCAAGTTAAACCGTTGAAGTATCTAACAAATTTTGATGTCTATGGCAGGAAAAAATACCACGATTGCACTTTTGAGGAATGTCAATCCACAAATAGGCCACCTCTCCTTAATGGAAAGAATTACTTATATTGGAAAACTAGGATAAGATATTACCTAAAAGGTCAAGACTTAGAAATGTGGAATGTTGTATTGAATGGAGTCAAAATGCCAACTAAGATATTAGAAGGTCTAGAAGTTCCAAAACCATTAGATGAGTGGAGTCCAAAAGAATAGAAAGTAGAGTTGTTAAATAATTGAGACGTTAATATACTGTTTTGTGGTCTTCCAAGTGGTGAGTTCAACGATGTAAGTGAATGTCAAACAACCCAAGAGTTGTGGCAAAGACTTGAAGTAACCCATGAAGAGACTCAACAAGTTAAAGAGGCTTACAAACGTCCAATTCACCATCTTTTGGTCGTGTATCTGTGCCGACAAGTGGTATCAGAGAAAGTCAAACAGTTAAGGTATCTAACAATCTTTGATGTCTGTGGCAGGAAAAAATACCAACGATTGCACTTTTGATGAAGGTCCATCGACAAATAGGCCACCTCTCTTTAAAGGAAAGAATTACTTATATTGGAATCCTAGGAAGAGATATTACCTAAAAGGTCAAGACTTAGAAATATGGAATATTGTATTAAATGGAGTCAAAATGCCTGCTAAGATATTATAATGTCTAGAGGTTCCAAAACCATTAGATCAATGGAGTCCAAAAGAAAAGAAAGTAGAGTTGTTAAATAATATAGTCGTTAAAATAATGTTTTGTGGTCTTCCAAGTGGTGAGTTCAATTGGGTAAGAGCATGTCAAACAACCCAAGAGTTGTGGCAAAGACTTGAAGTAACCAATGAGGGGCTCAACAAGTTGTAGACGCTTTCAATCGTACAATTCACCCCCTCTTGGACTTCTATCTGGGTCAACAAGTGGTATCAGTGCAAGTTAAACAGTTGAAGTATCTAACAATTTTTGATGTCTATGGCAGGAAAAAATACCCCGATTGAACTTTTGGGGAATGTCAATCCCCAAATAGGCCACCTCTCCTTAATGGAAAGAATTACTTATATTGGAAAACTAGGATGTGATATTACCTAAAAGCTTAAGACTTAGAAATGTGGAATGTTGTATTGAATGGAGTCAAAATGCCTACTAAGATATTAGAAGGTCTAGAGGTTCCAAAACCATTAGATGAATGGAGTCCAAAAGAAAAGAAAGTAGAGTTGTTAAACAATAGAGTCGTTAATTTACTGTTTTAAGGTCTTCCAAGTGGAAAGTTCAATATGGTAAATGCATGTCAAACAACCCAAGAATTGTGGCAAAGACTTAAAGTAACCAATGAAGGCCTCAACAAGTTAAAAAGGCTTGCAACCGTCCAATTCACCCCCTCCTGAACGTGTATCTGGGTCAATAAGTGGTATCATGGCAAGTTAAACCATTAAAGTATATAAAGAATTTTGATGTCTATGGTAGGAAAAAATACCACGATAGCACTTTTGATGAAGGTAAATCCACAAATAGGCAACCTCTCTTTAAAGGAAAGAATTACTTATATATGAAAACTAGGATCAGATATTACCTAAAAGGTCAAGACGTAGAAATGTGGAATGTTGTATTAAATGGAGTCAAAATGCCTACTAAGAGATTAGAAGGTCTAGAGGATCCAAAACCATTGCATGAATGGGGTCCAAAAGAAAAGAAAGTAGAGTTGTTAAATAATAGAGTCGTTAATATACTGCTTTAAGGTCTTCCAAGTGGAAAGTTCAAAATGGTAAGTGCATGTCAAACAACCCAAGATTTGTGGCAAATAGTTGAAGTAACAAATGAAGGGCTCAAGAAGTTAAAAAGGCTTCCAACCGTCCTATTCACCCCCTCTTGGAAGTGTATCTGGGTCAACAAGTGGTATCAGGGCAAGTTAAACCGTTAAAGTATCTAAGAACTTTTGATGTCTATGGTAGGAAAAAATACCACGATTGCACTTTTTGTGAAATCAATCCACAAATAGGTCACCTTACTTTAAAGGAAAGAATTACTTATATTGGAAAACAAGGATGAGATATTACCTAAAAGGTCAAGACTTAGAAATGTGGAATGTTGAATTAAATGGAGTCAAAATGCCTACTAAGATATTAGATGGTCTAGAGGTTCCAAAACCATTAGATGAATGTAGTCCAAAAGAAAAGAAAGTAAAGTTGTTAAGTAAAAGAGTCGTTAAAATTTTGTTTTGTGGTCTTCCAAGTGGTGAGTTCAATAGGGTAAGTGAATGTAAAACAACCCAAGAGTTGTGGCAAAGACTTGAAGTAACCCATGAACAGACTCAACAAGTTAAAAAAGCTTGCAAATGTCCAACTCACCCTCCCTGGGATGTGTATCTGTGCCAACAAGCGGTATCAGAGCAAGTTAAACCGTTAAGGTATCTAACAATCTTTGATGTCTATTGTAGGAAAATATACCAAAGACTGCACTTTTGATAAAGGTCTTTCGACAAATAGGCCACCTCTCTTTAAAGGAAAGAATTACTTATATTGGAAAACTAGGATGAGATATTACCTAAAACGTCAAGATGTAGAAATGTGGAATGTTGTATTAAATGGAGTCAAAATGCCTACTAAGATATTAGTATGGTCTAGAGGTTCGAAAACCAATTGATGAATAGAGTCCAAAAGAAAAGGAAGTAGAGTTCTTAAATAATAGAGTCATTAATATACTGTTTTAAGGTCTTCCAAGTGTTGAGTTCACTAGGGGAAGTGCATGTCAAACAACCCAAGAGTTGTGGCAAAGACTTGAAGTAAGCCATGAAAAACTCAACAAGTTAAAAAGGCTTCTAAATGTCCAATTCACCCTCTCTTGGACGTGTATCTGTGCTAGCAAGTGGTATCGGAGCAAGTTAAACCGTTAAGGTATCTAATAATCTTTGATGTCTATGGGAGGAAAAAATACCAAAGATTGCACTTTTGATGAAGGTCTATTCACAAATAGGCCACCTTTTTTTAAAAGATAGAATTACTTATATTGGAAAACTAGGATGAGATCTTACCTAAAAGGTCAAGACTTAGAAATATGGAATATTGTATTAAATGGAGTCAAAATGCCTACTAAGATATTAGAAGGTCTAGAGGTTCCAAAACCATTAGATCAATGGAGTCCAAAAGAAAAGAAAGTAGAGTTGTTAAATAATATAGTCGTTAATATATTGTCTTGTGGTCTTGCAAGTGGTGAGTTCAATTGGGGAAGTGCATGCCAAACAACCCAAGAGTTGTGGCAAAGACTTGAAGTAACCAATGAAGGGCTCAACAAGTTAGAGACGCTAGCAACCGTCCAATTCACCCCTTCTTGGACTTGTATCTGGGTCAACAAGTGGTATCAGTGCAAGCTAAACCGTTGAAGTATCTAACAATTTTTGATGTCTATGGCAGGAAAAAATACCACGATTGCACTTTTGAGGAATGTCAATCCACAAATAGGCCTCCTCTCCTTAATGGAAAGAATTACTTATATTGGAAAACTAGCATGAGATATTACCTGAAAGGTCAAGACGTAGAAATGTGGAATGTTGTATTAAATAGAGTCAAAATGCCTACTAAGATATTAGAAAGTCTAGAGGTTCCAAAACCATTACATGAATGGAGTCCAAAAGAAAAGAAAGTAGAGTTGTTAAATAATAGAGTCATTAATATACTGCTTTAAGGTCTTCCAAGTAAAAAGTTCAATATGGTAAGTGCATGTCAAACAACCCAAGAGTTGTGGCAAATACTTGAAGTAACAAATGAAGGGCTAAAGAAGTTAAAAAGGCTTCCAACCGTCCAATTCACCCCCTTTTGCACGTGTATCTAGGTCAATAAGTGGTATCATGGCAAGTTAAACCGTTAAAGTATCTAAAGACTTTTGATGTTTATGGCAGGAAAAAATACCACGATAGCACTTTTGATGAAGGTAAATCCACAAATAGGCAACCTCTCTTTAAAGGAAAGAATTACTTATATATGAAAACTAGGATGAGATATTACCTGAAAGGTCAAGATGTAGAAATGTGGAATGTTGTATTAAATAGAGTCAAAATGCCTACTAAGATATTAGAAGGTCTAGAGGTTCCAAAACCATTACATGAATGGGGTCCAAAAGAAAAGAAAGTAAAGTTGTTAAATAATAGAGTCATTAATATACTGCTTTAAGGTCTTCCAAGTAAAAAGTTCAATATGGTAAGTGCATGTCAAACAACCTAAGAGTTGTGGCAAATACTTGAAGTAACAAATGAAGGGCTAAAGAAGTTAAAAAGGCTTCCAACCGTCCAATTCACCCCCTTTTGCACGTGTATCTGGGTCAATAAGTGGTATCATGGCAAGTTAAACCGTTAAAGTATCTAAAGACTTTTGATGTTTATGGCAGGAAAAAATACCACGATAGCACTTTTGATGAAGGTAAATCCACAAATAGGCAACCTCTCTTTAAAGGAAAGAATTACTTATATTGGAAAACTAGGATGAGATATTACCTAAAAGGTCAAGATGTAAAAATGTGGAATGTTGTATTAAATGGAGTCAAAATGCCTAGTAAGATATTAGTATGGTCTAGAGGTTCGAAAACCAATTGATGAATAGAGTCCAAAAGAAAAGGAAGTAGAGTTGTTAAATAATAGAGTCATTAATATACTGTTTTAAGGACTGCCAAGTGGTGAGTTCACTAGGGTAAGTGCATGTCAAACAACCCAAGAGTCGTGGCAAAGACATGAAGTAAGCCATGAAGAGACTCAACAAGTTAAAAAGGCTTGTAAACGTCCAATTCACCCTCTCTTGGACGTGTGTCTGTGCTAACAAGTGGTATCGGAGCAAGTTAAACCGTTAAGGTATCTTATAATCCTCGATGCCTATGGCAGGAAAAAATACCAAATATTGCACTTTTGATGAATGTCTATTGACAAATAGGCCACCTCTTTTTAAAGGAAAGAATTACTTATATTGGAAAACTAGGATGAGATATTACCTAAAAGATCAAGACTTAGATATTTGGAATGTTGTATTAAATGGAGTCAAAATTTCTACTAAGATATTAGAAGGTCTAGAGGTTCCAAAACCATTAGATCAATGGAGTCCAAAAGAAAATAAAGTAGAGTTGTTAAATAATATAGTCGTTAATATATTGTTTTGTGGTCTTCCAAGTGGTGAGTTCAATTCGGTAAGTGCACGTCAAACAACCCAAGAGTTGTGGCAAAGACTTGAAGTAACCAATGAAGGGCTCAACAAGTTACAGATGCTTGCAACCGTCCAATTCACCCCCTCTTGGACTTGTATCTAGGTCAACAAGCGGAATCAGTGCAAGTGAAACCGTTGGGGTATCTAACAATTTCTTATGTCTATGGCAGGAAAAAATACCACGATTGCACTTTTGAGGAAGGTCAATCCACAAATATGCCACCTCTCCTTAATGGAAAGAATTACTTATATTGGAAAACTAGGATGAGATATTACCTAAAAGGTCAAGACTTAGAAATGTGGAATGTTGTATTGAATGGAGTCAAAATGCATACTAAGATATTAGAAGGTCTAGAGGTTCCAAAACCATTAGATCAATGGAGTCCAAAAGAAAAGAAAGTAGAGTTTTTTAATAATAGAGTCGTTAATATACTTTATTAAGGTCTTCCAAGTGGAAAGTTCAATATGGTAAGTGCATGTCAAACAACCCAAGAGTTGTAGCAAAGACTTGAAGTAACCAATGAAGGGCTCAACAAGTTAAAAAGGCTTGCAACTGTCCAATTCACCCCGTCTTGGACGTGTATCTGGGTCAATAAGTGGTATCATGGCAAGTTAAACCGTTAAAGTATCTAAAGAATTTTGATGTCTATGGCAGGAAAAAATACCACGATAGCACTTTTGATGAAGGTAAATCCACAAATAGGCAACCTCTCTTTAAAGGAAAGAATTACTTATATGTGAGAACTAGGATGAGATATTACCAAAAAGGTCAAGACGTAGAAATGTGGAATGTTGTACTAAATGGAGTCGAAATGCCTACTAAGAGATTAGAAGGTCTAGAGGTTCCAAAACCATTACATTAATGCAGTCCAAAAGAAAAAAAAGTAGAGTTGTTAAATAATAGAGTCATTAATATACTGCTTTAAGGTCTTCCATGTGGAAAGTTCAATTTGGTAAGTGCATGTCAAACAACCCAAGAGTTGTGGCAAATACTTGAAGTAACCAATGAAGGGCTCAACAAGTTAAAAACGCTTGCAACCGTCCAATTCACCCCCTCTTGGATGTGTATCTGGGTCAACAAGTGGTATCAGGGCAAGTTAAACCGTTAAAGTATCTAAGAACTTTTGATGTCTATGGTAAGAAAAAATACCACGATTGCACTTTTTATGAAGGTCAATCCACAAATAGGCCACCTTACTTTAAAGGAAAGAATTACTTATATTGGAAAACAAGGATGAGATATTACCTACAAGGTCAAGACTTAGAAATGTGGAATGTCGAATTAAATGGAGTCAAAATGCCTACTAAGATATTAGATGGTCTAGAGGTTCCCAAACCATTAGACGAATGGAGTCCAAAAGAAAAGAAAGTAGAGTTGTTAAGTGAAAGAGTCGTTAATATTTTGTTTTGTGGTGTTCCAATTGGTGAGTTCAATAGGGTAAGTTAATGTAAAACAACCCAAGAGTTGTGGCAAAGACTTGAAGTAACCCATGAACAGACTCAACAAGTTAAAAAAGCTTACAAATCTCCAACTCACCCTCGCTTGGACTGTATCTGTGCCAACAAGCGGTATCAGAGCAAGTTAAACCGTTAATGTATCTAACAATCTTTGATGTCTATGGTAAGAAAATATACCGAAGACTGCACTTTTGATGAAGGTCTATCGACAAATATGCCACCTCTCTTTAAAGGAAAGAATTACTTATATTGGAAAACTAGGATGAGATATTACCTAAAAGGTGAAGATGTAGAAATGTGGAATGTTGTATTAAATGGAGTCAAAATGCCGGCTAAGATATTAGTATGGTCTAGAGGTTCGAAAACCAATTGATGAATAGAGTCCAAAAGAAAAGGAAGTAGAGTTGTTAAATAATAGAGTCATTAATATATTGTTTTAAGGACTTCCAAGTGGTGAGTTCACTAGGGTAAGTGCATGTCAAACAACCCAAGAGTTGTGGCAAAGACTTGAAGTAAGCCATGAAGAGACTCAACAACTTAAAGAGGATTGTAAACATCCAATTCACCCTCTCTTGGACGTGTATCTGTGCTAGCAAGTGGTATCGGAGCAAGTTAAACCGTTAAGGTATCTAATAATCTTCGATGCCTATGACAGGAAAAAATACCAAAGATTGCACTTTTGATGAAGGTCTATTGACAAATAGGCCACCTCATTTTAAAGGAAAGAATTACTTATATTCGAAAACTAGGATGAGATATTACCTAAAAGGTCAAGACTTAGAAATATGGAATGTTGTATTAAATGGAGTCAAAATGCCTACTAAGATATTAGAAGGTCTAGAGGTTCCAAAACCATTAGATCAATGGAGTCCAAAAGAAAAGAAAGTAGAGTTGTTAAATAATATAGTCGTTAATATATTGTTTTGTGGTCTTCCAAGTGGTGAGTTCAATAGGGTAAGTGAATGTAAAACAACCCAAGAGTTGTGGCAAAGACTTGAAGTAACCAATGAAGGTCTCAACAAGTTAAAAAGGCCTGCAACCGTCCAATTCACCCCCTCTTGGACGTGTATCTCGGTCAATAAGTGGTACCATGGCAAGTTAAACTGTTAAAGTATCTAAAGAATTTTGATGTCTATGGCAGGAAAAAACACCACGATAGCACTTTTGATGAAAGTAAATCCACAAATAGGCAACCTCTCTTTAAAGGAAAGAATTACTTATATATGAAAACTAGGATGAGATATTACCTAAAAGGTCAAGATGTAGAAATGTGGATTGTTGTATTAAATGGAGTCAAAATGCCTACTAAGATATTAGAAGGTCTAGAGGTTCCAAAACCATTACATGAATGGAGTCCAAAAGAAAAGAAAGTAGAGTTGTTAAATAATAGAGTAGTTAATATACTGCTTTAAGGTCTTTCCAGTGGAATGTTCAATATGGTAAGTGCATGTCAAACAACCCAAGACTTGTGGCAAATACTTGAAGTAAAAAATGAAGGGCTCAAGATGTTAAAAAAGCTTCCAACCGTCCAATTCACCCCTCTTTGATGTGTATCTGGGTCAACAAGTGGTATCAGGGCAAGTTAAACCGTTAAAGTATCTAAGAACTTTTGAAGTCTATGGTAGGAAAAATTACCACGATTGCACTTTTTATGAAGGTTAATCCACAAATAGGCCACCTTACTTTAAAAGAAAGAATTACTTATATTGGAAAACAAGGATGAGATATTACCTAAAAGGTCAAGACTTAGAAATGTTGAATGTTGAATTAAATGGAGTCAAAATGCCTACTAAGATATTAGATGGTCTAGAGGTTTCAAAACCATTAGATGAATGGAGTCCAAAAGAAAAGAAAGTAGAGTTGTTAAGTAAAAGAGTCGTTAATATTTTGTTTTGTGGTCTTCCAAGTGGTGAGTTCAATAGGGTATGTGAATGTAAAACAACCCAAGAGTTGTGGCAAAGACTTGAAGTAACCCATGAACAGACTCAACAAGTTAAAAAAGCTTACAAATCTCCAACTCACCCTCCCTTGGACGTGTATCTGTGCCAACAAGCGGTATCAGAGCAACTTAAACCGTTAAGGTATCTAACAATGTTCGATGTCTATGGTAGGAAAATATACCAAAGACTGCACTTTTGATAAAGGTCTATCGACAAATAGGCCACCTCTCTTTAAAGGAAAGAATTACTTATATTAGAAAACTAGGATGAGATATTACCTAAAAGGTCAAGACGTAGAAATGTGGAATGTTGTATTAAATGGAGTCAAAATGCCTACTAAGATATTAGTATGGTCTAGAGGTTCGAAAACCAATTGATGAATAGAGTCCAAAAGAAAATGAAGTAGAGTTGTTAAATAATAGAGTCATTAATATACTGTTTTAAGGACTTCCAAGTGGTGAGTTCACTAGGGTAAGTGCATGTCAAACAACCCAAAAGTTGTGGCAAAGACTTGAAGTAATCAATGAAGGGCTCAACAAGTTAAAAAGGCTTGCAACCGTCCAATTCACCCCCTCTTGGACGTGTATCTGGGTCAACAAGTGGTATCACGGCAAGTTAAACCATTAAAGTACCTAAAAATTTTTATGTTTATGGCAGGAAAATACCACGATTGCACTTTTAATGGAGGTCAATCTACAAATAGGCCACCTCTCTTTAAAGGAAAGAATTTCTTATATTGGAAAACTAGGACGAGATATTACCTAAAAGGTCAAGACTTAGAAATGTGGAATGTTGTATTAAATGGAGTCAAAATGCCTACTAAGATATTATATGGTCTAGAGGTTCCAAAACCATTATATGAATAGAGTCCAAAAGAAAAGAAAGTAAAGTAGTTAAATAATAAAGTAGTTAATATACTGTTTTAAGGTCTTCCAACTGGAGAGTGCAATATGGTAAGTGCATGTCAAACAACCCAAGAGTTGTGGCAAATACTTGAAGTAACAAGTGAAGGGCTCATGATGAAAAAAAGGCTTGCAACCGTCCAATTGACCCCCTCTTGGACGTGTATCTGGGTCAACAAGTGGAATCAGAGCAAGTAAAACCATTAAAGTATCTAACAACTTTTAATGTCTATAGCAGGAAAAAATACTACGATTGCACTGTTATTGAAGGTTAATCCACAAATAAGCCACCTCTCTTTAAAGAAAAGAATTACTTATATTGGAAAACTAGGATGAGATATTACCTAAAAGGTCAAGACTTAGAAGTGTGGAATGTTGTATTAAATCGAGTCAAAATGCCTACTAAGATATTAGAAGGTCTAGAGGTTCCAAAACCATTAGATCAATGGAGTCCAACAGAAAAGAAAGTAGAGTTGTTAAGTAATAGAGTCGTTAATATTTTGTTTTGTGGTCTTCCAAGTGGTGAGTTCAATAGGGTAACAGAATGTAAAACAACCCAAAAATGTGGCAAGGACTTGAAGTAACCCATGAATAGACTCAACAAGTTAAAGAGGCTTGCAAACGTCCAATTCACCCTCTCTTGGATGTGTATCTGTGCCGACAAGTGGTATTAGAGCAAGTTAAACCGTTAAGGTATCTAACAATCTTTGATGTCTATGGCAGGAAAATATACCAAAGACTGCACTTTTGATGAAGGTCTATCGACAAAAAGGGCACCTTTCTTTAAAGGAAAGAATTACGTATATTGGAAAAGTAGGATGAGATATTAGCTAAAAGGTCAAGACATAGAAATGTGGAATGTTGTATTAAATGGAGTCAAAATGCCTACTAAGATATTAGTATGGTCTAGAGGTTTGAAAACCAATTGATGAATGAAGTCCAAAAGAAAAGTAAGTAGAGTTGTTAAAAAATAGAGTCATTAATATACTGTTTCAAGGTCTTCCAAATGGTGAGTTCAATAGAGTAAGTGCAAGTCAAACATCCCAAAAGTTGTGGCAAAGACTTGAAGTAACTCATGAAAACACTCAACAAGTTAAAAAGGCTTGCAAACGTCCAATTCACCCTATCTTGGACTTGTATTTGTGCCGACAAGTGGTATCAGAACAAGTTAAACCGTTAACGTATCAAACAATCTTTGATGTCTATGGCAGGAAAATATACCAAAGATTGCACTTTTGATGAAGGTCAATCCACAAATAGGCCACCTCTCTTTAAATGAAAGAATTACTAATATTAAAAAACTTGGTTGAGATATTACCTAAAAGGTCAAGACGTAGAAATGTGGAATGTTGTATTAAATGGACTCGAAATGCCTGCTAAGATATTAGTGTGGTCTAGAGGTTCCAAAACCAATTGATGAATGGAGTCCAAAAGAAAAGGTAGTAGAGTTGTTGAATAATAGAGTAAATAATATACTGTTTTGTGGTTTTCTACGTGGTGAGGTCAATAGTGTAAGTGCATGTCAAACAACCCAAGAGTTGTGGCAAAGACTTGAAGTAAACAATAAAGGGCTCAACAAGTTAAAAAGGCTTGCAACCGTCCAATTCACCGCCTCTTGGACGTGTATCTGGGTCAGCAAGTGGTATCAGAGCAAGTTAAACCGTTAAAAGTATCTAAAGACTTTTGATGTCTATGGCTGGAAAAAACACCACGATAGCACTTTTGATGAAGGTAAATCCACAAATAGGCAACCTCTCTCTGAAGGAAAGAATTTCTTATATTGGAAAACTAGGATGAGATATTACCTAAAAGGTCAAGACGTAGAAATGTGCAATGTTGTATTAAATGAAGTCAAAATGCCTACTAAGATATTAGTATGGTCTAGAGGTTCAAAAACCAATTGATGAATGGAGTACAAAAGAAAAGGAAGTAGAGTTGTTAAATAATAGAGTCATTAATATTTTGTTTTGTGGTCTTCGAAGTGGTGAGTTCAATAGGGTAAGTGCATGTCAAACAACCCAAGAGTTGTGGCGAAGACTTGAAGTAACCAATGAAGGGCTCAACAAGTTAAAAACGCTTGCAACCGTCCAATTCACCCCCTCTTGGACGTGTATCTGGGTCAACAAGTGGTATCATGGCAAGTTAAACAGTTAAAGTATCTAACAATTTTTTAGGTCCATGGCAGGAAAAAATACCACGATTTCACTTTTAATGGTGGTCAATCCACAAATAGGCCACCTATCTTTAAAAGAAAAAATTACTTATATTGGAAAACTAGGATGAGATATTAGCTAAAAGGTCAAGACGTAGAAATGTGGAATGTTGGATTAAATGGAGTCAAAATGCCACTAAGATATTAGATGGTCTAGAGGTTCCCAAACCTTTAGATGAATGGAGTCCAAAAGAAAAGAAAGTAGAGTTGTTAAGAAATAGAGTCATTGATATTTTGTTTTGTGATCTTCCAAGCGGTGAGTTCAATAGGGTAAGAGAATGTAAAACAACCCAAGAGTTGTGGCAAAGACTTGAAGTAACCCATGAATAGACTCAACAAGTTAAAAGGGCTTGCAAACGTCCAATTCACCCTCTCTTGGACGTGTATCTGCGCCAACAAGTGGTATCAGAGCAAGTTAAACCATTAAGGTATCTAAGAATCTTTGATGTCTATGGCAGGAAAATATACTAAACACTGCACTTTTGATGAAGGTCTGTCGACAAATAGGCCACCTCTCTTTAAAGGAAAGATTACTTATATTGAAAAACTAGGTTGAGACATTACCTAAAAGGTAAAGACGTCGAAATGTGGAATGTTGGATTAAATGGAGTCAAAATGCCTACTAAGAAATTAGATGGTCTAGAGGTTCCCAAACCTTTAGATAAATGGAGTCCAAAAGAAAACAAAGTAGAGTTGTTAAGTAATAGAGTCATTGATATTTTGTTTTGTGGTCTTCCAAGTGGTGAGTTCAATAGGGTAAGTGAATGTAAAACAACCCAAGAGTTGTGGCAAAGACTTGAAGTAACCCATGAATAGACTCAACAAGTTAAAAGGGCTTGCAAAAGTCCAATTCACCCTCTCTTGGACGTGTATCTGTGCCAACAAGTGGTATCAGAGCAAGTTAAACCGTTAAGGTATCTAAGAATCTTTGATGTCTATGGCAGGAAAATATTCCAAACACTACACTTTTGATGAAGGTCTATCGACAAATAGGCCACCTCTCTTTAAAGGAAAGAATTACTTATGTTGGAAAACTTGGATGAGAAATCACCTAAAAGGTCAAGACTTAGAATTGGGGATTGTTGTATTAAATGGAGTCAAAATACCTACTAAGATATTAGATGGTCTAGAGGTTCCCAAACCATTAGATGAATGGAGTCCAAAAGAAAACAAAGTAGAGTTGTTAAGTAAAAGAGTCGTTAATATTTTGTTTTGCCCCATCTTGGACGTGTATCTGGGTCAACAAGTGGTATCAGAGCAAGTTAAACCGTTAAAGTATCTAAGAACTTTTGATGTCTGTGGTAGGAAAAAATACCACGATTGCACTTTTTATGAAAGTAAATCCACAAATAGGGAACCTCTCTTTAAAGTAAAGAATTACTTATATTGGAAAACTAGGATGAGATATTAGCTAAAAGGTCAAGACGTAGAAATGTGGAATGTTGTATTAAATGGAGTCAAAATGCCTACTAAGATATTAGCACGGTCTAGAGGTTTGGAAACCAATCAATGAATGGAGTCCAAAATAAAAGGAAGTTGAGTCGTTAAATAATAGAGTCATTAATATACTGTTTTAAGGACTTCCAAGTGGCGAGATCAATAGGGTAAGCGCAAGTCAAACAACACAAGAGTTGTGGCAAAGACTTGAAGTAACCCATGAAAAGGCTCAACAAGTTAAAAAGGCTTTCTAACGTCCAATTCACCCTCTCTTGGACGTGTATCTGTGCCAAGAAGTGGTATCAGAGCAAGTTAAACCGTTAAGGTATCTGACATTCTTTGATGTCTATGGCAGGAAAATATACCAAAGACTGCACTTTTGATGAAGGTCTATCGACAAATAGGCCACCTTTCTTTAAAGGAAAGAATTACTTATATTGGAAAACTAGGATGAGATATTACCTAAAAGGCCAAGACTTAGAAATATGGAATGTTGTATTAAATGGACTCAAAATGCATACTAAGATATTAGTATGGTCTAGAGGTTCGAAAACCAATCAATGAATGGAGTCCAAAAGAAAAGGAAGTAGATTCGTTAAATAATAGAGTCATTAATATACTGTTTAAAGGACTTCCAAGTGGTGAGTTCAATAGGGTAAGCGCAAGTCAAACTACACAAGAGTTGTGGCAAAGAAGGGCTCAACAAGTTAAAAAGGCTTGCAACAGTCCAATTCACCCCATCTTTGACGTGTATCTGGGTCAACAAGTGGTATCAGAGCAAGTTAAACCGTTAAAGTATCTAAGAACTTTTGATGTCTGTGGTAGGAAAAAATACCACGATTGCACTTTTTATGAAAGTAAATCCACAAATAGGGAACCTCTCTTTAAAGTAAAGAATTACTTATATTGGAAAACTAGGATGAGATATTAGCTAAAAGGTCAAGACGTAGAAATGTGGAATGTTGTATTAAATGGAGTCAAAATGCCTACTAAGATATTAGTACGGTCTAGAGGTTTGGAAACCAATCAATGAATGGAGTCCAAAACAAAAGGAAGTAGAGTCGTTAAATAATAGAGTCATTAATATACTGTTTTAAGGACTTCCAAGTGGCGAGTTCAATAGGGTAAGCGCAAGTCAAACAACACAAGAGTTGTGGCAAAGACTTGAAGTAACCCATGAAAAGGCTCAACAAGTTAAAAAGGCTTGCAAACGTCCAATTCACCCTCTCTTGGACGTGTATCTGTGCCAAGAAGTGGTATCAGAGCAAATTAAACCGTTAAGGTATCTAACATTCTTTGATGTCTATGGCAGGAAAATATACCAAAGACTGCACTTTTGATGAAGGTCTATCGACAAATAGGCCACCTTTCTTTAAAGGAAAGAATTACTTATATTGGAAAACTAGGATGAGATATTACCTAAAAGGCCAAGACTTAGAAATATGGAATGTTGTATTAAATGGACTCAAAATGCATACTAAGATATTAGTATGGTCTAGAGGTTCGAAAACCAATCAATGAATGGAGTCCAAAAGAGAAGGAAGTAGATTCGTTAAATAATAGAGTCATTAATATACTGTTTAAAGGACTTCCAAGTGGTGAGTTCAATAGGGTAAGCGCAAGTCAAACTACACAAGAGTTGTGGCAAAGAAGGGCTCAACAAGTTAAAAAGGCTTGCAACAGTCCAATTCACCCCATCTTGGACGTGTATCTGGGTCAACAAGTGGTATCAAAGCAAGTTAAACCGTTAAACCATCTAAAGACTTTTTATGTCTATGGCAGGAAAAAATACACAAATAGGCAACCTCTCTTTAAAGGAAAGAATTGCTTACATTGGAAAACTAGGATGAGATATTTCCTAAAAGGTCAAGACGTAGAAATGTGGATTGTTGTATTAACTGGAGTCAAAATGCCTACTAAGTTATTAGTATGGTCTAGAGGTTCCAAAACCAATTGATGAATGGAGTCCAAATGAAAAGAAAGTCGAGTTGTTAAATAATAGAGTCGTTGATATACTGTTTTAAGGTCTTCCAAGTGGTGAGTTCAATAGGGTAAGTGCATGTCAACAGCACAAGAGTTGTGGCAAAAAATTGAAGTAACGAATGCAGGGCTCAACAAGTTAAAAAGGCTTGCAACCGTTCAATTCACCCCCTCTTGGACTTGTATCTGGGTCAACAAGTGGTATCAGTGCAAGTTCAACCGTCGAAGTACCTAACAATTTTTGATGTCTATGGCAGGAAAAATACCACGATTGCACTTTTGGGGATGGTCAATCCACAAATAGGCCACCACTCCTTAATGGAAAGAATTACTTATATTGGAAAACTAGGATGAGATATTACCTAAAAGGTCAAGACTTAGAAGTGTGGAATGTTGCATTGAATGGAGTCAAAATGCCTACTAAGATATTAGATGGTCGAGAGGTTCAAAAACCATTAGATGAATGGAGTCCAAAAGAAAAAAAGTAGAGTTGTTAAGTAATAGTGTCGTTAATATTTTGTTTTCTGGTCTTCCAAGTGGTGAGTTCAATAGGGTAAGTGAATGTAAAACAACCCAAGAGTTGTGGCAAAGACTTGAAGTAACCAATGAAGGGCTCACCAAGTTAAAAAGGCTTGCAACAGTCCAATTCACCCCCTCTTGGACGCATATCTGTGTCAACAAGTGGTATCAGAGCAAGTAAAACCATTAAAGTATCTAAGGACTTTTGATGTCTATGGCAGGAAAAATACCACGATAGCACTTTTGATGAAGGTAAATCCACAAATAGGCAACCTCTCTTTAAAGGAAAGAATTACTTATATTGGAAAACTAAGATGAGATATTACCTAAAAGGTCAAGACGTAGAAATGTGGAATGTTGTATTAAATTGACTCAAAATGCCTAGTAAGATATTAGAGAGTCTAGAGGTTCCAAAACCATTAGAGGAATATAGTCAAAAAAGAAAGAAAGTAGAGTTGTTAAATAATAGAGTCGTTAATATACTGTTTTAAGGTCTTCCAAGTGGAGAGTTCAATAGGGTAAGTGCATCTCAAACAACGCAAGAGTTGTGGCGAATACTTGACGAAACAAATGAAGGGCTCAAGATGTAAAAAAGGCTTGCAACCGTCCAATTGACCCCTCTTGGACGTGTATCTAGGTCAACAAGTGGTATCAGAGCAAGTTAAACCATTAAAGTATCTAACAACTTTTGATGTCTGTGGCAGGAAAAAATACCATGATTGCACTTTTAACGAAGGTCAATCCACGAATAAGCCACATCTCTTTAAAGGAAAAAATTACTTATATTGGAAAACTAGGATAAGATATTACCTAAAATGTCATAACTTAGAAATGTGGAATGTTGTAGTAAATGGAGTGAAAATGCCTAGTAAGATATTAGATGGTCCAGAGGTTCCAAAACCATTAGATGAATGGAGTCCAAAAGAAAAGAAAGTAGAGTTGTTAAGTAATAGGGTCGTTAATATTTTGTTTTGTGGCCGTCCAAGTGGTGAGTTGAATAGGGTAAGTGATTGTAAAGCAACCCAAGAGTTGTGGCAAGGACTCTAAGTAACCCATGAATAGACTCAACAAGTTAAAAAGGCTTGCAAACGTCTAATTCACCCTCTCTTGGACGTGTATCTGTGCCAACAAGTGGTATCAGAGCAAGTTAAACCGTTAAGGTATCTTAAAATCCGTAATGTCTATGGCTGGAAAATATACCAAAGACTGCACTTTTGATGAAGGTCTATCGACAAATAGGCCACGTCTCTTTAAAAGGAAAAATTACTTATATTGGAAAACTAGGATGATATATTACCTAAAAAGTCAAGACGTAGAAATGTGGAATGTTGTATTAAATGGAGTCAAAATGCCTACTAAGATATCAGATGGTCTAGAGGTTCCCAAACCATTAGATGAATAGAGTCCAAAAGAAAAGAAAGTAGAGTTGTTAAGTAATAGAGTCGTTAATATTTTGTTTTGTGGCCGTCCAAGTGGTGAGTTGAATAGGGTAAGTGATTGTAAAGCAACCCAAGAGTTGTGGCAAGGACTCTAAGTAACCCATGAATAGACTCAACAAGTTAAAAAGGCTTGCAAACGTCCAATTCACCCTCTCTTGGACGTGTATCTGTGCCAAGAAGTGGTATCAGAGCAAATTAAACCGTTAAGGTATCTAACATTCTTTGATGTCTATGGCAGGAAAATATACCAAAGACTGCACTTTTCATGAAGGTCTATCGACAAATAGGCCACCTCTCTTTAAGGAAAAGAATTACTTATATTGAAAAACTAGGATGAGATATTACCTAAGAGGTCAAGACGTAGAAATGTGGAATGTTGTATTAAATTGAGTGAAAATGCCTACTAAGATATTAGATGGTCTAGAGGTTCCCAAACCATTAGATGAATAGAGTCCAAAAGAAAAGAAAGTAGAGTTGTTAAGTAATAGAGTCGTTAATATTTTGTTTTGTGGCCTTCCAAGTGGTGAGTTCAATAGGGTAAGTGAATGTAAAACAACCTAAGAGCTGTGGCAAAGACTTAAAGTTACCCATGAATATACTCAACAAGTGAAAGAGGCTTGCAAACGACTTATTCACCTCTCTTGGACGTGTATCTGTGCCAACAAGTGGTATCAGAACAAGTTAAACCGTTAAGGTATCTTACAATCTGTAATGTCTATGGCAGGAAAATATACCAAAGACTGCACTTTTGATGAAGGTCAATCGACAAATAGGCCACCTCCCTTTAAAGGAAAGAATTACTTATATTGAAAAACTAGGATAAGATATTACCTAAAGGGTCAAGCCGTCGAAATATGGAATGTTGGATTAAATGGAGTCAAAATGCCTACTAAGATATTAGATGGTCTAGAGGTTCCAAAACCATTAGATGAGTGGAGTCCAAAAGAAAAGAAAGTAGAGTTGTTAAGTAATAAGTTGTTAATATTTTGTTTTGTGGTCTTCCAAGTGGTGAGTTCAATAGGTAAGGGAATGAAAAACAACCCAAGAGTTGTGGCAAAGACTTGAAGTAACCCATGAGAAGACTCAACAAGTTGAAAAGGCTTGCAAACGTCCAATTCACCCTCTCTTGGACGTGTATCTGTGCCAACAAGTGATATCAGAGTAAGTTAAACCGTTAAGGTATCTAACATTCTTTGTTGTCTATGGCAGAAAAATAAAGAAAAGATTGCACTTTTGATGAAGGTCGATCGACAAATAGGCCACCTCTCTTTAAAGGAAAGAATTACTTATATTGAAAAACTAGGATGAGACATTACCTGAAAGGTCAAGACGTAGAAATGTGGAATGTCGTATTAAATGGAGTGAAAATGCCTACTAAGATATTATTATGGTCTAGAGGTTCCAAAACCAATTGATGCATCGAGTCCAAAAGAAAAGGAAGTAGAGTTTTTAAATAATAGAGTCGTTAATATACAATTTTAAGGTCTTTCAAATGGAGAGTTCAATAGGGTAAGTGCATGTCAAAGAACCCAGGAGTTGTGGCAAAGACTTGAAGTAACCCATGAAAAGACTCAACAAGTTAAAAAGGCTTGCAAACGTCCAATTCACCCTATTTTGGACTTTTATTTGTGCCGACAAGTGGTATCCGAGCAAGTAAAACCTGTTAAGGTATCTAACAATCTTTGATGTCTTTGGCAGGAAAAAATACCAAAGATTACACTTTTGATGAAGGTCAATCAACAAATAGGCCACCTCTCTTTAAAGGAAAGAATTACTTATATTGAAAAACGAGGATGAGATATTACCTAAAAGGTCAAGATGTAGAAATGTAGAAAGTTGTATTAAATGGAGTCAAAATGCCTACTAAGATATTAGAAGGTCTAGAGGTTCCAAAACCGTTAGATCAATGTAGTCCAAAAGAAAAGAAAGTAGAATTGTTAAATAATAGGGTCGTTAATATATTGTTTTGTGGTCTTCCAAGTGGTGAGTTCAATAGGGTAAGTGAATGTCAAATACCCCAAGAGTTGTGGGAAAGACATAAAGTAAGCCATGAAGAGACTCAACAAGTTAAAAAGGTTTGTAAACGTCCAATTCACCCTCTCTTGGACGTGTATCTGTGCCGACAAGTGGTATCGGATCAAGTTAAACCGTTAAGGTATCTAATAATCTTTGATGTCTATGGCAGGAAAAAAATACCTCGATTGCACTTTTGATGAAGGTCTATCGACACATAGGCGACCTCTCTTTAAAGGAAAGAATTACTTATATTGGAAAACTAGGATGAGATATTACCTAAACGGTCAAGTCGTAGAAATGTGGAATGTTAGATTAAATGGAGTCAAAATGCCTACTAAGATATTAGATGGTCTAGAGGTTCAAAAACCATTAGATGAATGGAGTCCAAAAGAAAATAAATTGGAGTTGTTAAGTAAGAGTCGTTAATAATTTGTTTTGTGGTCTTCCAAGTGGTGAGTTCAATAGGGTAAGTGAATGAAAAACAACCCAAGAGTTGTGGCATAGACTTGAAGTAACCCATGAAAAGACTCAACAAGTTAAAAAGGCTTGCAAACATCCAATTCACCCTCTCTTGGACGTGTATCTGTGCCAACAAGTGGTATCAGAGCAAGTTAAACCGTTAAGGTATCTAACATTCTTTGTTGTCTATGGCAGAAAAATATAGCAAAGATTTCACTTTTGATGAAGGTCTATCGACAAATAGGCCACCTCTCTTTAAGGAAAAGAATTACTTATATTGAAAAACTAGGATGAGATATTACCTAAGAGGTCAAGACGTAGAAATGTGGAATGTTGTATTAAATTGAGTGAAAATGCCTACTAAGATATTAGTATGGTCTAGAGGTTCCAAAACCAATTGATGAATCGAGTCCAAAAGAAATGGAAGTAGAGTTATTAAATAATAGAGTCGTTAATATAGTATTTTAAGGTCTTCCAAACGGAGAGTTCAACAGGGTAAGTGCATGTCAAAGAACCCAGGAGTTGTGGCAAAGACTTGAAGTAACCCATGAAAAGACTCAACAAGTTAAAAAGGCTTGCAAACGTCCAATTCACCCTATCTTGGACTTTTATTTGTGCCGACAAGTGGTATCAGTGCAAGTAAAACATGTTAAGGTATCTAACAATCTTTGATGTCTTTGTGAGGAAAAAATACCAAAGATTGCACTTTTGATGAAGGTCAATCAACAAATAAACCACCTCTCTTTAAAGGAAAGAATTACTTATATTGAAAAACTAGGATGAGATATTACCTAAAAGGTCAAGATGTAGAAATGTGGAATGTTGTATTAAATGGAGTCAAAATGCCTACTAAGATATTAGAAGGTCTAGAGGTTCCAAAACCATTAGATCAATGGAGTCCAAAAGAAAAGAAAGTAGACTTGTTAAATAATAGGGTCGTTAATATATTGTTTTGTGGTCTTCCAAGTGGTGGGTTCAATAGGGTAAGTCAATGTCAAACAACCCAAGAGTTGTGGCAAAAACTTAAAGTAACCCATGAAGAGACTCAACAGGTTAAAAAGGCTTGTAAACGTCGAATTCACCCTCTTTTGGACGTGTATCTGTGCCAACAAGTGGTATCGGATCAAATTAAACCGTTAAGGTATCTAATAATCTTTGATGTCTATGGCAGGAAAAAATACCTCGATTGCACTATTGATGAAGGTCTATCGACAAATAGGCCACCTCCCTTTAAAGGAAAGAATTACTTATATTGGAAAACTAGGATGAGATATTACCTAAAAGGTCAAGTCGTAGAAATGTGGAATGATAGATTAAATGGAGTTAAAATGCCTACTAAGATATTAGATGGTCTAGAGGTTCAAAAACCATTAGATGAATGGAGTCCAAAAGAAAAGAAATTAGAGTTGTTAAGTAATAGAGTCGTTAATAATTTGTTTTGTGGTCTTCCAAGTGGTGAGTTCAATAGGGTAAGTGAATGAAAAACAACCTAAGAGTTGTAGCGAAGACTTGAAGTAACCCATGAAAAGACTCAACAAGTTAAAAAGGCTTGCAAACGTCCAATTCACCCTATCTTGGACTTTTATTTGTGCCGACAAGTGGTATCAGTGCAAGTAAAACCTGTTAAGGTATCTAACAATCTTTGATGTCTTTGGGAGGAAAAAATACCAAAGATTGCACTTTTGATGAAGGTCAATCAACAAATAAACCACCTCTCTTTAAAGGAAAGAATTACTTATATTGAAAAACTAGGATGAGATATTACCGAAAAGGTCAAGATGTAGAAATGTGGAATGTTGTATTAAATGGAGTCAAAATGCCTACTAAGATATTAGAAGGTCTAGAGGTTCCAAAACCATTAGATCAATGGAGTCCAAAAGAAAAGAAAGTAGAGTTGTTAAATAATAGGATCGTTAATATATTGTTTTGTGGTCTTCCAAGTGGTGGGTTCAATAGGGTAAGTGAATGTCAAACAACCCAAGAGTTGTGGCGAAAACTTAAAGTAACCCATGAAGAGACTCAACAGGTTAAAAAGGCTTGTAAACGTCAAATTCACCCTTTCTTGGGCGTGTATCTGTGCCAACAAGTGGTATCGGATCAAGTTAAACCGTTAAGGTATCTAATAATCTTTGATGTCTATGGCAGGAAAAAATACCTCGATTGCACTTTTGATGAAGGTCTATCGACAAATAGGCCACCTCTCTTTAAAGGAAAGAATTACTTATATTGGAAAACTAGGATGAGATATTACCTAAAAGGTCAAGTCGTAGAAATGTGGAATGTTGGATTAAATGGAGTCAAAATGCCTACTAAGATATTAGATGGTCTAGAGGTTCCAAAACCATTAGATGAATGGAGTCCAAAAGAAAAGAAATTAGAGTTGTTAAGTAATAGAGTCGTTAATATTTTGTTTTGTGGTCTTCCAAGTGGTGAGTTCAATAAGGTAAGTGAATGAAAAACAACCCAAGAGTTGTGGCAAAGACTTGAAGTAACCCATGAAAAGACTCAACAAGTTAAAAAGGCTTGCAAACATCTAATTCACCCTCTCTTGGACGTGTATCTGTGCCAACAAGTGGTATCAGAGCAAGTTAAACCGTTAAGGTATCTAACATTCTTTGTTGTCTATGGCAGAAAAATATAGCAAAGATTGCACTTTTGATGAAGGTCTATCGACAAATAGGCCACCTCTCTTTAAGGAAAAGAATTACTTATATTGAAAAACTAGGATGAGATATTACCTAAGAGGTCAAGACGTAGAAATGTGGAATGTTGTATTAAATTGAGTGAAAATGCCTACTAAGATATTAGTATGGTCTAGAGGTTCAAAAACCAATTGATGAATCGAGTCCAAAAGAAATGGAAGTAGAGTTATTAAATAATAGAGTCGTTAATATAGTATTTTAAGGTCTTCCTAACGGAGAGTTCAACAGGGTAAGTGCATGTCAAAGAACCCAGGAGTTGTGGCAAAGAGTTGAAGTAACCCATGAAAAGACTCAACAAGTTAAAAAGGCTTGCAAACGTCCAATTCACCCTATCTTGGACTTTTATTTGTGCCGACAAGTGGTATCAGTGCAAGTAAAACCTGTTAAGGTATCTAACAATCTTTGATGTCTTTGGGAGGAAAAAATACCAAAGATTGCACTTTTGATGAAGGTCAATCAACAAATAAACCACCTCTCTTTAAAGGAAAGAATTACTTATACTGAAAAACTAGGATGAGATATTACCTAAAAGGTCAAGATGTAGAAATGTGGAATGTTGTATTAAATGGAGTCAAAATGCCTACTAAGATATTAGATGGTCTAGAGGTTCCAAAACCATTAGATGAATGGAGTCCAAAAGAAAAGAAAGTAGAGTTGTTAAGTAATAGAGTCGTTAATATTTTGTTTTGTGGTCTTCCAAGTGGTGAGTTCAATAAGGTAAGTGAATGAAAAACAACCCAAGAGTTGTGGCAAAGACTTGAAGTAACCAATGAAAAGACTCAACAAGTTAAAAAGGCTTGCAAACGTCTGATTCACCCTCTCTTGGACGTGTATCTGTGCCAACAAGTGGTATCAGAGCAAGTTAAACCGTTAAGGTATCTAACATTCTTTGTTGTCTATGGCAGAAAAATATAGCGAAGATTGCACTTCTGATGAAGGTCTATCGACAAATAGGCCACCTCTCTTTAAGGAAAAGAATTACTTATATTGAAAAACTAGGATGAGATATTACCTAAGAGGTGAAGACGTAGAAATGTGGAATGTTGTATTAAATGGAGTCAAAATGCCTACTAAGATATTAGAAGGTCTAGAGGTTCCAAAACCATTAGATCAATGGAGTCCAAAAGAAAAGAAAGTAGAGTTGTTAAATAATAGGGTCGTTAATATATTGTTTTGTGGTCTTCCAAGTGGTGAGTTCAATAGGGTAAGTGAATGTCAAACAACCCAGGAGTTGTGGCAAAGACTTGAAGTAACCCATGAAAAGACTCAACAAGTTAAAAAGGCTTGCAAACGTCCAATTCACCCTATCTTGGACTTTTATTTGTGCCGACAAGTGGTATCCGAGCAAGTAAAACCTGTTAAGGTATCTAACAATCTTTGATGTCTTTGGCAGGAAAAAATACCAAAGATTACACTTTTGATGAAGGTCAATCAACAAATAGGCCACCTCTCTTTAAAGGAAAGAATTACTTATATTGAAAAACGGGGATGAGATATTACCTAAAAGGTCAAGATGTAGAAATGTAGAAAGTTGTATTAAATGGAGTCAAAATGCCTACTAAGATATTAGAAGGTCTAGAGGTTCCAAAACCATTAGATCAATGGAGTCCAAAAGAAAAGAAAGTAGAATTGTTAAATAATAGGGTCGTTAATATATTGTTTTGTGGTCTTCCAAGTGGTGAGTTCAATAGGGTAAGTGAATGTCAAATAACCCAAGAGTTGTGGGAAAGACATAAAGTAAGCCATGAAGAGACTCAACAAGTTAAAAAGGTTTGTAAACGTCCAATTCACCCTCTCTTGGACGTGTATCTGTGCCGACAAGTGGTATCGGATCAAGTTAAACCGTTAAGGTATCTAATAATCTTTGATGTCTATGGCAGGAAAAAAATACCTCGATTGCACTTTTGATGAAGGTCTATCGACACATAGGCGACCTCTCTTTAAAGGAAAGAATTACTTATATTGGAAAACTAGGATGAGATATTACCTAAACGGTCAAGTCGTAGAAATGTGGAATGTTAGATTAAATGGAGTCAAAATGCCTACTAAGATATTAGATGGTCTAGAGGTTCAAAAACCATTAGATGAATGGAGTCCAAAAGAAAAGAAATTGGAGTTGTTAAGTAAGAGTCGTTAATAATTTGTTTTGTGGTCTTCCAAGTGGTGAGTTCAATAGGGTAAGTGAATGAAAAACAACCCAAGAGTTGTGGCATAGACTTGAAGTAACCCATGAAAAGACTCAACAAGTTAAAAAGGCTTGCAAACATCCAATTCACCCTCTCTTGGACGTGTATCTGTGCCAACAAGTGGTATCAGAGCAAGTTAAACCGTTAAGGTATCTAACATTCTTTGTTGTCTATGGCAGAAAAATATAGCAAAGATTTCACTTTTGATGAAGGTCTATCGACAAATAGGCCACCTCTCTTTAAGGAAAAGAATTACTTATATTGAAAAACTAGGATGAGATATTACCTAAGAGGTCAAGACGTAGAAATGTGGAATGTTGTATTAAATTGAGTGAAAATGCCTACTAAGATATTAGTATGGTCTAGAGGTTCCAAAACCAATTGATGAATCGAGCCCAAAAGAAATGGAAGTAGAGTTATTAAATAATAGAGTCGTTAATATAGTATTTTAAGGTCTTCCAAACGGAGAGTTCAACAGGGTAAGTGCATGTCAAAGAACCCAGGAGTTGTGGCAAAGACTTGAAGTAACCCATGAAAAGACTCAACAAGTTAAAAAGGCTTGCAAACGTCCAATTCACCCTATCTTGGACTTTTATTTGTGCCGACAAGTGGTATCAGTGCAAGTAAAACATGTTAAGGTATCTAACAATCTTTGATGTCTTTGTGAGGAAAAAATACCAAAGATTGCACTTTTGATGAAGGTCAATCAACAAATAAACCACCTCTCTTTAAAGGAAAGAATTACTTATATTGAAAAACTAGGATGAGATATTACCTAAAAGGTCAAGATGTAGAAATGTGGAATGTTGTATTAAATGGAGTCAAAATGCCTACTAAGATATTAGAAGGTCTAGAGGTTCCAAAACCATTAGATCAATGGAGTCCAAAAGAAAAGAAAGTAGACTTGTTAAATAATAGGGTCGTTAATATATTGTTTTGTGGTCTTCCAAGTGGTGGGTTCAATAGGGTAAGTCAATGTCAAACAACCCAAGAGTTGTGGCAAAAACTTAAAGTAACCCATGAAGAGACTCAACAGGTTAAAAAGGCTTGTAAACGTCGAATTCACCCTCTTTTGGACGTGTATCTGTGCCAACAAGTGGTATCGGATCAAATTAAACCGTTAAGGTATCTAATAATCTTTGATGTCTATGGCAGGAAAAAATACCTCGATTGCACTATTGATGAAGGTCTATCGACAAATAGGCCACCTCCCTTTAAAGGAAAGAATTACTTATATTGGAAAACTAGGATGAGATATTACCTAAAAGGTCAAGTCGTAGAAATGTGGAATGATAGATTAAATGGAGTTAAAATGCCTACTAAGATATTAGAAGGTCTAGAGGTTCCAAAACCATTAGATCAATGGAGTCCAAATGAAAAGAAAGTAGAGTTGTTAAATAATAGGATCGTTAATATATTGTTTTGTGGTCTTCCAAGTGGTGGGTTCAATAGGGTAAGTGAATGTCAAACAACCCAAGAGTTGTGGCGAAAACTTAAAGTAACCCATGAAGAGACTCAACAGGTTAAAAAGGCTTGTAAACGTCAAATTCACCCTTTCTTGGGCGTGTATCTGTGCCAACAAGTGGTATCGGATCAAGTTAAACCGTTAAGGTATCTAATAATCTTTGATGTCTATGGCAGGAAAAAATACCTCGATTGCACTTTTGATGAAGGTCTATCGACAAATAGGCCACCTCTCTTTAAAGGAAAGAATTACTTATATTGGAAAACTAGGATGAGATATTACCTAAAAGGTCAAGTCGTAGAAATGTGGAATGTTGGATTAAATGGAGTCAAAATGCCTACTAAGATATTAGATGGTCTAGAGGTTCCAAAACCATTAGATGAATGGAGTCCAAAAGAAAAGAAATTAGAGTTGTTAAGTAATAGAGTCGTTAATATTTTGTTTTGTGGTCTTCCAAGTGGTGAGTTCAATAGGGTAAGTGAATGAAAAACAACCCAAGAGTTGTGGCAAAGACTTGAAGTAACCCATGAAAAGACTCAACAAGTTAAAAAGGCTTGCAAACATCTAATTCACCCTCTCTTGGACGTGTATCTGTGCCAACAAGTGGTATCAGAGCAAGTTAAACCGTTAAGGTATCTAACATTCTTTGTTGTCTATGGCAGAAAAATATAGCAAAGATTGCACTTTTGATGAAGGTCTATCGACAAATAGGCCACCTCTCTTTAAGGAAAAGAATTACTTATATTGAAAAACTAGGATGAGATATTACCTAAGAGGTCAAGACGTAGAAATGTGGAATGTTGTATTAAATTGAGTGAAAATGCCTACTAAGATATTAGTATGGTCTAGAGGTTCAAAAACCAATTGATGAATCGAGTCCAAAAGAAATGGAAGTAGAGTTATTAAATAATAGAGTCGTTAATATAGTATTTTAAGGTCTTCCAAACGGAGAGTTCAACAGGGTAAGTGCATGTCAAAGAACCCAGGAGTTGTGGCAAAGAGTTGAAGTAACCCATGAAAAGACTCAACAAGTTAAAAAGGCTTGCAAACGTCCAATTCACCCTATCTTGGACTTTTATTTGTGCCGACAAGTGGTATCAGTGCAAGTAAAACCTGTTAAGGTATCTAACAATCTTTGATGTCTTTGGGAGGAAAAAATACCAAAGATTGCACTTTTGATGAAGGTCAATCAACAAATAAACCACCTCTCTTTAAAGGAAAGAATTACTTATATTGGAAAACTAGGATGAGATATTACCTAAAAGGTCAAGATGTAGAAATGTGGAATGTTGTATTAAATGGAGTCAAAATGCCTACTAAGATATTAGATGGTCTAGAGGTTCCAAAACCATTAGATGAATGGAGTCCAAAAGAAAAGAAAGTAGAGTTGTTAAGTAATAGAGTCGTTAATATTTTGTTTTGTGGTCTTCCAAGTGGTGAGTTCAATAAGGTAAGTGAATGAAAAACAACCCAAGAGTTGTGGCAAAGACTTGAAGTAACCCATGAAAAGACTCAACAAGTTAAAAAGGCTTGCAAACATCTAATTCACCCTCTCTTGGACGTGTATCTTTGCCAACAAGTGGTATCAGAGCAAGTTAAACCGTTAAGGTATCTAACATTCTTTGTTGTCTATGGCAGAAAAATATAGCAAAGATTGCACTTTTGATGAAGGTCTATCGACAAATAGGCCACCTCTCTTTAAAGGAAAGAATTACTTATATTGGAAAACTAGGATGAGATATTACCTAAAAGGTCAAGTCGTAGAAATGTGGAATGTTGGATTAAATGGAGTCAAAATGCCTACTAAGATATTAGATGGTCTAGAGGTTCCAAAACCATTAGATGAATGGAGTCCAAAAGAAAAGAAATTAGAGTTGTTAAGTAATAGAGTCGTTAATATTTTGTTTTGTGGTCTTCCAAGTGGTGAGTTCAATAGGGTAAGTGAATGAAAAACAACCCAAGAGTTGTGGCAAAGACTTGAAGTAACCCATGAAAAGACTCAACAAGTTAAAAAGGCTTGCAAACATCTAATTCACCCTCTCTTGGACGTGTATCTGTGCCAACAAGTGGTATCAGAGCAAGTTAAACCGTTAAGGTATCTAACATTCTTTGTTGTCTATGGCAGAAAAATATAGCAAAGATTGCACTTTTGATGAAGGTCTATCGACAAATAGGCCACCTCTCTTTAAGGAAAAGAATTACTTATATTGAAAAACTAGGATGAGATATTACCTAAGAGGTCAAGACGTAGAAATGTGGAATGTTGTATTAAATTGAGTGAAAATGCCTACTAAGATATTAGTATGGTCTAGAGGTTCAAAAACCAATTGATGAATCGAGTCCAAAAGAAATGGAAGTAGAGTTATTAAATAATAGAGTCGTTAATATAGTATTTTAAGGTCTTCCAAACGGAGAGTTCAACAGGGTAAGTGCATGTCAAAGAACCCAGGAGTTGTGGCAAAGAGTTGAAGTAACCCATGAAAAGACTCAACAAGTTAAAAAGGCTTGCAAACGTCCAATTCACCCAATCTTGGACTTTTATTTGTGCCGACAAGTGGTATCAGTGCAAGTAAAACCTGTTAAGGTATCTAACAATCTTTAATGTCTTTGGGAGGAAAAAATACCAAAGATTGCACTTTTGATGAAGGTCAATCAACAAATAAACCACCTCTCTTTAAAGGAAAGAATTACTTATATTGGAAAACTAGGATGAGATATTACCTAAAAGGTCAAGATGTAGAAATGTGGAATGTTGTATTAAATGGAGTCAAAATGCCTACTAAGAAATTAGATGGTCTAGAGGTTCCAAAACCATTAGATGAATGGAGTCCAAAAGAAAAGAAAGTAGAGTTGTTAAGTAATAGAGTCGTTAATATTTTGTTTTGTGGTCTTCCAAGTGGTGAGTTCAATAAGGTAAGTGAATGAAAAACAACCCAAGAGTTGTGGCAAAGACTTGAAGTAACCCATGAAAAGACTCAACAAGTTAAAAAGGCTTGCAAACATCTAATTCACCCTCTCTTGGACGTGTATCTGTGCCAACAAGTGGTATCAGAGCAAGTTAAACCGTTAAGGTATCTAACATTCTTTGTTGTCTATGGCAGAAAAATATAGCAAAGATTGCACTTTTGATGAAGGTCTATCGACAAATAGGCCACCTCTCTTTAAGGTAAAGAATTACTTATATTGAAAAACTAGGATGAGATATTACCTAAGAGGTCAAGACGTAGAAATGTGGAATGTTGTATTAAATTGAGTGAAAATGCCTACTAAGATATTAGTATGGTCTAGAGGTTCAAAAACCAATTGATGAATCGAGTCCAAAAGAAATGGAAGTAGAGTTATTAAATAATAGAGTCGTTAATATAGTATTTTAAGGTCTTCCAAACGGAGAGTTCAACAGGGTAAGTGCATGTCAAAGAACCCAGGAGTTGTGGCAAAGAGTTGAAGTAACCCATGAAAAGACTCAACAAGTTAAAAAGGCTTGCAAACGTCCAATTCACCCTATCTTGGACTTTTATTTGTGCCGACAAGTGGTATCAGTGCAAGTAAAACCTGTTAAGGTATCTAACAATCTTTGATGTCTTTGGGAGGAAAAAATACCAAAGATTGCACTTTTGATGAAGGTCAATCAACAAATAAACCACCTCTCTTTAAAGGAAAGAATTACTTATATTGGAAAACTAGGATGAGATATTACCTAAAAGGTCAAGATGTAGAAATGTGGAATGTTGTATTAAATGGAGTCAAAATGCCTACTAAGATATTAGATGGTCTAGAGGTTCCAAAACCATTAGATGAATGGAGTCCAAAAGAAAAGAAAGTAGAGTTGTTAAGTAATAGAGTCGTTAATATTTTGTTTTGTGGTCTTCCAAGTGGTGAGTTCAATAAGGTAAGTGAATGAAAAACAACCCAAGAGTTGTGGCAAAGACTTGAAGTAACCCATGAAAAGACTCAACAAGTTAAAAAGGCTTGCAAACATCTAATTCACCCTCTCTTGGACGTGTATCTGTGCCAACAAGTGGTATCAGAGCAAGTTAAACCGTTAAGGTATCTAACATTCTTTGTTGTCTATGGCAGAAAAATATAGCAAAGATTGCACTTTTGATGAAGGTCTATCGACAAATAGGCCACCTCTCTTTAAAGGAAAGAATTACTTATATTGGAAAACTAGGATGAGATATTACCTAAAAGGTCAAGTCGTAGAAATGTGGAATGTTGGATTAAATGGAGTCAAAATGCCTACTAAGATATTAGATGGTCTAGAGGTTCCAAAACCATTAGATGAATGGAGTCCAAAAGAAAAGAAATTAGAGTTGTTAAGTAATAGAGTCGTTAATATTTTGTTTTGTGGTCTTCCAAGTGGTGAGTTCAATAGGGTAAGTGAATGAAAAACAACCCAAGAGTTGTGGCAAAGACTTGAAGTAACCCATGAAAAGACTCAACAAGTTAAAAAGGCTTGCAAACATCTAATTCACCCTCTCTTGGACGTGTATCTGTGCCAACAAGTGGTATCAGAGCAAGTTAAACCGTTAAGGTATCTAACATTCTTTGTTGTCTATGGCAGAAAAATATAGCAAAGATTGCACTTTTGATGAAGGTCTATCGACAAATAGGCCACCTCTCTTTAAGGAAAAGAATTACTTATATTGAAAAACTAGGATGAGATATTACCTAAGAGGTCAAGACGTAGAAATGTGGAATGTTGTATTAAATTGAGTGAAAATGCCTACTAAGATATTAGTATGGTCTAGAGGTTCAAAAACCAATTGATGAATCGAGTCCAAAAGAAATGGAAGTAGAGTTATTAAATAATAGAGTCGTTAATATAGTATTTTAAGGTCTTCCAAACGGAGAGTTCAACAGGGTAAGTGCATGTCAAAGAACCCAGGAGTTGTGGCAAAGAGTTGAAGTAACCCATGAAAAGACTCAACAAGTTAAAAAGGCTTGCAAACGTCCAATTCACCCTATCTTGGACTTTTATTTGTGCCGACAAGTGGTATCAGTGCAAGTAAAACCTGTTAAGGTATCTAACAATCTTTGATGTCTTTGGGAGGAAAAAATACCAAAGATTGCACTTTTGATGAAGGTCAATCAACAAATAAACCACCTCTCTTTAAAGGAAAGAATTACTTATATTGGAAAACTAGGATGAGATATTACCTAAAAGGTCAAGATGTAGAAATGTGGAATGTTGTATTAAATGGAGTCAAAATGCCTACTAAGATATTAGATGGTCTAGAGGTTCCAAAACCATTAGATGAATGGAGTCCAAAAGAAAAGAAAGTAGAGTTGTTAAGTAATAGAGTCGTTAATATTTTGTTTTGTGGTCTTCCAAGTGGTGAGTTCAATAAGGTAAGTGAATGAAAAACAACCCAAGAGTTGTGGCAAAGACTTGAAGTAACCCATGAAAAGACTCAACAAGTTAAAAAGGCTTGCAAACATCTAATTCACCCTCTCTTGGACGTGTATTTGTGCCAACAAGTGGTATCAGAGCAAGTTAAACCGTTAAGGTATCTAACATTCTTTGTTGTCTATGGCAGAAAAATATAGCAAAGATTGCACTTTTGATGAAGGTCTATCGACAAATAGGCCACCTCTCTTTAAGGAAAAGAATTACTTATATTGAAAAACTAGGATGAGATATTACCTAAGAGGTCAAGACGTAGAAATGTGGAATGTTGTATTAAATTGAGTGAAAATGCCTACTAAGATATTAGTATGGTCTAGAGGTTCAAAAACCAATTGATGAATCGAGTCCAAAAGAAATGGAAGTAGAGTTATTAAATAATAGAGTCGTTAATATAGTATTTTAAGGTCTTCCAAACGGAGAGTTCAACAGGGTAAGTGCATGTCAAAGAACCCAGGAGTTGTGGCAAAGAGTTGAAGTAACCCATGAAAAGACTCAACAAGTTAAAAAGGCTTGCAAACGTCCAATTCACCCTATCTTGGACTTTTATTTGTGCCGACAAGTGGTATCAGTGCAAGTAAAACCTGTTAAGGTATCTAACAATCTTTGATGTCTTTGGGAGGAAAAAATACCAAAGATTGCACTTTTGATGAAGGTCAATCAACAAATAAACCACCTCTCTTTAAAGGAAAGAATTACTTATATTGGAAAACTAGGATGAGATATTACCTAAAAGGTCAAGATGTAGAAATGTGGAATGTTGTATTAAATGGAGTCAAAATGCCTACTAAGATATTAGAAGGTCTAGAGGTTCCAAAACCATTAGATCAATGGAGTCCAAAAGAAAAGAAAGTAGACTTGTTAAATAATAGGGTCGTTAATATATTGTTTTGTGGTCTTCCAAGTGGTGGGTTCAATAGGGTAAGTGAATGTCAAACAACCCAAGAGTTGTGGCGAAAACTTAAAGTAACCCATGAAGAGACTCAACAGGTTAAAAAGGCTTGTAAACGTCGAATTCACCCTTTCTTGGGCGTGTATCTGTGCCAACAAGTGGTATCGGATCAAGTTAAACCGTTAAGGTATCTAATAATCTTTGATGTCTATGGCAGGAAGAAATACCTCGATTGCACTTTTGATGAAGGTCTATCGACAAATAGGCCACCTCTCTTTAAAGGAAAGAATTACTTATATTGGAAAACTAGGATGAGATATTACCTAAAAGGTCAAGTCGTAGAAATGTGGAATGTTGGATTAAATGGAGTCAAAATGCCTACTAAGATATTAGATGGTCTAGAGGTTCCAAAACCATTAGATGAATGGAGTCCAAAAGAAAAGAAAGTAGAGTTGTTAAGTAATAGAGTCGTTAATATTTTGTTTTGTGGTCTTCCAAGTGGTGAGTTCAATAAGGTAAGTGAATGAAAAACAACCCAAGAGTTGTGGCAAAGACTTGAAGTAACCAATGAAAAGACTCAACAAGTTAAAAAGGCCTGCAAACGTCTAATTCACCCTCTCTTGGACGTGTATCTGTGCCAACAAGTGGTATCAGAGCAAGTTAAACCGTTAAGGTATCTAACATTCTTTGTTGTCTATGGCAGAAAAATATAGCGAAGATTGCACTTCTGATGAAGGTCTATCGACAAATAGGCCACCTCTCTTTAAGGAAAAGAATTACTTATATTGAAAAACTAGGATGAGATATTACCTAAGAGGTGAAGACGTAGAAATGTGGAATGTTGTATTAAATGGAGTCAAAATGCCTACTAAGATATTAGAAGGTCTAGAGGTTCCAAAACCATTAGATCAATGGAGTCCAAAAGAAAAGAAAGTAGAGTTGTTAAATAATAGGGTCGTTAATATATTGTTTTGTGGTCTTCCAAGTGGTGAGTTCAATAGGGTAAGTGAATGTCAAACAACCCAAGAGTTGTGGCAAAGACTTAAAGTAACCCATGAAGAGACTCAACAGGTTAAAAAGGCTTGTAAACGTCCAATTCACCCTCTCTTGGACGTGTATCTGTGCCAACAAGTGGTATCGGATCAAGTTAAACCGTTAAGGTATCTAATAATCTTTGATGTCTATGGCAGGAAAAAATACCTCGATTGCACTTTTGATGAAGGTCTATCGACAAATAAGCCACCTCCCTTTAAAGGAAAGAATTACTTATTTTGGAAAACTAGGATGAGATATTACCTAAAAGATCAAGTCGTAGAAATGTGGAATGTTTGATTAAATGGAGTCAAAATGCCTACTAAGATATTAGATGGTCTAGAGGTTCAAAAACCATTAGATGAATGGAGTCCAAAAGAAAAGAAATTAGAGTTGTTAAGTAATAGAGTCGTTAATAATTTGTTTTGTGGTCTTCCAAGTGGTGAGTTCAATAGGGTAAGTGAATGAAAAACAACCCAAGAGTTGTGGCAAAGACTTGAAGTAACCCATGAAAAGACTCAACAAGTTAAAAAGGCTTGTAAACGTCCAATTCACCCTCTCTTGGACGTGTATCTGTGCCAACAAGTGGTATCAGTGCAAGTTAAATCGTTAAGGTATCTAACATTCTTTGTTGTCTATGGCAGAAAAATATAGCAAAGATTGCACTTTTGATGAAGGTCTATCGACAAATAGGCTACCTCTCTTTAAGGAAAAGAATTACTTATATTGAAAAACTAGGATGAGATATTACCTAAGAGGTCAAGACGTAGAAATGTGGAATGTTGTATTAAATGGAGTCAAAATGCCTACTAAGATATTAGAAGGTCTAGAGGTTCCAAAACCATTAGATCAGTGGAGTCCAAAAGAAAAGAAAGTAGACTTGTTAAATAATAGGGTCGTTAATATATTGTTTTGTGGTCTTCCAAGTGGTGGGTTCAATAGGGTAAGTGAATGTCAAACAACCCAAGAGTTGTGGCGAAAACTTAAAGTAACCCATGAAGAGACTCAACAGGTTAAAAAGGCTTGTAAACGTCGAATTCACCCTTTCTTGGGTGTGTATCTGTGCCAACAAGTGGTATCGGATCAAGTTAAACCGTTAAGGTATCTAATAATCTTTGATGTCTATGGCAGGAAAAAATACCTCGATTGCACTTTTGATGAAGGTCTATCGACAAAGAGGCCACCTCTCTTTAAAGGAAAGAATTACTTATATTGGAAAACTCGGATGAGATATTACCTCAAAGGTCAAGTCGTAGAAATGTGGAATGTTGGATTAAATGGAGTCAAAATGCCTACTAAGATATTAGATGGTCTAGAGGTTCCAAAACCATTAGATGAATGGAGTCCAAAAGAAAAGAAAATAGAGTTGTTAAGTAATAGAGTCGTTAATATTTTGTTTTGTGGTCTTCCAAGTGGTGAGTTCAATAAGGTAAGTGAATGAAAAACAACCCAAGAGTTGTGGCAAAGACTTGAAGTAACCCATGAAAAGACTCAACAAGTTAAAAAGGCTTGCAAACGTCTAATTCACCCTCTCTTGGACGTGTATCTGTGCCAACAAGTGGTATCAGAGCAAGTTAAACCGTTAAGGTATCTAACCTTCTTCGTTGTCTATCGCAGAAAAATATAGCAAAGATTGCACTTTTGATGAAGGTCTATCGACAAATAGGCCACCTCTCTTTAAGAAAAAGAATTACTTATATTGAAAACCTAGGATGAGATATTACCTAAGAGGTCAAGACGTAGAAATGTGGAATGTTGTATTAAATGGAGTCAAAATGCCTACTAAGATATTAGAAGGTCTAGAGGTTCCAAAACCATTAGATCAATGGAGTGCAAAAGAATAGAAAGTAGAGTTGTTAAATAATAGGGTCCTTAATATATTGTTTTGTGGTCTTCCAAGTGGTGAGTTCAATAGGGTAAGTGAATGTCAAACAACCCAAGAGTTGTGGCAAAGACTTAAAGTAACCCATGAAGAGACTCAACAGGTTAAAAAGGCTTGTAAACGTCCAATTCACCACCCCTTGGACGTGTATCTGTGCCACCAAGTGGTATCGGACCAAGTTAAACCGTTAAGGTATCTAATAATCTTTGATGTCTATGGCAGGAAAAAATACCTCGATTGCACTTTTAATGAAGGTCTATCGACGAATAGGCCACCTCCCTTTAAAGGAAAGAATTACTTATATTCAAAACTAGGATGAGATATTACCTAAAAGGTCAAGTCATAGAAATGTGGAATGATAGATTAAATGAAGTTAAAATGCGTACTAAGATATTAGATGGTCTAGAGGTTCAAAAACCATTAGATGAATGGAGTCCAAAAGAAAAGAAATTAGAGTTGTTAAGTAATAGAGTCGTTAATAATTTGTTTTGTGGTCTTCCAAGTGGTGAGTTCAATAGGGTAAGTGAATGAAAAACAACCCAAGAGTTGTGGCAAAGACTTGAAGCAACCCATGAAAAGACTCAACAAGTTAAAAAGGCTTGCAAACGTCTAATTCACCCTCTCTTGGACGTGTATCTGTGCCAACAAGTGGTATCAGAGCAAGTTAAACCGTTAAGGTATCTAACATTCTTTGTTGTCTATGGCAGAAAAATATAGCAAAGATTGCACTTTTGATGAAAGTCTATCGACAAATAGGCCACCTCTCTTTAAGGAAAAGTATTACTTATCTTGAAAAACTAGGATGAGATATTACCTAAGAGGTCAAGACGTAGAAATGTGGAATGTTGTATTAAATGGAGTCAAAATGCCTACTAAGATATTAGAAGGTCTAGAGGTTCCAAAACAATTAGATCAATGGAGTCCAAAAGAAAGAAAGTAGAGTTGTTAAATAATAGGGTCGTTAATATATTGTTTTGTGGTCTTCCAAGTGGTGAGTTCAATAGGGTAAGTGAATGTCAAACAACCCAAGAGTTGTGGCAAAGACTTAAAGTAACCCATGAAGAGACTCAACAGGTTAAAAAGGCTTGTAAACGGCCAATTCACCCTCTCTTGGACGTGTATCTGTGCCGACAAGTGGATCGGATCAAGTTAAACCGTTAAGGTATCTAATAATCTTTGATGTCTATGGCAGGAAAAAATACCTCGATTGCACTTTTGATGAAGGTCTATCGACAAATAGGCCACCTCTCTTTAAAGGAAAGAATTACTTATATTGGAAAACTAGGATGAGATATTACCTAAAAGTTCAAGTCGTAGAAATGTGGAATTTTAGATTAAATGGAGTCAAAATGCCTACTACGATATTAGATGGTCTAGAGGTTCAAAAACCATTAGATGAATGGAGTCCAAAAGAATAGAAATTAGAGTTGTTAAGTAAAAGAGTCGTTAATAATTTGTTTTGTGGTCCTCCAAGTGGTGAGTTCAATAGGGTAAGTGAATGAAAAACAACCCAAGAGTTGTGGCAAAGACTTGAAGTAACCCATGAAAAGACTCAACATGTTAAAAAGGCTTGCAAACGTCCAATTCACCCTCTCTTGGACGTGTATCTGTGCCAACAAGCGGCATCAGAGCAAGTTAAATCGTTAAGGTATCTAACATTCTTTGTTGTCTATGGCAGAAAAATATAGCAAAGATTGCACTTTTGATGAAGGTCTATCGACAAATAGGCCACCTCTCTTTAAGGAAAAGAATTACTTATATTGAAAAACTAGGATGAGATATTACCTAAGAGGTCAAGACGTAGAAATGTGGAATGTTGTATTAAATGGAGTCAAAAAGCCTACTAAGATATTAGAAGGTCTAGAGGTTCCAAAACAATTAGATCAATGGAGTCCAAAAGAAAAGAAAGTAGAGTTGTTAAATAATAGGGTCGTTAATATATTGTTTTGTGGTCTTCCAAGTGGTGAGTTCAATAGGGTAAGTGAATGTCAAACAACCTCGATTGCACTTTTGATGAAGGTTTATCGACAAATAGGCCACCTCTCTTTAAAGGAAAGAAGTACTTATCTTGGAAAACTAGGATGAGATATTACCTAAAAGGTCAAGTCGTAGAAATGTGGAATGTTGGATTAAATGGAGTGAAAATGCCTACTAAGATATTAGTATGGTCTAGAGGTTCCAAAACCAATTGATGAATCGAGTCCAAAAGAAATGGAAGTAGAGTTATTAAATAATAGAGTCGTTAATATAGTATTTTAAGGTCTTCCAAACGGAGAGTTCAATAGGGTAAGTGCACGTCAAAGAACCCAGGAGTTGTGGCAAAGACTTCAAGTAACCCATGAAAAGACTCAACAAGTTAAAAAGGCTTGCAAACGCCCAATTCACCCTATCTTGGACTTTTATTTGTGCCGACAAGTGGTATCAGTGCAAGTAAAACCTGTTAAGGTATCTAAGAATCTTTGATGTCTTTGGGAGGAAAAAATACCAAAGATTGCACTTTTGATGAAGGTCAATCAACAAATAAACCACCTCTCTTTAAAGGAAAGAATTACTTATATTGAAAAACTAGGATGAGATATTACCTAAAAGGTCAAGATGTAGAAATGTGGAATGTTGTATTAAATAGAGTCAAAATGCCTACTAAGATATTAGAAGGTCTAGAGGTTCCAAAACCATTAGATCAATGGAGTCCAAAAGAAAAGAAAGTAGACTTGTTAAATAATAGGGTCGTTAATATATTGTTTTGTGGTCTTCCAAGTGGTGGGTTCAATAGGGTAACTGAATGTCAAACAACCCAAGAGTTGTGGCAAAAACTTAAAGTAACCCATGAAGAGACTCAACAGGTTAAAAAGGCTTGTAAACGTCGAATTCACCCTCTCTTGGAAGTGTATCTGTGCCAACAAGTGGTATCAGATCAAGTTAAACCGTTAAGGAATCTGATAATCTTTGATGTCTATGGCAGGAAAAAATACCTCGATTGCACTTTTGATGAAGGTTTATCGACAAATAGGCCACCTCTCTTTAAAGGAAAGAAGTACTTATCTTGGAAAACTAGGATGAGATATTACCTAAAAGGTCAAGTCGTAGAAATGTGGAATGTTGGATTAAATGGAGTCAAAATGCCTACTAAGATATTAGATGGTCTTGAGGTTCCAAAACCATTAGATGAATGGAGTCCAAAAGAAAAGAAAGTAGAGTTGTTAAGTAATAGAGTCGTTAATATTTTGTTTTGTGGTCTTCCAAGTGGTGAGTTCAATAAGGTAAGTGAATGAAAAACAACCCAAGAGTTGTGGCAAAGACTTGAAGTAACCCATGAAAAGACTCAACAAGTTAAAAAGGCTTGCAAACGTCTAATTCACCCTCTCTTGGACGTGTATCTGTGCCAACAAGTGGTATCAGAGCAAGTTAAACCGTTAAGGTATCTAACATTCTTTGATGTCTATGGCAGAAAAATATAGCAAAGATTGCACTTTTGATGAAGGTCTATCGACAAATAGGCCACCTCTCTTTACGGAAAAGAATTACTTATATTGAAAAACTAGGATGAGATATTACCTAAGAGGTCAAGACGTAGAAATGTGGAATGTTGTATTAAATTGAGTGAAAATGCCTACTAAGATATTAGTATGGTCTAGTGGTTCCAAAACCAATTGATGAATCGAGTCCAAAAGAAATGGAAGTAGAGTTATTAAATAATAGAGTCGTTAATATAGTATTTTAAGGTCTTCCAAACGGAGAGTTCAACAGGGTAAGTGCATGTCAAAGAACCAAGGAGTTGTGGCAAAGACTTGAAGTAACCCATGAAAAGACTCAACAAGTTAAAAAGGCTTGCAAACGTCCAATTCACCCTATCTTGACTTTTATTTGTGCCGACAAGTGGTATCAGTGCAAGTAAAATATGTTCAGGTATCTAACAATCTTTGATGTCTCTGGGAGGAAAAAATACCAAAGATTGCACTTTTGATGAAGGTCAATCAACAAATAAACCACCTCTCTTTAAAGGAAAGAATTACTTATATTCAAAACTAGGATGAGATATTACCTAAAAGGTCAAGTCATAGAAATGTGGAATGATAGATTAAATGAAGTTAAAATGCGTACTAAGATATTAGATGGTCTAGAGGTTCAAAAACCATTAGATGAATGGAGTCCAAAAGAAAAGAAATTAGAGTTGTTAAGTAATAGAGTCGTTAATAATTTGTTTTGTGGTCTTCCAAGTGGTGAGTTCAATAGGGTAAGTGAATGAAAAACAACCCAAGAGTTGTGGCAAAGACTTGAAGCAACCCATGAAAAGACTCAACAAGTTAAAAAGGCTTGCAAACGTCTAATTCACCCTCTCTTGGACGTGTATCTGTGCCAACAAGTGGTATCAGAGCAAGTTAAACCGTTAAGGTATCTAACATTCTTTGTTGTCTATGGCAGAAAAATATAGCAAAGATTGCACTTTTGATGAAGGTCTATCGACAAATAGGCCACCTCTCTTTAAGGAAAAGAATTACTTATATTGAAAAACTAGGATGAGATATTACCTAAGAGGTCAAGACGTAGAAATGTGGAATGTTGTATTAAATGGAGTCAAAAAGCCTACTAAGATATTAGAAGGTCTAGAGGTTCCAAAACAATTAGATCAATGGAGTCCAAAAGAAAAGAAAGTAGAGTTGTTAAATAATAGGGTCGTTAATATATTGTTTTGTGGTCTTCCAAGTGGTGAGTTCAATAGGGTAAGTGAATGTCAAACAACCCAAGAGTTGTGGCAAAGACTTAAAGTAACCCATGAAGAGACTCAACAGGTTAAAAAGGCTTGTAAACGTCCAATTCACCCTCTCTTGGACGTGTATCTGTGCCAACAAGTGGTATCGGATCAAGTTAAACCGTTAAGGTATCTATTAATCTTTGATGTCTATGGCAGGAAAAAATACCTCGATTGCACTTTTGATGAAGGTCTATCGACAAATAGGCCACCTCTCATTAAAGGAAAGAATTACTTATATTGGAAAACTAGGATGAGATATTACCTAAAAGATCAAGTCGTAGAAATGTGGAATGTTAGATTAAATGGAGTCAAAATGCCTACTAAGATATTAGATGGTCTAGAGGTTCAAAAACCATTAGATGAATGGAGTCCAAAAGAAAAGAAATTAGAGTTGTTAAGTAATAGAGTCGTTAATAATTTGTTTTGTGGTCTTCCAAGTGGTGAGTTCAATAGGGTAAGTGAATGAAAAACAACCCAAGAGTTGTGGCAAAGACTTGAAGTAACCCATGAAAAGACTCAACATGTTAAAAAGGCTTGCAAACATCCAATTCACCCTCTCTTGGACGTGTATCTGTGCCAACAAGTGGCATCAGAGCAAGTTAAATCGTTAAGGTATCTAACATTCTTTGTTGTCTATGGCAGAAAAATATAGCAAAGATTGCACTTTTGATAAAGGTCTATCGACAAATAGGCCACCTCTCTTTAAGGAAAAGAATTACTTATATTGAAAAACTAGGATGAGATATTACCTAAGAGGTCAAGACGTAAAAATGTGGAATGTTGTATTAAATTGAGTGAAAATGCCTACTAAGATATTAGTATGGTCTAGAGGTTCCAAAACCAATTGATGAATCGAGTCCAAAAGAAATGGAAGTAGAGTTATTAAATAATAGAGTCGTTAATATAGTATTTTAAGGTCTTCCAAACGGAGAGTTCAATAGGGTAAGTGCACGTCAAAGAACCCAGGAGTTGTGGCAAAGACTTCAAGTAACCCATGAAAAGACTCAACAAGTTAAAAAGGCTTGCAAACGCCCAATTCACCCTATCTTGGACTTTTATTTGTGCCGACAAGTGGTATCAGTGCAAGTAAAACCTGTTAAGGTATCTAAGAATCTTTGATGTCTTTGGGAGGAAAAAATACCAAAGATTGCACTTTTGATGAAGGTCAATCAACAAATAAACCACCTCTCTTTAAAGGAAAGAATTACTTATATTGAAAAACTAGGATGAGATATTACCTAAAAGGTCAAGATGTAGAAATGTGGAATGTTGTATTAAATGGAGTCAAAATGCCTACTAAGATATTAGAAGGTCTAGAGGTTCCAAAACCATTAGATCAATGGAGTCCAAAAGAAAAGAAAGTAGACTTGTTAAATAATAGGGTCGTTAATATATTGTCTTGTGGTCTTCCAAGTGGTGGGTTCAATTGGGTAACTGAATGTCAAACAACCCAAGAGTTGTGGCAAAAACTTAAAGTAACCCATGAAGAGACTCAACAGGTTAAAAAGGCTTGTAAACGTCGAATTCACCCTCTCTTGGAAGTGTATCTGTGCCAACAAGTGGTATCAGATCAAGTTAAACCGTTAAGGTATCTGATAATCTTTGATGTCTATGGCAGGAAAAAATACCTCGATTGCACTTTTGATGAAGGTTTATCGACAAATAGGCCACCTCTCTTTAAAGGAAAGAAGTACTTATCTTGGAAAACTAGGATGAGATATTACCTAAAAGGTCAAGTCGTAGAAATGTGGAATGTTGGATTAAATGGAGTCAAAATGCCTACTAAGATATTAGATGGTCTTGAGGTTCCAAAACCATTAGATGAATGGAGTCCAAAAGAAAAGAAAGTAGAGTTGTTAAGTAATAGAGTCGTTAATATTTTGTTTTGTGGTCTTCCAAGTGGTGAGTTCAATAAGGTAAGTGAATGAAAAACAACCCAAGAGTTGTGGCAAAGACTTGAAGTAACCCATGAAAAGACTCAACAAGTTAAAAAGGCTTGCAAACGTCTAATTCACCCTCTCTTGGACGTGTATCTGTGCCAACAAGTGGTATCAGAGCAAGTTAAACCGTTAAGGTATCTAACATTCTTTGATGTCTATGGCAGAAAAATATAGCAAAGATTGCACTTTTGATGAAGGTCTATCGACAAATAGGCCACCTCTCTTTAAGGAAAAGAATTACTTATATTGAAAAACTAGGATGAGATATTACCTAAGAGGTCAAGACGTAGAAATGTGGAATGTTGTATTAAATTGAGTGAAAATGCCTACTAAGATGTTAGTATGGTCTAGTGGTTCCAAAACCAATTGATGAATCGAGTCCAAAAGAAATGGAAGTAGAGGTATTAAATAATAGAGTCGTTAATATAGTATTTTAAGGTCTTCCAAACGGAGAGTTCAACAGGGTAAGTGCATGTCAAAGAACCCAGGAGTTGTGGCAAAGACTTGAAGTAACCCATGAAAAGACTCAACAAGTTAAAAAGGCTTGCAAACGTCCAATTCACCCTATCTTGACTTTTATTTGTGCCGACAAGTGGTATCAGTGCAAGTAAAATATGTTAAGGTATCTAACAATCTTTGATGTCTTTGGGAGGAAAAAATACCAAAGATTGCACTTTTGATGAAGGTCAATCAACAAATAACCCACCTCTCTTTAAAGGAAAGAATTACTTATATTGAAAAACTAGGATGAGATATTACCTAAAAGGTCAAGATGTAGAAATGTGGAATGTTGTATTAAATGGAGTCAAAATGCCTACTAAGATATTAGAAGGTCTAGAGGTTCCAAAACCATTAGATCAATGGATTCCAAAAGAAAAGAAAGTAGACTTGTTAAATAATAGGGTCGTTAATATATTGTTTTGTGGTCTTCCAAGTGGTGGGTTCAATAGGGTAAGTCATTGTCAAACAACCCAAGAGTTGTGGCAAAAACTTAAAGTAACCCATGAAGAGACTCAACAGGTTAAAAAGGCTTGTAAACATCGAATTCACCCTCTCTTGGGCGTGTATCTGTGCCGACAAGTGGTATCGGATCAAGTTAAACCGTTAAGGTATCTGATAATCTTTGATGTCTATGGCAGGAAAAAATACCTCGATTGCACTTTTGATGAAGGTCTATCGACAAATAGGCCACCTCTCTTTAAAGGAAAGAATTACTTATATTGGAAAACTAGGATGAGATATTACCTAAAAGGTCAAGTCGTAGAAATGTGGAATGTTGGATTAAATGGAGTCAAAATGCTTACAAAGATATTAGATGGTCTAGAGGTTCCAAAACCATTAGATGAATGGAGTCGAAAAGAAAAGAAACTAGAGTTGTTAAGTAATAGAGTCGTTAATATTTTGTTTTGTGGTCTTCCAAGTGGTGAGTTCAATAAGGTAAGTGAATGAAAAACAACCCAAGAGTTGTGGCAAAGACTTGAAGTAACCCATGAAAAGACTCAACAAGTTAAAAAGGCTTGCAAACGTCTAATTCACCCTCTCTTGGACGTGTATCTGTGCCAACAAGTGGTATCAGAGCAAGTTAAACCGCTAAGGTATCTAATAATCTTTGATGTCTATGGCAGGAAAAAATACCTTGATTGCACTTTTGATGAAGGTCTATCGACAAATAGGCCACCTCCCTTTAAAGGAAAGAATTACTTATTATGGAAAACTAGGATGAGATATTACCTAAAAGATCAAGTCGTAGAAATGTGGAATGTTAGATTAAATGGAGTCAAAATGCCTACTAAGATATTAGATGGTCTAGTGGTTCAAAAACCATTAGATGAATGGAGTCCAAAAGAAAAGAAATTAGAGTTGTTAAGTAATAGAGTCGTTAATAATTTGTTTTGTGGTATTCCAAGTGGTGAGTTCAATAGGGTAAGTGAATGAAAAACAACCCAAGAGTTGTGGCAAAGACTTGAAGTAACCCATGAAAAGACTCAACAAGTTAAAAAGGCTTGCAAACGTCCAGTTCACCCTATCTTGGACTTTTATTTGTGCCGACAAGTGGTATCAGTGCAAGTAAAACCTGTTAAGGCATCTAACAATCTTTGATGTCTTTGGGAGGAAAAAATACCAAAGATTGAACTTTTGATGAAGGTCAATCAACAAATAAACCACCTCTCTTTAAAGGAAAGAATTACTTATATTGAAAAACTAGGATGAGATATTACCTAAAAGGTCAAGATGTAGAAATGTGGAATGTTGTATTAAATGGAGTCAAAATGCCTACTAAGATATTAGAAGGTCTAGAGGTTCCAAAACCATTAGATCAATGGAGTCCAAAAGAAAAGAAAGTAGACTTGTTAAATAATAGGGTCGTTAATATATTGTTTTGTGATCTTCCAAGTGGTGGGTTCAATAGGGTAAGTGAATGTCAAACGACCCAAGAGTTGTGGCAAAAACTTAAAGTAACCGATGAAGAGACTCAACAGGTTAAAAAGGCTTGTAAACGTCGAATTCACCCTCTCTTGGACGTGTATCTGTGCCAACAAGTGGTATCGGACCAAGTTAAACCGTTAAGGTATCTAATAATCTTTGATGTCTATGGCAGGAAAAAATACCTCGATTGCACTTTTGATGAAGGTCTATCGACAAATAGGCCACCTCTCTTTAAAGGAAAGAATTACTTATATTGGAAAACTAGGATGAGATATTACCTAAAAGTTCAAGTCGTAGAAATGTGGAATGTTAGATTAAATGGAGTCAAAATGCCTACTAAGATATTAGATGGTCTAGAGGTTCAAAAACCATTAGATGAATGGAGTCCAAAAGAAAAGAAATTAGAGTTGTTAAGTAATAGAGTCGTTAATAATTTGTTTTGTGGTCTTCCAAGTGGTGAGTTCAATAGGGTAAGTGAATGAAAAACAACCCAAGAGTTGTGGCAAAGACTTGAAGTAACCCATGAAAAGACTCAACAAGTTAAAAAGGCTTGCAAACGTCCAATTCACCCTATCTTGGACTTTTATTTGTGCCGACAAGTGGTATCAGTGCAAGTAAAACCTGTTAAGGTATCTAACAATCTTTGATGTCTTTGGGAGGAAAAAATACCAAAGATTGAACTTTTGATGAAGGTCAATCAACAAATAAACCACCTCTCTTTAAAGGAAAGAATTACTTATATTGAAAAACTAGGATGAGATATTACCTAAAAGGTCAAGATGTAGAAATGTGGAATGTTGTATTAAATGGAGACAAAATGCCTACTAAGATATTAGAAGGTCTAGAGGTTCCAAAACCATTAGATCAATGGAGTCCAAAAGAAAAGAAAGTAGACTTGTTAAATAATAGGGTCGTTAATATATTGTTTTGTGATCTTCCAAGTGGTGGGTTCAATAGGGTAAGTGAATGTCAAACAACCCAAGAGTTGTGGCAAAAACTTAAAGTAACCCATGAAGAGACTCAACAGGTTAAAAAGGCTTGTAAACGTCGAATTCACCCTATCTTGGACGTGTATCTGTGCCAACAAGTGGTATCGGACCAAGTTAAACCGTTAAGGTATCTAATAATCTTTGATGTCTATGGCAGGAAAAAATACCTCGATTGCACTTTTGATGAAGGTCTATCGACAAATAGGCCACCTCTCTTTAAAGGAAAGAATTACTTATATTGGAAAACTAGGAAGAGATATTACCTAAAAGATCAAGTCGTAGAAATGTGGAATGTTAGATTAAATGGAGTCAAAATGCCTACTAAGATATTAGATGGTCTAGAGGTTCAAAAACCATTAGATGAATGGAGTCCAAAAGAAAAGAAATTAGAGTTGTTAAGTAATAGAGTCGTTAATAATTTGTTTTGTGGTCTTCCAAGTGGTGAGTTCAATAGGGTAAGTGAATGAAAAACAACCCAAGAGTTGTGGCAAAGACTTAAAGTAGCCCATGAAGAGACTCAACAGGTGAAAAAGGCTTGTAAACGTCTAATTCACCCTCTCTTGGACGTGTAACTGTGCCAACAAGTGGTATCGGATCAAGTTAAACCGTTAAGGTATCTAATAATCTTTGATGTCTATGGCAGGAAAAAATACCTCGATTGCACTTTTGATGAAGGTCTATCGACAAATAGGCCACCTCTCTTTAAGGAAAAGAATTACTTATATTGAAAAACTAGGATGAGATATTACCTAAGATGTCAAGACGTAGAAATGTGGAATGTTGTATTAAATGGAGTCAAAATGCCTACTAAGATATTAGAAGGTCTAGAGGTTCCAAAACCATTAGATCAATGGAGTCCAAAAGAAAAGAAATTAGAGTTGTTAAGTAATAGAGTCGTTAATAATTTGTTTTGTGGTCTTCCAAGTGGTGAGTTCAATAGGGTAAGTGAATGAAAAACAACCCAAGAGTTGTGGCAAAGACTTAAAGTAACCCATGAAGAGACCCAACAGGTTAAAAAGGCTTGTAAACGTCCAATTCACCCTCTCTTGGACGTGTAACTGTGCCAACAAGTGGTATCGGATCAAGTTAAACCGTTAAGGTATCTAATAATCTTTGATGTCTATGGCAGGAAAAAATACCTCGATTGCACTTTTGATGAAGGTCTATCGACAAATAGGCCACCTCTCATTAAAGGAAAGAATTACTTATATTGGAAAACTAGGATGAGATATTACCTAAAAGATCAAGTCGCAGAAATGTGGAATGTTAGATTAAATGGAGTCAAAATGCCTACTAAGATATTAGATGGTCTAGAGGTTCAAAAACCATTAGATGAATGGAGTCCAAAAGAAAAGAAATTAGAGTTGTTAAGTAATAGAGTCGTTAATAATTTGTTTTGTGGTCTTCCAAGTGGTGAGTTCAATAGGGTAAGTGAATGAAAAACAACCCAAGAGTTGTGGCAAAGACTTGAAGTAACCCATGAAAAGACTCAACAAGTTAAAAAGGCTTGCAAACGTCCAATTCACCCTCTCTTGGACGTGTATCTGTGCCAACAAGTGGTATCAGAGCAAGTTAAACCGTTAAGGTATCTAACATTCCTTGTTGTCTATGGCAGAAAAATATAGCAAAGATTGCACTTTTGATGAAGGTCTATCGACAAATAGGCCACCTCTCTTTATGGAAAAGAATTACTTATATTGAAAAACTAGGATGAGATATTACCTAAGAGGTCAAGACGTAGAAATGTGGAATATTGTATGAAATGGAGTGAAAATGCCTACTAAGATATTAGTATGGTCTAGAGGTTCCAAAACCAATTGATGAATCGAGTCCAAAAGGAAAGGAAGTAGAGTTATTAAATAATAGAGTCGTTAATATAGTATTTTAAGGACCTCCAAATGGAGAGTTCAATAGGGTAAGTGCATGTCAAAGAACCCAGGAGTTGTGGCAAAGACTTGAAGTAACCCATGAAAAGACTCAACAAGTTAAAAAGGCTTGCAAACGTCCAATTCACCCTATCTTGGACTTTTATTTGTGCCGACAAGTGGTATCAGTGCAAGTAAAACCTGTTAAGGCATCTAACAATCTTTGATGTCTTTGGGAGGAAAAAATACCAAAGATTGCACTTTTGATGAAGGTCAATCAACAAATAAACCACCTCTCTTTAAAGGAAAGAATTACTTATATTGAAACACTGGGATGAGATATTACCTAAAAGGTCAAGATGTAGAAATGTGGAATGTTGTATTAAATGGAGTCAAAATGCCTACTAAGATATTAGAAGGTCTAGAGGTTCCAAAACCATTAGATCAATGGACTCCAAAAGAAAATATATTAGTGTTGTTAAGTAATAGAGTCGTTAATATTTTGTTTTGTGGTCTTCCAAGTGGTGAGTTCAATAAGGTAAGTGAATGAAAAACAACCCAAGAATTGTGGCAAAGACTTGAAGTAACCCATGAAAAGACTCAACAAGTTAAAAAGGCATGCAAACGTCTAATTCACCCTCTCTTGGACGTGTATCTGTGCCAACAAGTGGTATCAGAGCAAGTTAAACCGTTAAGGTATCTAACATTCTTTGTTGTCTATGGCAGAAAAATATAGCAAAGATTGCACTTTTGATGAAGGTCTACCGACAAATAGGCCACCTCTCTTTAAGGAAAAGAATTACTTATATTGAAAAACTAGGATGAGATATTACCTAAGTGGTCAAGACGTAGAAATGTGGAATGTTGTATTAAATGGAGTCAAAATGCCTACTAAGATATTAGAAGGTCTAGAGGTTCCAAAACCATTAGACCAATGGAGTCCAAAAGAAAATAAAGTAGAGTTGTCAAATAATAGGGTCGTTAATATATTGTTTTGTGGTCTTCCAAGCGGTGAGTTCAATAGGGTAAGTGAATGTCAAACAACCCAAGAGTTGTGGCAAAGACTTAAAGTAACCAATGAAGAGACTCAACAGGTTAAAAAGGCTTGTAAACGTCCAATTCACCCTCTCTTGGACGTGTATCTGTGCCAACAAGTGGTATCGGATCAAGTTAAGCCGTTAAGGTATCTAATAATCTTTGATGTCTATGGCAGGAAAAAATACCTCGATTGCACTTTTGATGAAGGTCTATCGACAAATAGGCCACCTCCCTTTAAAGGAAAGAATTACATATATTGGAAAACTAGGATGAGATATTACCTAAAAGGTCAAGTCGTAGAAATGTGGAAAGTTGGATTAAATGGAGTCAAAATGCCTACTAAGATATTAGATGGTCTAGAGGTTCCAAAACCATTAGATGAATGGAGTCCAAAAGAAAAGAAAGTAGAGTTGTTAAGTAATAGAATCGTTAATATTTTGTTTTGTGGTCTTCCAAGTGGTGAGTTCAATGAGGTAAGTGAATGAAAAACAACCCAAGAGTTGTGGCAAAGACTTGAAGTAACCCATGAGTTGACTCAACAAGTTGAAAAGGCTTGCAAACGTCCAATTCACCCTCTCTTGGACGTGTACCTGTGCCAACAAGTGATATCAGAGCAAGTTAAACCGTTAAGGTATCTAACATTCTTTGTTGTCTATGGCAGAAAAATAAAGAAAAGATTGCACTTTTGATGAAGGTCGATCGACAAATAGGCCACCTCTCGTTAAAGGAAAGAAGTACTTATATTGAAAAACTAGGATGAGATATTACCTAAAAGGTCAAGACGTAGAAATGTGGAATGTTGTATTAAATGGAGTGAAAATGCCTACTAAGATATTAGTATGGTCTAGAGGTTCCAAACCCAATTGATGCATCGAGTCCAAAAGAAAAGGAAGTAGAGTTATTAAATAATAGAGTCGTTAATATGCAATTTTAAGGTCTTTCAAATGGAGAGTTCAATAGGGTAAGTGAATGTCAAAAACCCAGGAGTTGTGGCAAAGACTTGAAGTAACCCATGAAAAGACTCAACAAGTTAAAAAGGCTTGCAAACGTCCAATTCACCCTATCTGGGACTTTTATTTGTGCCGACAAGTGGTATCCGAGCAAGTAAAACCTGTTAAGGTATCTAACAATCTTTGATGTCTTTGGCAGGAAAATATACCAAAGATTGCACATTTGACGGAGGTCAATCCACAAATGGGCCGCCTCTCTTTAAAGGAAAGAATTTCTTATATTGGAAAACTAGGATGAGATATTACCTAAAAGGTCAAGACTTAGAAATGTTGAATGTTGTATTAAATAGAGTCAAAATGCCCACTAAGATATTAGATGGTCTAGAGGTTCAAAAACCATTGGATGAATGGAGTCCAAAAGTAAAAAAAGTTGAGTTGTTAAGTAATAGAGTCGTTAATATTTTGTTTTGTTGTTTTCCAAGTGGTGAGTTCAATAGGGTAAGTGAATGTAAAACAACCCAAGAGTTGTGGCAAAGACTTGAAGTAACCCATGAATAGACTCAACAAGTTAAAAAGGCTTGCAAACGTCCGATTCACCCTATCTTGGACGTGTGTTTGCGCCAACAAGTGGTATTAGAGCAAGTTAAACAGTTAAGGTATCTAACAATCTTTGATGTCTATCGCAAGAAAATATACCAAAGACTGCACTTTTGATGAAGGTCAATCAACAAATTGGCCACCTCTCTTTAAAGGAAAGAATTAGTTATATTGAAAAACTAGGATGAGATATTACCTAAAAGGTCAAGATGTAGAAATGTGGAATGTTGTATTAAATGGAGTCAAAATCCCTACTAAGATATTAGAAAGTCTAGAGGTTCCAAAACCATTAGATCAATGGAGTCCAAAAGAAAAGAAAGTAGAGTTGTTAAATCGTTAATATATTGTTTTGTGGTCTTCCAAGTGGTGAGTTCAATAGGATAAGTGAATGTCAAACAACCCAAGAGTTGTTGCAAGGACTTAAAGTAACCCATGAAGAGACTCAACAAGTTAAAAAAGCTTGTAAACGTCAAATTCACCCTTTCTTGGACGTGTATCTGTGCCAACAAGTGGTATCGGATCAAGTTAAACCGTTAAGGTATCTAATAATCTTTGATGTCTATGGTAGGAAAAAATACCTCGATTGCACTTTTGATGAAGGTCTATCGACAAATAGGCCACCTCTCTTTAAAGGAAAGAATTACTTATATTGAAAAACTAGGATGAGATATTACCTAAAAGGTGAAGTCGTAGAAATGTGGAATGTTGGATTAAATGGAGTCAAAATGCCTACTAAGATATTAGATGGTTTAGAGGTTCCAAAACCATTAGATGAATGGAGTCCAAAAGAAAAGAAAGTAGAGTTGTTAAGTAATAGTGTCGTTAATATTTTGTTTTGTGGTCTTGCAAGTGGTGAGTTCAATAAGGTAAGTGAATGAAAAACAACCCAAGAATTGTTGCAAAGACTTGAAGTAACCCATGAATAGACCTAACAAGTTAAAAAGGCTTGCAAACGTCCAATTCACCCTCTCTTGGACGTGTATCTGTGCCAACAAGTGGTATCAGAGCAAGTTAAACCGTTAAGGTATCTAACAATCTTTGATGTCTATGGCAGGAAAATATACCAAAGACTGCACATTTGATGGAGGTCAATCCACAAATAGGCCGCCTCTCTTTAAAGGAAAGAATTTCTTATATTGGAAAACTAGGATGAGATATTACCTAAAAGGTCAAGACTTAGAAATGTTGAATGTTGTATTAAATAGAGTCAAAATGCCTACTAAGATATTAGATGGTCTAGAGGTTCCCAAACCATTAGAAGAATGGAGTCCAAAAGTAATGAAAGTTGAGTTGTTAAGTAATAGAGTCGTTAATATTTTGTTTTGTGGTTTTCCAAGTGGTTAGTTCCATAGGGTAAGTGAATGTAAAACAACCCAAGAGTTGTGGCAAAGACTTGAAGTATCCCATGAATAGACCTAACAAGTTAAAAACGCTTGCAAACGTCCAATTATACATCTCTTGGACGTGTATCTGTGCCAACAAGTGGTATCAGAGCAAGTTAAACCGTTAAGGTATCTAACAATCTTTGATGTCTATGGCAGGAAAATATACCAAAGATAGCACATTTGATGGAGGTCAATCCACAAATGGGCCGCCTCTCTTTAAAAGAAAGAATTTCTTATATTGGAAAACTAGGGTGAGATATTACCTAAAAGGTCAAGACTTAGAAATGTTGAATGTTGTATTAAATAGAGTCAAAATGCCTACTAGGATATTAGATGGTCTAGAGGTTCCCAAACCATTGGATGAATGCAGTCCAATAGTAAAGAAAGTTGAGTTGTTAAGTAATAGAGTCGTTAATATTTTCTTTTGTGGTTTTCCAAGTGGTGAGGTCAATAGGGTAAGTGAATGTAAAACAATCCAAGAGTTGTGGCAAAGACTTGAAGTAACCCATGAATAGACTCAACAAGTTAAAAAGACTTGCAAACGTCCGATTCACCCTATCTTGGACGTGTATTTGCGCCAACAAGTGCTATCAGAGCAAGTTAAACCGTTAAGGTATCTAACAATCTTTGATGTCTATGGCAGGAAAATATACCAAAGAATGCACTTTTGATGAAGGTCTATCGACAAATGCGCCACCTCTCTTTAAAGGAAAGAATTACATATATTGGAAAACTAGGGTTAGATATTACCTAAAAGGTCAAGACTTAGAAATGTGGAATGTTGTGTTAAATGGAGTGAAAATGCCAATTAAGATATGCCTACTAAGATATTAGTATGGTCTAGAGGTTCGGAAAACAATTGATGAATGGAGTCCAAAAGAAAAGGAAGTAGAGTTGTTAAATAATAGTGTCAATAATATACTGTTTTGTGGTCTTCTAAGTGGTGAGTTCAATAGGGTAAGTGCATGTTAAACAACCCAAGAGTTGTGGCAAAGACTTGAAGTAACCGAGGAAGGGCACAACAAGTTAAAAAGGCTTGCAACCGTCCAATTCACCCCTTCTTGGACGTGTATCTAGGTCGACAAGTGGAATCAGAGCAAGTTAAACCATTAAAGTATCTAAAGACTTTTGATGTCTGTGGCAGGAAAAAATACCACGATAGCACTTTTGATGAAGGTAAATCCACAAATAGGCAACCTCTCTTTAAAGGAAAGAATTACTTATATTGAAAAACTAGGATGAGATATTACCTAAAAGGTCAAGACGTAGAAATGTGGAATGTGGTATTAAATGGAGTCAAAATGCCTACTAAGATATCAGATGGTCTAGAGGTTCCAAAACCATTAGATGAATAGAGTCGAAAAGAAAAGAAAGTAGAGTTGTTAAATATTAGAGTTGGTAATATACTGTTTTGTGGTCTTCCAAGTGGTGATTTCAATAGGGTAAGTGAATGCCAAACAACCCAAGAGTTGTGCCAAAGACTTAAAGTAACCCATGAAAAGACTCAACATGTTAAAAAGGCTTGCAAACGTCCAATTCACCCTATCTTGGACGTATATTTGTGCCGACAACTGGAAACAGAGCAACTTAAACCGTTAAGGTATCTAACAATCTTGGATGTCTATGGCAGGAAAATATACCAAAGATTGCACTTTTGATGAAGGTCAATCCACAAATAGGCCACCTCTCTTTAAAGGAAAGAATTACATATATTGTTGAACTAGGATGAGATATTACCTAAAAGGTCAAGACGTAGAAATGTGGAATGTTGTATTGAATGGAGTTAAAATGCCTACTAAGAAATTAGTATGGTCTAGAGGTTCGAAAACCAATTGATGAATGGAGTCCAAAAGAAAAGGAAGTACAGTTGTTAAATAATAGAGTCAATAATATACTATTATGTGGTCTTCTAAGTGGTGAGTTCAATAGGGTAAGTGCATGTCAAACAACCCAAGAGTCGTGGCAAAGACTTGAAGTAACCGATGAAGGGCTCAACAAGTTAAAAAAGATTGAAACCGTCCTATTCACCCCCTCTTGGACGTGTATCTAGGTCAACAAGTGATATGAGAGGAAGTTAAACCGTTAAAGTTTGTAAAGACTTTTGATGTCTATGGCAGGAAAAAATACCACGATAGCACTTTTGACGAAGGTAAATCCACAAATAGGCAACCTCCCTTTAAAGGAAATAATTACTTATATTGGAAAACTAGGATGAGATATTACCTAAAAGGTCAAGACGTAGAAAGTGGTATTAAATGGAGTGAAAATGCCCACTAAGATATTGGATGGTCTAGAGGTTCCAAAACCATTAGATGAATAGAGTTCAAAAGAAAAGAACCTAGAGTTGTTAAATAATAGAGTCGTTAATATACTGTTTTAAGGTCTTCCAAGTAGAGAGTTCAATATGGTAAGTGCATGTAAAACAACCCAAGAGTTGTGGCAAATACTTGAAGTAACAAACGAAGGGCTCAAGAAGTAAAAAAGGCTTGCAATCGTCCGATTGACCCCCTCTTGGACGTGTATCTGGGTCAACAAGTGGTATCAGAGCAAGTTAAACCATTAAAGTATCTAACAACTTTTGATGTCTATGGCAGGAAAAAATACCACGATTGCACTTTTAATGAAGGTCAATGCACAAATAAGCCACCTCTCTTTAAAGGAAAGAATTACTTATATTGAAAAACTAGGATGAGATATTACCTAAAAGGTCAAGACGTAAAAATGTGGAAGGTGGTAATAAATGGAGTCAAAATGCCTACTAAGATATTAGATGGTCTAGAGGTTCCAAAACCATTAGATGAATAGAGTCGAAAAGAAAAAAAAGTAGAGTTGTTAAATAATAGAGTTGGTAATATTCTGTTTTGTGGTCTTCCAAGTGGTGAGTTCAATAGGGTAAGTGAATGCCAAACAACCCAAGAGTTTTGGCAAAGACTTAAAGTAACCCATGAAGAGACTCAACAAGTTAAAAAGGCTTGTAAACGTCCAATTCACCCTCTCTTGGACGTGTATCTGTGCCAACAAGTGGTATCGGAGCAAGTTAAACCGTTAAGGTATCTAATAATCTTTGATGTCTATGGCAGGAAAAAATACCACGATTGCACTATTGAGGAAGGTCTATCGACAAATAGGCCACCTCTCTTTAAAGGAAAGATTTACTTATATTGGAAAACTAGGATGAGATATTACCTAAAAGGTCAAGACGTTGAAATGTGGAATGTTGGATTAAATGGAGTCAAAATGCCTACTAAGATGTTAGATGGTCTAGAGGTTCCAAAACCATTAGATGAATGGAGTCGAAAAGAAAAGAAAGTAGAGTTCTTAAGTAATAGAGTCGTTCATATTTTGTTTTGTGGTCTTCCAAGTGGTGAGTTCAACAGGGTAAGTGAATGAAAAACAACCCAAGGGTTGTGGCAAGGACTTGAACTAACCAATGAAATGACTCAACAAGTTAAAAAGGCTTGCAAACGTCCAATTCACCCTCTCTTGGACGTGTATCTGTGCCAACAAGTGGTATCTGAACAAGTTAAACCGTTAAGGTATATAACATTCTTTGTTGTCTATGGCAGAAAAATATAGCAAAGATTGCACTTTTGATGAAGGTCTATCGACAAATAGTCCACCTCTCTTTAAAGGAAAGAATTACTTATATTAAAAAACTTGGATGAGATATTACCTAAATGGTCAAGACTTAGAAATGTGGATTGTTGTAGTGAATGGAGTCAAAATGCCTACTAAGATATTAGTATGGTCTAGAGGTTCCAAAACCAATTGATGAATGAAGTCCAAATGAAAACGGTGTCGAGTTGTTAAATAATAGAGTCGTTGATATAGAGTTTTAAGGTCTTCCAAGTGGTGAGTTCGATTGGGTAAGTGCTTGTCAAACAACCCAAGAGTTGTGGCAAAGACTTGAAGTAACCAATGAAGGGCTTAACAAGTTAAAAAGGCTTGCATCCGACCAATTCACCCCCTCTTGGAAGTGTATCTGGGTCAACAAGTGGTATCTTGGCAAGTTAAACCGTTAAAGTATCTAACAATTTTTTATGTCTATGGCAGGAAAAAATACCACGATTACACTTTTGAGGAAGGTCAATCCACAAATAGGCCACCTCTCTTTAATGGAAATAATTACTTATATTGAAAAACTAGGATGAGGTATTACCTAAATGGTCAAGACTTAGAAATGTGGAATGTTGTATTAAAGGGAGTCAAAATGCTTACTAAGATATTAGATGGTCTAGAGGTTCCCAAACCAATAAATGAATGGAGTCCAAAAGAAAAGAAAGTAGATTCGTTAAATAATTGAGTCGTTAATATACTGTTCTAAGGTCTTCCAAATGGTGAGTTCAATAGGGTAAGTGCATGTGAAACAACCCAAGAGTTGTGGCAAAGACTTGAAGTAACCCATGAAAAGACTCAACATGTTAAAAAGGCTTGCAATCGTCCAATTGACCCCCTCTTGGACGTGTATCTGGGTCAACAAGTGGTGTCAGAGCAAGTTAAACCATTAAAGTATCTAACAACTTTTGATGTCTATGGGCGGAAAAAATACCACGATTGCACTTTTAATGAAGGTCAATCCACAAATAACCACCTCTTTTTAAAGGAAAGAATTACTTATATTGGAAAACTAGGACGAGATAATACCTAAAAGGTCAAGACGTAGAAATGTGGAATGTGGTATTGAATGGAGTCAAACTGTCGACTAAGATATTAGATGGTCTAGAGGTTCCAAAACCATTAGATCAATGGAGTCCAAAAGAATAAAAAGTAGAGTTGTTAAATAATAGAGTTGGTAATATACTGTTTTGTGGTCTTCCAAGTTGTGAGTTCAATAGGGTAAGTGAATTTCAAACAACCCAAGAGTTGTGGCAAAGACTTAAAGTAACCCATGAAGAGACTCAACAACTTGAAAGGCTTGTAAACGTCCAACTCAACCTCTCTTGGACGTGTATCTGTGCCAACAAGTGGCATCGGGGCAAGTTAAACCGTGAAGGTATCTAATAATCTTTGATGTCTATGGCAGGAAAAAATACCACGATTGCACTTTTGATGAAGGTCTACCGACAAATAGGCCACCTCTCTTTAAAGGAAAGAATTACTTATATTGGAAAACTAGGATGAGATATTACCTAAAAGGTCAAGACGTAGAAAGGTGGAATGTTGGATGAAATGGAGTCAAAATGCCTACTAAGATATTAGATGGATGAAATGGAGTCAAGATGCTGGATGAAATGGAGTTCAATGGGGTAAGTGAATGAAAAACAACCCAAGAGTTGAGGCAAAGACTTAAAGTAACCAATGAAAACACTCAACAAGTTAAAAAGGCTTGCAAACGTCCAATTCACCCTCTCTTGGACGTGTATCTGTGCCAACAAGTGGTATCAGAGCAAGTTAAACCGTTAAGGTATCTAACATTCTTTGTTGTTTATGGCAGAAAATATAGCAAAGATTGCACTTTTGATGAACGTCTATCGACAAATAGTCCACCTCTCTTTAAAGGAAAGAATTGCTTATATTCAAAAACTTGGAGGAGACATTACCTAAAAGGTCAAGACTTAGAAATGTTGATTGTTGTAGTGAATGGAGTCAAAATGCCTACTAAGATATTAGTATGGTCTAGAGGTTACAAAACCAATTGATGAATGGAGTCCAAATGAAAAGGATGTCGAGTTGTTAAATAATAGAGTCTTTCATATACTATTTTAAGGTCTTCCAAATGGAGAGTTCAATAGGGTAAGTGCATGTCAAACAACCCAGGAGTTGTGGCAAAGAGTTGAAGTAACCCATGAAAAGACTCAACATGTTAAAAAGGCTTGCAAACGTCCAATTGACCCTATCTTGGCCGTGTATTTGTGCCGACAAGTGGAATCAGATCAAGTTAAACCGTTAAGGTATCTAGGATGAGATATTACCTAAAAGGTCGAGACTTAGAAATGTGGAATGTTGTATTAAAGGGAGTCAAAATGCCTACTAAGATATTAGATGATCTAGAGGTTCCCAAACCATTAAATGAATGGAGTCCAAAAGAATAATAGAGTCGTTAATATACTGTTTTAAGGTCTTCCAAATGGAGAGTTCAATAGGGTAAGTGCATGTCAAACAACCCAGGAGTTGTGGCAAAGAGTTGAAGTAACCCATGAAAAGACTCAACATGTTAAAAAGGCTTGCAAACGTCCAATTGACCCTATCTTGGCCGTGTATTTGTGCCGACAAGTGGAATCAGATCAAGTTAAACCGTTAAGGTATCTAACAATCTTTGATGTCTATGGTAGGAAAATATACCAAAGATTGCACTTTTGATGAAGGTCAATCCACATATAGGCACCTCTCTTTAAAAGAAAGAATTACATATATTGTTGAACTAGGATGAGATATTACCTAAAAGGTCAAGACGTAGAAATGTGGAATGCTGTATTGAATGCCTACTAAGATAATAGTATGGTCTAGAGGTTCGAAAACCAATTCATGAATGGAGTCCAAAAGAAAAGGAAGTAGAGTTGTTAAATAATAGAGTCAATAATATACTATTTTGTGGGCTTCTAAGTGGTGAGTTCAATTGGGTAAGTGCATGTCAAACAACCCAAGAGTTGTGGCAAAGAGTTGAAGTAACAAACGAAGGGCTCAAGAAGTAAAAAAGGCTTGCAACCGTCCAATTGACCCCCTCTTGGACGTGTATCTGGGTCAACAAGTGGTATCAGAGCAAGTTAAACCATTAAAGTATCTAACAACTTTTGATGACTATGGCAGGAAAAATACCACGATTGCACTTTTAATGAAGGTCAATCCACAAATAAGCCACCTCTCTTTAAAGGAAAGAATTACTTATATTGGAAAACTATGATGAGGCATTACCTAAAAGGTGAAGACGTAGAAATGTGGAATGTTGGATTAAATGGAGTCAAAATGCCTACTAAGATATTAGATGGTCTAGAGGTTCCAAAACCATTATATGAATGGAGTCCAAGAGAAAATAAAGTAGAGTTGTTAAACAATAGAGTCGTTAATATACTGTTTTAAGGTCTTCCAAGTGGAGAGTTCAATATGGTAGGTGCATGTCAAACAACCCAAGAGTTGTGGCAAATACTTGAAGTAACCCAGGAAGAGACTCCACAAGTTAAAAAGGCTTGTAAACGTCCAATTCACCCTCTCTTGGACGTGTATCTGTGCCAACAAGTGGTATCGGAGCAAGTTAAACCGTTAAGGTATCTAATAATCTTTGATGTCTATGGCACGAAAAAATACCACGATTGCACTTTTGGTTAAGGTCTATCGACAAATAGGCCACCTCTCTTTAAAGGAAATAATTACTTATATTGGAAAAATAGGATGAGATATTACCTAAAAGGTCAAGACGTAGAAATGTGGAATGTTGGATTAAATGGAGTCAAAATGCCTACTAAGATATTAGATGGTCTAGAGGTTCCAAAACCATTAGATGAATGGAGTCCAAAAGAAAATAAAGTAGAGTTGTTAAATAATAAAGTTGTTAATATACTATTTTAAGGTCTTCCAGGTGGAGAGTTCAATAGGGTAAGTGCATGTCAAACAACCCAAGAGTTGCGGCAAATACTTGAAGTAACAAACGAAGGGCTCAGGAAGTAAAAAAGGCTTGCAACCGTCCGATTGACCCCCTCTTGGATGTGTATCTGGGTCAACAAGTGGTATCAGAGCAAGTTAAACCATTAAAGTATCTAACAACTTTTGATGTCTATGGCAGGCAAAAATACCACGATTGCACTTTTAATGAAGGTCAATCCACAAATAAGCCACCTCTCTTTAAAGGAAATAATTACTTATATTGGAAAACTAGGAAGAGATATTACCTAAAAGGTCAAGACATAGAAATGTGGAATGTTGGATTAAATGGAGTCAAAATGCCTACTACGATATTAGATGGTCTAGAGGTTCCAAAACCAATAGATCAATGGAGTCCGAAAGAAATAAAAGTAGAGTTGTTAAATAATAGAGTCGTTAATATACTGTTTTGTGGTCTTCCAAGTGGTGAGTTCAAAAGGGTAAGTGAATGTCAAACAACCCAAGAGTTGTGGCAAAGACTTAAAGTAACTCATGAAGAGACTCAACAAGTTAAAAAGGCTTGTAAACGTCCAATTCACCCTTTCTTGGACGTGAATCTGTGCCAACAAGTGGTACCGGAGCAAGTTAAACCGTTAAGGTATCTAATAATATGTGATGTCTACGGCAGGAGAAAATACCAAAGATTGCACTTTTGGTGAAGGTCTATCGACAAATAGGCAACCTCTCTTTAAAGGAATGAATTACTCATATTGGAAAACTAGGATGAGATATGACCTAAAAGGTCAAGACGTAGAAATGTGGAATGTGGTATTAAATGGAGTCAAAATGCCTACTAAGATATTAGATGGTCTAGAGGTTCCAAAACTATAAGATCAATGGAGTCCAAAAGAAAAGAAAGTAGAGTTGTTAAATAATAGAGTCGGTAATATACTATTTTGTGGTCTTCCAAGTGGTGAGTTCAATAGGGTAAGTGAATGTCAAACAACCCAAGAGTTGTGACAAAGACTTAAAGTAACCCATGAAGAGACTCAACGAGTTAAAAAGGCTTGTAACCGTCCAATTCACCCTCTCTTTGACGTGTATTTGTGCCAACAAGTGGTATCGGAGCAAGTTAAACCGTTAAGGTATCTCATAATCTTTGATGTCTATGGCTGGAAAAAATACCACGATTGCACTTTTGAAGAAGGTCAATCGACAAATAGGCCACCTCTCTTTAAAGGGAAGAATTACTTATATTGGAAAACTAGGATGAGATATTACCTAAAAGGTCAAGACGTAAAAATGTGGAATGTTGGATTAAATGGAGTCAAAATGCCTACTAAGATATTAGATGGTCTAGAGGTTCCAAAACCATTAGATGAATGGAGTCAAAAAGAAAATAAAGTAGAGTTGTTAAGTAATAGAGTCGTTCATATTTTGTTTTGTGGTCTTCCAAGAGTTGTGGCAAAGACTTGAAGTAAACAATGAAAAGACTCAACAAGTTAAAAAGGCTTGTAAACGTCCAATTCATCCTTTCTTGTATGTGAATCTGTGGCAACAAGTGGTATCGGAGCGAGTTAAACCGTTAAGGTATCTAATAATCTGTTATGTCTACGGCAGGAAAAAATACCAAAGGTTGCATTTTTGATGAAGGTTTATCGACAAATAGGCAACTTCTCTTTAAAGGAAAGAATTATTTATATTGGAAAACTAGGATGAGATATTACCTAAATGGTCAAGACGTAGAAATGTGGAATGTGGTATTAAATGGAGTCAAAATGCCTACTAAGTTATTAGATGATCTAGAGGTTCCAAAACCATTAGATGAATAGAGTCGAAAAGAAAAGAAACTAGAGTTGTTAAATAATAGAGTCGTTAATATACTGTCTTAAGGTCTTCCAAGTGGAGAGTTCAATATGGTAGGTGGATGTCAAACAACCCAAGAGTTGTGGCAAACACTTGAAGTAACAAACGAAGGGCTCAAAAAGTAAAAAAGGTTTGCAACCGTCCAATTGACCCCCTCTTGGACGTGTATCTGGGTCAACAAGTGGTATCAGAGCAAGTTAAACCATTAAAGTATCTAAGAACTTTTGATGCCTATGGCAGGAAAAAATACCACGATTGCACTTTTAATGAAGGTCAATCCACAAATAAGCCACCTCTCTTTAAAGGAAAGAATTACTTATATTGGAAAACTAGGATGAGATATTACCTAAAACGTGAAGACATAGAAATGTGGAATGTTGTATTAAATGGAGTCAAAATGCCTATTAAGATATTAGATGGTCTAGAGGTTCCAAAACCATTAGATCAATGGAGTCCAAAAGGAAAGAAAGTATAGTTGTTAAATAATAGAGTCGGTAATACGTTGTTTTGTGGTCTTCCAAGTGGTGAGTTCAATAGGGTAAGTGAATGTCAAACAACCCAAGATTTGTGACAAGGACTTAATGTAACCCATGAAGAGACTCAACAAGTTAAGAAGGCTTGTAAACGTCTTATTCACCCTCTCTTGGACGTGTATCTGTGCCAAGAACTGGTATCGGAGCAAGTTAAACCGTTAAGGTTTCTAATAATCTTTGATGTCTATGGCAGGAAAAAATACCACGATTGCACTTTTGATGAAGGTCTATCGACAAATAGGCCACCTCTCTTTAAAGGAAAGAATTACTTATATTGGAAAACTAGGATGAGATATTACCTAAAAGGTCAAGACTTAGAAACGTGAAATGTAGTATTAAATGGAGTCAAAATGCCTACTAAGATATTAGTATGGTCTAGAGGTTCCAAAACCATTAGTTGAATGGAGTCCAAAAGAAAAAAACGTAGTGTTGTTAAACAATAGAGTCGTTAATATATTGTTTTGTGGTCTTCCAAGTTGGGAGTTCAATAGGGTAAGTTAATGTCAAACAACCCAAGAGTTGTGGCAAAGACTTGAAGTAACCCATGAGGAGCATCAACAAGTTAAAAATGCTTGCAAACGTCCAATTCAGCCTCTCTTGGACGTGTATCTTTGCCAACAAATTGCATCAGAGCAAGTTAAACAGTTAAGGTATCTAACAATCTTTGATATTTATGGTGGGAAACAATACCAGAGATTGCTCTTTTGATGATGATCTATCAACAAATAGGCCACCTCTCTTTAAAAGAAAAAATTACTTATATTGAAAAACTAGGATGAGATGTTACCTAAAAGGTCAAGACGTAGAAATGTGGAATGTTGTATTAAATGGAGTGAAAATGCCTACTAAGATATTAGTATTGTCTAGAGGTTCCAAAACCAATTGATGAATGGAGTCCAAAAGAAAAGGAAGTAGAGTTGTTAAATAATAGAGTCGTTAATATACTGTTTTAAGGTCTTCCAAGTGGTTAGCTCAGTAGGGTAAGTGCATGTCAAACAACCCAAGAGTTGTGGAAAAGACTTGAACTAACCAATGAAGGGCTCACCAAGTTAAAAAAGGCTTGCAACCGTCCAATTCACCCCCTCTTGGAAGGGTATCTTGGTCAGCAAGTGGTATCAGAGCGAGTTAAACCGTTAAGGTATCATACAATTTTTTATGTCTATGGCAGGAAAAAATACCACGATTGCACTTTCGATGAAGGTCAATCCATAAATAGGCCACCTCGCTTTAAAAGAAAGAATTATTTATATAGGTAAACTAGGATGAGATATTGCCAAAAAGGTCAAGACTTAGAAATGTGGAAAGTAGTATTAAATGGAGTCAAAATGCCTACTAAGATATTAGTATGGTCTAGAGGTTCCAAAACCATTCGTTGAATGGAGTCCAAAAGAAAAGAACGTAGTGTTGTTAAACAATAGAGTCATTAATATATTGTTTTGTGGTCTTCCAAGTTGGGAGTTCAATAGGGTAAGGTAATGTCAAACAGCCCAAGAGTTGTGGCAAAGACTTGAAGTAACCCATGAAGAGCATCCACAAGTTAAAAAGGCTTGCAAACGTCCAATTCAGCCTCTCTTGGACGTGTATCTTTGCTAACAAATTGTATCAGAGCAAGTTAAACAGTTAAGATATCTAACAATCTTTGATATCTATGGTAGGAAAAAATACAAAAGATTGCACTTTTGATGAAGATCTATCCACAAATAGGCCACCTCTCTTTAAAGGAAAAAATTACTTATATTGAAAAACTTGGATGAGATGTTACCTAAAAGGTCAAGACGTAGAAATGTGGAATGTTGTATTAAATGGAGTCAAAATGCCTACTAAGATGTTAGTATGGTCTAGAGGTTCCAAAACCAATTGATGAATGGAGTCCAAAAGAAAAACAAGTAGAGTTGTTAAATAATAGAGTCGTTAATATACTGTTTTATGGTCTTCCAAGTGGTTAGCTCAGTAGGGTAAGTGCATGTCAAACAAGCCAAGAGTTGTGGCGAAGACTTGAAGTAACCAATGAAGGGCTGAACAAGTTAAAAAGGCTTGCAACCGTCCAATTCACCCCCTCTTGGACGTGTATCTTGGTCAGCAAGTGGTATTAGAGTGAGTTAAACCGTTAAGGTATCTAACAATCTTTTATGTCTATGGCACGAAAAAATACCGCGATTGCACTTTTGATGAAGGTCAATCCATAAATAGGCCACCTCTCTTTAAAGGAAAGAATTACTTATATTGGAAAACTAGGATGAGATATTACGAAAAAGGTCAAGACTTAGAAATGTGGAATGTTGGATTAAATGGAGTCAAAATGCCTACTAAGATATTAGTATGGTCTAGAGGTTCCAAAACCATTAGTTGAATGGAGTCCAAAAGAAAAGAACGTAGCGTTGTTAAACAATAGAGTTGTTAATATATTGTTTTGTGGTCTTCCAAGTTGGGAGTTCAATAGGGTAAGGTAATGTCAAACAGCCCAAGAGTTGTGGCAAAGACTTGAAGTAACCCATGAAGAGCATCAACAAGTTAAAAAGGCTTGCAAACGTCCAATTCAGCTTCTCTTGGACGTGTATCTTTGCCAACAAATTGTATCAGAGCAAGTTAAACAGTTAAGGTATCTAACAATCTTTGATATCTGTGGAAGGAAAAAAATAGGCCACCTCTCTTCAAAGGAAAAAATTACATATATTGAAAAACTAGGATGAGATTTTACCTAAAAAGTCAAGACGTAGAAATGTGGAATGTTGTATTAAATGGAGTCAAAATTCCTACTAAGATATTAGTATTGTCTAGAGGTTCCAAAACCAATTGATGAATGGAGTCCAAAAGAAAAGGAAGTAGAGTTGTTAAATAATAGAGTTATTAATATACTATTTTAAGGTCTTGCAACCGTCCAATTCACCCCCTCTTTGATGTGTATCTGGGTCAACAAGTGGTATCAGAGCAAGTTAAATCGTTAAAGTTTGTAACAATTTTTGATGTCTATGGCAGGAAAAAATGTCACGATTGCACTTTTGAGGAAGGTCAATCCACAAATTGGCCACCTCCCTTTAAAGGAAAGAAATACTTATATTGGGAAACTAGGATGAGATATTACCTAAAAGGTCAGGACTTAGAAATGTGTAATGTTGTATTAATTGGAGTCAAAATGCCTACTAAGATATTAGATGGTCGAGAGGTTCCAAAACCATTAGATGAATTGAGTCCAAAAGAAAAGGAAGTAGAGTTGTTAAATAATAGAGTTATTAATATACTGTTTTAAGGTCTTGCAACCGTCCAATTCACCCCCTCTTAGATGTGTATCTGGGTCAACAAGTGGTATCAAAGCAAGTTAAATCGTTAAAGTATGTAACAATTTTTGATGTCTATGGCCGGAAAAAATACCACGATTGCACTTTTGACGAAGGTCAATCCACAAATAGGCCACCTCACTTTAAAGGAAAGAAATACTTATATTGGAAAACTAGGATGAGATATTACCTAAAAGGTCAGGACTTAGAAATGTGTAATGTTGTATTAATTGGAGTCAAAATGCCTACTAAGATATTAGATGGTCGATAGGTTCCAAAACCATTAGATGAATTGAGTCCAAAAGAAAAGAAAGTAGAGTTGTTAAATAATAGAGTAGTTAATGTACTGTTTTGTGGTCTTCCAAGTGTAGAGTTCAATTGGGTAAGTGACTGTCAAACAACCCAAGAGTTGTGGCAAAGACTTGAAGTAACCCATGAAGAGACTTAAGAAGTTAAAAAGGCTTGCAAACGTCCAATTTAACCTCTCTTGGACGGGTACATGTGCCACCAAGTAGTGTTAGTGCCAGTAAAACCGTTAAGGTATCTAACAATCTTTGATGTCAACGGCAAGAAAAAACACGAAAGGTTGAACTTTTGATGAAGGTCAATCGACAAATAGGCCACCTCTCTTTAAAGGAAAGAATTACTTATATTGGAAAACTAGGATGAGATATTACCTAAAAGGTCAAGACGTGGAAATGTAGAATGTTGTATTAAAAGGAGTCAAAACGCCTACTAAGATATTAGTATAGTCTAGAGGTTCCAAAACCAATTGATGAATGGAGTCCAAAAGAAAAGGAAGTAGAGTTGTTAAATAATAGAGTCGTTAATATACTATTTTATGGTGTTCCAAGTGGTGAGTTCAATAGGGTAAGTGCATGTCAAACAAGCCAAGAGTTGTGGCAAAGATTTCAAGTAACCAATAAAGGGCTCAACAAGTTAAAAACGCTTGCAATCGTCCAATTCACCCCCTCTTGGACGTGTATCTTGGCCAGCAAGTGGTATCAGAGCAAGTTAAACCGTTAAGGTATCTAACAATGTTTTATGTCTATGGCAGGAAAAAATACCACGATTGCACTTTTGATGAAGGTCAATCCGTAAATAGGCCACCTCTCTTTAAAGGAAAAAATTAGTTATATTGGGAAACTAGGATGAGATATTACCAAAAAGGTCAAGACTTAGAAATGTGGAATGTAGTATTAAATGGAGTCAAAATGCCTACTAAGATATTAGTATGGTCTAGAGGTTCCAAAACCATTAGATGAATGGAGTCCAAAAGAAAAGAACGTAGCGTTGTTAAATAATAAAGTCATTAATATACTGCTTTGTGGTCTTCCAAGTGGGGAGTTCAATAGGGTAAGTTAATGTCAAACAACCCAAGAGTTGTGGCAAAGACTTGAAGTAACCCATGAAGAGCATCAACAAGTTAAAAAGGCTTGCAAACGTCCAATTTAGCCTATCTAGGACTTGTTTCTTTGCCAACAAGTTGTATCTGAGCAAGTTAAACAGTTAAGGTATCTAACAATCTTTGATGTCTATGGCAGGAAAAAATTCCAAAGATTGATTTTTTTATGAAGGTCTATCGACAAATAGGCCACCTCTCTTTAAAGGAAAAAATTACTTATATTGACAAACTAGGATGAGATGTTACCAAAAAGGTCAAGACGTAGAAATGTGAAATGTTGTATTAAATTGAGTCAAAATGCCTCCTAAGATATTAGATGGTCTAGAGGTTACCAAACCATTAGATGAATGGAGTCCAAAAGAAAATAAAGTAGAGTTGTTAAATACTGTTTTAAGGTCTTCCAAGTGGAGAGTTCAATATGGTAAGTGCATGTCAAACAACCCAAGAGTTGTGGCAAATACTTGAAGTAACAAACGAAGGGCTCAAGAAGTAAAAAAGGCTTGCAACCGTCCGAGCAAGTTAAACCATTAAAGTATCTAACAACTTTTGATGTCTATGGCAGGAAAAAATACCACGATTGCACTTTTAATGAAGGTCAATCCACAAATAAGCCACCTCTCTTTAAAGGAAATAATTACTTATATTGGAAAACTAGGATGAGATATTACCTAAAAGGTCAAGACGTAGAAATGTAGAATGTTGTATTAAATGGAGCCAAAATGCCTACTAAGATATTCGTATAGTCTAGAGGTTCCAAAACCAATTGATGAATGGAGTCCAAAAGAAATGGAAGTAGAGTTGTTAAATAATAGAATCGTTAATATATTGTTTTATGGTGTTCCAAGTGGTGAGTTCAAAAGGGTAAGTTAATGTCAAACAACCCAAGGGTTGTGGCAAAGACTTAAAGTAACCCATGAAGAGACTCAACAAGTTAAAAAGGCTTGTAAACGTCCAATTCACCCTTTCATGGACGTGAATCTGTGCCAACAAGTGGTATCGGAGCAAGTTAAACCGTTAAGGTATCTAATAATATGTGATGTCTACGGCAGGAGAAAATACCAAAGATTGCACTTTTGGTGAAGGTTTATCGACAAATAGGCAACCTCTCTTTAAAGGAATGCATTACTTATATTGGAAAACTAGGATGAGATATGACCTAAAAGATCAAGACGTAGAAATGTGGAATGTGGTATTAAATGGAGTCAAAATGCCTACTAAGATATTAGATGGTCTAGAGGTTCCAAAACCATTAGATCAATGGAGTCCAAAAGAAAAGAAAGTAGAGTTGTTAAATAATAGAGTCGGTAATATACTGTTTTGTGGTCTTCCAAGTGGTGAGTTCAATAGGGTAAGTGAATGTCAAACAACCCAAGAGTTGTGACAAAGACTTAAAGTAACCCATGAAGAGACTCAACAAGTTAAAAAGGCTTGTAACCGTCCAATTCACCCTCTCTTGGACGTGTATCTGTGCCAACAAGTGGTATCGGAGCAAGTTAAACCGTTAAGGTATCTAATAATCTTTGATGTCTATGGCTGGAAAAAATACCACGATTGCACTTTTGATGAAGGTCTATCGACAAATAGGCCACCTCTCTTTAAAGGGAAAAATTACTTATATTGGAAAACTAGGATGAGATATTACCTAAAAGGTCAAGACGTAAAAATGTGGAATGTTGGATTAAATGGAGTCAAAATGCCTACTAAGATATTAGATGGTCTAGAGGTTCCAAAACCATTAGATGAATGGAGTCGAAAAGAAAATAAAGTAGAGTTGTTATGTAATAGAGTCGTTCATATTTTGTTTTGTGGTCTTCCAAGTGGTGAGGTCAAAAGGGTAAGTGAATGAAAAACAACCCAAGAGTTGTGGCAAAGACTTGAAGTAAACAATGAAAAGACTCAACAAGTTAAAAAGGCTTGTAAACGTCCAATTCATCATTTCTTGGACGTGAATCTGTGCCAACAAGTGGCATCGGAGCAAGTTAAACCGTTACGGTATCTAATAATCTGTTATGTCTACGGCAGGAAAAAATACCGAAGATTGCACTTTTGATGAAGGTCTATCGACAAAAAGGCAACCTCTCTTTAAAGGAAAGAATTATTTATATTGGAAAACTAGGATGAGATATTACCTAAAAGGTCAAGACGTAGAAATGTGGAATGTGGTATTAAATGGAGTCAAAATGCCTACTAAGATATTAGATGGTCTAGAGGTTCCAAAACCATTAGATGAATAGAGTCCAAAAGAAAAGAAACAAGAGTTGTTAAATAATAGAGTCGTTAATATACTGTCTTAAGGTCTTCCAAGTGGAGAGTTCAATATGGTAGGTGCATGTCAAACAACCCAAGAGTTGTGGCAAATACTTGAAGTAACAAATGAAGGGCTCAAGAAGTAAAAAAGGTTTGCAACCGTCCAATTGACCCCCTCTTGGACGTGTATCTGGGTCAACAAGTGGTATCAGAGCAAGTTAAACCAATAAAGTATCTAACAACTTTTGATGTCTATGGCAGGAAAAAATACCACGATTGCAGTTTTAATGAAGGTCAATCCACAAATAAGCCACCTCTCTTTAAAGGAAAGAATTACTTATATTGTAAAACTAGGATGAGATATTACGTAAAAGGCCAGGACTTAGAAATATGTACTGTTGTATTAATTGGAGCAAAATGCCTACTAAGATATTAGATGGTCGAGAGGTTCCAAAACCATTAGATGAATTGAGTCCGAAAGAAAAGAAAGTAGAGTTGTTAAATAATAGAGTAGTTAATGTACTGTTTTGTGGTCTTCCAAGTGTAGAGTTCAATTGGGTAAGTGACTGTCAAACAACCCAAGAGTTGTGGCAAAGACTTGAAGTAACCCATGAAGAGACGTAAGTAGTTAAAATGGCTTGCAAACGTCCAATTTACCATCTCTTGGACGGGTATTTGTGCCAACAAGTAGTGTTAGTGCCAGTAAAACCGTTAAGGTATCTAACAATCTTTGATGTCAACGGCAAGAAAAAACACCAAAGGTTGAACTTTTGATTAAGGTCAATCGACAAATAGGCCACCTCTCTTTAAAGGAAAGAATTACTTATATTGGAAAACTAGGATGAGATATTACCTAAAAGGTCAAGACGTAGAAATGTGGAATGTTGGATTAAATGGAGTAAAAATGCCTACTAAGATATTAGTATGGTCTAGAGGTTCCAAAACCATTAGATGAATAGAGTCCAAAAGAAAAGAAACAAGAGTTGTTATATAATAGAGTCGTTAATATACTGTCTTAAGGTCTTCCAAGTGGAGAGTTCAATATGGTAGGTGCATGTCAAACAACCCAAGAGTTGTGGCGAATACTTGAAGTAACAAACGAAGGGCTCAAGAAGTAAAAAAGGTTTGCAAGCGTCCAATTGACCCCCTCTTGGACGTGTATCTGGGTCAACAAGTGGTATCAGAGCAAGTTAAACCATTAAAGTATCTAACAACTTTTGATGTCTATGGCAGGAAAAAATACCACGATTGCAGTTTTAATGAAGGTCAATCCACAAATAAGCCACCTCTCTTTAAAGGAAAGAATTACTTATATTGGAAAACTAGGATGAGATATTCCCTAAAATGTCAAGACATAGAAATGTGGAATGTTGTATTAAATGGAGTCAAAATGCCTACTAAGATATTAGAGCGTCTAGAGGTTCCAAAACCATTAGATCAATGGAATCCAAAAGAAAAGAAAGTAGAGTTGTTAAATAATAGAGTCGGTAATACACTGTTTTGTGGTCTTCCAAGTGGTGAGTTCAATAGGGTAAGTAAATGTCAAACAACCCAAGATTTGTGACAAGGACTTAAAGTAACCCATGAAGAGACTCAACAAGTTAAGAAGGCTTGTAAACGTCTTATTCACCCTCTCTTGGACGTGTATCTGTGCCAACAAGTGGTATCGGAGCAAGTTAAACCGTTAAGGTATCTAATAATCTTTGATGTCTATGGCAGGAAAAAATACCACGATTGCACTTTTGATGAAGGTCTATCGACAAATAGGCCACCTCTCTTTAAAGGAAAGAATTACTTTTATTGCAAAACTAGGATGAGATATTACCTAAAAGGTTAAGACATAGAAATGTGGAATGTTGTGTTAAATGGGGTCAAAATGCCTACTAATATATTAGATGGTCTAGAGGTTCCAAAACCATTAGATCAATGGAGTCCAAAAGAAAAGAAAGTAGAGTTGTTAAAAAATAGAGTCGGTAATACACTGTTTTGTGGTCTTCCAAGTGGTGAGTTCAATAGGGTAAGTGAATGTCAAACAACGCAAGAGTTGTGACTAGGACTTAAAGTAACCCATGAAGAGACTCAACAACTTAAGAAGGCTTGTAAACGTCTTATTCACCCTCTCTTGGACGTGTATCTGTGCCAACAAGTGGTATCGGAACAAGTTAAACCGTTAAGGTATCTAATAATCTTTGATGTCTATGGCAGGAAAAAATACCACGATTGCACTTTTGATGAAGGTCTATCGACAAATAGGCCACCTCTCTTTAAAGGAAAGAATTACTTATATTGGAAAGCTAGGATGAGATATTACCTAAAAGGTCAAGACTTAGAAATGTGGAATGTAGTATTAAATGGAGTCAAAATGCCTACTAAGATATTAGTATGGTCTAGAGGTTCCAAAACCATTAGTTGAATGGAGTCAAAAAGAAAAGAACGTAGTGTTGTTAAACAATAGAGTCGTTAATATATTGTTTTGTGGTCTTCAAAGTTGGGAGTTCAATAGGGTAAGTTAATGTCAAACAACCCAAGAGTTGTGGCAAAGACTTGAAGTAACCCATGATATTAGTATGGTCTAGAGGTTCCGAAACCAATTGATGAATGGAGTCCAAAAGAAAAGGAAGTAGAGTTGTTAAATAATAGAGTTATTAATATACTGTTTTAAGGTCTTGCAACCGTCCAATTCACCCCCTCTTGGATGTGTATCTGGGTCAACAAGTGGTATCAGAGCAAGTTAAATCGTTAAAGTATGTAACAATTTTTGATGTCTATGGCAGGAAAAAGTACCACGATTGCACTTTTGAGGAAGGTCAATCCACAAATAGGCCACCTCTCTTTAAAGGAAAGAAATACTTATATTGGGAAACTAGGATGAGATATTACCTAAAAGGTCAGGACTTAGAAATGTGAAATGTTGTATTAAATGGAGTCAAAATGCCTACTAAGATATTAGTATGGTCTAGAGGTTCCAAAACCAATTGATGAATGAAGTCCACAAGAAAAGGAAGTAGAGTTGTTAAATAATAGAGTCGTTAATATACTGTTTTAAGGCCTTCCAAGTGAAGAGTTCACTATACTAAGTGCATGTCAAACAACCCAAGAGTTGTGAAAAATACTTGAAGTAACAAATGAAGGGCACAAGAAGTTAAAAAGGCTTGCAACAGTCCAATTAACCCCTCTTGGACCTGTATCTGGGTCAACAAGTGGTTTTAGAGCACGTTAAACCGTTAAAGTATCTAACAACTTTTGATGTCTACGGTAGCAAAGAATACCATGATTGCACTTTTGATGAAGGTCAATCCACAAATAGGCCACCTCTCTTTAATGGAAAGAAATACTTATATTGGAAAACTAGAATGAGATATTACCTAAAAGGTAGGGACTTAGAAATGTGTAATGTTGTATTAAATGGAGTCAAAATGCCTACTAAGATATTAGAAGGTCTAGAGGTTCCAAAACCATTAGATGAATTGAGTCCAAAAGAAAAGAAAGTAGAGTTGTTAAATAATAGAGTCGTTAATGTACTGTTTTGTGGTCTGCCAAGTGTAGAGTTCAATAGGGTAAGTGAATGTCAAACAACCCAAGAGTTGTGGCAAAGACTTAAAGTAACCGATGAAGAGACTTAAGAAGTTAAAAAGGCTTGCAAACGTCCAATTTTCCCTCTCTTGGACGTGTATATGTGCCAACAAGTAGTGTCAGTTCAAGTAAAACCGTTAGGTATCTAACAATCTTTGATGTCAACGGCAAGAAAAAACAGCAAAGGTTGAACTTTTGATGAAGGTCAATCGACAAATAGGCCACCTCTGTTTAAAGGAAAGAATTACTTATATTGGATAACTAGAATGAGATATTACCTACAAGGTCAAGACGTAGAAATGTCGAATGTTGTATTAAATGGAGTCAAAATGCCTACCAAGATATTAGTTTAGTCTAGAGGTTCCAAAACCAATTGATGAATGGAGTCCAAAAGAAAAGGAAGTAGAGTTGTTAAATAATAGAGTCGTTAATATACTGTTTTATGGTGTTCCAAGTGGTGAGTTCAATAGGGTAAGTGCATGTCAAACAAGCCAAGAGTTATGGCAAAGACTTGAAGTAACCAATTTAGGGCTCAACAAGTTAAAAAGGCTTGCAACCGTCCAATTCACCCCCTCTTGGACGTGTATCTTGGTCATCAAGTTTTATCAGAGCAAGTTAAACCGTTAAGGTATCTAACAATTTTTTATGTCTATGGCAGGAAAAAATACCACGATTGCACTTTTGATGAAGGTCAATCCGTAAATAGGCCACCTCTCTTTAAACGAAAGAATTACTTATATTGGAAAACTAGGATGAGATATTACAAAAAAGGCCAAGACTTAGAAATGTGGAATGTAGTATTAAATGGAGTCAAAATGCCTACTAAGATATTAGTATGGTCTAGATGTTCCAAAACCATTAGATGAATGGAGTCCAAAAGAAAAGAATGTAGCGTTGTTAAATAATAGAGTCGTTAATATACTGTTTTGTGGTCTTCCAAGTGGGGAGTTCAATAGCGTAAGTTAATGTCAAACAACCCAAGAGTTGTGGCAAAGACTTGAAGTAACCCATGAAGAGCATCAACAAGTTAAAAAGGCTTGCAAACGTCCAATTCAGCTTCACTTGGACGTGTATCTTTGCCAACAAGTTGTATCAGAGCAAGTTAAATAGTTAAGGTATCTAACAATCTTTGATGTCTATGGCAGGAAAAAATACCAAAGATTGCGCTTTTGATGATATTCTATCGACAAATAGGCCACCTCTCTTTAAAGGAAAAAATTACTTATATTGAAAAACTAGGATGAGATGTTACCAAAAAGGTGAAGATGTAGAAATGTGAAATGTTGTATTAAATGGAGTCAAAATGCCTACTAAGATATTAGACGGTCTAGAGGTTCCAAAACCATTAGATGAATTGAGTCCAAAAGAAAAGAATGTAGACTTGTTAAATAAAAGAGTCATTAATGTACTGTTTTGTGGTCTTCCAAGTGTAGAGTTTAATAGGGTATGTGAATGTCAAACAACCCAAGAGTTGTGGCAAAGACTTGAAGTAACCCATGAAAAGACTTAAGAAGTTAAAAAGGCTTGCAAACGTCCAATTTTCCCTCTCTTGGACGTGTATATGTGCCAACAAGTAGTGTCAGTGCAAGTAAAACCGTTAGGTATCTAACAATCTTTGATGTCAACGACAAGAAAAAACACCAAAGGTTGAACTTTTGATGAAGGTCGATCGACAAATAGGCCACCTCTCTTTAAAGGAAAGAATTACTTATATTGGAAAACTAGGATGAGATATTACCTAAAAGCTCAAGACGTAGAAATGTAGAATGTTGTATTAAATGGTGTCAAAATGCCTACCAAGATATTAGTATAGTCTAGAGGTTCCAAAACCAATTGATGAATGGAGTCCAAATGAAAAGGAAGTAGAGTTGATAAATAATAGAGTCGTTAATATACTGTTTTATGGTGTTCCAAGTGGTGAGTTCAATAGGGTAAGTGCATGTCAAACAAGCCAAGAATTGTGGCAAAGACTTGAAGTAACCAATTTAGGGCTCAACAAGTTAACTTGCAACCGTCCAATTCACCCCCTCTTGGACGTGTATCTTGGTCATCAAGTGGTATCAGAGCAAGTTAAACCGTTAAGGTATCTAACAATTTTTTATGTCTATGGCAGGAGAAAATACCACGATTGCACTTTTGATGAAGGCCAATCCGTAAATAGGCCACCTCTCTTTAAAGGAAAGAATTACTTATATTGGAAAACTAGGATGAGATATTACCTAAAAGGTCAAGACTTAGAAATGTGGAATGTTGTATTGAAAGGAGTCAAAATGCCTTCTAAGATATTAGATGGTCTAGAGGTTCCAAAACCAATTGACGAAGGGAGTCCAAAAGAAAAGAAAATGGAGCTGTTAAATAATATAGTCTTTAATATACTGTTTTGTGGTCTTGCAAGTGGTGAGTTCAATAGGGAAGTGCTTGTCAAACAACCCAAAAGTTGTGGCAAAGACTTCAAGTAACCCATGAAGGGACTCAACAAGTTAAAAAGACTTACAACCGTCCAATACAGCCTCTCTTGGACGTGTATCTTTGCCAACAAGTTGTATCAGAGCAAGCTAAATAGTTAAGGTATCTAACAATCTTTGATGTCTATGGCAGGAAAAAATACCAAAGATTGCGCTTTTGATGAAGGTCTATCGACAAATAGGCCACCTCTCTTTAAAGGAAAAAATTACTTATATTGAAAAACTAGGATGAGATGTTACCAAAAAGGTCAAGATGTAAAATTGTGAAATGTTGTATTAAATGGAGTCAAAATGCCTACTAAGATATTAGTATGGTCTAGAGGTTCCAAAACCAATTGATGAATGAAGTCCACAAGAAAAGGAAGTAGAGTTGTTAAATAATAGAGTCGTTAATATACTGTTCTAAGGTCTTCCAAGTGAAGAGTTCACTATGGTAAGTGCATGTCAAACAACCCAAGAGTTGTGAAAAATACTTGAAGTAACAAATGAAGGGCTCAAGAAGTTCAAAAGGCTTCCAACAGTCCAATTAACCCCTCTTGGACCTGTATCAGGGTCAACAAGTGGTTTCAGAGCACGTTAAACCGTTAAAGTATCTAACAACTTTTGATGTCTACGCCAGCGAAGAATACCACGATTGCACTTTTGATGAAGGTCATTCCACAAATAGGCCACCTCTCTTTAATGGAAAGAAATACTTATATTGGAAAACTAGAATGAGATATTACCTAAAAGGTCAGGACTTAGAACTGTGTAATGTTGTATTAAATGGAGTCAAAATGCCTACTAAGATATTAGACGTTCTAGAGGTTCCAAAACCATTAGATGAATTGAGTCCAAAAGAAAAGAAAGTAGAGTTGTTAAATAATAGAGTCATTAATGTACTGTTTTGTGGTCTTTCAAGTGCAGAGTTCAATAGGGTAAGTGAATGTCAAACAACCCAAGAGTTGTGGCAAAGACTTGAAGTATCCCATGAAGAGACTTAAGAAGTTATAAAGGCTTGCAAACGTCCAATTTACCTTCTCTTGGACGTGTATATGTGCCAACAAGTAGTGTCAGTGCAAGTAAAACCGTTAGGTATCTAACAATCTTTGATGTCAACGGCAAGAAAAAACACCAAAGGTTGAACTTTTGATGGAGGTCAATCGACAAATAGGCCACCTCTCTTTAAAGGAAAGAATTACTTATATTGGAAAATTAGGATGAGATATTACCTAAAAGGTCAAGATGTAGAAATGTAGAATGTTGTATTAAATGGAGTCAAAATGCCTACCAAGATATTAGTATTGTCTAGAGGTACCAAAACCAATTGATGAATGGATTCCAAAAGAAAAGGAAGTAGAGTTGTTAAATAATAGAGTCGTTAATATACTGTTTTATGGTGTTCCAAGTGGTGAGTTCAATAGGCTATGTTCATGTCAAACAAGCCAAGAGTTGTGGCAAAGACTTGAAGTAACCAATTTAGGGCTCAACAAGTTAAAAAGGCTTGCGACCGTCCAATTCACCCCCTCTTGGACGTGTATCTTGGTCATCAAGTGGTATCAGAGAAAGTTAAACCGTTAAGGTATCTAACAATTTTTTGTGTCTATGGCAGGAAAAAATACCACGATTGCACTTTTGATGAAGGTCAATCCGTAAATTGGCCACCTCTCTTTAAAGGAAAGAATTACTTATATTGGAAAACTAGGATGAGATATTACCTAAGAGGTCAAGACTTAGAAATGTGGAATGTTGTATTAGGAGTCAAAATGCCTTCTAAGATATTAGATGGTCTAGAGGTTCCGAAACCAATTGACGAAGGGAGTCCAAAAGAAAAGAAAATGGCGTTGTTAAATAATAGAGTCGTTAATATACTGTTTTGTGGTTTTCCAAGTGGGGAGTTCAATAGGGTAAGTTAATGTCAAACAACCCAAGAGTTGTGGCAAAGACTTGAAGTAACCCATGAAGAGCATCAACAAGTTAAAAAGGCTTGCAAACGTCCAATTCAACCTCTCTTGGACGTGTATCTTTGGCAACAAGTTGTATCAGAGCAAGTTAAATAGTTAAGGTATCTAACAATCTTTGATGTCTATGGCAGGAAAAAATACCAAAGATTGCGCTTTTGATGAAGGTCTATCGACAAATAGGCCACCTCTCTTTAAAGGAAAAAATTACTTATATTGAAAAACTTGGATGAGATGTTACCAAAAAGGTCAAGACGTAGAAATGTGAAATGTTGTATTAAATGGAGTCAAAATGCCTACTAAGATATTAGTATGGTCTAGAGGTTCCAAAACCAATTGATGAATGAAGTCCACAAGAAAAGGAAGTAGAGTTGTTAAATAATAGAGTCGTTAATATACTGTTTTAAGGTCTTCCAAGTGAAGAGTTCACTATGCTATGTGCATGTCAAACAACCCAAGAGTTGTGCAAAATACTTGAAGTAACAAATGAAGGGCTCAAGAAGTTAAAAAGGCTTCCAACAGTCCAATTAACCCCTCTTGGACCTGTATCTGGGTCAACAAGTGGTTTCGGAGCACGTTAAACCGTTGAAGTATCTAACAACTTTTGATGTCTACGGCAGCAAAGAATACCACGATTGCACTTTTGATGAAGGTCAATCCACAAATAGGCCACCTCTCTTTAAAGGAAAGAAATACTTATATTGGAAAACTAGGATGAGATATTAGAAATGTGTAATGTTGTATTAAATGGAGTCAAAATGCCTACTAAGATATTAGATGGTCTAGAGGTTCCAAAACCCTTAGATGAATTGAGTCCAAAAGAAAAGAAAGTAGAGTTGTTAAATAATATAGTCGTTAATGTACTGTTTTGTGGTCTTCCAAGTGTAGAGTTCAATAGGGTAAGTGAATGTCAAACAACCCAAGAGTTGTGGCAAAGACTTGAAGTAACCCATGAAGAGACTTAAGAAGTTAAAAAGGCTTGCAAACGTCCAATTTACCCTCTCTTGGACGTGTATATGTGCCAACAAGTAGTTTAAGTGCAAGTAAAACCGTTAAGGTATCAAACAATGTTTGATGTCAACGGCAAGAAAAAACACCAAACATTGAACTTTTGATGAAGGTCAATCCACAAATAGGCCACGTCTGTTTAAAGGAAAGAATTACTTATATTGGAAAACTAGGATGAGATATTACCTAAAAGGTCAAGACGTAGAAATGTAGAATGTTGTATTAAATGGAGTCAAAATGCCTACTAAGATATTAGTATAGTCTAGAGGTTCCAAAACCAATAGATGAATGGAGTCCAAAAGAAAAGGAAATAGAGTTGTTAAATAATAGAGTCGTTAATATACTGTTGATGTGTATGGAAAAAAAAATACCAAAGATTGCACTTTTGATGTAGGTCAATCCACAAATAGGCCAACTCTCTTTAATGGAAATAATTACTAATATTGGAAAACTAGGATGAGATATTACCCAAAAGGTCAAGACTTAGAAATGTGGAATGTTATATTGAATTGAATCTAAATGCCTTCTAAGATATTAGATGGTCTAGAGGTTCCAAAACCAATTCACGAACGTAGTCCAAAAGAAAAGAAAATGGAGTTGTTAAATAATAGAGTCCTTAATATACTGTTTTGTGGTCTTGCAAGTGGTGAGTTCAATAGGCAAGCGCTTGTCAAACAACCCAAAAGTTGTGGCAAAGAGTTCAAGTAACCCATGAAGGGGCTCAACAAGTTAAAAAGGCATACAACTGTCCAATTTACCCCTTCTTGGTAGTGTATCTAGGCCAACAAGTGGTATCAGAGCAAGTTAAACCGTTAAAGTATCTAACAATCTTTGATGTGTATGGAAAAAAAAATACCAAAGACTGCACTTTTGATGTAGGTCAATCCACAAATAGGCTAACTTTCTTTAATGGAAAGAATTACTAATATTGAAAAACTAGGATGAGATATTACCAAAAAGGTCAAGACTTGAAAATGTGGAATGTTGTATAGAATGGAGCCAAAATGCCTTCTAAGATATTAGATGGTCTAGAGGTTCCAAAACCAATTGATGAACGTGGTCCAAAAGAAAAGAAAATGGAGTTGTTAAATAATAGAGTCGTTAATATACTGTTTTGTGGTCTTGCAAGTAGTGAGTTCAATAGGGAAGTGCTTGTCAAACAACCCAAAAGTTGTGGCAAAGACTTCAAGTAACCCGTGAAGTGACTCAACACGTTAAAAAGGCTTACAACCGTCCAATTTACCCCTTGTTGGTAGTGTATCTAGGCCAACAAGTGGTATCAGAGCAAGTTAAACCGTTAAAGTATCTAACAATCTTTGATGTGTATGGAAAAAAAAATACCAAAGACTGCACTTTTGATGTAGGTCAATCCACAAATAGGCTAACTTTCTTTAATGGAAAGAATTACTAATATTGGAAAACTAGGATGAGATATTACCAAAAAGGTCAAGACTTGAAAATGTGGAATGTTGTATTGAATGGAGCCAAAATGCCTTCTAAGAAATTAGATGGTCTAGAGGTTCCAAAACCAATTGATGAACGTAGTCCAAAAGAAAAGAAAATGGAGTTGTTAAATAATAGAGTCGTTAATATACTGTTTTGTGGTCTTGCAAGTTGTGAGTTCAATAGGGAAGTGCTTGTCAAACAACCCAAAAGTTGTGGCAAAGACTTCAAGTAACCCGTGAAGTGACTCAACACGTTAAAAAGGCTTACAACCGTCCAATTTACCCCTTATTGGTAGTGTATCTAGGCCAACAAGTGGTATCAGAGCAAGTTAAACCGTTAAAGTATCTAACAATGTTTGATGTCTATGGTAAAAAAAAATACCAAAGATTGCACTTTTGATGTGGGTCAATCCACATATACGCCAACTCTTTTTAAAGGAAAGAATTACTAATATTGGAAAACTAGGATGAGATATTACCAAAAAGGTCATGACTTAAAAATGTGGAATGTCATATTGAATGAAGGTTAAAATTCCTTATAAGATATTAGATGGTCTAGAGGTTCCAAAACCAATTGACGAACGTAGTCCAAAAGAAAAGAAAATGGAGTTGTTAAATAATAGAGTCCTTAATATACTGTTTTGTGGTCTTGCAAGTGGTGAGTTCAATAGGCAAGCTCTTGTCAAACAACCCAAAAGTTGTCGCAAAGAGTTCAAGTAACCCATGAAGGGACTCAACAAGTTAAAAAGGCATACAACTGTCCAATTTACCCCCTCTTGGTAGTGTATCTAGGCCAACAAGTGGTATCAGAGCAAGTTAAACCGTTAAAGTATCTAACAATCTTTGATGTGTATGGAAAAAAAAATACCAAAGACTGCACTTTTGATGTAGGTCAATCCACAAATAGGCTAACTTTCTTTAATGGAAAGAATTACTAATATTGGAAAGCTAGGATGAGATATTACCAAAAAGGTCAAGACTTGAAAATGTGGAATGTTGTATTGAATGGAGCCAAAATGCCTTCTAAGATATTAGATGGTCTAGAGGTTCCAAAACCAATTGATGAACGTAGTCCAAAAGAAAAGAAAATGGAGTTGTTAAATAATAGAGTCGTTAATATACTGTTTTGTGGTCTTGCAAGTAGTGAGTTCAATAGGGAAGTGCTTGTCAAACAACCCAAAAGTTGTGGCAAAGACTTCAAGTAACCCGTGAAGTGACTCAACACGTTAAAAAGGCTTACAACCGTCCAATTTACCCCTTGTTGGTAGTGTATCTAGGCCAACAAGTGGTATCAGAGCAAGTTAAACCGTTAAAGTATCTAACAATGTTTGATGTCTATGGTAAAAAAAAATACCAAAGATTGCACTTTTAATGTAGGTCAATCCACATATAGGCCAACTCTCTTTAAAGGAAAGAATTACTAATATTGGAAAACTAGGATGAGATATTACCAAAAAGGTCAAGACTTAAAAATGTGGAATGTCATACTGAATGAAGGTTAAAATTCCTTATAAGATATTAGATGGTCTAGAGGTTCCCAAAGAAATTGATGAATGGAGTCCGAAACGAAAGAAAGTAGAGTTGTTAAATAATAGAGTCATTAATATACTGTTTTGTGGTCATCCAAGTGTTGAGTTCAATAGGGAAGTGCTTGTCAAACAACCCAAAAGTTGTGGCAAAGAGTTCAAGTAACCCATGAAGGGACTCAACAAGTTAAAAAGGCATACAACTGTCCAATTTACCCCTTCTTGGTAGTGTATCTAGGCCAACAAGTGGTATCAGAGCAAGTTAAACCGTTAAAGTATCTTACAATCTTTGATGTCTATGGAAAAAAATACCAAAGATTGCACTTTTGATGTAGGTCAATCCACAAATAGGCCAACTCTCTTTAAAGGAAATAATTCCTATTATTGGAAAACTAGAATGAGATATTACCCAAAAGGTCAAGACTTAGAAATGTGGAATGTTATATTGAATTGAATCTAAATGCCTTCTAAGATATTAGATGGTCTAGAGGTTCCAAAACCAATTGACGAACGTAGTCCAAAAGAAAAGAAAATGGAGTTGTTAAATAATAGAGTCCTTAATATACTGTTTTGTGGTCTTGCAAGTGGTGAGTTCAATAGGCAAGCGCTTGTCAAACAACCCAAAAGTTGTGGCAAAGAGTTCAAGTAACTCATGAAGGGACTCAACAAGTTAAAAAGGCATACAACTGTCCAATTTACCCCTTCTTGGTAGTGTATCTAGGCCAACAAGTGGTATCAGAGCAAGTTAAACCGTTAAAGTATCTAACAATCTTTGATGTCTATGGAAAAAAAAATACCAAAGATTGCACTTTTGATGTAGGTCAATCCACAAATAGGCCAACTCTCTTTAATGGAAAGAATTACTAATATTGGAAAACTAGGATGAGATATTACCAAAAAGGTCAAGACTTGAAAATGTGGAATGTTGTATTGAATGGAGCCAAAATGCCTTCTAAGATATTAGATGGTCTAGAGGTTCCAAAACCAATTGATGAACGTAGTCCAAAAGAAAAGAAAATGGAGTTGTTAAATAATAGAGTCGTTAATATACTGTTTTGTGGTCTTGCAAGTAGTGAGTTCAATAGGGAAGTGCTTGTCAAACAACCCAAAAGTTGTGGCAAAGACTTCAAGTAACCCGTGAAGTGACTCAACACGTTAAAAAGGCTTACAACCGTCCAATTTACCCCTTATTGGTAGTGTATCTAGGCCAACAAGTGGTATCAGAGCAAGTTAAACCGTTAAAGTATCTAACAATGTTTGATGTCTATGGTAAAAAAAAATACCAAAGATTGCACTTTTGATGTAGGTCAATCCACATATAGGCCAACTCTCTTTAAAGGAAAGAATTACTAATATTGGAAAACTAGTTTGAGATATTTCCAAAAAGGTCAAGACTTAAAAATGTGGAATGTCATATTGAATGAATGTTAAAATTCCTTATAAGATATTAGATGGTCTAGAGGTTCCCAAAGAAATTGATGAGTGGAGTCCGGAACGAAAGAAAGTAGAGTTGTTAAATAATAGAGTCATTAATATACTATTTTGTGGTCATCCATGTGTTGAGTTCAATAGGGAAGTGCTTGGCAAACAACCCAAAAGTTGTGGCAAAGAGTTCAAGTATCCCATGAAGGGACTCAACAAGTTAAAAAGGCATACAACTGTCCAATTTACCCCTTCTTGGTAGTGTATCTAGGCCAACAAGTGGTATCAGAGCAAGTTAAACCGTTAAAGTATCTTACAATCTTTGATGTCTATGGAAAAAAAATACCAAAGATTGCACTTTTGATGTAGGTCAATCCACAAATAGGCCAACTCTCTTTAAAGGAAATAATTCCTATTATTGGAAAACTAGAATGAGATATTACCCAAAAGGTCAAGACTTAGAAATGTGGAATGTTATATTGAATTGAATCTAAATGCCTTCTAAGATATTAGATGGTCTAGAGGTTCCAAAACCAATTGACGAACGTAGTCCAAAAGAAAAGAAAATGGAGTTGTCAAATAATAGAGTCCTTAATATACTGTTTTGTGGTCTTGCAAGTGGTGAGTTCAATAGGCAAGCGCTTGTCAAACAACCCAAAAGTTGTGGCAAAGAGTTCAAGTAACTCATGAAGGGACTCAACAAGTTAAAAAGGCATACAACTGTCCAATTTACCCCTTCTTGGTAGTGTATCTAGGCCAACAAGTGGTATCAGAGCAAGTTAAACCGTTAAAGTATCTAACAATCTTTGATGTCTATGGAAAAAAAAATACCAAAGATTGCACTTTTGATGTAGGTCAATCCACAAATTGGCCAACTCTCTTTAATGGAAAGAATTACTAATATTAGAAAACTAGGATGAGATATTACCTTAAAGGCCAAGACTCAAAAATGTGGAATGTTGTATTGAATGGAGCCAAAATGCCTTCTAAGATATTAGATGGTCTAGAGGTTCCAAAACCAATTGACGAACGTAGTCCAAAAGAAAAGAAAATGGAGTTGTTAAATAATAGAGTCGTTAATATACTATTTTGTGGTCTTGCAAGTGGTGAGTTCAATAGGCAAGCGCTTGTCAAACAACCCAAAAGTTGTGGCAAAGACTTCAAGTAACCCATGAAGGGACTCAACAAGTTAAAAAGGCATACAACTGTCCAATTTACCCCTTCTTGGTAGTGTATCTAGGCCAACAAGTGGTATCAGAGCAAGTTAAACCGTTAAAGTATCTAACAATCTTTGATGTCTATGGAAAAAAAATACCAAAGATTGCACTTTTGATGTGGTCAATCCACAAATAGGCCAACTCTCTTTAAAGGAAATAATTACTATTATTGGAAAACTAGGATGAGATATTACTCAAAAGGTCAAGACTTAGAAATGTGGATTGTTATATTGAATTGAATCTAAATGCCTTCTAAGATATTAGATGGTCTAGAGGTTCCAAAACCAATTGACGAACGTAGTCCAAAAGAAAAGAAAATGGAGTTGTTAAATAATAGAGTCCTTAATATACTGTTTTGTGGTCTTGCAAGTGGTGAGTTCAATAGGCAAGCGCTTGTCAAACAACCCAAAAGTTGTGGCAAAGACTTCAAGTAACCCGTGAAGGGACTCAACAAGTTAAAAAGGCTTACAACCGTCCAATTTACCCCTTCTTTGTAGTGTATCTAGGCCAACAAGTGGTATCAGAGCAAGTTAAACCGTTAAAGTATCTAACAATCTTTGATGTCTATGGAAAAAAAATACCAAAGATTGCACTTTTGATGTAGGTCAATCCACAAATAGGCCAACTCTCTTTAAAGGAAATAATTACTAATATTGGAAAACTAGGATGAGATATTACCCAAAAGGTCAAGACTAAGAAATGTGGAATGTTTTATTGAATGGAAGCATAATGCCTTTTAAGATATTAGAAGGTCTAGAGGTTCCAAAACCAATTGCCGAACGCAGTCAAAAAGAAAAGAAAATGGAGGTGTTAAATAATAGAGTCCTTAATATACTGTTTTGTGGTCTTGCAAGTGGTGAGTTCAATAGGCAAGCGCTTGTCAAACATCCCAAAAGTTGTGGCAAAGACTTCAAGTAAGCCATGAAGGGACTCAACAAGTAAAAAAGGCTTGCAACCGTCCGATTCACCCCCTTTTGGACGTGTATTGCACTTTTGATGAAGGACAATCAACAAATAGGCCACCTCTCTTTAAAGGAAAGAATTACTTATATTGGAAAACTAGGATGTGATATTACCTAAGAGGTCAAGACTTAGAAATGTGAAATGTTGTATTGAAAGGAGTCAAAATGCCTTCTAATATATTAGATGGTCTAGAGGTTTCAAAACCAATTGACGGAGGGAGTCCAAAAGAAAAGAAAATGTTGTTGTTAAATAATAGAGTCGTTAATGTATTGTTTTGTGGTCTTGCAAGTGGTGAGTTCAATAGGGAAGTGCTTGTCAAACAACCCAAAAGTTGTGGCAAAGACTTCAAGTAACCCACGAAGGGACTGAAACAAGTTAAAAAGACTTACAACCGTCCAATTTACCCCTTCTTGGTAGTGTATCTGGGCCAACAAGTGGTATCAGAGCAAGTTAAACCATTAAAGTATCTAACAATGTTTGATGTCTATGGTAAAAAAAAATACCAAAGATTGCACTTTTGATGTAGGTCAATCCACATATAGGCCAACTCTTTTTAAAGGAAAGAATTACTAATATTGGAAAACTAGGATGAGATATTACGAAAAAGGTCAAGACTTAAAAATGTGGAATGTCATATTGAATGAAGGTTAAAATTCCTTATAAGATATTAGATGGTCTAGAGGTTCCCAAAGAAATTGATGAATGGAGTCCGGAACGAAAGAAAGTAGAGTTGTTAAATAATAGAGTCATTAATATACTATTTTGTGGTCATCCAAGTGTTGAGTTCAATAGGGAAGTGCTTGTCAAACAACCCAAAAGTTGTGGCAAAGAGTTCAAGTAACCCATGAAGGGACTCAACAAGTTAAAAAGGCATACAACTGTCCAATTTACCCCTTCTTGGTAGTGTATCTAGGCCAACAAGTGGTATCAGAGCAAGTTAAACCGTTAAAGTATCTAACAATCTCTGATGTCTATGGAAAAAAAAATACCAAAGATTGCACTTTTGATGTAGGTCAATCCACAAATAGGCCAACTCTCTTTAATGGAAAGAATTACTAATATTGAAAAACTAGGATGAGATATTACCTTAAAGGCCAAGACTCAAAAATGTGGAATGTTGTATTGAATGGAGCCAAAATGCCTTCTAAGATATTAGATGGTCTAGAGGTTCCAAAACCAATTGACGAACGTAGTCCAAAAGAAAAGAAAATGGAGTTGTTAAATAATAGAGTCGTTAATATACTATTTTGTGGTCTTGCAAGTGGTGAGTTCAATAGGCAAGCGCTTGTCAAACAACCCAAAAGTTGTGGCAAAGACTTCAAGTAACCCATGAAGGGACTCAACAAGTTAAAAAGGCATACAACTGTCCAATTTACCCCTTCTTGGTAGTGTATCTAGGCCAACAAGTGGTATCAGAGCAAGTTAAACCGTTAAAGTATCTAACAATCTTTGATGTCTATGGAAAAAAAATACCAAAGATTGCACTTTTGATGTAGGTCAATCCACAAATAGGCCAACTCTCTTTAAAGGAAATAATTGCTATTATTGGAAAACTAGGATGAGATATTACCCAAAAGGTCAAGACTTAGAAATGTGGATTGTTATATTGAATTGAATCTAAATGCCTTCTAAGATATTAGATGGTCTAGAGGTTCCAAAACCAATTGACGAACGTAGTCCAAAAGAAAAGAAAATGGAGTTGTTAAATAATAGAGTCCTTAATATACTGTTTTGTGGTCTTGCAAGTGGTGAGTTCAATAGGCAAGCGCTTGTCAAACAACCCAAAAGTTGTGGCAAAGAGTTCAAGTAACCCGTGAAGGGACTCAACAAGTTAAAAAGGCATACAACTGTCCAATTTACCCCTTCTTGGTAGTGTATCTAGGCCAACAAGTGGTATCAGAGCAAGTTAAACCGTTAAAGTATCTAACAATCTTTGATGTCTATGGAAAAAAAATACCAAAGATTGCACTTTTGATGTAGGTCAATCCACAAATAGGCCAACTCTCTTTAATGGAAAGAATTACTCATATTGAAAAACTAGGATGAGATATTACCTTAAAGGCCAAGACTCAAAAATGTGGAATGTTGTATTGAATGGAGCCAAAATGCCTTCTAAGATATTAGATGGTCTAGAGGTTCCAAAACCAATTGACGAACGTAGTCCAAAAGAAAAGAAAATGGAGTTGTTAAATAATAGAGTCGTTAATATACTATTTTGTGGTCTTGCAAGTGGTGAGTTCAATAGGCAAGCGCTTGTCAAACAACCCAAAAGTTGTGGCAAAGACTTCAAGTAACCCATGAAGGGACTCAACAAGTTAAAAAGGCATACAACTGTCCAATTTACCCCTTCTTGGTAGTGTATCCAGGCCAACAAGTGGTATCAGAGCAAGTTAAACCGTTAAAGTATCTTATAATCTTTGATGTCTATGGAAAAAAAATACCAAAGATTGCACTTTTGATGTAGGTCAATCCACAAATAGGCCAACTCTCTTTAAAGGAAATAATTGTTATTATTGGAAAACTAGGATGAGATATTACCCAAAAGGTCAAGACTTAGAAATGTGGATTGTTATATTGAATTGAATCTAAATGCCTTCTAAGATATTAGATGGTCTAGAGGTTCCAAAACCAATTGACGAACGTAGTCCAAAAGAAAAGAAAATGGAGTTGTTAAATAATAGAGTCCTTAATATACTGTTTTGTGGTCTTGCAAGTGGTGAGTTCAATAGGCAAGCGCTTGTCAAACAACCCAAAAGTTGTGGCAAAGACTTCAAGTAACCCGTGAAGGGACTCAACAAGTTAAAAAGGCTTACAACCGTCCAATTTATCCCTTCTTTGTAGTGTATCTAGGCCAACAAGTGGTATCAGAGCAAGTTAAACCGTTAAAGTATCTAACAATCTTTGATGTCTATGGAAAAAAAATACCAAAGATTGCACTTTTGATGTAGGTCAATCCACAAATAGGCCAACTCTCTTTAAAGGAAATAATTACTAATATTGGAAAACTAGGATGAGATATTACCCAAAAGGTCAAGACTAAGAAATGTGGAATGTTTTATTGAATGGAAGCAAAATGCCTTTTAAGATATTAGAAGGTCTAGAGGTTCCAAAACCAATTGCCGAACGTAGTCCAAAAGAAAAGAAAATGGAGGTGTTAAATAATAGAGTCCTTAATATACTGTTTTGTGGTCTTGCAAGTGGTGAGTTCAATAGGCAAGCGCTTGTCAAACATCCCAAAAGTTGTGGCAAAGACTTCAAGTAAGCCATGAAGGGACTCAACAAGTAAAAAAGGCTTGCAACCGTCCGATTCACCCCCTTTTGGACGTGTATTGCACTTTTGATGAAGGACAATCAACAAATAGGCCACCTCTCTTTAAAGGAAAGAATTACTTATATTGGAAAACTAGGATGAGATATTACCTAACAGGTCAAGACTTAGAAATGTGGAATGTTGTATTGAAAGGAGTCAAAATGCCTTCTAATATATTAGATGGTCTAGAGGTTTCAAAACCAATTGACGGAGGGAGTCCAAAAGAAAAGAAAATGTTGTTGTTAAATAATAGAGTCGTTAATGTACTGTTTTGTGGTCTTGCAAGTGGTGAGGTCAATAGGGAAGTGCTTCTCACACAACCCAAAAGTTGTGGCAAAGACTTCAAGTAACCCACGAAGGGACTGAAACAAGTTAAAAAGACTTACAACCGTCCAATTTACCCCTTCTTGGTAGTGTATCTAGGCCAACAAGTGGTATCAGAGCAAGTTAAACCGTTAAAGTATCTAACAATCTTTGATGTCTATGGAAAAAAAATTACCAAAGATTGCACTTTTGATGTAGGTCAATCCACAAATAGGCTAACTCTCTTTAATGGAAAGAATTACTAATATTGGAAAACTAGGATGAGATATTACCAAAAAGGTCAAGACTTAAAAATGTGAAATGTTGTATTGAATGGAGCAAAATGCCTTCTAAGATATTAGATGGTCTAGAGGTTCCAAAACCAATTGACGAACGTAGTCCAAAAGAAAAGAGAATGGAGTTGTTAAATAATAGAGTCGTTAATATACAGTTTTGTGGTCTTGCAAATGGTGAGTTCAATAGGGAAGTGCTTGTCAAACAACCCAAAAGTTGTGGCAAAGAGTTCGAGTAACCCACGAAGGGTCTCAACAAGTTAAAAAGGCTTACAACTGTCCAATTTACCCCTTCTTGGTAGTGTATCTAGGCCAACAAGTGGTATCAGAGCAAGTTAAACCGTTGAAGTATCTAACAATCTTTGACGTGTATGGAAAAAAAAATACCAAAGATTGCACTTTTGATGAAGGACAATCAACAAATAGGCCACCTCTCTTTAAAGGAAAGAATTACTTATATTGGAAAACTAGGATGAGATATTACCTAAAAGGTCAAGACTTAGAAATGTGGAATGTTGTATTGAAAGGAGTCAAAATGCCTTCTAATATATTAGATGGTCTAGAGGTTTCAAAACCAATTGACGGAGGGAGTCCAAAAGAAAAGAAAATGTTGTTGTTAAATAATAGAGTCGTTAATGTACTGTTTTGTGGTCTTCCCAGTGGTGAGTTCAATAGGGAAGTGCTTGTCAAACAACCCAAAAGTTGTGGCAAAGACTTCAAGTAACCCAAGAAGGGACTGAAACAAGTTAAAAAGACTTACAACCGTCCAATTTACCCCTTCTTGGTAGTGTATCTAGGCCAACAAGTGGTATCAGAGCAAGTTAAACCGTTAAAGTATCTAACAATCTTTGTTGTCTATGGAAAAAAAATACCAAAGATTGCACTTTTGATGTAGGTCAATCCACAAATAGGCCAACTCTCTTTAAAGGAAATAATTGCTATTATTGGAAAACTAGGATGAGATATTACCCAAAAGGCCAAGACTTAGAAATGTGGATTGTTATATTGAATTGAATCTAAATGCCTTCTAAGATATTAGATGGTCTAGAGGTTCCAAAACCAATTGACGAACGTAGTCCAAAAGAAAAGAAAATGGAGGTGTTAAATAATAGAGTCCTTAATATACTGTTTTGTGGTCTTGCAAGTGGTGAGTTCAATAGGCAAGCGCTTGTCAAACAACCCAAAAGTTGTGGCAAAGACTTCAAGTAACCCGTGAAGGGACTCAACAAGTTAAAAAGGCTTACAACCGTCCAATTTACCCCTTCTTTGTAGTGTATCTAGGCCAACAAGTGGTATCAGAGCAAGTTAAACCGTTAAAGTATCTAACAATCTTTGATGTCTATGGAAAAAAAATACCAAAGATTGCACTTTTGATGTAGGTCAATCCACAAATAGGCCAACTCTCTTTAAAGGAAATAATTACTAATATTGGAAAACTAGGATGAGATATTACCCAAAAGGTCAAGACTATGAAATGTGGAATGTTTTATTGAATGGAAGCAAAATGCCTTTTAAGATATTAGAAGGTCTAGAGGTTCCAAAACCAATTGCCGAACGTAGTCCAAAAGAAAAGAAAATGGAGGTGTTAAATAATAGAGTCCTTAATATACTGTTTTGTGGTCTTGCAAGTGGTGAGTTCAATAGGCAAGCGCTTGTCAAACATCCCAAAAGTTGTGGCAAAGACTTCAAGTAAGCCATGAAGGGACTCAACAAGTAAAAAAGGCTTGCAACCGTCCGATTCACCCCCTTTTGGACGTGTATTGCACTTTTGATGAAGGACAATCAACAAATAGGCCACCTCTCTTTAAAGGAAAGAATTACTTATATTGGAAAACTAGGATGAGATATTACCTAAAAGGTCAAGACTTAGAAATGTGGAATGTTGTATTGAAAGGAGTCAAAATGCCTTCTAATATATTAGATGGTCTAGAGGTTCAAAACCAATTGACGGAGGGAGTCCAAAAGAAAAGAAAATGTTGTTGTTAAATAATAGAGTCGTTAATGTACTGTTTTGTGGTCTTCCAAGTGGTGAGTTCAATAGGGAAGTGCTTGTCAAACAACCCAAAAGTTGTGGCAAAGACTTCAAGTAACCCAAGAAGGGACTGAAACAAGTTAAAAAGACTTACAACCGTCCAATTTACCCCTTCTTGGTAGTGTATCTAGGCCAACAAGTGGTATCAGAGCAAGTTAAACCGTTAAAGTATCTAACAATCTTTGTTGTCTATGGAAAAAAAATACCAAAGATTGCACTTTTGATGTAGGTCAATCCACAAATAGGCCAACTCTCTTTAAAGGAAATAATTGCTATTATTGGAAAACTAGGATGAGATATTACCCAAAAGGCCAAGACTTAGAAATGTGGATTGTTATATTGAATTGAATCTAAATGCCTTCTAAGATATTAGATGGTCTAGAGGTTCCAAAACCAATTGACGAACGTAGTCCAAAAGAAAAGAAAATGGAGTTGTCAAATAATAGAGTCCTTAATATACTGTTTTGTAGTCTTGCAAGTGGTGAGTTCAATAGGCAAGCGCTTGTCAAACAACCCAAAAGTTGTGGCAAAGAGTTCAAGTAACTCATGAAGGGACTCAACAAGTTAAAAAGGCATACAACTGTCCAATTTACCCCTTCTTGGTAGTGTATCTAGGCCAACAAGTGGTATCAGAGCAAGTTAAACCGTTAAAGTATCTAACAATCTTTGATGTCTATGGAAAAAAAAATACCAAAGATTGCACTTTTGATGTAGGTCAATCCACAAATAGGCCAACTCTCTTTAATGGAAAGAATTACTAATATTAGAAAACTAGGATGAGATATTACCTTAAAGGCCAAGACTCAAAAATGTGGAATGTTGTATTGAATGGAGCCAAAATGCCTTCTAAGATATTAGATGGTCTAGAGGTTACAAAACCAATTGACGAACGTAGTCCAAAAGAAAAGAAAATGGAGTTGTTAAATAATAGAGTCGTTAATATACTATTTTGTGGTCTTGCAAGTGGGGAGTTCAATAGGCAAGCGCTTGTCAAACAACCCAAAAGTTGTGGCAAAGACTTCAAGTAACCCATGAAGGGACTCAACAAGTTAAAAAGGCATACAACTGTCCAATTTACCCCTTCTTGGTAGTGTATCTAGGCCAACAAGTGGTATCAGAGCAAGTTAAACCGTTAAAGTATCTAACAATCTTTGATGTCTATGGAAAAAAAATACCAAAGATTGCACTTTTGATGTAGGTCAATCCACAAATAGGCCAACTCTCTTTAAAGGAAATAATTGCTATTATTGGAAAACTAGGATGAGATATTACTCAAAAGGTCAAGACTTAGAAATGTGGATTGTTATATTGAATTGAATCTAAATGCCTTCTATAATATTAGATGGTCTAGAGGTTCCAAAACCAATTGACGAACGTAGTCCAAAAGAAAAGAAAATGGAGTTGTTAAATAATAGAGTCCTTAATATACTGTTTTGTGGTCTTGCAAGTGGTGAGTTCAATAGGCAAGCGCTTGTCAAACAACCCAAAAGTTGTGGCAAAGACTTCAAGTAACCCGTGAAGGGACTCAACAAGTTAAAAAGGCTTACAACCGTCCAATTTACCCCTTCTTTGTAGTGTATCTAGGCCAACAAGTGGTATCAGAGCAAGTTAAACCGTTAAAGTATCTAACAATCTTTGATGTCTATGGAAAAAAAATACCAAAGATTGCACTTTTGATGTAGGTCAATCCACAAATAGGCCAACTCTCTTTAAAGGAAATAATTACTAATATTGGAAAACTAGGATGAGATATTACCCAAAAGGTCAAGACTAAGAAATGTGGAATGTTTTATTGAATGGAAGCATAATGCCTTTTAAGATATTAGAAGGTCTAGAGGTTCCAAAACCAATTGCCGAACGCAGTCAAAAAGAAAAGAAAATGGAGGTGTTAAATAATAGAGTCCTTAATATACTGTTTTGTGGTCTTGCAAGTGGTGAGTTCAATAGGCAAGCGCTTGTCAAACATCCCAAAAGTTGTGGCAAAGACTTCAAGTAAGCCATGAAGGGACTCAACAAGTAAAAAAGGCTTGCAACCGTCCGATTCACCCCCTTTTGGACGTGTATTGCACTTTTGATGAAGGACAATCAACAAATAGGCCACCTCTCTTTAAAGGAAAGAATTACTTATATTGGAAAACTAGGATGTGATATTACCTAAGAGGTCAAGACTTAGAAATGTGAAATGTTGTATTGAAAGGAGTCAAAATGCCTTCTAATATATTAGATGGTCTAGAGGTTTCAAAACCAATTGACGGAGGGAGTCCAAAAGAAAAGAAAATGTTGTTGTTAAATAATAGAGTCGTTAATGTATTGTTTTGTGGTCTTGCAAGTGGTGAGTTCAATAGGGAAGTGCTTGTCAAACAACCCAAAAGTTGTGGCAAAGACTTCAAGTAACCCACGAAGGGACTGAAACAAGTTAAAAAGACTTACAACCGTCCAATTTACCCCTTCTTGGTAGTGTATCTGGGCCAACAAGTGGTATCAGAGCAAGTTAAACCATTAAAGTATCTAACAATGTTTGATGTCTATGGTAAAAAAAAATACCAAAGATTGCACTTTTGATGTAGGTCAATCCACATATAGGCCAACTCTTTTTAAAGGAAAGAATTACTAATATTGGAAAACTAGGATGAGATATTACGAAAAAGGTCAAGACTTAAAAATGTGGAATGTCATATTGAATGAAGGTTAAAATTCCTTATAAGATATTAGATGGTCTAGAGGTTCCCAAAGAAATTGATGAATGGAGTCCGGAACGAAAGAAAGTAGAGTTGTTAAATAATAGAGTCATTAATATACTATTTTGTGGTCATCCAAGTGTTGAGTTCAATAGGGAAGTGCTTGTCAAACAACCCAAAAGTTGTGGCAAAGAGTTCAAGTAACCCATGAAGGGACTCAACAAGTTAAAAAGGCATACAACTGTCCAATTTACCCCTTCTTGGTAGTGTATCTAGGCCAACAAGTGGTATCAGAGCAAGTTAAACCGTTAAAGTATCTAACAATCTCTGATGTCTATGGAAAAAAAAATACCAAAGATTGCACTTTTGATGTAGGTCAATCCACAAATAGGCCAACTCTCTTTAATGGAAAGAATTACTAATATTGAAAAACTAGGATGAGATATTACCTTAAAGGCCAAGACTCAAAAATGTGGAATGTTGTATTGAATGGAGCCAAAATGCCTTCTAAGATATTAGATGGTCTAGAGGTTCCAAAACCAATTGACGAACGTAGTCCAAAAGAAAAGAAAATGGAGTTGTTAAATAATAGAGTCGTTAATATACTATTTTGTGGTCTTGCAAGTGGTGAGTTCAATAGGCAAGCGCTTGTCAAACAACCCAAAAGTTGTGGCAAAGACTTCAAGTAACCCGTGAAGGGACTCAACAAGTTAAAAAGGCATACAACTGTCCAATTTACCCCTTCTTGGTAGTGTATCTAGGCCAACAAGTGGTATCAGAGCAAGTTAAACCGTTAAAGTATCTAACAATCTTTGATGTCTATGGAAAAAAAATACCAAAGATTGCACTTTTGATGTAGGTCAATCCACAAATAGGCCAACTCTCTTTAAAGGAAATAATTGCTATTATTGGAAAACTAGGATGAGATATTACCCAAAAGGTCAAGACTTAGAAATGTGGATTGTTATATTGAATTGAATCTAAATGCCTTCTAAGATATTAGATGGTCTAGAGGTTCCAAAACCAATTGACGAACGTAGTCCAAAAGAGAAGAAAATGGAGTTGTTAAATAATAGAGTCCTTAATATACTGTTTTGTGGTCTTGCAAGTGGTGAGTTCAATAGGCAAGCGCTTGTCAAACAACCCAAAAGTTGTGGCAAAGAGTTCAAGTAACCCGTGAAGGGACTCAACAAGTTAAAAAGGCATACAACTGTCCAATTTACCCCTTCTTGGTAGTGTATCTACGCCAACAAGTGGTATCAGAGCAAGTTAAACCGTTAAAGTATCTAACAATCTTTGATGTCTATGGAAAAAAAATACCAAAGATTGCACTTTTGATGTAGGTCAATCCACAAATAGGCCAACTCTCTTTAATGGAAAGAATTACTCATATTGAAAAACTAGGATGAGATATTACCTTAAAGGCCAAGACTCAAAAATGTGGAATGTTGTATTGAATGGAGCCAAAATGCCTTCTAAGATATTAGATGGTCTAGAGGTTCCAAAACCAATTGACGAACGTAGTCCAAAAGAAAAGAAAATGGAGTTGTTAAATAATAGAGTCGTTAATATACTATTTTGTGGTCTTGCAAGTGGTGAGTTCAATAGGCAAGCGCTTGTCAAACAACCCAAAAGTTGTGGCAAAGACTTCAAGTAACCCATGAAGGGACTCAACAAGTTAAAAAGGCATACAACTGTCCAATTTACCCCTTCTTGGTAGTGTATCCAGGCCAACAAGTGGTATCAGAGCAAGTTAAACCGTTAAAGTATCTTACAATGTTTGATGTCTATGGAAAAAAAATACCAAAGATTGCACTTTTGATGTAGGTCAATCCACAAATAGGCCAACTCTCTTTAAAGGAAATAATTGTTATTATTGGAAAACTAGGATGAGATATTACCCAAAAGGTCAAGACTTAGAAATGTGGATTGTTATATTGAATTGAATCTAAATGCCTTCTAAGATATTAGATGGTCTAGAGGTTCCAAAACCAATTGACGAACGTAGTCCAAAAGAAAAGAAAATGGAGTTGTTAAATAATAGAGTCCTTAATATACTGTTTTGTGGTCTTGCAAGTGGTGAGTTCAATAGGCAAGCGCTTGTCAAACAACCCAAAAGTTGTGGCAAAGACTTCAAGTAACCCGTGAAGGGACTCAACAAGTTAAAAAGGCTTACAACCGTCCAATTTACCCCTTCTTTGTAGTGTATCTAGGCCAACAAGTGGTATCAGAGCAAGTTAAACCGTTAAAGTATCTAACAATCTTTGATGTCTATGGAAAAAAAATACCAAAGATTGCACTTTTGATGTAGGTCAATCCACAAATAGGCCAACTCTCTTTAAAGGAAATAATTACTAATATTGGAAAACTAGGATGAGATATTACCCAAAAGGTCAAGACTAAGAAATGTGGAATGTTTTATTGAATGGAAGCAAAATGCCTTTTAAGATATTAGAAGGTCTAGAGGTTCCAAAACCAATTGCCGAACGTAGTCCAAAAGAAAAGAAAATGGAGGTGTTAAATAATAGAGTCCTTAATATACTGTTTTGTGGTCTTGCAAGTGGTGAGTTCAATAGGCAAGCGCTTGTCAAACATCCCAAAAGTTGTGGCAAAGACTTCAAGTAAGCCATGAAGGGACTCAACAAGTAAAAAAGGCTTGCAACCGTCCGATTCACCCCCTTTTGGACGTGTATTGCACTTTTGATGAAGGACAATCAACAAATAGGCCACCTCTCTTTAAAGGAAAGAATTACTTATATTGGAAAACTAGGATGAGATATTACCTAACAGGTCAAGACTTAGAAATGTGGAATGTTGTATTGAAAGGAGTCAAAATGCCTTCTAATATATTAGATGGTCTAGAGGTTTCAAAACCAATTGACGGAGGGAGTCCAAAAGAAAAGAAAATGTTGTTGTTAAATAATAGAGTCGTTAATGTACTGTTTTGTGGTCTTGCAAGTGGTGAGGTCAATAGGGAAGTGCTTCTCACACAACCCAAAAGTTGTGGCAAAGACTTCAAGTAACCCACGAAGGGACTGAAACAAGTTAAAAAGACTTACAACCGTCCAATTTACCCCTTCTTGGTAGTGTATCTAGGCCAACAAGTGGTATCAGAGCAAGTTAAACCGTTAAAGTATCTAACAATCTTTGATGTCTATGGAAAAAAAATTACCAAAGATTGCACTTTTGATGTAGGTCAATCCACAAATAGGCTAACTCTCTTTAATGGAAAGAATTACTAATATTGGAAAACTAGGATGAGATATTACCAAAAAGGTCAAGACTTAAAAATGTGAAATGTTGTATTGAATGGAGCAAAATGCCTTCTAAGATATTAGATGGTCTAGAGGTTCCAAAACCAATTGACGAACGTAGTCCAAAAGAAAAGAGAATGGAGTTGTTAAATAATAGAGTCGTTAATATACAGTTTTGTGGTCTTGCAAATGGTGAGTTCAATAGGGAAGTGCTTGTCAAACAACCCAAAAGTTGTGGCAAAGAGTTCGAGTAACCCACGAAGGGTCTCAACAAGTTAAAAAGGCTTACAACTGTCCAATTTACCCCTTCTTGGTAGTGTATCTAGGCCAACAAGTGGTATCAGAGCAAGTTAAACCGTTGAAGTATCTAACAATCTTTGACGTGTATGGAAAAAAAAATACCAAAGATTGCACTTTTGATGAAGGACAATCAACAAATAGGCCACCTCTCTTTAAAGGAAAGAATTACTTATATTGGAAAACTAGGATGAGATATTACCTAAAAGGTCAAGACTTAGAAATGTGGAATGTTGTATTGAAAGGAGTCAAAATGCCTTCTAATATATTAGATGGTCTAGAGGTTTCAAAACCAATTGACAGAGGGAGTCCAAAAGAAAAGAAAATGTTGTTGTTAAATAATAGAGTCGTTAATGTACTGTTTTGTGGTCTTCCAAGTGGTGAGTTCAATAGGGAAGTGCTTGTCAAACAACCCAAAAGTTGTGGCAAAGACTTCAAGTAACCCAAGAAGGGACTGAAACAAGTTAAAAAGACTTACAACCGTCCAATTTACCCCTTCTTGGTAGTGTATCTAGGCCAACAAGTGGTATCAGAGCAAGTTAAACCGTTAAAGTATCTAACAATCTTTGTTGTCTATGGAAAAAAAATACCAAAGATTGCACTTTTGATGTAGGTCAATCCACAAATAGGCCAACTCTCTTTAAAGGAAATAATTGCTATTATTGGAAAACTAGGATGAGATATTACCCAAAAGGCCAAGACTTAGAAATGTGGATTGTTATATTGAATTGAATCTAAATGCCTTCTAAGATATTAGATGGTCTAGAGGTTCCAAAACCAATTGACGAACGTAGTCCAAAAGAAAAGAAAATGGAGTTGTTAAATAATAGAGTCCTTAATATACTATTTTGTGGTCTTGCAAGTGGTGAGTTCAATAGGCAAGCGCTTGTCAAACAACCCAAAAGTTGTGGCAAGGACTTCAAGTAACCCGTGAAGGGACTCAACAAGTTAAAAAGGCTTACAACCGTCCAATTTACCCCTTCTTTGTAGTGTATCTAGGCCAACAAGTGGTATCAGAGCAAGTTAAACCGTTAAAGTATCTAACAATCTTTGATGTCTATGGAAAAAAAAAGATTGCACTTTTGATGTAGGTCAATCCACAAATAGGCCAACTCTCTTTAAAGGAAATAATTACTAATATTGGAAAACTAGGATGAGATATTACCCAAAAGGTCAAGACTAAGAAATGTGGAATGTTTTATTGAATGGAAGCAAAATGCCTTTTAAGATATTAGAAGGTCTAGAGGTTCCAAAACCAATTGCCGAACGTAGTCCAAAAGAAAAGAAAATGGAGGTGTTAAATAATAGAGTCCTTAATATACTGTTTTGTGGTCTTGCAAGTGGTGAGTTCAATAGGCAAGCGCTTGTCAAACATCCCAAAAGTTGTGGCAAAGACTTCAAGTAAGCCATGAAGGGACTCAACAAGTAAAAAAGGCTTGCAACCGTCCGATTCACCACCTTTTGGACGTGTATTGCACTTGTGATGAAGGACAATCAACAAATAGGCCACCTCTCTTTAAAGGAAAGAATTACTTATATTGGAAAACTAGGATGAGATATTACCTAAAAGGTCAAGACTTAGAAATGTGGAATGTTGTATTGAAAGGAGTCAAAATGCCTTCTAATATATTAGATGGTCTAGAGGTTTCAAAACCAATTGACGGAGGGAGTCCAAAAGAAAAGAAAATGTTGTTGTTAAATAATAGAGTCGTTAATGTACTGTTTTGTGGTCTTCCAAGTGGTGAGTTCAATAGGGAAGTGCTTGTCAAACAACCCATAAGTTGTGGCAAAGACTTCAAGTAACCCAAGAAGGGACTGAAACAAGTTAAAAAGACTTACAACCGTCCAATTTACCCCTTCTTGGTAGTGTATCTAGGCCAACAAGTGGTATCAGAGCAAGTTAAACCGTTAAAGTATCTAACAATCTTTGATGTCTATGGAAAAAAAATTACCAAAGATTGCACTTTTGATGTTGGTCAATCCACAAATAGGCTAACTCTCTTTAATGGAAAGAATTACTAATATTGGGAAACTAGGATGAGATATTACCAAAAAGGTCAAGACTTAAAAATGTGGAATGTTGTATTGAATGGAGCAAAATGCCTTCTAAGATATTAGATGGTCTAGAGGTTCCAAAACCAATTGACGAACGTAGTCCAAAAGAAAAGAGAATGGAGTTGTTAAATAATAGAGTCGTTAATATACAGTTTTGTAGTCTTGCAAATGGTGAGTTCAATAGGGAAGTGCTTGTCAAACAACCCAAAATTTGTGGCAAAGAGTTCGAGTAACCCACGAAGGGTCTCAACAAGTTAAAAAGGCTTACAACTGTCCAATTTACCCCTTCTTGGTAGTGTATCTAGGCCAACAAGTGGTATTAGAGCAAGTTAAACCGTTGAAGTATCTAACAATCTTTGACGTGTATGGAAAAAAAATTACCAAAGATTGCACTTTTGATGTAGGTCAATCCACAAATAGGCTAACTCTCTTTAATGGAAAGAATTACTAATATTGGAAAACTAGGATGAGATATTACCAAAAAGGTCAAGACTTAAAAATGTGGAATGTTGTATTGAATGGAGCCAAAATGCCTTCTAAGATATTAGATGGTCTAGAGTTTCCAAAACCAATTGACGAACGTAGTCCAAAAGAAAAGAAACCGGAGTTGTTAAATAATAGAGTCGCTAATATTCTGTTTTGTGGTCTTGCAAATGGTGAGTTCAATAGGCAAGCGCTTGTCAAACAACCCAAAAGTTGTGGCAAAGACTTCAAGTAACCCATGAAGGGACTCAACAAGTTAAAAAGGCATACAACTGTCCAATTTACCCCTTCTTGGTAGTGTATCTAGGCCAACAAGTGGTATCAGAGCAAGTTAAACCGTTAAAGTATCTAACAATCTTTGATGTCTATGGAAAAAAATACCAAAGATTGCACTTTTGATGTAGGTCAATCCACAAATAGGCCAACTCTCTTTAAAGGAAATAATTGCTATTATTGGAAAACTAGGATGAGATATTACCCAAAAGGTCAAGACTTAGAAATGTGGATTGTTATATTGAATTGAATCTAAATGCCTTCTAAGATATTAGATGGTCTAGAGGTTCCAAAACCAATTGACGAACGTAGTCCAAAAGAAAAGAAAATGGAGTTGTTAAATAATAGAGTCCTTAATATACTGTTTTGTGGTCTTGCAAGTGGTGAGTTCAATAGGCAAGCGCTTGTCAAACAACCCAAAAGTTGTGGCAAAGACTTCAAGTAACCCGTGAAGGGACTCAACAAGTTAAAAAGGCTTACAACCGTCCAATTTACCCCTTCTTTGTAGTGTATCTAGGCCAACAAGTGGTATCAGAGCAAGTTAAACCGTTAAAGTATCTAACAATCTTTGATGTCTATGGAAAAAAAATACCAAAGATTGCACTTTTGATGTAGGTCAATCCACAAATAGGCCAACTCTCTTTAAAGGAAATAATTACTAATATTGGAAAACTAGGATGAGATATTACCCAAAAGGTCAAGACTAAGAAATGTGGAATGTTTTATTGAATGGAAGCAAAATGCCTTTTAAGATATTAGAAGGTCTAGAGGTTCCAAAACCAATTGCCGAACGTAGTCCAAAAGAAAAGAAAATGGAGGTGTTAAATAATAGAGTCCTTAATATACTGTTTTGTGGTCTTGCAAGTGATGAGTTCAATAGGCAAGCGCTTGTCAAACATCCCAAAAGTTGTGGCAAAGACTTCAAGTAAGCCATGAAGGGACTCAACAAGTAAAGAAGGCTTGCAACCGTCCGATTCACCCCCTTTTGGACGTGTATTGCACTTTTGATGAAGGACAATCAACAAATAGGCCACCTCTCTTTAAAGGAAAGAATTACTTATATTGGAAAACTAGGATGAGATATTACCTAAAAGGGCAAGACTTAGAAATGTGGAATGTTGTATTGAAAGGAGTCAAAATGCCTTCTAATATATTAGATGGTCTAGAGGTTTCAAAACCAATTGACGGAGGGAGTCAAAAAGAAAAGAAAATGTTGTTGTTAAATAATAGAGTCGTTAATGTACTGTTTTGTGGTCCTGCAAGTGGTGAGTTCAATAGGGAAGTGCTTGTCAAACAACCCAAAACTTGTGGCAAAGACTTCAAGTAACCACGAAGGGACTGAAACAAGTTAAAAAGACTTACAACCGTCCAATTTACCCCTTCTTGGTAGTGTATCTAGGCCAACAAGTGGTATCAGAGCAAGTTAAACCGTTAAAGTATCTAACAATCTTTGATGTCTATGGAAAAAAAATTACCAAAGATTGCACTTTTGATGTAGGTCAATCCACAAATAGGCTAACTCTCTTTAATGGAAAGAATTACTATTATTGGAAAACTAGGATGAGATATTACCCAAAACGTCAAGACTTACAAATGTGGAATGTTATATTGAATGGAGCCAAAATGCCTTCTAAGATATTAGATGGTCTAGAGGTTCCAAAACCAATTGACGAACGTAGTCCAAAAGAAAAGAAAATGGAGTTGTTAAATAATAGAGTCGGTAATATACTATTTTGTGGCCTTGCAAGTGGTGAGTTCAATAGGCAAGCGCTTGTCAAACAACCCAAAAGTTGTGGCAAAGACTTCAAGTAACCCTTGAAGGGACTGAAACAAGTTAAAAAGGCTTACAACCGTCCAATTTACCCCTTCTTGGTAGTGTATATAGGCCAACAAGTGGTATCAGAGCAAGTTAAACCGTTAAAGTATCTAACAATCTTTGATGTCTATGGAAAAAAAATACCAAAGATTACACTTTGGATGTAGGTCAATCCACAAATAGGCCAACTCTCTTTAAAGGAAAGAATTACTAATATTGGAAAACTAGGATGAGATATTACCAAAAAGGTCAAGACTTAAAAATGTGGAATGTTGTATTGAATGGAGCAAAATGCCTTCTAAGATATTAGATGGTCTAGAGGTTCCAAAACCAATTGACGAACGTAGTCCAAAAGAAAAGAGAATGGAGTTGTAAAATAATAGAGTCGTTAATATACAGTTTTGTGGTCTTGCAAATGGTGAGTTCAATAGGGAAGTGGTTGTCAAACAACCCAAAAGTTGTGGCAAAGAGTTCGAGTAACCCACGAAGGGTCTCAACAAGTTAAAAAGGCTTACAACTGTCCAATTTACCCCCTCTTGGCTGTGTATCTAGGCCAACAAGTGGTATCAGAGCAAGTTAAACCGTTGAAGTATCTAACAAACTTTGACGTGTATGGAAAAAAAAAAAACAAAAGATTGTACTTTTGATGTAGGTCAATCCACAAATAGGCTAACTCTCTTTAATGGAAAGAATTACTAATATTGGAAAACTAGGATGAGATATTACCAAAAAGGTCAAGACTTAAAAATGTGGAATGTTGTATTGAATGGAGCCAAAATGCCTTCTAAGATATTAGATGGTCTAGAGGTTCCAAAACCAATTGACGAACGTAGTCCAAAAGAAAAGAAACCGGAGTTGTTAAATAATAGAGTCGTTAATATTCTGTTTTGTGGTCTTGCAAATGGTGAGTTCAATAGGGAAGTGCTTGTCAAACAACCCAAAAGTTGTGGCAAAGAGTTCAAGTAACCCATGAAGGGTCTCAACAAGTTAAAAAGGCTTACAACCGTCCAATTTACCCCATCTTGGTAGTGTATATAGGCCAACCAGTGGTATCAGAGCAAGTTAAACCGTTAAAGTATCTAACAATCTTTGATGTCTATGAAAAAAAATACCAAAGATTGCACTTTTGATGTAGGTCAATCCACATATAGGCCAACTCTTTTTAAAGGAAAGAATTACTAATATTGGAAAACTAGGATGAGATATTACCGAAAAGGTCAAGACTTAAAAATGTGGAATGTCATATTGAATGAAGGTTAAAATTCCTTATAAGATATTAGATGGTCTAGAGGTTCCCAAAGAAATTGATGAATGGAGTCCGGAACGAAAGAAAGTAGAGTTGTTAAATAATAGAGTCATTAATATACTATTTTGTGGTCATCCAAGTGTTGAGTTCAATAGGGAAGTGCTTGTCAAACAACCCAAAAGTTGTGGCAAAGACTTCAAGTAACCCATGAAGGGACTCAACAAGTTAAAAAGGCATACAACCGTCTAATTTACCCCTTCTTGGTAGTGTATCTAGGCCAACAAGTGGTATCAGAGCAAGTTAAACCGTTAAAGTGTCAAACAATCTTTGATGTGTATGGAAAAAAAAATACCAAAGATTGCACTTTTGATGTAGGTCAATCCACAAATAGGCTAACTCTCTTTAATGGAAATAATTACTAATATTGGAAAACTAGGATGAGATATTACCTAAAAGGTCAAGACTGATAAATGTGGAATGATATATTGAATGGAGTCAAAATGCCTTCTAAGATATTAGATGGTCTAGAGGTTTCAAAACCAATTGATGACCGTAGTCCAAAAGAAAAGAAAATAGAGTCGTTAAATAATTGAGCCGTTAATATACTGTTTTGTGGTCTTGCAAGTGGTGAGTTCAATAGGCAAGCGCTTGTCAAACAACCCAAAAGTTGTGGCAAAGACTTCAAGTAACCCATGAAGGGACTCAACAAGTTAAAAAGGCTTACAACCGTCCAATTTACCCCTTCTTGGTAGTGTATCTAGGCCAACAATTGTTATCAGAGCAAGTTAAACCGTTAAAGTATTTAACAATCTTTGATGTGTATGGAAAAAAAAATACCAAAGATTGCTCTTTTGGTGTAGGTCAATTCGCAAATAGGCTAACTCTCTTTAATGGAAATAATTACTAATATTGGAAAACTAGGATGAGATATTACCCAAAAGGTCAAGACTTAGAAATGTGGAATGTTATATTGAATTGAATCTAAATGCCTTCTAAGATATTAGATGGTCTAGAGGTTCCAAAACCAATTGACGAACGTAGTCCAAAAGAAAAGAAAATGGAGTTGTTAAATAATAGAGTCGTTAATATATTGTTTTGTGGTCTTGCAAGTGGTGAGTTCGATAGGGAAGTGCTTGTCAAACAACCCAAAAGTTGTGGCAAAGAGTTCAAGTAACCCATGAAGGGACTCAACAAGTTAAAAAGGCATACAACCGTCCAATTTACCCCTTCTGGGTAGTGTATCTAGGCCAACAAGTGGTATCAGAGCAAGTTAAACCGTTAAAGTATCTAGCAATCTTTGATGTGTATGGAAAAAAAATACCAAAGATTACACTTTTGATGTAGGTCAATTCACAAATAGGCTAACTCTCTTTAAAGGAAAGAATTACTATTATTGGAAAACTAGGATGAGATATTACCCAAAAGGTCAAGATTTAGAAATGTGGAATGTTATATTGAATTGAATCTAAATGCCTTCTAAGATATTAGATGGTCTAGAGGTTCCAAAACCAATTGACGAACGTAGTCCAAAAGAAAAGAAAATGGAGTTGTTAAATAATAGAGTCGTTAATATACTATTTTGTGGCCTTGCAAGTGGTGAGTTCAATAGGAAAGCGCTTGTCAAACAACCCAAAAGTTGTGGCAAAGACTTCAACTAACCCATGAAGGGACTCAACAAGTTGAAAAGGCTTACAACCGTCCAATTTACCCCTTCTTGGTAGTGTATCTAGGCCAACAAGTGGTATCAGAGCAAGTTAAACCGTTAAACTATCTAACAATCTTTGATGTGTTTGGAAAAAAAAAAAACCAAAGATTGCCCTTTTGATGTAGGTCAATCCACAAATAGGCTAACTCTCTTTAATGGAAAGAATTACTAATATTGGAAAACTAGGATGAGATATTACCAAAAAGGTCAAGACTTAAAAATGTGGAATGTTGTATTGAATGGAGCCAAAATGCCTTCTAAGATATTAGATGGTCTAGAGGTTCCAAAACCAATTGACGAACGTAGTCCAAAAGAAAAGAAACTGGAGTTGTTAAATAATAGAGTCGTTAATATACTGTTTTGTGGTCTTGCAAATGGTGAGTTCAATAGGGAAGTGCTTGTCAAACAACCCAAAAGTTGTGGCAAAGACTTCAAGTAACCCATGAAGGGAATCAACAAGTTAAAAAGGCTTAAAACCGTCCAATTTACCCCTGCTTGGTAGTGTATCTAGGCCAACAAGTGGTATCAGAGCAAGTTAAACCGTTAAAGTATCTAACAATCTTTTATGTCTATGGAAAAAAAATACCAAAGATTACACCGTTGATGTAGGTCAATCCACAAATAGGCCAACTCTCTTTACGGGAAAGAATTACTAATATTGGAAAACAAGGATGAGATATTACCCAAAAGGTCAAGACTTAGAAATGTGGAATGTTATATTGAATTGAATCTAAATGCCTTCTAAGATATTAGATGGTCTAGAGGTTCCAAAACCAATTGACGAACGTAGTCCAAAAGAAAAGAAAATGGAGTTGTTAAATAATAGAGTCGTTAATATACTGTTTTGTAGTCTTGCAAGTGGTGAGTTCAATAGGCAAGCGCTTGTCAAACAACCCAAAATTTGTGGCAAAGACTTCAAGTAACCCATGAAGGGACTCAACAATTTAAAAAGGCATACAACCGTCTAATTGACCCCTTCTTGGTAGTGTATCTAGGCCAACAAGTGGTATCAGAGCAAGTTAAACCGTTAAAGTGTCTAACAATCTTTGATGTGTATGGAAAAAAAAATACCAAAGATTGCACTTTTGATGTAGGTCAATTCACAAATAGGCTAACTCTCTTTAATGGAAAGAATTAATAATATTGGAAAACTAGGATGAGATATTACCTAAAAGGTCAAGACTGATAAATGTGGAATGATATATTGAATGGAGTCAAAATGCCTTCTAAGATATTAGATGGTCTAGAGGTTCCCAAATCAATTGACGAATGTAGTCCAAAAGAAAAGAAAATGGAGTTGTTAAATAATAGAGTCGTTAATATACTGTTTTGTGGCCTTGCAAGTAGTGAGTTCAATAGGCAAGTGCTTGTCAAATAACCCAAAAGCTGTGGCAAAGACATCAACTAACCCATGAAGGGACTCAACAAGTTAAAAAGGCTTACAACCGTCAAATTTACCCCTTCTTGGTAGTGTATCTAGGCCAACAAGTGGTATCAGAGCATGTTAAACCGTTAAAGTATCTAATAATGTTTGATGTCTATGGTAAAAAAAATCACCAAAGATTGCACTTTTGATGTGGGTCAATCCACAAATAGGCTAACTCTCTTTAATGGAAAGATTTACTAATATTGGAAAACTAGGATGAGATATTACCCAAAAGGTCAAGACTTAGAAATGTGGAATGTTATATTGAATTGAATCTAAATGCCTTCTAAGATATTAGATGGTCTAGAGGTTCCAAAACCAATTGACGAACGTAGTCCAAAAGAAAAGAAAATGGAGTTGTTACAGAATAGAGTCGTTAATATATTGTTTTGTGGCCTTGCAAGTGGTGAGTTCGATAGGGAAGTGCTTGTCAAACAACCCAAAAGTTGTGGCAAAGACTCAAGTAACCCATGAAGGGACTCAACAAGTTAAAAAGGCATACAACCGTCCAATTTACCCCTTCTTGGTAGTGTATCTAGGCCAACAAGTGGTATCAGAGCAAGTTAAACCGTTAAAGTATCTAACAATCTTTGATGTGTATGGAAAAAAAAATACCAAAGATTGCACTTTTGATGTAGGTCAATCCACAAATAGGCTAACTCTCTTTAAAGGCAAGAATTACTAATATTGGAAAACTAGGATGAGATATTACCCAAAAGGTCAAGACTTAGAAATGTGGAATGTTATATTGAATTGAATCTAAATGCCTTCTAAGATATTAGATGGTCTAGAGGTTCCAAAACCAATTGACGAACGTAGTCCAAAAGAAAAGAAAACGGAGTTGTTAAATAATAGAGTCGTTAAGATACTATTTTGTGGCCTTGCAAGTGGTGAGTTCAATAGGCAAGCGCTTGTCAAACATCCCAAAAGTTGTGCTAAAGACTTCAACAAACCCATGAAGGGACTCAACAAGTTAAAAAGGCTTACAACCGTCCAATTTACCCCTTCTTGGTAGTGTATCTAGGCCAACAAGTGGTATCAGAGCAAGTTAAACCGTTAAACTATCTAACAATCTTTGATGTGTTTGGAAAAAAAAATACCAAAGATTGCACTTTTGATGTAGGTCAATCCACAAATAGGCTAACTCTCTTTAATGGAAAGAATTACTAATATTGGAAAACTAGGATGAGATATTTCCAAAAAGGTCAAGACTTAAAAATGTGGAATGTTGTATTGAATGGAGACAAAATGCCTTCTAAGATATTAGATGGTCTAGAGGTTCCAAAACCAATTGACGAACGTAGTCCAAAAGAAAAGAAACTGGAGTTGTTAAATAATAGAGTCGTTAATATACTGTTTTGTGGTCTTGCAAATGGTGAGTTCAATAGGGAAGTGCTTGTCAAACAACCCAAAAGTTGTGGCAAAGACTTCAAGTAACCCATGATGGGACTCAACAAGTTAAAAAGGCTTAAAACCGTCCAATTTACCCCTGCTTGGTAGTGTATCTAGGCCAACAAGTGGTATCAGAGCAAGTTAAACCGTTAAAGTATCTAACAATCTTTGATGTCTATGGAAAAAAAATACCAAACATTACACCGTTGATGTAGGTCAATCCACAAATAGGCCAACTCTCTTTAAAGGAAAGAATTACTAATATTGGAAAACAAGGATGAGATATTACCCAAAAGGTCAAGACTTAGAAATGTGGAATGTTATATTGAATTGAATCTAAATGCCTTCTAAGATATTAGATGGTCTAGAGGTTCCAAAACCAATTGACGAACGTAGTCCAAAAGAAAAGAAAATGGAGTTGTTAAATAATAGAGTCGTTAATATACTGTTTTGTAGTCTTGCGAGTGGTGAGTTCAATAGGCAAGCGCTTGTCAAACAACCCAAAATTTGTGGCAAAGACTTCAAGTAACCCATGAAGGGACTCAACAATTTAAAAAGGCATACAACCGTCTAATTTACCCCTTCTTGGTAGTGTATCTAGGCCAACAAGTGGTATCAGAGCAAGTTAAACCGTTAAAGTGTCTAACAATCTTTGATGTGTATGGAAAAAAAAATACCAAAGATTGCACTTTTGATGTGGGTCAATTCACAAATAGGCTAACTCTCTTTAATGGAAAGAATTACTAATATTGGAAAACTAGGATGAGATATTACCTAAAAGGTCAAGACTGATAAATGTGGAATGATATATTGAATGGAGTCAAAATGCCTTCTAAGATATTAGATGGTCTAGAGGTTTCAAAACCAATTGATGACCGTAGTCCAATAGAAAAGAAAATAGAGTTGTTATATAATAGAGCCGTTAATATACTATTTTGTGTTCTTGCAAGTGGTGAGTTCAATAGGCAAGCGCTTGTCAAACAACGCAAAAGTTGTGGCAAAGACTTCAAGTAACCCATGAAGGGACTCAACAAGTTAAAAAGGCTTACAACCGTCCAATTTACCCCTTCTTGGTAGTGTATCTAGGCCAACAATTGTTATCAGAGCAAGTTAAACCGTTAAAGTATTTAACAATCTTTGATGTGTATGGAAAAAAAAATACCAAAGATTGCACTTTTGGTGTAGGTCAATCCGCAAATAGGCTAACTCTCTTTAAAGGAAAGACTTACTAATATTGGAAAACTAGGATGAAATATTACCTAAAAGGTCAAGACTTAGAAACGTGGAATGTTATATTGAATGGAGTCAAAATGCCTTCTAAGATATTAGATGGTCTAGAGGTTCCAAAACCAATTGATGACCGTAGTCCAAAAGAAAAGAAAATGGAGTTGTTAAATAATAAAGTCGTTAATATACTATTTTGTGGTCTTCCAAGTGGTGAGTTCAATAGGCAAGCGTTTGTCAAACAACCCAAATGTTGTGGCAAAGACTTCAACTAACCCATGAAGGGACTCAACATGTTAAAAAGGCTTACAACCGTCCAATTTACCCCTTCTTGGTAGTGTATCTAGGCCAACAAGTGGTATGAGAGCAAGTTAAACCGTTAAAGTATCTAACAATCTTTATGCGTATGGAAAAAAGAAAAACCAAAGATTGCACTTTTGATGTAGGTCAATCCACAAATAGGCTAACTATCTTTAATTTAAAGAATTACTAATATTGGAAAACTAGGATGAGATATTACCAAAAAGGTCAAGACTTAAAAATGTGGAATTTTGTATTGAATGGAGTCAAAATGGCTTCTAAGATATTAGATGGTCTAGAGGTTCCAAAACCAATTGACGAACGTAGTCCAAAAGAGAAAAAAATGGAGTTGTTAAATAATAGAGTCATTAATATACCGTTTTGTGGTCTTGCAAGTGGTGAGTTCAATCGGCAAGCGCTTCTCAAACAACCCAAAAGTTGTGGCAAAGACTTCAAGCAACCCATGAAGGGACTCAACAAGTTAAAAAGGCTTGCAACCGTCCAATTTACCCCTTCTTGGTAGTGTATCTAGGCCAACAAGTGGTACCAGAGCAAGTTAAACCGTTAAAGTATCTAACAAACTTTGATGTCTATGGATAAAAAAAATACCAAAGATTGCACTTTTGATGAAGGACAATCAACAAATTGGCCACCTCTCTTTAAAGGAAAGAATTACATATATTGGAAAACTAGGATGAGATAGTACCTAAAAGGTCAAGACTTACAAATGTGGAATGTTTTATTGAATGAAGGTTAAAATGCCTTATAAGATATTAGATGGTCTAGAGGTTCCAAAAGAAATTGATGAATGGAGTCCAAAACAAAAGAAAGTAGAGTGGTTAAATAATAGAGTCGTTAATATAATGTTTTGTGGTCATCTAAGTTGTGAGTTCAATAGGGTAAGTGCATGTCAGCAACCCAAGAGTTGTGGGAAAGACTTGAAGTAACCCATGAAGGTACTCAACAAGTAAAAATGGCTTGCAACCGTCCAATTCACCCCCTCTTGGACGTGTATCTCGGCCAACAAGTGGTTTAAGAACAAGTTAAACCGTTAAAGTATCTAACAACTTTTGATGACTATGGTAGGAAAAAATACCAAAGATTGCACTTTTGATGAAGGACAATCAACAAATAGGCCACCTCTATTTAAAGGAAAGAATTACTTATATTGGAAACCAGAATGAGATATTACCTAAAAGGTCAAGACTTAGAAATGTGGAATGTTGTATAGAAAGGAGTCAAAATGCCTTCTAAGATATTAGATGGTCTAGAGGTTCCAAAATGTTTTGTGGTCCTGCAAGTGGTGAGTTCAATAGGCAAGTGCTTGTCAAACAACCCAAAAGTTGTGGCAAAGTCTTCAAGTAACCCAATAAGGGACTCAACATGTTAAAAAGGCTTACGACCGTCCAATTTACCCCTTCTTGGTAGTGTATCTAGGCCAACAAGTGATATCAGAGCAAGTTAAACCGTTAAAGTATCTAAAAATCTTTGATGTCTATGGATAAAAAAAATACCAAATATTGTACTTTTGATGAAGGACAATCAACAAATAGGCCACCTCTCTTTAAAGGAAAGAATTACTTACATTGGAAAACTAGGATTAGATATTACCTAAAAGGTGAAGACTTAGAAATGTGGAATGTTGTATTGAATGGAGTCAAAATGCCTTCTACGATATTAGATGGTCTAGAGGTTCCAAAACCAATTGACGAATGGTGTCCAAAAGAAAAGAAAGTAGAGTTGTTAAATAATAGAATCATTAATATACTGTTTTGTAGTCATCCAAGTGGTGAGTTCAATAGGGAAGTGTTTGTCAAACAACCCAAAAGTTGTGGCAAAAACTTCAAGTAACCCATGAAGGGACTCAACAAGTCAAAAAGGCTTGCAACCGTCCAATTTACCCCTTTTTGGTAGTGTATCTAGGCCAACAAGTGGTATCAGAGCAAGTTAAACTGTTAAAGTATCTAACAATATTTGATGTCTATGGAAAAAAAATACAAAAGATTGCACTTTTGATCTAGGTCAATCCTCAAATAGGCCAACTCTCTTTAAAGGAAAGAATTACAAATATTGGGAAACTCGGATGAGATATTACCCAAAAGGTCAAGACTTAGAAATGTGGAATGTTATATTGAATGGAGTCAAAATGCCTTCTAAGATATTACATGGTCTAGAGGTTCCAAAACCAATTGACGAACGTAGTCCAAAAGAAAAGAAAATAGAGTTGTTAAATAATAGAGACGTGAATATACTGTTTTGTGGTCTTGCAAGTGGTGAGTTCAATAAGGAAGTGCTTGTCAAACAACCCAAAAGTTGTGGCGAAGACTTCAAGTAACCCATGAAGGGCTCAATAAGTTAAAAAAACTTGCAACCGTCCAATTTACCCCTTCTTGGTAGTGTATCTAGGCCAACAAGTGGTATCAGAGCAAGTTAAACTGTTAAAGTATCTAACAATCTTTGATGTCTGTGGAAAAAAAAATACAAAAGATTGCACTTTTGATCTAGGTCAATCCTCAAATAGGCCAACTCTCTTTAAAGGAAAGAATTACTAATATTGGAAAACTAGGATGAGATATTACCCAAAAGGTCAAGACTTAGAAATGTGGAATGTTATATTTAATGGAGTCAAAATGCCTTCTAAGATATTAGATGGTCTAGAGGTTCCAAAACCAATTGACGAACGAAGTCCAAAAGAAAAGGAAATGGAGTTGTTAAATAATAGAGTCGTTAATACACAATTTTGTGGTCTTGCGAGTGCTGAGTTCAATAAAGAAGTGCCTTGTCAAACAACCCCAAAGTTGTGGCAAAGACTTCAAGTAACCCATGAAGGGCTCAATAAGTTAAAAAGGCTTGCAACCGTCCAATTTAGCCCTTCTTAGTAGTGTATCTAGGCCAACAAGTGGTATCAGAGCAAGTTAAACCGTTAAAGTATCTAACAATCTTTGATGTCTATGGATTTAAAAAATAGCAAATATTGCACTTTTGATGAAGGACAATCGACAAATAGGCCACCTCTCTTTAAAGGAAAGAATTATTTATATTGGAAAACTAGGATGAGATATTACCTAAAAGGTGAAGACTTAGAAATGTGGAATGTTGTATTGAATGGAGTCAAAATGCTTTCTAGGATATTAGATCGTCTAGAGGTTCCAAAACCAATTGACGAATGGAGTCCAAAAGAAAAGAAAGTAGAGTTGTTAAATAATGGAGTCATTAATATACTGTTTTGTGGTCTTGCAAGTGGTGAGTTCAAAAGGGAAGTGCTTGTCAAACAACCCAAAAGTTGTGGCAAAAACTTCAAGTAACGCATGAAGGGACTCAACAAGTTAAAAAGGCTTGCAACCGTCCAATTTACCCTTTCTTGGTAGTGTATCGAGGCCAACAAATGGTATCAGAGCAAGTTAAACTGTTAAAGTATCTAACAACCTTTGATGTCTATGGAAAAAAAAATACAAAAGATTGCACTTTTGATGTAGGTCAATCCACAAATAGGCCAACTCTCTTTAAAGGAAAGAATTACTAATATTGGAAAACTAGGATGAGATATTACGCAAAAGGTCAAGACTTAGAAATGTGGAATGTTATATTGAATGGAGTCAAAATGCCTTCTAAGATATTAGAGGGTCAAGTGGTTCCAAAACCAAGTCACGAACGTAGTCCAAAAGAAAAGAAAATGGAGTTGTTAAATAATAGAGTCGTTAATATACTGTTTTGTGGTCTTGCAAGTGGTCAGTTCAATAGGCAAGTGCTAGTCAAACAACCCCAAAGTTGTGGCAAAGACTTCAAGTAACCCATGAAGGGCTCAATAAGTTAAAAAGGCTTGCAACCGTCCAATTTAGCCCTTCTTAGTAGTGTATCTAGGCCAACAAGTGGTATCAGAGCAAGTTAAACCGTTAAAGTATCTAACAATCTTTGACTTCTATGGAAAAAAAAATACCAAAGATTGTACTTTTGGTGTATGTCAATCCACAAAGATGCCAACTCTCTTTAAAGGAAAGAATTACTAATATTGGAAAACAAGGATGAGATATTACCTAAAAGGTCAAGACTTAGAAATGTGGAATGTTTTATTGAATGGAGTCAAAATGCCTTCTAAGATATTAGATGGTCTAGAGGTTCCAAAACCAATTGACGACCGTAGTGAAAAAGAAAAGAAAATGGAGTTGTTAAATAATAGAGTCGTTAATATACTGTTTTGTGGTCTTGCAGGTGGTGAGTTCAATAGGCAAGTGCTTGTCAAACAACCCAAAAGTTGTGGCAAAGACTTCAAGTAACCCAAGAAGGGACTCAACATGTTAAAAAGGCTTACAACCGTCCAATTTACCCCTTCTTGGTAGTGTATCTAGGCCAACAAATGGTATCAGAGCAAGTTAAACCGTTAAAGTATCTTACAATCTTTGATGTGTACGGAAAAAAAATACCAAAGATTGCACTTTTGATGTAGGTCAATCCACAAATACGCTAACTCTCTTTAATGGAAAGAATTACTAATATTGGAAAACTAGGATGAGATATTACCAAAAAGGTCAAGACTTAAAAATGTGGAATGTTGTATTGAATGGAGTCAAAATGCCTTCTAAGATATTAGATGGTCTAGGGGATCCAAAACCAATTGACGAACGTAGTCTAAAAGAAAAGAAAATGGAGTTGTTAAATAATAGAGTCGTTAATATACTGTTTTGCGGGCTTGCAAGTGGTGAGTTCAATAAAGAAGTGCTTGCCAAACAAGCCAAAAGTTGTGGCAAAGACTTCTAGTAACCAAGAAGTGCTCAATAAGTTAAAAAGGCTTGCAACCGTCCAATTTACCCTTTCTTGGTAGTGTATCTAGGCCAACAAATGGTATCAGAGCAAGTTAAACTGTTAAAGTATCTAACAACCTTTGATGTCTATGAAAAAAAAATACAAAAGATTGCACTTTTGATGTAGGTCAATCCACAAATAGGCCAACTCTCTTTAAAGGAAAGAGTTACTAATATTGGAAAACTAGGATGAGATATTACGCAAAAGGTCAAGACTTAGAAATGTGGAATGTTATATTGAATGGAGTCAAAATGCCTTCTAAGATATTAGATGGTCTAGTGGTTCCAAAACCAATTGACGAACGTAGTCCAAAAGAAAAGAAAATGGAGTTGTTAAATAATAGAGTCGTTAATATACTGTTTTGTGGTCTTGCAAGTGGTCAGTTCAATAGGCAAGCGCTAGTCAAACAACCCAAAATTTGTGGCAAAGACTTCAAGTAACCCATTAAGGGACTCAACAAGTTAAAAAGGCTTACAATCGTCCAATTTACCCCTTCTTGGTAGTGTATCTAGGCCAACAAGTGGTATAAGAGCAAGTTAAACCGTTAAAGTATCTAACAATCTTTGATTTCTATGGAAAAAAAATACCAAAGATTGCGCCTTTGGTGTAGGTCAATCCACAAATAGGCCAACTCTCTTTAAAGGAAAGAATTACTAATATTGGAAAACAAGGATGAGATATTACCTAAAAGGTCAAGACTTAGAAATGTGGAATGTTATATTGAATGGAGTCAAAATGCCTTCTAAGATATTAGATGGTCTAAAGGTTCCAAAACCAATTGATGACCGTAGTGAAAAAGAAAAGAAAATGGAGTTGTTAAATAATAGAGTATTTCATATACGGTTTTGTGGTCTTGCAGGTGGTGAGTTCAATAGGCAAGTGCTTGTCAAACAACCCAAAAGTTGTGGCAAAGACTTCAAGTAACCCAAGAAGGGACTCAACATGTTAAAAAGGCTTACAACCGTCCAATTTACCCCTTCTTGGTAGTGTATCTAGGCCAACAAATGGTATCAGAGCAAGTTAAACCGTTAAAGTATCTTACAATCTTTGATGTGTATGGAAAAAAAATACCAAAGATTGCACTTTTGATGTAGGTCAATCCACAAATACGCTAACTCTCTTTAATGGAAAGAATTACTAATATTGGAAAACTAGGATGAGATATTACCAAAAAGGTCAAGACTTAAAAATGTGGAATGTTGTATTGAATGGAGTCAAAATGCCTTCTAAGATATTAGATGGTCTAGGGGATCCAAAACCAATTGACGAACGTAGTCTAAAAGAAAAGAAAATGGAGTTGTTAAATAATAGAGTCGTTGATATACTGTTTTGCGGGCTTGCAAGTGGTGAGTTCAATAAAGAAGTGCTTGCCAAACAAGCCAAAAGTTGTGGCAAAGACTTCTAGTAACCAAGAAGTGCTCAATAAGTTAAAAAGGCTTGCAACCGTCCAATTTACCCTTTCTTGGTAGTGTATCTAGGCCAACAAATGGTATCAGAGCAAGTTAAACTGTTAAAGTATCTAACAACCTTTGATATCTATGAAAAAAAAATACAAAAGATTGCACTTTTGATGTAGGTCAATCCACAAATAGGCCAACTCTCTTTAAAGGAAAGAATTACTAATATTGGAAAACTAGGATGAGATATTACGCAAAAGGTCAAGACTTAGAAATGTGGAATGTTATATTGAATGGAGTCAAAATGCCTTCTAAGATATTAGATGGTCTAGTGGTTCCAAAACCAATTGACGAACGTAGTCCAAAAGAAAAGAAAATGGAGTTGTTAAATAATAGAGTCGTTAATATACTGTTTTGTGGTCTTGCAAGTGGTCAGTTCAATAGGCAAGCGCTAGTCAAACAACCCAAAATTTGTGGCAAAGACTTCAAGTAACCCATTAAGGGACTCAACAAGTTAAAAAGGCTTACAATCGTCCAATTGACCCCTTCTTGGTAGTGTATCTAGGCCAACAAGTGGTATAAGAGCAAGTTAAACCGTTAAAGTATCTAACAATCTTTGATTTCTATGGAAAAAAAATACCAATGATTGCACTTTTGGTGTAGGTCAATCCACAAATAGGCCAACTCTCTTTAAAGGAAAGAATTACTAATATTGGAAAACAAGGATGAGATATTACCTAAAAGGTCAAGACTTAGAAATGTGGAATGTTATATTGAATGGAGTCAAAATGCCTTCTAAGATATTAGATGGTCTAGAGGTTCCAAAACCAATTGATGACCGTAGTGAAAAAGAAAAGAAAATGGAGTTGTTAAATAATAGAGTCGTTAATATACTGTTTTGTGGTCTTGCAGGTGGTGAGTTCAATAGGCAAGTGCTTGTCAAACAACCCAAAAGTTGTGGCAAAGACTTCAAGTAACCCAAGAAGGGACTCAACATGTTAAAAAGGCTTACAACCGTCCAATTTACCCCTTCTTCGTAGTGTATCTAGGCCAACAAATGGTATCAGAGCAAGTTAAGCCGTTAAAGTATCTTACAATCTTTGATGTGTATGGAAAAAAATACCAAAGATTGCACTTTTGATGTAGGTCAATCCACAAATATGCTAACTCTCTTTAATGGAAAGAATTACTAATATTGGAAAACTAGGATGAGATATTGCCAAAAAGGTCAAGACATAAAAATGTGGAATGTTGTATTGAATGGAGTCAAAATGCCTTCTAAGATATTAGATGGTCTAGGGGTTCCAAAACCAATTGACGAACGAAGTCTAAAAGAAAAGAAAATGGAGTTGTTAAATAATAGAGTCGTTAATATACTATTTTGCGGGCTTGCAAGTGGTGAGTTCAAGAAAGAAGTGCTTGTCAAACAACCCAAAAGTTGTGGCAAAGACTTCAAGTAACCCATGAAGTGCTCAAAAAGTTAAAAAGGCTTGCAACCGTCCAATTTATCCCTTCTCGATAGTGTATCTAGGCCAACAAGTGGTATCAGAGCAAGTTAAACCGTTAAAGTATCTAACAATCTTTGATGTCTGTGGATAAAAAAAATACCAAATATTGCACTTTTGATGAAGGACAATCAAGAAATAGGTCACCTCTCTTTAAACAAAACAATTACTTATATGGGAAAACTAGGATGAGATATTACCTAGAAGGTGAAGACTTAGAAATGTGGAATGTTGTATTGAATGGAGTCAAAGTGCCTTCTAAGATATTAGATGATCTAGAGGTTCCAAAACCAATTGACGAATGGAGTCCAAAAGAAAGGAAAGTAGAGTTGTTAAATAATAGAGTCACTAATATACTGTTTTGTGGTCATCCAAGTGGTGAGTTCAATAGGGAAGTGCTTGTCAAACAACCCAAAAGTTGTGGCAAAAACTTAAAGTAACCCATGAAAGGACTCAACAAGTTAAAAAGGCTTGCAACCGTTCAATATACCCCTTCTTGGTAGTGTATCAAGGCCAACAACTGGTATCAGAGCAAGTTAAATTGTTAAAGTATCTAACAATCTTTGATGTCTGTGGAAAAAAAACACAAAAGATTGCACTTTTGATGTTGGTCAATCCACAAATAGGCCACCTCTATTTAAAGGAAAGAATTACTAATATTGGAAAACTAGGATGAGATATTACCCAAAAGGTCAAGACTTAAAAACGTGGAATGTTATATTGAATGGAGTCAAAATGCCTTCTCAGATATTAGATGGTCTAGAGGTTCCAAAACCAATTGACGAACGTAGTCAAAAAGAAAAGAAAATGGAGTTGTTAAATAATAGAGTCGTTAATATACTGTTTTGTGGTCTTGCAAGTGGTGAGTTCAACAAAGAAGTGCTTGTCAAACTACCCAAAAGTTGTGGCAAAGAGTTCAAGTAACCCATGAAGGGCTTAATAAGTTAAAAAGGCTTGCAACCGTCCAATTTACCCCTTCTCGCTAGTGTATCTAGGCCAACAAGTGGTATCAGAGCAAGTTAAACCGTTAAAGTATCTAACAATCTTTGATGTGTACGGAAAAAAAAAATACCAAAGATTGCACTTTTGATGTAGGTCAATCCACAAAGAGGCTAACTCTCTTTAAAGGAAAGAATTACTAATATTGGAAAACTAGGATGAGATATTACCCAAAAGGTCAAGACTTAAAAACGTGGAATGTTATATTGAATGGCGTCAAAATGCCTTCTCGGATATTAGATGGTCTAGAGGTTCCAAAACCAATTGACGAACGTAGTCAAAAAGAAAAGAAAATGGAGTTGTTAAATAATAGAGTCGTTAATATACTGTTTTGTGGTCTTGCAAGTGGTGAGTTCAACAAAGAAGTGTTTGTCAAACTACCCAAAAAGTTGTGGCAAAGAGTTCAAGTAACCCATGAAGGGCTTAATAAGTTAAAAAGGCTTGCAACCGTCCAATTTACCCATTCTCGGTAGTGTATCTAGGCCAACAAGTGGTATCAGAGCAAGTTAAACCGTTAAAGTATCTAACAATCTTTGATGTGTACAAGAAAAAAAAATACAAAAGATTCCACTTTTGATGTAGGTCAATCCACAAAGAGGCTAACTCTCTTTAATGGAAAGAATTTCTAATATTGGAAAACAAGGATGAGATATTACCAAAAAGGTCAAGACTTAGAAATGTGGAATGTTATATTGAATGGAGTCAAAATGCCTTCTAAGATATTAGATGGTCTAGAGGTTCCCAAATCAATTGACGAACGTAGTCCAAAAGAAAAGAAAATGGAGTTGTTAAATAATAGAGTCGTTAATATACTGTTTTGTGGCCTTGCAAGTGGTGAGTTCAATAGGCAAGTGCTTGTCAAACAACCCAAAAGTTGTGGCAAAGACATCAACTAACCCATGAAGGGACTCAACAAGTTAAAAAGGCTTACAACCGTCCAATTTACCCCTTCTTGGTAGTGTATCTAGGCCAACAAGTGGTATCAGAGCATGTTAAACCGTTAAAGTATCTAATAATGTTTGATGTCTATGGTAAAAAACATTACCAAAGATTGCACTTTTGATGTAGGTCAATCCACAAATAGGCTAACTCTCTTTAATGGAAAGATTTACTAATATTGGAAAACTAGGATGAGATATTACCAAAAAGGTCAAGACTTAGAAATGTGGAATGTTATATTGAATGGAGTCAAAATGCCTTCTAAGATATTAGATGGTCTAGAGGTTCCAAAACCAATTGACGAACGTAGTCCAAAAGAAAAGAAAATGGAGTCGTTAAATAATAGTCGTTAATATACTGTTTTGTGGTCTTGCAAGTGGGGAGTTCAATAGGCAAGTGCTTGTTAAACAACCCAAAAGTTGTGGCAAAGACTTCAAGTAACCCCTGAAGGGACTCAACAAGTTAAAAAGGCTTACAACCGTCCAATTTACCCCTTCTTGGTAGTGTATCTAGGCCAACAAGTGGTATCAGAGTAAGTTAAACCGTTGAAGTATCTAACAATCTTTGATGTCTATGGAAAAATAATAGCAAAGATTGCGCCTTTGATGTAGGTCAATCTACAAATAGGCCAACTCTCTTTAAAGGAAAGAATTTCTAATTTTGGAAAACAAGGATGAGATATTACCTAAAAGGTCAAGACTTAGAAATGTGGAATGTTATATTGGATGGAGTCAAAATGCCTTCTAAGATATTAGATGGTCTAGAGGGTCCAAAACCAATTGACGACAGTGGTCCAAAAGAAAAGAAAATGGAGTTGTTAAATAATAGAGTCGTTAAGATACTGTTTTGTGGTCTTGTAAGTGGTGAGTTCAATAGGCAAGTGCTTGTCAAACAACCCAAAAGTTGTGGCAAAGACTTCAAGTAACCCAAGAAGGGACTCAACATGTTAAAAAGGCTTACAACCGTCCAATTTACCCCTTCTTGGTAGTGTATCTAGGCCAACAAGTGCTATCAGAGCAAGTTAAACCGTTAAAGTAACTAACAATCTTTGATGTGTATGGAAAAAAAATACCAAAGATTGCACTTTTGATGTAGGTCAATCCACAAATACGCTAACTCTCTTTAATGGACAGAATTACTAATATTGGAAAACTAGGATGAGATATTACCAAAAAGGTCAAGACTTAAAAATGTGGAATGTTGTATTGAATGGAGTCAAAATGCCTTCTATGATATTTGATGGTCTAGAGGTTCCAAAACCAATTGACGAACGTAGTCGAAAAGAAAAGAAAATGGAGTTGTTAAATAATAGAGTCGTTAATATACTATTTTGTGGGCTTGCAAGTGGTGAGTTCAATAAAGAAGTGCTTGTCAAACAACCCAAAAGTTGTGGCAAAGACTTCAAGTAACCCATGAAGGGCTCAATAAGTTAAAAAGGCTTGCAACCGTCCAATTTACCCCTTCTCGGTAGTGTATCTCGGCCAACAAGTGGTATCAGAGCAAGTTAAACCGTTAAAGTATCTAACAATCTTTGATGTCTATGGATAAAAAAAATACCAAATATTGCACTTTTGATGAAGGCCAATCAAGAAATAGGTCACCTCTCTATAAACGAAAGAATTACTTATAAGGGAAAACTAGGATGAGATATTACCTAAAAGGTGAAGACTTAGAAATGTGGAATGTTGTATTGAATGGAGTCAAAATGCCTTCTAATATATTAAATGGTCTAGAGGTTCCAAAACCAATTGACGAATGGAGTCCAAAAGAAAAGAAAGTAGAGTTGTTAAATAATAGAGTCACTAATATACTGTTTTGTGGTCATCCAAGTGGTGAGTTCAAGAGGGAAGTGCTTGTCAAACAACCCAAAAGTTGTGGCAAAAACTTCAAGTAACCCATGAAGCGACTCAACAAGTTAAGAAGGCTTGCAACCGTCCAATTTACCCCTTCTTGGTAGTGTATCTAGGCCAACAACTGGTATCAGAGCAAGTTAAACGGTTAAAGTATCTAACAATCTTTGATGTCTGTGGAAAAAAAATACAAAAGATTGCTCTTTTGATGTTGGTCAATCCACAAATAGGCCAACTCTCTTTAAAAGAAAGAATTACTAATATTGGAAAACTAGGATGAGATATTACCCAAAAGGTCAAGACTTAAAAATGTGGAATGTTATATTGAATGGAGTCAAAATGCCTTCTCAGATATTAGATGGTCTAGAGGTTCCAAAACCAATTGACGAACGTAGTCAACTAGAAAAGAAAATGGAGTTGTTAAATAATAGAGTCGTTAATATACTGTTTTGTGGTTTTGCAAGTGGTGAGTTCAATAGGCAAGCGCTTGTCAAACAACCCAAAAGTTGTGGCAAAGACTTCAAGTAACCCATTAAGGGACTCAACAAGTTAAAAAGGCTTACATCCGACCAATTTACCCCTTCTTGGTAGGGTATCTAGGCCAACAAGTGGTATCAGAGCAAGTTAAACCGTTAAAGTATCTAACAATCTTTGATGTCTATGGAAAAAAAATACCAAAGATTGCACTTTTGATGTAGGTCAATCCACAAATAGCCACCTCTATTTAAAGGAAAGAATTACTTACATTTGGAAAACTAGGATGAGATATTACCCAAAAGGTCAAGACTTAAAAACGTGGAATGTTATATTGAATGGAGTGAAAATGCCTTCCCAGATATTAGATGGTCTAGAGGTTCCAAAACCAATTGACGAACGTAGTCAAAAAGAAAAGAAAATGGAGTTGTTAAATAACAGAGTCGTTAATATACTGTTTTGTGGTCTTGCAAGTGGTGAGTTCAATAGGCAAGCGCTTGTCAAACAACCCAAAAGTTGTGGCAAAGACTTCAAGTAACCCATGAAGGGACTCAACATGTTAAAAAGGCTTACAACCGTCCAATTTACCCCTTCTTGGTAGTGTATCTAAGCCAACAAGTGGTATCAGAGCAAGTTAAACCGTTAAAGTATCTAACAATCTTTGATGTGTATGGAAAAAAAATACCAAAGATTGCACTTTTGATGTAGGTCAATCCACAAATACGCTAACTCTCTCTAATGGAAAGAATTACTAATATTGGAAAACTAGGTTGAGATACTACCAAAAAGGTCAAGACTTAAAAATGTTGAGTGTTATATTGAATGGAGTCAAAATGCCTTCTAAGATATTAGATGGTCTAGAGGTTCCAAAACCAATTGACGAACGTAGTCCAAAAGAAAAGAAAATGGAGTTGTTAAATAATAGAGTCGTTAATATACTGTTTTGTGGTCTTACAAGTGGTGAGTTCACCAAAGAAGGGCATGTCAAACTACCCAAAAGTTGTGGCAAAGAGTTCAAGTAACCCATGAAGGGCTTAATAAGTTAAAAAGGCTTACAACCGTCCAATTTACCCCTTCTTGGTAGTGTATCTAGGCCAACAAGTGGTATCAGAGCAAGTTAAACCGTTGAAGTATCTAACAATCTTTGATGTCTATGGAAAAATAATAGCAAAGATTGCACCTTTGATGTAGGTCAATCTACAAATAGGCTAACTCTCTTTAAAGGAAAGAATTACTAATTTTGGAAAACAAGGATGAGATATTACCTAAAAGGTCAAGACTTAGAAATGTGGAATGTTATATTGGATGGAGTCAAAATGCCTTCTAAGATATTAGATGGTCTAGAGGATCCAAAACCAATTGACGACAGTAGTCCAAAAGAAAAGAAAATGGAGTTGTTAAATAATAGAGTCGTTAAGATACTGTTTTGTGGTCTTGCAAGTGGTGAGTTCAATAGGCAAGTGCTTGTCAAACAACCCAAAAGTTGTGGCAAAGACTTCAAGTAACCCAAGAAGGGACTCAACATGTTAAAAAGGCTTACAACCGTCCAATTTACCCCTTCTTGGTAGTGTATCTAGGCCAACAAGTGGTATCAGAGCAAGTTAAACCGTTAAAGTATCTAACAATCTTTGATGTGTATGGAAAAAAAATACCAAAGATTGCACTTTTGATGTAGGTCAATCCACAAATACGCTAACTCTCTTTAATGGACATAATTACTAATATTGGAAAACTAGGATGAGATATTACCAAAAAGGTCAAGACTTAAAAATGTGGAATGTTGTATTGAATGGAGTCAAAATGCCTTCTAAGATATTTGATGGTCTAGAGGTTCCAAAACCAATTGACGAACGTAGTCGAAAAGAAAAGAAAATGGAGTTGTTAAATAATAGAGTCGTTAATATACTATTTTGTGGGCTTCCAAGTGGTGAGTTCAATAAATAAGTGCTTGTCAAACAACCCAAAAGTTGTGGCAAAGACTTCAAGTAACCCATGAAAGGCTCAATAAGTTAAAAAGGCTTGCAACCGTCCAATTTACCCCTTCTCGGTAGTGTATCTCGGCCAACAAGTGGTATCAGAGCAAGTTAAACCGTTAAAGTATCTAACAATCTTTGATGTCTATGGATAAAAAAAATACCAAATATTGCACTTTTGATGAAGGCCAATCAAGAAATAGGTCACCTCTCTTTAAACGAAAGAATTACTTATATGGGAAAACTAGGATGTGATATTACCTAAAAGGTGAAGACTTAGAAATGTGGAATGTTGTATTGAATGGAGTCAAAATGCCTTTTAATATATTAGATGGTCTAGAGGTTCCAAAACCAATTGACGAATGGAGTCCAAAAGAAAAGAAAGTAGAGTTGTTAAATAATAGAGTCACTAATATACTGTTTTGTGGTCATCCAAGTCGTGAGTTCAATAGGGAAGTGCTTGTCAAACAACCCAAAAGTTGTGGCAAAAACTTCAAGTAACCCATGAAGGGACTCAACAAGTTAAGAAGGCTTGCAACCGTCCAATTTACCCCTTCTTGGTAGTGTATCTAGGCCAACAAGTGGTATCAGAGCAAGTTAAACTGTTAAAGTATCTAACAATCTTTGATGTCTGTGGAAAATAAAATACAAAAGATTGCACTTTTGATGTAGGTCAATCCACAAATAGGCCAACTCTCTTTAAAGGAAAGAATTACTAATATTGGAAAACAAGGAAAGAATTACTAATATTCGAAAACTACGATGAGATATTACCAAAAAGGTCAAGACTTAAAAATGTGGAATGTTGTATTGAATGGAGTCAAAATGCCTTCTAAGATATTAGATGGTCTAGAGGTTCCAAAACCCATTGACGACCGTAGTCCAAAAGAAAAGAAAATGGTGTTGTTAAATAATAGAGTCGTTAATATACTGTTTTGTGGTCTTGCAAGTGGTGAGTTCAATAGGCAAGCGCTTGTCAAACAACCCAAAAGTTGTGGCAAAGACATCAAGTAACCCATGAAGGGACCCAACAAGCTAAAAAGGCTTACAACCGTCCAATTTACCCCTTCTTGGTAGTGTATCTAGGCCAACAAGTGGTATCAGAGCAAGTTAAACCGTTAAAGTATCTAACAATCTTTGATGTCTATGGAAAAAAAAATACCAAAGATTGCACTTTTGATGTAGGTCAATCCACAAATAGGCCAACTCTCTTTAAAGGAAAGAATTACTAATATTGGAAAACAAGGATGAGATATTACCAAAAAGGTCAAGACTTAAAAATGTTGAATGTTGTATTGAATGGAGTCAAAATGCCTTCTAAGATATTAGATGGTCTAGAGGTTCCAAAACCAATTGACGAACGTAGTCCAAGAGAAAAGAAAATGGAGTTGTTAAATAATAGAGTCGTTAATATAATGTTTTGTGGTTATCTAAGTTGTGAGTTCAATAGGGTAAGTGCATGTCAACAACCCAAGAGTTGTGGGAAAGACTTGAAGTAACCCATGAAGGTACTCAACAAGTCAAAAAGGCTTGCAACCGTCCAATTCACCCCCTCTTGGACGTGTATCTGGGCCAACAAGTGGTATAAGAACAAGTTAAACCGTTAAAGTATCTAACAACTTTTGATGACTATGGTAGGAAAAAATACCAAAGATTGCACTTTTGATGAAGTACAATCAACAAATAGGCCACCTCTATTTAAAGGAAAGAATTACTTATATTGGAAACTAAGATGAGATATTACCTAAAAGGTCAAGACATAGAAATGTGGAATGTTGTATTGAATGGAGTCAAAATGCCTTCTAAGATATTAATTGGTCTCGAGGTTCCAAAACCAATTGACGAACGGAGTCCAAAAGAAAAGGATATGAAGTTCTTAAATAATAGAGTCGTTAATATACTGTTTTGTGGTCTTGCAAGTGGTGAGTTCAATGGGCAAGTGCTTGTCAAACAACCCAAAAGTTGTGGCTAAGACTTCAAGTAACCCATGAAGGGACTCAACAAGTTAAAAAGGCTTACAACCGTCCAATTTACCCCTTCTTGGTAGTTTATCTAGGCCAACAAGTGGTATCAGAGCAAGTTAAACCGTTAAAGTATCTAACACTCTTTGATGTCTATGGAAAAAAAAAATACCAAAGATTGCACCTTTGATGTAGGTCAATCAACAAATAGGCCAACTCTCTTTAAAGGAAAAAATTACTTATATTGGAAAACTAGGTTGAGATATTACCCAAAAGGTCAAGACTTAGAAAAATTGAATGTTGTATTGAATAGAGTCAAAATGCCTTCTAAGAAATTAGATGGTCTAGAGGTTCCAAAACCAACGGACGACCATAGTCCAAAAGAAAAGAAAATGGAGTTGTTAAATAATAGAGTCGTTAATATACTGTTTTGTGGTCTTGCAAGTGGTGAGTTCAATAAAGAAGTGCTTGTCAAACAACCCAAAAGTTGTGGCAAAGAGTTCAAGTAACCCATGAAGGGACTCAACAAGTTAAGAAGGCTTGCAACCGTCCAATTTACCCCTTCTTGGTAGTGTATCTAGGCCAACAACTGGTATCAGAGCAAGTAAAACTGTTAAAGTATCTAACAATCTTTGATGTCTGTGGAAAAAAAAATATAAAAGATTGCACTTTTGATGTGGGTCAATCCACAAATAGGCCAACTCTCTTTAAAGGAAAGAATTACTTACAATTGCAAAACTAGGATGAGATATTACCTAAAAGGTCAAGACTTAAAAATGTGGAATGTTATATTGAATGGAGTCAAAATGCCTTCTAAGATATTAGATGGTCTAGAGGTTCCAAAACCCATTGACGACCGTAGTCCAAAAGAAAAGAAAATGGAGTTGTTAAATAATAGAGTCGTCAATAGGCAAGTGCTTGTCAAACAACCCAAAAGTTGTGGCAAAGACTACAACTAACCCATGAAGGGACTCAACATGTTAAAAAGGCTTACAACCGTCCAATTTACCCCTTCTTGGTAGTGTATCTAGTCCAACAAGTGGTATCAGAGCAAGTTAAACCGTTAAAGTATCTAACAATCTTTGATGTGTATGTAAAAAAAAATACCAAAGATTGCACTTTTGATGTAGGTCAATCCACAAATACGCTAACTCTCTTTAATGGAAAGAATAACTAATATTGGAAAACTAGGTTGAGATATTACCAAAAAGGTCAAGACTTAAAAATGTTGAATGTTGTATTGAATGGAGTCAAAATGCCTTCTAAGATATTAGATGGTCTAGAGGTTCCAAAACCAATTGACGAACGTAGTCCAAAAGAAAAGAAAATGGAGTTGTTAAATAATAGAGTCGTTAATATACTGTTTTGTGGTCTTGCAAGTGGTGAGTTCAACAAAGAAGTGCTTGTCAAACTACCCAAAAGTTGTGGCAAAGAGTTCAAGTAACCCATGAAGGGCTTAATAAGTTAAAAAGGCTTGCAACCGTCCAATTTACCCCTTCTCGGTAGTGTATCTAGGCCAACAAGTGGTATCAGAGCAAGTTAAACCGTTAAAGTATCTAACAATCTTTGATTTGTATGGAAGAAAAAAATACCAAAGATTGCACTTTTGATGTAGGTTAATCCACAAATAGGCTAACTCTCTTTAATGGAAAGAATTACTAATATTGGAAAACCTGGATGAGATATTTCCAAAAAGGTTAAGACATAGAAATGTGGAATGTTGTATTGAATGGAGGCAAAATGCCTTCTAAGATATTAGATGGTCTAGAGGTTCCAAAACCAATTGACGAACGTAGTCCAAAAGAAAAGAAAATGGAGTTGTTAAATAATAGTGTCGTTTATATATTGTTTTGTGGTCTTGCAAGTGGTGAGTTCAATAGGGAAGTTCTTGTCAAACAACCCAAAAGTTGTGGCAAAGACTTCAAGTAACCCATGAAGGGACTCAACAAGTTAAAAACGCTTACAACAGTCCAATTTACCCCTTCTTGTTAGTGTATCTAGGCCAACAAGTGGTATCAGAACAAGTTAAACCGTTAAAGTATCTAACAATCTTTGATGTCTTTGGAAAAAAAATACCAAAGATTGCACCTTTGATGTCGGTCAATCTACAAATAGGCCAACTCTCTTTAAAGGAAAGAATTACTTATATTGGAAAACTAGGATGAGATATTACCAAAGAGGTCAAGACTTAGAAAAATGGAATGTTGTATTGAATGGAGTCAAAATGCCTTCTAAGATATTAGATGATCCAGAGGTTCCAAAACCGATCGATGAATGGAATCCAAATGAAAAGAAAGTGGAGTTGTTAAATAATAGAGTCGTTAATATACTGTTTTGTGGTCTTGCAAGTGGTGAGTTCAATAGGCAAGTGCTTGCCAAACAACCCAAAAGTTGTGGCAAAGACATCAAGTAACCCATGAAGGGACTCAACAAGTTAAAAAGGCTTACAACCGTCCAATTTACCCCTTCTTGGTAGTGTATCTAGGCCAACAAGTGGTATCAGAGCAAGTTAAACCGTTAAAGTATCTAACAATCTTTGATGTCTATGGAAAAAAAATACCAAAGATTGCACCTTTGATGTAGGTCAATCTACAAATAGGCCAACTCTCTTTAAAGGAAAGAATTACTTATATTGGTAACCTAGGATGAGATATTACCAAAAAGGTCAACACTTAGAAAAATGGAATGTTGTATTGAATGGAGTCAAAATGCCTTCTAAGATATTAGATGGTCTAGAGGTTCCAAAACCGATCGATGAATGGAATCCAAAAGAAAAGAAAGTAGAGTTGTTAAATAATAGAGTCGTTAATATACTGTTTTGTGGTCATTCAAGTGGTGATTTCAATAAAGAAGTGCTTGTCAAACAACCCAAAAGTTGTGGCAAAGACTTCAAGTAACCCATGAAGGGCTCAACAAGTTAAAAAGGCTTGCAACCGTCCAATTTACCCCTTCTTGGTAGTGTATCTAGGCCAACAAGTGGTATAAGAACAAGTTAAACCGTTAAAGTATCTAACAACTTTTGATGACTTTGGTAGGAAAAAATACCAAAGATTGCACTTTTGATGAAGGACAATCAACAAATAGGCCACCTCTATTTAAAGGAAATAATTACTTACAATTGGAAAACTAGGTTGAGATATTAAGTAAAAAGGTCAAGACTTAGAAATGTGGAATGTTGTATTGAAAAGAGTCAAAATGCCTTCTAAGATATTAGATGGTCTAGAAGTTCCAAAACCAATTGACGAACGGAGTCCAAAAGAATAGGAAATGGAGTTGTTAAATAATAGAGTCGTTAATATACTGCTTTGTGGTCTTGCAAGTGGTGAGTTCAATAGGCAAGTGCTTGTCAAACAACCCAAAAGTTGTGGCAAAGACTTCAAGTAACCCATAAAGGGACTCAACATGTTAAAAAGGCTTACAACCGTCCAATTTACCCCTTCTTGGTAGTGTATCTAGGCCAACAAGTGGTATCAGAGCATGTTAAACAGTTAAAGTATCTCATAATGTTTGATGTCTAGGGTAAAAAAAATTACCAAAGATTGCACTTTTGATGTAGGTCAATCCACAAATAGGCCAACTCTCTTTAAAGGAAAGAATTACTTATATTGGAAACCTAGGATGAGATATTACCAAAAAGGTCAACACTTAGAAAAATGGAATGTTCTATTGAAAGGAGTCAAAATGCCTTCTAAGATATTAGATGGTCTAGAAGTTCCAAATCCAATTCATGAACGTAGTCCAAAAGAAAAGAAAATGGAGTTGTTAAATAATAGAGTCGTTAATATACTGTTTTGTGTCTTGCAAGTGGTGAGTTCAATAGGCAAGTGCTTGTCAAACAACCCAAAAGTTGTGGCAAAGACTTCAACTAACCGATGAAGGGACTCTAGAAGTTAAAAAGCCTTACAACCGTCCAATTTACCCCTTCTTGGTAGTGTATCTAGGCCAACAAGTGGTATTAGAGCAAGTTAAACCGTTAAAGTATCTAACAATCTTTGATGTCTATGGAAAAAAAAATACCAAAGATTGCACTTTTGATGTAGGTCAATCGACAAATAGGCCAACTCTCTTTAAAGGAAAGAATTACTAATATTGGAAAACTAGGATGAGATATTACTTAAAAGGTCAAGACTTAGAAATGTGGAATGTTATATTGAATGGAGTGAAAATGCCTTCTAAAATAATAGATGGTCTAGAGGTTCCAAAACCAATTGACGAACGTAGTCAAAAACAAAAGAAAATGGAGTTGTTAAATAATAGAGTCGTTAATATACTGTTTTGTGGTCTTGCAAGTGGTGAGTTCAATAAGCAGGTGCTTGTCAAACAACCCAAAAGTTGTGGCAAAGACTTCAAGTAACCCATGAAGGGACTCAACAAGTTAAAAAGGCTTACAACCGTCCAATTTACCCCTTCTTGGTAGTGTATCTAGGCCAACAAGTGGTATCAGAGCAAGTTAAACCGTTAAAGTATCTAACAATCTTTGATGTCTATGGAAAAAAAATACCAATGATTGAACCTTTGATGTAGGTCAATCGACAAATAGGCCAACTCTCTTTAAAGGAAAGAATTACTTATATTGGTTAACTAGGATGATATATCACCAAAAAGGTCAAGACTTAGAAAACTGGAATGTTGTATTGAAAGGAGTCAAAATGCCTTCTAAGATATTAGATGGTCTAGAGGTTCCAAAACCAATTGACGAACGGAGTCCAAAAGAAAAGGTAATGCAGTTGTTAAATAATAAAGTCGTTAATATATTGCTTTGTGGTCTTGCAAGTGGTGAGTTCAATAGGCAAGTGCTTGTCAAACAACCCAAAAGTTGTGGCAAAGACTTCAAGTAACCCATGAAGGGACTCAACATGTTAAAATCGCTTACAACCGTCCAATTTACCCCTTCTTGGTAGTGTATCTAGGCCAACAAGCGGTATCAGAGCAAGTTAAACCGTTAAAGTATCTAACAATCTTTGATGTGTATGGAAAAAAAAAATACCAAAGATTGCACTTTTGATGTAGGTCAATCGACAAATAGGCCAACTCTCTTTAAAGGAAAGAATTACGAATATTGGAAAACTAGGATGAGATATTACTTAAAAGGTCAAGACTTAGAAATGTGGAATGTTATATTGAATGGAGTCAAAATGCCTTCTAAAATAATAGATGGTCTAGAGGTTCCAAAACCAATTGACGAACGTAGTCCAAAACAAAAGAAAATGGAGTTGTTAAATAATAGAGTCGTTAATATACTATTTTGTGGTCTTCCAAGTGGTGATTTCAATAGGCAAGTGTTTGTCAAACAACCCAAAAGTTGTGGCAAAGACTTCAAGTAACCCATGAAGGGACTCAACAAGTTAAAAAGGCTTACAACCGTCCAATTTACCCCTTCTTGGTAGTGTATCTAGGCCAACAAGTGGTATCAGAGCAAGTTAAACCGTTAAAGTATCTAACAATCTTTGATGTCTATGGAAAAAAATACCAAAGATTGCACCTTTGATGTAGGTCAATCTACAAATACCCCAACTCTCTTTAAAGGAAAGAATTACTTATATTGGATAACTAGGATGAGATAACACCAAAAAGGTCAAGACTTAGAAAAATGGAATGTTGTATTGAATGGAGTCAAAATGCCTTCTAAGATATTAGATGGTCTAGAGGTTCCAAAACCGATCGATGAATGGAATGAAAAAGAAAAGAAAGTAGAGTTGTTAAATAATAGAGTCGTTAATATATTGTTTTGTGGTCATCGAAGTGGTGATTTCAATAAAGAAGTGTTTGTCAAACAACCCAAAAGTTGTGGCAAAGGCTTCAAGTAACCCATGAAGGGCTCAACAAGTTAAAAAGGCTCGCAACAGTGCAATTTACCCCTTCTTCGTAGTGTATCTAGGCCAACAAGTGGTATAAGAACTAGTTAAACCGTTAAAGTATCTAACAACTTTTGATGACTATGGTAGGAAAAAATGCCAAAGATTGCACTTTTGATGAAGGACAATCAACAAATAGGCCACCTCTATTTAAAGGAAAGAATTACTTACAATTGGAAAACTAGGATGATATATTACCTAAAAGGTCAAGACTTAGAAATGTGGAATGTTGTATTGAAAGGAGTCAAAATGCCTTCTAAGATATTAGATGGTCTAGAAGTTCCAAAACCAATTGACGATCGGAGTCCAAAAGAAAAGGAAATGGAGTTATTAAATAATAGAGTCGTTAATATACTGTTTTATGGTCTTGCAAGTGGTGAGTTCAATAGGCAAGTGCTTGTCAAACAAGCCAAAAGTTGTGGCAAAGACTTCAAGTAACCCATGAAGGGACTCAACAAGTTAAAAAGGCTTACAACCGTCCAATTTACCCCTTCTTGGTAGTGTATCTAGGCCAACAAGCGGTATCAGAGCAAGTTAAACCGTTAAAGTATCTAACAATCTTTGATGTGTATGGAAAAAAAAAATACCAAAGATTGCACTTTTGATGTAGGTCAATCGACAAATAGGCCAACTCTCTTTAAAGGAAAGAATTACTAAAATTGGAAAACTAGGATGAGATATTACTTAAAAGGTCAAGACTTAGAAATGTGGAATGTTATATTGAATGGAGTCAAAATGCCTTCTAAAATAATAGATGGTCTAGAGGTTCCAAAACCAATTGACGAACGTAGTCCAAAACAAAAGAAAATGGAGTTGTTAAATAATAAAGTCGTTAATATACTGCTATGTGGTCTTGCAAGTGGTGAGTTCAATAGGCAAGTGCTTGTCAAACAACCTAAAAGTTGTGGCAAAGACTTTAAGTAACTCATGAAGGGACTCAACATGTTAAAAAGGCTTACAACCGTCCAATTTACCCCTTCTTGGTAGTGTATCTAGGCCAACAAGTGGTATCAGAGCAAGTTAAACCGTTAAAGTATCTAACAATCTTTGATGTGTATGGAAAAAAAATACCAAAGATTGCACTTTTGATGTAGGTCAATCCACAAATAGGCCAACTCTCTTCAAAGAAAAAGAATTACTAATATTGGAAAACTAGGATGAGATATTGCGCAAAACGTCAAGACTTAGAAATGTGGAATGTTATATTGAATGGAGTCAAAATGCCTTCTAAGATATTAGATGGTCTAGAGGTTCCAAACCGATCGATGAATGGAATCAAAAAGAAAAGAAAGTAGAGTTGTTAAATAATATAGTCGTTAATATACTGTTTTGTGGTCATCCAAGTGGTGATTTCAATAAAGAAGTGCTTGTCAAACAACCCAAAAGTTGTGGCAAAGACTTCAAGTAACCCATGAAGGGACTCAACATGTTAAAAAGGCTTACAACCGTCCAATTTACCCCTTCTTGGTAGTGTATCTAGGCCAACAAGTGGTATCAGAGCAAGTTAAACCGTTAAAGTATCTAACAATCTTTGATGTCTATGGAAAAAAAATACCAAAGATTGCACCTTTGATGTAGGTCAATCGACAAATAGGCCAACTCTCTTTAAAGGAAAGAATTACTTCTATTGGATAACTAGGATGAGATATCACCAAAAAGGTCAAGACTTAGAAAAATTGAATGTTGTATTGAATGGAGTTAAAATAACTTCTAAGATATTAGATGGTCTAGATGTTCCAAAACCGATCGATGAATGGAATCAAAAAGAAAAGAAAGTAGAGTTGTTAAATAATATAGTCGTTAATATACTGTTTTGTGGTCATCCAAGTGGTGATTTCAATAAAGAAGTGCTTGTCAAACAACCCAAAAGTTGTGGCAAAGACTTCAAGTAACCCATGAAGGGACTCAACATGTTAAAAAAGGCTTACAACCGTCCAATTTACCCCTTCTTGGTAGTGTATCTAGGCCAACAAGCGGTATCAGAGCAAGTTAAACCGTTAAAGTATCTAACAATCTTTGATGTGTATGGAAAAAAAAAATACCAAAGATTGCACTTTTGATGTAGGTCAATCGACAAATAGGCCAACTCTCTTTAAAGGAAAGAATTACTAAAATTGGAAAACTAGGATGAGATATTACTTAAAAGGTCAAGACTTAGAAATGTGGAATGTTATATTGAATGGAGTCAAAATGCCTTCTAAAATAATAGATGGTCTAGAGGTTCCAAAACCAATTGACGAACGTAGTCCAAAACAAAAGAAAATGGAGTTGGTAAATAATGGAGTCGTTAATATACTGTTTTGTGGTCTTGCAAGTGGTGAGTTCAATAGGCAAGTGTTTGTCAAACAACCCAAAAGTTGTGGCAAAGACTTCAAGTAACCCAGGAAGGGACTCAACAAGTTAAAAAGGCTTACAACCGTCCAATTTACCCCTTCTTGGTAGTGTATCTAGGCCAACAAGTGGTATCAGAGCAAGTTAAACCGTTAAAGTATCTAACAATCTTTGATGTGTATGGAAAAAAAATACCAAAGATTGCACTTTTGATGTAGGTCAATCCACAAATAGGCCAACTCTCTTCAAAGAAAAAGAATTACTAATATTGGAAAACTAGGATGAGATATTGCGCAAAAGGTCAAGACTTAGAAATGTGGAATGTTATATTGAATGGAGTCAAAATGCCTTCTAAGATATTAGATGGTCTAGAGGTTCCAAACCGATCGATGAATGGAATCAAAAAGAAAAGAAAGTAGAGTTGTTAAATAATATAGTCGTTAATATACTGTATTGTGGTCATCCAAGTGGTGATTTCAATAAAGAAGTGCTTGTCAAACAACCCAAAAGTTGTGGCAAAGACTTCAAGTAACCCATGAAGGGACTCAACATGTTAAAAAAGGCTTACAACCGTCCAATTTACCCCTTCTTGGTAGTGTATCTAGGCCAACAAGCGGTATCAGAGCAAGTTAAACCGTTAAAGTATCTAACAATCTTTGATGTGTATGGAAAAAAAAAATACCAAAGATTGCACTTTTGATGTAGGTCAATCGACAAATAGGCCAACTCTCTTTAAAGGAAAGAATTACTAAAATTGGAAAACTAGGATGAGATATTACTTAAAAGGTCAAGACTTAGAAATGTGGAATGTTATATTGAATGGAGTCAAAATGCCTTCTAAAATAATAGATGGTCTAGAGGTTCCAAAACCAATTGACGAACGTAGTCCAAAACAAAAGAAAATGGAGTTGGTAAATAATAGAGTCGTTAATATACTGTTTTGTGGTCTTGCAAGTGGTGAGTTCAATAGGCAAGTGTTTGTCAAACAACCCAAAAGTTGTGGCAAAGACTTCAAGTAACCCATGAAGGGACTCAACAAGTTAAAAAGGCTTACAACCGTCCAATTTACCCCTTCTTGGTAGTGTATCTAGGCCAACAAGTGGTATCAGAGCAAGTTAAACCGTTAAAGTATCGAACAATCTTTGATGTCTATGGAAAAAAAATACCAAAGATTGCACCTTTGATGTAGCTCAATCTACAAATAGGCCAACTCTCTTTAAAGGAAAGAATTACTTTTATTGGATAACTAGGATGAGATATCACCAAAAAGGTCAAGACTTAGAAAAATGGAATGTTGTATTGAATGGAGTCAAAATGCCTTCTAAGATATTAGATGGTCTAGAGGTTCCAAAACCGATCGATGAATGGAATCAAAAAGAAAAGAAAGTAGAGTTGTTAAATAATAGAGTCGTTAATATACTGTTTTGTGGTCATCCAAGTGGTGAGTTCAATAAAGAAGTGCTTGTCAAACAACCCAAAAGCTGTGGCAAAGACTTCAAGTAACCCATGAAGGGACTCAACATGTTAAAAAGGCTTACAACCGTCCAATTTACCCCTTCTTGGTAGTGTATCTAGGCCAACAAGTGGTATCAGAGCATGTTAAACCGTTAAAGTATCTAATAATGTTTGATGTCTAGGGTAAAAAAATTTACCAAAGATTGAACTTTTGATGTAGGTCAATCCACAAATAGGCTAACTCTCTTTAAAGGAAAGAATTACTAATATTGGAAAACGAGGATGAGATATTACCAAAAAGGTCAAGACTTAGAAATGTGGAATGTTATATTGAATGGAGTCAAAATGCCTTCTAAGATATTAGATGGTCTAGTGGTTCCAAATCCAATTCACGAACGTAGTCCAAAAGTAAAGAAAATGGAGTTGTTAAATAAAAGAGTCGTTAATATACTGCTTTGTGGTCTTGCAAGTGGTGAGTTCAATAGGCAAGTGCTTGTCAAACAACCTAAAAGTTGTGGCAAAGACTTCAAGTAACCCATGAAGGGACTCAACATGTTAAAAAGGCTTACAACCGTCCAATTTACCCCTTCTTGGTAGTGTATCTAGGCCAACAAGTGGTATCAGAGAAAGTTAAACCGTTAAAGTATCTAACAATCTTTGATGTGTATGGAAAAAAAAACACCAAAGATTGCACTTCTGATGTAGGTCAATCGACAAATAAGCCAATTCTCTTTAAAGGAAAGAATTACTAATATTGGAAAACTAGGATGAGATATTACCCAAAAGGTCAAGACTTAGAAATGTGGAATGTTATATTGAATTGAGTCAAAATGCCTTCTAAGATATTAGATGGTCTAGAGGTTCCAAAACCAATTGACGAACTTAGTCCAAAAGAAAAGAAAATGTAGTTGTTAAATAATAGAGTCGTTAATATACTGTTTTGTGGTCTTGCAAGTGGTGAGTTCAATAGGCAAGTGCTTGTCAAACAACCCAGAAGTTGTGGCAAAGACATCAAGTAACCCATGAAGGGACTCAACAAGTTAAAAAGGCTTACAACCGTCCAATTTACCCCTTCTTGGTAGTGTATCTAGGCCAACAAGTGGTATCAGAGCAAGTTAAACCGTTAAAGTATCTAACAATCTTTGATGTCTATGGAAAAAAAATACCAAAGATTGCACCTTTGATGTAGGTCAATCTACAAATAGGCCAACTCTCTTTAAAGGAAAGAATTACTTACAATTGGAAAACTAGGATGAGATATTACCTAAAAGGTCAAGACTTAGAAATTTGGAATGTTGTATTGAAAGTAGTCAAAATGCCTTCTAAGATATTAGATGGTCTAGAGGTTCCAAAACGAATTGACGAACGGAGTCCAGAAGAAAAGGAAACGGAGTTGTTAAATAATAAAGTCGTTAATATACTGCTATGTGGTCTTGCAAGTGGTGAGTTCAATAGGCAAGTGCTTGTCAAACAACCTAAAAGTTGTGGCAAAGACTTCAAGTAACTCATGAAGGGACTCAACATGTTAAAAAGGCTTACAACCGTCCAATTTACCCCTTCTTGGTAGTGTATCTAGGCCAACAAGTGGTATCAGAGCAAGTTAAACCGTTAAAGTATCTAACAATCTTTGATGTCTATGGAAAAAAAATACCAAAGATTGCACCTTTGATGTAGGTCAATCTACAAATAGGCCAACTCTCTTTAAAGGAAAGAATTACTTACAATTGGAAAACTAGGATGAGATATTACCTAAAAGGTCAAGACTTAGAAATGTGGAATGTTGTATTGAAAGTAGTCAAAATGCCTTCTAAGATATTAGATGGTCTAGAGGTTCCAAAACCAATTGAGGAACGGAGTCCAGAAGAAAAGGAAATGGAGTTGTTAAATAATAAAGTCGTTAATATACTGCTATGTGGTCTTGCAAGTGGTGAGTTCAATAGGCAAGTGCTTGTCAAACAACCTAAAAGTTGTGGCAAAGACTTCAAGTAACTCATGAAGGGACTCAACATGTTAAAAAGGCTTACAACCGTCCAATTTACCCCTTCTTGGTAGTGTATCTAGGCTAACAAGTGGTATCAGAGCAAGTTAAACCGTTAAAGTATCTAACAATCTTTGATGTGTATGGAAAAAAAATACCAAAGATTGCACTTTTGATGTAGGTCAATCCACAAATAGGCCAACTCTCTTCAAAGAAAAAGAATTACTAATATTGGAAAACTAGGATGAGATATTGCGCAAAAGGTCAAGACTTAGAAATGTGGAATGTTATATTGAATGGAGTCAAAATGCCTTCTAAGATATTAGATGGTCTAGAGGTTCCAAACCGATCGATGAATGGAATCAAAAAGAAAAGAAAGTAGAGTTGTTAAATAATATAGTCGTTAATATACTGTTTTGTGGTCATCCAAGTGGTGATTTCAATAAAGAAGTGCTTGTCAAACAACCCAAAAGTTGTGGCAAAGACTTCAAGTAACCCATGAAGGGACTCAACATGTTAAAAAAGGCTTACAACCGTCCAATTTACCCCTTCTTGGTAGTGTATCTAGGCCAACAAGCGGTATCAGAGCAAGTTAAACCGTTAAAGTATCTAACAATCTTTGATGTGTATGGAAAAAAAAAATACCAAAGATTGCACTTTTGATGTAGGTCAATCGACAAATAGGCCAACTCTCTTTAAAGGAAAGAATTACTAAAATTGGAAAACTAGGATGAGATATTACTTAAAAGGTCAAGACTTAGAAATGTGGAATGTTATATTGAATGGAGTCAAAATGCCTTCTAAAATAATAGATGGTCTAGAGGTTCCAAAACCAATTGACGAACGTAGTCCAAAACAAAAGAAAATGGAGTTGGTAAATAATAGAGTCGTTAATATACTGTTTTGTGGTCTTGCAAGTGGTGAGTTCAATAGGCAAGTGTTTGTCAAACAACCCAAAAGTTGTGGCAAAGACTTCAAGTAACCCAGGAAGGGACTCAACAAGTTAAAAAGGCTTACAACCGTCTAATTTACCCCTTCTTGGAAGTGTATCTAGGCCAACATGTGGTATCAGAGCAAGTTAAACCGTTAAAGTATCGAACAATCTTTGATGTCTATGGAAAAAAAATACCAAAGATTGCACCTTTGATGTAGCTCAATCTACAAATAGGCCAACTCTCTTTAAAGGAAAGAATTACTTATATTGGATAACTAGGATGAGATATCACCAAAAAGGTCAAGACTTAGAAAAATGGAATGTTGTATTGAATGGAGTCAAAATGCCTTCTAAGATATTAGATGGTCTAGAGGTTCCAAAACCGATCGATGAATGGAATCAAAAAGAAAAGAAAGTGGAGTTGTTATCCAAGTGGTCATCCAAGTGGTGAGTTCAATAAAGAAGTGCTTGTCAAACAACCCAAAGGCTGTGGCAAAGACTTCAAGTAACCCATGAAGGGACTCAACATGTTAAAAAGGCTTACAACCGTCCAATTTACCCCTTCTTGGTAGTGTATCTAGGCCAACAAGTGGTATCAGAGCATGTTAAACCGTTAAAGTATCTAATAATGTTTGATGTCTAGGGTAAAAAAATTTACCAAAGATTGAACTTTTGATGTAGGTCAATCCACAAATAGGCTAACTCTCTTTAAAGGAAAGAATTACTAATATTGGAAAGCGAGGATGAGATATTACCAAAAAGGTCAAAACTTAGAAATGTGGAATGTTATATTGAATGGAGTCAAAATGCCTTCTAAGATATTAGATGGTCTAGTGGTTCCAAAACCAATTCACGAACGTAGTCCAAAAGAAAAGAAAATGGAGTTGTTAAATAAAAGAGTCGTTAATATACTGCTTTGTGGTCTTGCAAGTGGTGAGTTCAATAGGCAAGTGCTTGTCAAACAACCTAAAAGTTGTGGCAAAGACTTCAAGTAACCCATGAAGGGACTCAACATGTTAAAAAGGCTTACAACCGTCCAATTTACCCCTTCTTGGTAGTGTATCTAGGCCAACAAGTGGTATCAGAGCAAGTTAAACCGTTAAAGTATCTAACAATCTTTGATGTGTATGGAAAAAAAAACACCAAAGATTGCACTTCTGATGTAGGTCAATCGACAAATAAGCCAATTCTCGTTAAAGGAAAGAATTACTAATATTGGAAAACTAGGATGAGATATTACCCAAAAGGTCAAGACTTAGAAATGTGGAATGTTATATTGAATTGAGTCAAAATGCCTTCTAAGATATTAGATGGTCTAGAGGTTCCAAAACCAATTGACGAACTTAGTCCAAAAGAAAAGAAAATGTAGTTGTTAAATAATAGAGTCGTTAATATACTGTTTTGTGGTCTTGCAAGTGGTGAGTACAATAGGCAAGTGCTTGTCAAACAACCCAAAAGTTGTGGCAAAGACATCAAGTAACCCATGAAGGGACTCAACAAGTTAAAAAGGCTTACAACCGTCCGATTTACCCCTTCTTGGTAGTGTATCTAGGCCAACAAGTGGTATCAGAGCAAGTTAAACCGTTAAAGTATCTAACAATCTTTGATGTCTATGGAAAAAAAATACCAAAGATTGCACCTTTGATGTAGGTCAATCTACAAATAGGCCAACTCTCTTTAAAGGAAAGAATTACTTATATTGGATAACTAGGATGAGATATCACCAAAAAGGTCAATACTTAGAAAAATGGAATGTTGTATTGAATGGAGTCAAAATGCCTTCTAAGATATTAGATGGTCTAGAGGTTCCAAAACCGATCGATGAATGGAATCAAAAAGAAAAGAAAGTAGAGTTGTTAAATAATAGAGTCGTTAATATACTGTTCTGTGGTCATCCAAGTGGTGATTTCAATAAAGAAGTGCTTGTCAAACAACCCAAAAGTTGTGGCAAAGGCTTCAAGTAACCCAAGAAGGGCTCAACAAGTTAAAGAGGCTCGCAACCGTCCAATTTACCCCTTCTTGGTAGTGTATCTAGGCCGACAAGTGGTATAAGAACAAGTTAAACCGTTAAAGTATCTAACAACTTTTGATGACTATGGTAGGAAAAAAGACCAAAGATTGCACTTTTGATGAAGGACAACCAACAAATAGGCCACCTCTATTTAAAGGAAAGAATTACTTACAATTGGAAAACTAGGATGAGATATTACCTAAAAGGTCAAGACTTAGAAATGTGGAATGTTGTATTGAAAGGAGTCAAAATGCATTCTAAGATATTAGATGGTCTAGAGGTTCCAAAACGAATTGACGAACGGAGTCCAGAAGAAAAGGAAATGGAGTTGTTAAATAATAAAGTCGTTAATATACTGCTTTGTGGTCTTGCAAGTGGTGAGTTCAATAGGCAAGTGCTTGTCAAACAACCTAAAAGTTGTGGCAAAGACTTCAAGTAACTCATGAAGGGACTCAACATGTTAAAAAGGCTTACAACCGTCCAATTTACCCCTTCTTGGTAGTGTATCTAGGCCAACAAGTGGTATCAGAGCAAGTTAAACCGTTAAAGTATCTCACAATCTTTGATGTGTATGGAAAAAAAAATACCAAAGATTGCACTTTTGATGTAGGTCAATCCACAAATAGGCCAACTCTCTTCAAAGAAAAAGAATTACTAATATTGGAAAACTAGGATGAGATATTGCGCAAAAGGTCAAGACTTAGAAATGTGGAATGTTATATTGAATGGAGTCAAAATGCCTTCTAATATATTAGATGGTCTAGAGGTTCCAAAACCAATTGACGAACGTAGTCCAAAAGAAAGGAAAATGGAGTTGTTAAATAATAGAGTCGTTAATATACTATTTTGTGGTCTTGCAAGTGGTGAGTTCAATAGGCAAGTGCTTGTCAAACAGCCCAAAAGTTGTTGCAAAGACTTCAAGTAACCCATGAAGGGACTCAACAAGTTAAAAAGGCTTACAACCGTCCAATTTACCCCTTCTTGGTAGTGTATCTAGGCCAACAAGTGGTATCAGAGGAAGTTAGACCGTTAAAGTTTCTAACAATCTTTGATGTGTATGGAAAAAAAAAATACCAAAGATTGCACTTTTGATGTAGGTCAATCCACAAATAGGCCAACTATCTTTAAAGGAAAGAATTACTAATATTGGAAAACTAGGATGAGATATTACCCAAAAGGTCAAGACTTAGAAATGTGGAATGTTATATTGAATGGAATCAAAATGCCTTCTAAGATATTAGATGGTCTAGAGGTTCCAAAACCAATTGACGAACGTAGTCCAAAACAAAAGAAAATGGAGTTGTTAAATAATAGAGTCGTTAATATACTGTTTTGTGGTCTTGCAAGTGGTGAGTTCAATAGGCAAGTGCTTGTCAAACAACCCAAAAGTTGTGGCAAAGACTTCAAGTAACCCATGAAGGGACTCAACAAGTTAAAAGGGCTTACAACCGTCCAATTTACCCCTTCTTGGTAGTGTATCTAGGCCAACAAGTGGTATCAGAGCAAGTTAAACCGTTAAAGTATCTAACAATCTTTGATGTCTATGAAAAAAAATACCAATGATTGCACCTTTGATGTAGGTCAGTCTACAAATAGGCCAACTCTCTTTAAAGGAAAGAATTACTTATATTGGAAAACAAGGATGAGATATTACCAAAAAGGTCAAGACTGAGAAAAATGGAATGTTGTATTGAATGGAGTCAAAATGCCTTCTAAGATATTAGATGGTCTAGAGGTTCCAAAACCGATCGATGAATGGAATCAAAAAGAAAAGAAAGTTGACTTGTTGAATAATAGAGTCGTTAATATACTGTTTTGTGGTCATCCAAGTGGTGATTTCAATAAAGAAGTGCTTGTCAAACAACCCAAAAGTTGTGGCAAAGACTTCAAGTAACCCATGAAGGGCTCAACAAGTTAAAAAGGCTTGCAACCGTTAAATTTACCCCTTCTTGGTAGTGTATCTAGGCCAACAAGTGGTATCAGAGCAAGTTAAACCGTTAAAGTATCTAACAATCTTTGATGTCTATGGATAAAAAAAATACCAAATATTGAACTTTTGATGAAGGACAATCAACAAATAGGCCACCTCTCTTTAAAGGAATGAATTACTTAGATTGGAAAACTAGGATGAAATATTACCTAGAAGGTCAAGACAGAGAAAAATGGAATGTTGTATTGAATGGAGTCAAAATGCCTTCTACGATATTAGATGGTCTAGAGGTTCCAAAACCGATCGATGAATGGATTCAAAAAGAAAAGAAAGTAGAGTTGTTAATATACTGTTTTGTGGTCATCCAAGTTGTGATTTCAATAAAGAAGTGCTTGTCAAACAACCCAAAAGTTGTGGCAAAGGCTTCAAGTAACCCAAGAAGGGCTCAACAAGTTAAAAAGGCTCGCAACCGTCCAATTTACCCCTTCTTGGTAGCGTATCTAGGCCAACAAGTGGTATAAGAAAAAGTTAAACCGTTAAAGTATCTAACAACTTTTGATGACTATGGTAGGAAAAAAGACCAAAGATTGCACTTTTGATGAAGGACAACCAACAAATAGGCCACCTCTATTTAAAGGAAAGAATTACTTACAATTTGAAAACTAGGATGAGATATTACCTAAAAGGTCAAGACTTAGAAATGTGGAATGTTGTATTGAAAGGAGTCAAAATGCCTTCTAAGATATTAGATGGTCTAGAGGTTCCAAAACGAATTGACGAACGGAGTCCAGAAGAAAAGGAAATGGAGTTGTTAAATAATAAAGTCGTTAATATACTGCTTTGTGGTCTTGCAAGTGGTGAGTTCAATAGGAAAGTGCATGTCAAACAACCTAAAAGTTGTGGCAAAGACTTCAAGTAACTCATGAAGGGACTCAACATGTTAAAAAGGCTTACAACCGTCCAATTTACCCCTTCTTGGTAGTGTATCTAGGCCAACAAGTGGTATCAGAGCAAGTTAGACCGTTAAAGTTTCTAACAATCTTTGATGTGTATGGAAAAAAAAAATACCAAAGATTGCACTTTTGATGTAGGTCAATCCACAAATAGGCCAACTATCTTTAAAGGAAAGAATTACTAATATTGGAAAACTAGGATGAGATATTACCCAAAAGGTCAAGACTTAGAAATGTGGAATGTTATATTGAATGGAATCAAAATGCCTTCTAAGATATTAGATGGTCTAGAGGTTCCAAAACCAATTGACGAACGTAGTCCAAAAGAAAAGAAAGTAGAGTTGTTAAATAATAGAGTCGTTAATATACTGTTTTGTGGTCTTGCAAGTGGTGAGTTCAATAGGCAAGTGCTTGTCAAACAGCCCAAAAGTTGTGGCAAAGACTTCAAGTAACCCATGAAGGGACTCAACAAGTTAAAAAGGCTTACAACCGTCCAATTTACCCCTTCTTGGTAGTTTATCTAGGCCAACAAGTGGTATCAGAGCAAGTTAGACCGTTAAAGTATCTCACAATCTTTGATGTGTATGGAATAAAAAATACCAAAGATTGCACTTTTGATGTAGGTCAATCCACAAATAGGCCAACTCTCTTCAAAGAAAAAGAATTACTAATATTGAAAAACTAGGATGAGATATTGCGCAAAAGGTCAAGACTTAGAAATGTGGAATGTTATATTGAATGGAGTCAAAATGCCTTCTAATATATTAGATGGTCTAGAGGTTCCAAAACCAATTGACGTACGTAGTCCAAAAGAAAAGAAAATGGAGTTGTTAAATAATAGAGTCGTTAATATACTGTTTTGTGGTCTTGCAAGTGGTGAGTTCAATAGGCAAGTGCTTGTCAAACAGCCCAAAAGTTGTGGCAAAGACTTCAAGTAACCCATGAAGGGACTCAACAAGTTAAAAAGGCTTACAACCGTCCAATTTACCCCTTCTTGGTAGTGTATCTAGGCCAACAAGTGGTATCAGAGCAAGTTAGGCCGTTAAAGTTTCTAACAATCTTTGATGTGTATGGAAAAAAAAAATACCAAAGATTGCACTTTTGATGTAGGTCAATCCACAAATAGGCCAACTATCTTTAAAGGAAAGAATTACTAATATTGGAAAACTAGGATGAGATATTACCCAAAAGGTCAAGACTTAGAAATGTGGAATGTTATATTGAATGGAATCAAAATGCCTTCTAAGATATTAGATGGTCTAGAGGTTCCAAAACCAATTGACGAACGTAGTCCAAAACAAAAGAAAATGGAGTTGTTAAATAATAGAGTCGTTAATATACTGTTTTGTGGTCTTGCAAGTGGTGAGTTCAATAGGCAAGTGCTTGTCAAACAACCCAAAAGTTGTGGCAAAGACTTCAAGTAACCCATGAAGGGACTCAACAAGTTAAAAGGGCTTACAACCGTCCAATTTACCCCTTCTTGGTAGTGTATCTAGGCCAACAAGTGGTATCAGAGCAAGTTAAACCGTTAAAGTATCTAACAATCTTTGATGTCTATGGAAAAAAAATACCAAAGATTGCACCCTTGATGTAGGTCAGTCTACAAATAGGCCAACTCTCTTTAAAGGAAAGAATTACTTATATTGGAAAACAAGGATGAGATATTACCAAAAAGGTCAAGACTGAGAAAAATGGAATGTTGTATTGAATGGAGTCAAAATGCCTTCTAAGATATTAGATGGTCTAGAGGTTCCAAAACCGATCGATGAATGGAATCAAAAAGAAAAGAAAGTAGACTTGTTGAATAATAGAGTCGTTAATATACTGTTTTGTGGTCATCCAAGTGGTGATTTCAATAAAGAAGTGCTTGTCAAACAACCCAAAAGTTGTGGCAAAGACTTCAAGTAACCCATGAAGGGCTCAACAAGTTAAAAAGGCATGCAACCGTTAAATTTACCCCTTCTTGGTAGTGTATCTAGACCAACAAGTGGTATCAGAGCAAGTTAAACCGTTAAAGTATCTAACAATCTTTGATGTCTATGGATAGAAAAAATACCAAATATTGAACTTTTGATGAAGGACAATCAACAAATAGGCCACCTCTCTTTAAAGGAATGAATTGCTTATATTGGAAAACTAGGATGAGATATTACCTAAAAGGTGAAGACTTAGAAATGTGGAATGTTGTATTGAATGGAGTCAAAATGCCTTCTAAGATATTAGATGGTCTAGAGGTTCCAAAACCAATTGACGAATGGAGTCCAAAAGAAAAGAAAGTAGAGTTGTTAAATAATAGAGTCGTTAATATACTGTTTTGTGGTCATCCAAGTGGTGAGTTCAATAAAGAAGTGCTTGTCAAACAACCCAAATGTTGTGGCAAAGACTTCAAGTAACCCATGAAGGGCTCAATAAGTTAAAAAGGCTTGCGACCGTCCAATTTACCCTTTCTTGGTAGTGTATTTAGGCCAACAAGTGGTATAAGAACAAGTTAAACCGTTAAAGTATCTAACAACTTTTGATGACTATGGTAGGAAAAAATACCAAAAATTGCACTTTTGATGAAGGACAATCAACAAATAGGCCACCATCTTGGTAGTGTATCTAGGCCAACAAGTGGTATCAGAGCAAGTTAAACCGTTAAAGTATCTAACAATCTTTGATGTGTATGGAAAAAAAAAATACCAAAGATTGCACTTTTGATGGAGGTCAATCCACAAATAGGCCAACTCTCTTTAAGGGAAAGAATTACTAATATTGGAAAACTAAGATGAGATATTACTTAAAAGGTCAAGACTTAGAAATGCGGAATGTTAGATTGAATGGAGTCAAAATGCCTTCTAAGATATTAGATGGTCTAGAGGTTCCAAAACCAATTGACGAACGTAGTCCAAAATAAAAGAAAATGGAGTTGTTAAATAATAGAGTCGTTAATATACTATTTTGTGGTCTTGCGAGTGGTGAGTTCAATAGGCAAGTGCTCGTCAAACAACCCAAAAGTTGTGGCAAAGACTGCAAGTAACCCATGAAGAGCTCAACAAGTTAAAAAGGCTTGCAACTGTCCAATTTACCCCTTCTTGGTAGTGTATCTAGGCCAACAAGTGGTATAAGAACAAGTTAAACCGTTAAAGTATCTAACAACTTTTGATGACTATGGTAGGAAAAAATACCAAAGATTGCACTTTTGATGAAGGACAATCAACAAATAGGCCACTTCTATTTAAAGGAAAGAATTACTTACAATTGGAAAACTAGGACGAGATATTACCTAAAAGGTCAAGACTTAGAAATGTGGAATGTTGTATTGAAAGGAGTCAAAATGCCTTCTAAGATATTAGATGGTCTAGAGGTTCCAAAACCAATTGACGAACGTAGTCCAAAAGAAAAGAAAATGGAGTTGTTAAAGAATAGAGTCCTTAATTTACTTTATTGTGGTCTTGCAAGTGGTGAGTTCAATAGGCAAGTGCTTGTCAAACAACCCAAAAGTTGTGGCAAAGACTTCAAGTAACCCATGAAGGGACTGAATAAGTTAAAAAGGCTTACAACCGTCCGATTTACCCCTTCTTGGTAGTGTATCTAGGCGAACAAGTGGTATCAGAGCAAGTTAAACCGTTAAAATATCTAACAATCTTTGATGTCTATGGAAAAAAAATACCAAAGATTGCACCTTTGATGTAGGTCAGTCTACAAATAGGCCAACTCTTTTTAAAGGAAAGAATTACTTCTATTGGAAAACTAGGATGAGATATTACCAAAAAGGTCAAGACATAGAAAAATGGAATGTCGTATTGAATGGAGTCAAAATGCCTTCTAAGATATTAGATGGTCTAGAGGTTCCAAAACCGATCGATGAATGTAATCCAAAAGAAAAGAAAGTAGAGTTGTTAAATAATAGAGTCGTCAATATACTGTTTTGTGGTCATCCAAGTGGTGATTTCAATAAAGAAGTGCTTGTCAAACAACCCAAAAGTTGTGGCAAAGACCTCAAGTAACCCATGAAGGGCTCAACAAGTTAAAAAGGCTTGCAACCGTTAAATTTACCCCTTCTTGGTAGTGTATCTAGGCCAACAAGTGGTATCAGAGCAAGTTAAACAGTTAAAGTATCTAACAATCTTTGATGTATATGGATAAAAAAATACCAAATATTGCACTTTTAATGAAGGACAATCAACAAATAGGCCACCTCTCTTTAAAGGAATGAATTACTTATATTGGAAAACTAGGATGAGATATTACCTAAAAGGTCAAGACTTAGAAATGTGGAATGTTGTATTAAATGGAGTCAAAATGCCTTCTAAGATATTAGATGGTCTAGAGGTTCCAAAACCATTTGACGAATGGAGTCCAAAAGAAAAGAAAGTAGAGTTGTTAAATAATAGAGTCGTTAATATACTATTTTGTGGTCATCCAAGTGGTGAGTTAAGTAAAGAAGTGCTTGTGAAATAACCCAAATGTTGTGGCAAAGACTTCAAGTAACCCATGAAGGGCTCAATAAGTTAAAAAGGCTTGCAACCGTCCAATTTACCCTTTCTTGGTAGTGTATCTAGGCCAACAAGTGGTATCAGAGCAAGTTAAACTGTTAAAGTATCTAACAATCTTTGCTGCCTGAGGAAAAAAAAAATACAAAAGATTGCACTTTTGATGTAGGTCAATCCACAAATAGGCCAACTCTCTTTAAAGGAAAGAATTACTAATATCGGAAAACTAGGATGAGATATTACCCAAAAGGTCGAGACTTAGAAATGTGGAATGTTATATTGAATGGAGTCAAAATGCCTTCTAAGATATTAGATGGTCTAGAGGTTCCAAAACGAATTGACGAACGTAGTCCAAAAGAAAAGAAAATGAAGTTGTTAAATAATAGAGTCCTTAATTTACTTTATTGTGGTCTTGCAAGTGGTGAGTTCAATAGGCAAGTGCTTGTCAAACAACCCAAAAGTTGTGGCAAAGACTTCAAGTAACCCATGAAGGGACTCAACAAGTTAAAAAGGCTTACAACCGTCCAATTTACCCCTTCTTGGTAGTGTATCTAGGCGAACAAGTGGTATCAGAGCAAGTTAAACAGTTAAAATATCTAACAATCTTTGATGTCTATGGAAAAAAAATACCAAAGATTGCACCTTTGATGTAGGTCAGTCTACAAATAGGCCAACTCTTTTTAAAGGAAAGAATTACTTCTCTTGGAAAACTAGGATGAGATATTACCAAAAAGGTCAAGACATAGAAAAATGGAATGTTGTATTGAATGGAGTCAAAATGCCTTCTAAGATATTAGATGGTCTAGAGGTTCCAAAACCAATTGACGAACGTAGTCCAAAAGAAAAGAAAATGGAGTTGTTAAAGATTAGAGTCCTTAATTTAGTTTATTGTGGTCTTGCAAGGGGTGAGTTCAATAGGCAAGTGCTTGTCAAACAACCCAAAAGTTGTGGCAAAGACTTCAAGTAACCCATGAAGGAACTCAACAAGTTAAAAAGGCTTACAACCGTCCAATTTACCCCTTCTTGGTAGTGTATCTAGGCCAACAAGTGGTATCAGAGCAAGTTAAACCGTTAAAGTATCTAACAATCTTTGATGTCTATGGAAAAAAAATACCAAAGATTGCACCTTTGATGTTGGTCAGTCTACAAATAGGCCAACTCTATTTAAAGGAAAGAATTACTTATATTGGAAAACTAGGATGAGATATTACCAAAAAGGTCAAGACTTAGAAAAATGGAATGTTGTATTGAATGGAGTCAAAATGCCTTCTAACATATTAGATGGTCTAGAGGTTCCAAAACCAATCGATGAATGTAATCCAAAAGAAAAGAAAGTAGAGTTGTTAAATAATAGAGTCGTCAATATACTGTTTTGTGGTCATCCAAGTGGTGATTTCAATAAAGAAGTGCTTGTCAAACAACCCAAAAGTTGTGGCAAAGACTTCAAGTAACCCATTAAGGGCTCAACAAGTTAAAAAGGCTTGAAACCGTTAAATTTACCCCTTCTTGGTAGTGTATCTAGGCCAACAAGTGGTATCAGAGCAAGTTAAACAGTTAAAGTATCTAACAATCTTTGATGTATATGGATAAAAAAATACCAAATATTGCACTTTTGATGAAGGACAATCAACAAATAGGCCACCTCTCTTTAAAGGAATGAATTACTTATATTGGAAAACTAGGATGAGATATTACCTAAAAGGTCAAGACTTAGAAATGTGGAATGTTGTATTAAATGGAGTCAAAATGCCTTCTAAGATATTAGATGGTCTAGAGGTTCCAAAACCATTTGACGAATGGAGTCCAAAAGAAAAGAAAGTAGAGTTGTTAAATAATAGAGTCGTTAATATACTATTTTGTGGTCATCCAAGTGGTGAGTTAAGTAAAGAAGTGCTTGTGAAATAACCCAAATGTTGTGGCAAAGACTTCAAGTAACCCATGAAGGGCTCAATAAGTTAAAAAGGCTTGCAACCGTCCAATTTACCCTTTCTTGGTAGTGTATCTAGGCCAACAAGTGGTATCAGAGCAAGTTAAACGGTTAAAGTATCTAACAATCTTTGATGTCTGAGGAAAAAAAAATACAAAAGATTGCACTTTTGATGTAGGTCAATCCACAAATAGGCCAACTCTCTTTAAAGGAAAGAATTACTAATATCGGAAAACTAGGATGAGATATTACCCAAAAGGTCAAGACTTAGAAATGTGGAATGTTATATTGAATGGAGTCAAAATGCCTTCTAAGATATTAGATGGTCTAGAGGTTCCAAAACCAATTGACGAACGTAGTCCAAAAGAAAAGAAAATGGAGTTGTTAAATAATAGAGTCCTTAATTTACTTTATTGTGGTCTTGCAAGTGGTGAGTTCAATAGGCAAGTGCTTGTCAAACAACCCAAAAGTTGTGGCAAAGACTTCAAGTAACCCATGAAGGGACTCAACAAGTTAAAAAGGCTTACAACCGTCCAATTTACCCCTTCTTGGTAGTGTATCTAGGCCAACAAGTGGTATCAGAGCAAGTTAAACCGTTAAAATATCTAACAATCTTTGATGTCTATGGAAAAAAAATACCAAAGATTGCACCTTTGATGTAGGTCAGTCTACAAATAGGCCAACTCTTTTTAAAGGAAAGAATTACTTCTATTGGAAAACTAGGATGAGATATTACCAAAAAGGTCAAGACATAGAAAAATGGAATGTTGTATTGAATGGAGTCAAAATGCCTTCTAAGATATTAGATGGTCTAGAGGTTCCAAAACCAATTGACGAACGTAGTCCAAAAGAAAAGAAAATGGAGTTGTTAAAGATTAGAGTCCTTAATTTACTTTATTGTGGTCTTGCAAGTGGTGAGTTCAATAGGCAAGTGCTTGTCAAACAACCCAAAAGTTGTGGCAAAGACTTCAAGTAACCCATGAAGGAACTCAACAAGTTATAAAGGCTTACAACCGTCCAATTTACCCCTTCTTGGTAGTGTATCTAGGCCAACAAGTGGTATCAGAGCAAGTTAAACCGTTAAAGTATCTAACAATCTTTGATGTCTATGGAAAAAAAATACCAAAGATTGCACCTTTGATGTAGGTCAGTCTACAAATAGGCCAACTCTCTTTAAAGGAAAGAATTACTTATATTGGAAAACAAGGATGAGATATTACCAAAAAGGTCAAGACTGAGAAAAATGGAATGTTGTATTGAATGGAGTCAAAATGCCTTCTAAGATATTAGATGGTCTAGAGGTTCCCAAACCGATCGATGAATGTAATCCAAAAGAAAAGAAAGTAGAGTTGTTAAATAATAGAGTCGTCAATATACTGTTTTGTGGTCATCCAAGTGGTGATTTCAAAAAAGAAGTGCTTGTCAAACAACCCAAAAGTTGTGGCAAAGACTTCAAGTAACCCATGAAGGGCTCAACAAGTTAAAAAGGCTTGCAATCGTTAAATTTACCCCTTCTTGGTAGTGTATCTAGGCCAACAAGTGGTATTAGAGCAAGTTAAACAGTTAAAGTATCTAACAATCTTTGATGTATGTGGATAAAAAAATACCAAATATTGCACTTTTGATGAAGGACAATCAACAAATAGGCCACCTCTCTTTAAAGGAATGAATTACTTATATTGGAAAACTAGGATGAGATATTACCTAAAAGGTCAAGACTTAGAAATGTGGAATGTTGTATTGAATGGAGTCAAAATGCCTTCTAAGATATTAGATGGACTAGAGGTTCCAAAACCATTTGACGAATGGAGTCCAAAAGAAAAGAAAGTAGAGGTGTTAAATAATAGAGTCGTTAATATACTATTTTGTGGTCATCCAAGTGGTGAGTTAAGTAAAGAAGGGCTTGTGAAATAACCCAAATGTTGTGGCAAAGACTTCAAGTAACCCATGAAGGGCTCAATAAGTTAAAAAGGCTTGCAACCGTCCAATTTACCCTTTCTTGGTAGTGTATCTAGGCCAACAAGTGGTATCAGAGCAAGTTAAACTGTTAAAGTATCTAACAATCTTTGATGTCTGAGGAAAAAAAAATACAAAAGATTGCACTTTTGATGTAGGTCAATCCACAAATAGGCCAACTCTCTTTAAAGGAAAGAATTACTAATATCGGAAAACTAGGATGAGATATTACCCAAAAGGTCAAGACTTAGAAATGTGGAATGTTATATTGAATGGAGTCAAAATGCCTTCTAAGATATTAGATGGTCTAGAGGTTCCAAAACCAATTGACGAACGTAGTTCAAAAGAAAAGAAAATGGAGTTGTTAAATAATAGAGTCCTTAATTTACTTTATTGTGGTCTTGCAAGTGGTGAGTTCAATAGGCAAGTGCTTGTCAAACAACCCAAAAGTTGTGGCAAAGACTTCAAGTAACCCATGAAGGGACTCAACAAGTTAAAAAGGCTTACAACCGTCCAATTTACCCCTTCTTGGCAGTGTATCTAGGCCAACAAGTGGTATCAGAGCAAGTTAAACCGTTAAAGTATCTAACAATCTTTGATGTCTATGGAAAAAAAATACCAAAGATTGCACCTTTGATGTTGGTCAGTCTACAAATAGGCCAACTCTATTTAAATAAAAGAATTACTTATATTGGAAAACTAGGATGAGATATTACCAAAAAGGTCAAGACTTAGAAAAATGGAATGTTGTATTGAATGGAGTCAAAATGCCTTCTAAGATATTAGATGGTCTAGAGGTTCCAAAACCAATCGATGAATGTAATCCAAAAGAAAAGAAAGTAGAGTTGTTAAATAATAGAGTCGTCAATATACTGTTTTGTGGTCATCCAAGTGGTGATTTCAATAAAGAAGTGCTTGTCAAACAACCCAAAAGTTGTGGCAAAGACTTCAAGTAACCCATTAAGGGCTCAACAAGTTAAAAAGGCTTGAAACCGTTAAATTTACCCCTTCTTGGTAGTGTATCTAGGCCAACAAGTGGTATCAGAGCAAGTTAAACAGTTAAAGTATCTAACAATCTTTGATGTATATGGATAAAAAAATACCAAATATTGCACTTTTGATGAAGGACAATCAACAAATAGGCCACCTCTCTTTAAAGGAATGAATTACTTATATTGGAAAACTAGGATGAGATATTACCTAAAAGGTCAAGTCTTAGAAATGTGGAATGTTGTATTGAATGGAGTCAAAATGCCTTCTAAGATATTAGATGGTCTAGAGGTTCCAAAACCATTTGACGAATGGAGTCCAAAAGAAAAGAAAGTAGAGTTGTTAAATAATAGAGTCGTTAATATACTATTTTGTGGTCATCCAAGTGGTGAGTTAAGTAAAGAAGGGCTTGTGAAATAACCCAAATGTTGTGGCAAAGACTTCAAGTAACCCATGAAGGGCTCAATAAGTTAAAAAGGCTTGCAACCGTCCAATTTACCCTTTCTTGGTAGTGTATCTAGGCCAACAAGTGGTATCAGAGCAAGTTAAACGGTTAAAGTATCTAACAATCTTTGATGTCTGAGGAAAAAAAAATACAAAAGATTGCACTTTTGATGTAGGTCAATCCACAAATAGGCCAACTCTCTTTAAAGGAAAGAATTACTAATATCGGAAAACTAGGATGAGATATTACCCAAAAGGTCAAGACTTAGAAATGTGGAATGTTATATTGAATGGAGTCAAAATGCCTTCTAAGATATTAGATGGTCTAGAGGTTCCAAAACCAATTGACGAACGTAGTCCAAAAGAAAAGAAAATGGAGTTGTTAAATAATAGAGTCCTTAATTTACTTTATTGTGGTCTTGCAAGTGGTGAGTTCAATAGGCAAGTGCTTGTCAAACAACCCAAAAGTTGTGGCAAAGACTTCAAGTAACCCATGAAGGGACTCAACAAGTTAAAAAGGCTTACAACCGTCCAATTTACCCCTTCTTGGTAGTGTATCTAGGCCAACAAGTGGTATCAGAGCAAGTTAAACCGTTAAAATATCTAACAATCTTTGATGTCTATGGAAAAAAAATACCAAAGATTGCACCTTTGATGTAGGTCAGTCTACAAATAGGCCAACTCTTTTTAAAGGAAAGAATTACTTCTATTGGAAAACTAGGATGAGATATTACCAAAAAGGTCAAGACATAGAAAAATGGAATGTTGTATTGAATGGAGTCAAAATGCCTTCTAAGATATTAGATGGTCTAGAGGTTCCAAAACCAATTGACGAACGTAGTCCAAAAGAAAAGAAAATGGAGTTGTTAAAGATTAGAGTCCTTAATTTACTTTATTGTGGTCTTGCAAGTGGTGAGTTCAATAGGCAAGTGCTTGTCAAACAACCCAAAAGTTGTGGCAAAGACTTCAAGTAACCCATGAAGGAACTCAACAAGTTAAAAAGGCTTACAACCGTCCAATTTACCCCTTCTTGGTAGTGTATCTAGGCCAACAAGTGGTATCAGAGCAAGTTAAACCGTTAAAGTATCTAACAATCTTTGATGTCTATGGAAAAAAAATACCAAAGATTGCACCTTTGATGTAGGTCAGTCTACAAATAGGCCAACTCTCTTTAAAGGAAAGAATTACTTATATTGGAAAACAAGGATGAGATATTACCAAAAAGGTCAAGACTGAGAAAAATGGAATGTTGTATTGAATGGAGTCAAAATGCCTTCTAAGATATTAGATGGTCTAGAGGTTCCCAAACCGATCGATGAATGTAATCCAAAAGAAAAGAAAGTAGAGTTGTTAAATAATAGAGTCGTCAATATACTGTTTTGTGGTCATCCAAGTGGTGATTTCAAAAAAGAAGTGCTTGTCAAACAACCCAAAAGTTGTGGCAAAGACTTCAAGTAACCCATGAAGGGCTCAACAAGTTAAAAAGGCTTGCAATCGTTAAATTTACCCCTTCTTGGTAGTGTATCTAGGCCAACAAGTGGTATCAGAGCAAGTTAAACTGTTAAAGTATCTAACAATCTTTGATGTATATGGATAAAAAAATACCAAATATTGCACTTTTGATGAAGGACAATCAACAAATAGGCCACCTCTCTTTAAAGGAATGAATTACTTATATTGGAAAACTAGGATGAGATATTACCTAAAAGGTCAAGACTTAGAAATGTGGAATGTTGTATTGAATGGAGTCAAAATGCCTTCTAAGATATTAGATGGTCTAGAGGTTCCAAAACCATTTGACGAATGGAGTCCAAAAGAAAAGAAAGTAGAGTTGTTAAATAATAGAGTCGTTAATATACTATTTTGTGGTCATCCAAGTGGTGAGTTAAGTAAAGAAGGGCTTGTGAAATAACCCAAATGTTGTGGCAAAGACTTCAAGTAACCCATGAAGGGCTCAATAAGTTAAAAAGGCTTGCAACCGTCCAATTTACCCTTTCTTGGTAGTGTATCTAGGCCAACAAGTGGTATCAGAGCAAGTTAAACTGTTAAAATATCTAACAATCTTTGATGTCTGAGGAAAAAAAAATACAAAAGATTGCACTTTTGATGTAGGTCAATCCACAAATAGGCCAACTCTCTTTAAAGGAAAGAATTACTAATATCGGAAAACTAGGATGAGATATTACCAAAAAGGTCAAGACTTAGAAATGTGGAATGTTATATTGAATGGAGTCAAAATGCCTTCTAAGATATTAGATGGTCTAGAGGTTCCAAAACCAATTGACGAACGTAGTCCAAAAGAAAAGAAAATGGAGTTGTTAAATAATAGAGTCCTTAATTTACTTTATTGTGGTCTTGCAAGTGGTGAGTTCAATAGGCAAGTGCTTGTCAAACAACCCAAAAGTTGTGGCAAAGACTTCAAGTAACCCATGAAGGGACTCAACAAGTTAAAAAGGCTTACAACCGTCCAATTTACCCCTTCTTGGCAGTGTATCTAGGCCAACAAGTGGTATCAGAGCAAGTTAAACCGTTAAAGTATCTAACAATCTTTGATGTCTATGGAAAAAAAATACCAAAGATTGCACCTTTGATGTTGGTCAGTCTACAAATAGGCCAACTCTATTTAAATAAAAGAATTACTTATATTGGAAAACTAGGATGAGATATTACCAAAAAGGTCAAGACTTAGAAAAATGGAATGTTGTATTGAATGGAGTCAAAATGCCTTCTAAGATATTAGATGGTCTAGAGGTTCCAAAACCAATCGATGAATGTAATCCAAAAGAAAAGAAAGTAGAGTTGTTAAATAATAGAGTCGTCAATATACTGTTTTGTGGTCATCCAAGTGGTGATTTCAATAAAGAAGTGCTTGTCAAACAACCCAAAAGTTGTGGCAAAGACTTCAAGTAACCCATTAAGGGCTCAACAAGTTAAAAAGGCTTGAAACCGTTAAATTTACCCCTTCTTGGTAGTGTATCTAGGCCAACAAGTGGTATCAGAGCAAGTTAAACAGTTAAAGTATCTAACAATCTTTGATGTATATGGATAAAAAAATACCAAATATTGCACTTTTGATGAAGGACAATCAACAAATAGGCCACCTCTCTTTAAAGGAATGAATTACTTATATTGGAAAACTAGGATGAGATATTACCTAAAAGGTCAAGTCTTAGAAATGTGGAATGTTGTATTGAATGGAGTCAAAATGCCTTCTAAGATATTAGATGGTCTAGAGGTTCCAAAACCATTTGACGAATGGAGTCCAAAAGAAAAGAAAGTAGAGTTGTTAAATAATAGAGTCGTTAATATACTATTTTGTGGTCATCCAAGTGGTGAGTTAAGTAAAGAAGGGCTTGTGAAATAACCCAAATGTTGTGGCAAAGACTTCAAGTAACCCATGAAGGGCTCAATAAGTTAAAAAGGCTTGCAACCGTCCAATTTACCCTTTCTTGGTAGTGTATCTAGGCCAACAAGTGGTATCAGAGCAAGTTAAACGGTTAAAGTATCTAACAATCTTTGATGTCTGAGGAAAAAAAAATACAAAAGATTGCACTTTTGATGTAGGTCAATCCACAAATAGGCCAACTCTCTTTAAAGGAAAGAATTACTAATATCGGAAAACTAGGATGAGATATTACCCAAAAGGTCAAGACTTAGAAATGTGGAATGTTATATTGAATGGAGTCAAAATGCCTTCTAAGATATTAGATGGTCTAGAGGTTCCAAAACCAATTGACGAACGTAGTCCAAAAGAAAAGAAAATGGAGTTGTTAAATAATAGAGTCCTTAATTTACTTTATTGTGGTCTTGCAAGTGGTGAGTTCAATAGGCAAGTGCTTGTCAAACAACCCAAAAGTTGTGGCAAAGACTTCAAGTAACCCATGAAGGGACTCAACAAGTTAAAAAGGCTTACAACCGTCCAATTTACCCCTTCTTGGTAGTGTATCTAGGCCAACAAGTGGTATCAGAGCAAGTTAAACCGTTAAAATATCTAACAATCTTTGATGTCTATGGAAAAAAAATACCAAAGATTGCACCTTTGATGTAGGTCAGTCTACAAATAGGCCAACTCTTTTTAAAGGAAAGAATTACTTCTATTGGAAAACTAGGATGAGATATTACCAAAAAGGTCAAGACATAGAAAAATGGAATGTTGTATTGAATGGAGTCAAAATGCCTTCTAAGATATTAGATGGTCTAGAGGTTCCAAAACCAATTGACGAACGTAGTCCAAAAGAAAAGAAAATGGAGTTGTTAAAGATTAGAGTCCTTAATTTACTTTATTGTGGTCTTGCAAGTGGTGAGTTCAATAGGCAAGTGCTTGTCAAACAACCCAAAAGTTGTGGCAAAGACTTCAAGTAACCCATGAAGGAACTCAACAAGTTAAAAAGGCTTACAACCGTCCAATTTACCCCTTCTTGGTAGTGTATCTAGGCCAACAAGTGGTATCAGAGCAAGTTAAACCGTTAAAGTATCTAACAATCTTTGATGTCTATGGAAAAAAAATACCAAAGATTGCACCTTTGATGTAGGTCAGTCTACAAATAGGCCAACTCTCTTTAAAGGAAAGAATTACTTATATTGGAAAACAAGGATGAGATATTACCAAAAAGGTCAAGACTGAGAAAAATGGAATGTTGTATTGAATGGAGTCAAAATGCCTTCTAAGATATTAGATGGTCTAGAGGTTCCCAAACCGATCGATGAATGTAATCCAAAAGAAAAGAAAGTAGAGTTGTTAAATAATAGAGTCGTCAATATACTGTTTTGTGGTCATCCAAGTGGTGATTTCAAAAAAGAAGTGCTTGTCAAACAACCCAAAAGTTGTGGCAAAGACTTCAAGTAACCCATGAAGGGCTCAACAAGTTAAAAAGGCTTGCAATCGTTAAATTTACCCCTTCTTGGTAGTGTATCTAGGCCAACAAGTGGTATCAGAGCAAGTTAAACTGTTAAAGTATCTAACAATCTTTGATGTATATGGATAAAAAAATACCAAATATTGCACTTTTGATGAAGGACAATCAACAAATAGGCCACCTCTCTTTAAAGGAATGAATTACTTATATTGGAAAACTAGGATGAGATATTACCTAAAAGGTCAAGACTTAGAAATGTGGAATGTTGTATTGAATGGAGTCAAAATGCCTTCTAAGATATTAGATGGTCTAGAGGTTCCAAAACCATTTGACGAATGGAGTCCAAAAGAAAAGAAAGTAGAGTTGTTAAATAATAGAGTCGTTAATATACTATTTTGTGGTCATCCAAGTGGTGAGTTAAGTAAAGAAGGGCTTGTGAAATAACCCAAATGTTGTGGCAAAGACTTCAAGTAACCCATGAAGGGCTCAATAAGTTAAAAAGGCTTGCAACCGTCCAATTTACCCTTTCTTGGTAGTGTATCTAGGCCAACAAGTGGTATCAGAGCAAGTTAAACTGTTAAAATATCTAACAATCTTTGATGTCTGAGGAAAAAAAAATACAAAAGATTGCACTTTTGATGTAGGTCAATCCACAAATAGGCCAACTCTCTTTAAAGGAAAGAATTACTAATATCGGAAAACTAGGATGAGATATTACCAAAAAGGTCAAGACTTAGAAATGTGGAATGTTATATTGAATGGAGTCAAAATGCCTTCTAAGATATTAGATGGTCTAGAGGTTCCAAAACCAATTGACGAACGTAGTCCAAAAGAAAAGAAAATGGAGTTGTTAAATAATAGAGTCCTTAATTTACTTTATTGTGGTCTTGCAAGTGGTGAGTTCAATAGGCAAGTGCTTGTCAAACAACCCAAAAGTTGTGGCAAAGACTTCAAGTAACCCATGAAGGGACTCAACAAGTTAAAAAGGCTTACAACCGTCCAATTTACCCCTTCTTGGCAGTGTATCTAGGCCAACAAGTGGTATCAGAGCAAGTTAAACCGTTAAAGTATCTAACAATCTTTGATGTCTATGGAAAAAAAATACCAAAGATTGCACCTTTGATGTTGGTCAGTCTACAAATAGGCCAACTCTATTTAAATAAAAGAATTACTTATATTGGAAAACTAGGATGAGATATTACCAAAAAGGTCAAGACTTAGAAAAATGGAATGTTGTATTGAATGGAGTCAAAATGCCTTCTAAGATATTAGATGGTCTAGAGGTTCCAAAACCAATCGATGAATGTAATCCAAAAGAAAAGAAAGTAGAGTTGTTAAATAATAGAGTCGTCAATATACTGTTTTGTGGTCATCCAAGTGGTGATTTCAATAAAGAAGTGCTTGTCAAACAACCCAAAAGTTGTGGCAAAGACTTCAAGTAACCCATTAAGGGCTCAACAAGTTAAAAAGGCTTGAAACCGTTAAATTTACCCCTTCTTGGTAGTGTATCTAGGCCAACAAGTGGTATCAGAGCAAGTTAAACAGTTAAAGTATCTAACAATCTTTGATGTATATGGATAAAAAAATACCAAATATTGCACTTTTGATGAAGGACAATCAACAAATAGGCCACCTCTCTTTAAAGGAATGAATTACTTATATTGGAAAACTAGGATGAGATATTACCTAAAAGGTCAAGTCTTAGAAATGTGGAATGTTGTATTGAATGGAGTCAAAATGCCTTCTAAGATATTAGATGGTCTAGAGGTTCCAAAACCATTTGACGAATGGAGTCCAAAAGAAAAGAAAGTAGAGTTGTTAAATAATAGAGTCGTTAATATACTATTTTGTGGTCATCCAAGTGGTGAGTTAAGTAAAGAAGGGCTTGTGAAATAACCCAAATGTTGTGGCAAAGACTTCAAGTAACCCATGAAGGGCTCAATAAGTTAAAAAGGCTTGCAACCGTCCAATTTACCCTTTCTTGGTAGTGTATCTAGGCCAACAAGTGGTATCAGAGCAAGTTAAACGGTTAAAGTATCTAACAATCTTTGATGTCTGAGGAAAAAAAAATACAAAAGATTGCACTTTTGATGTAGGTCAATCCACAAATAGGCCAACTCTCTTTAAAGGAAAGAATTACTAATATCGGAAAACTAGGATGAGATATTACCCAAAAGGTCAAGACTTAGAAATGTGGAATGTTATATTGAATGGAGTCAAAATGCCTTCTAAGATATTAGATGGTCTAGAGGTTCCAAAACCAATTGACGAACGTAGTCCAAAAGAAAAGAAAATGGAGTTGTTAAATAATAGAGTCCTTAATTTACTTTATTGTGGTCTTGCAAGTGGTGAGTTCAATAGGCAAGTGCTTGTCAAACAACCCAAAAGTTGTGGCAAAGACTTCAAGTAACCCATGAAGGGACTCAACAAGTTAAAAAGGCTTACAACCGTCCAATTTACCCCTTCTTGGTAGTGTATCTAGGCCAACAAGTGGTATCAGAGCAAGTTAAACCGTTAAAATATCTAACAATCTTTGATGTCTATGGAAAAAAAATACCAAAGATTGCACCTTTGATGTAGGTCAGTCTACAAATAGGCCAACTCTTTTTAAAGGAAAGAATTACTTCTATTGGAAAACTAGGATGAGATATTACCAAAAAGGTCAAGACATAGAAAAATGGAATGTTGTATTGAATGGAGTCAAAATGCCTTCTAAGATATTAGATGGTCTAGAGGTTCCAAAACCAATTGACGAACGTAGTCCAAAAGAAAAGAAAATGGAGTTGTTAAAGATTAGAGTCCTTAATTTACTTTATTGTGGTCTTGCAAGTGGTGAGTTCAATAGGCAAGTGCTTGTCAAACAACCCAAAAGTTGTGGCAAAGACTTCAAGTAACCCATGAAGGAACTCAACAAGTTAAAAAGGCTTACAACCGTCCAATTTACCCCTTCTTGGTAGTGTATCTAGGCCAACAAGTGGTATCAGAGCAAGTTAAACCGTTAAAGTATCTAACAATCTTTGATGTCTATGGAAAAAAAATACCAAAGATTGCACCTTTGATGTAGGTCAGTCTACAAATAGGCCAACTCTCTTTAAAGGAAAGAATTACTTATATTGGAAAACAAGGATGAGATATTACCAAAAAGGTCAAGACTGAGAAAAATGGAATGTTGTATTGAATGGAGTCAAAATGCCTTCTAAGATATTAGATGGTCTAGAGGTTCCCAAACCGATCGATGAATGTAATCCAAAAGAAAAGAAAGTAGAGTTGTTAAATAATAGAGTCGTCAATATACTGTTTTGTGGTCATCCAAGTGGTGATTTCAAAAAAGAAGTGCTTGTCAAACAACCCAAAAGTTGTGGCAAAGACTTCAAGTAACCCATGAAGGGCTCAACAAGTTAAAAAGGCTTGCAATCGTTAAATTTACCCCTTCTTGGTAGTGTATCTAGGCCAACAAGTGGTATCAGAGCAAGTTAAACTGTTAAAGTATCTAACAATCTTTGATGTATATGGATAAAAAAATACCAAATATTGCACTTTTGATGAAGGACAATCAACAAATAGGCCACCTCTCTTTAAAGGAATGAATTACTTATATTGGAAAACTAGGATGAGATATTACCTAAAAGGTCAAGACTTAGAAATGTGGAATGTTGTATTGAAAGGAGTCAAAATGCCTTCTAAGATATTAGATGGTCTAGAGGTTCCAAAACCATTTGACGAATGGAGTCCAAAAGAAAAGAAAGTAGAGTTGTTAAATAATAGAGTCGTTAATATACTATTTTGTGGTCATCCAAGTGGTGAGTTAAGTAAAGAAGGGCTTGTGAAATAACCCAAATGTTGTGGCAAAGACTTCAAGTAACCCATGAAGGGCTCAATAAGTTAAAAAGGCTTGCAACCGTCCAATTTACCCTTTCTTGGTAGTGTATCTAGGCCAACAAGTGGTATCAGAGCAAGTTAAACTGTTAAAATATCTAACAATCTTTGATGTCTGAGGAAAAAAAAATACAAAAGATTGCACTTTTGATGTAGGTCAATCCACAAATAGGCCAACTCTCTTTAAAGGAAAGAATTACTAATATCGGAAAACTAGGATGAGATATTACCAAAAAGGTCAAGACTTAGAAATGTGGAATGTTATATTGAATGGAGTCAAAATGCCTTCTAAGATATTAGATGGTCTAGAGGTTCCAAAACCAATTGACGAACGTAGTCCAAAAGAAAAGAAAATGGAGTTGTTAAATAATAGAGTCCTTAATTTACTTTATTGTGGTCTTGCAAGTGGTGAGTTCAATAGGCAAGTGCTTGTCAAACAACCCAAAAGTTGTGGCAAAGACTTCAAGTAACCCATGAAGGGACTCAACAAGTTAAAAAGGCTTACAACCGTCCAATTTACCCCTTCTTGGTAGTGTATCTAGGCCAACAAGTGGTATCAGAGCAAGTTAAACCGTTAAAATATCTAACAATCTTTGATGTCCATGGAAAAAAATACCAAAGATTGCACCTTTGATGTAGGTCAGTCTACAAATAGGCCAACTCTTTTTAAAGGAAAGAATTACTTATATTGGAAAACTAGGATGAGATATTTCCAAAAAGGTCAAGACTTAGAAAAATGGAATGTTGTATTGAATGGAGTCAAAATGCCTTCTAAGATATTAGATGGTCTAGAGGTTCCAAAACTAATTGACGAATGGAGTCCTAAAGAAATGAAAGTATTGTTGTTAAATAATAGAGTCCTTAATATAATGTTTTGTGGTCATCCAAGTGGTGAGTTCAATAGGGAAGTGCTTGTCAAACAACCCAAAAGTTGTGGCAAAGACTTCAAGTAACCCATGAAGGGACTCAACAAGTTAAAAAGGCTTGCAACCGTCCAATTTACCCCTTCTTGGTAGTGTATCTTGGCCAACAAGTGGTATCAGAGCAACTTAAACTGTTAAAGTTTCTAACAATCCTTGATGTCTATGAAAAAAGAAAAACAAAAGATTGCGCTTTTGATGTAGGTCAATCCACAAATAGGCCAACTCTCTTTAAAGGAAAGAATTACTAATATTGGAAAACTAGGATGAGATATTACCTAAAAGGTCATGACTTAAAAATGTGGAATGTTGTATTGAATGGAGTCAAAATGCCTTCTAAGATATTAGATGGTCTAGATGTTCCAAAACCAAATGACGAATGGAGACCAAAAGAAAGGAAAGTAGAGTTGTTAAATAATAGAGTCATTAATATATTGTTTTGTGGTCAACCAAGTGGTGAGTTCAATAGGGAAGTGCAAGTCAAACAACCCAAAAGTTGTGGCAAAGACTTCAAGTAACCCATGAAGGGACTTAAGAAATTAAAAAGGCTTGCAACCGTCCAATTTACCCCTTCTTGGTAGTGTATCTAGGCCAACAAGGCGTATCAGAGCAAGTTAAACCGTTAAAGTATCTAACAATCTTTGACGTCTATGCATAAAAAAAAATACCAAATATTGCGCATTTGATGAAGAACAATCTACAAATAGGCTACCTCTCTTTCAAGGAAAGAATTACTTATATTGGAAAACTAGGATGAGATATTACCTAAAAGGTCAAGACTTAGAAATGTGGAATGTTGTATTGAATGGAGTAAAAATGCCTTCTAAGATATTAGATTGTCTAGAGGTTCCCAAACCAATTGACGAATGGAATCCAAAAGAAAAGAAGGTAGAGTTGTTAAATAATAGAGTCCTTAATATACGATTTTGTGGTCATTCAAGTGGTGAGTTCAATAGGGAAGTGTTTGTCAAACAACCCAAAAGTTGTGGCATAGACCACAAGTAACCCATGAAGGGCTCAACAAGTTAAAAAGGCTTGCAACCGTCCAATTTACCCCTTCTTGGTAGTGTATCTAGGCCAACAAGTGGTATCAGAGCATGTTAAACCGTTAAAGTATCTAACAATCTTTGATGTCTATGGATAAAAAAAAATACCAAATATTGCACATTTGATGAAGAACAATCAACAAATAGGCTACCTCTCCTTAAAGGAAAGAATTTCTTATATTGGAAAACTAGGATGAGATATTACCTAAAAGGTCAAGACTTAGAAATGTGGAATGTTGTATTGAATGGAGTCAAAATGCCTTCTAAGATATTAGATGGTCTAGAGGTTCCAAAACTAATTGACGAATGGAGTCCAAAAGAAAAGAAAGTAGATTTGTTAAATAAATGTCATTAATATACTGTTTTGTGGTCATCCAAGTGGTGAGTTCAATAGGGAAGTGCTTGTCAAACAATCCAAAAGTTGTGGCAAAGACTTCAAGTAACCCATGAAGGGACTCATCAAGTTAAAAAGGCTTGCAACCGTCCAATTTACCCCTTCTTGGTAGTGTATCTAGGCCAACAAGGGGAATCAGAGCAAGTTAAACCGTTAAAGTATCTAACAATCTTTGATGTCTGTGGAAAAAAAAATACCAAAGATTGCACCTTTGATGTAGGTCAATCTACAAATAGGCCAACTCTCTTTAAAGGAAAGAATTACTTATATTGGAAAACTAGGATGAGATATTACCAAAAAGGTCAAGACTTAGAAAAATGGAATGTTGTATTGAATGGAGTCAAAATGCCTTCTAAGATATTAGATGGTCTAGAGGTTCCAAAACCGATCGATGAATGGAATCCAAAAGAAAAGAAAGTAGAGTTGTAAATAATAGAGTCCTTAATATACGATTTTGTGGTCATTCAGGTGGTGAGTTCATAGGGAAGTGCTTGTCAAACAACCCAAAAGTTGTGGCATAGACCTCAAGTAACCCATGAAGGGCTCAACAAGTTAAAAAGGCTTGCAACCGTCCAATTTACCCCTTCTTGGTAGTGTATCTAGGCCAACAAGTGGTATCAGAGCAAGTTAAGCCGTTAAAGTATCTAACAATCTTTGATGTCTATGGATAAAAAAAAATACCAAATATTGCACTTTTGATGAAGAACAATCAACAAATAGGCTACCTCTCTTTAAAGGAAACAATTACTAATATTGGAAAACTAGGATGAGATATTACCTAAAAGGTCAAGACTTAAAAATGTGGAATGTTGTATTGAATGGAGTCAAAATGCCTTCTACGATATTAGATGGTCTAGATGTTCCAAAACCAATTGACGAACGTAGTCCAAAAGAAAAGAAAATGGAGTTGTTAAAGAATAAAGTCCTTAATTTACTTTATTGTGGTCTTGCAAGTGGTGAGTTCAATAGGCAAGTGCTTGTCAAACAACCCAAAAGTTGTGGCAAAGACTTCAAGTAACCCATGAAGGGACTCAACAAGTTAAAAAGGCTTACAACCGTCTAATTTACCCCTTCTTGGAAGTGTATGTAGGCCAACAAGTGGTATCAGAGCAAGTTAAACTGTTAAAGTATCTAACAATCTTTGATGTCTGAGGAAAAAAAAATACAAAAGATTGCACTTTTGATGTAGGTCAATCCACAAATAGGCCAACTCTCTTTAAAGGAAAGAATTACTAATATCGGAAAACTAGGATGAGATATTACCCAAAAGGTCAAGACTTAGAAATGTGGAATGTTATATTGAATGGAGTCAAAATGCCTTCTAAGATATTAGATGGTCTAGAGGTTCCAAAACCAATTGACGAACGTAGTTCAAAAGAAAAGAAAATGGAGTTGTTAAAGAATCGAGTCCTTAATTTACTTTATTGTGGTCTTGCAAGTGGTGAGTTCAATAGGCAAGTGCTTGTCAAACAACCCAAAAGTTGTGGCAAAGACTTCAAGTAACCCATGAAGGGACTCAATAAGTTAAAAAGGCTTACAACCGTCCAATTTACCCCTTCTTGGTAGTGTATCTAGGCCAACACTTGGTATCAGAGCAAGTTAAACCGTTAAAATATCTAACAATCTTTGATGTCTATGGAAAAAACATACCAAAGATTGCACCTTTGATGTAGGTCAGTCTACAAATAGGCCAACTCTTTTTAAAGGAAAGAATTACTTATATTGGAAAACTAGGATGAGATATTACCAAAAAGGTCAAGACTTAGAAAAATGGAATGTTGTATTGAATGGAGTCAAAATGCCTTCTAAGATATTAGATGGTCTAGAGGTTCCAAAACTAATTGACGAATGGAGTCCAAAAGAAAAGAAAGTAGAGTTGTTAAATAATAGAGACCTTAATATAATGTTTTGTGGTCATCCAAGTGGTGAGTTCAATAGGCAAGTGCTTGTCAAACAACCCAAAAGTTGTGGCAAAGACTTCAAGTAACCCATGAAGGAACTCAACAAGTTAAAAAGGCTTACAACCGTCCAATTTACCCCTTCTTGGTAGTGTATCTAGGCCAACAAGTGGTATCAGAGCAAGTTAAACCGTTAAAGTATCTAACAATCTTTTATGTCTATGGAAAAAAAATACCAAAGATTGCACCTTTGATGTTGGTCAGTCTACAAATAGGCCAACTCTATTTAAAGGAAAGAATTACTTATATTGGAAAACTAGGATGAGATATTACCAAAAAGGTCAAGACTTAGAAAAATGGAATGTTGTATTGAATGGAGTCAAAATGCCTTCTAACATATTAGATGGTCTAGAGGTTCCAAAACCAATCGATGAATGTAATCCAAAAGAAAAGAAAGTAGAGTTGTTAAATAATAGAGTCATTAATATATTGTTTTGTGGGCATCCAAGTGGTGAGTTTAATAGGAAAGTGCCGGTCAAACAACCCAAAAGTTGTGGCAAAGACTTCAAGTAACCCATGAAGGGACTTAAGAAACTAAAAAGGCTTGCAACCGTCCAATTTACCCCTTCTTGGTAGTGTATCTAGGCCAACAAGGGGTATTAGAGCAAGTTAAACCGTTAAAGTATCTAACAATCTTTGATGTCTATGGATAAAAAAAAATACCAAATATTGCACATTTGATGAAGAACAATCAACAAATAGGCTACCTCTCTGTAAAGGATAGAATTACTTATATTGATAAACTAGGATGAGATATTACCTAAAAGGTCAAGACTTAGAAATGTGGAATGTTGTATTGAATGGAGTCAAAATGCCTTCTAAGATATTAGATTGTCTAGAGGTTCCCAAACCAATTGACGAATGGAATCCAAAAGAAAAGAAGGTAGAGTTGTTAAATAATAGAGTCCTTAATATACGATTTTGTGGTCATTCAAGTGGTGAGGTCAATAGGGAAGTGTTTGTCAAACAACCCAAAAGTTGTGGCATAGACCTCAAGTAACCCATGAAGGGGTCAACAAGTTAAAAAGGCTTGCAACCGTCCAATTTACCCCTTCTTGGTAGTGTATCTAGGCCAACAAGTGGTATCAGAGCAAGTTAAACCGTTAACGTATCTAACAACCTTTGATGTCTATGGATAAAAAAAAATACCAAATATTGCACATTTGTTGAAGAACAATCAACAAATAGCCTACCTCTCCTTAAAGGAAAGAATTACTTATATTGGAAAACTAGGATGAGATATTACCTAAAAGGCCAAGACTTAGAGATGTGGAATGTTGTATTGAATGGAGTCAAAATGCCTTCTAAGATATTAGATGGTCTAGAGGTTCCAAAACTAATTGACGAATGGAGTGCAAAAGAAAAGAAAGTAGATTTGTTAAATAATAGTCCTTAATACACTGTTTTGTGGTCATCCAAGTGGTGAGTTCAATAGGGAAGTGCTTGTCAAACAATCCAAAAGTTGTGGCAAAGACTTCAAGTAACCCATGAAGGGACTCAACAAGTTAAAAAGGCATGCAACCGTCCAATTTACCCCTTCTTGGTAGTGTATCTAGGCCAACAAGGGGAATCAGAGCAAGTTAAACCGTTAAAGTATCTAACAATCTTTGATGTCTATGGATAAAAAAAATACCAAAGATTGCACCTTTGATGTAGGTCAATCTACAAATAGGCCAACTCTCTTTAAAGGAAAGAATTACTTATATTGGAAAACTAGGATGAGATATTACCAAAAAGGTCAAGACTTAGAAAAATGGAATGTTGTATTGAATGGAGTCAAAATGCCTTCTAAGATATTAGATGGTCTAGAGGTTCCAAAACCGATCGATGAATGGAATCCAAAACAAAAGAAAGTAGAGTTGTTGAATAATAGAGTCCTTAATATACGATTTTGTGGTCATTCAAGTGGTGAGTTCAATAGGGAAGTGCTTGTCAAACAACCCAAAAGTTGTGGCATAGACCTCAAGTAACCCATGAAGGGCTCAACAAGTTAAAAAGGCTTGCAACCGTCCAATTTACCCCTTCTTAGTAGTGTATCTAGGCCAACAAGTGGTATCAGAGCAAGTTAAACCGTTAAAGTATCTAACAATCTTTGATGTCTATGGATAAAAAAAAAAACCAAATATTGCACTTTTGATGAAGAACAATCAACAAATAGGCTACCTCTCTTTAAAGGAAACAATTTACTAATATTGGAAAACTAGGATGAGATATTACCTAAAAGGTCAAGACTTAAAAATGTGGAATGTTCTACTGATTGGAGTCAAAATGCCTTCTAAGATATTAGATGGTCTAGATGTTCCAAAACCAATTGACGAACGTAGCCCAAAAGAAAAGAAAATGGAGTTGTTAAAGAATAGAGTCCTTAATTTACTTTATTGTGGTCTTGCAAGTGGTGAGTTAAATAGGCAAGTGCTTGTCAAACAACCAAAAAGTTGTGGCAAAGACTTCAAGTAACCCATGAAGGGACTCAACAAGTTAAAAAGGCTTGCAACCGTCCAATTTACCCCTTCTTGGTAGTGTATCTAGGCCAACAAGTGGTATCAGAGCAAGTTAAACTGTTAAAGTATCTAACAATCTTTGATGTCTGAGGAAAAAAAAATACAAAAGATTGCACTTTTGATGTAGGTCGATCCACAAATAGGCCAACTCTCTTTAAAGGAAAGAATTACTAATATCGGAAAACTAGGATGAGATATTACCCAAAAGGTCAAGACTTAGAAATGTGGAATGTTGTATTGAATGGAGTAAAAATGCCTTCTAAGATATTAGATGGTCTAGAGGTTGCAAAAGAAATTGATGAATGGATTCCAAAACAAAAGAAAGTAGAGTTGTTAAATAATAGAGTCGTTAATATACTGTTTTGTACCCATCCAAGTGGTGAGTTCAATAGGGAAGTGCCTGTCAAACAACCCAAAAGTTGTGGCAAAGACTTCAAGTAACCCATGAAGGGACTTAAGAAGTTAAAAAGGCTTGCAACCGTCCAATTTACCCCTTCTTGGTAGTGTATCTAGGCCAACAAGTGGGATCAGAGCAGGTTAAACTGTTAAAGAATCTAACAATCATTGATGTCTATGGATAAAAAAAAATACCAAATATTGCACATTTGATGAAGAACAATCAACAAATTGGCTACCTCTCTTTAAAGGAAAGAATTACTTATATTGGGAAACTAGGATGGGATATTACCTAAAAGGTCAAGACTTAGAAATGTGGAATGTTGTATTGAATGGAGTAAAAATGCCTTCTAAGATAATAGATTGTCTAGAGGTTCCCAAACCAATTGACGAATGGAATCCAAATGGAAAGTAGGTAGAGTTGTTAAATAATAGAGTCCTTAATATATTGTTTCGTGGTAATCCAAGTGCTGAGTTCAATAGGGAAGTGCTTGTCAAACAACCCAAAAGTTGTGGCATAGACTTCATGTAACCCATGAAGGGACTCAACAAGTTAAAAAGGCTTGCAACCGTCCAATTTACCCCTTCTTGGTAGTGTATCCAGGCCGACAAGTGGTATCAGAGCAAGTTAAACCGTTAAAGTATCTAACAATCTTTGTTGTCTATTGATAAAAAAAATACCAAATATTGCACTTTTGATGAAGGACGATCAACAAATAGGCCACCTCTCTTTAAAGGAAAGAATTACTTATATTGGAAAACTAGGATGAGATATTACCTAAAAGGTCAAGACTTAGAAATGTGGAATGTTGTATTGAATGAAGCAAAAATGCCTTCTAAGATATTAGATTGTCTAGAGGTTCCCTAACCAATTGACGAATGGAGTCCAAAAGAAAAGAAAGTAGAGTTGTTAAATAATAGAGTCATTAATATACTGTTTTGCGGTCGTCCAATGGTGAGTTCAATAGGGAAGTGCCTGTCAAACAACCCAAAAGTTGTGGCAAAGACTTCAAGTAACCCATGAAGGGACTCAACAAGTTAAAAAGGCTTGCAACCGTCCAATTTACCCCTTCTTGGTAGTGTATCTAGGCCGACAAGTGGTATCAGAGCAAGTTAAACCGTTAAAGTATCTAACAATCTCTGATGTCTATGGATAAAAAAAATACCAAATATTGCACTTTTGATGAAGGAAAATCAACAAATAGGCCACCTCTCTTTAAAGGAAAGAATTACTTATATTGGAAAACTAGGATGAGATATTACCTAAAAGGTCAAGACTTAGAAATGTTGAATGTTGTATTGAATGGAGTAAAAATGCCTTCTAAGATATTAGATTGTCTAGAGGTTCCCTGACCAATTGACGAATGGAGTCCAAAAGAAAAGAAAGTAGAGTTGTTAAATAATAGAGTCATTAATATACTGTTTTGCGGTCATCCAATGGTGAGTTCAATAGGGAAGTGCCTGTCAAACAACGCAAAAGTTGTGGCAAAGACTTTAAGTAACCCATGAAGCGACTCAACAAGTTAAAAAGGCTTGCAACCGTCCAATTTACCCCTTCTTGGTAGTGTATCTAGGCCGACAAGTGGTATTAGTGCAAGTTAAACCGTTAAAGTGTCTAACAATCATTGATGTCTATGGATAAAAAAAAATACCAAATATTGCACATTTGATGAAGAACAATCAACAAATAGGCTACCTCTCTTTAAAGGAAAGAATTACTTATATTGGAAAACTAGGATGAGATATTACCTAAAAGGTCAAGACTTAGAAATGTGGAATGTTGTATTGAATGGAGTAAAAATGCCTTCTAAGATATTAGATTGTCTAGAGGTTCCCAAACCAATTGACGAATGGAATCCAAAAGGAAAGAAGGTAGAGTTGTTAAATAATAGAGTCCTTAATATAATGTTTTGTGGTCATCCAAGTGTTGAGTTCAATAGGGAAGTGCTTGTCAAACAACCCAAAAGTTGTGGCATAGACTTCATGTAACCCATGAATGGACTGAACAAGTTAAAAAGGCTTGCAACCGTCCAATTTACCCCTTCTTGGTAGTGTATCTTGGCCGACAAGTGGTATCAAAGAAAGTTAAACCGTTAAAGTATCTAACAATCTCTGATGTCTATGGATAAAAAAAAATACCAAATATTGCACTTTTGATGAAGGACAATCAAGAAATAGGCCGCCTCTCTTTAAAGGAAAGAATTACTTATATTGGAAAACTACGATGAGATATTACCTAAAAGGTCAAGACTTAGAAATGTGGAATGTTGTATTGAATGGAGTAAAAATGCCTTCTAAGATATTAGATTGTCTAGAGGTTCCCTAACCAATTGACGAATGGAGTCCAAAAGAAAAGAAAGTAGAGTTGTTAAATAATAGAGTCATTAATATACTGTTTTGCGGTCATCCAATGGTGAGTTCAATAGGGAAGTGCCTGTCAAAGAACCCAAAAGTTGTGGCAAAGACTTTAAGTAACCCATGAAGGGACTCAACAAGTTAAAAAGGCTTGCAACCGTCCAATTTACCCCTTCTTGGTAGTGTATCTAGGCCGACAAGTGGTATCAGTGCAAGTTAAACCGTTAAAGTGTCTAACAATCATTGATGTCTATGGATAAAAAAAAATACCAAATATTGCACATTTGATGAAGAACAATCAACAAATAGGCTACCTCTCTTTAAATAAATACGCCAACTCTATTTAAAGGAAGGAATTACTAATATTGGAAAACTAGGATGAGATATTACCTAAAAGGTCAAGACTTAGAAATGTGGAATGTTGTATTGAATGGAGTAAAAATGCCTTTTAAGATATTAGATTGTCTAGAGGTTCCCAAACCAATTGACGAATGGAATCCAAAAGGAAAGAAGGTAGAGTTGTTAAATAATAGAGTCCTTCATATATTGTTTCGTGGTCATCCAAGTGCTGAGTTCAATAGGGAAGTGCTTGTCAAACAACCTAAAAGTTGTGGCATAGACTTCATGTAACCCATGAAGGGACTCAACAAGTTAAAAAGGCTTGCAACCGTCCAATTTACCGCTTCTTGGTAGTGTATCTAGGCCAACAAGTGGGATCAGAGCAAGTTAAACTGTTAAAGTATCTAACAATCTTTGATTTCTATGGAAAAAAAAATACCAAAGATTGCACTTTTGATGTGGGTCAACCCACGAATAGGCCAACTTTCTTTAAGGGAAAGAATTACTAATATTAGAAAACTAGGATGTGATATTACCTAAAAGGTCAAGACTAAAAAATGTGGAATGTTGTATTGAATGAAGGTTAAAATGCCTTATAAGATATTAGATGGTCTAGAGGTTCCAAAAGAAATTGATGAATGGAGTCCAAAATAAAAGAAAGTAGAGTTGTTAAATAATAGAGTCGTTAATATATTGTTTTGTGGTCATCCAAGTGGTGAGTTCAATAGGGAAGTGCCTGTCAAACAACCCAAAAGTTGTGGCAAAGACTTCAAGTAACCCATGAAGGGACTCAACAAGTTAAAAAGGCTTGCAACTGTCCAATTTACCCCTTCTTGATAGTGTATCTAGGCCAACAAGGGGTATCAGAGCAAGTTAAACCGTTAAAGTACCTAACAAACTTTGATGTGTATGAAAAAAAAAATACCAAAGATTGCACCTTTGATGTAGGTCAATCTACAAATAGGCCAACTCTCTTTAAAGGAAAGAATTACTTATATTGTAAAACTAGGATGAGATATTACCAAAAAGGTGAAGACTTAGAAAAATGGAATGTTGTATTGAATGGAGTCAAAATGCCTTCTAAGATATTAGATGGTCTAGAGGTTCCAAAACCGATCGATGAATGGAATCCAAAAGAAAAGAAGGTAGAGTTGTTAAATAATAGAGTCGTTAATATATTGTTTTGTGGTCATCCAAGTGCTGAGTTCAATAGGGAAGTGCTTGTCAAACAACCCAAAAGTTGTGGCATAGACTTCATGTAACCCATGAAGGGACTCAACAAGTTAAAAAGGCTTGCAACCGTCCAATTTACCCCTTCTTGGTATTGTATCTAGGCCAACAAGGGGTATCAGAGCAAGTTAAACCGTTAAAGTACCTAACAAATTTTGATGTGTATGGAAAAAAGAATACCAAAGATTGCACCTTTGATGTAGGTCAATCTACAAATAGGCCAACTCTCTTTAAAGGAAAGAATTACTTATATTGTAAAACTAGAATGAGATATTACCAAAAAGGTGAAGACTTAGAAAAATGGAATGTTGTATTGAATGAAATCAAAATGCCTTCCATGATATTAGATGGTCTAGAGGTTCCAAAACCGATCGATGAATGGAAACCAAAAGAAAAGAAGGTAGAGTTGTTAAATAATAGAGTCCTTAATATATTGTTTAGTGGTCATCCAAGTGCTGAGTTCAATAGGAAAGTGCTTGCCAAACAACCCAAAAGTTGTGGGATAGACTTCATGTAACCCATGAAGGGACTCAACAACTTAAAAAGGCTTGCAACCGTCCAATTTACCCCTTCTCGGTAGTGTATCTAGGCTGACAAGTGGTATCAGAGCAAGTTAAACCTTTAAAGTTTCTAACAATCTTTGATGTCTATGGATAAAAAAAAATACCAAATATTGCACTTTTGATGAAGAACAATCAACAAATAGGCTACCTCTCTTTAAAGGAAAGAATTACTTATATTGGAAAACTAGGATGAGATATTACCTAAAAGGTCAAGACTTAGAAATGTGGAATGTTGTATTGAATGGAGTCAAAATGCCTTCTAAGATATTAGATTGTCTAGAGGTTCCCAAACCAATTGACGAATGGAGTCCAAAAGAAAACAAAGTAGAGTTGTTAAATAATAGAGTCATTAATATATTGTTTCGTGGTCATCCAATGGTGAGTTCAATAGGGAACTGCCTGTCAAACAACCCAAAAGTTGTGGCAAAGACTTCAAGTAACCCATGAAGGGACTCAACAAGTTAAAAAGGCTTGCAACCGTCCAATTTTCCCCTTCTTGGTAGTGTATCTAGGCCGACAAGTGGTATCAGAGCAAGTTAAACCGTTAAAGTATCTAACAATCTTTGATGTCTATGGATAAAAAAAATACCAAATATTGCACTTTTGATGAAGGACAATCAACAAATAGGCCACCTCTCTTTAAAGGAAAGAATTACTTATATTGGAAAACTAGGATGAGATATTACCTAAAAGGTCAAGACTTAGAAATGTGGAATGTTGTATTGAATGGAGTAAAAATGCCTTCTAAGATATTAGATGGTCTAGAGGTTCCAAAATCGATCGATGAATGGAATCCAAAAGAAAAGAAGGTAGAGTTGTTAAATAATAGAGTCCTTAATATATTGTTCAGTGGTCATCCAAGTGCTGAGTTCAATAGGGAAGTGCTTGTCAAACAACCCAAAAGTTGTGGCATAGACTTCATGTAACCCATGAAGGGACTCAACAAGTTAAAAAGGCTTGCAACCGTCCAATTTACCCCTTCTTGGTAGTGTATCCAGGCCGACAAGTGGTATCAGAGCAAGTTAAACCGTTAAAGTATCTAACAATCTTTGATGACTATGGATAAAAAAAATACCAAAGATTGCACTTTTGATGAAGGACAATCAACAAATAGGCCACCTCTCTTTAAAGGAAAGAATTACTTATATTGGAAAACTAGGATGAGATATTACCTAAAAGGTCAAGACTTAGAAATGTCGAATGTTGTATTGAATGGAGTAAAAATGCCTTCTAAGATATTAGATGGTCTAGAGGTTCCAAAACCGATCGATGAATGGAATCCAAAAGAAAAGAAGGTAGAGTTGTTAAATAATAGAGTCCTTAATATATTGTTCAGTGGTCATCCAAGTGCTTAGTTCAATAGGGAAGTGCTTGTCAAACAACCCAAAAGTTGTGGCATAGACTTCATGTAACCCATGAAGGGACTCAACAAGTTAAAAAGGCTTGCAACCGTCCAATTTACCCCTTCTTGGTAGTGTATCTAGGCCGACAAGTGGTATCAAAGCAAGTTAAACCGTTAAATTATCTAACAATCTTTGATGTCTATGGATAAAAAAAAATACCAAATATTGCACATTTCATGAAGAACAATCAACAAATAGGCAACCTCTCTTTAAAGGAAAGAATTACTTATATTGAAAAACTAGGATGAGATATTACCTAAAAGGTCAAGACTTAGAAATGTGGAATGTTGTATTGAATGAAGTAAAAATGCCTTCTAAGATATTAGATTGTCTAGAGGTTCCCAAACCAATTGACGAACGGAGTCCAAAAGAAAAGAAACTAGAGTTGTTAAATAATAGAGTCATTAATATACTACTTTGCGGTCATCCAATGGTGAGTTCAATAGGGAAGTGCCTGTCAAACAACGCAAAAGTTGTGGCAAAGACTTTAAGTAACCCATGAAGCGACTCAACAAGTTAAAAAGGCTTGCAACCGTCCAATTTACCCCTTCTTGGTAGTGTATCTAGGCCGACAAGTGGTATTAGTGCAAGTTAAACCGTTAAAGTGTCTAACAATCATTGATGTCTATGGATAAAAAAAAATACCAAATATTGCACATTTGATGAAGAACAATCAACAAATAGGCTACCTCTCTTTAAAGGAAAGAATTACTTATATTGGAAAACTAGGATGAGATATTACCTAAAAGGTCAAGACTTAGAAATGTGGAATGTTGTATTGAATGGAGTAAAAATGCCTTCTAAGATATTAGATTGTCTAGAGGTTCCCAAACAAATTGACGAATGGAATCCAAAAGGAAAGAAGGTAGAGTTGTTAAATAATAGAGTCCTTAATATAATGTTTTGTGGTCATCCAAGTGTTGAGTTCAATAGGGAAGTGCTTGTCAAACAACCCAAAAGTTGTGGCATAGACTTCATGTAACCCATGAATGGACTGAACAAGTTAAAAAGGCTTGCAACCGTCCAATTTACCCTTTCTTGGTAGTGTATCTTGGCCGACAAGTGGTATCAAAGAAAGTTAAACCGTTAAAGTATCTAACAATCTCTGATGTCTATGGATAAAAAAAATACCAAATATTGCACTTTTGATGAAGGACAATCAAGAAATAGGCCGCCTCTCTTTAAAGGAAAGAATTACTTATATTGGAAAACTACGATGAGATATTACCTAAAAGGTCAAGACTTAGAAATGTGGAATGTTGTATTGAATGGAGTAAAAATGCCTTCTAAGATATTAGATTGTCTAGAGGTTCCCTAACCAATTGACGAATGGAGTCCAAAAGAAAAGAAAGTAGAGTTGTTAAATAATAGAGTCATTAATATACATTTTTGCGGTCATCCAATGGTGAGTTCAATAGGGAAGTGCCTGTCAAAGAACCCAAAAGTTGTGGCAAAGACTTTAAGTAACCCATGAAGCAACTCAACAAGTTAAAAAGGCTTGCAACCGTCCAATTTACCCCTTCTTGGTAGTGTATCTAGGCCGACAAGTGGTATCAGTGCAAGTTAAACCGTTAAAGTGTCTAACAATCATTGATGTCTACGGATAAAAAAAAATACCAAATATTGCACATTTGATGAAGAACAATCAACAAATAGGCTACCTCTCTTTAAAGGAAAGAATTACTTATATTGGAAAACTAGGATGAGATATTACCTAAAAGGTCAAGACTTAGAAATGTGGAATGTTGTATTGAATGGAGTAAAAATGCCTTCTAAGATATTAGATTGTCTAGAGGTTCCCAAACCAATTGACGAATGGAATCCAAAAGGAAAGAAGGTAGAGTTGTTAAATAATAGAGTCCTTCATATATTGTTTCGTGGTCATCCAAGTGCTGAGTTCAATAGGGAAGTGCTTGTCAAACAACCTAAAAGTTGTGGCATAGACTTCATGTAACCCATGAAGGGACTCAACAAGTTAAAAAGGCTTGCAACCGTCCAATTTACCCCTTCTTGGTAGTGTATCTAAGCCGACAAGTGGTATCAGAGCAAGTTAAATCGTTAAAGTATCTAACAATCTTTGATGTCTATGGACAAAAAAAAATACCAAATATTGCACATTTGATGAAGAACAATCAATAAATACGCCAACTCTATTTAAAGGAAGGAATTACTAATATTGGAAAACTAGGATGAGATATTACCTAAAAGGTCAAGACTTAAAAATGTGGAATGTTGTATTGAATGGAGTCAAAATGCCTTCTAAGATATTAGATGGTCTAGATGTTCCAAAACCAATTGAGGAATGGAGACCAAAAGAAAAGAAAGTAGAGTTGTTAAATAATAGAGTCATTAATATATTGTTTTGTGGTCATCCAAGTGGTGAGTTCAATATGGAAGTGCTGGTCAAACAACCCAAAATTTGTGGCAAAGACTTCAAGTAGCCCATGAAGGGACTTAAGAAGTTAAAAAGGCTTGCAACCGTCCAATTTACCCCTTCTTGGTAGTGTATCTAGGCCAACAAGTGGGATCAGAGCAAGTTAAACTGTTAAAGTATCTAACAATCTTTGATTTCTATGGAAAAAAAAAATACCAAAGATTGCACTTTTGATGTAAGTCAACCCACGAATAGGCCAACTTTATTTAAAGGAAAGAATTACTAATATTACAAAACTAGGACGTGATACTACCTAAAAGGTCAAGACTAAAAAATGTGGAATGTTGTATTGAATGAAAGTTAAAATGCCTTATATGATATTAGATGGTCTAGAGGTTCCAAAAGAAATTGATGAATGAAGTCCAAAATAAAAGAAAGTAGAGTTGTTAAATATTAGAGTCATTAATATACTATTTTGTGGTCATCCAAGTGGTGAGTTCAATAGGGAAGTGCCTGTCAAACAACAAAAAAGTTGTGGCAAAGAGTTCAAGTAACCCACGAAGGGACTCAACAAGTTAAAAAGGCTTGCAACCGTCCAATTTACCCCTTCTTGGTAGTGTATCTAGGCCGACAAGTGGTATCAGGGCAAGTTAAATCGTTAAAGTATCTAACAATCTTTGATGTCTATGGATAAAAAAAAATACCAAATATTGCACATTTGATGAAGAACAATCAACAAATACGCCAACACTCTTTAAAGGAAAGAATTACTAATATTGGAAAACTAGATGATGAGATATTACCTAAAAGGTCAAGACTTAAAAATGTGGAATGTTGTATTGAATGGAGTCAAAATGCCTTCTAAGATATTAGATGGTCTGGATGTTCCAAAACCAATTGACGAATGGAGACCAAAAGAAAAGAAAGTAGAGTTGTTAAATAATAGAGACATTAATATATTGTTTTGTGGTCATCCAAGTGGTGAGTTCAATTGGGAAGTGCTGGTCAAACAACCCAAAATTTGTGGCAAACACTTGAAGTAACCCATGAAGGGACTTAAGAAGTTAAAAAGGCTTGCAACCGTCCAATTTACCGCTTCTTGGTAGTGTATCTAGGCCAACAAGTGGGATCAGAGTGTATCTTTGATTTCTATGGAAAAAAAAATACCAAAGATTGCACTTTTGATGTAGGTCAACCCACGAATAGGCCAACTTTCTTTAAAGGAAAGAATTACTAATATTAGAAAACTAGGATGTGATATTACCTAAAAGGTCAAGACTAAAAAATGTCGAATGTTGTATTGAATGATGGTTAAAATGCCTTATAAGATATTAGATGGTCTAGAGGTTCCAAAAGAAATTGATGAATGGAGTCCAAAATTAAAGAAAGTAGAGTGGTTTTATAATAGAGTCGTTAATATACTGTTTTGTGGTCATCCAAGTGGTGAGTTCAATAGGGAAGTGCTTGTCAAACAACCCAAAAGTTGTGGCAAAGACTTCAAGTAACCCATGAAGGGACTCAACAAGTTAAAAAGGCTTGCAACTGTCCAATTTACCCCTTCTTCATAGTGTATCTACGCCAACAAGGGGTATCAGAGCAAGTTAAACCGTTAAAGTACCTAACAAACTTTTATGTGTATGGAAAAAAAAATACCAAAGATTGCACCTTTGATGTAGGTCAATCTACAAATAGGCCAACTCTCTTTAAAGGAAAGAATTACTTATATTGTAAAACTAGAAGGAGATATTACCAAAAAGGTGAAGACTTAGAAAAATGGAATGTTGTATTGAATGAAATCAAAATGCCTTCTAAGATATTAGATGGTCTAGAGGTTCCAAAACCGATCGATGAATGGAATCCAAAAGAAAAGAAGGTAGAGTTGTTAAATAATAGAGTCCTTAATATATTGTTTAGTGGTCATCCAAGTGCTGAGTTCAATAGGGAAGTGCTTGTCAAACAACCCAAAAGTTGTGGCATAGACTTCACGTAACCCATGAAGGGACTCAACAAGTTAAAAAGGCTTCAACCGTCCAATTTACCCCTTCTTGGTAGTGTATCTAGGCCGACAAGTGGTATCAGAGCAAGTTAAACCGTTAAAGTATCTAACAATCTTTGATGTCTATGGATAAAAAAAAAACCAAATATTGCACTTTTGATGAAGGACAATCAACAAATAGGCCACCTCTCTTTAAAGGAAAGAATTACTTATATTGGAAAACTAGGATGAGATATTACCTAAAAGGTCAAGACTTAGAAATGTGGAATGTTGTATTGAATGGAGTAAAAATGCCTTCTAAGATATTAGATTGTCTAGAGGTTCCCTAACCAATTGACGAATGGAGTCCAAAAGAAAAGAAAGTAGAGTTGTTAAATAATAGAGTCATTAATATACTGTTTTGCGGTCATCCAATGGTGAGTTCAATAGGGAAGTGCCTGTCAAACAACCCAAAAGTTGTGGCAAAGACTGCAAGTAACCCATGAAGGGACTCAACAAGTTAAAAAGGCTTGCAACCGTCCAATTTACCCCTTCTTGGTAATGTATCTAGGCCGACAAGTGGTATCAGAGCAAGTTAAACCGTTACAGTATCTAACAATCTTTGATGTCTATGGCTAAAAAAAAATACCAAATATTGCACATTTGATGAAGAACAATCCACAAATAGGCTACCTCTCTTTAAAGGAAAGAATTACTTATATTGGAAAACTAGGATGAGATATTACCTAAAAGGTCAAGACTTAGAAATGTGGAATGTTGTATTGAATGGAGTAAAAATGCCTTCTAAGATATTAGATTGTCTAGAGGTTCCCAAACCAATTGACGAATGGAATCCAAAAGAAAAGAAGGTAGAGTTGTGAAATAATAGAGTCCTTAATATATTGTTTTGTGGTCATCCAAGTGCTGAGTTCAATAGGGAAGTGCTTGTCAAACAACCCAAAAATTGTGGCATAGACTTCATGTAACCCATAAAGGGACTCAACAAGTTAAAAAGCCTTGCAACCGTCCAATTTACCCCTTCTTGGTAGTGTATCTTTGCCGACAAGTGGTATCAGAGAAAGTTAAACCGTTAAAGTATCTAACAATCTCTGATGTCTATGGATAAAAAAAATACCAAATATTGCACTTTTGATGAAGGACAATCAAGAAATAGGCCGCCTCTATTTAAAGGAAAGAATTACTTATATTGGAAAACTAGGATGAGATATTACCTAAAAGGTCAAGACTTAGAAATGTGGAATGTTGTATTGAATGGAGTAAAAATGCCTTCTAAGATGTTAGATTGTTTAGAGGTTCCCTAACCAATTGACGAATGGAGTCCAAAAGAAAAGAAAGTAGAGTTGTTAAATAATAGAGTCATTAATATACTGTTTTGCGGTCATCCAATGGCGAGGTCAATAGGGAAGTGCCTGTCAAACAACCCAAAAGTTGTGGCAAAGACTTCAAGTAACCCATGAAGGGACTCAACAAGTTAAAAAGGCTTCAACCGTCCAATTTACCCCTTCTTGGTAGTGTATCTAGGCCGACAAGTGGTATCAGAGCAAGTTAAACCGTTAAAGTATCTAACAATCATTGATGTCTATGAATAAAAAAAAATACCATATATTGCACATTTGATGAAGAACAATCAACAAATAGGCTACCTCTCTTTAAAGGAAAGAATTACTTATATTGGAAAACTAGGATGAGATATTACCTAAAAGGTCAAGACTTAGAAATGTGGAATGTTGTATTGAATGGAGTAAAAATGTCTTCTAAGATATTAGATTGTCTAGAGGTTCCCAAACCAATTGACAGATGGAATCCAAAAGAAAAGAAGGTAGAGTTGTTAAATAATAGAGTCCTTTATATATTGTTTTGTGGTCATCCAAGTGCTGAGTTCAATAGGGAAGTGCTTGTCAAACAACCCAAAAGTTGTGGCATAGACTTCATGTAACCCATGAAGGGACTCAACAAGTTAAAAAGGCTTGCAACCGTCCAATTTACCCCTTCTTGGTAATGTATCTAGGCCGACAAGTGGTATCAGAGCAAGTTAAACCGTTACAGTATCTAACAATCTTTGATGTCTATGGCTAAAAAAAAATACCAAATATTGCACATTTGATGAAGAACAATCAACAATTAGGCTACCTCTCTTTAAAGGAAAGAATTACTTATATTGGAAAACTAGGATGAGATATTACCTAAAAGGTCAAGACTTAGAAATGTGGAATGTTGTTTTGAATGGAGTAAAAATGCCTTCTAAGATATTAGATTGTCTAGAGGTTCCCAAACCAATTCACGAATGGAATCCAAAAGAAAAGAAGGTAGAGTTGTTAAATAATAGAGTCCTTAATATAATGTTTTGTGGTCATCCAAGTGCTGAGTTCAATAGGGAAGTGTCTGTCAAACAACCCAAAAGTTGTTGCAAAGACTTCAAGTAACCCATGAAGGGACTCAACAAGTTAAAAAGGCTTGCAACCGTCCAATTTTCCCCTTCTTGGTAGTGTATCTAGGCCGACAAGTGGTATCAGAGCAAGTTAAACCGTTAAAGTATCTAACAATCTTTGATGTCTATGGATAAAAAAAATACCAAATATTGCACTTTTGATGAAGGACAACCAACAAATAGGCCACCTCTCATTAAAGGAAAGAATTACTTATATTGGAAAACTAGGATGAGATATTACCTATATGGTCAAGACTTAGAAATGTGGAATGTTGTATTGAATGGAGTAAAAATGCCTTCTAAGATATTAGATGGTCTAGAGGTTCCAAAATCGATCGATGAATGGATTCCAAAAGAAAAGAAGGTAGAGTTGTTAAATAATAGAGTCCTTAATATATTGTTCAGTGGTCATCCAAGTGCTGAGTTCAATAGGGAAGTGCTTGTCAAACAACACAAAAGTTGTGGCATAGACTTCATGTAACCCATGAAGGGACTCAACAAGTTAAAAAGGCTTGCAACCGTCCAATTTTCCCCTTCTTGGTAGTGTATCTAGGCCGACAAGTGGTATCAGAGCAAGTTAAACCGTTAAAGTATCTAACAATCTTTGATGTCTATGGATAAAAAAAATACCAAATATTGCACTTTTGATGAAGGACAACCAACAAATAGGCCACCTCTCATTAAAGGAAAGAATTACTTATATTGGAAAACTAGGATGAGATATTACCTATATGGTCAAGACTTAGAAATGTGGAATGTTGTATTGAATGGAGTAAAAATGCCTTCTAAGATATTAGATGGTCTAGAGGTTCCAAAATCGATCGATGAATGGATTCCAAAAGAAAAGAAGGTAGAGTTGTTAAATAATAGAGTCCTTAATATATTGTTCAGTGGTCATCCAAGTGCTGAGTTCAATAGGGAAGTGCTTGTCAAACAACACAAAAGTTGTGGCATAGACTTCATGTAACCCATGAAGGGACTCAACAAGTTAAAAAGGCTTGCAACCGTCCAATTTACCCCTTCTTGGTAGTGTATCCAGGCCGACAGGTGGTATCAGAGCAAGTTAAATCGTTAAAGTATCTAACAATCTTTGATGTCTATGGATAAAAAAAATACCAAATATTGCACTTTTGATGAAGAACAATCAACAAATAGGCAACCTCTCTTTAAAGGAAAGAATTACTTATATTGGAAAACTAGGATGAGATATTACCTAAAAGGTCAAGACTTAGAAATGTGGAATGTTGTATTGAATGAAGTAAAAATGCCTTCTAAGATATTAGATCGTCTAGAGGTTCCCAAACCAATTGACGAATGGAATCCAAAAGAAAAGAAGGTAGAGTTGTTAAATAATAGAGTCCTTAATATAATGTTTTGTGGTCATCCAACTACTGAGTTCAATAGGGAAGTGCCTGTCAAACAACCCAAAAGTTGTGGCAAAGACTTCAAGTAACCCATGAAGGGACTCAACAAGTTAAAAAGGCATGCAACCGTCCAATTTACCCCTTCTTTGTAGTGTATCTAGGCCGACATGTGGTATCAGAGCAAGTTAAACCGTTAAAGTATCTAACAATCTTTGATGTCTATGGATAAAAAAAATACCAAATATTGCACTTTTGATGAAGAACAATCACCAAATAGGCTACCTATCTTTAAAGGAAAGAATTACTTATATTGGAAAACTAGGATGAGATATTACCTAAAAGGTCAAGACTTAGAAATGTGGAATGTTGTATTGAATGAAGTAAAAATGCCTTCTAAGATATTAGATCGTCTAGAGGTTCCCAAACCAATTGACGAATGGAATCCAAAAGAAAAGAAGGTAGAGTTGTTAAATAATAGAGTCCTTAATATAATGTTTTGTGGTCATCCAAGTGCTGAGTTCAATAGGGAAGTGCCTGTCAAACAACCCAAAAGTTGTGGCAAAGACTTCAAGTAACCCATGAAGGGACTCAACAAGTTAAAAAGGCATGCAACCGTCCAATTTACCCCTTCTTGTTAGTGTATCTAGGCCGACAAGTGGTATCAGAGCAAGTTAAACCGTTAAAGTATCTAACAATCTTTGATGTCTATGGATAAAAAAATACCAAATATTGCACTTTTGATGAAGGACAATCAACAAATAGGCCACCTCTCTTTAAAGGAAAGAATTACTTATATTGGAAAACTAGGATGAGATATTACCTAAAAGGTCAAGACTTAGAAATGTCGAATGTTGTATTGAATGGAGTAAAAATGCCTTCTAAGATATTAGATGGTCTAGAGGTTCCAAAACCGATCGATGAATGGAATCCAAAAGAAAAGAAGGTAGAGTTGTTAAATAATAGAGTCCTTATTATATTGTTCAGTGGTCATCCAAGTGCTGAGTTCAATAGGGAAGTGCTTGTCAAACAACCCAAAAGTTGTGGCATAGACTTCATGTAACCCATGAAGGGACTCAACAAGTTAAAAAGGCTTGCAACCGTCCAATTTACCCCTTCTTGGTAGTGTATCCAGGCCGACAAGTGGTATCAAAGCAAGTTAAACCGTTAAATTATCTAACAATCTTTGATGTCTATGGATAAAAAAAAATACCAAATATTGCACATTTGATGAAGAACAATCAACAAATAGGCAACCTCTCTTTAAAGGAAAGAATTACATATATTGAAAAACTAGGATGAGATATTACCTAAAAGGTCAAGACTTAGAAATGTGGAATGTTGTATTGAATGAAGTAAAAATGCCTTCTAAGATATTAGATTGTCTAGAGGTTCCCAAACCAATTGACGAACGGAGTCCAAAAGAAAAGAAAGTAGAGTTGTTAAATAATAGAGTCATTAATATACTACTTTGCGGTCATCCAATGGTGAGTTCAATAGGGAAGTGCCTGTCAAACAACGCAAAAGTTGTGGCAAAGACTTTAAGTAACCCATGAAGCGACTCAACAAGTTAAAAAGGCTTGCAACCGTCCAATTTACCCCTTCTTGGTAGTGTATCTAGGCCGACAAGTGGTATCAGTGCAAGTTAAACCGTTAAAGTGTCTAACAATCATTGATGTCTATGGATAAAAAAAAATACCAAATATTGCACATTTGATGAAGAACAATCAACAAATAGGCTACCTCTCTTTAAAGGAAAGAATTACTTATATTGGAAAACTAGGATGAGATATTACCTAAAAGGTCAAGACTTAGAAATGTGGAATGTTGTATTAAATGGAGTAAAAATGCCTTCTAAGATATTAGGTTGTCTAGAGGTTCCCAAACCAATTGACGAATGGAATCCAAAAGGAAAGAAGGTAGAGTTGTTAAATAATAGAGTCCTTAATATAATGTTTTGTGGTCATCCAAGTGTTGAGTTCAATAGGGAAGTGCTTGTCAAACAACCCAAAAGTTGTGGCATAGACTTCATGTAACCCATGAATGGACTGAACAAGTTAAAAAGGCTTGCAACCGTCCAATTTACCCCTTCTTGGTAGTGTATCTTGGCCGACAAGTGGTATCAAAGAAAGTTAAACCGTTAAAGTATCTAACAATCTCTGATGTCTATGGATAAAAAAAATACCAAATATTGCACTTTTGATGAAGGACAATCAAGAAATAGGCCGCCTCTCTTTAAAGGAAAGAATTACTTATATTGGAAAACTACGATGAGATATTACCTAAAAGGTCAAGACTTAGAAATGTGGAATGTTGTATTGAATGGAGTAAAAATGCCTTCTAAGATATTAGATTGTCTAGAGGTTCCCTAACCAATTGACGAATGGAGTCCAAAAGAAAAGAAAGTAGAGTTGTTAAATAATAGAGTCATTAATATACTGTTTTGCGGTCATCCAATGGTGAGTTCAATAGGGAAGTGCCTGTCAAAGAACCCAAAAGTTGTGGCAAAGACTTTAAGTAACCCATGAAGCAACTCAACAAGTTAAAAAGGCTTGCAACCGTCCAATTTACCCCTTCTTGGTAGTGTATCTAGGCCGACAAGTGGTATCAGTGCAAGTTAAACCGTTAAAGTGTCTAACAATCATTGATGTCTATGGATAAAAAAAAATACCAAATATTGCACATTTGATGAAGAACAATCAACAAATAGGCTACCTCTCTTTAAAGGAAAGAATTACTTATATTGGAAAACTAGGATGAGATATTACCTAAAAGGTCAAGACTTAGAAATGTGGAATGTTGTATTGAATGGAGTAAAAATGCCTTCTAAGATATTAGATTGTCTAGAGGTTCCCAAATCGATCGATTAACGGAATCCAAAAGAAAAGAAGGTAGAGTTGTTAAATAATAGAGTCCTTAATATACTGTTTTGCGGTCATCCAATGGTGAGTTCAATAGGGAAGTGCCTGTCAAAGAACCCAATAGTTGTGGCAAAGACTTTAAGTAACCCATGAAGCAACTCAACAAGTTAAAAAGGCTTGCAACCGTCCAATTTACCCCTTCTTGGTAGTGTATCTAGGCCGACAAGTGGTATCAGTGCAAGTTAAACCGTTAAAGTGTCTAACAATCATTGATGTCTATGGATAAAAAAAATACCAAATATTGCACATTTGATGAAGAACAATCAACAAATAGGCTACCTCTCTTTAAAGGAAAGAATTACTTATATTGGAAAACTAGGATGAGATATTACCTAAAAGGTCAAGACTTAGAAATGTGGAATGTTGTATTGAATGGAGTAAAAATGCCTTCTAAGATATTAGATTGTCTAGAGGTTCCCAAACCAATTGACGAATGGAATCCAAAAGGAAAGAAGGTAGAGTTGTTAAATAATAGAGTCCTTCATATATTGTTTCGTGGTCATCCAAGTGCTGAGTTCAATAGGGAAGTGCTTGTCAAACAACCTAAAAGTTGTGGCAAAGACTTCAAGTAACCCATGAAGGGACTCAACAAGTTAAAAAGGCTTGCAACCGTCCAATTTTCCCCTTCTTGGTAGTGTATCTAGGCCGACAAGTGGTATCAGAGCAAGTTAAACCGTTAAAGTATCTAACAATCTTTGATGTCTATGGATAAAAAAAATACCAAATATTGCACTTTTGATGAAGGACAATCAACAAATAGGCCACCTCTCTTTAAAGGAAAGAATTACTTATATTGGAAAACTAGGATGAGATATTACCTAAAAGGTCAAGACTTAGAAATGTGGAATGTTGTATTGAATGGAGTAAAAATGCCTTCTAAGATATTAGATGGTCTAGAGGTTCCAAAATCGATCGATGAATGGAATCCAAAAGAAAAGAAGGTAGAGTTGTTAAATAATAGAGTCCTTAATATACTGTTTTGCGGTCATCCAATGGTGAGTTCAATAGGGAAGTGCCTGTCAAAGAACCCAAAAGTTGTGGCAAAGACTTTAAGTAACCCATGAAGCAACTCAACAAGTTAAAAAGGCTTGCAACCGTCCAATTTACCCCTTCTTGGTAGTGTATCTAGGCCGACAAGTGGTATCAGTGCAAGTTAAACCGTTAAAGTGTCTAACAATCATTGATGTCTATGGATAAAAAAAAATACCAAATATTGCACATTTGATGAAGAACAATCAACAAATAGGCTACCTCTCTTTAAAGGAAAGAATTACTTATATTGGAAAACTAGGATGAGATATTACCTAAAAGGTCAAGACTTAGAAATGTGGAATGTTGTATTGAATGGAGTAAAAATGCCTTCTAAGATATTAGATTGTCTAGAGGTTCCCAAACCAATTGACGAATGGAATCCAAAAGGAAAGAAGGTAGAGTTGTTAAATAATAGAGTCCTTCATATATTGTTTCGTGGTCATCCAAGTGCTGAGTTCAATAGGGAAGTGCTTGTCAAACAACCTAAAAGTTGTGGCATAGACTTCATGTAACCCATGAATGGACTGAACAAGTTAAAAAGGCTTGCAACCGTCCAATTTACCCCTTCTTGGTAGTGTATCTTGGCCGACAAGTGGTATCAAAGAAAGTTAAACCGTTAAAGTATCTAACAATCTCTGATGTCTATGGATAAAAAAAATACCAAATATTGCACTTTTGATGAAGGACAATCAAGAAATAGGCCGCCTCTCTTTAAAGGAAAGAATTACTTATATTGGAAAACTACGATGAGATATTACCTAAAAGGTCAAGACTTAGAAATGTGGAATGTTGTATTGAATGGAGTAAAAATGCCTTCTAAGATATTAGATTGTCTAGAGGTTCCCTAACCAATTGACGAATGGAGTCCAAAAGAAAAGAAAGTAGAGTTGTTAAATAATAGAGTCATTAATATACTGTTTTGCGGTCATCCAATGGTGAGTTCAATAGGGAAGTGCCTGTCAAAGAACCCAAAAGTTGTGGCAAAGACTTTAAGTAACCCATGAAGCAACTCAACAAGTTAAAAAGGCTTGCAACCGTCCAATTTACCCCTTCTTGGTAATGTATCTAGGCCGACAAGTGGTATCAGAGCAAGTTAAACCGTTACAGTTTCTAACAATCATTGATGTCTATGGATAAAAAAAAATACCAAATATTGCACATTTGATGAAGAACAATCAACAAATAGGCTACCTCTCTTTAAAGGAAAGAATTACTTATATTGGAAAACTAGGATGAGATATTACCTAAAAGGTCAAGACTTAGAAATGTGGAATGTTGTATTGAATGGAGTAAAAATGCCTTCTAAGATATTAGATTGTCTAGAGGTTCCCAAATCGATCGATTAACGGAATCCAAAAGAAAAGAAGGTAGAGTTGTTAAATAATAGAGTCCTTAATATACTGTTTTGCGGTCATCCAATGGTGAGTTCAATAGGGAAGTGCCTGTCAAAGAACCCAATAGTTGTGGCAAAGACTTTAAGTAACCCATGAAGCAACTCAACAAGTTAAAAAGGCTTGCAACCGTCCAATTTACCCCTTCTTGGTAGTGTATCTAGGCCGACAAGTGGTATCAGTGCAAGTTAAACCGTTAAAGTGTCTAACAATCATTGATGTCTATGGATAAAAAAAATACCAAATATTGCACATTTGATGAAGAACAATCAACAAATAGGCTACCTCTCTTTAAAGGAAAGAATTACTTATATTGGAAAACTAGGATGAGATATTACCTAAAAGGTCAAGACTTAGAAATGTGGAATGTTGTATTGAATGGAGTAAAAATGCCTTCTAAGATATTAGATTGTCTAGAGGTTCCCAAACCAATTGACGAATGGAATCCAAAAGGAAAGAAGGTAGAGTTGTTAAATAATAGAGTCCTTCATATATTGTTTCGTGGTCATCCAAGTGCTGAGTTCAATAGGGAAGTGCTTGTCAAACAACCTAAAAGTTGTGGCAAAGACTTCAAGTAACCCATGAAGGGACTCAACAAGTTAAAAAGGCTTGCAACCGTCCAATTTTCCCCTTCTTGGTAGTGTATCTAGGCCGACAAGTGGTATCAGAGCAAGTTAAACCGTTAAAGTATCTAACAATCTTTGATGTCTATGGATAAAAAAAATACCAAATATTGCACTTTTGATGAAGGACAATCAACAAATAGGCCACCTCTCTTTAAAGGAAAGAATTACTTATATTGGAAAACTAGGATGAGATATTACCTAAAAGGTCAAGACTTAGAAATGTGGAATGTTGTATTGAATGGAGTAAAAATGCCTTCTAAGATATTAGATGGTCTAGAGGTTCCAAAATCGATCGATGAATGGAATCCAAAAGAAAAGAAGGTAGAGTTGTTAAATAATAGAGTCCTTAATATACTGTTTTGCGGTCATCCAATGGTGAGTTCAATAGGGAAGTGCCTGTCAAAGAACCCAAAAGTTGTGGCAAAGACTTTAAGTAACCCATGAAGCAACTCAACAAGTTAAAAAGGCTTGCAACCGTCCAATTTACCCCTTCTTGGTAGTGTATCTAGGCCGACAAGTGGTATCAGTGCAAGTTAAACCGTTAAAGTGTCTAACAATCATTGATGTCTATGGATAAAAAAAAATACCAAATATTGCACATTTGATGAAGAACAATCAACAAATAGGCTACCTCTCTTTAAAGGAAAGAATTACTTATATTGGAAAACTAGGATGAGATATTACCTAAAAGGTCAAGACTTAGAAATGTGGAATGTTGTATTGAATGGAGTAAAAATGCCTTCTAAGATATTAGATTGTCTAGAGGTTCCCAAACCAATTGACGAATGGAATCCAAAAGGAAAGAAGGTAGAGTTGTTAAATAATAGAGTCCTTCATATATTGTTTCGTGGTCATCCAAGTGCTGAGTTCAATAGGGAAGTGCTTGTCAAACAACCTAAAAGTTGTGGCATAGACTTCATGTAACCCATGAAGGGACTCAACAAGTTAAAAAGGCTTGCAACCGTCCAATTTACCCCTTCTTGGTAGTGTATCTAGGCCGGCAAGTGGTATCAGAGCAAGTTAAATCGTTAAAGTATCTAACAATCTTTGATGTCTATGGACAAAAAAAAATACCAAATATTGCACATTTGATGAAGAACAATCAATAAATACGCCAACTCTATTTAAAGGAAGGAATTACTAATATTGGAAAACTAGGATGAGATATTACCTCAAAGGTCAAGACATAAAAATGTGGAATGTTGTATTGAATGGAGTCAAAATGCCTTCTAAGATATTAGATGGTCTAGATGTTCCAAAACCAATTGAGGAATGGAGACCAAAAGAAAAGAAAGTAGAGTTGTTAAATAATAGAGTCATTAATATATTGTTTTGTGGTCATCCAAGTGGTGAGTTCAATATGGAAGTGCTGGTCAAACAACCCAAAATTTGTGGCAAAGACTTCAAGTAGCCCATGAAGGGACTTAAGAAGTTAAAAAGGCTTGCAACCGTCCAATTTACCCCTTCTTGGTAGTGTATCTAGGCCAACAAGTGGGATCAGAGCAAGTTAAACTGTTAAAGTATCTAACAATCTTTGATTTCTATGGAAAAAAAAAATACCAAAGATTGCACTTTTGATGTAAGTCAACCCACGAATAGGCCAACTTTATTTAAAGGAAAGAATTACTAATATTACAAAATTAGGATGTGATATTACCTAAAAGGTCAAGACTAAAAAATGTGGAATGTTGTATTGAATGAAGGTTAAAATGCCTTATATGATATTAGATGGTCTAGAGGTTCCAAAAGAAATTGATGAATGAAGTCCAAAATAAAAGAAAGTAGAGTTGTTAAATATTAGAGTCATTAATATACTATTTTGTGGTCATCCAAGTGGTGAGTTCAATAGGGAAGTGCCTGTCAAACAACAAAAAAGTTGTGGCAAAGACTTCAAGTAACCCACGAAGGGACTCAACAAGTTAAAAAGGCTTGCAACCGTCCAATTTACCCCTTCTTGGTAGTGTATCTAGGCCGACAAGTGGTATCAGGGCAAGTTAAATCGTTAAAGTATCTAACAATCTTTGATGTCTATGGATAAAAAAAAATACCAAATATTGCACATTTGATGAAGAACAATCAACAAATACACCAACACTCTTTAAAGGAAAGAATTACTAATATTGGAAAACTAGATGATGAGATATTACCTAAAAGGTCAAGACTTAAAAATGTGGAATGTTGTATTGAATGGAGTCAAAATGCCTTCTAAGATATTAGATGGTCTGGATGTTCCAAAACCAATTGACGAATGGAGACCAAAAGAAAAGAAAGTAGAGTTGTTAAATAATAGAGACATTAATATATTGTTTTGTGGTCACCCAAGTGGTGAGTTCAATAGGGAAGTGCTGGTCAAACAACCCAAAATTTGTGGCAAACACTTGAAGTAACCCATGAAGGGACTTAAGAAGTTAAAAAGGCTTGCAACCGTCCAATTTACCGCTTCTTGGTAGTGTATCTAGGCCAACAAGTGGGATTAGAGCAAGTTAAACTGTTAAAGTATCTAACAATCTTTGATTTCTATGGAAAAAAAAATACCAAAGATTGCACTTTTGATGTAGGTCAACCCACGAATAGGCCAACTTTCTTTAAAGGAAAGAATTACTAATATTAGAAAACTAGGATGTGATATTACCTAAAAGGTCAAGACTAAAAAATGTCGAATGTTGTATTGAATGATGGTTAAAATGCCTTATAAGATATTAGATGGTCTAGAGGTTCCAAAAGAAATTGATGAATGGAGTCCAAAATAAAAGAAAGTAGAGTTGTTTTATAATAGAGTCGTTAATATACTGTTTTGTGGTCATCCAAGTGGTGAGTTCAATAGGGAAGTGCTTGTCAAACAACCCAAAAGTTGTGGCAAAGACTTCAAGTAACCCATGAAGGGACTCAACAAGTTAAAAAGGCTTGCAACTGTCCAATTTACCCCTTCTTCATAGTGTATCTACGCCAACAAGGGGTATCAGAGCAAGTTAAACCGTTAAAGTACCTAACAAACTTTGATGTGTATGAAAAAAAAAATACCAAAGATTGCACCTTTGATGTAGGTCAATCTACAAATAGGCCAACTCTCTTTAAAGGAAAGAATTACTTATATTGTAAAACTAGGATGAGATATTACCAAAAAGGTGAAGCCTTAGAAAAATGGAATGTTGTATTGAATGGAGTAAAAATGCCTTCTAAGACATTAGATGGTCTAGAGGTTCCAAAACCGATCGATGAATGGAATCCAAAAGAAAAGAAGGTAGAGTTGTTAAATAATAGAGTCCTTAATATATTGTTTAGTGGTCATCCAAGTGCTGAGTTCAATAGGGAAGTGCTTGTCAAACAACCCAAAAGTTGTGGCATAGACTTCACGTAACCCATGAAGGGACTCAACAAGTTAAAAAGGCTTGCAACCGTCCAATTTACCCCTTCTTGGTAGTGTATCCAGGCCGACAAGTGGTATCAGAGCAAGTTAAACCGTTAAAGTATCTAACAATCTTTGATGTCTATGGATAAAAAAAATACCAAATATTGCACTTTTGATGACGAACAATCAACAAATAGGCTACCTCTCTTTCAAGGAAAGAATTACTTATATTGGAAAACTAGGATGAGATATTACCTAAAAGGTCAAGACTTAGAAATGTGGAATGTTGTATTGAATGGAGTAAAAATGCCTTCTAAGATATTAGATTGCCTAGAGGTTCCCAAACGAATTGACGAATGGAGTCCAAAAGAAAAGAAAGTAGAGTTGTTAAATAATAGAGTCCCTAATATATTGTTCAGTGGTCATCCAAGTGCAAAGTTCAATAGGGAAGTCCTTGTCAAACAACCCAAAAGTTGTGGCATAGACTTCATGTAACCCATGAAGGGACTCAACAAGTTAAAAAGGCTTGCAACCATCCAATTTACCCCTTCTTGGTAGTGTATCTAGGCCGACAAGTGGTATCAGAGCAAGTTAAACCGTTAAAGTATCTAACAAACTTTGATGTCTATGGATAAAAAAAATACCAAATATTGCACTTTTGATGAAGGACAATCAACAAATAGGCCACCTCTCTTTAAAGGAAAGAATTACTTATATTGGAAAACTAGGATGAGATATTACCTAAAAGGTCAAGACTTAGAAATGTGGAATGTTGTATTGAATGGAGTAAAAATGCCTTCTAAGATATTAGATTGTCTAGAGGTTCCCTAACCAATTGACGAATGGAGTCCAAAAGAAAAGAAAGTAGAGTTGTTAAATAATAGAGTCAATAATATACTGTTTTGCGGTCATCCAATGGTGAGTTCAATAGGGAAGTGCCTGTCAAACAACCCAAAAGTTGTGGCAAAGACTGCAAGTAACCCATGAAGGGACTCAACAAGTTAAAAAGGCTTGCAACCGTCCAATTTACCCCTTCTTGGTAATGTATCTAGGCCGACAAGTGGTATCAGAGCAAGTTAAACCGTTACAGTATCTAACAATCTTTGATGTCTATGGCTAAAAAAAAATACCAAATATTGCACATTTGATGAAGAACAATCCACAAATAGGCTACCTCTCTTTAAAGGAAAGAATTACTTATATTGGAAAACTAGGATGAGATATTACCTAAAAGGTCAAGACTTAGAAATGTAGAATGTTGTATTGAATGGAGTAAAAATGCCTTCTAAGATATTAGATTGTCTAGAGGTTCCAAACCAATTGACGAATGGAATCCAAAAGAAAAGAAGGTAGAGTTGTGAAATAATAGAGTCCTTAATATATTGTTTTGTGGTCATCCAAGTGCTGAGTTCAATAGGGAAGTGCTTGTCAAACAACCAAAAAGTTGTGGCATAGACTTCATGTAACCCATAAAGGGACTCAACAAGTTAAAAAGCCTTGCAACCGTCCAATTTACCCCTTCTTGGTAGTGTATCTTGGCCGACAAGTGGTATCAGAGAAAGTTAAACCGTTAAAGTATCTAACAATCTCTGATGTCTATGGATAAAAAAAATACCAAATATTGCACTTTTGATGAAGGACAATCAAGAAATAGGCCGCCTCTCTTTAAAGGAAAGAATTACTTATATTGGAAAACTAGGATGAGATATTACCTAAAAGGTCGAGACTTAGAAATGTGGAATGTTGTATTGAATGGAGTAAAAATGCCTTCTAAGATGTTAGATTGTTTAGAGGTTCCCTAACCAATTGACGAATGGAGTCCAAAAGAAAAGAAAGAAGAGTTGTTAAATAATAGAGTCATTAATATACTGTTTTGCGGTCATCCAATGGCGAGGTCAATAGGGAAGTGCCTGTCAAACAACCCAAAAGTTGTGGCAAAGACTTCAAGTAACCCATGAAGGGACTCAACAAGTTAAAAGCGCTTCAACCGTCCAATTTACCCCTTCTTGGTAGTGTATCTAGGCCGACAAGTGGTATCAGAGCAAGTTAAACCGTTAAAGTATCTAACAATCATTGATGTCTATGGATAAAAAAAAATACCAAATATTGCACATTTGATGAAGAACAATCAACAAATAGGCTACCTCTCTTTAAAGGAAAGAATTACTTATATTGGAAAACTAGGATGAGATATTACCTAAAAGGTCAAGACTTAGAAATGTGGAATGTTGTATTGAATGGAGTAAAAATGCCTTCTAAGATATTAGATTGTCTAGAGGTTCCCAAACCAATTGACGAATGGAATCCAAAAGAAAAGAAGGTAGAGTTGTTAAATAATAGAGTCCTTTATATATTGTTTTGTGGTCATCCAAGTGCTGAGTTCAATAGGGAAGTGGTTGTCAAACAACCCAAAAGTTGTGGCATAGACTTCAGGTAACCCATGAAGGGACTCAACAAGTTAAAAAAGGCTTGCAACCGTCCAATTTACCCCTTCTTGGTAGTGTATCTTGGCCGACAAGTGGTATTAGAGAAAGTTAAACCGTTAAAGTATCTAACAATCTTTGATGTCTATGAATAAAAAAAAAGACCAAATATTGCACTTTTGATGCAGGACAATCACCAAATAGGCCACCTCTCTTTAAAGGAAAGAATTACTTATATTGGAAAACTAGGATGAGATATTACCTAAAAGGTCAAGACTTAGAAATGTGGAATGTTGTATTGAATGGAGTAAAAATGCCTTCTAAGATATTAGATTGTCTAGAGGTTCCCTAACCAATTGACGAATGGAGTCCAAAAGAAAAGAAAGTAGAGTTGTTAAATAATAGAGTCATTAATATACTGTTTTGCGGTCATCCAATGGTGAGTTCAATAGGGAAGTGCCTGTCAAACAACCCAAAAGTTGTGGCAAAGACTGCAAGTAACCCATGAAGGGACTCAACAAGTTAAAAAGGCTTGCAACCGTCCAATTTACCCCTTCTTGGTAATGTATCTAGGCCGACAAGTGGTATCAGAGCAAGTTAAACCGTTACAGTTTCTAACAATCTTTGATGTCTATGGATAAAAAAAAATACCAAATATTGCACATTTGATGAAGAACAATCAACAAATAGGTACCTCTCTTTAAAGGAAAGAATTACTTATATTGGAAAACTAGGATGAGATATTACCTAAAAGGTCAAGACTTAGAAATGTGGAATGTTGTATTGAATGAAGTAAAAATGCCTTCTAAGATATTAGATTGTCTAGAGGTTCCCAAACCAATTGACGAATGGAATCCAAAAGAAAAGAAGGTAGAGTTGTTAAATAATAGAGTCCTTTATATATTGTTTTGTGGTCATCCAAGTGCTGAGTTCAATAGGGAAGTGCTTGTCAAACAACCCAAAAGTTGTGGCATAGACTTCAGGTAACCCATGAAGGGACTCAACAAGTTAAAAAGGCTTGCAACCGTCCAATTTACCCCTTCTTGGTAGTGTATCTTGGCCGACAAGTGGTATTAGAGAAAGTTAAACCGTTAAAGTATCTAACAATCTTTGATGTCTATGGATAAAAAAAAAGACCAAATATTGCACTTTTGATGTAGGACAATCACCAAATAGGCCACCTCTCTTTAAAGGAAAGAATTACTTATATTGGAAAACTAGGATGAGATATTACCTAAAAGGTCAAGACTTAGAAATGTGGAATCTTGTATTGAATGGAGTAAAAATGCCTTCTAAGATATTAGATTGTCTAGAGGTTCCCTAACCAATTGACGAATGGAGTCCAAAAGAAAAGAAAGTAGACTTGTTAAATAATAGAGTCATTAATATACTGTTTTGCGGTCATCCAATGGTGAGTTCAATAGGGAAGTGCCTGTCAAACAACCCAAAAGTTGTGGCAAAGACTGCAAGTAACCCATGAAGGGACTCAACAAGTTAAAAAGGCTTGCAACCGTCCAATTTACCCCTTCTTGGTAATGTATCTAGGCCGACAAGTGGTATCAGAGCAAGTTAAACCGTTACAGTATCTAACAATCTTTGATGTCTATGGCTAAAAAAAAATACCAAATATTGCACATTTGATGAAGAACAATCCACAAATAGGCTACCTCTCTTTAAAGGAAAGAATTACTTATATTGGAAAACTAGGATGAGATATTACCTAAAAGGTCAAGACTTAGAAATGTGGAATGTTGTATTGAATGGAGTAAAAATGCCTTCTAAGATATTAGATTGTCTAGAGGTTCCCTAACCAATTGACGAATGGAGTCCAAAAGAAAAGAAAGTAGAGTTGTTAAATAATAGAGTCATTAATATACTGTTTTGCGGTCATCCAATGGTGAGTTCAATAGGGAAGTGCCTGTCAAACAACCCAAAAGTTGTGGCAAAGACTGCAAGTAACCCATGAAGGGACTCAACAAGTTAAAAAGGCTTGCAACCGTCCAATTTACCCCTTCTTGGTAATGTATCTAGGCCGACAAGTGGTATCAGAGCAAGTTAAACCGTTACAGTATCTAACAATCTTTGATGTCTATGGATAAAAAAAAATACCAAATATTGCACATTTGATGAAGAACAATCAACAAATAGGTACCTCTCTTTAAAGGAAAGAATTACTTATATTGGAAAACTAGAATGAGATATTACCTAAAAGGTCAAGACTTAGAAATGTGGAATGTTGTGTTGAATGGAGTAAAAATGCCTTCTAAGATATTAGATTGTCTAGAGGTTCCCAAACCAATTGACGAATGGAATCCAAAAGAAAAGAAGGTAGAGTTGTTAAATAATAGAGTCCTTTATATATTATTTTGTGGTCATCCAAGTGCTGAGTTCAATAGGGAAGTGCTTGTCAAACAACCCAAAAGTTGTGGCATAGACTTCATGTAACCATGAAGGGACTCAACAAGTTAAAAAGGCTTGCAACCGTCCAATTTACCCCTTCTTGGTAGTGTATCTTGGCCGACAAGTGGTATTAGAGAAAGTTAAACCGTTAAAGTATCTAACAATCTTTGATGTCTATGGATAAAAAAAAAGACCAAATATTGCACTTTTGATGCAGGACAATCACCAAATAGGCCACCTCTCTTTAAAGGAAAGAATTACTTATATTGGAAAACAAGGATGAGATATTACCTAAAAGGTCAAGACTTAGAAATGTGGAATCTTGTATTGAATGGAGTAAAAATGCCTTCTAAGATATTAGATTGTCTAGAGGTTCCCTAACCAATTGACGAATGGAGTCCAAAAGAAAAGAAAGTAGAGTTGTTAAATAATAGAGTCATTAATAAACTGTTTTGCGGTCATCAAATGGTGAGTTCAATAGGGAAGTGCCTGTCAAACAACCCAAAAGTTGTGGCAAAGACTTCAAGTAACCCATGAAGGGACTCAACAAGTTAAAAAGGCTTCAACCGTCAAATTTACCCCTTCTTGGTAGTGTATCTAGGCCGACAAGTGGTATCAGAGCAAGTTAAACCGTTAAAGTATCTAACAATCATTGATGTCTATGGATAAAAAAAAATACCAAATATTGCACATTTGATGAAGAACAGTCAACAAATAGGCTACCTCTCTTTAAAGGAAAGAATTACTTATATTGGAAAACTAGGATGAGATATTACCTAAAAGGTCAAGACTTAGAAATGTGGAATGTTGTATTGAATGGAGTAAAAATGCCTTCTAAGATATTAGATTGTCTAGAGGTTCCCAAACCAATTGACGAATGGAATCCAAAAGAAAAGAAGGTAGAGTTGTTAAATAATAGAGTCCTTTATATATTGTTTTGTGGTCATCCAAGTGCTGAGTTCAATAGGGAAGTGCTTGTCAAACAACCCAAAAGTTGTGGCATAGACTTCATGTAACCCATGAAGGGACTCAACAAGTTAAAAAGGCTTGCAACCGTCCAATTTACCCCTTCTTGGTAGTGTATCTTGGCCGACAAGTGGTATTAGAGAAAGTTAAACCGTTAAAGTATCTAACAATCTTTGATGTCTATGGATAAAAAAAAAGACCAAATATTGCACTTTTGATGCAGGACAATCACCAAATAGGCCACCTCTCTTTAAAGGAAAGAATTACTTATATTGGAAAACTAGGATGAGATATTACCTAAAAGGTCAAGACTTAGAAATGTGGAATCTAGTATTGAATGGAGTAAAAATGCCTTCTAAGATATTAGATTGTCTAGAGGTTCCCTAACCAATTGACGAATGGAGTCCAAAAGAAAAGAAAGTAGAGTTGTTAAATAATAGAGTCATTAATATACTGTTTTGCGGTCATCCAATGGTGAGTTCAATAGGGAAGTGCCTGTCAAACAACCCAAAAGTTGTCGCAAAGACTGCAAGTAACCCATGAAGGGACTCAACAAGTTAAAAAGGCTTCAACCGTCCAATTTACCCCTTCTTGGTAGTGTATCTAGGCCGACAAGTGGTATCAGAGCAAGTTAAACCGTTAAAGTATCTAACAATCATTGATGTCTATGGATAAAAAAAAATACCAAATATTGCACATTTGATGAAGAACAATCAACAAATAGGCTACCTCTCTTTAAAGGAAAGAATTACTTATATTGGAAAACTAGGATGAGATATTACCTAAAAGGTCAAGACTTAGAAATGTGGAATGTTGTATTGAATGGAGTAAAAATGCCTTCTAAGATATTAGATTGTCTAGAGGTTCCCAAACCAATTGACGAATGGAATCCAAAAGAAAAGAAGGTAGAGTTGTTAAATAATAGAGTCCTTTATATATTGTTTTGTGGTCATCCAAGTGCTGAGTTCAATAGGGAAGTGCTTGTCAAACAACCCAAAAGTTGTGGCATAGACTTCAGGTAACCCATGAAGGGACTCAACAAGTTAAAAAGGCTTGCAACCGTCCAATTTACCCCTTCTTGGTAGTGTATCTTGGCCGACAAGTGGTATTAGAGAAAGTTAAACCGTTAAAGTATCTAACAATCTTTGATGTCTATGGATAAAAAAAAAGACCAAATATTGCACTTTTGATGCAGGACAATCACCAAATAGGCCACCTCTCTTTAAAGGAAAGAATTACTTATATTGGAAAACTAGGATGAGATATTACCTAAAAGGTCAAGACTTAGAAATGTGGAATGTTGTATTGAATGGAGTAAAAATGCCTTCTAAGATATTAGATTGTCTAGAGGTTCCCTAACCAATTGACGAATGGAGTCCAAAAGAAAAGAAAGTAGAGTTGTTAAATAATAGAGTCATTAATATACTGTTTTGCGGTCATCCAATGGTGAGTTCAATAGGGAAGTGCCTGTCAAACAACCCAAAAGTTGTGGCAAAGACTGCAAGTAACCCATGAAGGGACTCAACAAGTTAAAAAGGCTTGCAACCGTCCAATTTACCCCTTCTTGGTAATGTATCTAGGCCGACAAGTGGTATCAGAGCAAGTTAAACCGTTACAGTTTCTAACAATCTTTGATGTCTATGGATAAAAAAAAATACCAAATATTGCACATTTGATGAAGAACAATCAACAAATAGGTACCTCTCTTTAAAGGAAAGAATTACTTATATTGGAAAACTAGGATGAGATATTACCTAAAAGGTCAAGACTTAGAAATGTGGAATGTTGTATTGAATGAAGTAAAAATGCCTTCTAAGATATTAGATTGTCTAGAGGTTCCCAAACCAATTGACGAATGGAATCCAAAAGAAAAGAAGGTAGAGTTGTTAAATAATAGAGTCCTTTATATATTGTTTTGTGGTCATCCAAGTGCTGAGTTCAATAGGGAAGTGCTTGTCAAACAACCCAAAAGTTGTGGCATAGACTTCAGGTAACCCATGAAGGGACTCAACAAGTTAAAAAGGCTTGCAACCGTCCAATTTACCCCTTCTTGGTAGTGTTTCTTGGCCGACAAGTGGTATTAGAGAAAGTTAAACCGTTAAAGTATCTAACAATCTTTGATGTCTATGGATAAAAAAAAAGACCAAATATTGCACTTTTGATGTAGGACAATCACCAAATAGGCCACCTCTCTTTAAAGGAAAGAATTACTTATATTGGAAAACTAGGATGAGATATTACCTAAAAGGTCAAGACTTAGAAATGTGGAATCTTGTATTGAATGGAGTAAAAATGCCTTCTAAGATATTAGATTGTCTAGAGGTTCCCTAACCAATTGACGAATGGAGTCCAAAAGAAAAGAAAGTAGAGTTGTTAAATAATAGAGTCATTAATATACTGTTTTGCGGTCATCCAATGGTGAGTTCAATAGGGAAGTGCCTGTCAAACAACCCAAAAGTTGTGGCAAAGACTGCAAGTAACCCATGAAGGGACTCAACAAGTTAAAAAGGCTTGCAACCGTCCAATTTACCCCTTCTTGGTAATGTATCTAGGCCGACAAGTGGTATCAGAGCAAGTTAAACCGTTACAGTTTCTAACAATCTTTGATGTCTATGGATAAAAAAAAATACCAAATATTGCACATTTGATGAAGAACAATCAACAAATAGGTACCTCTCTTTAAAGGAAAGAATTACTTATATTGGAAAACTAGAATGAGACATTACCTAAAAGGTCAAGACTTAGAAATGTGGAATGTTGTGTTGAATGGAGTAAAAATGCCTTCTAAGATATTAGATTGTCTAGAGGTTCCCAAACCAATTGACGAATGGAATCCAAAAGAAAAGAAGGTAGAGTTGTTAAATAATAGAGTCCTTTATATATTATTTTGTGGTCATCCAAGTGCTGAGTTCAATAGGGAAGTGCTTGTCAAACAACCCAAAAGTTGTGGCATAGACTTCATGTAACCATGAAGGGACTCAACAAGTTAAAAAGGCTTGCAACCGTCCAATTTACCCCTTCTTGGTAGTGTATCTTGGCCGACAAGTGGTATTAGAGAAAGTTAAACCGTTAAAGTATCTAACAATCTTTGATGTCTATGGATAAAAAAAAGACCAAATATTGCACTTTTGATGCAGGACAATCACCAAATAGGCCACCTCTCTTTAAAGGAAAGAATTACTTATATTGGAAAACAAGGATGAGATATTACCTGAAAGGTCAAGACTTAGAAATGTGGAATCTTGTATTGAATGGAGTAAAAATGCCTTCTAAGATATTAGATTGTCTAGAGGTTCCCTAACCAATTGACGAATGGAGTCCAAAAGAAAAGAAAGTAGAGTTGTTAAATAATAGAGTCATTAATATACTGTTTTGCGGTCATCAAATGGTGAGTTCAATAGGGAAGTGCCTGTCAAACAACCCAAAAGTTGTGGCAAAGACTTCAAGTAACCCATGAAGGGACTCAACAAGTTAAAAAGGCTTCAACCGTCAAATTTACCCCTTCTTGGTAGTGTATCTAGGCCGACAAGTGGTATCAGAGCAAGTTAAACCGTTAAAGTATCTAACAATCATTGATGTCTATGGATAAAAAAAAATACCAAATATTGCACATTTGATGAAGAACAGTCAACAAATAGGCTACCTCTCTTTAAAGGAAAGAATTACTTATATTGGAAAACTAGGATGAGATATTACCTAAAAGGTCAAGACTTAGAAATGTGGAATGTTGTATTGAATGGAGTAAAAATGCCTTCTAAGATATTAGATTGTCTAGAGGTTCCCAAACCAATTGACGAATGGAATCCAAAAGAAAAGAAGGTAGAGTTGTTAAATAATAGAGTCCTTTATATATTGTTTTGTGGTCATCCAAGTGCTGAGTTCAATAGGGAAGTGCTTGTCAAACAACCCAAAAGTTGTGGCATAGACTTCAGGTAACCCATGAAGGGACTCAACAAGTTAAAAAGGCTTGCAACCGTCCAATTTACCCCTTCTTGGTAGTGTATCTTGGCCGACAAGTGGTATTAGAGAAAGTTAAACCGTTAAAGTATCTAACAATCTTTGATGTCTATGGATAAAAAAAAAGACCAAATATTGCACTTTTGATGCAGGACAATCACCAAATAGGCCACCTCTCTTTAAAGGAAAGAATTACTTATATTGGAAAACTAGGATGAGATATTACCTAAAGGGTCAAGACTTAGAAATGTGGAATCTTGTATTGAATGGAGTAAAAATGCCTTCTAAGATATTAGATTGTCTAGAGGTTCCCTAACCAATTGACGAATGGAGTCCAAAAGAAAAGAAAGTAGAGTTGTTAAATAATAGAGTCATTAATATACTGTTTTGCGGTCATCCAATGGTGAGTTCAATAGGGAAGTGCCTGTCAAACAACCCAAAAGTTGTGGCAAAGACTGCAAGTAACCCATGAAGGGACTCAACAAGTTAAAAAGGCTTGCAACCGTCCAATTTACCCCTTCTTGGTAATGTATTTAGGCCGACAAGTGGTATCAGAGCAAGTTAAACCGTTACAGTTTCTAACAATCTTTGATGTCTATGGATAAAAAAAAATACCAAATATTGCACATTTGATGAAGAACAATCAACAAATAGGTACCTCTCTTTAAAGGAAAGAATTACTTATATTGGAAAACTAGGATGAGATATTACCTAAAAGGTCAAGACTTAGAAATGTGGAATGTTGTATTGAATGGAGTAAAAATGCCTTCTATGATATTAGATTGTCTAGAGGTTCCCAAACCAATTGACGAATGGAATCCAAAAGAAAAGAAGGTAGAGTTGTTAAATAATAGAGTCCTTTATATATTGTTTTGTGGTCATCCAAGTGCCGAGTTCAATAGGGAAGTGCTTGTCAAACAACCCAAAAGTTGTGGCATAGACTTCAGGTAACCCATGAAGGGACTCAACAAGTTAAAAAGGCTTGCAACCGTCCAATTTACCCCTTCTTGGTAGTGTATCTTGGCCGACAGGTGGTATTAGAGAAAGTTAAACCGTTAAAGTATCTAACAATCTTTGATGTCTATGGATAAAAAAGAAGGCCAAATATTGCACTTTTGATGCAGAACAATCACCAAATAGGCCACCTCTCTTTAAAGGAAAGAATTACTTATATTGGAAAACTAGGATGTGATATTACCTAAAAGGTCAAGACTTAGAAATGTGGAATGTTGTATTGAATGGAGTAAAAATGCCTTCTAAGATATTAGATTGTCTAGAGGTTCCCTAACCAATTGACGAATGGAGTCCAAAAGAAAAGAAAGTAGAGTTGTTAAATAATAGAGTCATTCATATACTGTTTTGCGGTCATCCAATGGTGAGTTCAATAGGGAAGTGCCTGTCAAACAACCCAAAAGTTGTGGCAAAGACTGCAAGTAACCCATGAAGGGACTCAACAAGTTAAAAAGGCTTGCAACCGTCCAATTTACCCCTTCTTGGTAATGTATCTAGGCCGACAAGTGGTATCAGAGCAAGTTAAACCGTTACAGTTTCTAACAATCTTTGATGTCTATGGATAAAAAAAAATACCAAATATTGCACATTTGATGAAGAACAATCAACAAATAGGCTACCTCTCTTTAAAGGAAAGAATTACTTATATTGGAAAACTAGGATGAGATATTACCTAAAAGGTCAAGACTTATAAATGTAGAATGTTGTATTGAATGGAGTAAAAATGCCTTCTAAGATTTTAGATTGTCTAGAGGTTCCCAAACCAATTGACGAATGGAATCCAAAAGAAAAGAAGGTAGAGTTGTTAAATAATAGAGTCCTTTATATATTGTTTTGTGGTCATCCAAGTGCTGAGTTCAATAGGGAAGTGCTTGTCAAACAACCCAAAAGTTGTGGCATAGACTTCATGTAACCCATGAAGGGACTCAACAAGTTAAAAAGGCTTGCAACCGTCCAATTAACCCCTTCTTGGTAGTGTATCTTGGCCGACAAGTGGTATTAGAGAAAGTTAAACCGTTAAAGTATCTAACAATCTTTGATGTCTAAGGATAAAAAAAAAGACCAAATATTGCACTTTTGATGCAGGACAATCACCAAATAGGCCACCTCTCTTTAAAGGAAAGAATTACTTATATTGGAAAGCTAGGATGTGATATTACCTAAAAGGTCAAGACTTAGAAATGTGGAATGTTGTATTGAATGGAGTAAAAATGCCTTCTAAGATATTAGATTGTCTAGAGGTTCCCTAACCAATTGACGAATGGAGTCCAAAAGAAAAGAAAGTAGAGTTGTTAAATAATAGAGTCATTAATATACTGTTTTGCGGTCATCCAATGGTGAGTTCAATAGGGAAGTGCCTGTCAAACAACCCAAAAGTTGTGGCAAAGACTGCAAGTAACCAATGAAGGGATTCAACCAGTTAAAAAGGCCTCAACCATCCAATTTACCCCTTCTTGGTAGTGTATCTAGGCCGACAAGTGGTATCAGAGCAAGTTAAACCGTTAAAGTATCTAACAATCATTGATGTCTATGGATAAAAAAAATACCAAATATTGCACTTTTGATGCAGGACAATCAACAAATAGGCCACCTCTCTTTAAAGGAAAGAATTACTTATATTGTAAAACTAGGATGAGATATTACCAAAAAGGTGAAGACTTAGAAAAATGGAATGTTGTATTTAATGGAGTCAAAATGCCTTCTAAGATATTAGATGGTCTAGAGGTTCCAAAACCGATCGATGAATGGAATCCAAAAGAAAAGAAGGTAGAGTTGTTAAATAATAGAGTCCTTAATATATTGTTTAGTTGTCATCCAAGTGCTGAGTTCAATAGGGAAGTGCTTGTCAAACAAAACAGAAGTTGTGGCATAGACTTCACGTAACCCGTGAAGGGACACAACAAGTTAAAAAGGCTTGCAACCGCCCAATTTACCCCTTCTTGGTAGTGTATCCAGGCCGACAAGTGGTATCAGAGCAAGTTAAACCGTTAAAGTATCTAACAATCTTTGATGTCTATGGATAAAAAAAATACCAAATATTGCACTTTTGATGAAGAACAATCAACAAATAGGCTACCTCTCTTTATAGGAAAGAATTACTTATATTGGAAAACTAGGATGAGATATTACCTAAAAGGTCAAGACTTAGAAATGTGCAATGTTGTATTGAATGGAGTAAAAATGCCTTCTAAGATATTAGATTGTCTAGAGGTTCCCAAACCAATTGACAAATGGAGTCCAAAAGAAAAGAAAGTACAGTTGTTAAATAATAGAGTCATTAATATACTGCTTTGCGGTCATCCAATGGTGAGTTCAATAGGGAAGTACCTGTCAAACAACCCAAAAGTTGTGGCAAAGACTTCAAGTAACCCATGAAGGGACTCAACAAGTTAAAAAGGCTTCAACCGTCCAATTTACCCCTTCTTGGTAGTGTATCTAGGCCGACAAGTGGTATCAGAGCAAGTTAAACTGTTAAAGTATCTAACAATCTTTGATGTCTATGGATAAAAAAAAATACCAAATATTGCACTTTTGATGAAGGACAATCAACAAATAGGCCACCTCTCTTTAAAGGAAAAAATTACTTATATTGGAAAACTAGGATGAGATATTACCTAAAAGGTCAAGACTTAGAAATGTGGAATGTTGTATTGAATGGAGTAAAAATGCCTTCTAAGATATTAGATTGTCTAGATGTTCCCAAACCAATTGACGAATGGAATCCAAAAGAAAAGAAGGTAGAGTTGTTAAATAATAGAGTCCTTAATATATTGTTTAGTGGTCATCGAAGTGCTGAGTTCAATAGGGAAGTGCTTGTCAAACAACCCAAAAGTTGTGGCATAGACTTCATGTAACCCATGAAGGGACTCAACAAGTTAAAAAGGCTTGCAACCGTCCAATTTGCCCCTTCTTGGTAGTGTATCTTGGCCGACAAGTGGTATCAGAGAAAGTTAAACCGTTAAAGTATCTAACAATCTCTGATGTCTATGGATAAAAAAAATACCAAATATGGCACTTTTGATGAAGGACAATCAACAAATAGGCCACCTCTCTTTAAAGGAAAGAATTGCTTATATTGGAAAACTAGGATGAGATATTACCTAAAAGGTCAAGACTTAGAAATGTGGAATGTTGTATTGAATGGAGTAAAAATGCCTTCTAAGATATTAGATTGTTTAGAGGTTCCCTAACCAATTGACGATTGGAGTCCAAAAGAAAAGAAAGTAGAGTTGTTAAATAATAGAGTCATTAATATACTGTTTTGCGGTCATCGAATGGTGAGTTCAATAGGGAAGTGCCTGTCAAACAACCCAAAAGTTGTGGCAAAGACTTCAAGTAACCCATGAAGGGACTCAACAAGTTAAAAAGGCTTGCAACCGTCCAATTTACCCCTTCTTGGTAGTGTATCTAGGCCGACAAGTGGTATCAGAGCAAGGTAAACCGTTAAAGTATCTATCAATCTTTGTTGTCTATGGATAAAGAAAATACCAAATATTGCACTTTTGATGAAGAACAATCAACAAATAGGCTACCTCTCTTTAAAGGAAAGAATTACTTATATTGGAAAACTAGGATGAGATATTACCTAAAAGGTCAAGACTTAGAAATGTGGAACGTTGTATTGAATGGAGTAAAAATGCCTTCTAAGATATTAGATTGTCTAGAGGTTCCCTAACCAATTGACGAATGGAGTCCAAAAGAAAAGAAAGTAGAGTTGTTAAATAATAGAGTCATTAATATACTGTTTTGCGGTCATCCAATGGTGAGTTCAATAGGGAAGTGCCTGTCAAACAACCAAAAAGTTGTGGCAAAGACTGCAAGTAACCCATGAAGGGACTCAACAAGTTAAAAAGGCTTGCAACCGTCCAATTTACCCCTTCTTGGTAGTGTATCTAGGCCGACAAGTGGTATCAGAGAAAGTTAAACCGTTAAAGTATCTAACAATCTTTGATGTCTATGGATAAAAAAAATACCAAATATTGCACTTTTGATGTAGGACAATCAACAAATAGGCCACCTCTCTTTAAAGGAAAGAATTACTTATATTGGAAAACTACGACGAGATATTACCTAAAAGGTCAAGACTTAGAAATGTGGAATATTGTATTGAATGGAGTAAAAATGCCTTCTAAGATATTAGATTGTTTAGAGGTTCCCTAACCAATTGACGAATGGAGTCCAAAAGAAAAGAAAGTAGAGTTGTTAAATAATAGAGTCATTAATATACTGTTTTGCGGTCATCAAATGGTGAGTTCAATAGGGAAGTGCCTGTCAAACAACCCAAAAGTTGTGGCAAAGACTTCAAGTAACCCATGAAGGGACTCAACAAGTTAAAAAGGCTTCAACCGTCCAATTTACCCCTTCTTGGTAGTGTATCTAGGCCGACAAGTGGTATCAGAGCAAGTTAAACCGTTAAAGTATCTAACAATCTTTGATGTCTATGGATAAAAAAAAATACCAAATATTGCACTTTTGATGAAGGACAATCAACAAATAGGCCACCTCTCTTTAAAGGAAAAAATTACTTATATTGGAAAACTAGGATGAGATATTACCTAAAAGGTCAAGACTTAGAAATGTGGAATGTTGTATTGAATGGAGTAAAAATGCCTTCTAAGATATTAGATTGTCTAGATGTTCCCAAACCAATTGACGAATGGAATCCAAAAGAAAAGAAGGTAGAGTTGTTAAATAATAGACTCCTTAATATATTGTTTTGTGGTCATCCAAGTGCTGAGTTCAATAGGGAAGTGCTTGTCAAACAACCCAAAAGTTGTGGCATAGACTTCATGTAACCCATGAAGGGACTCAACAAGTTAAAAAGGCTTGCAACCGTCCAATTTGCCCCTTCTTGGTAGTGTATCTTGGCCGACAAGTGGTATCAGAGAAAGTTAAACCGTTAAAGTATCTAACAATCTCTGATGTCTATGGATAAAAAAAATACCAAATATGGCACTTTTGATGAAGGACAATCAACAAATAGGCCACCTCTCTTTAAAGGAAAGAATTGCTTATATTGGAAAACTAGGATGAGATATTACCTAAAAGGTCAAGACTTAGAAATGTGGAATGCTGTATTGAATGGAGTAAAAATGCCTTCTAAGATATTAGATTGTTTAGAGGTTCCCTAACCAATTGACGATTGGAGTCCAAAAGAAAAGAAAGTAGAGTTGTTAAATAATAGAGTCATTAATATACTGTTTTGCGGTCATCGAATGGTGAGTTCAATAGGGAAGTGCCTGTCAAACAACCCAAAAGTTGTGGCAAAGACTTCAAGTAACCCATGAAGGGACTCAACAAGTTAAAAAGGCTTGCAACCGTCCAATTTACCCCTTCTTGGTAGTGTATCTAGGCCGACAAGTGGTATCAGAGCAAGTTAAACCGTTAAAGTATCTATCAATCTTTGATGTCTATGGATAAAGAAAATACCAAATATTGCACTTTTGATGAAGAACAATCAACAAATAGGCTACCTCTCGTTAAAGGAAAGAATTACTTATATTGGAAAACTAGGATGAGATATTACCTAAAAGGTCAAGACTTAGAAATGTGGAATGTTGTATTGAATGGAGTAAAAATGCCTTCTAAGATATTAGATTGTCTAGAGGTTCCCTAACCAATTGACGAATGGAGTCCAAAAGAAAAGAAAGTAGAGTTGTTAAATAATAGAGTCATTAATATACTGTTTTGCGGTCATCCAATGGTGAGTTCAATAGGGAAGTGCCTGTCACACAACCCAAAAGTTGTGGCAAAGACTGCAAGTAACCCATGAAGGGAATCAACAAGTTAAAAAGGCTTGCAACCGTCCAATTTACCCCTTCTTGGTAGTGTATCTAGGCCGACAAGTGGTATCAGAGAAAGTTAAACCGTTAAAGTATCTAACAATCTTTGATGTCTATGGATAAAAAAAAATACCAAATATTGCACTTTTGATGTAGGACAATCAACAAATAGGCCACCTCTCTTTAAAGGAAAGAATTACTTATATTGGAAAACTACGACGAGATATTACCTAAAAGGTCAAGACTTAGAAATGTGGAATATTGTATTGAATGGAGTAAAAATGCCTTCTAAGATATTAGATTGTTTAGAGGTTCCCTAACCAATTGACGAATGGAGTCCAAAAGAAAAGAAAGTAGAGTTGTTAAATAATAGAGTCATTAATATACTGTTTTGCGGTCATCAAATGGTGAGTTCAATAGGGAAGTGCCTGTCAAACAACCCAAAAGTTGTGGCAAAGGCTTCAAGTAACCCATGAAGGGACTCAACAAGTTAAAAAGGCTTCAACCGTCCAATTTACCCCTTCTTGGTAGTGTATCTAGGCCGACAAGTGGTATCAGAGCAAGTTAAACCGTTAAAGTATCTAACAATCTTTGATGTCTATGGATAAAAAAAAATACCAAATATTGCACTTTTGATGAAGGACAATCAACAAATAGGCCACCTCTCTTTAAAGGAAAAAATTACTTATATTGGAAAACTAGGATGAGATATTACCTAAAAGGTCAAGACTTAGAAATGTGGAATGTTGTATTGAATGGAGTAAAAATGCCTTCTAAGATATTAGATTGTCTAGATGTTCCCAAACCAATTGACGAATGGAATCCAAAAGAAAAGAAGGTAGAGTTGTTAAATAATAGACTCCTTAATATATTGTTTTGTGGTCATCCAAGTGCTGAGTTCAATAGGGAAGTGCTTGTCAAACAACCCAAAAGTTGTGGCATAGACTTCATGTAACCCATGAAGGGACTCAACAAGTTAAAAAGGCTTGCAACCGTCCAATTTGCCCCTTCTTGGTAGTGTATCTTGGCCGACAAGTGGTATCAGAGAAAGTTAAACCGTTAAAGTATCTAACAATCTCTGATGTCTATGGATAAAAAAAATACCAAATATGGCACTTTTGATTAAGGACAATCAACAAATAGGCCACCTCTCTTTAAAGGAAAGAATTGCTTATATTGAAAAACTTGGACGAGATATTACCTAAAAGGTCAAGACTTAGAAATGTGGAATGTTGTATTGAATGGAGTAAAAATGCCTTCTAAGATATTAGATTGTTTAGAGGTTCCCTAACCAATTGACGAATGGAGTACAAAAGAAAAGAAAGTAGAGTTGTTAAATAATAGAGTCATTAATATACTGTTTTGCGGTCATCGAATGGTGAGTTCAATAGGGAAGTGCCTGTCAAACAACCCAAAAGTTGTGGCAAAGACTTCAAGTAACCCATGAAGGGACTCAACAAGTTAAAAAGGCTTGCAACCGTCCAATTTACCCCTTCTTGGTAGTGTATCTAGGCCGACAAGTGGTATCAGAGCAAGTTAAACCGTTAAAGTATCTATCAATCTTTGATGTCTATGGATAAAAAAAATACCAAATATTGCACTTTTGATGAAGAACAATCAACAAATAGGCTACCTCTCTTTAAAGGAAAGAATTACTTATATTGGAAAACTAGGATGAGATATTACCTAAAAGGTCAAGACTTAGAAATGTGGAATGTTGTATTGAATGGAGTAAAAATGCCTTCTAAGATATTAGATTGTCTAGAGGTTCCCTAACCAATTGACGAATGGAGTCCAAAAGAAAAGAAAGTAGAGTTGTTAAATAATAGAGTCATTAATATACTGTTTTGCGGTCATCCAATGGTGAGTTCAATAGGGAAGTGCCTGTCAAACAACCCAAAAGTTGTGGCAAAGACTGCAAGTAACCCATGAAGGGACTCAACAAGTTAAAAAGGCTTGCAACCGTCCAATTTACCCCTTCTTGGTAGTGTATCTAGGCCGACAAGTGGTATCAGAGAAAGTTAAACCGTTAAAGTATCTAACAATCTTTGATGTCTATGGATAAAAAAAAATACCAAATGTTGCACTTTTGATGTAGGACAATCAACAAATAGGCTACCTCTCTTTAAAGGAAAGAATTACTTATATTGGAAAACTACGACGAGATATTACCTAAAAGGTCAAGACTTAGAAATGTGGAATATTGTATTGAATGGAGTAAAAATGCCTTCTAAGATATTAGATTGTTTAGAGGTTCCCTAACCAATTGACGAATGGAGTCCAAAAGAAAAGAAAGTAGAGTTGTTAAATAATAGAGTCATTAATATATTGTTTTGCGGTCATCAAATGGTGAGTTCAATAGGGAAGTGCCTGTCAAACAACCCAAAAGTTGTGGCAAAGACTTCAAGTAACCCATGAAGGGACTCAACAAGTTAAAAAGGCTTGCAACCGTCCAATTTACCCCTTCTTGGTAGTGTATCTAGGCCGACAAGTGGTATCAGAGCATGTTAAACCGTTAAAGTATCTAACAATCTCTGATGTCTATGGATAAAAAAAGATACCAAATATTGCACATTTGATGAAGAACAATCAACAAATAGGCTACCTCTCTTTAGAGGAAAGAATTACTTATATTGGGAAACTAGGATGAGATATTACCTAAAAGGTCAAGACTTCGAAATGTGGAATGTTGTATTGAATGGAGTAAAAATGCCTTCTAAGATATTAGATTGTCTATAGGTTCCCAAACCAATTGACGAATGGAATCCAAAAGAAAAGAAGGTAGAATTGTTAAATAATAGAGTCCTTAATATATTATTTCGTGGTGATCCAAGTGCTGAGTTCAATAGGGAAGTGCTTGTCAAACAACCCAAAAGTTGTGGCATAGACTTCATGTAACCCATGAAGGGACTCAACAAGTGAAAAAGGCTTGCAACCGTCCAATTTACCCCTTCTTGGTAGTGTATCTAGGCCGACAAGTGGTATCAGAGCAAGTTAAATCGTTAAAGTATCTAACAATCTTTGATGTCTATGGACAAAAAAAAATACCCAATATTGCACTTTTGATGAAGAACAATCAACAAATACGCCAACTCTCTTTAAAGGAAAGAATTACTAATATTGGAAAACTAGGATGAGATATTACCTAAAAGGTCAAGACTTAAAAATGTGGAATGTTGTATTGAATGGAGTCAAAATGCCTTCTAAGATATTAGATGGTCTAGATGTTACAAAACCAATTGACGAATGGAGACCAAAAGAAAAGAAAGTAGAGTTGTTAAATAATTGAGTCATTAATATATTGTTTTGTGGTCATCCAAGTGGTGAGTTCAATAGGGAAGTGCTGGTCAAACAACCCAAAATTTGTGGCAAAGACTTCAAGTAACCCATGAAGGGACTTAAGAAGTTAAAAAGGCTTGCAACCGTCCAATTTACCCCTTCTTAGTAGTTTATCTAGGCCAACAAGTGGGATCAGAGAAAGTTAAACTGTTAAAGTATCTAACAATCTTTGATTTCTATGGAAAAAAAAACACCAAAGATTGCACTTTTGATGTAGGTCAACCCACGAATAGGCCAACTTTCTTTAAAGGAAAGAATTACTAATATTAGAAAACTAGCACGTGATATTACCTAAAAGGTCAAGACTAAAAAATGTGGAATGTTGTATTGAATGATGGTTAAAATGCCTTATAAGATATTAGATGGGCTAGAGGTTCCAAAAGAAATTGATGAATGGAGTCCAAAACAAAAGAAAGTAGAGTTGTTAAATAATAGAGTCGTTAATATACTGTTTTGTGGTCATCCAAGTGGTGAGTTCAATAGGGAAGTGCCTGTCAAACAACCCAAAAGTTCTGGCAAAGACTTCAAGTAACCCATGAAGGGACTCAACAAGTTAAAAAGGCTTGCAACCGTCCAATTTACCCCTTCTTGGTAGTGTATCTAGGCCAACAAGGGGTATCAGAGCAAGTTAAACCGTTAAAGTACCTAACAAACTTTGATGTGTATAGAAAAAAAAATACCAAAGAATACAAATAGGCCAACTCTCTTTAAAGGAAAGAATTACTTATATTGTAAAACTAGGATGAGATATTACCAAAAAGGTTAAGACTTAGAAAAATGGAATGTTGTATTTAATGGAGTCAAAATGCCTTCTAAGATATTAGATGGTCTAGAGGTTCCAAAACCGATCGATGAATGGAATCCAAAAGAAAAGAAGGTAGAGTTCTTAAATAATAGAGTCTTTAATATATTGTTTAGTTGTCATCCAAGTGCTGAGTTCAATAGGGAAGTGCTTGTCAAACAAAACAAAAGTTGTGGCACAGACTTCACGTAACCCATGAAGGGACACAACAAGTTAAAAAGGCTTGCAACCGTCCAATTTACCCCTTCTTGGTAGTGTATCTAGGCCGACAAGTGGTATCAGAGCAAGTTAAACCGTTAAAGTATCTAACAATCTTTGATGTCTATGGATAAAAAAAATACCAAATATTGCACTTTTGATGAAGAACAATCAACAAATAGGCGACCTCTCTTTAAAGGAAAGAATTACTTATATTGGAAAACTAGGATGAGATATTACCTAAAAGGTCAAGACTTAGAAATGTGGAATGTTGTATTGAATGGAGTAAAAATGTCGTCTAAGATATTAGATTGTCTAGAGGTTCCCAAACCAATTGACGAATGGAGTCCAAAAGAAAAGAAAGTACAGTTGTTAAATAATAGAGTCATTAATATACTGCTTTGCGGTCATCCAATGGTGAGTTCAATAGGGAAGTGCCTGTCAAACAACCCAAAAGTTGTGGCAAAGACTTCAAGTAACCCATGAAGGGACTCAACAAGTTAAAAAGGCTTGCAACCGTCCAATTTACCCCTTCTTGGTAGTGTATCTAGGCTGACAAGTGGTATCAGAGCAAGTTAAACCGTTAAAGTATCTAACAATCTTTGATGTCTATGGATAAAAAAAAATACCAAATATTGCACTTTTGATGAAGGACAATCAACAAATAGGCCACCTCTCTTTAAAGGAAAAAATTACTTATATTGGAAAACTAGGATGAGATATTACCTAAAAGGTCAAGACTTAGAAATGTGGAATGTTGTATTGAATGGAGTAAAAATGCCTTCTAAGATATTAGATTGTCTAGATGTTCCCAAACCAATTGACGAATGGAATCCAAAAGAAAAGAAGGTAGAGTTGTTAAATAATAGACTCCTTAATATATTGTTTTGTGGTCATCCAAGTGCTGAGTTCAATAGGGAAGTGCTTGTCAAACAACCCAAAAGTTGTGGCATAGACTTCATGTAACCCATGAAGGGACTCAACAAGTTAAAAAGGCTTGCAACCGTCCAATTTACCCCTTCTTGGTAGTGTATCTTGACCGACAAGTGGTATCAGAGAAAGTTAAACCGTTAAAGTATCTAACAATCTCTGATGTCTATGGATAAAAAAAATACCAAATATGGCACTTTTGATGAAGGACAATCAACAAATAGGCCACCTCTCTTTAAAGGAAAGAATTGCTTATATTGGAAAACTAGGATGAGATATTACCTAAAAGGTCAAGACTTAGAAATGTGGAATGTTGTATTGAATGGAGTAAAAATGCCTTCTAAGATATTAGATTGTTTAGAGGTTCCCTAACCAATTGACGAATGGAGTCCGAAAGAAAAGAAAAGAAAGTAGAGTTGTTAAATAATAGAGTCATTAATATACTGTTTTGCGGTCATCGAATGGTGAGTTCAATAGGGAAGTGCCTGTCAAACAACCCAAAAGTTGTGGCAATAACTTCAAGTAACCCATGAAGGGACTCAACAAGTTAAAAAGGCTTGCAACCGTCCAATTTACCCCTTCTTGGTAGTGTATCTAGGCCGACAAGTGGTATCAGAGCAAGTTAAACCGTTAAAGTATCTATCAATCTTTGATGTCTATGGATACAAAAAAATACCAAATATTGCACTTTTGATGAAGAACAATCAACAAATAGGCTACCCCTCTTTAAAGGAAAGAATTACTTATATTGGAAAACTAGGATGAGATATTACCTAAAAGGTCAAGACTTAGAAATGTGGAATGTTGTATTGAATGGGGTAAAAATGCCTTCTAAGATATTAGATTGTTTAGAGGTTCCCTAACCAATTGACGAATGGAGTCCTAAAGAAAAGAAAGTAGAGTTGTTAAATAATAGAGTCATTAATATACTGCTTTGCGGTCATCCAATGGTGAGTTATAAGGGAAGTGTCTGTCAAACAACCCAAAAGTTGTGGCAAAGACTTCAAGTAACCCATGAAGGGACTCAACAAGTTAAAAAGGCTTGCAACCGTCCAATTTAGCCCTTCTTGGTAGTGTATCTAGGCCAACAAGGGGTATCAGAGCAAGTTAAACCGTTAAAGTACCTAACAAACTTTGATGGGTATGGAAAAAAAAATACCAAAGATTGCACCTTTGATGTAGGTCAATCTACAAATAGGCCAACTCTCTTTAAAGGAAAGAATTACTTATATTGTAAAACTAGGATGAGATATTACCAAAAAGGTGAAGACTTAGAAAAATGGAATGTTGTATTTAATGGAGTCAAAATGCCTTCTAAGATATTAGATGGTCTAGAGGTTCCAAAACCGATCGATGAATGGAATCCAAAAGAAAAGAAGGTAGAGTTGTTAAATAATAGAGTCCTTAATATATTGTTTAGTTGTCATCCAAGTGCTGAGTTCAATAGGGAAGTGCTTGTCAAACAAAACAAAAGTTGTGGCATAGACTTCACGTAACCCATGAAGGGACTCAACAAGTTAAAAAGGCTTGCAACCGTCCAATTTACCCCTTCTTGGTAGTGTATCCAGGCCGACAAGTGGTATCAGAGCAAGTTAAACCGTTAAAGTATCTAACAATCTTTGATGTCTATGGATAAAAAAAATACCAAATATTGCACTTTTGATGAAGAACAATCAACAAATAGGCTACCTTTCTTTAAAGGAAAGAATTACTTATATTGGAAAACTAGGATGAGATATTACCTAAAAGGTCAAGACTTTGAAATGTGGAATGTTGTATTGAATGGAGTAAAAATGCCTTCTAAGAAATTAGATTGTCAAGAGGTTCCCAAACCAATTGACGAATGGAGTCCAAAAGAAAAGAAAGTAGAGTTGTTAAATAATAGAGTCATTAATATACTGCTTTGCGGTCTTCCAATGGTGAGTTCAATAGGGAAGTGCCTGTCAAACAACCTAAAAGTTGTGGCAAAGACTTCAAGTAACCCATGAAGGGACTCAACAAGTTAAAAAGGCTTCAACCGTCCAATTTACCCCTTCTTGGTAATGTATCTAGGCCGACAAGTGGTATCAGAGCAAGTTAAACCGTTAAAGTATTTAACAATCTTTGATGTCTATGGATAAAAAAAATACCAAATATTGCACATTTGATGAAGGACAATCAACAAATAGGCTACCTATCTTTAAAGGAAAGAATTACTTATATTGGAAAACTAGGAAGAGATATTACCTAAAAGGTCAAGACTTAAAAATGTGGAATGTTGCATTGAATGGAGTAAAAATGCCTTCTAAGATATTAGATTGTCTAGAGGTTCCCAAACCAATTGACGAATGGAAGCCAAAAGAAAAGAAGGTAGAGTTGTTAAATAATAGAGTCCTTAATATATTGTTTTGTGGTCATCCAAGTGCTGAGTTCCATAGGGAAATGCTTGTCAAACAACCCAAAAGTTGTGGCATAGACTTCATGTAACCCATGAAGGACTCAACAAGTTAAAAAGGCTTGCAACCGTCCAATTTACCCCTTCTTGGTAGTGTATCTTGGCTGACAAGTGGTATCAGAGAAAGTTAAACCGTTAAAGTATCTAACAATCTCTGATGTCTATGGATAAAAAAAATGCCAAATATTGCACTTTTGATGCAGGACAATCAACAAATAGGCCGCCTCTCTTTAAAGGAAACAATTACTTATATTTGAAAACTAGGATGAGATATTACCTAAAAGGTCAAGACTTAGAAATGTGGAATGTTGTATTGAATGGAGTAAAAATGCCTTCTAAGATATTAGATTGTCTAGAGGTTCCCAAACCAATTGACGAATGGAGTCCAATAGAAAAGAAAGTAGAGTTGTTAAATAATAGAGTCATTAATATACTGTTTTGCGGTCATCCAATGGTGAGTTCAATAGGGAAGTGCCTGTCCAACAACCTAAAAGTTGTGGCAAAGACTTCAAGTAACCCATGAAGGGACTCAACAAGTTAAAAAGGCTTGCAACCGTCCAATTTACCCCTTCTTGGTAGTGTATCTAGGCCGACAAGTGGTATCAGAACAAGTTAAATCGTTAAAGTATCTAACAATCTTTGATGTCTATGGATAAAAAAAAATACCGAATATTGCACTTTTGATGAAGAACAATCAACAAATACGCCAACTGTCTTTAAAGGAAAGAATTACTAATATTGGAAAACTAGGATGAGATATTACCTAAAAGGTCAAGACTTAAAAATGTGCAATGTTGTATTCAATGGAGTCAAAATGCCTTCTAAGATATTAGATGGTCTAGATGTTACAAAACCAATTGACGAATGGAGACCAAAAGAAAAGAAAGTAGAGTTGTTAAATAATTGAGTCATTAATATATTGTTTTGTGGTCATCCAAGTGGTGAGTTCAATAGGGAAGTGCTGGTCAAACAACCCAAAATTTGTGGCAAAGACTTCAAGTAACCCATGAAGGGACTTAAGAAGTTAAAAAGGCTTGCAACCGTCCAATTTACCCCTTCTTGGTAGTGTATCGAGGCGAACAAGTGGGATCAGAGCAAGTTAAACTGTTAAAGTATCTAACAATCTTTGATTTCTATGGAAAAAAAAAATACCAAAGATTGCACTTTTGATGTAGGTCAACCCACGAATAGGCCAACTTTCTTTAAAGGAAAGAATTACTAATATTAGAAAACTAGGATGTGATATTACCTAAAAGGTCATGACTAAAAAATGTGGAATGTTGTATTGAATGAAGGTTAAAATGCCTTTTAAGATATTAGATGGTCTAGAGGTCCCAAAAGAAATTGATGAATGGAGTCCAAAACAAAAGAAAGTAGAGTTGTTAAATAATAGAGTCGTTAATATACTGTTTTGTGGTCCTCCAAGTGGTGAGTTCAATAGGGAAGTGCCTGTCAAACAACCCAAAAGTTGTGGGAAAGATCTCCAGTAACCCATGAAGGGACTCAACAAGTTAAAAAGGCTTGCAACCGTCCAATTTACCCCTTCTTGGTAGTGTGTCTAGGCCAACAAGGGGTATCAGAGCAAGTTAAACCGTTAAAGTACCTAACAAACTTTGATGTGTATGGAAAAAAAATTACCAAAGATTGCACCTTTGATGTAGGTCAATCTACAAATAGGCCAACTCTCTTTAAATGAAAGAATTAGTTATATTGTAAAACTAGGATGAGATATTACCAAAAAGGTGAAGACTTAGAAAAATGGAATGTTGTATTTAATGGAGTCAAAATGCCTTCAAAGATATTAGATGGTCTAGAGGTTCCAAAACCGATCGATGAATGGAATCCAAAAGAAAAGAAGGTAGAGTTGTTAAATAATAGACTCCTTAATATATTGTTTAGTGGTCATCCAAGTGCTGAGTTCAATAGTGAAGTGCTTGTCAAACAACCCAAAAGTTGTGGCATAGACTTCACGTAACCCATGAAGGGACTCAACAAGTTAAAAAGGCTTGCAACCGTCCAATTTACCCCTTCTTGGTAGTGTATCCAGGCCGACAAGTGGTATCAGAGCAAGTTAAACTGTTAAAGTATCTAACAATCTTTGATGTCTATGGATAAAAAAAATACCAAATATTGCACTTTTGATGCAGGACAATCAACAAATAGCCGCCTCTCTTTAAAGGAAAGAATTACTTATATTGAAAAACTAGGATGAGATATTACCTAAAAGGTCAAGACTTAGAAATGTGGAATGTTGTATTGAATGGAGTAAAAATGCCTTCTAAGATATTAGATTGTCTAGAGGTTCCCAAACCAATTGACGAATGAAATCCAAAAGAAAAGAAGGTAGAGTTGTTAAATAATAGAGTCCTTAATATTTTGTTTTGTGGTCATCCAAGTGCTGAGTTCAATAGGGAAGTGCTTGCCAAACAACCCAAAAGTTGTGGCATAGACTTTATGTAACCCATGAAGGGACTCAACAAGTTAAAAAGGCTTGCAACCGTCCAATTTACCCCTTCTTGGTAGTGTATCTTTGCCGACAGGTGGTATCAGAGAAAGTTAAACCGTTAAAGTATCTAACAATCTTTGATGTCTATGGATAAAAACAAATAGCAAATATTGCACTTTTGATGAAGGACAATCAACAAATAGGCCACCTCTCTTTAAAGGAAAAAATTACTTATATTGGAAAACTAGGATGAGATATTACCTAAAAGGTCGAGACTTAGAAATGTGGAATGTTGTATTTAATGGAGTAAAAAGGCCTTCTAAGATATTAGATTGTCTAGAGGTTCCCAAACCAATTGACGAATGGAGTCCAAAAGAAAAGAAAGTAGAGTTGTTAAATAATAGAGTCATTAATATACTGTTTTGCGGTCATCCAATGGTGAGTTCAATAGGGAAGTGCCTGTCAAACAACCCAAAAGTTGTGGCAAAGACTTCAAGTAACCCATTAAGGGACTCAACAAGTTAAAAAGGCTTGCAACCGTCCAATTTACCCCATCTTGGTAGTGTATCTTGGCCGACAAGTGGTATCAGAGAAAGTTAAACCGTTAAAGTATCTAACAATCTCTGATGTCTATGGATAAAAAAAATACCAAATATTGCACTTTTGATGAAGGACAATCAACAAATAGGCCACCTCTCTTTAAAGGAAAGAATTACTTATATTGGAAAACTAGGATGAGATATTACCTAAAGTGTCAAGACTTAGAAATGTTGAATGTTGTATTGAATGGAGTGAAAATGCCTTCTAAGATATTAGATTGTCTAGAGGTTCCCTAACCAATTGACGAATGGAGTCCAAAAGAAAAGAAAGTAGATTTGTTAAATAATAGAGTCATTAATATATTGTTTTGCGGTCATCCAATGGTGAGTTCAATAGGGAAGTGCCTGTCAAACAGCCCAAAAGTTGTTGCAAAGACTTCAAGTAACCCATGAAGGGACTCAACAAGTTAAAAAGGCTTGCAACCGTCCAATTTACCCCTTCTTGGTAGTGTATCTAGGCCGAAAAGTGGTATCAGAGCAAGTTAAACCGTTAAAGTATCTAACAATCTTTGATGTCTATGGATAAAAAAAAATACCAAATATTGCACAATTGATGAAGAACAATCAACAATTAGGCAACCTCTCTTTAAAGGAAAGAATTACTTATATTGGAAAACTAGGATGAGATATTACCTAAAAGGTGAAGACTTCGAAATGTGGAATGTTGTATTGAATGGAGTAAAAATGCATTCTAAGATATTAGATTGTCTAGAGGTTCCCAAACCAATTGAGGAATGGAATCCAAAAGAAAAGAAGGTAGAGTTGTTAAATAATAGAATCCTTGATATATTGTTTCGTGGTCATCCAAGTGCTGAGTTGAATAGGGAAGTGCTTGTCAAACAACCCAAAAGTTGTGGCAAAAACTTCAAGTAACCCGTGAAGGGACTCAACAAGTTAAAAAGGCTTGCAACCGTCCAATTTACCCCTTCTGGGTAGTGTATCTTGGCTAAGAAGTGGTATCAGAGAAAGTTAAACCGTTAAAGTATCTAACAATCTTTGATGTCTATGGATAAAAAAAAATACCAAATATTGCACATTTGATGAAGGAGAATCAACAAATAGGCCACCTCTCTTTAAAGGAAAAAATTACTTATATTGGAAAACTAGGATGAGATATTACCTAAAAGGTCGAGACTTAGAAATGTGGAATGTTGTATTTAATGGAGTAAAAAGGCCTTCTAAGATATTAGATTGTCTAGAGGTTCCCAAACCAATTGACGAATGGAGTCCAAAAGAAAAGAAAGTAGAGTTGTTAAATAATAGAGTCATTAATATACTGTTTTGCGGTCATCCAATGGTGAGTTCAATAGGGAAGTGCCTGTCAAACAACCCAAAAGTTGTGGCAAAGACTTCAAGTAACCCATTAAGGGACTCAACAAGTTAAAAAGGCTTGCAACCGTCCAATTTACCCCATCTTGGTAGTGTATCTTGGCCGACAAGTGGTATCAGAGAAAGTTAAACCGTTAAAGTATCTAACAATCTCTGATGTCTATGGATAAAAAAAATACCAAATATTGCACTTTTGATGAAGGACAATCAACAAATAGGCCACCTCTCTTTAAAGGAAAGAATTACTTATATTGGAAAACTAGGATGAGATATTACCTAAAGTGTCAAGACTTAGAAATGTGGAATGTTGTATTGAATGGAGTGAAAATGCCTTCTAAGATATTAGATTGTCTAGAGGTTGCCTAACCAATTGACGAATGGAGTCCAAAAGAAAAGAAAGTAGATTTGTTAAATAATAGAGTCATTAATATATTGTTTTGCGGTCATCCAATGGTGAGTTCAATAGGGAAGTGCCTGTCAAACAACCCAAAAGTTGTTGCAAAGACTTCAAGTAACCCATGAAGGGACTCAACAAGTTAAAAAGGCTTGCAACCGTCCAATTTACCCCTTCTTGGTACTGTATCTAGGCCGAAAAGTGGTATCAGAGCAAGTTAAACCGTTAAAGTATCTAACAATCTTTGATGTCTATGGATAAAAAAAAATACCAAATATTGCACATTTGATGAAGAACAATCAACAATTAGGCAACCTCTCTTTAAAGGAAAGAATTACTTATATTGGAAAACTAGGATGAGATATTACCTAAAAGGTGAAGACTTCGAAATGTGGAATGTTGTATTGAATGGAGTAAAAATGCCTTCTAAGATATTAGATTGTCTAGAGGTTCCCAAACCAATTGAGGAATGGAATCCAAAAGAAAAGAAGGTAGAGTTGTTAAATAATAGAATCCTTGATATATTGTTTCGTGGCCATCCAAGTGCTGCGTTGAATAGGGAAGTGCTTGTCAAACAACCCAAAAGTTGTGGCAAAAACTTCAAGTAACCCGTGAAGGGACTCAACAAGTTAAAAAGGCTTGCAACCGTCCAATTTACCCCTTCTGGGTAGTGTATCTTGGCTAACAAGTGGTATCAGAGAAAGTTAAACCGTTAAAGTATCTAACAATCTTTGATGTCTATGGATAAAAAAAAATACCAAATATTGCACATTTGATGAAGGAGAATCAACAAATAGGCCACCTCTCTTTAAAGGAAAGAATTACTTATATTGGAAAACTAGGATGGGATATTACCAAAAAGGTGAAGACTTAGAAAAATGGAATGTTGTATTTAATGGAGTCAAAATGCCTTCTAAGATATTAGATGGTCTAGAGGTTCCAAAACCGATCGATGAATGGAATCCAGAAGAAAAGAAGGTAGAGTTGTTAAATAATAGAGTCCTTAATATATTGTTTAGTGGTCATCCAAGTGCTAAGTTCAATAAGGAAGTGCTTGTCAAACAACCCAAAAGTTGTGGCAAAGATCTCCAGTAACTCATGAAGGGACTCAACAAGTTAAAAAGGCTTGCAACCGTCCAATTTACCCCTTCTTGGTAGTGTGTCTAGGCCAACAAGGGGTATCAGAGCAAGTTAAACCGTTAAAGTACCTAACAAACTTTGATGTGTATGGAAAAAAAATTACCAAAGATTGCACCTTTGATGTAGGTCAATCTACAAATAGGCCAACTCTCTTTAAATGAAAGAATTAGTTATATTGTAAAACTAGGATGAGATATTACCAAAAAGGTGAAGACTTAGAAAAATGGAATGTTGTATTTAATGGAGTCAAAATGCCTTCAAAGATATTAGATGGTCTAGAGGTTCCAAAACCGATCGATGAATGGAATCCAAAAGAAAAGAAGGTAGAGTTGTTAAATAATAGAGTCATTAATATACTGTTTTGCGGTCATCCAATGGTGAGTTCAATAGGGAAGTGCCTGTCAAACAACCAAAAAGTTGTGGCAAAGACTTCAAGTAACCCATTAAGGGACTCAACAAGTTAAAAAGGCTTGCAACCGTCCAATTTACCCCTTCTTGGTAGTGTATCTTGGCCGACAAGTGGTATCAGAGAAAGTTAAACCGTTAAAGTATCTAACAATCTCTGATGTCTATGGATAAAAAAAATACCAAATATTGCACTTTTGATGAAGGACAATCAACAAATAGGCCACCTCTCTTTAAAGGAAAGAATTACTTATATTGGAAAACTAGGATGAGATAATACCTAAAGGGTCAAGACTTAGAAATGTGGAATGTTGTATTGAATGGAGTGAAAACGCCTTCTAAGATATTAGATTGTCTAGAGGTTCCCTAACCAATTGACGAATGGAGTCCAAAAGAAAAGAAAGTAGATTTGTTAAATAATAGAGTCATTAATATATTGTTTTGCGGTCATCCAATGGTGAGTTCAATAGGGAAGTGCCTGTCAAACAACCCAAAAGTTGTTGCAAAGACTTCAAGTAACCCATGAAGGGACTCAACAAGTTAAAAAGGCTTGCAACCGTCCAATTTACCCCTTCTTGGTAGTATATCTAGGCCGAAAAGTGGTATCAGAGCAAGTTAAACCGTTAAAGTATCTAACAATCTTTGATGTCTATGGATAAAAAAAAATACCAAATATTGCACAATTGATGAAGAACAATCAACAATTAGGCAACCTCTCTTTAAAGGAAAGAATTACTTATATTGGAAAACTAGGATGAGATATTACCTAAAAGGTGAAGACTTCGAAATGTGGAATGTTGTATTGAATGGAGTAAAAATGCATTCTAAGATATTAGATTGTCTAGAGGTTCCCAAACCAATTGAGGAATGGAATCCAAAAGAAAAGAAGGTAGAGTTGTTAAATAATAGAATCCTTGATATATTGTTTCGTGGTCATCCAAGTGCTGAGTTGAATAGGGAAGTGCTTGTCAAACAACCCAAAAGTTGTGGCAAAAACTTCAAGTAACCCGTGAAGGGACTCAACAAGTTAAAAAGGCTTGCAACCGTCCAATTTACCCCTTCTGGGTAGTGTATCTTGGCTAAGAAGTGGTATCAGAGAAAGTTAAACCGTTAAAGTATCTAACAATCTTTGATGTCTATGGATAAAAAAAAATACCAAATATTGCACATTTGATGAAGGAGAATCAACAAATAGGCCACCTCTCTTTAAAGGAAAGAATTACTTATATTGGAAATCTAGGATGGGATATTACCAAAAAGGTGAAGACTTAGAAAAATGGAATGTTGTATTTAATGGAGTCAAAATGCCTTCTAAGATATTAGATGGTCTAGAGGTTCCAAAACCGATCGATGAATGGAATCCAAAAGAAAAGAAGGTAGAGTTGTTAAATAATAGACTCCTTAATATATTGTTTAGTGGTCATCCAAGTGCTGAGTTCAATAAGGAAGTGCTTGTCAAACAACCCAAAAGTTGTGGCAAAGATCTCCAGTAACCCATGAAGGGACTCAACAAGTTAAAAAGGCTTGCAACCGTCCAATTTACCCCTTCTTGGTAGTGTGTCTAGGCCAACAAGGGGTATCAGAGCAAGTTAAACCGTTAAAGTACCTAACAAACTTTGATGTGTATGGAAAAAAAATTACCAAAGATTGCACCTTTGATGTAGGTCAATCTACAAATAGGCCAACTCTCTTTAAATGAAAGAATTAGTTATATTGTAAAACTAGGATGAGATATTACCAAAAAGGTGAAGACTTAGAAAAATGGAATGTTGCATTTAATGGAGTCAAAATGCCTTCAAAGATATTAGATGGTCTAGACGTTCCAAAACCGATCGATGAATGGAATCCAAAAGAAAAGAAGGTAGAGTTGTTAAATAATAGAGTCCTTAATATATTGTTTAGTGGTCATCCAAGTGCTGAGTTCAATAAGGAAGTGCTTGTCAAACAACCCAAAAGTTGTGGCATAGACTTCATGTAACCCATGAAGGGACTCAACAAGTTAAAAAGGCTTGCAACCGTCCAATTTACCCCTTCTTGGTAGTGTATCTTGGCCGACAAGTGGTATCAAAGAAAGTTAAACCGTTAAAGTATCTAACAATCTCTGATGTCTATGGATAAAAAAAATACCAAATATAGCACTTTTGATGAAGGACAATCAACAAATAGGCCACCTCTCTTTAAAGGAAAGAATTACTTATATTGGAAAACTAGGATGAGATATTACCTAAAAGGTCAAGACTTAGAAATGTGGAATGTTGTATTGAATGGAGTAAAAATGCCTTCTAAGATATTAGATTGTCTAGAGGTTCCCTAACCAATTGACGAATGGAGTCCAAAAGAAAAGAAAGTAGAGTTGTTAAATAATAGAGTCATTAATATACTGTTTTGCGGTCATCCAATGGTGAGTTCAATAGGGAAGTGCCTGTCAAACAACCCAAAAGTTGTGGCAATGACTTCAAGTAACCCATGAAGGAACTCAACAAGTTAAAAAGGCTTGCAACCCTCCAATTTACCCCTTCTTGGTAGTGTATCTTGGCCGACAAGTGGTATCAGAGAAAGTTAAACCGTTAAAGTATCTAACAATCTCAGATGTCTATGGATAAAAAAAATACCAAATATTGCACTTTTGATAAAGGACAATCAACAAATAGGCCACATCTCTTTAAAGGAAAGAATTACTTATATTGGAAAACTAGGATGAGATATTACCTAAAAGGTCAAGACTTAGAAATGTGGAATGTTGTATTGAATGGAGTAAAAATGCCTTCTAAGATATTAGATTGTCTAGAGGTTCCCTAACCAATTGACGAATGGAGTCCAAAAGAAAAGAGAGTAGAGTTGTTAAATAATAGAGTCATTAATATACTGTTTTGCGGTCATCCAATGGTGAGTTCAATAGGGAAGTGCCTTTCAAACAACCCAAAAGTTGTGGCAAAGACTTCAAGTAACCCATGAAGGGACTCAACAAGTTAAAAAGGCTTCAACCGTCCAATTTACCCCTTCTTGGTAGTGTATCTAGGCCGACAAGTGGTATCAGAGCAAGTTAAACCGTTAAAGGATCTAACAATCTTTGATGTCTATGGATAAAAAAAAATACCAAATATTGCACATTTGATGAAGGAGAATCAACAAATAGGCTACCTCTCTTTAAAGGAAAGAATTACTTATATTGGAAAACTAGGATGAGATATTACTTAAAAGGTCAAGACTTAGAAATGTGGAATATTGTATTGAATGGAGTAAAAAAGCCTTCTAAGATATTAGATTGTCTAGAGGTTCCCAAACCAATTGACGAATTGAAGCCAAAAGAAAAAAAGGTAGAGTTGTTAAATAATAGAGTCCTTAATATATTGTTTTGTGGTCATCCAAGTGCTGAGTTCAATAGGGAAGTGCTTGTCAAACAACCCAAAAGTTGTGGCATAGACTTCATGTAACCCATGAAGGGACTCAACAAGTTAAAAAGGCTTGCAACCGTCCAATTTACCCCTTCTTAGTAGTGTATCTTGGCCGACAAGTGGTATCAGAGAAAGTTAAACCGTTAAAGTATCTAACAATCTTTGATGTCTATGGATAAAAAAAAAACCAAATATTGCCCATTTGATGAAGGAGAATCAACAAATAGGCTACCTCTCTTTAAAGGAAAGAATTACTTATATTGGAAAACTACGATGAGATATTACCTAAAAGGTCAAGACTTAGAAATGTGGAATGTTGTATTGAATGGAGTAAAAAAGCCTTCTAAGATATTAGATTGTCTAGAGGTTCCCAAACCAATTGACGAATGGAAGCCAAAAGAAAAGAAGGTAGAGTTGTTAAATAATAGAGTCCTTAATATATTGTTTTGTGGTCATCCAAGTGCTGAGTTCAATAGGGAAGTGCTTGTCAAACATCCCAAAAGTTGTGGCATAGACTTCATGTAACCCATGAAGGGACTCAACAAGTTAAAAAGGCTTGCAACCGTCCAATTTACCCCTTCTGGGTAGTGTATCTTGGCTAACAAGTGCTATCAGAGAAAGTTAAACCGTTAAAGTATCTAACAATCTTTGATGTCTATGGATAAAAAAAAATACCAAATATTGCACATTTGATGAAGGAGAATCAACAAATAGGCCACCTCTCTTTAAAGGAAAAAATTACTTATATTGGAAAACTAGGATGGGATATTACCTAAAAGGTCAAGACTTAGAAATGTGGAATGTTGTATTGAATGGAGTAAAAATGCCTTCTAAGATATTAGATTGTCTAGAGGTTCCCAAGCCAATTGACGAATGGAATCCAAAAGAAAAGAAGGTAGACTTGTGAAATAATAGAGTCCTTAATATATTGTTTTGTGGTCATCCAAGTGCTGAGTTCAATAAGGAAGTGCTTGTCAAACAACCCAAAAGCTGTGGCATAGACTTCATGTAACCCATGAAGGGACTCAACAAGTTAAAAAGGCTTGCTACCGTCCAATTTAACCCTTCTTGTAGTGTATCTTGGCCGACAAGTGGTATCAGAGAAAGTTAAACCGTTAAAGTATCTAACAATCTCTGATGTCTATGGATAAATAAAATACCAAATATTGCACTTTTGATGAAGGACAATCAACAAATAGGCCACCTCTCTTTAAAGGAAAGAATTACTTATATTGGAAAACTAGGATGAGATATTACCTAAAAGGTCAAGACTTCGAAATGTGGAATGTTGTATTGAATGGAGTAAAAATGCCTTCTAAGATATTAGACTGTCTAGAGGTTCCCAAACCAATTGAGGAATGGAATCCAAAAGAAAAGAAGGTGGAGTTGTTAAATAATAGAGTCATAAATATACTATTTTGCGGTCATCCAATGGTGAGTTCAATAGGGAAGTGCCTGTCAAACAACCCAAAAGTTGTGGCAAAGACTTCAAGTAACCCATGAAGGAACTCAACAAGTTAAAAAGGCTTGCAACCGTCCAATTTACCCCTTCTTGGTAGTGTATCTTGGCTGACAAGTGGTATCAGAGAAAGTTAAACCGTTAAAGTATCTAACAATCTCTGATGCCTATGGAAAAAAAAATACCAAATATTGCACTTTTGATGAAGGACAATCAACAAATGGGCCACCTCTCTTTAAAGGAAAGAATTACTTATATTGGAAAACTAGGATGAGATATTACCTAAAAGGTCAAGACTTAGAAATGTGGAATGTTGTATTGAATGGAGTAAAAATGCCTTCTAAGATATTAGATTGTCTAGAGGTTCCCAAACCAATTGACGAATGGAAGCCAAAAGAAAAGAAGGTAGAGTTGTTAAATAATAGAGTCGTTAATATATTGTTTTGTGGTCATCCAAGTGCTGAGTTCAATAGGGAAGTGCATGTCAAACAACCCAAAAGTTGTGGCATAGACTTCATGTAACCCATGAAGGGACTCAACAAGTTAAAAAGGCTTGCAACCGTCCAATTTACCCCTTCTTGGTAGTGTATCTTGGCCGACAAGTGGTATTAGGGAAAGTTAAACCGTTAAAGTATCTAACAATCTTTGATGTCTATGGATAAAAAAATACTAAATATTGCACATTTGATGAAGGAGAATCAACAAATAGGCTACCTCTCTTTAAAGGAAAGAATTACTTATATTGGAAAACTAGGATGAGATATTACCTAAAAGGTCAAGACTTAGAAATGTGGAATGTTGAATTGAATGGAGTAAAAATGCCTTCTAAGATATTAGATTGTCTAGAGGTTCCCAAACCAATTGACGAATGGAAGCCAAAAGAAAAGAAAGTAGAGTTGTTAAATAATAGAGTCATTAATATATTGTTTTGTGGTCATCCAAGTGGTGAGTTCAATTGGGAAGTGCTGGTCAAACAACCCAAAATTTGTGGCAACCCAAAATTTGTGGCAAAGACTTCAGGTAACGCATGAAGGGACTTAAGAAGTTAAAAAGGCTTGCAACCGTCTAATTTACCCCTTCTTGGTAGTGTATATAGGCCAACAAGTGGGATCAGAGCAAGTTAAACTGTTAAAGTATCTTACAATCTTTGATGTCTATGGAAAAAAAAATACCAAAGATTGCACTTTTGATCTAGGTCAACCCACGAATAGGCCAACTTTCTTTAAAGGAAAGAATTACTAATATTAGAAAACTAGGATGTGATATTACCTAAAAGGTCAAGACTAAAAAATGTGGAATGTTGTATTGAATGAAGGTTAAAATGCCTTATAAGATATTAGATGGTCTAGAGGTTCCAAAAGAAATTGATGAATGTAGTCCAAAACAAAAGAAAGTAGAGTTGTTAAATAATAGAGACGTTAATATACTGTTTTGTGGTCATCCAAGTGGTGAGTTTAATAGGGGAGTGCTGGTCAAACAACCCAAAATTTGTGGCGAAGACTTCATGTAACCCATGAAAGGACTCAACAAGTTAAAAAGGCTTGCAACCGTCCAATTTACCCCTTCTTGGTAGTGTATCGAGGCCGACAAGTGGTATCAGAGCAAGATAAACTGTTAAAGTATCTAACAATCTTTGATGTCTATGGATAAAAAAAATACCAAATATTGCACATTTGATGAAGGGCAATCGACAAATAGGCTACCTCTCTTTAAAGGAAAGAATTACTTATATTGGAAAACTAGGATGAGATATTACCTAAATGGTCAAGACTTAGAAATGTGGAATGATGTATTGAATGGAGTAAAAATGCCTTCTAAGATATTAGATTGTCTAGAGGTTCCCAAACCAATTGACGAATGGAAGCCAAAAGAAAAGAAGGTAGAGTTGTTAAATAATAGAGTCCTTAATATATTGTTTTGTGGTCATCCAAGTGCTCAGTTCAATAGGGAAGTGCTTGTCAAACAACCCAAAAGTTGTGGCATAGACTTCATGTAACCCATGAAGGGACTCAACAAGTTAAAAAGGCTTGCAACCGTCCAATTTACCCCTTCTTGGTAGTGTATCTTGGCCAACAAGTCGTATCAGAGAAAGTTAAACCGTTAAAGTATCTAACAATCTTTGATATCTATGGATAAAAAAAATACCAAATATTGCACTTTTGATGCAGGACAATCAACAAGTAGGCCACCTTTCTTTAAAGGAAAGAATTACTTATATTGGAAAACTAGGATGAGATATTACCTAAAAGGTCAAGACTTAGAAATATGGAATGTTGTATTGAATGGAGTAAAAATGCCTTCTAAGATATTAGATTGTCTAGAGGTTCCCAAACCAATTGACGCATGGAATCCAAAAGAAAAGAAGGTAGAGTTGTTAAATAATAGAGTCCTTAATATATTGTTTTGTGGTCATCCAAGTGCTGAGTTCAATAGGGAAGTGCATGTCAAACAACCCAAAAGTTGTGGCATAGACTTCATGTAACCCATGAAGGGACTCAACAAGTTAAAAAGGCTTGCAACCGTCCAATTTACCCCTTCTTGGTAGTGTATCTTCGCCGACAAGTGGTATTAGGGAAAGTTAAACCGTTAAAGTATCTAACAATCTTTGATGTCTATGGATAAAAAAAAATACCAAATATTGCACATTTGATGAAGGAGAATCAACAAATAGGCTACCTCTCTTTAAAGGAAAGAATTACTTATATTGGAAAACTAGGATGAGATATTACCTAAAAGGTCAAGACTTAGAAATGTGGAATGTTGTATTGAATGGAGTAAAAATGCCTTCTAAGATATTAGATTGTCTAGAGGTTCCCAAACCAATTGACGAATGGAAGCCAAAAGAAAAGAAAGTAGAGTTGTTAAATAATAGAGTCATTAATATATTGTTTTGTGGTCATCGAAGTGGTGAGTTCAATTGGGAAGTGCTGGTCAAACAACCCAAAATTTGTGGCAACCCAAAATTTGTGGCAAAGACTTCAGGTAACGCATGAAGGGACTTAAGAAGTTAAAAAGGCTTGCAACCGTCTAATTTACCCCTTCTTGGTAGTGTATATAGGCCAACAAGTGGGATCAGAGCAAGTTAAACTGTTAAAGTATCTAACAATCTTTGATGTCTATGGATAAAAAAAAAATACCAAATATTGCACATTTGATGAAGGAGAATCAACAAATAGGCTACCTCTCTTTAAAGGAAAGAATTACTTATATTGGAAAACTAGGATGAGATATTACCTAAAAGGTCAAGACTTCGAAATGTGGATTGTTGTATTGAATGGAGTAAAAATGCCTTCTAAGATATTAGATTGTCTAGAGGTTCCCAAAGCAATTGAGGAATGGAATCCAAAAGAAAAGAAGGTGGAGTTGTTAACTAATAGAGTCATTAATATACTGTTTTGCGGTCATCCAATGGTGAGTTCAATAGGGAAGTGCCAGTCAAACAACTCAAAAGTTGTTGCAAAGACTTCAAGTAACCCATGAAGGGACTCAACAAGTTAAAAAGGCTTCAACCGTCCAATTTACCCCTTCTTGGTAGTGTATCTAGGCCGACAAGTGGTATCAGAGCAAGTTAAACCGTTAAATTATCTAACAATCTTTGATGTCTATGGATAAAAAAAAATACCAAATATTGCACTTTTGATGCAGGACAATCAACAAGTAGGCCGCCTCTCTTTAAAGGAAAGAATTACTTATATTGGAAAACTAGGATGAGATATTACCTAAAAGGTCAAGACTTAGAAATATGGAATGTTGTATTGAATGGAGTAAAAATGCCTTCTAAGATATTAGATTGTCTAGAGGTTCCCAAACCAATTGACGAATGGAATCCAAAAGAAAAGAAGGTAGAGTTGTTAAATAATAGAGTCCTTAATATATTGTTTTGTGGTCATCCAAGTGCTGAGTTCAATAGGGAAGTGCATGTCAAACAACCCAAAAGTTGTGGCATAGACTTCATGTAACCCATGAAGGGACTCAACAAGTTAAAAAGGCTTGCAACCGTCCAATTTACCCCTTCTTGGTAGTGTATCTTGGCCGACAAGTGGTATCAGAGAAAGTTAAACCATTAAAATATCTAACAATCTCTGATGTCTATGGATAAAAAAATACCAAATATTGCACTTTTGATGAACGACAATCAACAAATAGGCCACCTCTCTTTAAAGGAAAGAATTACTTATATTGGAAAACTAGGATGAGATATTACCTAAAAGGTCAAGACTTCGAAATGTGGATTGTTGTATTGAATGGAGTAAAAATGCCTTCTAAGATATTAGATTGTCTAGAGGTTCCCAAAGCAATTGCGGAATGGAATCCAAAAGAAAAGAAGGTGGAGTTGTTAACTAATAGAGTCATTAATATACTGTTTTGCGGTCATCCAATGGTGAGTTCAATAGGAAAGTGCCAGTCAAACAACTCAAAAGTTGTTGCAAAGACTTCAAGTAACCCATGAAGGGACTCAACAAGTTAAAAAGGCTTCAACCGTCCAATTTACCCCTTCTTGGTAGTGTATCTAGGCCGACAAGTGGTATCAGAGCAAGTTAAACCGTTAAATTATCTAACAATCTTTGATGTCTATGGATAAAAAGAAAATACCAAATATTGCACATTTGATGAAGGACAATCAACAAATAGGCTACCTCTCTTTAAAGGAAAGAATTACTTATATTGGAAAACTAGGATGAGATATTACCTAAAAGGTCAAGACTTAGAAATATGGAATGTTGTATTGAATGGAGTAAAAATGCCTTCTAAGATATTAGATTGTCTAGAGGTTCCCAAACCAATTGACGAATGGAATCCAAAAGAAAAGAAGGTAGAGTTGTTAAATAATAGAGTCCTTAATATATTGTTCTGTGGTCATCCAAGTGCTGACTTCAATAGGGAAGTGCTTGTAAAACAACCCAAAAGTTGTGGCATAGACTTCATGTAACCCATGAAGGAACTAAACAAGTTAAAAAGGCTTGCAACCGTCCAATTTACCCCTTCTTGGTAGTGTATCTCGGCCGACAAGTGGTATTAGGGAAAGTTAAACCGTTAAAGTATCTTACAATCTTTGATGTCTATGGATAAAAAAAAATACCAAATATTGCACATTTGATGAAGGAGTATCAACAAATAGGCTACCTCTCTTTAAAGGAAAGAATTACTTATATTGGAAAACTAGGATGAGATATTACCGAAAAGGTCAAGACTTAGAAATGTGGAATGTTGTATTGAATGGAGTAAAAATGCCTTCTAAGATATTAGATTGTCTAGAGGTTCCCAAACCAATTGACGAATGGAAGCCAAAAGAAAAGAAAGTAGAGTTGTTAAATAATAGAGTCATTAATATATTGTTTTGTGGTCATCCAAGTGGTGAGTTCAATAGGGAAGTGCTGGTCAAACAACCCAAAATTTGTGGCAAAGACTTCAAGTAACCCGTGATGGGACTTAAGAAGTTAAAAAGGCTTGCAACCGTCTAATTTACCCCTTCTTGGTAGTGTATCTAGGCCAACAAGTGGGATCAAAGCAAGTTAAACTGTTAAAGTATCTTACAATCTTTGATTTCTATGGAAAAAAAAATACCAAAGATTGCACTTTTGATGTAGGTCAACCCACGAATAGGCCAACTTTCTTTAAAGGAAAGAATTACTAATATTAGAAAACTAGGATGTGATATTACCTAAAAGGTCAAGACTAAAAAATGTGGAATGTTGTATTGAATGAAGGTTAAAATGCCTTATAAGATATTAGATGGTCTAGAGGTTCCAAAAGAAATTGATGAATGGAGTCCAAAACAAAAGAAAGTAGAGTTGTTAAATAATAGAGACGTTAATATACTGTTTTGTGGTCATCCATGTGGTGAGTTCAATAGGGGAGTGTTGGTCAAACAACCCAAAATTTTTGGCAAAGACTTCAAGTAACCCATGAAGGGACTCAACAAGTTAAAAAGGCTTCAACCGTCCAATTTACCCCTTCTTGGTAGTGTATCTAGGGCGACAAGTTGTATCAGAGCAAGTTAAACCGTTAAAGTATCTAACAATCGTTGATGTCCATGGATAAAAAAAATACCAAATATTGCACATTTGATGAAGGACAATCAACAAATAGGCTACCTCTCTTTAAAGGAAAGAATTACTTATATTGGAAAACTAGGATGAGATATTACCTAAAAGGTCAAGACTTAGAAATGTGGAATGCTGTATTGAATGGAGTAAAAATGCCTTCTAAGATATTAGATTGTCTAGAGGTTCCCAAACCAATTGACGAATGGAAGCCAAAAGAAGAGAAGGTAGAGTTGTTAAATAATGGAGTCCTTAATATATTGTTTTGTGGTCATCCAAGTGCTGAGTTCAATAAGGAAGTGCTTGTCAAACAACCCAAAAGTTGTGGCATAGACTTCATGTAACCCATGAAGGGACTCAACAAGTTAAAATGGCTTGCAACCGTCCAATTTACCCCTTCTTGGTAGTGTATCTTGGCCGACAAGTGGTATCAGAGAAAGTTAAACCGTTAAAGTATCTAACAATCTCTGATGTCTATGGATAAAGAAAATACCAAATATTGCACTTTTGATGAAGGACAATCAACAAATAGGCCACCTCTCTTTAAAGGAAAGAATTACTTATATTGGAAAACTAGGATGAGATATTACCTAAAAGGTCAAGACTTCGAAATGTGGAATGTTGTATTGAATGGAGTAAAAATGCCTTCTAAGATATTAGATTGTCTAGAGGTTCTGAAACCAATTGAGGAATGGAATCCAAAAGAAAAGAAGGTGGAGTTGTTAACTAATAGAGTCATTAATATACTGTTTTGCGGTCATCCAATGGTGAGTTCAATAGGGAAGTGCCTGTCAAACAACCCAAAACTTGTGGCAAAGACTTCAAGTAACCCATGAAGGGACTCAACAAGTTAAAAAGGCTTCAACCGTCCAATTTACCCCTTCTTGGTAGTGTATCTAGGCCGACAAGTGGTATCAGAGCAAGTTAAACCGTTAAATTATCTAACAATCTTTGATGTCTATGGATAAAAAAAAATACCAAATATTGCAAATTTGATGAAGGACAATCAACAAATACCTCTCTGTAAAGGAAAGAATTACTTATATTGGAAAACTAGGATGAGATATTACCTAAAAGGTCAAGACTTAGAAATGTGGAATGTTGTATTGAATGGAGTAAAAATGCCTTCTAAGATATTAGATTGTCTAGAGGTTCCCAAACCAATTGACGAATGGAAGCCAAAAGAAAAGAAGGTAGAGTTGTTAAATAACAGAGTCCTTAATATATTGTTTTGTGGTCATCCAAGTGCTGAGTTCAATAGGGAAGTGCTTGTCAAACAACCCAAAAGTTGTGGCATAGACTTCATGTAACCCATGAAGGGACTCAACAAGTTAAAAAGGCTTGTAACCGTCCAATTTACCCCTTCTTGGTAGTGTATCTTGGCCGACAAGTGGTATCAGAGAAAGTTAAACCGTTAAAGTATCTAACAATCTCTGAAGTCTATGGATAAAAAAAATACCAAATATTGCACTTTTGATGAAGGACAATCAACAAATACGCCACCTCTCTTTAAAGGAAAGAATTACTTATATTGGAAAACTAGGATGAGATATTACCTAAAAGGTCAAGACTTAGAAATGTGGAATGTTGTATTGAATGGAGTAAAAATGCCTTCTAAGATATTAGATTGTCTAGAGGTTCCCCAACCAATTGACGAATGGAGTCCAAAAGAAACGAAAGTAGAGTTGTTAAATAATTGAGTCATTAATATACTGTTTTGCGGTCATCCAATGGTGAGTTCAATAGGGAAGTGCCTGTCAAACAACCCAAAACTTGTGGCAAAGACTTCAAGTAACCCATGAAGGGACTCAACAAGTTAAAAAGGCTTGCAACCGTCCAATTTACCCCTTCTTGGTAGTGTATCTTGGCCGACAAGTGGTATCAGAGAAAGTTAAACCGTTAAAGTATCTAACAATCTCTGATGTCTATGGATAAAAAAAATACCAAATATTGCACTTTTGATGAAGGACAATCAACAAATAGGCCACCTCTCTTTATAGGAAAGAATTACTTATATTGGAAAACTAGGATGAGATATTACCTAAAAGGTCAAGACTTAGAAATGTGGAATGTTGTATTGAATGGAGTAAAAATGCCTTCTAAGATATTAGATTGTCTAGAGGTTCCCTAACCAATTGACGAATGGAGTCCAAAAGAAAAGAAAGTAGAGTTGTTAAATAATAGAGTCATTAATATACTGTTTTGCGGTCATCCAATGGTGAGTTCAATAGGGAAGTGCCTGTCAAACAACCCAAAAGTTGTGGCAAAGACTTCAAGTAACCCATGAAGGGACTCAACAAGTTAAAAAGGCTTCAACCGTCCAATTTACACCTTCTTGGTAGTGTATCTAGGCCGACAAGTGGTATCAGAGAAAGTTAAACCGTTAAAATATCTAACAATCTCTGATGTCTATGGATAAAAAAAATACCAAATATTGCACTTTTGATGAAGGACAATCAACAAATAGGCCACCTCTCTTTAAAGGAAAGAATTACTTATATTGGAAAACTAGGATGAAATATTACCTAAAAGGTCAAGACTTAGAAATATGGAATGTTGTATTGAATGGAGTAAAAATGCCTTCTAAGATATTAGATTGTCTAGAGGTTCCCAAACCAATTGACGAATGGAATCCAAAAGAAAAGAAGGTAGGGTTGTTAAATAATAGAGTCCTTAATATATTGTTTTGTGGTCATCCAAGTGCTGAGTTCAATAAGGAAGTGCTTGTCAAACAACCCAAAAGTTGTGGCATAGACTTCATGTAACCCATGAAGGGACTCAAAAAGTTAAAAAGGCTTGCAACCGTCCAATTTACCCCTTCTTCGTAGTGTATCTTGGCCGACAAGTGGTATCAGAGAAAGTTAAGCCGTTAAAGTATCTAACAATCTCTGATGTCTATGGATAAAAAAAATACCAAATATTGCACTTTTGATGAAGGACAATCAACAAATAGGCCATCTCTCTTTAAAGGAAAGAATTACTTATATTGGAAAACTAGGATGAGATATTACCTAAAAGGTCAAGACTTAGAAATGTGGAATCTTGTATTGAATGGAGTGAAAATGCCTTCTAAGATATTAGATTGTCTAGAGGTTCCAAAAGAAATTGATGAATGGACTCCAAAACAAAAGAAAGTAGAGTTGTTAAATAATAGAGACGGTAATATACTATTTTGTGGTCATCCAAGTGGTGAGTTCAATAGGGGAGTGCTGGTCAAACAACCCAAAAGTTGTGGCAAAGACTTCAAGTAACCCATGATGGGACTCAACAAGTTAAAAAGGCTTCAACCGTCCAATTTACCCCTTCTTGGTAGTGTATCTAGGCCGACAGGTGGTATCAGAGAAAGTTAAACCGTTAAAGTATCTAACAATCTTTGATGTCTATGGATAAAAAAAAATACCAAATATTGTACTTTTGATGCAGGACAATCAACAAATAGGCGACCTCTCTTTAAAGGAAAGAATTACTTATATTGGAAAACTAGGATGAGATATTACCTAAATGGTCAAGACTTAGAAATGTGGAATGTTGTATTGAATGGAGCAAAAATGCCTTCTAAGATATTAGATTGTTTAGAGGTTCCCAAACCAATTGACGAATGGAATCCAAAAGAAAAGAAGGTAGAGTTGTTAAATAATAGAGTCCTTAATATATTGTTTTGTGGTCATCCAAGTGCTGAGTTCAATAAGGAAGTGCTTGTCAAACAACCCAAAAGTTGTGGCATAGACTTCATGTAACCCATGAAGGGACTCAACAAGTTAAAAAGGCTTCAACCGTCCAATTTACCCCTTCTTGGTAGTGTATCTAGGCCGACAAGTGGTATCAGAGCAAGTTAAACCGTTAAAGTATCTAACAATCTTTGATGTCTATGGATAAAAAAAATACCAAATATTGCACTTTTGATGAAGGACAATCAACAAATAGGCCACCTCTCTTTAAAGGAAAGAATTACTTATATTGGAAAACTAGGATGAGATATTACGTAAAAGGTCAAGACTTAGAAATGTGGAATGTTGTATTGAATGGAGTAAAAATGCCTTCTAAGATATTAGATTGTCTAGTGGTTCCCAAACCAATTGACGAATGGAGTTCAAAAGAAAAGAAAGTAGAGTTGTTAAATAATAGAGTCATTAATATACTGTTTTGCGGTCATCCAATGGTGAGTTCGATAGGGAAGTGCCTGTCAAACAACCCAAAAGTTGTGGCAAAGACTTCAAGTAACCCATGAAGGGACTCAACAAGTTAAAAAGGCTTGCAACCGTCCAATTTATCCCTTCTTGGTAGTGTATCTAGGCCAACAACGGGTATCAGAGCAAGTTAAACCGTTAAAGTATCTAACAATCTTTGATTTCTATAGAAAAAAAAATACCAAAGATTGCACCTTTGATGTAGGTCAATCTACAAATAGGCCAACTCTCTTTAAAGGAAAGAATTACTTATATTCGAAAACTAGGATGAGATATTACCAAAAAGGTCAAGACTTAGAAAAATGGAATGTTGTATTGAATGGAGTCAAAATGCCTTCTAAGATATTAGGTGGTCTAGTGGTTCCGAAACCGATCGATGAATGGAATCCAAATGAAAAGAAAGTAGAGTTGTTAAATAATAGAGTCCTTAAGATACTATTTTGGGGTCATTCAAGTGGTGAGTTCAATAGGGAAGTGTTTGTCAAACAACCCAAAAGTTGTGGCATAGACCTCAAGTAACCCATGAAGGGCTTAACAAGTTAAAAAGGCTTGCAACCGTCCAATTTACCCTTTCTTGGTAGTGTATCTAGGCCAACAAGTGGTATCAGAGGAAGTTAAATCGTTAAAGTATCTAACAATCTTTGATGTCTATGGATAAAAAAAAATACCAAATATTGCACATTTGATGAAGAACAATCAACAAATACGCTACCTCTCTTTAAAGGAAAGAATTACTTATATTGGAAAACTAGGATGAGATATTACCTAAAAGGTCAAGACTTAGAAATGTGGAATGTTGTATTGAATGCAGTAAAAATGCCTTCTAAGATATTAGATGGTCTAGAGGTTTCAAAACTAATTGACGAATGGAGTCCAAAAGAAAAGAAAGTAGAGTTGTTAAATAATCGAGTCATTAATATACTGTTTTGTGGTCATCTAAGTGGTGAGTTCAATAGGGAAGTGCTTGTCAAACAACCCAAAAGTTGTGGCAAAGACTTCAAGCAACCCATGAAGGGACTCAACAAGTTAAAAAGGCTTGCAACCGTCCAATTTACCCCTTCTTGGTAGTGTATCTTGGCCAACAAGTGGTATCAGAGCAAGTTAAACTGTTAAAGTATCTAACAATCTTTGATGTCTATGAAAAAAAAAATACAAAAGATTGCACTTTTTATGTAGGTCAATCCACAAATAGGCCAACTCACTTTAAAGGAAAGAATTACTAATATTGGAAAACTAGGATGAGATATTACCTAAAAGGTCGAGACTTAAAAATGTGGAATGTTGTATTGAATGGAGTCAAAATGCCTTCTAAGATATTAGATGGTCTAGATGTTCCAAAACCAATTGACGAATGGAGTCCAAAACAAAAGAAAGTAGAGTTGTTAAATAATAGAGTCGTTAATATACTGTTTTGCGGTCATCCAAGTGGTGAGTTCAATAGGGAAGTGCCTGTCAAACAACCCAAAAGTTGTGGCAAAGACTTGAACTAACCCATGATGGGACTTAACAAGTTAAAAAGACTTGCAACCGTCAAATTTACCCCTTATTGGTAGTGTATCTAGGCCAACAAGTGGTATCAGAGCAAGTTAAACTATTAAAGTATCTAACAATCTTTGATCTCTATGAAAAAAAAAATACAAAAGATTGCACTTTTGATGTAGGTCAATCCACAAATAGGCCAACTCTCTTTAAAGGATTGAATTACTAATATTGGAAAACTAGGATGAGATATTACCTAAAAGGTCAAGACATAAAAATGTGGAATGTTGTATTGAATGGAGTCAAAATGCCTTCTAAGATATTAGATGGTCTAGATGTTCCTAAACCAATTGACGAATGGAGTCCAAAACAAAAGAAAGTAGAGTTGTTAAATAATAGAGTCGTTAATATACTGTTTTGCGGTTATCCAAGTGGTGAGTTCAATAGGGAAGTGCCTGTCAAACAACCCAAAAGTTGTGGCAAAGACTTCAAGTAACCCATGATGGGACTCAACAAGTTAAAAAGGCTTGCAACCGTCCAATTTACCCCTTCTTGGTAGTGTATCTAGGCCGACAAGGGGTATCAGAGCAAGTTAAACCGTCAAAGTACCTAACAAACTTTGATGTGTATGGAAAAAAAAAAATACCAAAGATTGCACCTTTGATGTAGGTCAATCTACAAACAGGCCAACTCTCTTTAAAGGAAAGAATTACTTATATTGTAAAACTAGGATGAGATATTACCAAAAAGGTGCAGACTTAGAAAAATGGAATGTTGTATTGAATGGAGTCAAAATGCCTTCTAAGATATTAGATGGTCTAGAGGTTCCAAAACCGATCGATGAATGGAATCCAAAAGAAAAGAAGGTAGAGTTGTTAAATAATAGAGTCCTTAATATATTGTTTTTTGGTCATCCAAGTGGTGAGTTCAATAGGGAAGTGCTTGTCAAACACCCAAAAGTTGTGGCATAGACTTCATGTAACCCATGAAGGACTCAACAAGTTAAAAAGGCTTGCAACCGTCCAATTTTCCCCTTCTTGGTAGTGTATCTAGGCCGACAAGTGGTATCCGAGCAAGTTAAACCGTTAAAGTATCTTACAATCTTTGATGACTGTGGATAAAAAAAATACCAAATATTGCACTTTTAATGAAGGACAATCAACAAATAGGCCGACTCTCTTTAAAGGAAAGAATTACTTATATTGGAAAACTAGGATGAGATAATACCAAAAAGGTCAAGACTTAGAAAAATGGAATGTTGTATTGAATGGAGTCAAAATGCCTTCTAAGATATTAGATGTTCTAGAGGTTCCAAAACCGATCGATGAATGGAATCCAAAAGAAAAGAAAGTAGAGTTGGTAAATAATAGAGTCCTTAATATACGATTTTGTGGTCATTCACGTGGTGAGTTCAATGGGGAAGTGCTTGTCAAATAACCCAAAAGTTGTGGCAAAAACTTCAAGTAACCCATGAAGGGACTCAACAAGTTAAAAAGGCTTGCAACCGTCCAATTTACCCCTTCTTGGTAGTGTATCTAGGCCAACAAGTGGTATAAGAGCAAGTTAAATCGTTAAAGTATCTAACATTCTTTGATGTCTACGGAAAAAAAAAATACCAAAGATTGCACTTTTGATGTAAATCAATCCACGAATAGGCCAACTCTCTTTAAAAGAAAGAATTACTAATATTGGAAAACTAGGACGAGATATTACCTAAAAGGTCAAGACTTAAAAATCTGGAATGTTGTATTGAAGGAAGGTTAAAATGCCTTATAAGATATTAGATGGTCTAGAGGTTCGAAAAGAAATTGATGAGTGGAGTAGAAAACAAAAGAAAGTAGAGTTGTTAAATAATAGAGTCGTTAATATACTGTTTTGTGGTCATCCAATGGTGAGTTCAATAGGGAAGTGCTTGTCAAACAACCCAAAAGTTGTGGCAAAGACTTCAAGTTACCCACGAAGGGACTCAACAAGTTAAAAAGGCTTGCAACCGTCCAATTTAACCCTTCTTGGTAGTGTATCTGGGCCAACAAGGGGTATCAGAGCAAGTTAAACTGTTAAAGTATCTAACAATATTTGATGTCTATGGAAAAAAAAAATACCAAAGATTGCACCTTTGATGTTGGTCAATCTACAAATAGGCCAACTCTCTTTAAAGGAAAGCATTACTTATATTGGAAAACTACGATGAGATATTACCAAAAAGGTCAAGACTTAGAAATGTGGAATGTTGTATTGAATGGAGTCAAAATGCCTTCTAAGATATTAGATGGTCTAGAGGTTCCAAAACCGATCGATGAATGGAATCCAAAAGAAAAGAAAGTAGAGTTGGTAAATAATAGAGTGCTTAATATACGATTTTGTGGTGATTCAAGTGGTGAGTTCAATAGGGAAGTGCTTGTCAAACAACCCAAAAGTTGTGGCATAGACCTCAACTAACCCATGAAGGGCTCAACAAGTTAAAAAGGCTTGCAACCGTCCAATTTACCCCTTCTTGGTAGCGTATCTAGGCCGACAAGTGGTATCAGAGCAAGTTAATCCGTTAAAGTATCTAAGAATATTTGATGTCTATGGATAAAAAAAATACCAAATATTGCACTTTTCATGAAGGACAATCAACAAATAGGCCACCTCTCTTTAAAGGAAAGAATTACTTATATTGGAAAACTAGGAAGAGATATTACCTAAAGGGTGAAGACTTAGAAATGTGGAATATTGTATTGAATGGAGTCAAAATGCCTTCTAAGATATTAGATGGTCTAGAGGTTTTCAAAACCAATTGACGAATGGAGTCTAAAAGAAAAGAAAGTAGAGTTGTTAAATAATAGAGTCGTTAATATACTGTTTTGTGGTCATCCAAGTGGTGAGTTCAATAGGAAAGTGCTTGTCAAACAACCCAAAAGTTGTGGCAAACAATTCAAGTAACCCATGAAGGGACTCAACAAGTTCAAAAGGCTTGCACCAGTCCAATTTACCCCTTCTCGGTAGTGTATCTAGGCCAACAAGTGGTATCAGAGCATGTTAAACTGTTAAACTATCTAACAATCTTTGATGTCTATGGAGAAAAAAAATACCAAAAATTGCACTTTTGATGTAGGTCAATCCACGAATAGGCCAACTCTCTGTAAAGGGAAGAATTACTAATATTGAAAAACTAGGATGTGATATTACCTAAAAGGTCAAGACTTAAAAATGTGAATTTGGTATTGAATGAAGGTTAAAATTCCTTATAAGATACTAGATGGTTTCGAGGTTCCAAAAGAAATTGATGAATGGAATCCAAAACAAAAGAAAGTAGAGTTGTTAAATAATAGGGTCGTTTATATATTGTTTTGTGGTCATCCAAGTGCTGGGTTCAATAGGGAAGTGCTTGTCAAACACCCCAAAAGTTGTGGCAAAGACTTCAAGTAACCCATGAAGGGACTCAACAAGTTAAAAAGGCTCGCAACCGTCCAATTTACCCCTTCTTGGTAGTGTATCTAGTCCAACAAGGGGTATCAGAGCAAGTTAAACCGTTAAAGTATCTAACAATCTTTGATGTCTACGGAAAAAAAAAAACCTAAGATTGCACCTTTGATGTAGGTCAATCTACAAATAGGCCCACTCTCTTTAAAGGAAAGAATTACTTATATTGTAAAACTAGGATGAGATATTACCAAAAAGGTGAAGACTTAGAAAAATGGAATGTTGTATTGAATGGGGTCAAAATGCCTTCTAAGTTATTAGATGGTCTAGAGGTTCCAAAACCGATCGATGAATGAAATCCAAAAGAAAAGAAAGTAGAGTTGTTAAATAATAGAGTCGTTAATATACTGTTTTGTGGTCATCCAAGTGGTGAGTTCAATAAAGAAGTGCTTGTCAAACAACCCAAAAGTTGTGGCAAAGACTTCAAGTAACCCAAAAAGGGCTCAAAAAGTTAAAAAGGCTTGCAACCGTCAAATTTATCCCTTCTTGGCAGTGTATCTAGGCCAACAAGGGGTATCAGAGCAAGTTAAACCGTTAAAGTATCTAACAATCTTTGATGTCTATGGAAAAAAAATACCAAAGATTGCACATTTGATGTAGGTCAATCTACAAATAGGCCAACTCTCTTTAAAGGAAAGAATTACTTATATTGGAAAACTAGGATGAGATATTACCAAAAAGGTCAAGACTTAGAAATGTGGAATGTTGTATTGAATGGAGTCAAAATGCCTTCTAAGATATTAGATGGTCTAGAGGTTCCAAAACCGATCGATGAATGGAATCCAAAAGAAAAGAAAGTAGAGGTTGTAAATAATAGAGTGCTTAATATACGATTTTGTGGCCATTCAAGTGGTGAGTTCAATAGGGAAGTGCTTGTCATACAACCCAAAAGTTGTGGCATAGACCTCAAGTAACCCATGAAGGGCTCAACAAGTTAAAAAGGGTTGCAACCGTCCAATTTACCCCTTCTTGGTAGTGTATCTAGGCCGACAAGTGGAAGCAGAGCAAGTTAAACCGTTAAAGTATCTAACAATATTTGATGTCTATGGATAAAAAAAATGCCAAATATTGCACTTTTGAAGAAGGACAATCAACAAATAGGCCACCTCTCTTTAAAGGAAAGAATTACTTATATTGGAAAACTATGATGAGATATTACCTAAAAGGTCAAGACTTAGAAATGTGGAATATTGTATTGAATGGAGTCAAAATGACTTCTAAGATATTAGATGGTCTAGAGGTTTCAAAACCAATTGACGAATGGAGTCTAAAAGAAAAGAAAGTAGAGTTGTTAAATAATAGAGTCGTTAATATACTGTTTTGTGGTCATCCAAGTGGTAAGTTCAATAGGAAAGTGCTTGTCAAACAACCCAAAAGTTGTGGCAAAGATTTCAAGTAACCCATGAAGGGACTCAACAAGTTCAAACGGCTTGCACCCATCCAATTTACCCCTTCTCGGAAGTGTATCTAGGCCAACAAGTGGTATCAGAGCAAGTTAAACTGTTAAACTATCTAACAATCTTTGATGTCTATGGAGAAAAAAAATACCAAAGATTGCGCTTTTGATGTAGGTCAATCCACGAATAGGCCAACTCTCTGTAAAGGAAAGAATTACTAATGTTGGAAACCAGGATGTTATATTACCAAAAAGGTCAAGACTTAAAAATGTGGAATTTGGTATTGAATGAAGGTTAAAATTCCTTATAAGATACTAGATGGTCTAGAGGTTCCAAAAGAAAATTGATGAATGGAATCCAAAACAAAAGAAAGTAGAGTTGTTAAATAATAGGGTCGTTAATATATTGTTTTGTGGTCATCCAAGTGGTGGGTTCAATCGGGAAGTGCTTGTCAAACACCCCAAAAGTTGTGGCAAAGACTTCAAGTAACCCATGAAGGGACTCAACAAGTTAAAAAGGCTTGCAACCGTCCAATTTACCCCTTCTTGGTAGTGTATCTAGGCCAACAAGTGGTATCAGAGCAAGTTAAACCGTTAAAGTATCTAACAATCTTTGATGTCTGTGGAAAAAAAAATACCAAAGATTGCACCTTTCATGTAGGTCAACCAACAAATAGGCCAACTCTCTTCAAAGGAAAGAATTACTTATATTGTAAAACTAGGATGAGAAATTACCAAAAAGGTGAAGACTTAGAAAAATGGAATGTTGTATTGAATGTAGTCAAAATGCCTTCTAAGATATTAGATTGTCTAGAGGTTCCAAAACCGATCGATGAATGGAATCCAAAAGAAAAGCAAGTAGAGTTGTTAAATAATAGAGTCCTTAATATATTGTTTTGTGGTCATCCAAGTGGTGAGTTCAATAGGGAAGTGCTTGTCAGACAACCCAAAAGTTGTGACATAGACTTCATGTAACCCATGAAGGGCTCAACAAGTTAAAAAGGCTTGCAACCGTCCAATTTACCCCTTCTTGGTAGTGTATCTAGGCCGACAAGTGGTATCAGAGCAAGTTAAACCGTTAAAGTATCTAACAATCTTTGATGTCTACGGAAAAAAAAATACCAAAATTGCACTTTTGATGTAGATCAATCCACGAATAGGCCAACTCTCTTTAAAGGAAAGAATTACATATATTGGAAAACTAGGATGAGATATTACCAAAAAGGTCAAGAATTAGAAAAATGGAATGTTGTATTGAAAGGAGTCAAAATGCCTTCTAAAATATTAAATGGTCTAGAGGTTCCAAAACCGATCGATGAATGGAATCCAAAAGAAAAGAAAGTAGAGTTGTTAAATAATAGAGTCGTTAATATACTGTTTTGTGGTCATCCAAGTGGTGAGTTAAATAAAGAAGTGCTTGTCAGACAACCCAAAAGTTGTGGCAAAGACTTCAAGTAACCCATGAAGGGCTCAAAAAGTTAAAAAGGCCTGCAACCGTCAAATTTACCCCTTCTTGGTAGTGTATCTAGTCCAACAAGGGGTATCAGAGCAAGTTAAACCGTTAAAGTATCTAACAATCTTTGATGTCAACGGAAAAAAAAATACCTAAGATTGCACTTTTGATGTAGATCAATCCACGAATAGGCCAACTCTCTTTAAAGGAAAAAATTTCTTATATTGTAAAACTAGGATGAGATATTACCAAAAAGGCGAAGACTTAGAAAAATGGAATGTTGTATTGAATGGAGTCGAAATGCCTTCTAAGATATTAGATGGTCTAGAGGTTCCAAAACCGATCGATGAATGGAATCCGAAAGAAAAGAAAGTAGATTTGTTAAATAATAGAGTCCTTAATATATTGTTTTCTGGTCATCGAAGCGGTGAGTTCAATAGGGAAGTGCTTGTCAAACAACCCAAAAGTTGTGGCATAGACTTCATCTAACCCATGATGGGACTCAACAAGTTAAAAAGGCATGCAACCATCCAATTTACCCCTTCTTGGTAGTGTATCTATGCCGACAAGTGGTATCAGAGCAAGTTAAGCCGTTAAAGTATCTAACAATCTTTGATGTCTATGGATAAAAGAAATACCAAATATTGCACTTTTGATGAAGGACAATCAACAAATAGGCCACCTCTCTTTAAAGGAAAGAATTACTTATATTGCGAAACTAGGATGAGATATTACCTAAATGGTCAAGACTTAGAAATGTGGAATGTTGTATTGAATGGAGTAAAAATGCCTTCTAAGATATTAGATGGTCTAGAGGTTCCAAAACAAATTGACGAATGGAGTCCAAAAGAAAAGAAAGTACAATCGTTAAATAATAGAGTCATTAATATACTGTTTTGTGGTTATCCAAGTCGTGAGTTCAATAGGGAAGTGCTTGTCAAACAACCCAAAATTTGTGGCAAAGACTTCAAGTAACCCACGAAGGGACTCAACAAGTTAAAAAGGCTTGCAACCGTCCAATTTACCCCTTCTTGGTAGTGTATCTAGGCCAACAAGTGGTATTAGAGCAAGTTAAACCGTTGAAGTATCTAACAATCTTTGATGTCTACGGAAAAAAAAAATACCAAAGATTGCACTTTTGATGTAGATCAATCCACGAATAGGCCAACTCTCTTTAAAGGAAAGAATTACTAATAATGCAAAACTACGATGAGATATTACCCAAAAGGTCAAGACTTAAAAATGTGGAATGTTGTATTGAAGGAAGGTTAAAATGCCTTATAAGATATTAGATGGTCTAGAGGTTCGAAAAGAAATTGATGAATGGAGTTGAAAACAAAAGAAAGTAGAGTTGTTAAATAATAGGGTCGTTAATATATTGTTTTGTGGTCTTCCAAGTGGTGGGTTCAATAGGGAAGTGCTTGTCAAACAACCCAAAAGTTGTGGCAAAGACTTCAAGTAACCCACGAAGGGACTCAACAAGTTAAAAAGGCTTGCAACCGTCCAATTTACCCCTTCTTGGTAGTGTATCTATGCCGACAAGTGGTATCAGAGCAAGTTAAGCCGTTAAAGTATCTAACAATCTTTGATGTCTATGGATAAAAGAAATACCAAATATTGCACTTTTGATGAAGGACAATCAACAAATGGGCCACCTCTCTTTAAAGGAAAGAATTACTTATATTGGAAAACTAGGATGAGATATTACGTAAATGGTCAAGACTTAGAAATGTGGAATGTTGTATTGAATGGAGTAAAAATGCCTTCTAAGATATTAGATGGTCTAGAGGTTCCAAAACCAATTGACGAATGGAGTCCAAAAGAAAAGAAAGTAGAGTCGTTAAATAATAGAGTCGTTAATATACTATTTTGTGGTTATCCAAGTGGTGAGTTCAATAGGGAAATGCTTGTGAAACAACCCAAAAGTTGTGGCAAAGACTTCAAGTAACCCACGAAGGAACTCAACAAGTTAAAAAAGGCTTGCAACCGTCCAATTTACCCCTTCTTGGTAGTGTATCTAGGCCAACAAGTGGTATTAGAGCAAGTTAAACCGTTAAAGTATCTAACAATCTTTGATGTCTATGGAAAAAAAATACCAAAGATTGCACCTTTGATGTAGGTCAATCTACAAATAGGCCAACTCTCTTTAAAGGAAAGAATTACTAAGAATGGAAAACTAGGATGAGATATTACCTAAAAGGTCAAGACTTAAAAATGTGGAATGTTGTATTGAAGGAAGGTTAAAATGCCTTATAAGATATTAGATGGTCTAGAGGTTCCAAAAGAAATTGATGAATGGAGTCGAAAACAAAAGAAAGTAGAGTTGTTAAATAATAGGGTCCTTAATATATTGTTTTGTGGTCATCCAAGTGGTGGGTTCAATAGGGAAGTGCTTGTCAAACAACCCAAAAGTTGTGGCAAAGACTTCAAGTAACCCACGAAGGGACTCAACAAGTTAAAAAGGCTTGCAACCGTCCAATTTACCCCTTCTTGGTAGTGTATCTAGGCAAACAAGTGGTATCAGAGCAAGTTAAACCGTTAAAGTATCTAACAATCTTTGATGTCTATGGAAAAAAATACCAAAGATTGCACCTTTGATGCAGGTCAATCTACAAATAGGCCAACTCTCTTTAAAGGAAAGAATTACTTATATATGAAAAGTAGGATGAGATATTACCAAAAAGGTCAAGACTTAGAAAAATGGAATGTTGTATTGAAGGGAGTCAAAATGTCTTCTAAGATATTAGATGGTCTAGAGGTTCCAAAACCGATCAATGAATGGAATCCAAAAGAAAAGAAAGTAGAGTTGTTAAATAATAGAGTCGTTAATATACTGTTTTGTGGTCATCCAAGTGGTGAGTTCAATAAAGAAGTGCTTGTCAAAACAACCCAAAAGTTGTGGGAAAGACTTCAAGTAACCCATGAAGGGACTCAACAAGTTAAAAAGGCTTGCAACCGTCCAATTTACCCCTTCTTGGTAGTGTATCTAGGCCAACAAGTGGTATCAGAGCAAGTTAAACCGTTAAAGTATCTAACAATCTATGATGTCTATGGATAAAAAAAATACCAAATATTGCACTTTTGATGAAGGACAATCAACAAATAGGCTACCTCTCTTTAAAGGAAAGAATTACTTATAAAGGAAAACTAGGATGAGATATTACCTAAAAGGTCAAGACTTAGAAAGGTGGAATGTTGTATTGAATGGAGTCAAAATGCCTTCTAAGATATTAGATGGTCTAGAGGTTCCAAAACTAATTGACGAATGGAGTCCAAAAGAAAAGAAAGTAGAGTTGTTAAATAATAGAGTCATTAATATACTGTTTTGTGGTCATCCCAGTGGTGAGTTCAATAGGGAAGTGCTTGTCAAACAACCCAAAAGTTGTGGCAAAGACTTCAAGTAACCCATGAAGGGACTCAACAAGTCAAAAATGCTTGCAACCGTCCAATCTACCCCTTCTTGGTAGTGTATCTTGGCCAACAAGTGGTATCAGAGCAAGTTAAACTGTTAAAGTATCTAACAATCTTTGATCTCTATGAAAAAAAAAATACAAAACATTGCACTTTTGATGTAGGTCAATCCACAAATAGGCCAACCCTCTTTAAAGGATTGAATTACTAATATTGGAAAACTAGGATGAGATATTACCTAAAAGGTCAAGACTTAAAAATGTGGAATGTTGTATTGAATGGAGTCAAAATGCCTTCTAAGATATTAGATGGTCTAGATGTTCCAAAACCAATTGACGAATGGAGACCAAAAGAAGAAAGTAGAGTTGTTAAATAATAGGGTCATTAATATATTGTTTTGTGGTCATCCAAGTGGTGAGTTCAATAGGGAAGTGGTTGTCAAACAACCCAAAAGTTGTGGCAAAGACTTCAAGTAACCCATGAAGGGACTTAACAAGTTAAAAAGGCTTGCAACCGCCCAATTTACCCCTTCTTGGTAGTGTATCTAAGCCAACAAGTGGTTTCAGAGCAAGTTAAACTGTTAAAGTATCTAACAATCTTTGATGTCTATGCAAAAAAAATACAAAAGATTGCACTTTTGATGTAAGTCAATCCACAAATAGGCCAACTCTCTTTAAAGGAAAGAATTACTAATATTGGAAAGCTAAGATGAGATATTACCTAAAAGGTCAAGACTTAAAAATGTGGAATGTTGTATTGAATGGAGTTAAAATGCCTTATAAGATATTAGATGGTCTAGATGTTCCAAAACCAATTGACGAATGGAGACCAAAAGAAAAGAAAGTAGAGTTGTTAAATAATAGAGTCATTAATATATTGTTTTGTGGTCATCCAAGTGGTGAGTTCAATAGGGAAGTGCTTGTCAAACAACCCAAAAGTTGTGGCAAAGACTTCAAGTAACCCATGAAGGGACTCAACAAGTTAAAAAGGCTTGCAACCGTCAAATTTACCCCTTCTTGGTAGTGTATCTAGGCCAACAAGTGGTATCAGAGCAAGTTAAACCGTTAAAGTATCTAACAACCTATGATGTCTATGGATAAAAAAAATACCAAATATTGCACTTTTGATGAAGGACAATCAACAAATAGGCTACCTCTCTTTAAAGGAAAGAATTACTTATAAAGGAAAACTAGGATGAGATATTACCTAAAAGGTCAAGACTTAGAAAGGTGGAATGTTGTATTGAATGGAGTCAAAATGCCTTCTAAGATACTAGATGGTCTAGAGGTTCCAAAACTAATTGACGAATGGAGTCCAAAAGAAAAGAAAGTAGAGTTGTTAAATAATAGAGTCATTAATATACTGTTTTGTGGTCATCCCAGTGGTGAGTTCAATAGGGAAGTGCTTGTCAAACAACCCAAAAGTTGTGGCAAAGACTTCAAGTAACCCATGAAGGGACTCAACAAGTCAAAAATGCTTGCAACCGTCCAATCTACCCCTTCTTGGTAGTGTATCTTGGCCAACAAGTGGCATCAGAGCAAGTTAAACTGTTAAAGTATCTAACAATCTTTGATCTCTATGAAAAAAAAAATACAAAACATTGCACTTTTGATGTAGGTCAATCCACAAATAGGCCAACCCTCTTTAAAGGATTGAATTACTAATATTGGAAAACTAGGATGAGATATTACCTAAAAGGTCAAGACTTAAAAATGTGGAATGTTGTATTGAATGGAGTCCAAATGCCTTCTAAGATATTAGATGGTCTAGATGTTCCAAAACCAATTGACGAATGGAGACCAAAAGAAGAAAGTAGAGTTGTTAAATAATAGGGTCCTTAATATATTGTTTTGTGGTCATCCAAGTGGTGAGTTCAATAGGGAAGTGCTTGTCAAACAACCCAAAAGTTGTGGCAAAGACTTCAAGTAACCCATGAAAGGACTTAACAAGTTAAAAAGGCTTGCAACCGCCCAATTTACCCCTTCTTGGTAGTGTATGTAAGCCAACAAGTGGTTTCAGAGCAAGTTAAACTGTTAAAGTATCTAACAATCTTTGATGTCTATGCAAAAAAAATACAAAAGATTGCACTTTTGATGTAAGTCAATCCACAAATAGGCCAACTCTCTTTAAAGGAAAGAATTACTAATATTGGAAAACTACGATGAGATATTACCTAAAAGGTCAAGACTTAAAAATGTGGAATGTTGTATTGAAGGATGGTTAAAATGCCTTATAAGATATTAGATGGTCTAGAGGTTTGAAAAGAAATTGATGAATGGAGTCGAAAACAAAAGATAGTAGAGTTGTTATATAATAGGGTCGTTAATATATTGTTTTGTGGTCATCGAAGTGGTGGGTTCAATAGGGAAGTGCTTGTCAAACAACCCAAAAGTTGTGGCAAAGACTTCAAGTAACCCATGAAGGGACTCAACAAGTTAAAAAGGCTTGCAACCGTCCAATTTACCCCTTCTTGGTAGTGTATCTAGGCCAACAAGTGGTATCAGAGTAAGTTAAACCGTTAAAGTATCTAACAATCTTTGATGTCTACGGAAAAAAAATACCAAAGATTGCACTTTTGATGTAGATCAATCCACGAATTGGCCAACTCTCTTTAAAGGAAAGAATTACTAATATTAGAAAACTAGGATGAGATATTACCTAAAAGGTCAAGACTTAAAAATGTGGAATGTTGTATTGAAGGAAGGTTAAAATGCCTTATAAGATATTAGATGGTCTAGAGGTTCGAAAAGAAATTGATGAATGGAGTCGAAAACAAAAGAAAGTAGAGTTGTTAAATAATAATGTCGTTAATATACTGTTTTGTGGTCATCCAATGGTGAGTTCAATAGGGAAGTGCTTGTCAAACAACCCAAAAGTTGTGGCAAAGACTTCAAGTAACCCATGAAGGGCTCAAAAAGTTAAAAAGGCTTGCAACCGTCAAATTTACCCCTTCTTGCTAGTGTATCTAGGCCAACAAGGGGTATCATAGCAAGTTAAACCGTTAAAGTATCTAACAATCATTGATGTCTATGGAAAAAAAAATACCAACGATTGCAGCTTTGATGCAGGTCAATCTACAAATAGGCCAACTCTCTTTAAAGGAAAGAATTACTTATATTGGAAAACTAAGATGAGATATTACCAAAAAGGTCAAGACTTAGAAAAATGGAATGTTGTATTGAATGGAGTCAAAATGGCATCTAAGAAATTAGATGGTCTAGAGGTTCCAAAACCGATTGATGAATGGAATCCGAATGAAAAGAAAGTAGACTTGTTAAATAATAGAGTCCTTAATATATTGTTTTGTGGTCATCCAAGCGGTGAGTTCAATAGGGAAGTGCTTGTCAAACAACCCAAAAGTTGGGGCATAGACTTCATGTAACCCAAGAAGGGACTTAACAAGTTAAAAAGGCTTGCAACCGTCCAATTTACCCCTTCTTGGTAGTGTATCTATGCCGACAAGTGGTATCAGAGCAAGTTAAGCCGTTAAAGTATCTAACAATCTTTGATGTCTATGGATAAAAGAAATAATAAAGATTGCACTTTTGATGAAGGACAATCAACAAATATGCCACCTCTCTTTAAAGGAAAGAATTACTTATATTGGAAAACTAGGATGAGATATTACCTAAATGGTCAAGACTTAGAAATGTGGAATGTTGTATTGAATGGAGTAAAAATGCCTTCTAAAATATTAGATGGTCTAGAGGTTCCAAAACCAATTGACGAATGGAGTCCAAAAGAAAAGAAAGTAGAGTCGTTAATATACTATTTTGTGGTTATCCAAGTGGTGAGTTCAAAAGGGAAGTGCTTGTCAAACAACCCAAAAGTTGTGGCAAAGACTTCAAGTAACCCACGAAGGGACTCAACAAGTTAAAAGGCTTGCAACCGTCCAATTTACCCCTTCTTGGTAGTGTATCTAGGCCAACAAGTGGTATTAGAGCAAGTTAAACCGTTAAAGTATCTAACAATCTTTGATGTCTACGGAAAAAAAAAATACCAAAGATTGCACTTTTGATGTAGATCAATCCACGAATAGGCCAACTCTCTTTAAAGGAAAGAATTACTAATAATGCAAAACTACGATGAGATATTACCTAAAAGGTCAAGACTTAAAAATGTGGAATGTTGTATTGAAGGAAGGTTAAAAAGCCTTATAAGGTATTAGATGGTCTAAAGGTTCCAAAAGAAATTGATGAATGGAGTCGAAAACAAAAGAAAGTAGAGTTGTTAAATAATAGGGTCGTTAATATATTGTTTTGTGGTCATCCAAGTGGTGGGTTCAATAGACAAGTGCTTGTCAAAAAACCCAAAAGTTGTGGCAAAGACATCAAGTAATCCACGAAGGGACTCAACAAGTTAAAAAGGCTTGCAACCTTCCAATTTACCCCTTCTTGGTAGTGTATCTAGGCCAACAAGTGGTATTAGAGCAAGTTAAATCGTTAAAGTATCTAACAATCTTTGATGTCTACGGAAACAGAAAAATACCAAAGATTGCACTTTTGATGTAGATCAATCCACGAATAGGCCAACTCTCTTTAAAGGAAAGAATTACTAATAATGCAAAACTACGATGAGATATTACCTAAAAGGTCAAGACTTAAAAATGTGGAATGTTGTATTGAAGGAAGGTTAAAATGCCTTATAAGATATTAGATGGTCTATAGGTTCGAAAAGAAATTGATGAATGGAGTCGAAAACAAAAGAAAGTAGAGTTGTTAAATAATAGGGTCGTTAATATATTGTTTTGTGGTCATCCAAGTGGTGGGTTCAATAGGGAAGTGCTTGTCAAACAACCCAAAAGTTGTGGCAAAGACTTCAAGTAACCCACGAAGGGACTCAACAAGTTAAAAAGGCTTGCAACCGTCCAATTTACCCCTTCTTGGTAGTGTATCTAGGCCAACAAGTGGTATTAGAGCAAGTTAAACCGTTAAAGTATCTAACAATATTTGATGTCTACGGAAAAAAAAATATACCAAAGATTGCACTTTTGATGTAGATCAATCCACGAATAGGCCAACTCTCTTAAAAGGAAAGAATTACTAATAATGGAAAACTACGATGAGATATTACCTAAAAGGTCAAGACTTCAAAATGTGGAATGTTGTATTGAAGGATGGTTAAAATGCCTTATAAGATATTAGATGGTCTAGAGGTTCCAAAAGAAATTGATGAATGGAGTCGAAAACAAAAGAAAGTAGAGTTGTTAAATAATAGGGTCGTTAACATATTGTTTTGTGGTCATCCAAGTGGTGGGTTCAATAGGGAAGTGCTTGTCAAACAACCCAAAAGTTGTGGCAAAGACTTCAAGTAACCCACGAAGGGACTCAACAAGTTAAAAAGGCTTGCAACCGTCCAATTTACCCCTTCTTGGTAGTGTATCTAGGCCGACAAGTGGTATCAGAGCAAGTTAAACCGTTAAAGGATCTAACAATCTTTGATGTCTATGGATAAAAAAGAATACCAAATATTGCACATTTGATGAAGGAGAATCAACAAATAGGCTACCTCTCTTTAAAGGAAAGAATTACTTATATTGGAAAACTAGGATGAGATATTACTTAAAAGGTCAAGACTTAGAAATGTGGAATATTGTATTGAATGGAGTAAAAAAGCCTTCTAAGATATTAGATTGTCTAGAGGTTCCCAAACCAATTGACGAATTGAAGCCAAAAGAAAAAAAGGTAGAGTTGTTAAATAATAGAGTCCTTAATATATTGTTTTGTGGTCATCCAAGTGCTGAGTTCAATAGGGAAGTGCTTGTCAAACAACCCAAAAGTTGTGGCATAGACTTCATGTAACCCATGAAGGGACTCAACAAGTTAAAAAGGCTTGCAACCGTCCAATTTACCCCTTCTTAGTAGTGTATCTTGGCCGACAAGTGGTATCAGAGAAAGTTAAACCGTTAAAGTATCTAACAATCTTGGATGTCTATGGATAAAAAAAAAAACCAAATATTGCCCATTTGATGAAGGAGAATCAACAAATAGGCTACCTCTCTTTAAAGGAAAGAATTACTTATATTGGAAAACTACGATGAGATATTACCTAAAAGGTCAAGACTTAGAAATGTGGAATGTTGTATTGAATGGAGTAAAAATGCCTTCTAAGATATTAGATTGTCTAGAGGTTCCCAAGCCAATTGACGAATGGAATCCAAAAGAAAAGAAGGTAGACTTGTTAAATAATAGAGTCCTTAATATATTGTTTTGTGGTCATCCAAGTGCTGAGTTCAATAAGGAAGTGCTTGTCAAACAACCCAAAAGCTGTGGCATAGACTTCATGTAACCCATGAAGGGACTCAACAAGTTAAAAAGGCTTGCTACCGTCCAATTTAACCCTTCTTGTAGTGTATCTTGGCCGACAAGTGGTATCAGAGAAAGTTAAACCGTTAAAGTATCTAACAATCTCTGATGTCTATGGATAAATAAAATACCAAATATTGCACTTTTGATGAAGGACAATCAACAAATAGGCCACCTCTCTTTAAAGGAAAGAATTACTTATATTGGAAAACTAGGATGAGATATTACCTAAAAGGTCAAGACTTCGAAATGTGGAATGTTGTATTGAATGGAGTAAAAATGCCTTCTAAGATATTAGACTGTCTAGAGGTTCCCAAACCAATTGAGGAATGGAATCCAAAAGAAAAGAAGGTGGAGTTGTTAAATAATAGAGTCATAAATATACTATTTTGCGGTCATCCAATGGTGAGTTCAATAGGGAAGTGCCTGTCAAACAACCCAAAAGTTGTGGCAAAGACTTCAAGTAACCCATGAAGGAACTCAACAAGTTAAAAAGGCTTGCAACCGTCCAATTTACCCCTTCTTGGTAGTGTATCTTGGCTGACAAGTGGTATCAGAGAAAGTTAAACCGTTAAAGTATCTAACAATCTCTGATGCCTATGGAAAAAAAAATACCAAATATTGCACTTTTGATGAAGGACAATCAACAAATGGGCCACCTCTCTTTAAAGGAAAGAATTACTTATATTGGAAAACTAGGATGAGATATTACCTAAAAGGTCAAGACTTAGAAATGTGGAATGTTGTATTGAATGGAGTAAAAATGCCTTCTAAGATATTAGATTGTCTAGAGGTTCCCAAACCAATTGACGAATGGAAGCCAAAAGAAAAGAAGGTAGAGTTGTTAAATAATAGAGTCGTTAATATATTGTTTTGTGGTCATCCAAGTGGTGAGTTCAATAGGGAAGTGCATGTCAAACAACCCAAAAGTTGTGGCATAGACTTCATGTAACCCATGAAGGGACTCAACAAGTTAAAAAGGCTTGCAACCGTCCAATTTACCCCTTCTTGGTAGTGTATCTTGGCCGACAAGTGGTATTAGGGAAAGTTAAACCGTTAAAGTATCTAACAATCTTTGATGTCTATGGATAAAAAAAATACCAAATATTGCACATTTGATGAAGGGCAATCGACAAATAGGCTACCTCTCTTTAAAGGAAAGAATTACTTATATTGGAAAACTAGGATGAGATATTACCTAAATGGTCAAGACTTAGAAATGTGGAATGATGTATTGAATGGAGTAAAAATGCCTTCTAAGATATTAGATTGTCTAGAGGTTCCCAAACCAATTGACGAATGGAAGCCAAAAGAAAAGAAGGTAGAGTTGTTAAATAATAGAGTCCTTAATATATTGTTTTGTGGTCATCCAAGTGCTCAGTTCAATAGGGAAGTGCTTGTCAAACAACCCAAAAGTTGTGGCATAGACTTCATGTAACCCATGAAGGGACTCAACAAGTTAAAAAGGCTTGCAACCGTCCAATTTACCCCTTCTTGGTAGTGTATCTTGGCCAACAAGTCGTATCAGAGAAAGTTAAACCGTTAAAGTATCTAACAATCTTTGATATCTATGGATAAAAAAAATACCAAATATTGCACTTTTGATGCAGGACAATCAACAAGTAGGCCACCTTTCTTTAAAGGAAAGAATTACTTATATTGGAAAACTAGGATGAGATATTACCTAAAAGGTCAAGACTTAGAAATATGGAATGTTGTATTGAATGGAGTAAAAATGCCTTCTAAGATATTAGATTGTCTAGAGGTTCCCAAACCAATTGACGCATGGAATCCAAAAGAAAAGAAGGTAGAGTTGTTAAATAATAGAGTCCTTAATATATTGTTTTGTGGTCATCCAAGTGCTGAGTTCAATAGGGAAGTGCATGTCAAACAACCCAAAAGTTGTGGCATAGACTTCATGTAACCCATGAAGGGACTCAACAAGTTAAAAAGGCTTGCAACCGTCCAATTTACCCCTTCTTGGTAGTGTATCTTCGCCGACAAGTGGTATTAGGGAAAGTTAAACCGTTAAAGTATCTAACAATCTTTGATGTCTATGGATAAAAAAAAATACCAAATATTGCACATTTGATGAAGGAGAATCAACAAATAGGCTACCTCTCTTTAAAGGAAAGAATTACTTATATTGGAAAACTAGGATGAGATATTACCTAAAAGGTCAAGACTTAGAAATGTGGAATGTTGTATTGAATGGAGTAAAAATGCCTTCTAAGATATTAGATTGTCTAGAGGTTCCCAAACCAATTGACGAATGGAAGCCAAAAGAAAAGAAAGTAGAGTTGTTAAATAATAGAGTCATTAATATATTGTTTTGTGGTCATCGAAGTGGTGAGTTCAATTGGGAAGTGCTGGTCAAACAACCCAAAATTTGTGGCAACCCAAAATTTGTGGCAAAGACTTCAGGTAACGCATGAAGGGACTTAAGAAGTTAAAAAGGCTTGCAACCGTCTAATTTACCCCTTCTTGGTAGTGTATATAGGCCAACAAGTGGGATCAGAGCAAGTTAAACTGTTAAAGTATCTAACAATCTTTGATGTCTATGGATAAAAAAAAATACCAAATATTGCACATTTGATGAAGGAGAATCAACAAATAGGCTACCTCTCTTTAAAGGAAAGAATTACTTATATTGGAAAACTAGGATGAGATATTACCTAAAAGGTCAAGACTTCGAAATGTGGATTGTTGTATTGAATGGAGTAAAAATGCCTTCTAAGATATTAGATTGTCTAGAGGTTCCCAAAGCAATTGAGGAATGGAATCCAAAAGAAAAGAAGGTGGAGTTGTTAACTAATAGAGTCATTAATATACTGTTTTGCGGTCATCCAATGGTGAGTTCAATAGGGAAGTGCCAGTCAAACAACTCAAAAGTTGTTGCAAAGACTTCAAGTAACCCATGAAGGGACTCAACAAGTTAAAAAGGCTTCAACCGTCCAATTTACCCCTTCTTGGTAGTGTATCTAGGCCGACAAGTGGTATCAGAGCAAGTTAAACCGTTAAATTATCTAACAATCTTTGATGTCTATGGATAAAAAAAAATACCAAATATTGCACTTTTGATGCAGGACAATCAACAAGTAGGCCGCCTCTCTTTAAAGGAAAGAATTACTTATATTGGAAAACTAGGATGAGATATTACCTAAAAGGTCAAGACTTAGAAATATGGAATGTTGTATTGAATGGAGTAAAAATGCCTTCTAAGATATTAGATTGTCTAGAGGTTCCCAAACCAATTGACGAATGGAATCCAAAAGAAAAGAAGGTAGAGTTGTTAAATAATAGAGTCCTTAATATATTGTTTTGTGGTCATCCAAGTGCTGAGTTCAATAGGGAAGTGCATGTCAAACAACCCAAAAGTTGTGGCATAGACTTCATGTAACCCATGAAGGGACTCAACAAGTTAAAAAGGCTTGCAACCGTCCAATTTACCCCTTCTTGGTAGTGTATCTTGGCCGACAAGTGGTATCAGAGAAAGTTAAACCATTAAAATATCTAACAATCTCTGATGTCTATGGATAAAAAAAATACCAAATATTGCACTTTTGATGAACGACAATCAACAAATAGGCCACCTCTCTTTAAAGGAAAGAATTACTTATATTGGAAAACTAGGATGAGATATTACCTAAAAGGTCAAGACTTCGAAATGTGGATTGTTGTATTGAATGGAGTAAAAATGCCTTCTAAGATATTAGATTGTCTAGAGGTTCCCAAAGCAATTGCGGAATGGAATCCAAAAGAAAAGAAGGTGGAGTTGTTAACTAATAGAGTCATTAATATACTGTTTTGCGGTCATCCAATGGTGAGTTCAATAGGAAAGTGCCAGTCAAACAACTCAAAAGTTGTTGCAAAGACTTCAAGTAACCCATGAAGGGACTCAACAAGTTAAAAAGGCTTCAACCGTCCAATTTACCCCTTCTTGGTAGTGTATCTAGGCCGACAAGTGGTATCAGAGCAAGTTAAACCGTTAAATTATCTAACAATCTTTGATGTCTATGGATAAAAAGAAAATACCAAATATTGCACATTTGATGAAGGACAATCAACAAATAGGCTACCTCTCTTTAAAGGAAAGAATTACTTATATTGGAAAACTAGGATGAGATATTACCTAAAAGGTCAAGACTTAGAAATATGGAATGTTGTATTGAATGGAGTAAAAATGCCTTCTAAGATATTAGATTGTCTAGAGGTTCCCAAACCAATTGACGAATGGAATCCAAAAGAAAAGAAGGTAGAGTTGTTAAATAATAGAGTCCTTAATATATTGTTCTGTGGTCATCCAAGTGCTGACTTCAATAGGGAAGTGCTTGTAAAACAACCCAAAAGTTGTGGCATAGACTTCATGTAACCCATGAAGGAACTAAACAAGTTAAAAAGGCTTGCAACCGTCCAATTTACCCCTTCTTGGTAGTGTATCTTGGCCGACAAGTGGTATTAGGGAAAGTTAAACCGTTAAAGTATCTTACAATCTTTGATGTCTATGGATAAAAAAAAATACCAAATATTGCACATTTGATGAAGGAGTATCAACAAATAGGCTACCTCTCTTTAAAGGAAAGAATTACTTATATTGGAAAACTAGGATGAGATATTACCGAAAAGGTCAAGACTTAGAAATGTGGAATGTTGTATTGAATGGAGTAAAAATGCCTTCTAAGATATTAGATTGTCTAGAGGTTCCCAAACCAATTGACGAATGGAAGCCAAAAGAAAAGAAAGTAGAGTTGTTAAATAATAGAGTCATTAATATATTGTTTTGTGGTCATCCAAGTGGTGAGTTCAATAGGGAAGTGCTGGTCAAACAACCCAAAATTTGTGGCAAAGACTTCAAGTAACCCGTGATGGGACTTAAGAAGTTAAAAAGGCTTGCAACCGTCTAATTTACCCCTTCTTGGTAGTGTATCTAGGCCAACAAGTGGGATCAAAGCAAGTTAAACTGTTAAAGTATCTTACAATCTTTGATTTCTATGGAAAAAAAAATACCAAAGATTGCACTTTTGATGTAGGTCAACCCACGAATAGGCCAACTTTCTTTAAAGGAAAGAATTACTAATATTAGAAAACTAGGATGTGATATTACCTAAAAGGTCAAGACTAAAAAATGTGGAATGTTGTATTGAATGAAGGTTAAAATGCCTTATAAGATATTAGATGGTCTAGAGGTTCCAAAAGAAATTGATGAATGGAGTCCAAAACAAAAAAAGTAGAGTTGTTAAATAATAGAGACGTTAATATACTGTTTTGTGGTCATCCATGTGGTGAGTTCAATAGGGGAGTGTTGGTCAAACAACCCAAAATTTTTGGCAAAGACTTCAAGTAACCCATGAAGGGACTCAACAAGTTAAAAAGGCTTCAACCGTCCAATTTACCCCTTCTTGGTAGTGTATCTAGGGCGACAAGTTGTATCAGAGCAAGTTAAACCGTTAAAGTATCTAACAATCGTTGATGTCCATGGATAAAAAAAATACCAAATATTGCACATTTGATGAAGGACAATCAACAAATAGGCTACCTCTCTTTAAAGGAAAGAATTACTTATATTGGAAAACTAGGATGAGATATTACCTAAAAGGTCAAGACTTAGAAATGTGGAATGCTGTATTGAATGGAGTAAAAATGCCTTCTAAGATATTAGATTGTCTAGAGGTTCCCAAACCAATTGACGAATGGAAGCCAAAAGAAGAGAAGGTAGAGTTGTTAAATAATGGAGTCCTTAATATATTGTTTTGTGGTCATCCAAGTGCTGAGTTCAATAAGGAAGTGCTTGTCAAACAACCCAAAAGTTGTGGCATAGACTTCATGTAACCCATGAAGGGACTCAACAAGTTAAAATGGCTTGCAACCGTCCAATTTACCCCTTCTTGGTAGTGTATCTTGGCCGACAAGTGGTATCAGAGAAAGTTAAACCGTTAAAGTATCTAACAATCTCTGATGTCTATGGATAAAGAAAATACCAAATATTGCACTTTTGATGAAGGACAATCAACAAATAGGCCACCTCTCTTTAAAGGAAAGAATTACTTATATTGGAAAACTAGGATGAGATATTACCTAAAAGGTCAAGACTTCGAAATGTGGAATGTTGTATTGAATGGAGTAAAAATGCCTTCTAAGATATTAGATTGTCTAGAGGTTCCGAAACCAATTGAGGAATGGAATCCAAAAGAAAAGAAGGTGGAGTTGTTAACTAATAGAGTCATTAATATACTGTTTTGCGGTCATCCAATGGTGAGTTCAATAGGGAAGTGCCTGTCAAACAACCCAAAACTTGTGGCAAAGACTTCAAGTAACCCATGAAGGGACTCAACAAGTTAAAAAGGCTTCAACCGTCCAATTTACCCCTTCTTGGTAGTGTATCTAGGCCGACAAGTGGTATCAGAGCAAGTTAAACCGTTAAATTATCTAACAATCTTTGATGTCTATGGATAAAAAAAAATACCAAATATTGCAAATTTGATGAAGGACAATCAACAAATAGGCTACCTCTCTGTAAAGGAAAGAATTACTTATATTGGAAAACTAGGATGAGATATTACCTAAAAGGTCAAGACTTAGAAATGTGGAATGTTGTATTGAATGGAGTAAAAATGCCTTCTAAGATATTAGATTGTCTAGAGGTTCCCAAACCAATTGACGAATGGAAGCCAAAAGAAAAGAAGGTAGAGTTGTTAAATAACAGAGTCCTTAATATATTGTTTTGTGGTCATCCAAGTGCTGAGTTCAATAGGGAAGTGTTTGTCAAACAACCCAAAAGTTGTGGCATAGACTTCATGTAACCCATGAAGGGACTCAACAAGTTAAAAAGGCTTGCAACCGTCCAATTTACCCCTTCTTGGTAGTGTATCTTGGCCGACAAGTGGTATCAGAGAAAGTTAAACCGTTAAAGTATCTAACAATCTCTGAAGTCTATGGATAAAAAAAATACCAAATATTGCACTTTTGATGAAGGACAATCAACAAATACGCCACCTCTCTTTAAAGGAAAGAATTACTTATATTGGAAAACTAGGATGAGATATTACCTAAAAGGTCAAGACTTAGAAATGTGGAATGTTGTATTGAATGGAGTAAAAATGCCTTCTAAGATATTAGATTGTCTAGAGGTTCCCTAACCAATTGACGAATGGAGTCCAAAAGAAACGAAAGTAGAGTTGTTAAATAATTGAGTCATTAATATACTGTTTTGCGGTCATCCAATGGTGAGTTCAATAGGGAAGTGCCTGTCAAACAACCCAAAACTTGTGGCAAAGACTTCAAGTAACCCATGAAGGGACTCAACAAGTTAAAAAGGCTTGCAACCGTCCAATTTACCCCTTCTTGGTAGTGTATCTTGGCCGACAAGTGGTATCAGAGAAAGTTAAACCGTTAAAGTATCTAACAATCTCTGATGTCTATGGATAAAAAAAATACCAAATATTGCACTTTTGATGAAGGACAATCAACAAATAGGCCACCTCTCTTTATAGGAAAGAATTACTTATATTGGAAAACTAGGATGAGATATTACCTAAAAGGTCAAGACTTAGAAATGTGGAATGTTGTATTGAATGGAGTAAAAATGCCTTCTAAGATATTAGATTGTCTAGAGGTTCCCTAACCAATTGACGAATGGAGTCCAAAAGAAAAGAAAGTAGAGTTGTTAAATAATAGAGTCATTAATATACTGTTTTGCGGTCATCCAATGGTGAGTTCAATAGGGAAGTGCCTGTCAAACAACCCAAAAGTTGTGGCAAAGACTTCAAGTAACCCATGAAGGGACTCAACAAGTTAAAAAGGCTTCAACCGTCCAATTTACACCTTCTTGGTAGTGTATCTAGGCCGACAAGTGGTATCAGAGAAAGTTAAACCGTTAAAATATCTAACAATCTCTGATGTCTATGGATAAAAAAAATACCAAATATTGCACTTTTGATGAAGGACAATCAACAAATAGGCCACCTCTCTTTAAAGGAAAGAATTACTTATATTGGAAAACAAGGATGAGATATTACCTAAAAGGTCAAGACTTAGAAATATGGAATGTTGTATTGAATGGAGTAAAAATGCCTTCTAAGATATTAGATTGTCTAGAGGTTCCCAAACCAATTGACGAATGGAATCCAAAAGAAAAGAAGGTAGGGTTGTTAAATAATAGAGTCCTTAATATATTGTTTTGTGGTCATCCAAGTGCTGAGTTCAATAAGGAAGTGCTTGTCAAACAACCCAAAAGTTGTGCCATAGACTTCATGTAACCCATGAAGGGACTCAAAAAGTTAAAAAGGCTTGCAACCGTCCAATTTACCCCTTCTTCGTAGTGTATCTTGGCCGACAAGTGGTATCAGAGAAAGTTAAGCCGTTAAAGTATCTAACAATCTCTGATGTCTATGGATAAAAAAAATACCAAATATTGCACTTTTGATGAAGGACAATCAACAAATAGGCCATCTCTCTTTAAAGGAAAGAATTACTTATATTGGAAAACTAGGATGAGATATTACCTAAAAGGTCAAGACTTAGAAATGTGGAATCTTGTATTGAATGGAGTGAAAATGCCTTCTAAGATATTAGATTGTCTAGAGGTTCCAAAAGAAATTGATGAATGGACTCCAAAACAAAAGAAAGTAGAGTTGTTAAATAATAGAGACGGTAATATACTATTTTGTGGTCATCCAAGTGGTGAGTTCAATAGGGGAGTGCTGGTCAAACAACCCAAAAGTTGTGGCAAAGACTTCAAGTAACCCATGATGGGACTCAACAAGTTAAAAAGGCTTCAACCGTCCAATTTACCCCTTCTTGGTAGTGTATCTAGGCCGACAGGTGGTATCAGAGAAAGTTAAACCGTTAAAGTATCTAACAATCTTTGATGTCTATGGATAAAAAAAAATACCAAATATTGTACTTTTGATGCAGGACAATCAACAAATAGGCGACCTCTCTTTAAAGGAAAGAATTACTTATATTGGAAAACTAGGATGAGATATTACCTAAATGGTCAAGACTTAGAAATGTGGAATGTTGTATTGAATGGAGCAAAAATGCCTTCTAAGATATTAGATTGTTTAGAGGTTCCCAAACCAATTGACGAATGGAATCCAAAAGAAAAGAAGGTAGAGTTGTTAAATAATAGAGTCCTTAATATATTGTTTTGTGGTCATCCAAGTGCTGAGTTCAATAAGGAAGTGCTTGTCAAACAACCCAAAAGTTGTGGCATAGACTTCATGTAACCCATGAAGGGACTCAACAAGTTAAAAAGGCTTCAACCGTCCAATTTACCCCTTCTTGGTAGTGTATCTAGGCCGACAAGTGGTATCAGAGCAAGTTAAACCGTTAAAGTATCTAACAATCTTTGATGTCTATGGATAAAAAAAATACCAAATATTGCACTTTTGATGAAGGACAATCAACAAATAGGCCACCTCTCTTTAAAGGAAAGAATTACTTATATTGGAAAACTAGGATGAGATATTACGTAAAAGGTCAAGACTTAGAAATGTGGAATGTTGTATTGAATGGAGTAAAAATGCCTTCTAAGATATTAGATTGTCTAGTGGTTCCCAAACCAATTGACGAATGGAGTTCAAAAGAAAAGAAAGTAGAGTTGTTAAATAATAGAGTCATTAATATACTGTTTTGCGGTCATCCAATGGTGAGTTCAATAGGGAAGTGCCTGTCAAACAACCCAAAAGTTGTGGCAAAGACTTCAAGTAACCCATGAAGGGACTCAACAAGTTAAAAAGGCTTGCAACCGTCCAATTTATCCCTTCTTGGTAGTGTATCTAGGCCAACAACGGGTATCAGAGCAAGTTAAACCGTTAAAGTATCTAACAATCTTTGATTTCTATAGAAAAAAAAATACCAAAGATTGCACCTTTGATGTAGGTCAATCTACAAATAGGCCAACTCTCTTTAAAGGAAAGAATTACTTATATTGGAAAACTAGGATGAGATATTACCAAAAAGGTCAAGACTTAGAAAAATGGAATGTTGTATTGAATGGAGTCAAAATGCCTTCTAAGATATTAGGTGGTCTAGTGGTTCCGAAACCGATCGATGAATGGAATCCAAATGAAAAGAAAGTAGAGTTGTTAAATAATAGAGTCCTTAATATACTATTTTGGGGTCATTCAAGTGGTGAGTTCAATAGGGAAGTGTTTGTCAAACAACCCAAAAGTTGTGGCATAGACCTCAAGTAACCCATGAAGGGCTTAACAAGTTAAAAAGGCTTGCAACCGTCCAATTTACCCTTTCTTGGTAGTGTATCTAGGCCAACAAGTGGTATCAGAGGAAGTTAAATCGTTAAAGTATCTAACAATCTTTGATGTCTATGGATAAAAAAAAATACCAAATATTGCACATTTGATGAAGAACAATCAACAAATACGCTACCTCTCTTTAAAGGAAAGAATTACTTATATTGGAAAACTAGGATGAGATATTACCTAAAAGGTCAAGACTTAGAAATGTGGAATGTTGTATTGAATGCAGTAAAAATGCCTTCTAAGATATTAGATGGTCTAGAGGTTTCAAAACTAATTGACGAATGGAGTCCAAAAGAAAAGAAAGTAGAGTTGTTAAATAATCGAGTCATTAATATACTGTTTTGTGGTCATCTAAGTGGTGAGTTCAATAGGGAAGTGCTTGTCAAACAACCCAAAAGTTGTGGCAAAGACTTCAAGCAACCCATGAAGGGACGCAACAAGTTAAAAAGGCTTGCAACCGTCCAATTTACCCCTTCTTGGTAGTGTATCTTGGCCAACAAGTGGTATCAGAGCAAGTTAAACTGTTAAAGTATCTAACAATCTTTGATGTCTATGAAAAAAAAAATACAAAAGATTGCACTTTTTATGTAGGTCAATCCACAAATAGGCCAACTCACTTTAAAGGAAAGAATTACTAATATTGGAAAACTAGGATGAGATATTACCTAAAAGGTCGAGACTTAAAAATGTGGAATGTTGTATTGAATGGAGTCAAAATGCCTTCTAAGATATTAGATGGTCTAGATGTTCCAAAACCAATTGACGAATGGAGTCCAAAACAAAAGAAAGTAGAGTTGTTAAATAATAGAGTCGTTAATATACTGTTTTGCGGTCATCCAAGTGGTGAGTTCAATAGGGAAGTGCCTGTCAAACAACCCAAAAGTTGTGGCAAAGACTTGAACTAACCTATGATGGGACTTAACAAGTTAAAAAGACTTGCAACCGTCAAATTTACCCCTTATTGGTAGTGTATCTAGGCCAACAAGTGGTATCAGAGCAAGTTAAACTATTAAAGTATCTAACAATCTTTGATCTCTATGAAAAAAAAAATACAAAAGATTGCACTTTTGATGTAGGTCAATCCACAAATAGGCCAACTCTCTTTAAAGGATTGAATTACTAATATTGGAAAACTAGGATGAGATATTACCTAAAAGGTCAAGACATAAAAATGTGGAATGTTGTATTGAATGGAGTCAAAATGCCTTCTAAGATATTAGATGGTCTAGATGTTCCTAAACCAATTGACGAATGGAGTCCAAAACAAAAGAAAGTAGAGTTGTTAAATAATAGAGTCGTTAATATACTGTTTTGCGGTTATCCAAGTGGTGAGTTCAATAGGGAAGTGCCTGTCAAACAACCCAAAAGTTGTGGCAAAGACTTCAAGTAACCCATGATGGGACTCAACAAGTTAAAAAGGCTTGCAACCGTCCAATTTACCCCTTCTTGGTAGTGTATCTAGGCCGACAAGGGGTATCAGAGCATGTTAAACCGTCAAAGTACCTAACAAACTTTGATGTGTATGGAAAAAAAAAAATACCAAAGATTGCACCTTTGATGTAGGTCAATCTACAAACAGGCCAACTCTCTTTAAAGGAAAGAATTACTTATATTGTAAAACTAGGATGAGATATTACCAAAAAGGTGCAGACTTAGAAAAATGGAATGTTGTATTGAATGGAGTCAAAATGCCTTCTAAGATATTAGATGGTCTAGAGGTTCCAAAACCGATCGATGAATGGAATCCAAAAGAAAAGAAGGTAGAGTTGTTAAATAATAGAGTCCTTAATATATTGTTTTTTGGTCATCCAAGTGGTGAGTTCAATAGGGAAGTGCTTGTCAAACACCCAAAAGTTGTGGCATAGACTTCATGTAACCCATGAAGGACTCAACAAGTTAAAAAGGCTTGCAACCGTCCAATTTTCCCCTTCTTGGTAGTGTATCTAGGCCGACAAGTGGTATCCGAGCAAGTTAAACCGTTAAAGTATCTTACAATCTTTGATGACTGTGGATAAAAAAAATACCAAATATTGCACTTTTAATGAAGGACAATCAACAAATAGGCCGACTCTCTTTAAAGGAAAGAATTACTTATATTGGAAAACTAGGATGAGATAATACCAAAAAGGTCAAGACTTAGAAAAATGGAATGTTGTATTGAATGGAGTCAAAATGCCTTCTAAGATATTAGATGTTCTAGAGGTTCCAAAACCGATCGATGAATGGAATCCAAAAGAAAAGAAAGTAGAGTTGGTAAATAATAGAGTCCTTAATATACGATTTTGTGGTCATTCACGTGGTGAGTTCAATGGGGAAGTGCTTGTCAAATAACCCAAAAGTTGTGGCAAAAACTTCAAGTAACCCATGAAGGGACTCAACAAGTTAAAAAGGCTTGCAACCGTCCAATTTACCCCTTCTTGGTAGTGTATCTAGGCCAACAAGTGGTATAAGAGCAAGTTAAATCGTTAAAGTATCTAACATTCTTTGATGTCTACGGAAAAAAAAAATACCAAAGATTGCACTTTTGATGTAAATCAATCCACGAATAGGCCAACTCTCTTTAAAAGAAAGAATTACTAATATTAGAAAACTAGGACGAGATATTACCTAAAAGGTCAAGACTTAAAAATCTGGAATGTTGTATTGAAGGAAGGTTAAAATGCCTTATAAGATATTAGATGGTCTAGAGGTTCGAAAAGAAATTGATGAGTGGAGTAGAAAACAAAAGAAAGTAGAGTTGTTAAATAATAGAGTCGTTAATATACTGTTTTGTGGTCATCCAATGGTGAGTTCAATAGGGAAGTGCTTGTCAAACAACCCAAAAGTTGTGGCAAAGACTTCAAGTTACCCACGAAGGGACTCAACAAGTTAAAAAGGCTTGCAACCGTCCAATTTAACCCTTCTTGGTAGTGTATCTGGGCCAACAAGGGGTATCAGAGCAAGTTAAACTGTTAAAGTATCTAACAATATTTGATGTCTATGGAAAAAAAAAATACCAAAGATTGCACCTTTGATGTTGGTCAATCTACAAATAGGCCAACTCTCTTTAAAGGAAAGCATTACTTATATTGGAAAACTACGATGAGATATTACCAAAAAGGTCAAGACTTAGAAATGTGGAATGTTGTATTGAATGGAGTCAAAATGCCTTCTAAGATATTAGATGGTCTAGAGGTTCCAAAACCGATCGATGAATGGAATCCAAAAGAAAAGAAAGTAGAGTTGGTAAATAATAGAGTGCTTAATATACGATTTTGTGGTGATTCAAGTGGTGAGTTCAATAGGGAAGTGCTTGTCAAACAACCCAAAAGTTGTGGCATAGACCTCAACTAACCCATGAAGGGCTCAACAAGTTAAAAAGGCTTGCAACCGTCCAATTTACCCCTTCTTGGTAGCGTATCTAGGCCGACAAGTGGTATCAGAGCAAGTTAATCCGTTAAAGTATCTAACAATATTTGATGTCTATGGATAAAAAAAATACCAAATATTGCACTTTTCATGAAGGACAATCAACAAATAGGCCACCTCTCTTTAAAGGAAAGAATTACTTATATTGGAAAACTAGGAAGAGATATTACCTAAAGGGTGAAGACTTAGAAATGTGGAATATTGTATTGAATGGAGTCAAAATGCCTTCTAAGATATTAGATGGTCTAGAGGTTTTCAAAACCAATTGACGAATGGAGTCTAAAAGAAAAGAAAGTAGAGTTGTTAAATAATAGAGTCGTTAATATACTGTTTTGTGGTCATCCAAGTGCTGAGTTCAATAGGAAAGTGCTTGTCAAACAACCCAAAAGTTGTGGCAAACAATTCAAGTAACCCATGAAGGGACTCAACAAGTTCAAAAGGCTTGCACCAGTCCAATTTACCCCTTCTCGGTAGTGTATCTAGGCCAACAAGTGGTATCAGAGCATGTTAAACTGTTAAACTATCTAACAATCTTTGATGTCTATGGAGAAAAAAAATACCAAAAATTGCACTTTTGATGTAGGTCAATCCACGAATAGGCCAACTCTCTGTAAAGGGAAGAATTACTAATATTGAAAAACTAGGATGTGCTATTACCTAAAAGGTCAAGACTTAAAAATGTGAATTTGGTATTGAATGAAGGTTAAAATTCCTTATAAGATACTAGATGGTTTCGAGGTTCCAAAAGAAATTGATGAATGGAATCCAAAACAAAAGAAAGTAGAGTTGTTAAATAATAGGGTCGTTTATATATTGTTTTGTGGTCATCCAAGTGCTGGGTTCAATAGGGAAGTGCTTGTCAAACACCCCAAAAGTTGTGGCAAAGACTTCAAGTAACCCATGAAGGGACTCAACAAGTTAAAAAGGCTCGCAACCGTCCAATTTACCCCTTCTTGGTAGTGTATCTAGTCCAACAAGGGGTATCAGAGCAAGTTAAACCGTTAAAGTATCTAACAATCTTTGATGTCTACGGAAAAAAAAAAACCTAAGATTGCACCTTTGATGTAGGTCAATCTACAAATAGGCCAACTCTCTTTAAAGGAAAGAATTACTTATATTGTAAAACTAGGATGAGATATTACCAAAAAGGTGAAGACTTAGAAAAATGGAATGTTGTATTGAATGGGGTCAAAATGCCTTCTAAGTTATTAGATGGTCTAGAGGTTCCAAAACCGATCGATGAATGAAATCCAAAAGAAAAGAAAGTAGAGTTGTTAAATAATAGAGTCGTTAATATACTGTTTTGTGGTCATCCAAGTGGTGAGTTCAATAAAGAAGTGCTTGTCAAACAACCCAAAAGTTGTGGCAAAGACTTCAAGTAACCCAAAAAGGGCTCAAAAAGTTAAAAAGGCTTGCAACCGTCAAATTTATCCCTTCTTGGCAGTGTATCTAGGCCAACAAGGGGTATCAGAGCAAGTTAAACCGTTAAAGTATCTAACAATCTTTGATGTCTATGGAAAAAAAATACCAAAGATTGCACATTTGATGTAGGTCAATCTACAAATAGGCCAACTCTCTTTAAAGGAAAGAATTACTTATATTGGAAAACTAGGATGAGATATTACCAAAAAGGTCAAGACTTAGAAATGTGGAATGTTGTATTGAATGGAGTCAAAATGCCTTCTAAGATATTAGATGGTCTAGAGGTTCCAAAACCGATCGATGAATGGAATCCAAAAGAAAAGAAAGTAGAGGTTGTAAATAATAGAGTGCTTAATATACGATTTTGTGGCCATTCAAGTGGTGAGTTCAATAGGGAAGTGCTTGTCATACAACCCAAAAGTTGTGGCATAGACCTCAAGTAACCCATGAAGGGCTCAACAAGTTAAAAAGGGTTGCAACCGTCCAATTTACCCCTTCTTGGTAGTGTATCTAGGCCGACAAGTGGAAGCAGAGCAAGTTAAACCGTTAAAGTATCTAACAATATTTGATGTCTATGGATAAAAAAAATGCCAAATATTGCACTTTTGAAGAAGGACAATCAACAAATAGGCCACCTCTCTTTAAAGGAAAGAATTACTTATATTGGAAAACTATGATGAGATATTACCTAAAAGGTCAAGACTTAGAAATGTGGAATATTGTATTGAATGGAGTCAAAATGACTTCTAAGATATTAGATGGTCTAGAGGTTTCAAAACCAATTGACGAATGGAGTCTAAAAGAAAAGAAAGTAGAGTTGTTAAATAATAGAGTCGTTAATATACTGTTTTGTGGTCATCCAAGTGGTAAGTTCAATAGGAAAGTGCTTGTCAAACAACCCAAAAGTTGTGGCAAAGATTTCAAGTAACCCATGAAGGGACTCAACAAGTTCAAACGGCTTGCACCCATCCAATTTACCCCTTCTCGGAAGTGTATCTAGGCCAACAAGTGGTATCAGAGCAAGTTAAACTGTTAAACTATCTAACAATCTTTGATGTCTATGGAGAAAAAAAATACCAAAGATTGCGCTTTTGATGTAGGTCAATCCACGAATAGGCCAACTCTCTGTAAAGGAAAGAATTACTAATGTTGGAAACCAGGATGTTATATTACCAAAAAGGTCAAGACTTAAAAATGTGGAATTTGGTATTGAATGAAGGTTAAAATTCCTTATAAGATACTAGATGGTCTAGAGGTTCCAAAAGAAAATTGATGAATGGAATCCAAAACAAAAGAAAGTAGAGTTGTTAAATAATAGGGTCGTTAATATATTGTTTTGTGGTCATCCAAGTGGTGGGTTCAATCGGGAAGTGCTTGTCAAACACCCCAAAAGTTGTGGCAAAGACTTCAAGTAACCCATGAAGGGACTCAACAAGTTAAAAAGGCTTGCAACCGTCCAATTTACCCCTTCTTGGTAGTGTATCTAGGCCAACAAGTGGTATCAGAGCAAGTTAAACCGTTAAAGTATCTAACAATCTTTGATGTCTGTGGAAAAAAAAATACCAAAGATTGCACCTTTCATGTAGGTCAACCAACAAATAGGCCAACTCTCTTCAAAGGAAAGAATTACTTATATTGTAAAACTAGGATGAGAAATTACCAAAAAGGTGAAGACTTAGAAAAATGGAATGTTGTATTGAATGTAGTCAAAATGCCTTCTAAGATATTAGATTGTCTAGAGGTTCCAAAACCGATCGATGAATGGAATCCAAAAGAAAAGCAAGTAGAGTTGTTAAATAATAGAGTCCTTAATATATTGTTTTGTGGTCATCCAAGTGGTGAGTTCAATAGGGAAGTGCTTGTCAGACAACCCAAAAGTTGTGACATAGACTTCATGTAACCCATGAAGGGCTCAACAAGTTAAAAAGGCTTGCAACCGTCCAATTTACCCCTTCTTGGTAGTGTATCTAGGCCGACAAGTGGTATCAGAGCAAGTTAAACCGTTAAAGTATCTAACAATCTTTGATGTCTACGGAAAAAAAAATACCAAAATTGCACTTTTGATGTAGATCAATCCACGAATAGGCCAACTCTCTTTAAAGGAAAGAATTACTTATATTGGAAAACTAGGATGAGATATTACCAAAAAGGTCAAGAATTAGAAAAATGGAATGTTGTATTGAAAGGAGTCAAAATGCCTTCTAAAATATTAAATGGTCTAGAGGTTCCAAAACCGATCGATGAATGGAATCCAAAAGAAAAGAAAGTAGAGTTGTTAAATAATGGAGTCGTTAATATACTGTTTTGTGGTCATCCAAGTGGTGAGTTAAATAAAGAAGTGCTTGTCAGACAACCCAAAAGTTGTGGCAAAGACTTCAAGTAACCCATGAAGGGCTCAAAAAGTTAAAAAGGCCTGCAACCGTCAAATTTACCCCTTCTTGGTAGTGTATCTAGTCCAACAAGGGGTATCAGAGCAAGTTAAACCGTTAAAGTATCTAACAATCTTTGATGTCTACGGAAAAAAAAATACCTAAGATTGCACTTTTGATGTAGATCAATCCACGAATAGGCCAACTCTCTTTAAAGGAAAAAATTTCTTATATTGTAAAACTAGGATGAGATATTACCAAAAAGGCGAAGACTTAGAAAAATGGAATGTTGTATTGAATGGAGTCGAAATGCCTTCTAAGATATTAGATGGTCTAGAGGTTCCAAAACCGATCGATGAATGGAATCCGAAAGAAAAGAAAGTAGATTTGTTAAATAATAGAGTCCTTAATATATTGTTTTCTGGTCATCGAAGCGGTGAGTTCAATAGGGAAGTGCTTGTCAAACAACCCAAAAGTTGTGGCATAGACTTCATCTAACCCATGATGGGACTCAACAAGTTAAAAAGGCATGCAACCGTCCAATTTACCCCTTCTTGGTAGTGTATCTATGCCGACAAGTGGTATCAGAGCAAGTTAAGCCGTTAAAGTATCTAACAATCTTTGATGTCTATGGATAAAAGAAATACCAAATATTGCACTTTTGATGAAGGACAATCAACAAATAGGCCACCTCTCTTTAAAGGAAAGAATTACTTATATTGCGAAACTAGGATGAGATATTACCTAAATGGTCAAGACTTAGAAATGTGGAATGTTGTATTGAATGGAGTAAAAATGCCTTCTAAGATATTAGATGGTCTAGAGGTTCCAAAACAAATTGACGAATGGAGTCCAAAAGAAAAGAAAGTACAGTCGTTAAATAATAGAGTCGTTAATATACTGTTTTGTGGTTATCCAAGTCGTGAGTTCAATAGGGAAGTGCTTGTCAAACAACCCAAAAGTTGTGGCAAAGACTTCAAGTAACCCACGAAGGGACTCAACAAGTTAAAAAGGCTTGCAACCGTCCAATTTACCCCTTCTTGGTAGTGTATCTAGGCCAACAAGTGGTATTAGAGCAAGTTAAACCGTTGAAGTATCTAACAATCTTTGATGTCTACGGAAAAAAAAAATACCAAAGATTGCACTTTTGATGTAGATCAATCCACGAATAGGCCAACTCTCTTTAAAGGAAAGAATTACTAATAATGCAAAAGTACGATGAGATATTACCCAAAAGGTCAAGACTTAAAAATGTGGAATGTTGTATTGAAGGAAGGTTAAAATGCCTTATAAGATATTAGATGGTCTAGAGGTTCGAAAAGAAATTGATGAATGGAGTTGAAAACAAAAGAAAGTAGAGTTGTTAAATAATAGGGTCGTTAATATATTGTTTTGTGGTCTTCCAAGTGGTGGGTTCAATAGGGAAGTGCTTGTCAAACAACCCAAAAGTTGTGGCAAAGACTTCAAGTAACCCACGAAGGGACTCAACAAGTTAAAAAGGCTTGCAACCGTCCAATTTACCCCTTCTTGGTAGTGTATCTATGCCGACAAGTGGTATCAGAGCAAGTTAAGCCGTTAAAGTATCTAACAATCTTTGATGTCTATGGATAAAAGAAATACCAAATATTGCACTTTTGATGAAGGACAATCAACAAATGGGCCACCTCTCTTTAAAGGAAAGAATTACTTATATTGGAAAACTAGGATGAGATATTACGTAAATGGTCAAGACTTAGAAATGTGGAATGTTGTATTGAATGGAGTAAAAATGCCTTCTAAGATATTAGATGGTCTAGAGGTTCCAAAACCAATTGACGAATGGAGTCCAAAAGAAAAGAAAGTAGAGTCGTTAAATAATAGAGTCGTTAATATACTATTTTGTGGTTATCCAAGTGGTGAGTTCAATAGGGAAATGCTTGTGAAACAACCCAAAAGTTGTGGCAAAGACTTCAAGTAACCCACGAAGGAACTCAACAAGTTAAAAAAGGCTTGCAACCGTCCAATTTACCCCTTCTTGGTAGTGTATCTAGGCCAACAAGTGGTATTAGAGCAAGTTAAACCGTTAAAGTATCTAACAATCTTTGATGTCTATGGAAAAAAAATACCAAAGATTGCACCTTTGATGTAGGTCAATCTACAAATAGGCCAACTCTCTTTAAAGGAAAGAATTACTAAGAATGGAAAACTAGGATGAGATATTACCTAAAAGGTCAAGACTTAAAAATGTGGAATGTTGTATTGAAGGAAGGTTAAAATGCCTTATAAGATATTAGATGGTCTAGAGGTTCCAAAAGAAATTGATGAATGGAGTCGAAAACAAAAGAAAGTAGAGTTGTTAAATAATAGGGTCCTTAATATATTGTTTTGTGGTCATCCAAGTGGTGGGTTCAATAGGGAAGTGCTTGTCAAACAACCCAAAAGTTGTGGCAAAGACTTCAAGTAACCCACGAAGGGACTCAACAAGTTAAAAAGGCTTGCAACCGTCCAATTTACCCCTTCTTGGTAGTGTATCTAGGCAAACAAGTGGTATCAGAGCAAGTTAAACCGTTAAAGTATCTAACAATCTTTGATGTCTATGGAAAAAAATACCAAAGATTGCACCTTTGATGCAGGTCAATCTACAAATAGGCCAACTCTCTTTAAAGGAAAGAATTACTTATATATGAAAAGTAGGATGAGATATTACCAAAAAGGTCAAGACTTAGAAAAATGGAATGTTGTATTGAAGGGAGTCAAAATGTCTTCTAAGATATTAGATGGTCTAGAGGTCCCAAAACCGATCAATGAATGGAATCCAAAAGAAAAGAAAGTAGAGTTGTTAAATAATAGAGTCGTTAATATACTGTTTTGTGGTCATCCAAGTGGTGAGTTCAATAAAGAAGTGCTTGTCAAAACAACCCAAAAGTTGTGGGAAAGACTTCAAGTAACCCATGAAGGGACTCAACAAGTTAAAAAGGCTTGCAACCGTCCAATTTACCCCTTCTTGGTAGTGTATCTAGGCCAACAAGTGGTATCAGAGCAAGTTAAACCGTTAAAGTATCTAACAATCTATGATGTCTATGGATAAAAAAAATACCAAATATTGCACTTTTGATGAAGGACAATCAACAAATAGGCTACCTCTCTTTAAAGGAAAGAATTACTTATAAAGGAAAACTAGGATGAGATATTACCTAAAAGGTCAAGACTTAGAAAGGTGGAATGTTGTATTGAATGGAGTCAAAATGCCTTCTAAGATATTAGATGGTCTAGAGGTTCCAAAACTAATTGACGAATGGAGTCCAAAAGAAAAGAAAGTAGAGTTGTTAAATAATAGAGTCATTAATATACTGTTTTGTGGTCATCCCAGTGGTGAGTTCAATAGGGAAGTGCTTGTCAAACAACCCAAAAGTTGTGGCAAAGACTTCAAGTAACCCATGAAGGGACTCAACAAGTCAAAAATGCTTGCAACCGTCCAATCTACCCCTTCTTGGTAGTGTATCTTGGCCAACAAGTGGTATCAGAGCAAGTTAAACTGTTAAAGTATCTAACAATCTTTGATCTCTATGAAAAAAAAAATACAAAACATTGCACTTTTGATGTAGGTCAATCCACAAATAGGCCAACCCTCTTTAAAGGATTGAATTACTAATATTGGAAAACTAGGATGAGATATTACCTAAAAGGTCAAGACTTAAAAATGTGGAATGTTGTATTGAATGGAGTCAAAATGCCTTCTAAGATATTAGATGGTCTAGATGTTCCAAAACCAATTGACGAATGGAGACCAAAAGAAGAAAGTAGAGTTGTTAAATAATAGGGTCATTAATATATTGTTTTGTGGTCATCCAAGTGGTGAGTTCAATAGGGAAGTGGTTGTCAAACAACCCAAAAGTTGTGGCAAAGACTTCAAGTAACCCATGAAGGGACTTAACAAGTTAAAAAGGCTTGCAACCGCCCAATTTACCCCTTCTTGGTAGTGTATCTAAGCCAACAAGTGGTTTCAGAGCAAGTTAAACTGTTAAAGTATCTAACAATCTTTGATGTCTATGCAAAAAAAATACAAAAGATTGCACTTTTGATGTAAGTCAATCCACAAATAGGCCAACTCTCTTTAAAGGAAAGAATTACTAATATTGGAAAACTAAGATGAGATATTACCTAAAAGGTCAAGACTTAAAAATGCGGAATGTTGTATTGAATGGAGTTAAAATGCCTTATAAGATATTAGATGGTCTAGATGTTCCAAAACCAATTGACGAATGGAGACCAAAAGAAAAGAAAGTAGAGTTGTTAAATAATAGAGTCATTAATATATTGTTTTGTGGTCATCCAAGTGGTGAGTTCAATAGGGAAGTGCTTGTCAAACAACCCAAAAGTTGTGGCAAAGACTTCAAGTAACCCATGAAGGGACTCAACAAGTTAAAAAGGCTTGCAACCGTCAAATTTACCCCTTCTTGGTAGTGTATCTAGGCCAACAAGTGGTATCAGAGCAAGTTAAACCGTTAAAGTATCTAACAACCTATGATGTCTATGGATAAAAAAAATACCAAATATTGCACTTTTGATGAAGGACAATCAACAAATAGGCTACCTCTCTTTAAAGGAAAGAATTACTTATAAAGGAAAACTAGGATGAGATATTACCTAAAAGGTCAAGACTTAGAAAGGTGGAATGTTGTATTGAATGGAGTCAAAATGCCTTCTAAGATACTAGATGGTCTAGAGGTTCCAAAACTAATTGACGAATGGAGTCCAAAAGAAAAGAAAGTAGAGTTGTTAAATAATAGAGTCATTAATATACTGTTTTGTGGTCATCCCAGTGGTGAGTTCAATAGGGAAGTGCTTGTCAAACAACCCAAAAGTTGTGGCAAAGACTTCAAGTAACCCATGAAGGGACTCAACAAGTCAAAAATGCTTGCAACCGTCCAATCTACCCCTTCTTGGTAGTGTATCTTGGCCAACAAGTGGCATCAGAGCAAGTTAAACTGTTAAAGTATCTAACAATCTTTGATCTCTATGAAAAAAAAAATACAAAACATTGCACTTTTGATGTAGGTCAATCCACAAATAGGCCAACCCTCTTTAAAGGATTGAATTACTAATATTGGAAAACTAGGATGAGATATTACCTAAAAGGTCAAGACTTAAAAATGTGGAATGTTGTATTGAATGGAGTCCAAATGCCTTCTAAGATATTAGATGGTCTAGATGTTCCAAAACCAATTGACGAATGGAGACCAAAAGAAGAAAGTAGAGTTGTTAAATAATAGGGTCCTTAATATATTGTTTTGTGGTCATCCAAGTGGTGAGTTCAATAGGGAAGTGCTTGTCAAACAACCCAAAAGTTGTGGCAAAGACTTCAAGTAACCCATGAAAGGACTTAACAAGTTAAAAAGGCTTGCAACCGCCCAATTTACCCCTTCTTGGTAGTGTATGTAAGCCAACAAGTGGTTTCAGAGCAAGTTAAACTGTTAAAGTATCTAACAATCTTTGATGTCTATGCAAAAAAAATACAAAAGATTGCACTTTTGATGTAAGTCAATCCACAAATAGGCCAACTCTCTTTAAAGGAAAGAATTACTAATATTGGAAAACTACGATGAGATATTACCTAAAAGGTCAAGACTTAAAAATGTGGAATGTTGTATTGAAGGATGGTTAAAATGCCTTATAAGATATTAGATGGTCTAGAGGTTTGAAAAGAAATTGATGAATGGAGTCGAAAACAAAAGATAGTAGAGTTGTTATATAATAGGGTCGTTAATATATTGTTTTGTGGTCATCGAAGTGGTGGGTTCAATAGGGAAGTGCTTGTCAAACAACCCAAAAGTTGTGGCAAAGACTTCAAGTAACCCATGAAGGGACTCAACAAGTTAAAAAGGCTTGCAACCGTCCAATTTACCCCTTCTTGGTAGTGTATCTAGGCCAACAAGTGGTATCAGAGTAAGTTAAACCGTTAAAGTATCTAACAATCTTTGATGTCTACGGAAAAAAAATACCAAAGATTGCACTTTTGATGTAGATCAATCCACGAATTGGCCAACTCTCTTTAAAGGAAAGAATTACTAATATTGGAAAACTAGGATGAGATATTACCTAAAAGGTCAAGACTTAAAAATGTGGAATGTTGTATTGAAGGAAGGTTAAAATGCCTTATAAGATATTAGATGGTCTAGAGGTTCGAAAAGAAATTGATGAATGGAGTCGAAAACAAAAGAAAGTAGAGTTGTTAAATAATAATGTCGTTAATATACTGTTTTGTGGTCATCCAATGGTGAGTTCAATAGGGAAGTGCTTGTCAAACAACCCAAAAGTTGTGGCAAAGACTTCAAGTAACCCATGAAGGGCTCAAAAAGTTAAAAAGGCTTGCAACCGTCAAATTTACCCCTTCTTGCTAGTGTATCTAGGCCAACAAGGGGTATCATAGCAAGTTAAACCGTTAAAGTATCTAACAATCATTGATGTCTATGGAAAAAAAAATACCAACGATTGCAGCTTTGATGCAGGTCAATCTACAAATAGGCCAACTCTCTTTAAAGGAAAGAATTACTTATATTGGAAAACTAAGATGAGATATTACCAAAAAGGTCAAGACTTAGAAAAATGGAATGTTGTATTGAATGGAGTCAAAATGGCATCTAAGATATTAGATGGTCTAGAGGTTCCAAAACCGATCGATGAATGGAATCCAAAAGAAAAGAAAGTAGAGTTGTTAAATAATAGAGTCGTTAATATACTGTTTTGTGGTCATCCAAGTGGTGAGTTAAATAAAGAAGTGCTTGTCAAACAACCCAAAAGTTGTGGCAAAGACTTCAAGTAACCCATGAAGGGCTCAAAAAGTTAAAAAGGCTTGCAACCGTCAAATTTACCCCTTCTTGGTAGTGTATCTAGGCCAACAAGGGGTATCAGAGCAAGTTAAACCGTTAAAATATCTAACAATCTTTGATGTCTATGGAAAAAAAAATACGAAAGATTGCACCTTTGATTTAGGTCAATCTACAAATAGGCCAACTCTCTTTAAAGGAAAGAATTGCTTATATTGTAAAACTAGGATGAGATATTACCAAAAAGGTGAAGACTTAGAAAAATGGAATGTTGTATTGAATGGAGTCGAAATGCCTTCTAAGATATTAGATGGTCTAGAGGTTCCAAAACCGATTGATGAATGGAATCCGAATGAAAAGAAAGTAGACTTGTTAAATAATAGAGTCCTTAATATATTGTTTTGTGGTCATCCAAGCGGTGAGTTCAATAGGGAAGTGCTTGTCAAACAACCCAAAAGTTGGGGCATAGACTTCATGTAACCCAAGAAGGGACTTAACAAGTTAAAAAGGCTTGCAACCGTCCAATTTACCCCTTCTTGGTAGTGTATCTATGCCGACAAGTGGTATCAGAGCAAGTTAAGCCGTTAAAGTATCTAACAATCTTTGATGTCTATGGATAAAAGAAATAATAAAGATTGCACTTTTGATGAAGGACAATCAACAAATATGCCACCTCTCTTTAAAGGAAAGAATTACTTATATTGGAAAACTAGGATGAGATATTACCTAAATGGTCAAGACTTAGAAATGTGGAATGTTGTATTGAATGGAGTAAAAATGCCTTCTAAAATATTAGATGGTCTAGAGGTTCCAAAACCAATTGACGAATGGAGTCCAAAAGAAAAGAAAGTAGAGTCGTTAATATACTATTTTGTGGTTATCCAAGTGGTGAGTTCAAAAGGGAAGTGCTTGTCAAACAACCCAAAAGTTGTGGCAAAGACTTCAAGTAACCCACGAAGGGACTCAACAAGTTAAAAGGCTTGCAACCGTCCAATTTACCCCTTCTTGGTAGTGTATCTAGGCCAACAAGTGGTATTAGAGCAAGTTAAACCGTTAAAGTATCTAACAATCTTTGATGTCTACGGAAAAAAAAAATACCAAAGATTGCACTTTTGATGTAGATCAATCCACGAATAGGCCAACTCTCTTTAAAGGAAAGAATTACTAATAATGCAAAACTACGATGAGATATTACCTAAAAGGTCAAGACTTAAAAATGTGGAATGTTGTATTGAAGGAAGGTTAAAAAGCCTTATAAGGTATTAGATGGTCTAAAGGTTCCAAAAGAAATTGATGAATGGAGTCGAAAACAAAAGAAAGTAGAGTTGTTAAATAATAGGGTCGTTAATATATTGTTTTGTGGTCATCCAAGTGGTGGGTTCAATAGACAAGTGCTTGTCAAAAAACCCAAAAGTTGTGGCAAAGACATCAAGTAATCCACGAAGGGACTCAACAAGTTAAAAAGGCTTGCAACCGTCCAATTTACCCCTTCTTGGTAGTGTATCTAGGCCAACAAGTGGTATTAGAGCAAGTTAAATCGTTAAAGTATCTAACAATCTTTGATGTCTACGGAAACAGAAAAATACCAAAGATTGCACTTTTGATGTAGATCAATCCACGAATAGGCCAACTCTCTTTAAAGGAAAGAATTACTAATAATGCAAAACTACGATGAGATATTACCTAAAAGGTCAAGACTTAAAAATGTGGAATGTTGTATTGAAGGAAGGTTAAAATGCCTTATAAGATATTAGATGGTCTAGAGGTTCGAAAAGAAATTGATGAATGGAGTCGAAAACAAAAGAAAGTAGAGTTGTTAAATAATAGGGTCGTTAATATATTGTTTTGTGGTCATCCAAGTGGTGGGTTCAATAGGGAAGTGCTTGTCAAACAACCCAAAAGTTGTGGCAAAGACTTCAAGTAACCCACGAAGGGACTCAACAAGTTAAAAAGGCTTGCAACCGTCCAATTTACCCCTTCTTGGTAGTGTATCTAGGCCAACAAGTGGTATTAGAGCAAGTTAAACCGTTAAAGTATCTAACAATATTTGATGTCTACGGAAAAAAAAATATACCAAAGATTGCACTTTTGATGTAGATCAATCCACGAATAGGCCAACTCTCTTAAAAGGAAAGAATTACTAATAATGGAAAACTACGATGAGATATTACCTAAAAGGTCAAGACTTAAAAATGTGGAATGTTGTATTGAAGGATGGTTAAAATGCCTTATAAGATATTAGATGGTCTAGAGGTTCCAAAAGAAATTGATGAATGGAGTCGAAAACAAAAGAAAGTAGAGTTGTTAAATAATAGGGTCGTTAACATATTGTTTAGTGGTCATCCAAGTGGTGGGTTCAATAGGGAAGTGCTTGTCAAACAACCCAAAAGTTGTGGCAAAGACTTCAAGTAACCCACGAAGGGACTCAACAAGTTAAAAAGGCTTGCAACCGTCCAATTTACCCCTTCTTGGTAGTGTATCTAGGCCAACAAGTGGTATTAGAGCAAGTTAAACTGTCAAAGTATCTAACAATCTTTGATGTCTACGAAAAAAAAAATACCAAAGATTGCACTTTTGATGTAGATCAATCCACGAATAGGCCAACTCTCTTTAAAGGAAAGAATTACTAATAATGGAAAACTACGATGAGATATTACCTAAAAGGTCAAGACTTAAAAATGTGGAATGTTGTATTGAAGGATGGTTAAAATGCCTTATAAGATATTAGATGGTCTAGAGGTTCCAAAAGAAATTGATGAATGGAGTCGAAAACAAAAGAAAGTAGAGTTGTTAAATAATAGGGTCGTAAATATATTGTTTTGTGGTCATCCAAGTGGTGGGTTGAATAGGGAAGTGCTTGTCAAACAACCCAAAAGTTGTGGCAAAGACTTCAAGTAACCCACGAAGGGACTCAACAAGTTAAAAAGGCTTGCAACCGTCCAATTTACCCCTTCTTGGTAGTGTATCTAGGCCGACAAGTGGTATTAGAGCAAGTTAAACCGTTAAAGTATCTAAGAATCTTTGATGTCTACGGAAAAAAAAAATACCAAAGATTGCACTTTTGATGTAGATCAATCCACGAATAGGCCAACTCTCTTTAAAGGAAAGAATTACTAATAATGGAAAACTGCGATGAGATATTACCTAAAAGGTCAAGACTTAAAAATGTGGAATGTTGTATTGAAGGATGGTTAAAATGCCTTATAAGATATTAGATGGTCTAGAGGTTCCAAAAGAATTTGTTGAATGGAGTCGAAAACAAAAGAAAGTAGAGTTGTTAAATAATAGGGTCGTTAATATATTGTTTTGTGGTCATCCATGTGGTGGGTTCAATAGGGAAGTGCTTGTCAAACAACCCAAAAGTTGTGGCAAAGACTTCAAGTAACCCACGAAGGGACTCAACAAGTTAAAAAGGCTTGCAACCGTCCAATTTTACCCTTCTTGGTAGTGTATCTAGGCCAACAAGTGGTATTAGAGCAAGTTAAACCGTTAAAGTATCTAACAATCTTTGATGTCTACGGAAAAAAAAATACCAAAGATTGCACTTTTGATGTAGATCAATCCACGAATAGGCCAACTCTCTTGAAAGGAAAGAATTACTAATAATGCAAAACTACGATGAGATATTTCCTAAAAGGTCAAGACTTAAAAATGTGGAATGTTGTATGAAGGAAGGTTAAAATGCCTTATAAGATATTAGATGGTCTAGAGGTTCCAAAAGAAATTGATGAATGGAGTCGAAAACAAAAGAAAGTAGAGTTGTTAAATAATAGGGTTGTTAATATATTGTTTTGTGGTCATCCAAGTGGTGGGTTCAATTGGGAAGTGCTTGTCAAACAACCCAAAAGTTGTGGCAAAGACTTCAAGTAACCCACGAAGGGACTCAACAAGTTAAAAAGGCTTGCAACCGTCCAATTTACCCCTTCTTGGTAGTGTATCTAGGCCAAGAAGTGGTATTAGAGCAAGTTAAACCGTTAAAGTATCTAACAATCTTTGATGTCTACGGAAAAAAAAAATACCAAAGATTGCACTTTTGATGTAGATCAATCCACGAATAGGCCAACTCTCTTTAAAGGAAAGAATTACTAATAATGGAAAACTACGATGAGATACTACCTAAAAGGTCAAGACTTAAAATTGTGGAATGTTGTATTGAAGGATGGTTAAAATGCCTTATAAGATATTAGATGGTCTAGAGGTTCCGAAAGAAATTGATGAATGGAGTCGAAAACAAAAGAAAGTAGAGTTGTTAAATAATAGGGTCGTTAATATATTGTTTTGTGGTCATCCAAGTGGTGGGTTCAATAGGGAAGTGCTTCTCGAACAACCCAAAAGTTGTGGCAAAGTCTTCAAGTAACCCACGAAGGGACTCAACAAGTTAAAAAGGCTTGCAACCGTCCAATTTTACCCTTCTTGGTAGTGTATCTAGGCCAACAAGTGGTATTAGAGCAAGTTAAACCGTTAAAGTATCTAACAATCTTTGATGTCTACGGAAAAAAAAATACCAAAGATTGCACTTTTGATGTAGATCAATCCACGAATAGGCCAACTCTCTTGAAAGGAAAGAATTACTAATAATGCAAAACTACGATGAGATATTACCTAAAAGGTCAAGACTTAAAAATGTGGAATGTTGTATGAAGGAAGGTTAAAATGCCTTATAAGATATTAGATGGTCTAGAGGTTCCAAAAGAAATTGATGAATGGAGTCGAAAACAAAAGAAAGTAGAGTTGTTAAATAATAGGGTTGTTAATATATTGTTTTGTGGTCATCCAAATGGTGGGTTCAATTGGGAAGTGCTTGTCAAACAACCCAAAAGTTGTGGCAAAGACTTCAAGTAACCCACGAAGGGACTCAACAAGTTAAAAAGGCTTGCAACCGTCCAATTTACCCCTTCTTGGTAGTGTATCTAGGCCAAGAAGTGGTATTAGAGCAAGTTAAACCGTTAAAGTATCTAACAATCTTTGATGTCTACGGAAAAAAAAAATACCAAAGATTGCACTTTTGATGTAGATCAATCCACGAATAGGCCAACTCTCTTTAAAGGAAAGAATTACTAATAATGGAAAACTACGATGAGATACTACCTAAAAGGTCAAGACTTAAAATTGTGGAATGTTGTATTGAAGGATGGTTAAAATGCCTTATAAGATATTAGATGGTCTAGAGGTTCCGAAAGAAATTGATGAATGGAGTCGAAAACAAAAGAAAGTAGAGTTGTTAAATAATAGGGTCGTTAATATATTGTTTTGTGGTCATCCAAGTGGTGGGTTCAATAGGGAAGTGCTTCTCGAACAACCCAAAAGTTGTGGCAAAGTCTTCAAGTAACCCACGAAGGGACTCAACAAGTTAAAAAGGCTTGCAACCGTCCAATTTACCCCTTCTTGGTAATGTATCTATGCCGACAAGTGGTATCAGAGCAAGTTAAACCGTTAAAGTATCTAACAATCGTTGATGTCTACGGAAAAAAAAAATACCAAAGATTGCACTTTTGATGTAGATCAATCCACGAATAGGCCAACTCTCTTTAAAGGAAAGAAATACTAATAATGGAAAACTAGGATGAGATACTACCTAAAAGGTCAAGGCTTAAAAATGTGGAATGTTGTATTGAAGGATGGCTAAAATGCCTTATAAGATATTAGATGGTCTAGAGGTTCCAAAAGAAATTGATGAATGGAGTCGAAAACAAAAGAAAGTAGAGTTGTTAAGTAATAGGGTCGTTAATATATTGTTTTGTGGTCATCCAAGTGGTGGGTTCAATAGGGAAGTGCTTATCAAACAACCCAAAAGTTGTGGCAAAGACTTCAAGTAACCCACGAAGGGACCCAACAAGTTAAAACGGCTTGCAACCGTCCAATTTACCCCTTCTTGGTAGTGTATCTAGGCCAACAAGTGGTATTAGAGCAAGTTAAACCGTTAAAGTATCTAACAATCTTTGATGTCTACGGAAAAAAAAAATACCAAAGATTGCACTTTTGATGTAGATGAATCCACGAATAGGCCAACTCTCTTTAAAGGAAAGAATTACTAATAGTGGAAAACTACGATTAGATATTACCCAAAAGGTCAAGACTTAAAAATGTGGAATGTTGTATTGAAGGATGGTTAAAATACCTTATAAGATATTAGATGGTCTAGAGGTTCCAAAAGAAATTGATGAATGGAGTCGAAAACAAAAGAAAGTAGAGTTGTTAAATAATAGGGTCGTTAATATATTGTTTTGTGGTCATACAAGTGGTGGGTTCAATAGGGAAGTGCTTGTCAAACAACCCAAAAGTTGTGGCAAAGACTTCAAGTAAGCCACGAAGGGACTCAACAAGCAAAAAAGGCTTGCTACCGTCCAATTTGCCCCTTCTTGGTAGTGTATCTAGGCCAACAAGTGGTATTAGAGCAAGTTAAACAGTTAAAGTATCTAACAATCTTTGATGTCTACGGAAAAAAAAATACCAAAGATTGCACTTTTGATGTAGATGAATCAACGAATAGGCCAACTCTCTTTAAAGCAAAGAATTACTAATAATGGAAAACTACGATGAGATATTACCTAAAAGGTCAAGACTTAAAAATGTGGAATGTTGTATTGAAGGATGGTTAAAATGCGTTATAAGATATTAGATGGTCTAGAGGTTCCAAAAGAAATTGATGAATGGAGTCGAAAACAAAAGAAAGTAGAGTTGTTAAATAATAGGGTCGTTAATATATTGTTTTGTGGTCATCCAAGTGGTGGGTTTAATAGGGAAGTGCTTGTCAAACAACCCAAAAGTTGTGGCAAAGACTTCAAGTAACCCACGAAGGGACTCAACAAGTTAAAAAGGCTTGCAACCGTCCAATTTACCCCTTCTTCGTAGTGTATCTAGGCCAACAAGTGGTGTTGGAGCAAGTTAAACCGTTAAAGTATCTAACAATCTTTGATGTCTACGGAAAAAAAAAACCAAAGATTGCACTTTTGATGCAGATCAATTCACGAATAGGCCAACTCTCTTGAAAGGAAAGAATTACTAATAATGCAAAACTACGATGAGATATTACCTAAAAGGTCAAGACTTAAAAATGTGGAATGTTGTATTGAAGGAAGGTTAAAATGCCTTATAAGATATTAGATGGTCTAGAGGTTCCAAAAGAAATTGATGAATGGAGTCGAAAACAAAAGAAAGTAGAGTTGTTAAATAATAGGGTCGTTAATATATTGTTTTGTGGTCATCCAAGTGCTGGGTTCAATTGGGAAGTGCTTGTCAAACAACCCAAAAGTTGTGGCAAAGACTTCAAGTAACCCACGAAGGGACTCAACAAGTTAAAAAGGCTTGCAACCGTCCAATTTACCCCTTCTTGGTAGTGTATCTAGGCCAAGAAGTGGTATTAGAGCAAGTTAAACCGTTAAAGTATCTAACAATCTTTGATGTCTACGGAAAAAAAAAATACCAAAGATTGCACTTTTGATGTAGATCAATCCACGAATAGGCCAACTCTCTTTAAAGGAAAGAATTACTAATAATGGAAAACTACGATGAGATACTACCTAAAAGGTCAAGACTTAAAATTGTGGAATGTTGTATTGAAGGATGGTTAAAATGCCTTATAAGATATTAGATGGTCTAGAGGTTCCGAAAGAAATTGATGAATGGAGTCGAAAACAAAAGAAAGTAGAGTTGTTAAATAATAGGGTCGTTAATATATTGTTTTGTGGTCATCCAAGTGGTGGGTTCAATAGGGAAGTGCTTCTCGAACAACCCAAAAGTTGTGGCAAAGTCTTCAAGTAACCCACGAAGGGACTCAACAAGTTAAAAAGGCTTGCAACCGTCCAATTTACCCCTTCTTGGTAATGTATCTATGCCGACAAGTGGTATCAGAGCAAGTTAAACCGTTAAAGTATCTAACAATCGTTGATGTCTACGGAAAAAAAAAATACCAAAGATTGCACTTTTGATGTAGATCAATCCACGAATAGGCCAACTCTCTTTAAAGGAAAGAAATACTAATAATGGAAAACTAGGATGAGATACTACCTAAAAGGTCAAGGCTTAAAAATGTGGAATGTTGTATTGAAGGATGGCTAAAATGCCTTATAAGATATTAGATGGTCTAGAGGTTCCAAAAGAAATTGATGAATGGAGTCGAAAACAAAAGAAAGTAGAGTTGTTAAGTAATAGGGTCGTTAATATATTGTTTTGTGGTCATCCAAGTGGTGGGTTCAATAGGGAAGTGCTTATCAAACAACCCAAAAGTTGTGGCAAAGACTTCAAGTAACCCACGAAGGGACCCAACAAGTTAAAACGGCTTGCAACCGTCCAATTTACCCCTTCTTGGTAGTGTATCTAGGCCAACAAGTGGTATTAGAGCAAGTTAAACCGTTAAAGTATCTAACAATCTTTGATGTCTACGGAAAAAAAAAATACCAAAGATTGCACTTTTGATGTAGATGAATCCACGAATAGGCCAACTCTCTTTAAAGGAAAGAATTACTAATAGTGGAAAACTACGATTAGATATTACCCAAAAGGTCAAGACTTAAAAATGTGGAATGTTGTATTGAAGGATGGTTAAAATACCTTATAAGATATTAGATGGTCTAGAGGTTCCAAAAGAAATTGATGAATGGAGTCGAAAACAAAAGAAAGTAGAGTTGTTAAATAATAGGGTCGTTAATATATTGTTTTGTGGTCATACAAGTGGTGGGTTCAATAGGGAAGTGCTTGTCAAACAACCCAAAAGTTGTGGCAAAGACTTCAAGTAAGCCACGAAGGGACTCAACAAGCAAAAAAGGCTTGCTACCGTCCAATTTGCCCCTTCTTGGTAGTGTATCTAGGCCAACAAGTGGTATTAGAGCAAGTTAAACAGTTAAAGTATCTAACAATCTTTGATGTCTACGGAAAAAAAAATACCAAAGATTGCACTTTTGATGTAGATGAATCAACGAATAGGCCAACTCTCTTTAAAGCAAAGAATTACTAATAATGGAAAACTACGATGAGATATTACCTAAAAGGTCAAGACTTAAAAATGTGGAATGTTGTATTGAAGGATGGTTAAAATGCGTTATAAGATATTAGATGGTCTAGAGGTTCCAAAAGAAATTGATGAATGGAGTCGAAAACAAAAGAAAGTAGAGTTGTTAAATAATAGGGTCGTTAATATATTGTTTTGTGGTCATCCAAGTGGTGGGTTTAATAGGGAAGTGCTTGTCAAACAACCCAAAAGTTGTGGCAAAGACTTCAAGTAACCCACGAAGGGACTCAACAAGTTAAAAAGGCTTGCAACCGTCCAATTTACCCCTTCTTCGTAGTGTATCTAGGCCAACAAGTGGTGTTGGAGCAAGTTAAACCGTTAAAGTATCTAACAATCTTTGATGTCTACGGAAAAAAAAAACCAAAGATTGCACTTTTGATGCAGATCAATTCACGAATAGGCCAACTCTCTTGAAAGGAAAGAATTACTAATAATGCAAAACTACGATGAGATATTACCTAAAAGGTCAAGACTTAAAAATGTGGAATGTTGTATTGAAGGAAGGTTAAAATGCCTTATAAGATATTAGATGGTCTAGAGGTTCCAAAAGAAATTGATGAATGGAGTCGAAAACAAAAGAAAGTAGAGTTGTTAAATAATAGGGTCGTTAATATATTGTTTTGTGGTCATCCAAGTGCTGGGTTCAATTGGGAAGTGCTTGTCAAACAACCCAAAAGTTGTGGCAAAGACTTCAAGTAACCCACGAAGGGACTCAACAAGTTAAAAAGGCTTGCAACCGTCCAATTTACCCCTTCTTGGTAGTGTATCTAGGCCAACAAGTGGTATTAGAGCAAGTTAAACCGTTAAAGTATCTAACAATCTTTGATGTCTACGGAAAAAAAAATACCAAAGATTGCACTTTTGATGTAGATGAATCCACGAATAGGCCAACTCTCTTTAAAGGAAAGAAATACTAATAATGGAAAACTACGATAAGATACTACCTAAAAGGTCAAGACTTAAAAATGTGGAATGTTGTATGGAAGGATGGTTAAAATGCCTTATAAGATATTAGATGGTCTAGAGGTTCCAAAAGAAATTGATGAATGGAGTCGAAAACAAAAGAAAGTAGAGTTGTTAAATAATAGGGTCGTTAATATATTGTTTTGTGGTCATACAAGTGGTGGGTTCAATAGGGAAGTGCTTGTCAAACAACCCAAAAGTTGTGGCAAAGACTTCAAGTAAGCCACGAAGGGACTCAACAAGCAAAAAAGGCTTGCTACCGTCCAATTTGCCCCTTCTTGGTAGTGTATCTAGGCCAACAAGTGGTATTAGAGCAAGTTAAACAGTTAAAGTATCTAACAATCTTTGATGTCTACGGAAAAAAAAATACCAAAGATTGCACTTTTGATGTAGATGAATCAACGAATAGGCCAACTCTCTTTAAAGCAAAGAATTACTAATAATGGAAAACTACGATGAGATATTACCTAAAAGGTCAAGACTTAAAAATGTGGAATGTTGTATTGAAGGATGGTTAAAATGCGTTATAAGATATTAGATGGTCTAGAGGTTCCAAAAGAAATTGATGAATGGAGTCGAAAACAAAAGAAAGTAGAGTTGTTAAATAATAGGGTCGTTAATATATTGTTTTGTGGTCATCCAAGTGGTGGGTTTAATAGGGAAGTGCTTGTCAAACAACCCAAAAGTTGTGGCAAAGACTTCAAGTAACCCACGAAGGGACTCAACAAGTTAAAAAGGCTTGCAACCGTCCAATTTACCCCTTCTTCGTAGTGTATCTAGGCCAACAAGTGGTGTTGGAGCAAGTTAAACCGTTAAAGTATCTAACAATCTTTGATGTCTACGGAAAAAAAAAAACCAAAGATTGCACTTTTGATGCAGATCAATTCACGAATAGGCCAACTCTCTTGAAAGGAAAGAATTACTAATAATGCAAAACTACGATGAGATATTACCTAAAAGGTCAAGACTTAAAAATGTGGAATGTTGTATTGAAGGAAGGTTAAAATGCCTTATAAGATATTAGATGGTCTAGAGGTTCCAAAAGAAATTGATGAATGGAGTCGAAAACAAAAGAAAGTAGAGTTGTTAAATAATAGGGTCGTTAATATATTGTTTTGTGGTCATCCAAGTGCTGGGTTCAATTGGGAAGTGCTTGTCAAACAACCCAAAAGTTGTGGCAAAGACTTCAAGTAACCCACGAAGGGACTCAACAAGTTAAAAAGGCTTGCAACCGTCCAATTTACCCCTTCTTGGTAGTGTATCTAGGCCAACAAGTGGTATTAGAGCAAGTTAAACCGTTAAAGTATCTAACAATCTTTGATGTCTACGGAAAAAAAAAAACCAAAGATTGCACTTTTGATGTAGATGAATCCACGAATAGGCCAACTCTCTTTAAAGGAAAGAAATACTAATAATGGAAAACTACGATAAGATACTACCTAAAAGGTCAAGACTTAAAAATGTGGAATGTTGTATGGAAGGATGGTTAAAATGCCTTATAAGATATTAGATGGTCTAGAGGTTCCAAAAGAAATTGATGAATGGAGTCGAAAACAAAAGAAAGTAGAGTTGTTAAGTAATAGGGTCGTTAATATATTGTTTTGTGGTCATCCAAGTGGTGGGTTCAATAGGGAAGTGCTTGTCAAACAACCCAAAAGTTGTGGCAAAGACTTCAAGTAACCCACGAAGGGACTCAACAAGTTAAAAAGGCTTGCAACCGTCCAATTTACCCCTTCTTGGTAGTGTATCTAGGCCAACAAGTGGTATTAGAGCAAGTTAAACCGTTAAAGTATCTAACAATCTTTGATGTCTACGGAAAAAAAAATACCAAAGATTGCACTTTTGATGTAGATGAATCCACGAATAGGCCAACTCTCTTTAAAGGAAAGAATTACTAATAGTGGAAAACTACGATGAGATATTACCTAAAAGGTCAAGACTTAAAAATGTGGAATGTTGTATTGAAGGATGGTTAAAATGCCTTATAAGATATTAGATGGTCTAGAGGTTCCAAAAGAAATTGATGAATGGAGTCGAAAACAAAAGAAAGTAGAGTTGTTAAATAATAGGGTCGTTAATATATTGTTTTGTGGTCATCCAAGTGGTGGGTTCAATTGGGAAGTGCTTGTCAAACAACCCAAAAGTTGTGGCAAAGACTTCAAGTAACCCACGAAGGGACTCAACAAGTTAAAAAGGCTTGCAACCGTCCAATTTACCCCTTCTTGGTAGTGTATCTAGGCCAACAAGTGGTATTAGAGCAAGTTAAACCGTTAAAGTATCTAACAATCTTTGATGTCTACGGAAAAAAAAATACCAAAGATTGCACTTTTGATGTAGATCAATCCACGAATAGGCCAACTCTCTTTAAAGGAAAGAAATACTAATAATGGAAAACTACGATGAGATACTACCTAAAAGGTCAAGACTTGAAAATGTGGAATGTTGTATTGAAGGATGGTTAAAATGCCTTATAAGATATTAGATCGTCTAGAGGTTCCAAAAGAAATTGATGAATGGAGTCGAAAACAAAAGAAAGTAGAGTTGTTAAGTAATAGGGTCGTTAATATATTATTTTGTGGTCATCCAAGTGGTGGGTTCAATAGGGAAGTGCTTGTCAAACAACCCAAAAGTTGTGGCAAAGACTTCAAGTAACCCACGAAGGGACTCAACAAGTTAAAAAGGCTTGCAACCGTCCAATTTACCCCTTCTTGGTAGTGTATCTAGGCCAACAAGTGGTATTAGAGCAAGTTAAACCGTTAAAGTATCTAACAATCTTTGATGTCTACGGAAAAAAAAATACCAAAGATTGCACTTTTGATGTAGATGAATCCACGAATAGGCCAACTCTCTTTAAAGGAAAGAATTACTAATAGTGGAAAACTACGATGAGATATTACGTAAAAGGTCAAGACTTAAAAATGTGGAATGTTGTATTGAAGGATGGTTAAAATGCCTTATAAGATATTAGATGGTCTAGAGGTTCCAAAAGAAATTGATGAATGGAGTCGAAAACAAAAGAAAGTAGAGTTGTTAATTAATAGGGTCGTTAATATATTGTTTTGTGGTCATCCAAGTGGTGGGTTCAATAGGGAAGTGCTTGTCAAACAACCCAAAAGTTGTGGCAAAGACTTCAAGTAACCCACGAAGGGACTCAACAAGCTAAAAAGGCTTGCTACCGTCCAATTTACCCCTTCTTGGTAGTATATCTAGGCCAACAAGTGGTATTAGAGCAAGTTAAACCGTTAAAGTATCTAACAATCTTTGATGTCTACGGAAAAAAAAAATACCAAAGATTGCACTTTTGATGTAGATCAATCCACGAATAGGCCAACTCTCTTTAAAGGAAAGAATTACTAATAATGGAAAACTGCGATGAGATATTACCTAAAAGGTCAAGACTTAAAAATGTGGAATGTTGTATTGAAGGATGGTTAAAATGCCTTATAAGATATTAGATGGTCTAGAGGTTCCAAAAGAATTTGTTGAATGGAGTCGAAAACAAAAGAAAGTAGAGTTGTTAAATAATAGGGTCGTTAATATATTGTTTTGTGGTCATCCATGTGGTGGGTTCAATAAGGAAGTGCTTGTCAAACAACCCAAAAGTTGTGGCAAAGACTTCAAGTAACCCACGAAGGGACTCAACAAGTTAAAAAGGCTTGCAACCGTCCAATTTTACCCTTCTTGGTAGTGTATCTAGGCCAACAAGTGGTATTAGAGCAAGTTAAACCGTTAAAGTATCTAACAATCTTTGATGTCTACGGAAAAAAAAAATACCAAAGATTGCACTTTTGATGTAGATCAATCCACGAATAGGCCAACTCTCTTGAAAGGAAAGAATTACTAATAATGCAAAACTACGATGAGATATTACCTAAAAGGTCAAGACTTAAAAATGTGGAATGTTGTATGAAGGAAGGTTAAAATGCCTTATAAGATATTAGATGGTCTAGAGGTTCCAAAAGAAATTGATGAATGGAGTCGAAAACAAAAGAAAGTAGAGTTGTTAAATAATAGGGTTGTTAATATATTGTTTTGTGGTCATCCAAGTGGTGGGTTCAATTGGGAAGTGCTTGTCAAACAACCCAAAAGTTGTGGCAAAGACTTCAAGTAACCCACGAAGGGACTCAACAAGTTAAAAAGGCTTGCAACCGTCCAATTTACCCCTTCTTGGTAGTGTATCTAGGCCAAGAAGTGGTATTAGAGCAAGTTAAACCGTTAAAGTATCTAACAATCTTTGATGTCTACGGAAAAAAAAAATACCAAAGATTGCACTTTTGATGTAGATCAATCCACGAATAGGCCAACTCTCTTTAAAGGAAAGAATTACTAATAATGGAAAACTACGATGAGATACTACCTAAAAGGTCAAGACTTAAAATTGTGGAATGTTGTATTGAAGGATGGTTAAAATGCCTTATAAGATATTAGATGGTCTAGAGGTTCCGAAAGAAATTGATGAATGGAGTCGAAAACAAAAGAAAGTAGAGTTGTTAAATAATAGGGTCGTTAATATATTGTTTTGTGGTCATCCAAGTGGTGGGTTCAATAGGGAAGTGCTTCTCGAACAACCCAAAAGTTGTGGCAAAGTCTTCAAGTAACCCACGAAGGGACTCAACAAGTTAAAAAGGCTTGCAACCGTCCAATTTACCCCTTCTTGGTAGTGTATCTATGCCGACAAGTGGTATCAGAGCAAGTTAAACCGTTAAAGTATCTAACAATCTTTGATGTCTACGGAAAAAAAAAATACCAAAGATTGCACTTTTGATGTAGATCAATCCACGAATAGGCCAACTCTCTTTAAAGGAAAGAAATACTAATAATGGAAAACTACGATGAGATACTACCTAAAAGGTCAAGGCTTAAAAATGTGGAATGTTGTATTGAAGGATGGTTAAAATGCCTTATAAGATATTAGATGGTCTAGAGGTTCCAAAAGAAATTGATGAATGGAGTCGAAAACAAAAGAAAGTAGAGTTGTTAAGTAATAGGGTCGTTAATATGTTGTTTTGTGGTCATCCAAGTGGTGGGTTCAATAGGGAAGTGCTTATCAAACAACCCAAAAGTTGTGGCAAAGACTTCAAGTAACCCACGAAGGGACCCAACAAGTTAAAACGGCTTGCAACCGTCCAATTTACCCCTTCTTGGTAGTGTATCTAGTCCAACAAGTGGTATTAGAGCAAGTTAAACCGTTAAAGTATCTAACAATCTTTGATGTCTACGGAAAAAAAAAATACCAAAGATTGCACTTTTGATGTAGATGAATCCACGAATAGGCCAACTCTCTTTAAAGGAAAGAATTACTAATAGTGGAAAACTACGATTAGATATTACCCAAAAGGTCAAGACTTAAAAATGTGGAATGTTGTATTGAAGGATGGTTAAAATACCTTATAAGATATTAGATGGTCTAGAGGTTCCAAAAGAAATTGATGAATGGAGTCGAAAACAAAAGAAAGTAGAGTTGTTAAATAATAGGGTCGTTAATATATTGTTTTGTGGTCATACAAGTGGTGGGTTCAATAGGGAAGTGCTTGTCAAACAACCCAAAAGTTGTGGCAAAGACTTCAAGTAAGCCACGAAGGGACTCAACAAGCAAAAAAGGCTTGCTACCGTCCAATTTGCCCCTTCTTGGTAGTGTATCTAGGCCAACAAGTGGTATTAGAGCAAGTTAAACAGTTAAAGTATCTAACAATCTTTGATGTCTACGGAAAAAAAAATACCAAAGATTGCACTTTTGATGTAGATGAATCAACGAATAGGCCAACTCTCTTTAAAGGAAAGAATTACTAATAATGGAAAACTACGATGAGATATTACCTAAAAGGTCAAGACTTAAAAATGTGGAATGTTGTATTGAAGGATGGTTAAAATGCGTTATAAGATATTAGATGGTCTAGAGGTTCCAAAAGAAATTGATGAATGGAGTCGAAAACAAAAGAAAGTAGAGTTGTTAAATAATAGGGTCGTTAATATATTGTTTTGTGGTCATCCAAGTGGTGGGTTTAATAGGGAAGTGCTTGTCAAACAACCCAAAAGTTGTGGCAAAGACTTCAAGTAACCCACGAAGGGACTCAATAAGTTAAAAAGGCTTGCAACCGTCCAATTTACCCCTTCTTCGTAGTGTGTCTAGGCCAACAAGTGGTGTTGGAGCAAGTTAAACCGTTAAAGTATCTAACAATCTTTGATGTCTACGGAAAAAAAAATACCAAAGATTGCACTTTTGATGCAGATCAATTCACGAATAGGCCAACTCTCTTGAAAGGAAAGAATTACTAATAATGCAAAACTACGATGAGATATTACCTAAAAGGTCAAGACTTAAAAATGTGGAATGTTGTATTGAAGGAAGGTTAAAATGCCTTATAAGATATTAGATGGTCTAGAGGTTCCAAAAGAAATTGATGAATGGAGTCGAAAACAAAAGAAAGTAGAGTTGTTAAATAATAGGGTCGTTAATATATTGTTTTGTGGTCATCCAAGTGGTGGGTTCAATTGGGAAGTGCTTGTCAAACAACCCAAAAGTTGTGGCAAAGACTTCAAGTAACCCACGAAGGGACTCAACAAGTTAAAAAGGCTTGCAACCGTCCAATTTACCCCTTCTTGGTAGTGTATCTAGGCCAACAAGTGGTATTAGAGCAAGTTAAACCGTTAAAGTATCTAACAATCTTTGATGTCTACGGAAAAAAAAATACCAAAGATTGCACTTTTGATGTAGATGAATCCACGAATAGGCCAACTCTCTTTAAAGGAAAGAAATACTAATAATGGAAAACTACGATAAGATACTACCTAAAAGGTCAAGACTTAAAAATGTGGAATGTTGTATGGAAGGATGGTTAAAATGCCTTATAAGATATTAGATGGTCTAGAGGTTCCAAAAGAAATTGATGAATGGAGTCGAAAACAAAAGAAAGTAGAGTTGTTAAATAATAGGGTCGTTAATATATTGTTTTGTGGTCATCCAAGTGGTGGGTTCAATTGGGAAGTGCTTGTCAAACAACCCAAAAGTTGTGGCAAAGACTTCAAGTAACCCACGAAGGGACTCAACAAGTTAAAAAGGCTTGCAACCGTCCAATTTACCCCTTCTTGGTAGTGTATCTAGGCCAACAAGTGGTATTAGAGCAAGTTAAACCGTTAAAGTATCTAACAATCTTTGATGTCTACGGAAAAAAAAATACCAAAGATTGCACTTTTGATGTAGATGAATCAACGAATAGGCCAACTCTCTTTAAAGGAAAGAATTACTAATAATGGAAAACTACGATGAGATATTACCTAAAAGGTCAAGACTTAAAAATGTGGAATGTTGTATTGAAGGATGGTTAAAATGCGTTATAAGATATTAGATGGTCTAGAGGTTCCAAAAGAAATTGATGAATGGAGTCGAAAACAAAAGAAAGTAGAGTTGTTAAATAATAGGGTCGTTAATATATTGTTTTGTGGTCATCCAAGTGGTGGGTTTAATAGGGAAGTGCTTGTCAAACAACCCAAAAGTTGTGGCAAAGACTTCAAGTAACCCACGAAGGGACTCAATAAGTTAAAAAGGCTTGCAACCGTCCAATTTACCCCTTCTTCGTAGTGTGTCTAGGCCAACAAGTGGTGTTGGAGCAAGTTAAACCGTTAAAGTATCTAACAATCTTTGATGTCTACGGAAAAAAAAATACCAAAGATTGCACTTTTGATGCAGATCAATTCACGAATAGGCCAACTCTCTTGAAAGGAAAGAATTACTAATAATGCAAAACTACGATGAGATATTACCTAAAAGGTCAAGACTTAAAAATGTGGAATGTTGTATTGAAGGAAGGTTAAAATGCCTTATAAGATATTAGATGGTCTAGAGGTTCCAAAAGAAATTGATGAATGGAGTCGAAAACAAAAGAAAGTAGAGTTGTTAAATAATAGGGTCGTTAATATATTGTTTTGTGGTCATCCAAGTGGTGGGTTCAATTGGGAAGTGCTTGTCAAACAACCCAAAAGTTGTGGCAAAGACTTCAAGTAACCCACGAAGGGACTCAACAAGTTAAAAAGGCTTGCAACCGTCCAATTTACCCCTTCTTGGTAGTGTATCTAGGCCAACAAGTGGTATTAGAGCAAGTTAAACCGTTAAAGTATCTAACAATCTTTGATGTCTACGGAAAAAAAAATACCAAAGATTGCACTTTTGATGTAGATGAATCCACGAATAGGCCAACTCTCTTTAAAGGAAAGAAATACTAATAATGGAAAACTACGATAAGATACTACCTAAAAGGTCAAGACTTAAAAATGTGGAATGTTGTATGGAAGGATGGTTAAAATGCCTTATAAGATATTAGATGGTCTAGAGGTTCCAAAAGAAATTGATGAATGGAGTCGAAAACAAAAGAAAGTAGAGTTGTTAAATAATAGGGTCGTTAATATATTGTTTTGTGGTCATCCAAGTGGTGGGTTCAATTGGGAAGTGCTTGTCAAACAACCCAAAAGTTGTGGCAAAGACTTCAAGTAACCCACGAAGGGACTCAACAAGTTAAAAAGGCTTGCAACCGTCCAATTTACCCCTTCTTGGTAGTGTATCTAGGCCAACAAGTGGTATTAGAGCAAGTTAAACCGTTAAAGTATCTAACAATCTTTGATGTCTACGGAAAAAAAAATACCAAAGATTGCACTTTTGATGTAGATCAATCCACGAATAGGCCAACTCTCTTTAAAGGAAAGAAATACTAATAATGGAAAACTACGATGAGATACTACCTAAAAGGTCAAGACTTGAAAATGTGGAATGTTGTATTGAAGGATGGTTAAAATGCCTTATAAGATATTAGATCGTCTAGAGGTTCCAAAAGAAATTGATGAATGGAGTCGAAAACAAAAGAAAGTAGAGTTGTTAATTAATAGGGTCGTTAATATATTGTTTTGTGGTCATCCAAGTGGTGGGTTCAATAGGGAAGTGCTTGTCAAACAACCCAAAAGTTGTGGCAAAGACTTCAAGTAACCCACGAAGGGACTCAACAAGCTAAAAAGGCTTGCTACCGTCCAATTTACCCCTTCTTGGTAGTATATCTAGGCCAACAAGTGGTATTAGAGCAAGTTAAACAGTTAAAGTATCTAACAATCTTTGATGTCTACGGAAAAAAAAATACCAAAGATTGCACTTTTGATGTAGATGAATCCACGAATAGGCCAACTCTCTTTAAAGGAAAGAATTACTAATAATGGAAAACTACGATGAGATATTACCTAAAAGGTCAAGACTTGAAAATGTGGAATGTTGTATTGAAGGATGGTTAAAATGCGTTACAAGATATTAGAAGGTCTAGAGGTTCCAAAAGAAATTGATGAATGGAGTCGAAAACAAAAGAAAGTAGAGTTGTTAAATAATAGGGTCGTTAATATATTGTTTTGTGGTCATCCAAGTGGTGGGTTTAATAGGGAAGTGCTTGTCAAACAACCCAAAAGTTGTGGCAAAGACTTCAAGTAACCCACGAAGGGACTCAACAAGTTAAAAAGGCTTGCAACCGTCCAATTTACCCCTTCTTGGTAGTGTATCTAGGCCAACAAGTGGTGTTGGAGCAAGTTAAACCGTTAAAGTATCTAACAATCTTTGATGTCTACGGAAAAAAAAATACCAAAGATTGCACTTTTGATGTAGATCAATCCACGAATAGGCCAACTCTCTTGAAAGGAAAGAATTACTAATAATGCAAAACTACGATGAGATATTACCTAAAAGGTCATGACTTAAAAATGTGGAATGTTGTATTGAAGGAAGGTTAAAATGCCTTATAAGATATTAGATGGTCTTGAGGTTCCAAAAGAAATTGATGAATGGAGTCGAAAACAAAAGAAAGTAGAGTTGTTAAATAATAGGGTTGTTAATATATTGTTTTGTGGTCATCCAAGTGGTGGGTTCAATTGGGAAGTGCTTGTCAAACAACCCAAAAGTTGTGGCAAAGACTTCAAGTAACCCACGAAGGGACTCAACAAGTTAAAAAGGCTTGCAACCGTCCAATTTACCCCTTCTTGGTAGTGTATCTAGGCCAACAAGTGGTATTAGAGGAAGTTAAACCGTTAAAGTATCTAACAATCTTTGATGTCTACGGAAAAAAAAAATACCAAAGATTGCACTTTTGATGTAGATCAATCCACGAATAGGCCAACTCTCTTTAAAGGAAAGAAATACTCATAATGGAAAACTATGATGAGATACTACCTAAAAGGTCAAGAGTTAAAAATGTGGAATGTTGTATTGAAGGATGGTTAAAATGCCTTATAAGATATTAGATCGTCTAGAGGTTCCAAAAAAATTGATGAATGGAGTCGAAAACAAAAGAAAGTAGAGTTGTTAAGTAATAGGGTCGTTAATATATTGTTTTGTGGTCATCCAAGTGGTGGGTTCAATAGGGAAGTGCTTGTCAAACAACCCAAAAGTTGTGGCAAAGACTTCAAGTAACCCACGAAGGGACTCAACAAGTTAAAAAGGCGTGCAACCGTCCAATTTACCCCTTCTTAGTAGTGTATCTAGGCCAACAAGTGGTATTAGAGCAAGTTAAACCGTTAAAGTATCTAACAATCTTTGATGTCTACGGAAAAAAAAATACCAAAGATTGCACTTTTGATGTAGATGAATCCACGAATAGGCCAACTCTCTTTAAAGGAAAGAATTACTAATAGTGGAAAACTACGATGAGATATTACGTAAAAGGTCAAGACTTAAAAATGTGGAATGTTGTATTGAAGGATGGTTAAAATGCCTTATAAGATATTAGATGGTCTAGAGGTTCCAAAAGAAATTGATGAATGGAGTCGAAAACAAAAGAAAGTAGAGTTGTTAATTAATAGGGTCGTTAATATATTGTTTTGTGGTCATCCAAGTGGTGGGTTCAATAGGGAAGTGCTTGTCAAACAACCCAAAAGTTGTGGCAAAGACTTCAAGTAACCCACGAAGGGACTCAACAAGCTAAAAAGGCTTGCTACCGTCCAATTTACCCCTTCTTGGTAGTATATCTAGGCCAACAAGTGGTATTAGAGCAAGTTAAACAGTTAAAGTATCTAACAATCTTTGATGTCTACGGAAAAAAAAATACCAAAGATTGCACTTTTGATGTAGATGAATCCACGAATAGGCCAACTCTCTTTAAAGGAAAGAATTACTAATAATGGAAAACTACGATGAGATATTACCTAAAAGGTCAAGACTTAAAAATGTGGAATGTTGTATTGAAGGATGGTTAAAATGCGTTACAAGATATTAGAAGGTCTAGAGGTTCCAAAAGAAATTGATGAATGGAGTCGAAAACAAAAGAAAGTAGAGTTGTTAAATAATAGGGTCGTTAATATATTGTTTTGTGGTCATCCAAGTGGTGGGTTTAATAGGGAAGTGCTTGTCAAACAACCCAAAAGTTGTGGAAAAGACTTCAAGTAACCCACGAAGGGACTCAACAAGTTAAAAAGGCTTGCAACCGTCCAATTTACCCCTTCTTGGTAGTGTATCTAGGCCAACAAGTGGTGTTGGAGCAAGTTAAACCGTTAAAGTATCTAACAATCTTTGATGTCTACGGAAAAAAAAATACCAAAGATTGCACTTTTGATGTAGATCAATCCACGAATAGGCCAACTCTCTTGAAAGGAAAGAATTACTAATAATGCAAAACTACGATGAGATATTACCTAAAAGGTCATGACTTAAAAATGTGGAATGTTGTATTGAAGGAAGGTTAAAATGCCTTATAAGATATTAGATGGTCTTGAGGTTCCAAAAGAAATTGATGAATGGAGTCGAAAACAAAAGAAAGTAGAGTTGTTAAATAATAGGGTTGTTAATATATTGTTTTGTGGTCATCCAAGTGGTGGGTTCAATTGGGAAGTGCTTGTCAAACAACCCAAAAGTTGTGGCAAAGACTTCAAGTAACCCACGAAGGGACTCAACAAGTTAAAAAGGCTTGCAACCGTCCAATTTACCCCTTCTTGGTAGTGTATCTAGGCCAACAAGTGGTATTAGAGGAAGTTAAACCGTTAAAGTATCTAACAATCTTTGATGTCTACGGAAAAAAAAAATACCAAAGATTGCACTTTTGATGTAGATCAATCCACGAATAGGCCAACTCTCTTTAAAGGAAAGAAATACTCATAATGGAAAACTATGATGAGATACTACCTAAAAGGTCAAGAGTTAAAAATGTGGAATGTTGTATTGAAGGATGGTTAAAATGCCTTATAAGATATTAGATCGTCTAGAGGTTCCAAAAAAATTGATGAATGGAGTCGAAAACAAAAGAAAGTAGAGTTGTTAAGTAATAGGGTCGTTAATATATTGTTTTGTGGTCATCCAAGTGGTGGGTTCAATAGGGAAGTGCTTGTCAAACAACCCAAAAGTTGTGGCAAAGACTTCAAGTAACCCACGAAGGGACTCAACAAGTTAAAAAGGCGTGCAACCGTCCAATTTACCCCTTCTTGGTAGTGTATCTAGGCCAACAAGTGGTATTAGAGCAAGTTAAACCGTTAAAGTATCTAACAATTTTTGATGTCTACGGAAAAAAAAATACCAAAGACTGCACTTTTGATGTAGATGAATCCACGAATAGGCCAACTCTCTTTAAAGGAAAGAATTACTAATAGTGGAAAACTACGATGAGATATTACCTAAAAGGTCAAGACTTAAAAATGTGGAATGTTGTATTGAAGGATGGTTAAAATGCCTTAATAAGATATTAGATGGTCTAGAGGTTCCAAAATAAATTGATGAATGGAGTCGAAAACAAAAGAAAGTAGAGTTGTTAAATAATAGGGTCGTTAATATATTGTTTTGTGGTCATCCAAGTGGTGGGTTCAATAGGGAAGTGCTTGTCAAACAACCCAAAAGTTGTGGCAAAGACTTCAAGTAACCCACGATGGGACTCAACAAGCTAAAAAGGCTTGCAACCGTCCAATTTACCCCTTTTTGGTAGTGTATCTAGGCCAACAAGTGGTATTGGAGGAAGTTAAACCGTTAAAGTATCTAACAATCTTTGATGTCTACGGAAAAAAAAATACCAAAGATTGCACTTTTGATGTAGATCAATCCACGAATAGGCCAACTCTCTTGAAAGGAAAGAATTACTAATAATGCAAAACTACGATGAGATATTACCTAAAAGGTCAAGACTTAAAAATGTTGAATGTTGTATGAAGGAAGGTTAAAATGCCTTATAAGATATTAGATGGTCTAGAGGTTCCAAAAGAAATTGATGAATGGAGTCGAAAACAAAAGAAAGTAGAGTTGTTAAATAATAGGGTTGTTAATATATTGTTTTGTGGTCATCCAAGTGGTGGGTTCAATTGGGAAGTGCTTGTCAAACAACCCAAAAGTTGTGGCAAAGACTTCAAGTAACCCACGAAGGGACTCAACAAGTTAAAAAGGCTTGCAACCGTCCAATTTACCCCTTCTTGGCAGTGTATCTAGGCCAACAAGTGGTATTAGAGCAAGTTAAACCGTTAAAGTATCTAACAATCTTTGATGTCTACGAAAAAAAAAATACCAAAGATTGCACTTTTGATGTAGATCAATCCACGAATAGGCCAACTCTCTTTAAAGGAAAGAAATAGTAATTGTGGAAAACTACGACAAGATACTACCTAAAAGGTCAAGACTTAAAAATGTGGAATGTTGTATTGAAGGATGGTTAAAATGCCTTATAAGATATTAGATGGTCTAGAGGTTCCAAAAGAAATTGATGAATGGAGTCGAAAACAAAAGAAAGTAGAGTTGTTAATTAATAGGGTCGTTAATATATTGTTTTGTGGTCATCCAAGTGGTGGGTTCAATAGGGAAGTGCTTGTCAAACAACCCAAAAGTTGTGGCAAAGACTTCAAGTAACCCACGAAGGGACTCAACAAGCTAAAAAGGCTTGCTACCGTCCAATTTACCCCTTCTTGGTAGTATATCTAGGCCAACAAGTGGCATTAGAGCAAGTTAAACAGTTAAAGTATCTAACAATCTTTGATGTCTACGGAAAAAAAAATACCAAAGATTGCACTTTTGATGTAGATGAATCCACGAATAGGCCAACTCTCTTTAAAGGAAAGAATTACTAATAATGGAAAACTACGATGAGATATTACCTAAAAGGTCAAGACTTAAAAATGTGGAATGTTGTATTGAAGGATGGTTAAAATGCGTTACAAGATATTAGAAGGTCTAGAGGTTCCAAAAGAATTTGATGAATGGAGTCGAAAACAAAAGAAAGTAGAGTTGTTAAATAATAGGGTCGTTAATATATTGTTTTGTGGTCATCCAAGTGGTGGGTTTAATAGGGAAGTGCTTGTCAAACAACCCAAAAGTTGTGGCAAAGACTTCAAGTAACCCACGAAGGGACTCAACAAGTTAAAAAGGCTTGCAACCGTCCAATTTACCCCTTCTTGGTAGTGTATCTAGGCCAACAAGTGGTGTTGGAGCAAGTTAAACCGTTAAAGTATCTAACAATCTTTGATGTCTACGGAAAAAAAAATACCAAAGATTGCACTTTTGATGTAGATCAATCCACGAATAGGCCAACTCTCTTGAAAGGAAAGAATTACTAATAATGCAAAACTACGATGAGATATTACCTAAAAGGTCATGACTTAAAAATGTGGAATGTTGTATTGAAGGAAGGTTAAAATGCCTTATAAGATATTAGATGGTCTTGAGGTTCCAAAAGAAATTGATGAATGGAGTCGAAAACAAAAGAAAGTAGAGTTGTTAAATAATAGGGTTGTTAATATATTGTTTTGTGGTCATCCAAGTGGTGGGTTCAATTGGGAAGTGCTTGTCAAACAACCCAAAAGTTGTGGCAAAGACTTCAAGTAACCCACGAAGGGACTCAACAAGTTAAAAAGGCTTGCAACCGTCCAATTTACCCCTTCTTGGTAGTGTATCTAGGCCAACAAGTGGTATTAGAGGAAGTTAAACCGTTAAAGTATCTAACAATCTTTGATGTCTACGGAAAAAAAAAATACCAAAGATTGCACTTTTGATGTAGATCAATCCACGAATAGGCCAACTCTCTTTAAAGGAAAGAAATACTCATAATGGAAAACTATGATGAGATACTACCTAAAAGGTCAAGAGTTAAAAATGTGGAATGTTGTATTGAAGGATGGTTAAAATGCCTTATAAGATATTAGATCGTCTAGAGGTTCCAAAAAAATTGATGAATGGAGTCGAAAACAAAAGAAAGTAGAGTTGTTAAGTAATAGGGTCGTTAATATATTGTTTTGTGGTCATCCAAGTGGTGGGTTCAATAGGGAAGTGCTTGTCAAACAACCCAAAAGTTGTGGCAAAGACTTCAAGTAACCCACGAAGGGACTCAACAAGTTAAAAAGGCGTGCAACCGTCCAATTTACCCCTTCTTGGTAGTGTATCTAGGCCAACAAGTGGTATTAGAGCAAGTTAAACCGTTAAAGTATCTAACAATCCTTGATGTCTACGGAAAAAAAAATACCAAAGACTGCACTTTTGATGTAGATGAATCCACGAATAGGCCAACTCTCTTTAAAGGAAAGAATTACTAATAGTGGAAAACTACGATGAGATATTACCTAAAAGGTCAAGACTTAAAAATGTGGAATGTTGTATTGAAGGATGGTTAAAATGCCTTAATAAGATATTAGATGGTCTAGAGGTTCCAAAAGAAATTGATGAATGGAGTCGAAAACAAAAGAAAGTAGAGTTGTTAAATAATAGGGTCGTTAATATATTGTTTTGTGGTCATCCAAGTGGTGGGTTCAATAGGGAAGTGCTTGTCAAACAACCCAAAAGTTGTGGCAAAGACTTCAAGTAACCCACGATGGGACTCAACAAGCTAAAAAGGCTTGCAACCGTCCAATTTACCCCTTTTTGGTAGTGTATCTAGGCCAACAAGTGGTATTGGAGGAAGTTAAACCGTTAAAGTATCTAACAATCTTTGATGTCTACGGAAAAAAAAATACCAAAGATTGCACTTTTGATGTAGATCAATCCACGAATAGGCCAACTCTCTTGAAAGGAAAGAATTACTAATAATGCAAAACTACGATGAGATATTACCTAAAAGGTCAAGACTTAAAAATGTGGAATGTTGTATGAAGGAAGGTTAAAATGCCTTATAAGATATTAGATGGTCTAGAGGTTCCAAAAGAAATTGATGAATGGAGTCGAAAACAAAAGAAAGTAGAGTTGTTAAATAATAGGGTTGTTAATATATTGTTTTGTGGTCATCCAAGTGGTGGGTTCAATTGGGAAGTGCTTGTCAAACAACCCAAAAGTTGTGGCAAACACTTCAAGTAACCCACGAAGGGACTCAACAAGTTAAAAAGGCTTGCAACCGTCCAATTTACCCCTTCTTGGCAGTGTACCTAGGCCAACAAGTGGTATTAGAGCAAGTTAAACCGTTAAAGTATCTAACAATCTTTGATGTCTACGGAAAAAAAAATACCAAAGATTGCACTTTTGATGTAGATCAATCCACGAATAGGCCAACTCTCTTTAAAGGAAAGAAATACTAATAATGGAAAACTACGATAAGATACTACCTAAAAGGTCAAGACTTAAAAATGTGGAATGTTGTATTGAAGGATGGTTAAAATGCCTTAAAAGATATTAGATGGTCTAGAGGTTCCAAAAGAAATTGATGAATGGAGTCGAAAACAAAAGAAAGTAGAGTTGTTAAGTAGTAGGGTCGTTAATATATTGTTTTGTGGTCATCCAAGTGGTGGGTTCAATAGGGAAGTGCTTGTCAAACAACCCAAAAGTTGTGGCAAAGACTTCAAGTAACCCACGAAGGGACTCAACAAGTTAAAAAGGCTTGCAACCGTCCAATTTACCCCTTCTTGGTAGTGTATCTAGGCCAACAAGTGGTATTAGAGCAAGTTAAACCGTTAAAGTATCTAACAATCTTTGATGTCTACAGAAAAAAAAATACCAAAGATTGCACTTTTGATGTAGATGAATCCACGAATAGGCCAACTCTCTTTAAAGGAAATAATTACTAATAGTGGAAAACTACGATGAGATATTACGTAAAAGGTCAAGACTTAAAAATGTGGAATGTTGTATTGAAGGATGGTTAAAATGCCTTATAAGATATTAGATGGTCTAGAGGTTCCAAAAGAAATTGATGAATGGAGTCGAAAACAAAAGAAAGTAGAGTTGTTAAATAATAGGGTCGTTAATATATTGTTTGTGGTCATCCAAGTGGTGGGTTCAATAGGGTAGTGCTTGGCCAACAACCCAAAAGTTGTGGCAAAGACTTCAAGTAACCCACGAAGGGACTCAACAAGTTAAAAAGGCTTGCAACCGTCCAACTTACCCCTTCTTGGTAGTGTATCTAGGCCAACAAGTGGTATTAGAGCAAGTTAAACCGTTAAAGTATCTAACAATCTTTGATGTCTACGGAAAAAAAAAATACCAAAGATTGCACTTTTGATGTAGATCAATCCACGAAGAGGCCAACTCTTTTTAAAGGAAAGAATTACTAATAATGGAAAACTACGATGAGATATTACCTAAAAGGTCAAGACTTAAAAATGTGGAATGTTGTATTGAAGGAAGTTAAAAATGCCTTATAAGATATTCGATGGTCTAGAGGTTCCAAAAGAAATTTAGGAATGGAGTCGAAAACAAAAGAAAGTAGAGTTGTTAAATAATAGGGTCGTTAATATAATGTTTTGTGGTCATCCAAGTGGTGGGTTTAATAGGGAAGTGCTTGTCAAACAACCCAAAAGTTGTGGCAAAGACTTCAAGTAACCAACGAAGGGACTCAACAAGTTAAAAAGGCTTGCAACCGTCCAATTTACCCCTTCTTGGTAGTGTATCTAGGCCAACAAGTGGTGTTGGAGCAAGTTAAACCGTTAAAGTATCTAACAATCTTTGATGTCTACGGAAAAAAAAATACCAAAGATTGCACTTTTGATGAAGATCAATCCACGAATAGGCCAACTCTCTTGAAAGGAAAGAATTACTAATAATGCAAAACTACGATGAGATATTACCTAAAAGGTCAAGACTTAAAAATGTGGAATGTTGTATTGAAGGAAGGTTAAAATGCGTTATAAGATATTAGATGGTCTAGAGGTTCCAAAAGAAATTGATGAATGGAGTCGAAAACAAAAGAAAGTAGAGTTGTTAAATAATAGGGTCGTTAATATATTGTTTTGTGGTCATCCAAGTGGTGGGTTCAATAGGGAAGTGCTTGTCAAACAACCCAAAAGTTGTGGCAAAGACTTCAAGTAACCCACGAAGGGACTCAACAAGTTAAAAAGGCTTGCAACCGTCCAATTTTCCCCTTCTTGGTAGTGTATCTAGGCCAACAAGTGGTATTAGAGCAAGTTAAACCGTTAAAGTATCTAACAATCTTTGATGTCTACGGAAAAAAAAATACCAAAGATTGCAGTTTTGATGTAGATCAATCCACGAATAGGCCAATTCTCTTGGAAGGAAAGAATTACTAATAATGCAAAACTACGATGAGATATTACCTAAAAGGTCAAGACTTAAAAATGTGGAATGTTGTATTGAAGGAAGGTTAAAATGCCTTATAAGATATTAGATGGTCTAGAGGTTCCAAAAGAAATTGATGAATGGAGTCGAAAACAAAAGAAAGTAGAGTTGTTAAATAATAGGGTCGTTAATATATTGTTTTGTGGTCATCCAAGTGGTGGGTTCAATAGGGAAGTGCTTGTCAAACAACCCAAAAGTTGTGGCAAAGACTTCAAGTAACCCACGAAGGGACTCAACAAGTTATAAAGGCTTGCAACCGTCCAATTTTCCCCTTCTTGGTAGTGTATCTAGGCCAACAAGTGGTATTAGAGCAAGTTAAACCGTTAAAGTATCTAACAATCTTTGATGTCTACGGAAAAAAAAATACCAAAGATTGCACTTTTGATGTAGATCAATCCACGAATAGGCCAACTCTCTTGAAAGGAAAGAATTCTTAATAATGCAAAACTACGATGAGATATTACCTAAAAGGTCAAGACTTAAAAATGTGGAATGTTGTATGAAGGAAGGTTAAAATGCCTTATAAGATATTAGATGGTCTAGAGGTACCAAAAGAAATTGATGAATGGAGTCGAAAATAAAAGAAAGTAGAGTTGTTAAATAATAGGGTTGTTAATATATTGTTTTGTGGTCATCCAAGTGGTGGGTTCAATTGGGAAGTGCTTGTCAAACAACCCAAAAGTTGTGGCAAAGACTTCAAGTAACCCACGAAGGGACTCAACAAGTTAAAAAGGCTTGCAACCGTCCAATTTACCCCTTCTTGGTAGTGTATCTAGGCCAACAAGTGGTATTAGAGCAAGTTAAACCGTTAAAGTATCTAACAATCTTTGATGTCTACGGAAAAAAAATATACCAAAGATTGCACTTTTGATGTAGATCAATCCACGAATAGGCCAACTCTCTTTAAAGGAAAGAAATACTAATAATGGAAAACTACGATAAGATACTACCTAAAAGGTCAAGACTTAAAAATGTGGAATGTTGTATTGAAGGATGGTTAAAATGCCTTATAAGATATTAGATGGTCTAGAGGTTCCAAAAGAAATTGATGAATGGAGTCGAAAACAAAAGAAAGTAGAGTTGTTAAATAATAGGGTCGTTAATATATTGTTTTGTGGTCATCCAAGTGGTGGGTTCAATAGGGAAGTGCTTGTCAAACAACCCAAAAGTTGTGGCAAAGACTTCAAGTAACCCACGAAGGGACTCAACAAGTTAAAAAGGCTTGCAACCGTCCAATTTACCCCTTCTTGGTAGTGTATCTAGGCCAACAAGTGGTATTAGAGCAAGTTAAACCGTTAAAGTATCTAACAATCTTTGATGTCTACGGAAAAAAAATACCAAAGATTGCACTTTTGATGTAGATCAATCCACGAATAGGCCAACTCTCTTGGAAGGAAAGAATTACTAATAATGCAAAACTACGATGAGATATTACCTAAAAGGTCAAGACTTAAAAATGTGGAATGTTGTATTGAAGGAAGTTAAAAATGCCTTATAAGATATTCGATGGTCTAGAGGTTCCAAAAGAAATTGATGAATGGAGTCGAAAACAAAAGAAAGTAGAGTTGTTAAATAATAGGGTCGTTAATATAATGTTTTGTGGTCATCCAAGTGGTGGGTTTAATAGGGAAGTGCTTGTCAAACAACCCAAAAGTTGTGGCAAAGACTTCAAGTAACCAACGAAGGGACTCAACAAGTTAAAAAGGCTTGCAACCGTCCAATTTACCCCTTCTTGGTAGTGTATCTAGGCCAACAAGTGGTGTTGGAGCAAGTTAAACCGTTAAAGTATCTAACAATCTTTGATGTCTACGGAAAAAAAAATACCAAAGATTGCACTTTTGATGAAGATCAATCCACGAATAGGCCAACTCTCTTAAAAGGAAAGAATTACTAATAATGCAAAACTACGATGAGATATTACCTAAAAGGTCAAGACTTAAAAATGTGGAATGTTGTATTGAAGGAAGGTTAAAATGCCTTATAAGATATTAGATGGTCTAGAGGTTCCAAAAGAAATTGATGAATGGAGTCGAAAACAAAAGAAAGTAGAGTTGTTAAATAATAGGGTCGTTAATATATTGTTTTGTGGTCATCCAAGTGGTGGGTTCAATAGGGAAGTGCTTGTCAAACAACCCAAAAGTTGTGGCAAAGACTTCAAGTAACCCACGAAGGGACTCAACAAGTTTAAAAGGCTTGCAACCGTCCAATTTACCCCTTCTTGGTAGTGTATCTAGGCCAACAAGTGGTATTAGAGCAAGTTAAACCGTTAAAGTATCTAACAATCTTTGATGTCTACGGAAAAAAAAATACCAAAGATTGCACTTTTGATGTAGATCAATCCACGAATAGGCCAACTCTCTTGGAAGGAAAGAATTACTAATAATGCAAAACTACGATGAGATATTACCTAAAAGGTCAAGACTTAAAAATGTGGAATGTTGTATTGAAGGAAGGTTAAAATGCCTTATAAGATATTAGATGGTCTAGAGGTTCCAAAAGAAATTGATGAATGGAGTCGAAAACAAAAGAAAGTAGAGTTGTTAAATAATAGGGTCGTTAATATATTGTTTTGTGGTCATCCAAGTGGTGGGTTCAATAGGGAAGTGCTTGTCAAACAACCCAAAAGTTGTGGCAAAGACTTCAAGTAACCCACGAAGGGACTCAACAAGTTAAAAAGGCTTGCAACCGTCCAATTTTCCCCTTCTTGGTAGTGTATCTAGGCCAACAAGTGGTATTAGAGCAAGTTAAACCGTTAAAGTATCTAACAATCTTTGATGTCTACGGAAAAAAAAATACCAAAGATTGCACTTTTGATGTAGATCAATCCACGAATAGGCCAACTCTCTTGAAAGGAAAGAATTACTAATAATGCAAAACTACGATGAGATATTACCTAAAAGGTCAAGACTTAAAAATGTGGAATGTTGTATGAAGGAAGGTTAAAATGCCTTATAATATATTAGATGGTCTAGAGGTTCCAAAAGAAATTGATGAATGGAGTCGAAAACAAAAGAAAGTAGAGTTGTTAAATAATAGGGTTGTTAATATATTGTTTTGTGGTCATCCAAGTGGTGGGTTCAATTGGGAAGTGCTTGTCAAACAACCCAAAAGTTGTGGCAAAGACTTCAAGTAACCCACGAAGGGACTCAACAAGTTAAAAAGGCTTGCAACCGTCCAATTTACCCCTTCTTGGTAGTGTATCTAGGCCAACAAGTGGTATTAGAGCAAGTTAAACCGTTAAAGTATCTAACAATCTTTGATGTCTACGGAAAAAAAAAATACCAAAGATTGCACTTTTGATGTAGATCAATCCACGAATAGGCCAACTCTCTTTAAAGGAAAGAAATACTAATAATGGAAAACTACGATAAGATACTACCTAAAAGGTCAAGACTTAAAAATGTGGAATGTTGTATTGAAGGATGGTTAAAATGCCTTATAAGATATTAGATGGTCTAGAGGTTCCAAAAGAAATTGATGAATGGAGTCGAAAACAAAAGAAAGTAGAGTTGTTAAGTAATAGGGTCGTTAATATATTGTTTTGTGGTCATCCAAGTGGTGGGTTCAATAGGGAAGTGCTTGTCAAACAACCCAAAAGTTGTGGCAAAGACTTCAAGTAACCCACGAAGGGACTCAACAAGTTAAAAAGGCTTGCAACCGTCCAATTTACCCCTTCTTGGTAGTGTATCTAGGCCAACAAGTGGTATTAGAGCAAGTTAAACCGTTAAAGTATCTAACAATCTTTGATGTCTACGGAAAAAAAAAATACCAAAGATTGCACTTTTGATGTAGATCAATCCACGAAGAGGCCAACTCTTTTTAAAGGAAAGAATTACTAATAATGGAAAACTACGATGAGATATTACCTAAAAGGTCAAGACTTAAAAATGTGGAATGTTGTATTGAAGGAAGTTAAAAATGCCTTATAAGATATTCGATGGTCTAGAGGTTCCAAAAGAAATTGATGAATGGAGTCGAAAACAAAAGAAAGTAGAGTTGTTAAATAATAGGGTCGTTAATATAATGTTTTGTGGTCATCCAAGTGGTGGGTTTAATAGGGAAGTGCTTGTCAAACAACCCAAAAGTTGTGGCAAAGACTTCAAGTAACCAACGAAGGGACTCAACAAGTTGAAAAGGCTTGCAACCGTCCAATTTACCCCTTCTTGGTAGTGTATCTAGGCCAACAAGTGGTGTTGGAGCAAGTTGAACCGTTAAAGTATCTAACAATCTTTGATGTCTACGGAAAAAAAAATACCAAAGATTGCACTTTTGATGAAGATCAATCCACGAATAGGCCAACTCTCTTGAAAGGAAAGAATTACTAATAATGCAAAACTACGATGAGATATTACCTAAAAGGTCAAGACTTAAAAATGTGGAATGTTGTATTGAAGGAAGGTTAAAATGCCTTATAAGATATTAGATGGTCTAGAGGTTCCAAAAGAAATTGATGAATGGAGTCGAAAACAAAAGAAAATAGAGTTGTTAAATAATAGGGTCGTTAATATATTGTTTTGTGGTCATCCAAGTGGTGGGTTCAATAGGGAAGTGCTTGTCAAACAACCCAAAAGTTGTGGCAAAGACTTCAAGTAACCCACGAAGGGACTCAACAAGTTAAAAAGGCTTGCAACCGTCCAATTTTCCCCTTTTTGGTAGTGTATCTAGGCCAACAAGTGCTATTAGAGCAAGTTAAACCGTTAAAGTCTCTAACAATCTGTGATGTCTACGGAAAAAAAAATACCAAAGATTGCACTTTTGATGTAGATCAATCCACGAATAGGCCAACTCTCTTGGAAGGAAAGAATTACTAATAATGCAAAACTACGATGAGATATTACCTAAAAGGTCAAGACTTAAAAATGTGGAATGTTGTATTGAAGGAAGGTTAAAATGCCTTATAAGATATTAGATGGTCTAGAGGTTCCAAAAGAAATTGATGAATGGAGTCGAAAACAAAAGAAAGTAGAGTTGTTAAGTAATAGGGTCGTTAATATATTGTTTTGTGGTCATCCAAGTGGTGGGTTCAATAGGGAAGTGCTTGTCAAACAACCCAAAAGTTGTGGCAAAGACTTCAAGTAACCCACGAAGGGACTCAACAAGTTAAAAAGGCTTGCAACCGTCCAATTTACCCCTTCTTGGTAGTGTATCTAGGCCAACAAGTGGTATTAGAGCAAGTTAAACCGTTAAAGTATCTAACAATCTTTGATGTCTACGGAAAAAAAAATACCAAAGATTGCACTTTTGATGTAGATCAATCCACGAATAGGCCAACTCTCTTGGAAGGAAAGAATTACTAATAATGCAAAACTACGATGAGATATTACCTAAAAGGTCAAGACTTAAAAATGTGGAATGTTGTATTGAAGGAAGGTTAAAATGCCTTATAAGATATTAGATGGTCTAGAGGTTCCAAAAGAAATTGATGAATGGAGTCGAAAACAAAAGAAAGTAGAGTTGTTAAATAATAGGGTCGTTAATATATTGTTTTGTGGTCATCCAAGTGGTGGGTTCAATAGGGAAGTGCTTGTCAAACAACCCAAAAGTTGTGGCAAAGACTTCAAGTAACCCACGAAGGGACTCAACAACTTAAAAAGGCTTGCAACCGTCCAATTTTCCCCTTCTTGGTAGTGTATCTAGGCCAACAAGTGGTATTAGATCAAGTTAAACCGTTAAAGTATCTAACAATCTTTGATGTCTACGGAAAAAAAAATACCAAAGATTGCACTTTTGATGTAGATCAATCCACGAATAGGCCAACTCTCTTGAAAGGAAAGAATTACTAATAATGCAAAACTACGATGAGATATTACCTAAAAGGTCAAGACTTAAAAATGTGGAATGTTGTATGAAGGAAGGTTAAAATGCCTTATAAGATATTAGATGGTGTAGAGGTTCCAAAAGAAATTGATGAATGGAGTCGAAAACAAAAGAAAGTAGAGTTGTTAAATAATAGGGTTGTTAATATATTGTTTTGTGGTCATCCAAGTGGTGGGTTCAATTGGGAAGTGCTTGTCAAACAACCCAAAAGTTGTGGCAAAGACTTCAAGTAACCCACGAAGGGACTCAACAAGTTAAAAAGGCTTGCAACCGTCCAATTTACCCCTTCTTGGTAGTGTATCTAGGCCAACAAGTTGTATTAGAGCAAGTTAAACCGTTAAAGTATCTAACAATCTTTGATGTCTACGGAAAAAAAAAATACCAAAGATTGCACTTTTGATGTAGATCAATCCACGAATAGGCCAACTCTCTTTAAAGGAAAGAAATACTAATAATGGAAAACTACGATAAGATACTACCTAAAAGGTCAAGACTTAAAAATGTGGAATGTTGTATTGAAGGATGGTTAAAATGCCTTATAAGATATTAGATGGTCTAGAGGTTCCAAAAGAAATTGATGAATGGAGTCGAAAACAAAAGAAAGTAGAGTTGTTAAGTAATAGGGTCGTTAATATATTGTTTTGTGGTCATCCAAGTGGTGGGTTCAATAGGGAAGTGCTTGTCAAACAACCCAAAAGTTGTGGCAAAGACTTCAAGTAACCCACGAAGGGACTCAACAAGTTAAAAAGGCTTGCAACCGTCCAATTTACCCCTTCTTGGTAGTGTATCTAGGCCAACAAGTGGTATTAGAGCAAGTTAAACCGTTAAAGTATCTAACAATCTTTGATGTCTACGGAAAAAAAAATACCAAAGATTGCACTTTTGATGTAGATCAATCCACGAAGAGGCCAACTCTTTTTAAAGGAAAGAATTACTAATAATGGAAAACTACGATGAGATATTACCTAAAAGGTCAAGACTTAAAAATGTGGAATGTTGTATTGAAGGAAGTTAAAAATGCCTTATAAGATATTCGATGGTCTAGAGGTTCCAAAAGAAATTGATGAATGGAGTCGAAAACAAAAGAAAGTAGAGTTGTTAAATAATAGGGTCGTTAATATAATGTTTTGTGGTCATCCAAGTGGTGGGTTTAATAGGGAAGTGCTTGTCAAACAACCCAAAAGTTGTGGCAAAGACTTCAAGTAACCAACGAAGGGACTCAACAAGTTAAAAAGGCTTGCAACCGTCCAATTTACCCCTTCTTGGTAGTGTATCTAGGCCAACAAGTGGTGTTGGAGCAAGTTAAACCGTTAAAGTATCTAACAATCTTTGATGTCTACGGAAAAAAAAATACCAAAGATTGCACTTTTGATGAAGATCAATCCACGAATAGGCCAACTCTCTTGAAAGGAAAGAATTACTAATAATGCAAAACTACGATGAGATATTACCTAAAAGGTCAAGACTTAAAAATGTGGAATGTTGTATTGAAGGAAGGTTAAAATGCCTTATAAGATATTAGATGGTCTAGAGGTTCCAAAAGAAATTGATGAATGGAGTCGAAAACAAAAGAAAGTAGAGTTGTTAAATAATAGGGTCGTTAATATATTGTTTTGTGGTCATCCAAGTGGTGGGTTCAATAGGGAAGTGCTTGTCAAACAACCCAAAAGTTGTGGCAAAGACTTCAAGTAACCCACGAAGGGACTCAACAAGTTAAAAAGGCTTGCAACCGTCCAATTTTCCCCTTCTTGGTAGTGTATCTAGGCCAACAAGTGCTATTAGAGCAAGTTAAACCGTTAAAGTATCTAACAATCTTTGATGTCTACGGAAAAAAAAATACCAAAGATTGCACTTTTGATGTAGATCAATCCACGAATAGGCCAACTCTCTTGGAAGGAAAAAATTACTAATAATGCAAAACTACGATGAGATATTACCTAAAAGGTCAAGACTTGAAAATGTGGAATGTTGTATTGAAGGAAGGTTAAAATGCCTTATAAGATATTAGATGGTCTAGAGGTTCCAAAAGAAATTGATGAATGGAGTCGAAAACAAAAGAAAGTAGAGTTGTTAAATAATAGGGTCGTTAATATATTGTTTTGTGGTCATCCAAGTGGTGGGTTCAATAGGGAAGTGCTTGTCAAACAACCCAAAAGTTGTGGCAAAGACTTCAAGTAACCCACGAAGGGACTCAACAAGTTAAAAAGGCTTGCAACCGTCCAATTTTCCCCTTCTTGGTAGTGTATCTAGGCCAACAAGTGGTATTAGAGCAAGTTAAACCGTTAAAGTATCTAACAATCTTTGATGTCTACGGAAAAAAAAATACCAAAGATTGCACTTTTGATGTAGATCAATCCACGAATAGGCCAACTCTCTTGAAAGGAAAGAATTACTAATAATGCAAAACTACGATGAGATATTACCTAAAAGGTCAAGACTTAAAAATGTGGAATGTTGTATGAAGGAAGGTTAAAATGCCTTATAAGATATTAGATGGTCTAGAGGTTCCAAAAGAAATTGATGAATGGAGTCGAAAACAAAAGAAAGTAGAGTTGTTAAATAATAGGGTTGTTAATATATTGTTTTGTGGTCATCCAAGTGGTGGGTTCAATTGGGAAGTGCTTGTCAAACAACCCAAAAGTTGTGGCAAAGACTTCAAGTAACCCACGAAGGGACTCAACAAGTTAAAAAGGCTTGCAACCGTCCAATTTACCCCTTCTTGGTAGTGTATCTAGGCCAACAAGTGGTATTAGAGCAAGTTAAACCGTTAAAGTGTCTAACAATCTTTGATGTCTACGGAAAAAAAAAATACCAAAGATTGCACTTTTGATGTAGATCAATCCACGAATAGGCCAACTCTCTTTAAAGGAAAGAAATACTAATAATGGAAAACTACGATAAGATACTACCTAAAAGGTCAAGACTTAAAAATGTGGAATGTTGTATTGAAGGATGGTTAAAATGCCTTATAAGATATTAGATGGTCTAGAGGTTCCAAAAGAAATTGATGAATGGAGTCGAAAACAAAAGAAAGTAGAGTTGTTAAGTAATAGGGTCGTTAATATATTGTTTTGTGGTCATCCAAGTGGTGGGTTCAATAGGGAAGTGCTTGTCAAACAACCCAAAAGTTGTGGCAAAGACTTCAAGTAACCCACGAAGGGACTCAACAAGTTAAAAAGGCTTGCAACCGTCCAATTTACCCCTTCTTGGTAGTGTATCTAGGCCAACAAGTGGTATTAGAGCAAGTTAAACCGTTAAAGTATCTAACAATCTTTGATGTCTACGGAAAAAAAAATACCAAAGATTGCACTTTTGATGTAGATGAATCCACGAATAGGCCAACTCTCTTTAAAGGAAAGAATTACTAATAGTGGAAAACTACGATGAGATATTACCTAAAAGGTCAGGACTTAAAAATGTGGAATGTTGTATTGAAGGATGGTTAAAATGCCTTAATAAGATATTAGATGGTCTAGAGGTTCCAAAAGAAATTGATGAATGGAGTCGAAAACAAAAGAAAGTAGAGTTGTTAAATAATAGGGTCGTTAATATATTGTTTTGTGGTCATCCAAGTGGTGGGTTCAATAGGGAAGTGCTTGTCAAACAACCCAAAAGTTGTGGCAAAGACTACAAGTAACCCACGAAGGGACTCAACAAGCTAAAAAGGCTTGCAACCGTCCAATTTACCCCTTCTTGGTAGTGTATCTAAGCCAACAAGTGGTATTGGAGGAAGTTAAACCGTTAAAGTATCTAACAATCTTTGATGTCTACGGAAAAAAAAATACCAAAGATTGCACTTTTGATGTAGATCAATCCACGAATAGGCCAACTCTCTTGAAAGGAAAGAATTACTAATAATGCAAAACTACGATGAGATATTACCTAAAAGGTCAAGACTTTAAAATGTGGAATGTTGTATTGAAGGAAGGTTAAAATGCCTTATAAGATATTAGATGGTCTAGAGGTTCCAAAAGAAATTGATGAATGGAGTCGAAAACAAAAGAAAGTAGAGTTGTTAAATAATAGGGTCGTTAATATATTGTTTTGTGGTCATCCAAGTGGTGGGTTCAATAGGGTAGTGCTTGTCAAACAACCCAAAAGTTGTGGCAAAGACTTCAAGTAACCCACGAAGGGACTCAACAAGTTAAAAAGGCTTGCAACCGTCCAACTTACCCCTTCTTGGTAGTGTATCTAGGCCAACAAGTGGTATTAGAGCAAGTTAAGCCGTTAAAGTATCTAACAATCTTTGATGTCTACGGAAAAAAAAAATACCAAAGATTGCACTTTTGATGTAGATCAATCCACGAATAGGCCAACTCTTTTTAAAGGAAAGAATTACTAATAATGGAAAACTACGATGAGATATTACCTAAAAGGTCAAGACTTAAAAATGTGGAATGTTGTATTGAAGGAAGGTAAAAATGCCTTATAAGATATTCGATGGTCTAGAGGTTCCAAAAGAAATTGATGAATGGAGTCGAAAACAAAAGAAAGTAGAGTTGTTAAATAATAGGGTCGTTAATATATTGTTTTGTGGTCATCCAAGTGGTGGGTTCAATAGGGAAGTGCTTGTCAAACAACCCAAAAGTTGTGGCAAAGACTTCAAGTAACCCATGAAGGGACTCAACAAGTTAAAAAGGCTTGCAACCGTCCAATTTACCCCTTCTTGGTAGTGTATCTAGGCAAACAAGTGGTATCAGAGCAAGTTAAACCGTTAAAGTATCTAACAATCTTTGTTGTCTATGGAAAAAGAATACCAAAGATTGTACCTTTGATGCAGGTCAATCTACAAATAAGCCAACTCTCTCTAAAGGAAAGAATTACTTATATATGAAATGTTGTATTGAAGGGAGTCAAAATGTCTTCTAAGATATTAGATGGTCTAGAGGTTCCAAAACCGATCAATGAATGGAATCCAAAAGAAAAGAAAGTAGAGTTGTTAAATAATAGAGTCGTTAATATACTATTTTGTGGTCATCCAAGTGGTGAGTTCAATAAAGAAGTCGTTGTCAAAACAACCCAAAAGTTGTGGGAAAGACTTCAAGTTACCCATGAAGGGCTCAACAAGTTAAAAAGGCTTGCAACCGTCAAATTTACCCCTTCTTGGTAGTGTATCTAGGCCAACAAGTGGTATCAGAGCAAGTTAAACTGTTAAAGTATCTAACAATCTTTGATGTCTATGGATAAAAAAAAAAACCAAATATTGCACTTTTGATGAAGGACAATCAACAAATAGGCTACCTCTCTTTAATGGAAAGAATTACTTATAAAGGAAAACTAGGATGAGATATTACCTAAAAGGTCAAGACTTAGAAAGGTGGAATGTTGTATTGAATGGAGTCAAAATGCCTTCTAAGATATCAGATGGTCTAGAGGTTCCAAAACTAATTGACGAATGGAGTCCAAAAGAAAAGAAAGTAGAGTTGTTAAATAATAGAGTCATTAATATACTGTTTTGTGGTCATCCCAGTGGTGAGTTAAATAGGGAAGTGCTTGTAAAACAACCCAAAAGTTATGGCAAAGACTTCAAGTAACCCATGAAGGGACTCAACAAGTCAAAAATACTTGCAACCGTCCAATCTACCCCTTCTTGGTAGTGTATATTGGCCAACAGGTGGTATCAGAGCAAGTTAAACTGTTAAAGTATCTAACAATCTTTGATGTGTATGAAGAAAAAATACAAAAGATTGCACTTTTGATGTTGGTCAATCCACAAATAGGCCAACCCTCTTTAAAGGAATGAATTACTAATATTGGAAAACTAGGATGAGATATTTCCTAAAAGGTCAAGACTTAAAAATGTGGAATGTTGTATTGAAGGATGGTAAAAATGCCTTATAAGATATTAGATGGTCTAGAGGTTCCAAAAGAAATTGATGAACGGAGTCGAAAACAAAAGAAAGTAGAGTTGTCAAATAATAGGGTCGTTAATATATTTTTTTGTGGTCATCCAAGTGGTGGGTTCAATAGGGAAGTGCTTGTCAAACAACCCAAAAGTTGTGGCAAAGACTTCAAGTAACCCACGAAGGGACTCAACAAGTTAAAAAGGCTTGCAACCGTCCAATTTTCCCCTTCTTGGTAGTGTATCTAGGCCAACAAGTGGTATTAGAGCAAGTTAAACCGTTAAAGTATCTAACAATCTTTGATGTCTACGGAAAAAAAAAATACCAAAGATTGCACTTTTGATGTAGATCAATCCATGAATAGGCCAACTCTCTTGAAAGGAAAGAATTACTAATAATGCAAAACTACGATGAGATATTACCTAAAAGGTCAAGACCTAAAAATGTGGAATGTTGTATTGAAGGATGGTTAAAATGCCTTATAAGATATTAGATGGTCTAGAGGTTCCAAAAGAAATTGATGAATGGAGTCGAAAATAAAAGAAAGTAGAGTTGTTAAATAATAGGGTCGTTAATATATTGTTTTGTGGTCATCCAAGTGGTTGGTTCAATTGGGAAGTGCTTGTCAAACAACCCAAAAGTTGTGGCAAAGACTTCAAGTAACCCACGAAGGGACTCAACAAGTTAAAAAGGCTTGCAACCGTCCAATTTACCCCTTCTTGGTAGTGTATCTAGGCCAACAAGTGGTATTAGAGCAAGTTAAACCGTTAAAGTACCTAACAATCTTTCATGTCTACGGAAAAAAAAAATACCAAAGATTGCACTTTTGATGTAGATCAATCCACGAATAGGCCAACTCTCTTGAAAGGAAAGAATTACTAATAATGCAAAACTACGATGAGATATTACCTAAAAGGTCAAGACTTAAAAATGTGGAATGTTGTATTGAAGGAAGGTTAAAATGCCTTATAAGATATTAGATGGTCTAGAGGTTCCAAAAGAAATTGATGAATGGAGTCGAAAACAAAAGAATGTAGAGTTGTTAAATAATAGGGTCGTTAATATATTGTTTTGTGGTCATCCAAGTGGTGGGTTCAATAGGGAAGTGCTGGTCAAGCAACCCAAAAGTTGTGGCAAAGACATCAAGTAACCCATGAAGGGCTCAACAAGTTAAAAAGGGTTGCAACCGTCCAATTTACCCCTTCTTGGTAGTGTATCTAGGCCGACAAGTGGTATCAGAGCAAGTTAAACCGTTAAAATATCTAACAATCTTTGATGTGTATGGATAAAAAAAATACCAAATATTGCACTTTTGATGAAGGACAATCAACAAATAGGCCACCTCTCGTTAAAGGAAAGAATTACTTATATCGGAAAACTAGGATGAGATATTACCTAAAAGGTCAAGACTTAGAAATGTGGAATGTTGTATTGAATGGAGTAAAAATGCCTTCTAAGATATTAGATGGTCTAGAAGTTCCAAAACCAATTGACGAATGGAGTCCAAAAGAAAAGAAAGTAGAGTGGTTAAATAATAGAGTCGTTAATATACTGTTTTGTGGTCATCCAAGTGGTGGGTTTAATAGGGAAGTGCTTGTCAAACAACCCAAAAGTTGTGGCAAAGACTTCAAGTAACCAACGAAGGGACTCAACAAGTTAAAAAGGCTTGCAACCGTCCAATTTACCCCTTCTTGGTAGTGTATCTAGGCCAACAAGTGGTGTTGGAGCAAGTTAAACCGTTAAAGTATCTAACAATCTTTGATGTCTACGGAAAAAAAAATACCAAAGATTGCACTTTTGATGAAGATCAATCCACGAATAGGCCAACTCTCTTGAAAGGAAAGAATTACTAATAATGCAAAACTACGATGAGATATTACCTAAAAGGTCAAGACTTAAAAATGTGGAATGTTGTATTGAAGGAAGGTTAAAATGCCTTATAAGATATTAGATGGTCTAGAGGTTCCAAAAGAAATTGATGAATGGAGTCGAAAACAAAATAAAGTAGAGTTGTTAAATAATAGGGTCGTTAATATATTGTTTTGTGGTCATCCAAGTGGTGGGTTCAATAGGGAAGTGCTTGTCAAACAACCCAAAAGTTGTGGCAAAGACTTCAAGTAACCCACGAAGGGACTCAACAAGTTAAAAAGGCTTGCAACCGTCCAATTTTCCCCTTCTTGGTAGTGTATCTAGGCCAACAAGTGGTATTAAAGCAAGTTAAACCGTTAAAGTATCTAACAATCTTTGATGTCTACGGAAAAAAAATACCAAAGATTGCACTTTTGATGTAGATCAATCCACGAATAGGCCAACTCTCTTGGAAGGAAAGAATTACTAATAATGCAAAACTACGAAGAGATATTACCTAAAAGGTCAAGACTTAAAAATGTGGAATGTTGTATTGAAGGAAGGTTAAAATGCCTTATAAGATATTAGATGGTCTAGAGGTTCCAAAAGAAATTGATGAATGGAGTCGAAAACAAAAGAAAGTAGAGTTGTTAAATAATAGGGTCGTTAATATATTGTTTTGTGGTCATCCAAGTGGTGGGTTCAATAGGGAAGTGCTTGTCAAACAACCCAAAAGTTGTGGCAAAGACTTCAAGTAACCCACGAAGGGACTCAACAAGTTAAAAAGGCTTGCAACCGTCCAATTTTCCCCTTCTTGGTAGTGTATCTAGGCCAACAAGTGGTATTAGAGCAAGTTAAACCGTTAAAGTATCTAACAATCTTTGATGTCTACGGAAAAAAAAATACCAAAGATTGCACTTTTGATGTAGATCAATCCACGAATAGGCCAACTCTCTTGAAAGGAAAGAATTACTAATAATGCAAAACTACGATGAGATATTACCTAAAAGGTCAAGACTTAAAAATGTGGAATGTTGTATGAAGGAAGGTTAAAATGCCTTATAAGATATTAGATGGTCTAGAGGTTCCAAAAGAAATTGATGAATGGAGTCGAAAACAAAAGAAAGTAGAGTTGTTAAATAATAGGGTTGTTAATATATTGTTTTGTGGTCATCCAAGTGGTGGGTTCAATTGGGAAGTGCTTGTCAAACAACCCAAAAGTTGTGGCAAAGACTTCAAGTAACCCACGAAGGGACTCAACAAGTTAAAAAGGCTTGCAACCGTCCAATTTTCCCCTTCTTGGTAGTGTATCTAGGCCAACAAGTGGTATTAGAGCAAGTTAAACCGTTAAAGTATCTAACAATCTTTGATGTCTACGGAAAAAAAAATACCAAAGATTGCACTTTTGATGTAGATCAATCCACGAATAGGCCAACTCTCTTGAAAGGAAAGAATTACTAATAATGCAAAACTACGATGAGATATTACCTAAAAGGTCAAGACTTAAAAATGTGGAATGTTGTATGAAGGAAGGTTAAAATGCCTTATAAGATATTAGATGGTCTAGAGGTTCCAAAAGAAATTGATGAATGGAGTCGAAAACAAAAGAAAGTAGAGTTGTTAAATAATAGGGTTGTTAATATATTGTTTTGTGGTCATCCAAGTGGTGGGTTCAATTGGGAAGTGCTTGTCAAACAACCCAAAAGTTGTGGCAAAGACTTCAAGTAACCCACGAAGGGACTCAACAAGTTAAAAAGGCTTGCAACCGTCCAATTTACCCCTTCTTGGTAGTGTATCTAGGCCAACAAGTGGTATTAGAGCAAGTTAAACCGTTAAAGTATCTAACAATCTTTGATGTCTACGGAAAAAAAAAATACCAAAGATTGCACTTTTGATGTAGATCAATCCACGAATAGGCCAACTCTCTTTAAAGGAAAGAAATACTAATAATGGAAAACTACGATAAGATACTACCTAAAAGGTCAAGACTTAAAAATGTGGAATGTTGTATTGAAGGATGGTTAAAATGCCTTATAAGATATTAGATGGTCTAGAGGTTCCAAAAGAAATTGATGAATGGAGTCGAAAACAAAAGAAAGTAGAGTTGTTAAGTAAAAGGGTCGTTAATATATTGTTTTGTGGTCATCCAAGTGGTGGGTTCAATAGGGAAGTGCTTGTCAAACAACCCAAAAGTTGTGGCAAAGACTTCAAGTAACCCACGAAGGGACTCAACAAGTTAAAAAGGCTTGCAACCGTCCAATTTACCCCTTCTTGGTAGTGTATCTAGGCCAACAAGTGGTATTAGAGCAAGTTAAACCGTTAAAGTATCTAACAATCTTTGATGTCTACGGAAAAAAAAATACCAAAGATTGCACTTTTGATGTAGATGAATCCACGAATAGGCCAACTCTCTTTAAAGGAAAGAATTACTAATAGTGGAAAACTACGATGAGATATTACCTAAAAGGTCAGGACTTAAAAATGTGGAATGTTGTATTGAAGGATGGTTAAAATGCCTTAATAAGATATTAGATGGTCTAGAGGTTCCAAAAGAAATTGATGAATGGAGTCGAAAACAAAAGAAAGTAGAGTTGTTAAATAATAGGGTCGTTAATATATTGTTTTGTGGTCATCCAAGTGGTGGGTTCAATAGGGAAGTGCTTGTCAAACAACCCAAAAGTTGTGGCAAAGACTACAAGTAACCCACGAAGGGACTCAACAAGCTAAAAAGGCTTGCAACCGTCCAATTTACCCCTTCTTGGTAGTGTATCTAGGCCAACAAGTGGTATTGGAGGAAGTTAAATCGTTAAAGTATCTAACAATCTTTGATGTCTACGGAAAAAAAAATACCAAAGATTGCACTTTTGATGTAGATCAATCCACGAATAGGCCAACTCTCTTGAAAGGAAAGAATTACTAATAATGCAAAACTACGATGAGATATTACCTAAAAGGTCAAGACTTTAAAATGTGGAATGTTGTATTGAAGGAAGGTTAAAATGCCTTATAAGATATTAGATGGTCTAGAGGTTCCAAAAGAAATTGATGAATGGAGTCGAAAACAAAAGAAAGTAGAGTTGTTAAATAATAGGGTTGTTAATATATTGTTTTGTGGTCATCCAAGTGGTGGGTTCAATAGGGTAGTGCTTGTCAAACAACCCAAAAGTTGTGGCAAAGACTTCAAGTAACCCACGAAGGGACTCAACAAGTTAAAAAGGCTTGCAACCGTCCAACTTACCCCTTCTTGGTAGTGTATCTAGGCCAACAAGTGGTATTAGAGCAAGTTAAACCGTTAAAGTATCTAACAATCTTTGATGTCTACTGAAAAAAAAAATACCAAAGATTGCACTTTTGATGTAGATCAATCCACGAATAGGCCAACTCTTTTTAAAGGAAAGAATTACTAATAATGGAAAACTACGATGAGATATTACCTAAAAGGTCAAGACTTAAAAATGTGGAATGTTGTATTGAAGGAAGGTAAAAATGCCTTATAAGATATTCGATGGTCTAGAGGTTCCAAAAGAAATTGATGAATGGAGTCGAAAACAAAAGAAAGTAGAGTTGTTAAGTAATAGGGTCGTTAATATATTGTTTTGTGGTCATCCAAGTGGTGGGTTCAATAGGGAAGTGCTTGTCAAACAACCCAAAAGTTGTGGCAAAGACTTCAAGTAACCCACGAAGGGACTCAACAAGTTAAAAAGGCTTGCAACCGTCCAATTTACCCCTTCTTGGTAGTGTATCTAGGCCAACAAGTGGTATTAGAGCAAGTTAAACCGTTAAAGTATCTAACAATCTTTGATGTCTACGGAAAAAAAAATACCAAAGATTGCACTTTTGATGTAGATGAATCCACGAATAGGCCAACTCTCTTTAAAGGAAAGAATTACTAATAGTGGAAAACTACGATGAGATATTACCTAAAAGGTCAGGACTTAAAAATGTGGAATGTTGTATTGAAGGATGGTTAAAATGCCTTAATAAGATATTAGATGGTCTAGAGGTTCCAAAAGAAATTGATGAATGGAGTCGAAAACAAAAGAAAGTAGAGTTGTTAAATAATAGGGTCGTTAATATATTGTTTTGTGGTCATCCAAGTGGTGGGTTCAATAGGGAAGTGCTTGTCAAACAACCCAAAAGTTGTGGCAAAGACTACAAGTAACCCACGAAGGGACTCAACAAGCTAAAAAGGCTTGCAACCGTCCAATTTACCCCTTCTTAGTAGTGTATCTAGGCCAACAAGTGGTATTGGAGGAAGTTAAACCGTTAAAGTATCTAACAATCTTTGATGTCTACGGAAAAAAAATACCAAAGATTGCACTTTTGATGTCGATCAATCCACGAATAGGCCAACTCTCTTGAAAGGAAAGAATTACTAATAATGCAAAACTACGATGAGATATTACCTAAAAGGTCAAGACTTTAAAATGTGGAATGTTGTATTGAAGGAAGGTTAAAATGCCTTATAAGATATTAGATGGTCTAGAGGTTCCAAAAGAAATTGATGAATGGAGTCGAAAACAAAAGAAAGTAGAGTTGTTAAATAATAGGGTCGTTAATATATTGTTTTGTGGTCATCCAAGTGGTGGGTTCAATAGGGTAGTGCTTGTCAAACAACCCAAAAGTTGTGGCAAAGCCTTCAAGTAACCCACGAAGGGACTCAACAAGTTAAAAAGGCTTGCAACCGTCCAACTTACCCCTTCTTGGTAGTGTATCTAGGCCAACAAGTGGTATTAGAGCAAGTTAAACCGTTAAAGTATCTAACAATCTTTGATGTCTACGGAAAAAAAAAATACCAAAGATTGCACTTTTGATGTAGATCAATCCACGAATAGGCCAACTCTTTTTAAAGGAAAGAATTACTAATAATGGAAAACTACGATGAGATATTACCTAAAAGGTCAAGACTTAAAAATGTGGAATGTTGTATTGAAGGAAGGTTAAAATGCCTTATAAGATATTAGATGGTCTAGAGGTTCCAAAAGAAATTGATGAATGGAGTCGAAAACAAAAGAAAGTAGAGTTGTTAAATAATAGGGTCGTTAATATATTGTTTTGTGGTCATCCAAGTGGTGGGTTCAATAGGGAAGTGCTTGTCAAACAACCCAAAAGTTGTGGCAAAGACTTCAAGTAACCCACGAAGGGACTCAACAAGTTAAAAAGGCTTGCAACCGTCCAATTTTCCCCTTCTTGGTAGTGTATCTAGGCCAACAAGTGGTATTAGAGCAAGTTAAACCGTTAAAGTATCTAACAATCTTTGATGTCTACGGAAAAAAAAATACCAAAGATTGCACTTTTGATGTAGATCAATCCACGAATAGGCCAACTCTCTTGAAAGGAAAGAATTACTAATAATGCAAAACTACGATGAGATATTACCTAAAAGGTCAAGACTTAAAAATGTGGAATGTTGTATTGAAGGAAGGTAAAAATGCCTTATAAGATATTCGATGGTCTAGAGGTTCCAAAAGAAATTGATGAATGGAGTCGAAAACAAAAGAAAGTAGAGTTGTTAAATAATAGGGTCGTTAATATATTGTTTTGTGGTCATCCAAGTGGTGGGTTCAATAGGGAAGTGCTTGTCAAACAACCCAAAAGTTGTGGCAAAGACTTCAAGTAACCCATGAAGGGACTCAACAAGTTAAAAAGGCTTGCAACCGTCCAATTTACCCCTTCTTGGTAGTGTATCTAGGCAAACAAGTGGTATCAGAGCAAGTTAAACCGTTAAAGTATCTAACAATCTTTGATGTCTATGGAAAAAGAATACCAAAGATTGCACCTTTGATGCAGGTCAATCTACAAATAAGCCAACTCTCTTTAAAGGAAAGAATTACTTATATATGAAATGTTGTATTGAAGGGAGTCAAAATGTCTTCTAAGATATTAGATGGTCTAGAGGTTCCAAAACCGATCAATGAATGGAATCCAAAAGAAAAGAAAGTAGAGTTGTTAAATAATAGAGTCGTTAATATACTGTTTTGTGGTCATCCAAGTGGTGAGTTCAATAAAGAAGTCGTTGTCAAAACAACCCAAAAGTTGTGGGAAAGACTTCAAGTTACCCATGAAGGGCTCAACAAGTTAAAAAGGCTTGCAACCGTCAAATTTACCCCTTCTTGGTAGTGTATCTAGGCCAACAAGTGGTATCAGAGCAAGTTAAACTGTTAAAGTATCTAACAATCTTTGATGTCTATGGATAAAAAAAAAACCAAATATTGCACTTTTGATGAAGGACAATCAACAAATAGGCTACCTCTCTTTAAAGGAAAGAATTACTTATAAAGGAAAACTAGGATGAGATATTACCTAAAAGGTCAAGACTTAGAAAGGTGGAATGTTGTATTGAATGGAGTCAAAATGCCTTCTAAGATATCAGATGGTCTAGAGGTTCCAAAACTAATTGACGAATGGAGTCCAAAAGAAAAGAAAGTAGAGTTGTTAAATAATAGAGTCATTAATATACTGTTTTGTGGTCATCCCAGTGGTGAGTTAAATAGGGAAGTGCTTGTAAAACAACCCAAAAGTTATGGCAAAGACTTCAAGTAACCCATGAAGGGACTCAACAAGTCAAAAATGCTTGCAACCGTCCAATCTACCCCTTCTTGGTAGTGTATATTGGCCAACAGGTGGTATCAGAGCAAGTTAAACTGTTAAAGTATCTAACAATCTTTGATGTGTATGAAGAAAAAATACAAAAGATTGCACTTTTGATGTTGGTCAATCCACAAATAGGCCAACCCTCTTTAAAGGAATGAATTACTAATATTGGAAAACTACGATGAGATATTACGTAAAAGGTCAAGACTTAAAAATGTGGAATGTTGTATCGAAGGATGGTAAAAATGCCTTATAAGATATTAGATGGTCTAGAGGTTCCAAAAGAAATTGATGAACGGAGCCGAAAACAAAAGAAAGTAGAGTTGTCAAATAATAGGGTCGTTAATATATTTTTTTGTGGTCATCCAAGTGGTGGGTTCAATAGGGAAGTGCTTGTCAAACAACCCAAAAGTTGTGGCAAAGACTTCAAGTAACCCACGAAGGGACTCAACAAGTTAAAAAGGCTTGCAACCGTCCAATTTTCCCCTTCTTGGTAGTGTATCTAGGCCAACAAGTGGTATTCGAGCAAGTTAAACCGTTAAAGTATCTAACAATCTTTGATGTCTACGGAAAAAAAAATACCAAAGATTGCACTTTTGATGTAGATCAATCCATGAATAGGCCAACTCTCTTGAAAGGAAAGAATTACTAATAATGCAAAACTACGATGAGATATTACCTAAAAGGTCAAGACATAAAAATGTGGAATGTTGTATTGAAGGATGGTTAAAATGCCTTATAAGATATTAGATGGTCTAGAGGTTCCAAAAGAAATTGATGAATGGAGTCGAAAATAAAAGAAAGTAGAGTTGTTAAATAATAGGGTCGTTAATATATTGTTTTGTGGTCATCCAAGTGGTTGGTTCAATTGGGAAGTGCTTGTCAAACAACCCAAAAGTTGTGGCAAAGACTTCAAGTAACCCACGAAGGGACTCAACAAGTTAAAAAGGCTTGCAACCGTCCAATTTACCCCTTCTTGGTAGTGTATCTAGGCCAACAAGTGGTATTAGAGCAAGTTAAACCGTTGAAGTACCTAACAATCTTTCATGTCTACGGAAAAAAAAAATACCAAAGATTGCACTTTTGATGTAGATCAATCCACGAATAGGCCAACTCTCTTGAAAGGAAAGAATTACTAATAATGCAAAACTACGATGAGATATTACCTAAAAGGTCAAGACTTAAAAATGTGGAATGTTGTATTGAAGGAAGGTTAAAATGCCTTATAAGATATTAGATGGTCTAGAGGTTCCAAAAGAAATTGATGAATGGAGTCGAAAACAAAAGAATGTAGAGTTGTTAAATAATAAGGTCGTTAATATATTGTTTTGTGGTCATCCAAGTGGTGGGTTCAATAGGGAAGTGCTGGTCAAGCAACCCAAAAGTTGTGGCAAAGACATCAAGTAACCCATGAAGGGCTCAACAAGTTAAAAAGGGTTGCAACCGTCCAATTTACCCCTTCTTGGTAGTGTATCTAGGCCGACAAGTGGTATCAGAGCAAGTTAAACCGTTAAAGTATCTAACAATCTTTGATGTGTATGGATAAAAAAAATACCAAATATTGCACTTTTGATGAAGGACAATCAACAAATAGGCCACCTCTCGTTAAAGGAAAGAATTACTTATATTGGAAAACTAGGATGAGATATTACCTAAAAGGTCAAGACTTAGAAATGTGGAATGTTGTATTGAATGGAGTAAAAATGCCTTCTAAGATATTAGATGGTCTAGAAGTTCCAAAACCAATTGACGAATGGAGTCCAAAAGAAAAGAAAGTAGAGTGGTTAAATAATAGAGTCGTTAATATACTGTTTTGTGGTCATCCAAGTGGTGAGTTCAATAAAGAAGTGCTTGTCAAACAACCCAAAAGTTGTGGCAAAGACTTCAAGTAACCCATGAAGGGCTCAAAAAGTTAAAAAGGCTTGCAACCGTCAAATTTACCCCTTCTTGGTAGTGTACCTAGCCCAACAAGGGGTATCAGAGCAAGTTAAACCGTTAAAGTATCTAACAATCTTTGATGTCTATGGATAAAAAAAATACCAAATATTGCACTTTTGATGAAGGACAATCAACAAATAGGCTACCCCTCTGTAAAGGAAAGAATTACTTTAATGGAAAACTTGGATGAGATATTACCTAAAAGGTCAAGACTTAGAAAGGTGGAATGTTGTGTTGAATGGAGTCAAAATGCCTTCTAAGATATTAGACGGTCTAGAGGTTCCAAAACTAATTGACGAATGGAGTCCAAAAGAAAAGAAAGTAGAGTTGTTAAATAATAGAGTCATTAATATACTATTTTGTGGTCATAGAGTGATGAGTTCAATAGGGAAGTGCTTGTAAAATAACCCAAAAGTTGTGGCAAAGACTTCAAGTAACCCATGAAAGGACTCAACAAGTCAAAAAGGCTTGCAACCGTCCAATCTACCCCTTCTTGGTACTGTATCTTGGCCAACAAGTGGTATGAGAGCAAGTTAAACTGTTTAAGTATCTAACAATCTTTGATGTGTATGCAAAAAAAAATACCAAAGATGGCACCTTTGATGTAGCTGAATCTACAAATAGGCCACCTCTCTTTAAAGGAAAGAATTACTTATATGGGAAAACTAGGATGAGATATTACCAAAAAGGTCAGGACTTAGAAAAATGGAACGTTGTATTGAATGAGTCAAAATGCCTTCTAACATCTTAGATGGTCTAGAGGTTCCAAAACCGATCGATGAATGGAATCCAAAAGAAAAGAAAGTAGAGTTTTTATATAATAGAGTCCTTAATCTACGATTTTGTGGTCATTCAAGTGGTGAGTTCAATAGGGAAGTGCTTGTCAAACAACCCAAAAGTTGTGGCATAGACCTCAAGTAACCCATGAAGGGCTCAACAAGATAAAAAGGCTTGCAACCGTCCAATTTACCCCTTCTTGGTAGTGTATCTATGCCAACAAATGGCATCAGAGAAAGTTAAACTGTTAAACTATCTAACAATCTTTGATGTCTATGGAAAAAAAAATACCAAAGATTGCACCTTTGATGTAGGTCAATCTACAAATAGGCCAACTCTCTTTAAAGGAAAGAATTACTTATATTGTAAAACTAGGATGAGATATTACCAAAAAGGTAAAGACTTAGAAAAATGGAATGTTGTATTGAATGGAGCCAAAATGCCTACCAAGATATTAGATGGTCTAGAGGTTCCAAAACCGATCGATGAATGGATTCCAAAAGAAAAGAAAGTAGAGTTGTTAAATAATAGAGTTTTTAATATACTGTTTTGTGGTCATCAAAGTGGTGAGTTCAATAGGGAAGTGCTTGTCAAACAACCCAAAAGTTGTGGCATAGACTTCATGTAACCCATGAAGGGCTGAACATGTTAAAAAGGCTTGCAACCATCCAATTTACCCCTTCTTGGTAGTGTATCTAGGCCGACAAGTTGTATCAGAGCAAGTTAAACCGTTAAAGTTACTAACAATCTTTGATGTCTATGGACAAAAAAAATACCAAATATTGCACTTTTGATGAAGGACAATCAACAAATAGACCACCTCTCTTTAAAGGAAAGAATTACTTATATTGGAAAACTAGGATGAGATATTACCTAAAAGGTCAAGACTTAGAAATGTGGAATGTTGTATTGAATGGAGTAAAAATGCCTTCTAAGATATTAGATGGTCTAGAGCTTCCAAAACCAATTGACGAATGGAGTCCAAAAGAAAAGAAAGTAGAGTTGTTAAATAATAGAGTCGTTAATATACTATTTTGTGGTCATCCAAGTGGCGAGTTCAATGGGGAAGTGCTTGTCAAACAACCCAAAAGTTGTGGCAAAGACTTCAAGTAACCCATGAAGGGACTCAACAAGTTAAAAAGGCTCGCAACCGTCCAATTTACCCGTTCTTGGTAGTGTATCTAGGCCAACAAGTGGTATCAGAGCAAGTTAAACTGTTAAACTATCTAAAAATCTTTGATGTCTATGGAAAAAAAAATACCAAAGATTGCACTTTTGATGTAGGTCAATCCACAAATAGGTCAACTCTCTTCAAAGGAAAGAATTACTAATATTGGAAAACTAGGATGAGATATTACCTAAAAGGTCAAGAATTAAAAATGTGGAATGTTGTAATGAATGAAGGTTAAAATGCCTTATAAGTTATTAGATGGTCTAGAGGTTCCAAAAGAAATTGATGAATGGAGTCCAAAACAAAAGAAAGTAGAGTTGTTAAATAATAGAGTCGTTAATATACTGTTTTGTGGTCATCCCAGTGGTGAGTTCAATGGGGAAGTGCTTCTCAAACAACCCAGAAGTTGTGGCAAAGACTTCGAGTAACCCATGAAGGGACTCAACAAGTTAAAAAGGCTTGCAACCGTCAAATTTACCCCTTCTTGGTAGTGTATGTAGTCCAACAAGTGGTATCAGAGCAAGTTAAACTGTTAAACTATCTAACAATCTTTGATGTCAAAGGAAAAAAAAATACCAAAGATTGCATTTTTGATGTAGGTCAATCCACAAATAGGTCAACTCTCTTCAAAGGAAAGAATTACTAATATTGGAAAACTAGGATGAGATATTACCTAGAAGGTCAAGAATTAAAAATGTGGAATGTTGTAATGAATGAAGGTTAAAATGCCTTATAAGATATTCGATGGTCTAGAGGTTCCAAAAGAAATTGATGAATGGAGTCCAAAACAAAAGAAAGTGGAGTTGTTAAATAATAGAGTCGTTATTATACTGTTTTGTGGTCATCCAAATGGTGAGTTCAATAGGGAAATGCTTGTCAAACAACCCAAAAGTTGTGACGAAGACTTCAAGTAACCCATGAAGGGACTCAACAAGTTAAAAAGGCTTGCACCCATCCAATTTACCCCTTCTTCGTAGTGTATCTAGGCCAACAAGTGGTATCAGAGCAAGTTAAGCCGTTAAAGTATCTAACAATCTTTGATGTCTATGGAAAAAAAAAAACCAAAGATTGCACTTTTGATGTAGGTCAATCCACAAATAGGCCAACTGTCTTTAAAGGAAAGAATTACTAATATTGGAAAACTAGGATGAGATATTACCCAAAAGGACAAGACTTAGAAATGTGGAATGTTGTATTTAACGGAGTCAAAATGCCTTCTAAGATATAAGATGGTCTATAGTTTCCAAAACCAATTAATGAATGGAGTCCAAATGAAAAGAAAGTTGAGAGGTTAAATAATAGAGTCGTTAATATAATGTTTTGTGGTCATCTAAGTGGGGGGTTCAATAGGGTAAGTGCATGTCAAACAACCCAAGAGTTGTGGCAAAGACGTGAAGTAACCCATGAATGTACTCAACAAGTAAAAAAGGCTTGCAACTGTCCAATTCACCCCCTCTTGGACGTGTATCTGGGCCAAAAAGTGGTATATGAACGAGTTAAACTGTTAAAGAATCTAACAATTTTTTATGACTATGGTAGAAAAAAATACCAAAGATTTCACTTTTGATGAAGGATAATCTACAAATAGGCCACCTCTCCTTAAGGGAAAGAATTACTAATATTGGAAAACTAGGATGAGATATTACCAAAAGGTCAAGACTTAGAAATGTGGAATGTTGTATTGAATGGGGTCAAAATTCCATCTAAGATATTAGATGGTCTAGAGTTTCCAAAACCAATCGATGAATGGTGTCCAAAAGAAAAGAAAGTTGAGTGTTTAAATAATAGAATCGTTCATATAATGTTTTGTGGTCATCTAAGTGGTGAGTTCAATAGGGTAAGTGCATGTCAAACAACCCAAGAGTTGTCGCAAAGACTTGAAGTAACCCATCAAGGGACTCAACAAGTTAAGAAGGCTTGCAACCGTCCAATTCACCCCTTCTTGGACGTGTATCTTGGCCGACAAGTGGTATAAGAACAAGTTAAACCGTTAAAGTATCTAACAATCTTTGATGTCTATGGCAGAAAAAAAATACCAAAAATTGCGCCTTTGATGTAGCTCATTCTACAAATAGGCCAACTCTCTTTAAAGGAAAGAATTACTTATATTGGAAAACTAGGAAGAAACATTAGGAAAAAGGTCAAGACTTAGAAAAATGGAATGTGGTATTGAATGGAGTCAAAATGCTTTCTAAGATATTAGATGGTCTAGAGGTTCCAAAACCGATCGATGAATGGAGTCCAAAAGAAATGAAAGTAGAGTTGTTAAATAATAGAGTCATTAATATACTGTTTTGTGGTCATCCAAGTGGTGACTTCAATAGGGAAGTGCTTGTCAAACAACCCAAAGTTGTGGCAAAGACTTCAAGTATCGCTTGAAGGGCTCAACAAGTTAAAAAGGCTTGCAACCGTCCAATTTACCCCTTCTTTGTAGTGTATCTAGGCCAACAAGTGGTACTAGAGGAAGTTGAACCGTTAAAGTACCTAACAATCTTTGATGTCTATGGATAAAAAAAATACGAAAGATTGCACTTTTGATGAAGGACAATCTACAAATAGGCCAACTCTCTTTAAAGGAAAGAATTACTTATAATGGAAAACTAGGATGAGATATTACCTAAAAGGTCAAGACTTAGAAATGTGGAATGTTGTATTGAATGGAGTCAAAATGCCTTCTAAGATATTAGATGGTCTAGAGGTTCCAAAACCAATTGACGAATGGAGTCCGAAAAAAAAGAAAGTAAAGTTGTTAAATAATAGAGTCGTTAATATACTGTTTTGTGGTCATCCAAGTGGTGAGTTCAATAGGGAAGTGCTTGTCAAACAACCCAAAAGTTGTGGCAAAGACTTCAAGTACCCATGAACGGACTCAACAAATTAAAAAGGCTTGCAACCATCCAATTTACCCCTTCTTGGTAGTGTATCTAAGCCAACAAGTGGTATCAGAGCGAGTTAAACCGTTAAAGTATCTAACAATCTTTGATGTCTATGGAAAAAAAAATGCAACCGTCCAATTTACCCTTTCTTGGTAGTGTATCCCGGCCAACAAGTGGTATCAGAGCAAGGTAAACCGTTAAAGTATGTAACAATCTTTGATGTCTATGGAAAAAAAATGCAACCGTCCAATTTACCCTTTCTTGGTAGTGTATCCCGGCCAACAAGTCGTATCAGAGCAAGTTAAACCGTTAAAGTATCGAACAATCTTTGATGTCTATGGTAGAAAAAAAATACCAAAGATTGCACTTTTGATGTAGATCAATTCACAAATAAGCCAACTCTTTTTAAATGAAAGAATTACTTATATTGGAAAACCAAGATGAGATATTACCCAAAAGGGCAACACTTAGAAATGTGGAATATTGTATTGAATGGAGTCAAAATGCCTTCTAAGATATTAGATGGTCTAGAGTTTACAAAACCAATTAATGAATGGAGTCCAAAAGAAAAGAAAGTTGAGCGGTTAAATAATAGTCGTTAATATACTATTTTTTGGTCATCTAAGTGATGAGTTCAATAGGGTAAGTGTACGTCAAACAACCCAAGAGTTTTGGCAAAGACTTGAAGTAACCCATGAAGGTACTCAACAAGTTAAAAAGGCTTGCAACCGTCTGATTCACCCCCTCTTGGAAGTGTATCTGGGCCAACAAGTGGTATAAGAACAAGTTAAACCGTTAAAGTATCTAACAACTTTTGATTTCTATGGTAGGAAAAAATACCAAAGATTGCACTTTTGATGAAGGACAATCAACAAATAGGCCAACTCTCTTTAAAGGAAAGAATTACTTATAATGGAAAACTAGGATGAGATATTACCTAAAAGGTCAAGACTTAGAAATGTGGAATGTTGTATTGAATGGAGTCAAAATGCCTTCTAAGATATTAGATGGTCTAGAGGTTCCAAAACCAATTGACGAATGGAGTCCGAAAAAAAAGAAAGTAAAGTTGTTAAATAATAGAGTCGTTAATATACTGTTTTGTGGTCATCCAAGTGGTGAGTTCAATAGGGAAGTGCTTGTCAAACAACCCAAAAGTTGTGGCAAAGACTTCAAGTACCCATGAAGGGACTCAACAAATTAAAAAGGCTTGCAACCATCCAATTTACCCCTTCTTGGTAGTGTATCTAGGCCAACAAGTGGTATCAGAGCAAGTTAAACCGTTAAAGTATCTAACAATCTTTGATGTCTATGGAAAAAAAAAATGCAACCGTCCAATTTACCCTTTCTTGGTAGTGTATCCCGGCAAACAAGTGGTATCAGAGCAAGGTAAACCGTTAAAGTATGTAACAATCTTTGATGTCTATGGAAAAAAAATGCAACCGTCCAATTTACCCTTTCTTGGTAGTGTATCCCGGCCAACAAGTCGTATCAGAGCAAGTTAAACCGTTAAAGTATCGAACAATCTTTGATGTCTATGGTAGAAAAAAAATACCAAAGATTGCACTTTTGATGTAGATCAATTCACAAATAAGCCAACTCTTTTTAAATGAAAGAATTACTTATATTGGAAAACCAAGATGAGATGTTACCCAAAAGGGCAACACTTAGAAATGTGGAATATTGTATTGAATGGAGTCAAAATGCCTTCTAAGATATTAGATGGTCTAGAGTTTACAAAACCAATTAATGAATGGAGTCCAAAAGAAAAGAAAGTTGAGCGGTTAAATAATAGTCGTTAATATACTGTTTTTTGGTCATCTAAGTGATGAGTTCAATAGGGTAAGTGTACGTCAAACAACCCAAGAGTTTTGGCAAAGACTTGAAGTAACCCATGAAGGTACTCAACAAGTTAAAAAGGCTTGCAACCGTCTAATTCACCCCCTCTTGGAAGTGTATCTGGGCCAACATGTGGTATAAGAACAAGTTAAACCGTTAAAGTATCTAACAACTTTTGATTTCTATGGTAGGAAAAAATACCAAAGATTGCACTTTTGATGAAGGACTATCAACCACTAGGCCACCTCTCTTTAAAGGAAATAACTACTCATATTGGAAAACTAGGATGAGATATTACCTAAAAGGTCAAGACTTTGAAATAGGCAATGTTGTAATGAATGGAGTCAAAATGCCTTCTTAGATATTAGATGGTCTAGTGTTTCCAAAACCAATTGGTGAATGAAGTTTAAAAGAAAGGAAAGTAGAGTTGTTAAATAATAGAGTTGTTAATTTACTGTTATGTGGTCATCCAAGTTGTGAGTTCAATAGGGTAAGTGCACGTCAAACAATCCAAAACTTGTGGCAATGACTTGAAGTAACCCGTGTAGGGACTGAACAAGTTAAAAAGGCTTGCAACCGTCCAATTTACTCCTTCTTGGTAGTGTATCTAGGCGAACAAGTGGTATCAGAGAAAGTTAAACCGTTAAAGTATACAAACAATCTTTGATGTCAATTGACAAATAGGCCAACTCTCTTTATGGAAAAAATTACTAATATTGGAAAACTAGGATGAGATATTGCCCAAAAGGCCAAGACTTAGAAATGTGGAATGTTGTATTGAATGGAGTCAAAATGCCGTCTAAGATATTAGATGGTCTAGAGTTTCCAAAACCAATTGATGAAAGGAGTCCAAAAGAAAAGAAAGTTGAGTGGTTAAATAATAGAGTCGTTAATATAATTTTTGTGGTCATCTGAGTGGTGAGTTCAATAGGGTAAGTGCATGTCAAACAACCCAAGAGTCATGCAAAGACTTGAACTAACCTGTGAAGCTACTCAACAAGTTAAAAGGGCTTGCAACCGTGGATTTCACCCCTTCTTGGACTTTTATCTTGGCCAACAAGTGGTATAAGAACAAGTTAAACCGTTAAAGTATCTAACAATTTTTGATGTCTAAGGTAGAAAAAAATACAAAACATTGCACTTTTGATGAATGTCAATCCACAAATAGGCCACCTCTTTTTAAAGGAAAGAATTACTTATATTGGAAAACTAGGATGAGATATTACCTAAAAGGACAAGACTTAAAAATGTGGAATGTTGTATTGAACGGAGTCAAAATGCCTTCTAAGATATTAGATGGTGTAGAGGTTCCAAAACCAATTGACGAATGGAGTCCAAAAGAAAAGAAAGTAGAGTGGTTAAATAATAGAGTCGTTAATATACTGTTTTGTGGTTATCCAAGTGGTGTGTTCAATAGGGAAGTGCTTGTCAAACAACCCAAAAGTTGTGGCAAAGACTTGAAGTAACCTATTAGGGAACTCAACAAGTTAAAAAGGCTTGCAACCGTCCAATTCACCCCTTCTTCGAAGTGTATGTTGGCTAACAAGTGGAATCAGAGGAAGTTAAACCGTTAATGTATCTAACAATCTTTGATGTCAATGGCAGAAAAAAATACAAAAAATTACACTTTTGATGTAGATCAATCTACAATCAAGCCAACTCTCTTTAAAGGAAATAATTACTTAAATTGCAAAACTAGGAAGAGATATTACCTAAATGGTCAAGACTTTGAAATAGGGAATGTTGTATTGAATGGAGTCGAAATGCCTTCTAAGATATTAGATGGTCTCGTGTTTCCAAACCAATTGGTGAATGGAGTTTAGAAGAAAAGAATGTAGAGTTGTTAAATAATAGAGCCGTTAATTTACTGTTATGTGGTCATCCATGTGGTGAGTTCAATAGGGTAAGTGCACGTCAAACAACCCAAAAGTTGTGGCAAAGACTTGAAGTAACCCATGTAAGGACTCAACAAGTTAAAAAGGCTTGCAACCGTCCAATTTACCCCTTCTTGGTAGTGTATCTGAGCCAACAAGTGGTATCAGAGCAAGTTAAACCGTTAAAGTATTGAACAATCTTTGATCTCTATGGAAGAAAAAAAAATACCAAAGATTGCACTTTTGATGTAAGTCAATTCACAAATAGGCCAACTCTCTTTAAAGGAAAGAATTACTATTATTGGAAAACTAGGATGAGATATTACCCAAAAGGTCAAGACTTAGAAATGTGGAGTGTTGTATTGGATGGAGTCAAAATGCCTTCTAAGATATTAGATGGTCTAGAGTTTCAAAAACCAATTGATGAATGGAGTCCAAAAGAAAAAAAAAGTTGAGTGGTTAAATAATAGAGTCGTTAATATAATGTTTTGTGCTCGTCTAAGTGGTGGGTTCAATAGGGTAAGTGCATGTCTAACAACCCAAGAGTCGTGCCAAAGACTTGAAGTAACCCATTAAGGTACTCAACAAGTTAAAAGGGCTTGCAACCGTTGGATTCACCCCCTCTTGGACGTGTTTCTGGTCCAACAAGTGGCATAAGAACAAGTTAAACCGCTAAAAAGGCTTGCAACCGTCCAATTTACCCCTTCTTGGTAGTGTATCTAGGCCGACAAGTGGTATCAAAGCAAGTTAAATCGTTAAAGTATCTAACAATCTTTGATGTCTATGGATAAAAAAAATACCAAATATTGCACTTTTGATGAAGGGCAATCAACAAATAGGCCACCTCTCTTTAAAGGAAAAAATTACTTATATTGGAAAACTAGGATGAGATATTACCTAAATGGTCAAGACTTAGAAATGTGGAATGTTGTATTGAATGGAGTAAAAATGCCTTCTAAGATATTAGATGGTCTAGAGGTTCCAAAACCAATTGACGAATGGAGTCCAAAAGAAAAGAAAGTAGAGTTGTTAAATAATAGAGTCATTAATATACTGTTCTGCGGTCATCCAATGGTGAGTTCAATAGGGAAGTGTCTGTCAAACAACCCAAAAGTTGTGGCAAAGAATTCAAGTACCCCACGAAAGGACTCAACAAGTTAAAAAGGCTTGCAACCGTCCAATTTACCCCATCTTGGTAGTGTATCTATGCCGACAAGTGGTATCAGAGCAAGTTAAGCCGTTAAAGTATCTAACAATCTTTGATGTCTATGGAAAAAAGAAATACCAAATATTGCACTTATGATGAAGGACAATCAACAAATTGGCTACCTCTCTTTAAAGGAAAGAATTACTTATATTAGAAAACTAGGATGAGATATTACATAAAAGGTCAAGACTTAGAAATGTCGAATGTTGTATTGAATGGAGTCAAAATGCCCTCTAAGATATTAGATGGTCTAGTGGTTCCAAAACCGATCGATAAATGGAATCCGAAAGAAAAGAAAGTAGAGTTGTTAAACAATAGAGTCCTTAATATATTGTTTTGTGGTCATCCAAGTGGTGAGTTCAATAGGGAAGTGCTTGTCAAACAACCCAAAAGTTGTGGCAGAGACTTCATATCACCCATGAAGGGCTCAACAAGTTAAAAAGGCTTGCAACCGTCAAATTTACCCCTTCTTGGTAGTGTATCTAGGCCAACAAGTGGTATTAGAGCAAGTTAAACCGTTAAAGTAACTAACAATCTTTGATGTCTACGGAAAAAAAAAATACCAAAGATTGCACTTTTGATGTAGATCATCAATCCACGAATAGGCCAACTCTCTTTAAAGGAAAGAATTACTAATAGTGGAAAACTAGGATGAGATATTACCTAAAAGGTCAAGACTTAAAAATGTGGAATGTTGTATTGAAGGAAGGTTAAAATGCCTTATAAGATATTAGATGGTCTAGAGGTTCGAAAAGAAATTGATGAATGGAGTCGAAAACAAAATAAAGTAGAGTTGTTAAATAATAGAGTCGTTAATATACTGTTATGTGGTCATCCAATGGTGAGTTCAATAGGGAAGTGCTTGTCAAACACCCGAAAAGTTGTGGCAAAGAATTCAAGTAACCCATTAAGGTACTCAACAAGTTAAAAAGGCTTGCAACCGCCCAACTTACCCCTTCTTGGTAGTGTATCTTGGCCAACAAGGGGTATCAGAGCAAGTTAAACCGTTAAAGTATCTAACAATCATTGTTGTCTATGGAAAAAAAAATACCAAAGATTGCACCTTTGATGTAGGTCAATCTACAAATAGGCCAACTCTCTTTAAAGGAAAGAATTGGTTATCTTGTAAAACTAGGATGAGATATTACCAAAAAGGTGAAGACTTAGAAAAATGGAATGTTGTATTGAATGGAGTCGAAATGCTTTCTAAGATATTAGATGGTCTAGTGGTTCCCAAACCGATCGATAAATGGAGTCCGAAAGAAAAGAAAGTAGAGTTGTTAAATAATAGAGTCCTTAATATATTGTTTTGTGGTCATCCAAGTGGTGAGTTCAATAGGGAAGTGCTTGTCAAACAACCCAAAAGTTATGGCAGAGACTTCATGTCACCCATGAAGGGCTCATCAAGTTAAAAAGGCTTGCAACCGTCCAATTTACCCCTTCTTGGTAGTGTATCTAGGCCGACAAGTGGTATCAGAGCAAGTTAAATCGCTAAAGTATCTAACAATCTTTGATGTCTATGGATAAAAAAAATACCAAATATTGCACTTATGATGAAGGACAATCAACAAATAGGCTACCTCTCTTTAAAGGAAAGAATTATTTATATTGGAAAACTAGGATGAGATATTACATAAAAGGTCAAGACTTAGAAATGTCGAATGTTGTATTGAATGGAGTCAAAATGCCTTCTAAGATATTAGATGGTCTAGAGGTTCCAAAACTAATTGACGAATGGAGTCCAAAAGAAAAGAAAGTAAAGTTGTTAGATAATAGAGTCATTAATATACTGTTTTGTGGTCATCCAAGTGGTGAGTTCAATAGGGAAGTGCTTGTCAAACAACCCAAAAGTTGTGGCAAAGACTTCAAGTAACCCATGAAGGGACTCAACAAGTTAAAAAGGCTTGCAACCGTCCAACTTACCCCTTCTTGGTAGTGTATCTAGGCCAACAAGGGGTATCAGAGCAAGTTAAACCGTTAAAGTATCTAACAATCTTTGATGTCTATGGAAAAAAAAATACCAAAGATTGCACCTTTGCTGTAGGTCAATCTACAAATAAGCCAACTCTATTTAAATGAAAGAATTGCTTATATTGTAAAACTAGGATGAGATATTACCAAAAAGGTGAAGACTTAGAAAAATGGAATGTTGTATTGAATGTAGTCGAATTGCCTTCTAAGATATTAGATGGTCTAGTGGTTCCAAAACCGATCGATAAATGGAATCCGAAAGAAAAGAAAGTAGAGTTGTTAAATAATAGAGTCCTTAATATATTGTTTTGTGGTCATCCAAGTGGTGAGTTCAATAGGGAAGTGCTTGTCAAACAACCCAAAAGTTGTGGCAGAGACTCCATGTCACCCATGAAGGGCTCAACAAGTTAAAAAGGCTTGCAACCGTCCAATTTACCCCTTCTTGGTAGTGTATCTAGGTTGACAAGTTGTATCCGAGCAAGTTAAACCGTTAAAGTATTTAACAATCTTTGATGTCTATAGATAAAAAAAATACCAAATATTGCACTTATGATGAAGGACAATCAACAAATAGGCTACCTCTCTTTAAAGGAAAGAATTACTTATATTGGAAAACTAGGATGAGATATTACCTAAAAGGTCAAGACGTAGAAATGTGGAATGCTGTATTGAATGGAGTCAAAATGCCTTCTAAGGTATTAGATGGTCTAGAGGTTCCAAAACTAATTGACGAAAGGAGTCCAAAAGAAAAGAAAGCAAAGTTGTTAAATAATAGAGTCATTAATATACTGTTTTGTGGTCATCCAAGTGGTGAGTTCAATAGGGAAGTGCTTGTCAAACAACCCAAAAGTTGTGGCGAAGACTTCAAGTAACCCATGAAGGGACTCAACAAGTTAAAACGGCTTGCAACCGTCCAATTTACCCCTTCTTGGTAGTGTATCTAGGCCAACAAGGGCTATCAGAGCAAGTTAAACCGTTAAAATATCTAACAATCTTTGATGTCTATGGAAAAAAAAATACCAAAGATTGCACCTTTGATGTAGGTCAATCTACAAATAGGCCAACTCTATTTAAAGGAAAGAATTGCTTATATTGTAAAACTAGAATGAGATATTACCAAAAAGGTGAAGACTTAGAAAAATGGAATGTTGTATTGAATGTAGTCGAAATGCCTTCTAAGATATTAGATGGTCTAGTTGTTCCAAAACCGATCGATAAATGGAATCCGAAAGAAAAGAAAGTAGAGTTGTTAAATAATAGAGTCCTTAATATATTGTTTTGTGGTCATCCAAGTGGTGAGTTTAATAGGGAAGTGCTTGTCAAACAACCCAAAAGTTGTGGCAGAGACTCCATGTCACCCATGAAGGGCTCAACAAGTTAAAAAAGCTTGCAACCGTCCAATTTACCCCTTCTTGGTAGTGTATCTAGGTCGACAAGTGGTATCCGAGCAAGTTAAACCGTTAAAGTATTTAACAATCTTTGATGTCTACGGATAAAAAAAATACCAAATATTGCACTTATGATGAAGGACAATCAACAAATAGGCTACCTCTCTTTAAAGGAAAGAATTACTTATATTGGAAAACTAGGATGAGATATTACCTAAAAGGTCAAGACGTAGAAATGTGGAATGTTGTATTGAATGGAGTCAAAATGCCTTCTAAGGTATTAGATGGTCTAGAGGTTCCAAAACTAATTGACGAATGGAGTCCAAAAGAAAAGAAAATAGAGTTGTTAAATAATAGAGTCATTAATATACTATTTTGTGGTCATCCAAGTGGTGAGTTCAATAGGGAAGTGCCTGTCAAACAACCCAAAAGTTGTGGCAAAGACTTCAAGTAACCCATGAAGGGACTCAACAAGTTAAAACGGCTTGCAACCGTCCAATTTACCCCTTCTTGGTAGTGTATCTAGGCCAACAAGTGGTATCAGAGCAAGTTAAACTGTTAAACTATCTCACAATCTTTGATGTCTATGGAGAAAAAAAATACCAAAGATTGCACTTTTGATATTGGTCAATCCACGAATAGGCCAACTCTCTTTAAAGGAAAGAATTATTAATTTTGGAAAACTAGGATGTGATATTACCTAAAAGGTCAAGACTTAAAAATGTGGAATTTTGTATTGAATGAAGGTTAAAATGCCTTATAAGATACTAGATGGTCTAGAGGTTCCAAAAGAAATTGATGAATGGAGTCCAGAACAAAAGAAAGTAGAGTTGTTAAATAATAGGGTCGTTAATATGTTGTTTTGTGGTCATCCAAGTGGTGAGTTCAATAGGGAAGTGCTTGTCAAACACCCCAAAAGTTGTGGCAAAGACTCCAAGTAACCCATGAAGGGACTCAACAAGTTAAAAAGGCTTGCAACCGTCCTACTTACCCCTTCTTGGTAGTGTATCTAGGCCAACAAGGGGTAACAGAGCAAGTTAAACCGTTAAAGTATCTAACAATCTTTGATGTCTATGGAAACAAAAATACCGAAGATTGCACCTTTGATGTAGGTCAATCTACAAATAGGCCAACTCTCTTTAAAGGAAAGAATTGCTTATATTGTAAAACTAGGATGAGATATTACAAAAAAGGTGAAAACTTAGAAAAATGGAATGTTGTATTGAATGGAGTCGAAATGCCTTCTAAGATATTAGATAGTCTAGAGGTTCCAAAACCGATCGATAAATGGAATCCGAAAGAAAATAACGTAGAGTTGTTAAATAAAAGAGTCCTTAATATATTGTTTTGTGGTCATCGAAGTGGTGAGTTCAATAGGGAAGTGCTTGTCAAACAACCCAAAATTTGTGGCAGAGACTTCATGTAACCCATGAAGGGACTCAACAAGTTAAAACGACTTGCAACCGTCCAATTTACCCCTTCTTGGTAGTGTATCTTGGCCAACAAGTAGTATCAGAGCAAGTTAAACTGTTAAACTATCTAACAATCTTTGATGTCTATGGAGAAAAAAAATACCAAAGATTGCACTTTTGATATAGGTCAATCCACGAATAGGCCAACTCTCTTTAAAGGAAAGAATTACTAATATTGGAAAACTAGGATGTGATATTACCTAAAAGGTCAAGACTTAAAAATGTGAAATTTTGTATTGAATGAAGGTTAAAATGCCTTATAAGATACTAGATGGTCTAGAGGTTCCAAAAGAAATTGATGAATGGAGTCCAAAACAAAAGAAAGTAGAGTTGTTAAATAATAGGGCCGTTAATATGTTGTTTTGTGGTCATCCAAGTGGTGAGTTCAATAGGGAAGTGCTTGTCAAACACCCCAAAAGTTGTGGCAAAGACTTCAAGTAACCCATGAAGGGACTCAACAAGTTAAAAAGGCTTGCAACCGTCCAACATACCCTTCTTGGTAGTGTATCTAGGCCAACAAGGGGTATCAGAGCAAGTTAAACCGTTAAAGTATCTAACAATCTTTGATGTCTATGGAAACAAAAATACCAAAGATTGCACCTTTGATGCAGGTCAATCTACAAATAGGCCAACTCTCTTTAAAGGAAAGAATTGCTTATATTGTAAAACTAGGATGAGATATTACCAAAAAGGTGAAGACTTAGAAAAATGGAATGTTGTATTGAATGGAGTCGAAATGCCTTTGAAGATATTAGATGGTCTAGAGGTTCCAAAACCGATCGATAAATGGAATCCGAAAGAAAAGAAAGTAGAGTTGTTAAATAATAGAGTCCTTAATATATTGTTTTGTGGTCATCCAAGTGGTGAGTTCATTAGGCAAGTGCTTGTCAAACAACCCAAAAGTTGTGGCATAGACTTCATGTAACCCATGAAGGGCTCAACAAGTTAAAAAGGCTTGCAACCGTCCAATTTACCCCTTCTTGTTAGTGTATCTAGGCCTACAAGTGGTATCAGAGCAAGTTAAATCGTTAAAGTATCTAACAACCTTTGATTTCTATGGATAAAAAAAATACCAAATATTGCACTTTTGATGAAGGACAATCAACAAATAGGCCACCTCTCTTTAAAGGAAAGAATCACTTATATTGGAAAATTAGGATGAGATATTACCTAAAAGGTCAAGACTTAGAAATGTGGAATGTTGTATTGAATGGAGTAAAAATGCCTTCTAAGATATTAGATGGTCTAGAGGTTCCAAAACCAATTGACCAATGGAGTCCAAAAGAAAAGAAAGTAGAGTGGTTAAATAATCGAGTCGTTAACATACTGTTTTGTGGTTATCCAAGTGGTGAGTTCAATAGGGAAGTGCTTGTCAAACAACCCAAAAGTTGTGGCAAAGACTTCAAGTAACCCATGAAGGGACTCAACAAGTTAAAAAGGCTTGCAACCGACCAATTTACCCCTTCTTGAAAGTGTATCTAGGCCAACAAGTGGTATTAGAGCAAGTTAAACCGTTAAAGTATCTAACAGTCTTTGATGTCTACGGAAAAAAAAATACCAAAGATTTCACTTTTGATGTAGATCATCAATCCACGAATAGGCCAACTCTCTTTAAAGGAAAGAATTACTAATATTGGAAAACTAGGATGTGATATTACCTAAAAGGTCAAGACTTAAAAATGTGGAATTTTGTATTGAATGAAGGTTAAAATGCCTTATAAGATACTAGATGGTCTAGAGGTTCCAAAAGAAATTGATGAATGGAGTCCAAAACAAAAGAAAGTAGAGTTGTTAAATAATAGGGTCGTTAATATGTTGTTTTGTGGTCATCCAAGTGGTGAGTTCAATAGGGAAGTGCTTGTCAAACACCCCAAAAGTTGTGGCAAAGACTTCAAGTAACCCATGAAGGGACTCAACAAGTTAAAAAGGCTTGCAACCGTCCAACATACCCTTCTTGGTAGTGTATCTAGGCCAACAAGGGGTATCAGAGCAAGTTAAATCGTTAAAGTATCTAACAATCTTTGTTGTCTATGGAAAAAAAATACCAAAGATTGCACCTTTGATGTAGGTCAATCTACAAATAGGCCAACTCTCTTTAAAGGAAAGAATTGCTTATATTGTAAAACTAGGATGAGATATTACCAAAAAGGTGAAGACTTAGAAAAATGGAATGTTGTATTGAGTGGAGTCGAAATGCCTTCTAAGATATTAGATGGTCTAGAGGTTCGAAAACCGATCGATAAATGGAATCCGAAAGAAAAGAAAGTAGAGTTGTTAAATAATAGAGTCCTTAATATATTGTTTTGTGGTCATCCAAGTGGTGAGTTCAATAGGGAAGTGCTTTTCAAACAACCCAAAAGTTGTGGCATAGACTTCATGTAACCCATGAAGGGCTCAACAAGTTAAAAAGGCTCGCAACCGTCCAATTTACCCCTTCTTGGTAGTGTATCAAGGCCAACAAGTGGTATTAGAGCAAGTTAAACCGTTAAAGTATCTAACAATCTTTGATGTCTACGAAGAAAAAAAATACCAAAGATTGCACTTTTGATGTAGTTCAATCCACGAATAGGCCAACTCACTTTAAAGGAAAGAATTACTAATAATGGAAAACTAGGATGAGATATTACCTAAAAGGTCAAGACTTAAAAATGTGGAATGTTGTATTGAAGGAAGGTTAAAATGCCTTATAAGATATTAGATGGTCTAGAGGTTCCAAAAAAATCGATGAATGGAGTCGAAAGCAAAAGAAAGTAGAGTTGTTAAATAATAGAGTCGTTAATATGCTGTTTTGTGGTCATCCAATGGTGAGTTCAATAGGGAAGTGCTTGTCAAACAACCCAAAAGTGGTGACTAAGACTTCAAGTAACCCATGAAGGGACTCAACAAGTTAAAAAGGCATGCAACCGTCCAATTTACCCCTTCTTGGTAGTGTATCTAGGCAAACAAGTGGTATCAGAGCAAGTTAAACCGTTAAAGTATCTAACAATCTTTGATGTCTATGGAAAAAAAAATACCAAAGATTGCACCTTCGATGCAGGTCAATCTACAAATAGGCCAACTCTCTTTAAATGAAAGAATTACTAATATTGGAAAACTAGGATGAGATATTACCAAAAATATCAAGACTTAGAAAAATGGAATTTTGTATTGAATGGAGTCAAAAAGCCTTCTAAGATATTAGATGGTCTAGAGGTTCCAAAACCGATCGATGAATGGAATCCAAAAGAAAGGAAAGTAGAGTTGTTAAATAATAGAGTCGTTAATATACTGTTTTGTGGTCATCCAAGTGGTGAGTTCAGTAAAGAAGTGCTTGTCAAACAACCCAAAAGTTGTGGCAAAGACTTCAAGTAACCCATGAAGGGACTCAACAAGTCAAAAAGGCTTGCAACCGTCCAATCTACCCCTTCTTGGTAGTGTATCTTGGCCAACAAGTGGTATCAGAGCAAGTTAAATTGTTAAAGTATCTAACAATCTTTGATGTCTGTGAAAAAAAAAATACAAAAGATTGCACTTTTGATGTAGGTCAATCCACAAATAGGCCAACCCTCTTTAAAGGAAAGAATTACTAATATTTGAAAACTAGGATGAGATATTACCTAAAAGGTCAAGACTTAGAAATTTGGAATGTTGTATTGAATGGAGTCAAAATGCCTTCTAAGATATTAGATAGTCTAGATGTTCCAAAACCAATTGACAAATGGACACCAGAAGAAAAGAAAGTAGAGTTGTTAAATAATAGAGTCATTAATATATTGTTTTGTGGTCATCGAAGTGGTGAGTTCAATAGGGAACTGCTTGTCAAACAACCCAAAAGTTGTGGCAAAGACTTCAAGTAACCCATGGAGGGACTTAACAAGTTAAAAAGGCTTGCAACCGCCCAATTTACCCCTTTTTGGTAGTCTATCTAGGCGAACAAGTGGTTTCAGAGCAAGTTAAACTGTTAAAGTATCCAACAATCTTTGATGTCTATGAAAAAAAAAATACAAAAGATTGCACTTTTGATGTAAGTCAATCCACAAATAGGCCAACGAAAGAATTACTAATATTGGAAAACTAGGATGCGATATTACCTAAAAGGTCAAGACTTAAAAATGAGGAATGTTGTATTGAATGGAGTCAAAATGCCTTATATGATATTAGATGGTCTAGATGTTCCAAAACCAATTGACGAATGGAGACCAAAAGAAAAGAAAGTAGAGTTGTTAAATAATAGAGTCATTAATATATTGTTTTGTGGTCATCCAAGTGGTGAGTTCAATAGGGAAGTGCTTGTCAAACAACCCAAAAGTCATGGCAAAGACTTCAAGTAACCGTTGAAGGGACTAAACAAGTTAAAAAGGTTTGCAACCGTCCAATTTAACCCTTCTTGGTAGTGTATCTAGGCCAACAAGGGGTATTATAGCAAGTTAAACCGTTAAAGTATCTAACAATCTTTGATGTGTATGGAAAAAAAAAATACAAAAGATTGCACTTTTGATGTTGGTCAATCCACAAATAGGCCAACCCTCTTTAAAGGAAAGAATTACTAATATTGGAAAACTAGGATGAGATATTACCTAAAAGGTCAAGACTTAAAAATGTCGAATGTTGTATTGAATGGAGTCAAAATGCCTTCTAAGATATTAGATAGTCTAGATGTTCCGAAACCAATTGACAAATGGACACCAAAAGAAAAGAAAGTAGAGTTGTTAAATAATAGAGTCATTAATATATTGTTTTGTGGTCATCGAAGTGGTGAGTTCAATAGGGAACTGCTTGTCAAACAACGCAAAAGTTGTGGCAAAGACTTCAAGTAACCCATGGAGGGACGTAACAAGTTAAAAAGGCTTGCAAACCGCCCAATTTACCCCTTCTTGGTAGTGTATCTAGGCCATCAAGTGGTTTCAGAGCAAGTTAAACTGTTAAAGTATCCAACAATCTTTGATGTCTATGAAAAAAAAAATACAAAAGATTGCACTTTTGATGTAAGTCAATCCACAAATAGGCCAACTCTCTTTAAAGGAAAGAATTACTAATATTGGAAAACTAGGATGAGATATTACCTAAAAGGTCAAGACTTAAAAATGTGGAATGTTGTATTGAATGGAGTCAAAATGCTTTATAAGATATTAGATGGTCTAGATGTTCCAAAACCAATTGACGAATGGAGACCAAAAGAAAAGAAAGTAGAGTTGTTAAATAATAGAGTCATTAATATATTGTTTTGTGGTCATCCAAATGGAGAGTTCAATAGGGAAGTGCTTGTCAAACAACCCAACAGTTGTGGCGAAGACTTCAAGTAACCGTTGAGGGGACTCAAAAAGTTAAAAAGGTTTGCAACCGTCCAATTTAACCCTTCTTGGTAGTGTATCTAGGCCAACAAGGGGTATCAGAGCAAGTTAAACCGTTAAAGTATCTAACAATCTTTGAAGTGTATGGAAAAAAAAATACCAAAGATTGCACTTTTGATGTAGGACAATCCACAAATAGGCCACCTCTCTTTAAAGGAAAGAATTACTTATATGGGAAAACTAGGATCAGATATTCCCTAAAAGGTCAAGACTTAAAAATGTGGAATGTTGTATTGAAAGGAGTCAAAATGCCTTCTAAGATATTAGATGGTCTAGAGGTTCCAAAACCAATTGATGAATCAAGTCAAAAAAAAAAGAAAGTAGAGTTGTTTAATAATAGAGTTCTTAATATACTATTTTGTGGCCATCCAAGTGGTGAGTTCAATAGGAAAGTGCTTGTCAAACAACCCAAAAGTTGTGGCAAAGACTTCAAGTAACCCATGAAGGGACTCAACAAGTTAAAAAGGCTTACAACTGTCCAATTTACCCCTTCTTGGTAGTGTATCTAGGCCAACAAGTGGTAACAGAGCAAGTTAGACTGTTAAAGTATCTAACAATCTTTGATGTGTATGGAAAAAAAAATACCAAAGATTGCACTTTTGATGTAGGTCAATCCACAAATAGGCCAACTCTCTTTAAAGGAAAGAATTACTAGTATTGGAAAACTAGGATGAGATATTACCCAAAAGGTCAAGACTTAGAAATGTGGAATGTTATATTGAATGGAGTCAAAATGCCTTCTAAGATATTAGATGGTCTAGAGGTTCCAAAACCAATTGACGAATGGAGTCCAAAAGAAAAGAAAGTAGAGTTGTTTAATAATAGAGTTGTTAATATACTGTTTTGTGGTCATCGAAGTGGTGAGTTCAATAGGAAAGTGCTTGTCAAACAACCCAAAAGTTGTGGCAAAGACTTCAAGTAACCCATGAAGGGACTCAACAAGTTAAAAAGGCTTGCAACCGTCCAGTTTACCCCATCTTGGTAGTGTATCTATGCCAACAAGTGGTATGAGAGCAAGTTAAACTGTTAAAGTATCTAACAATCTTTGATGTCTATGGAGAAAAAAATACCAAATATTGCACTTTTGATGTAGGTCAATCCACGAATAGGCCAACTCTCTTTAAAGGAAAGAATTACTAATATTGGAAAACTAGGATGTGATATTACCTAAAAGGTCAAGACTTAAAAATGTGGAATTTGGTATTGAATGAAGGTTAAAATGCCTTATAAGATACTAGATGGTCTAGACGTTCCAAAAGAAATTGATGAATGGAGTCCAAAACAAAAGAAAGCAGATTGTTAAATAATAGGGTCGTTAATATATTGTTTTGTGGTCATTCAAGTGGTGAGTTTAATAGGGAAGTGCTTGTCAAACAACCCAAAAGTTGTGGCAAAGACTTCAAGTAACCCATGAAGGGACTCAACAAGTTAAAAAGGCTTGCAATCGTCCAATTTACCCCTTCCTGGTAGTGTATCTCGGCCAACAAGCGGTATCAGAGCTAGTTAAATCGTTAAAGTATCTAACAATCTTTGATGTCTATGGAAAAAAAAAATTCCAAAGATTGCACCTTTGATGTAGGTCAATCTACAAATAGGCCAACTCTCTTTAAAGGAAAGAATTACTTATATTGTAAAACTAGGATGAGATATTAGCAAAAAGGTGAAGACTTAGAAAAATGGAATGTTGTATTGAATTGAGTCAAAATGCCTTCTAAGATATTAGATGGTCTAGAGGTTCCAAAACCGATCGATGAATGGAATCCAAAAGAAAAGAAAGTAGAGTTGTTAAATAATAGAGTTTTTAATATACTGTTTTGTGGTCATCCAAGTGGTGAGTTCAATAGGGAAGTGCTTGTCAAACAACCCCAAAGTTGTGGCATAGACTTCATGTAACCCATGAAGGGCTCAACAAGTTAAAAAGGCTTGCAACCATACAATTAACCCCTTCTTGGTAGTGTATCTAGGCCGACAAGTTGTATCAGAGCAAGTTAAACCATTAAAGTAACTAACAATCTTTGATGTCTATGGACAAAAAAAATACCAAATATTGCACTTTTGATGAAGGACAATAAACAAATAGGCCACCTCTCTTTAAAGGAAAGAATTACTTATATTGGAAAACTAGGATGAGATATTACCTAAAAGTTCAAGACTTAGAAATGTGGAATATTGTATTGAATGGAGTAAAAATGCCTTCTAAGATATTAGATGGTCTAGAGGTTCAAAACCAATTGACGAATGGAGTCCAAAGGAAAAGAAAGTGGAGTTGTTAAATAATAGAGTCGTTAATATACTGTTTTGTGGTCATCCAAGAGGTGAGTTCAATAGGGAAGGGCTTGTCAAAAAACCCAAAAGTTGTGGCGAAGACTTCAAGTAACCCATGAAGGGACTCAACAAGTTAAAAAGGCTTGCAACCGTCCAATTTACCCCTTTTTGGTAGTGTATCTAGGCCAAGAAGTGGTGTCAGAGCAAGTTAAACTGTTAAACTATCCAACAATCTTTGATGTCTATGGAAAAAAAATACCAAAGATTGCACTTTTGATGTAGGTCAATCCACAAATAGGTCAACTCTCTTCAAAGGAAAGAATTACTAATATTGGAAAACTAGGATGAGATATTACCTAAAAGGTCAAGAATTAAAAATGTGGAATGTTGTAATGAATGAAGGTTAAAATGCCTTATAAGATATTAGATGGTCTAGAGGTTCCAAAAGAAATTGATGAATGGAGTCCAAAACAAAAGAAAGTAGAGTTGTTAAATAATAGAGTCGTTAATATACTGTTTTGTGGTCATCCAAGTGGTGAGTTCAATAGGGAAATGCTTGTCAAACAACCCAAAAGTTGTGGCGAAGGCTTCAAGTAACCCATGAAGGGACTCAACAAGTTAAAAAGGCTTACAGCCGTCCAATTTACCCCTTCTTGGTAGTGTATCTAGGCCAACAAGTGGTATTAGAGCAAGTTAAACCGTTAAAGTATCTAACAATCTTTGACGTCTATGGAAAAAAAAACCAAAGATTGCACTTTTGATGTAGGTCAATCCACAAATAGGCCAACTGTCTTTAACGGGAAGAATTACTAATATTGGAAAACTAGGATGAGATATTACCCAAAAGGTAAAGACTTAGAAAGGTGGAATGTTGTATTTAAGGGAGTCAAAATGCCTTCTAAGATATTAGATGGTCTATTGTTTCCAAAACCAATTGATGAATGTAGTCCAAAAGAAAAGAAAGTTGAGAGGTTAAATAATAGAGTCGTTAATATAATGTTTTGTGGTCATCTAAGTGGGGAGTTCAATAGGGTAAGTGCATGTCAAACAACCCAAGAGTTGTTGCAAAGTCGTGAAGTAACCCATGAAGGTACTCAACAAGTAAAAAAGGCTTGCAACTGTCCAATTCACCCCCTCTTGGACGTGTATCTGGGCCAACAAGTTTTTATGACTATGGTAGGAGAAAAAACCAAAGATTTCACTTTTGATGAAGGACAATCAACAAATAGGCCACCTCTCTTTAATGGAAAGAATTACTAATATTGGAAAACTTGGATGAGATATTACCAAAACGTCAAGACATAGAAATGTGGAATGTTGTATTGAATGGGGTCAAAATTCCATCTAAGATATTAGATGATCTAGAGTTCCCAAAACCGATCGATGAATGGAGTCCAAAAGAAATGAAAGTAGAGTTGTTAAATAATAGTCATTAATATACTGTTTTGTGGGCATCAAAGTGGTGAGTTCAATACGGAAGTGCTTGTCAAACAACCCAAAGTTGTGGCAAAGACTTCAAGTATCGCTTGAAGGGCTCAACAAGTTAAAAAGGCTTGCAACCGTCCAATTTACCCCTTCTTTGTAGTGTATCTAGGCCAACAAGTGGTATTTGAGCAAGTTAAGCCGTTAAAGTACCTAACAATCTTTGATGTCTATGGATAAAAAAAATACCAAAGATTGCACTTTTGATGAAGGACAATCTACAACTAGTCCAACTCTCTTTAAAGGAAAGAATTACATATATTGGAAAACTAGGATGAGATATTACCTAAAAGGTCAAGACTTAGAAATGTGGAATGTTGTATTGAATGGAGTCAAAATGCCTTCTAAGATATTAGATGGTCTAGAGGTTTCAAAACCAATTGACGAATGGAGTCCGAAAGAAAAGAAAGTAGAGTTGTTAAATAATAGAGTCGTTAATATACTGTTTTCTGGTCATCCAAGTAGTGAGTTCAATAGGGAAGTGCTTGTCAAACAACCCAAAAGTTGTGGTAAAGACTTCAAGTACCAATGAAGGGACTCAACAAGTTAAAAAGGCTTGCAACCGCCCAATTTACCCCTTCTTGGTAGTGTATCTAGGCCAACAAGTGGTATCAGAGCAAGTTAAGCCGTTAAAGTATCTAACAATCTTTGATGTCTATGGAAAAAAAAAATGCAACCGTCCAATTTACCCTTTCTTGGTAGTGTATCCCGGCCAACAAGTGGTATCAGAGCAAGTTAAACCGTAAAAGTATCTAACAATTTTTGATGTCTATGGTAGAAAAAAATACAAAACATTGCACATTTGATGAATGTCAATCCACAAATAGGCCACCTCTTTTTAAAGGAAATAATTACTTATATTGGAAAACTAGGATGAGATATTACCTAAAAGGACAGGACTTAAACATGTGGAATGTTGTATTGAATGGAGTCAAAATGCCTTCTAAGATATTAGATGGTCTAGAGGTTCCAAAAGCAATTGATAAATAGTGTCCAAAAGAAAACAAAGTAGAGTTGTTAAAAACTAGAGTCGTTAATATACTGTTTTGTGGTCATCCAAGGGGTCAGTTCAATTGGGTAAGTGCATGTCAAACAACCCAAAAGTTGTGACAAAGACTTGAAGTAACCTATTAGGGAACTCAACAAGTTAAAATGCCTTCTAAGATATTAGATGGTCTAGAGGTTCCAAAACCCATTGATGAATGGAGTCCGAAGGAAAAGAAAGTAGAGTTGTTAAATAATAGAGTCGTTAATATACTGTTTTGTGGTCATCCAAGTGGTGAGTTCAATAGGGAAGTGCACGTCAAACAACCCAAAAGTTGTGGCAAAGACTTCAAGTAACCCATGAACGGACTCAACAAGTTAAAAAGGCTTGCAACCGTCCAATTCACCCCTTCTTGGAAGTGTATGTTGGCTAACAAGTGGAATCAGAGGAAGTTAAACCGTTAATGTATCTAACAATCTTTGATGTCTATGGCAGAAAAAAATACAAAAAATTGCACTTTTGATGTAGATCAATCTACAATCAAGCCAACTCTCTTTAAAGGAAATAATTACTTAAATTGCAAAACTAGGCAGAGATATTACCTAAAAGGGCAAGACTTAGAAATAGGGAATGTTGAATTGAATGGAGTCAAAATGCCTTCTAAGATATTAGATGGTCTCGTGTTTCCAAACCAATTGGTGAATGGAGTTTAGAAGAAAAGAATGTAGAGTTGTTAAATAATAGAGCCGTTAATTTACTGTTATGTGGTCATCCAAGTGGTGAGTTCAATAGGTTAAGTGCACGTCAAACAACCCAAAAGTTGTGGCAAAGACTTGAAGTAACCCATGTAAGGACTCAACAAGTTAAAAAGGCTTGCAACCGTCCAATTTACCCCTTCTTGGTAGTGTATCTAAGCCAACAAGTGGTATCAGAGCAAGTTAAACCGTTGAAGTATCGAACAATCTTTGATCTCTATGGAAGAAAAAAAAATACCAAAGATTGCACTTTGAGATATTACCCAAAAGGTCAAGACTTAGAAATGTGGAGTGTTGTATTGAATGGAGTCAAAATTCCTTCTAAGATATTAGATGGTCTAGAGTTTCAAAAACCAATTGATGAATGGAGTCCAAAAGAAAAAAAAGTTGAGTGGTTAAATAATAGAGTCGTTAATATAATGTTTTGTGCTCATCTAAGTGGTGAGTTCAATAGGGTAAGTGCATGTCTAACAACCCAAGAGTTGTGCCAAAGACTTGAAGTAACCCATTAAGGTACTCAACAAGTTAAAAGGGCTTGCAACCGTTGCATTCACCCCCTCTTGGACGTGTTTCTGGTCCAACAAGTGGTATAAGAACAAGTTAAACCGCTAAAGTATCAAACAATTTTTGGAGTCTATGGTAAGAAAAAATACCAAAGATTGAACTTTTGATGATGGACAATCAACAAATAGCCACCTCTCTTTAAAGGAAAGAATTTCTTATATTGGAAAATTAGGATGAGATATTACCTAAAAGGTCAAGACTTAGAAATGTGGAATGTTGAATTGAAAGGAGTCAAAATGTCTTCTAAGATATTAGATAGTCTAGAGGTTCCAAAACCAATTGATGAATGGAGTCTAAAAGAAAAGAAAGTAGACTTGTTAAATAATAGAGTCGTTAATATACTGTTTGTGGTCATCCAAATGGTGAGTTCAATAAGGAGGTGCATGTCAAACAACCCAAAGGTTGTTGCAAAGACGTCATGTAACCCATGAATGGACTCAACAAGTTAAAAAGGCTTGCAACCATCCCATTCACCCCTTCTTGGACGTGTATCTTCGCCAACATGTGGTATAAGAACAAGTTAAACCGTTAAAGTATCTAACAATCTTTGATGTCTATGGCAGAAAAATATACAAAACATTGCACTTTTGATGAAGGTCAATCCACAAATAGGCCACCTCTTTTTAAAGGAAAGAATTACTTATATTACCTAAAAGGTCAAGACTTAAAAATTTGGAATCTTGTATTGAATGGAGTCAAAATGCCTTCTAAGATATTTGATGGTCTAGAGGTTCCAAAAGAAATTGATGAATGGAGTCCAAAATAAAAGAAAGTAGAGTTGTTAAATAATAGAGTCGTTAATATAATGTTTTGTGCTCATCTAAGTGGTGAGTTCAATAGGGTAAGTGCATGTCTAACAACCCAAGAGTTGTGCCAAAGACTTAAAGTAACCCATGAACGTACTCAACAAGTTAAAAGGGCTTGCAACCCTTGAATTCACCCCCTCTTGGACGTGTTTCTGGTCCAACAAGGGGTATAAGAACAAGTTAAACCGCTAAAGTATCAAACAACTTTTGGAGTCTATGGTAAGAAAAAATACCAAAGATTGAACTTTTGATGAAGGACAATCAACAAATAGGCCACCTCTCTTTAAAGGAAAGAATTACTTATATTGGAAAACTAGGATGAAATATTACCTAAAAGATCAAGACTTAGAAATGTGGAATGTTGAATTGAAAGTAGTCAAAATGTCTTCTAAGATATTAGATAGTCTAGAGGTTCCAAAACCAATTGATGAATGGAGTCCAAAAGAAAAGAAAGTAGACTTGTTAAATAATAGAGTCGTTAATATGCTGTTTGTGGTCATCCAATTGGTGGGTTCAATAAGGAAGTGCATGTCAAACAACCTAAAAGTTGTGGCAAAGACTTCAAGTAACCCATGAAGGGACTCAACAAGTTAAAAAGGCTTGCAACCATCCAATTCACCCGTTCTTGGACGTGCATTTTGGCCAACATGTGGTAAAAGAACAAGTTAAACCGTTTAAGTATCTAACAATCTTTGATGTCTATGGCAGAAAAATATACAAAACATTGCACTTTTGATGAAGGTCAATCCAGAAAATAGGCCACCTCTTTTTGAAGAAAAGAATTACATATATGGGAAAACTAGGCTCAGATATTACCTAAAACAACAAGACTTAAAAATGTGGAATGTTGTATTGAATGGAGTCAAAATGCCTTCTAAGATATTTGATGGTCTAGAGGTTCCAAAAGAAATTGATGAATGGAGTCCAAAACAAAAGAAAGTAGAGTTGTTAAATAATAGAGTCGTTAATATAATGTTTTGTGCTCATCTAAGTTGTGAGTTCAATAGGGTAAGTGCATGTCTAACAACCCAAGAGTTGTGCCAAAGACTTGAAGTAACCCATGAAGGTACTCAACAAGTTAAAAGGGCTTGCAACCGTTGAATTCACCCCCTTTTGGACGTGTTTCTGGTCCAACAAGTGGTATAAGAACAAGTTAAACCGCTAAAGTATCAAACAGTTTTTGGAGTCTGTGGTAAGAAAAAATACCAAAGATTGACCTTTTGATGAAGGACAATCAACAAATAGGCCACCTCACTTTAAAGGAAAGAATTACTTATATTGGAAAACTAGGATGAAATATTACCTAAAAGGTCAAGACTTAGAAATGTGGAATGTTGAATTGAAAGGAGTCAAAATGTCTTCTAAGATATTAGATAGTCTAGAGGTTCCAAAACCAATTGATGAATGGAGTCCAAAAGAAAAGAAAGTAGACTTGTTAAATAATAGAGTCGTTAATATACTGTTTGTGGTCATCCAATTGGTGAGTTCAATAAGGAAGTGCATGTCAAACAACCCAAAAGTTGTGGCAAAGACTTCAAGTAACCCATGAAGGGACTCAACAAGTTAAAAAGGCTTGCAACCATCCAATTCACCCGTTCTTGGACGTGTAGCTTGGCCAACATGTGGTAAAAGAACAAGTTAAACCGTTTAAGTATCTAACAATCTTTGATGTCTATGGCGGAAAAATATACAAAACATTGCACTTTTGATGAAGGTCAATCCACAAATAGGCCACCTCTTTTTAAAGGAAAGAATTACTTATATTGGAAAACTGGGATGATATATTACCTAAAAGGTCAAGACTTAAAAATTTGGAATCTTGTATTGAATGGAGTCAAAATGCCTTCTAAGATATTTGATGGTCTAGAGGTTCCAAAAGAAATTGATGAATGGAGTCCAAAACAAAAGAAAGTAGAGTTGTTAAATAATAGAGTCGTTAATATATTGTTTTGTGGTAAACCAAGTGGTGAGTTCAATAGGGAAGTGCACATCAAACAACCCAAAAGTTGTGGCAAAGACTTCAAGTAACCCATAAAGGGACTCAACAAGTTAAAAAGCCTTGTAACCATCCAATTCGCCCCTTCTTGGACGTGTATCCAGGCCAACAAGTGGTATCAGAGCAAGTTAAACCGTTAAAGTATCTAACAATCTTTGATGTCTATGGCAGAAAAAAATACAAAACATTGCACTTTTGATGAAGGTCAATCCAGAAAATAGGCCACCTCTTTTTGAAGAAAAGAATTACATATATGGGAAAACTAGGATCAGATATTACCTAAAACAACAAGACTTAAAAATGTGGAATGTTGTATTGAATGGAGTCAAAATGCCTTCTAAGATATTTGATGGTCTAGAGGTTCCAAAAGAAATTGATGAATGGAGTCCAAAACAAAAGAAAGTAGAGTTGTTTAATAATAGAGTCGTTAATATAATGTTTTGTGCTCATCTAAGTTGTGAGTTCAATAGGGTAAGTGCATGTCTAACAACCCAAGAGTTGTGCCAAAGACTTGAAGTAACCCATGAAGGTACTCAACAAGTTAAAAGGGCTTGCAACCGTTGAATTCACCCCCTCTTGGACGTGTTTCTGGCCCAACAAGTGGTATAAGAACAAGTTAAACAGCTAAAGTATCAGACAATTTTTGGAGTCTATGGTAAGAAAAAATACCAAAGATTGAACTTTTGATGAAGGACAATCAACAAATAGGCCACCTCTCTTTAAAGGAAAGAATTACTTATATTGGAAAACTAGGATGAAATATTACCTAAAAGGTCAAGACTTAGAAATGTGGAATGTTGATTTGAAAGGAGTCAAAATGTCTTCTAAGATATTAGATAGTCTAGAGGTTCCAAAACCAATTGATGAATGGAGTCCAAAAGAAAAGAAAGTAGACTTGTTAAATAATAGAGTCGTTAATATACTGTTTGTGGTCATCCAATTGGTGAGTTCAATAAGGAAGTGCATGTCAAACAACCCAAAAGTTGTGGCAAAGACTTCAAGTAACCCATGAAGGGACTCAACAAGTTAAAAAGGATTGCAACCATCCAATTCACCCGTTCTTGGACGTGTATCTTGGCCAACATGTGGTAAAAGAACAAGTTAAACCGGTTTAAGTATCTAACAATCTTTGATGTCTATGGCAGAAAAATATACAAAACATTGCACTTTTGATGAAGGTCAATCCACAAATAAGCCACCTTTTTTTAAAGGAAAGAATTACTTATATTGGAAAACTAGGATGAGATATTACCTAAAAGGACAAGACTTAAAAATGTGGAATGTTGTATTGAATGGAGTCAAAATGCCTTCTAAGATATTAGATGGTCTAGAGGTTCCAAAAGCAATTGATGAATGGAGTCCAAAACAAAAGAAAGTAGAGTTGTTAAATAATAGAGTCGTTAATATACTGTTTTGTGGTCATCCAAGGGGTGAGTTCAATTGGGTAAGTGCACGTCAAACAACCCAAAAGTTGTGACAAAGACTTGAAGTAACCCATTAGGGAACTCAACATGTTAAAAAGGCTTGCAATCGTCCAATTCACCCCTTCTTGGAGGTGTATGTTGGCTTACAAGTGGTATCAGAGGAAGTTAAACCGTTAAAGTATCTAACAATCTTTGATGTCTATGGCAGAAAAAAATACCAAAAATTGCACTTTTGAAGAAGGTCAATCCAGAAAATAGGCCACCTCTTTTTGAAGAAAAGAATTACATATATGGGAAAACTAGGATCAGATATTGCCTGAAACAACAAGACTTAAAAATGTGGAATGTTGTATTGAATGGAGTCAAAATGCCTTCTAAGATATTTGATGGTCTAGAGGTTCCAAAAGAAATTGATGAATGGAGTCCAAAACAAAAGAAAGTAGAGTTGTTAAATAATAGAGTCGTTAATATAATGTTTTGTGCTCATCTAAGTTGTGAGTTCAATAGGGTAAGTGCATGTCTAACAACCCAAGAGTTGTGCCAAAGACTTGAAGTAACCCATGAAGGTACTCAACAAGTTAAAAGGGCTTGCAACCGTTGAATTCACCCCCTCTTGGACGTGTTTCTGGTCCAACAAGTGGTATAAGAACAAGTTAAACCGCTAAAGTATCCAACAATTTTTGGAGTCTATGGTAAGAAAAAATACCAAAGATTGAACTTTTGATGAAGGACAATCAACAAATAGGCCACCTCTCTTTAATGGAAAGAATTACTTATATTGGAAAACTAGGATGAAATATTACCTAAAAGGTCAAGACTTAGAAATGTGGAATGTTGAATTGAAAGGAGTCAAAATGTCTTCTAAGATATTAGATAGTCTAGAGGTTCCAAAACCAATTGATGAATGGAGTCCAAAAGAAAAGAAAGTAGACTTGTAAAATAATAGAGTCGTTAATATACTGTTTGTGGTCATCCAAATGGTGAGTTCAATAAGGAAGTGCATGTCAAACAACCCAAAAGTTGTGGCAAAGACTTCAAGTAACCCATGAAGGGACTCAACAAGTTAAAAAGGCTTGCAACCATCCAATTCACCCGTTCTTGGACGTGTACCTTGGCCAACATGTGGTAAAAGAACAAGTTAAACCGTTTAAGTATCTAACAATCTTTGATGTCTATGGCAGAAAAATATACAAAACATTGCACTTTTGATGAAGGTCAATCCACAAATAAGCCACCTTTTTTTAAAGGAAAGAATTACTTATATTGGAAAACTTGGGTGAGATATTACCTAAAAGGACAAGACTTAAAAATGTGGAATGTTGTATTGAATGGAGTCAAAATGCCTTCTAAGATATTAGATGGTCTAGAGGTTCCAAAAGCAATTGATGAATGGAGTCCAAAACAAAAGAAAGTAGAGTTGTTAAATAATAGAGTCGTTAATATACTGTTTTGTGGTCATCCAAGGGGTGAGTTCAATTGGGTAAGTGCATGTCAAACAACCCAAAAGTTGTGACAAAGACTTGAAGTAACCCATTAGGGAACTCAACATGTTAAAAAAGCTTGCAATCATCCAATTCACCCCTTCTTGGAGGTGTATGTTGGCTTACAAGTGGTATCAGAGGAAGTTAAACTGTTAAAGTATCTAACAATCTTTGATGTCTATGGCAGAAAAAAATACCAAAAATTGCACTTTTGATGTAGGTCAATCTACAAATAAGACAACTCTCTCTAAAGGAAATAATTACTTATATTCGAAAACTAGGATGTGATATTGCCTAAAAGGTCAAGACTTAGAAATAGGGAATGTTGTATTGAATGGAGTCAAAATGCCTTCTAAGATATTAGATGGTCCAGTGTTTCCAAAACGAATTAGTGAATGGAGTTCAAAAGAAAAGAAAGTAGAGTTGTTAAATAATAGAGTCGTTAATTTACTTTTATGTGGTCATCCAAGTGGTGAGTTCAATAGGGTAAGTGCACGTCAAACAACCCAAAAGTTGAGTGGTTAAATAATAGAGTCGTTAATATAATGTTTTGTGGTCATCTAAGTAGTGAGTTCAATAGGGTAAGTGCATGTCAAACAACCCAAGAATTGTTGCAAAGACTTGAAGTAACCCATGTAGGGACTCAACAAGTTAAAAAGGCTTGCAACCGTCCAATTTACCCCTTCTTGGTAGTATATATAGGCCAACAAATGGAATCAGAGCAACTTAAATCGTTAAAGTATCTAACAATCCTTGATGTCTATGGAAAAAAAAATACCAAAGATTGCACTTTTCATGTAGGTCAATTCACAAATAAGCCAACTCCCTTTAAAGGAAGGAATTACTAATATTGGAAAACTAGGATGAGATATTTCCCAAAAGGTCAAGACATAGAAATGTGGAATGTTGTATTGAATGGAGTCAAAATGCCTTCCAAGATATTAGATGGTCTAGAGTTTCAAAAACCAATTAATGAATGGAGTCCAAAAGAAAAGAAAGTGGAGTGGTTAAATAATAGTGTTGTTAATATAATTTTTGTGGTCATCTGAGTGGTGAGTTCAATAGGGTAAGTGCCTGTCAAACAACCCAAGAGTCATGGCAAAGACTAGAACTAACCCGTGAAGGTACTCAACAAGTTAAAAGGGCTTGCAACCGTGGAATTCACCCCCTCTTGGACGTGTATCTTGGCCAACAAGTGGTATAAGAACAAGTTAAACCGTTAAAGTATCTAACAGTTTTTTATGTCTATGGCAGGAAAGAATACCAAAGATTGCACTTTTGATGAAGGACAATTAACAAATAGGCCACTTCTTTTTAAAGGAAAGAATTACTTATATTGGAAAACTAGGATGAGATAGTACCTAAAAGGTCAAGACTTAGAAATGTTGAATGTTGTATTGAACCGAGTCAAAATGCCTTCTAAGATATTAGATGGTCTAGAGGTTCCAAAACCCATTGATGAATGGAGTCCAAAGGAAAAGAAAGTAGAGTTGTTAAATAATAGAGTCGTTAATATACTGTTTTGTGGTCCTCCAAGTGGTGAGTTCAATAGGGAAGTGCTTGTCAAACAACCCAAAAGTTGTGGCAAAGACTTCAAGTAACCCATGAACGGACTCAACAAGTTAAAAAGGCTTACAACCGTCCAATTCACCCCTTCTTGGTAGTGTATCTAGGCCAACAAGTGGTATCAGAGCAAGTTAAACCGTTAAAGTAGCTAACAATCTTTGATGTTTATGGCAAAAAAATATACAAAACATTGCACTTTTGATGAAGGTCAATCCACAAATAGGCCACCTCTTTTTAAAGGAAAGAATTACTTATATTTGAAAACTAAGATGAGATATTACCTAAAAGGACAAGACTTAAAAATGTGGAATGTTGTATTGAATGGAGTCAAAATGCCTTTTAAGATATTAGATGGTCTAGAGGTTCCAAATGCAATTGATGAATGGAGTCCAAAACAAAAGAAAGTAGAGTTGTTAAATAATAGAGTCGTTAATATACTGTTTTGTGGTCATCCAAGGGGTGAGTTCAATTGGGTAAGCGCATGTCAAACAACCCACAAGGTGTGACAAAGACTTGAAGTAACCCATTAGGGAACTCAACATGTTAAAAAGGCTTGCAACCGTCCAATTCACCCCTTCATGGAAGTGTATGTTGGCTTACAAGTCGTATCAGAGGAAGTTAAACCGTTAAAGTATATAACAATGTTTGATGTCTATGGCAGAAAAAAAAATACCAAAAATTGCACTTTTGATGTAGGTCAATCAACAAATAAGCCAACTCTCTTTAAAGGAAATAATTACTTATATTCGAAAACTAGGATGACATATTGCCTAAAAGGTCAAGACTTAGAAATACGGAATGTTGTATTGAATGGAGTCAAAATACCTTCTAAGATATTAGATGGTCTAGTGTTTCCAAAACCAATTGCTTAGTGGAGTCCAAAAGAAAAGAAAGTTGAGTGGTTAAATAATAGAGTCGTTAATATATTGTTTTGTGGTCAACCAAGTGGTGAGTTCAATAGGGAAGTGCACATCAAACAACCCAAAAGATGTGGCAAAGACTTCAAGTAACCCATAAAGGGACTCAACAAGTTAAAAAGGCTTGTAACCGTCCAATTCACCCCTTCTTGGTAGTGTATCCTGGCCAACAAGTGGTATCAGAGGAAGTTAAACCGTTAAAGTATCTAACAATCTTTGATGTCTATGGCAGAAAAAAATACCAAAAATTGCACTTTTGATGTAGGTCAATCTACAAATAAGACAACTCTCTTTAAAGGAAATAATTACTTATATTCGAAAACTAGGATGTGATATTGCCTAAAAGGTCAAGACTTAGAAATAGGGAATGTTGTATTGAATGGAGTCAAAATGCCTTCTAAGATATTAGATGGTCCAGTGTTTCCAAAACAAATTGGTGAATGGAGTTCACAAGAAAAGAAAGAAGAGTTGTTAAATAATAGAGTCGTTAATTTACTTTTATGTGGTCATCTAAGTGGTGAGTTCAATAAGGTAAGTGCACGTCAAACAACCCAAAAGTTGAGTGGTTAAATAATAGAGTCGTTAATATAATGTTTTGTGGTCATCTAAGTAGTGAGTTCAATAGGGTAAGTGCATGTCAAACAACCCAAGAATTGTGGCAAAGACTTGAAGTAACCCATGTAGGGACTCAACAAGTTAAAAAGGCTTGCAACCGTCCAATTTACCCCTTCTTGGTAGTGTATCTAGGCCAACAAGTGGCATCAGAGCAAGTTAAATCGTTAAAGTATCTAACAATCTTTGATGTCTATGGAAAAAAAAAATACCAACGATTGCACTTTTCATGTAGCTCAATCCACAAATAAGCCAACTCCCTTTAACGGAAAGAATTACTAATATTGGAAAACTAGGATGAGATATTACCCAAAAGGTCAAGACTTAGAAATGTGGAATGTTGTATTGAATGGAGTCAAAATGCCTTCCAAGATATTAGATGGTCTAGAGTTTCAAAAACCAATTAATGAATGGAGTCCAAAAGAAAAGAAAGTTGAGTGGTTAAATAATAGAGTTGTTAATATAATTTTTGTGGTCATCTGAGTGGTGAGTTCAATAGGGTAAGTGCATGTCAAACAACCCAAGAGTCATGGCAAAGACTAGAACTAACCCGTGAAGGTACTCAACAAGTTAAAAGGGCATGCAACCGTGGAATTCACCCCCTCTTGGACGTGTATCTTGGCCAACAAGTGGTATAAGAACAAGTTAAACCGTTAAAGTATCTAACAATTTTTTATGTCTATGGTAGGAAAGAATACCAAAGATTGCACTTTTGATGAAGGATAATTAACAAATAGGCCACTTCTTTTTAAAGGAAAGAATTACTTATATTGGAAAACTAGGATGAGATATTACCTAAAAGGTCAAGACTTAGAAATGTGGAATGTTGTATTGAAACGAGTCAAAATGCCTTCTAAAATATTAGATGGTCTAGAGGTTCCAAAACCCATTGATGAATGGAGTCCAAAGGAAAAGAAAGTAGAGTTGTTAAATAATAGAGTCGTTAATATACTATTTTGTGGTCATCCAAGTGGTGAGTTCAATAGGGAAGTGCACGTCAAACAACCCAAAAGTTGTGGCAAAGACTTCAAGTAACCCATGAACGGACTCAACAAGTTAAAAAGGCTTGCAACCGTCCAATTCACCCCTTCTTGGTAGTGTATCTAGGCCAGCAAGTGGTATCAGAGCAAGTTAAACCGTTAAAGTAGCTAACAATCTTTGATGTCTATGGCAAAAAAATATACAAAACATTGCACTTTTGATGAAGGTCAATCCACAAATAGGCCACCTCTTTTTAAAGGAAAGAATTGCTTATATTAGAAAACTAGGATGAGATATTACCTAAAAGGTCAAGACTTAGAAATGTGGAATGTTGATTTGAAAGGAGTCAAAATGTCTTCTAAGATATTAGATAGTCTAGAGGTTCCAAAACCAATTGATGAATGGAGTCCAAAAGAAAAGAAAGTAGACTTGTTAAATAATAGAGTCGTTAATATACTGTTTGTGGTCATCCAATTGGTGAGTTCAATAAGGAAGTGCATGTCAAACAACCCAAAAGTTGTGGCAAAGACTTCAAGTAACCCATGAAGGGACTCAACAAGTTAAAAAGGATTGCAACCATCCAATTCACCCGTTCTTGGACGTGTATCTTGGCCAACATGTGGTAAAAGAACAAGTTAAACCGGTTTAAGTATCTAACAATCTTTGATGTCTATGGCAGAAAAAAATACCAGAAATTGCACTTTTGATGTAGGTCAATCCACAAATAAGCCAACTCTCTTTAAAGGAAATAATTACTTATATTCGAAAACTAGGATGACATATTGCCTAAAAGGTCAAGACATAGAAATAGGGAATGTTGTATTGAATGGAGTCAAAATGCCTTCTAAGATATTAGATGGTTTAGTGTTTCCAAAACCAATTGGTTAGTGGAGTCCAAAAGAAAAGAAAGTTGAGTGGTTAAATAATAGAGTCGTTAATATAATGTTTTGTAGTCATCTAAGTAGTGAGTTCAATAAGGTAAGTGCATGTCAAACAACCCAAGAGTTGTGGCAAAGACTTGAAGTAACCCATGTAGGGACTCAACAAGTTAAAAAGGCTTGCAACCGTCCAATTTACCCCTTCTTGATAGTGTATCTAGGCCAACAAGTGGAATCAGAGCAAGTTAAACCGTTAAAGTATCTAACAATCTTTGATGCCTATGGAACAAAAAAATACCAAAGATTTCACTTTTAATGTAGGTCAATTCAGAAATAGGCCAACTCCCTTTAAAGGAAATAATTACTAATATTGGAAAACTAGGATGAGATATTACCTAAAAGGCCAAGACTTAGAAATAGGGAATGTTGTATTGAATGGAGTCAAAATGCCTTCTAAGATATTAGATGGTCTAGTGTTTCCCAAACCAATTGGTGAGTGGAGTCCAAAAGAAAAGAAAGTTGAGTGGTTAAATAATAGAGTCGTTAATTTACTGTTATGTGGTAATCCAAGTGGTGAGTTCAATAGGGTAAGTGCATGTCAAACAACCCAAAAGTTGTGGCAAAGACTTGAAGTAACCCATGTACGGACTCAACAAGTTGAAAAGGCTTGCAACCGTCCAATTTACCCCTTCTTGGAAGTCTATCTAGGCCAACAAGTGGAATCAGAGCAAGTTAAACTGTTAAATTATCTAACAATCTTCGATGTCTATGGAAGAAAAAAAATACCAAAGATTGCACTTTTGATGTAGGTCAATTCACAAATAGGCCAACTCCCTTTAAAGGAAAGAATTACTAATATTGGAAAACTAGGATGAGATATTACCCAAAAGCTCAAGACATAGAAATGTGGAATGTTCTATTGAATGGAGTCAAAATGCCTTCTTAGATATTACATGGTCTAGAGTTTCAAAAACCAATTAATGAATGGAGTCCAAAAGAAAAGAAAGTTGAGTGGTTAAATAATAGAGTCGTTAATATAATTTTTGTGGTCATCTGAGTGGTGAGTTCAATTGGGTAAGTGCATGTCAAACAACCCAAGAGTCGTGGCAAAGACTTTAAGTAACCCGTGAAGGTACTTAGAAATGTCGAATGTTGTATTGAATGCAATCAAAATGCCTTCTAAGATATTAGATGGTCTAGAGTTTCCAACACCAATTGATGAACGGAGTCCAAAAGAAAAGAAATTTGAGCTGTTAAATAATAGAGTCGTTAATATAATGTTTTGTGGTCATCCAAGTGGTGAGTTCAATAGGGTAAGTGCATGTCAAACAACCCAAGAGTTGTGGGAAAGATTTGAACTAATCCATGAAGGGACTCAACAAGTTAAAAAGGCTTGCAACCGTCGAATTCATCCCCTCTTGGACGTGTATCTCGGCCAACAAGTGGTTTAAGAACAAGTCAAACTGTTAAAGTATCTAACAATCTTTGATGTCTATGGTAGGAAAAAATACCAAAAACTACACTTTTGATGTAGGTCAATCTACAAATAGGCCAACTCTCTTTAAAGGAAAGAATTAATTATATTGAAAAACTAGGATGAGATATTACCTAAAAGGTCAAGACTTAGAAATGTGGAATGTTGTATTGAAAGGGGTCAAAATGCCTTCTAAGATATTTGATGGTCTAAAGTTTTCAAAACCAATTGATGAATGGAGTTCAATAGAAAAGAAAGTAGAGTTGTTAAATTATAGAGTCGTTAATATACTGTTTTGTGGTCATCCAAGTGGTGAGTTCAACAGGGTAAGTACAAGTCAAACTACCCAAAAGTTGTAGCAAATTTTTGAAGTAACCCATGAAGGTACTCAACAAGTTAAAAAGGCTTGCAACCGTCCAATTCACCCCCCTTTGGACGTATATCTGGGCCAACAAGTGGTATAAGAACAAGTTAAACCGTTAAAGTATCTACAATCTTTGTTGTCTATGGCAGGAAAAAATACCAAAGATTGTACCTTTGATGTAGGTCAATCCACAAATAGGCCAACTCTCTTTAAAGGAAAGAATTACGTATATTGGAAAACTAGGATGAGATATTACCTAAAAGGTCAAGACTTAGAAATGTGGAATGTTATATTGAAAGGAGTCAAAATGTCTTCTAAGATATTAGATGGTCAAGAGGTCCCAAAACCAATTGATGAATGGAGTCCAAAAGAAAAGAAAGTAGTGTTGTTAAATAATAGAGTCGTTAATATACTATTTTGTGGTCATCTAAATGCTGAGTTCAATAGCGTAAGCGCAAGTCAAACAAACAAAAAGTTGTGGCAAAGACTTGAAGTAACCCATGAAGGGACTGAAAAAGTTAAAAAGGCTTACAACCGTCCAATTTACCCCTTCTTGGTAGTGTATCTAGGCCAAGAAGTGGTTTAAGATCAAGTTAAACCGTTAAAGTATCTCACAATCTTTGGTGTCTATGGAAGGAAAAAATACAAAAGATTGCACTTTTGATGTAGGTCAATCCACAAATAGGCCAACTCTCTTTAAAGGAAAGAATTACTTATATTGGAAAACTAGGATGAGATATTACCCAAAAGGTCAAGACTTAGAAATGTGGAATATTGTATTGAATGGAGTCAAAATGCCTTCTAAGATATTAGACGGTCTAGAGTTTCCAAAACCAATTGATGAATGGAGTCCAAAAGAAAAGAAATTTGAGCTGTTAAATAATAGAGTTGTTAATATAATGTTTTGTCGTCATCCAAGTGGTGAGTTCAATAGGGTAAGTGCATGTCAAACAACCCAAGAGTTGTGGGAAAGACTTGAAGTAACCCATGAAGGGATTCAACAGGTTAAAAAGGCTTGCAACCGTCGAATTCACCCCCTCTTGGACGTGTATCTGGGCCAACATGTGGTGTAAGAACAAGTCAAACCGTTAAAGTATCTAACAATCTTTGATGTCTATGGTAGGAAAAAATACCAAAAATTACACTTTTGATGTAGGTCAATCCACAAATAGGCCAACTCTCTTTAAAGGAAAGAATTATTTATATTGGAAAACTAGGATGAGATATTACCCAAAAGGTCAAGACTTAGAAATGTGGAATATTGTATTGAATGGAGTCAAAATGCCTTCTAAGATATTAGACGGTCTAGAGTTTCCAAAACCAATTGATGAATGGAGTCCAAAAGAAAAGAAATTTGAGCTGTTAAATAATAGAGTTGTTAATATAATGTTTTGTCGTCTTCCAAGTGGTGAGTTCAATAGGGCAAGTGCATGTCAAACAACCCAAGAGTTGTGGGAAAGACTTGAAGTAACCCATGAAGGGATTCAACAAGATAAAAAGGCTTGCAACCGTCGAATTCATCCCCTCTTGGACGTGTATCTCGGCCAACAAGTGGTTTAAGAACAAGTCAAACCGTTAAAGTATCTAACAATCTTTGATGTCTATGGTAGGAAAAAATACCAAAAATTACACTTTTGATGTAGGTCAATCTACAAATAGGCCAACTCTCTTTAAAGGAAAGAATTAATTATATTGGAAAACTAGGATGAGATATTACCTAAAAGGTCAAGACTTAGAAATGTGGAATGTTGTATTGAAAGGGGTCAAAATGCCTTCTAAGATATTTGATGGTCTAAAGTTTTCAAAACCAATTGATGAATGGAGTTCAAAAGAAAAGAAAGTAGAGTTGTTAAATTATAGAGTCGTTAATATACTGTTTTGTGGTCATCCAAGTGGTGAGTTCAACAGGGTAAGTACAAGTCAAACTACCCAAAAGTTGTAGCAAATTTTTGAAGTAACCCATGAAGGTACTCAACAAGTTAAAAGGGCTTGCAACCGTCCAATTCACCCCCCTTTGGACTTATATCTGGGCCAACAAGTGGTATAAGAACAAGTTAAACCATTAAAGTATCTACAATCTTTGATGTCTATGGCAGGAAAAAATACCAAAGATTGTACCTTTGATGTAGGTCAATCCACAAATAGGCCAACTCTCTTTAAAGGAAAGAATTACTTATATTGGAAAACTAGGATGAGATATTACCTAGAAGGTCAAGTCTTAGAAATGTGGAATGTTGTATTGAATGGAGTCAAAATGCTTTCTAAGATAATAGATGGTCTAGAGTTTCCAAAACCAATTGATGAATGGATTTCAAAAGAAAAGAAAGTAGAGTCGTTAATAGGGTCATCCAAGAGGTGAGTTCAATAGGGTCAATGCATGTCAAACAACCCAAGAGTTGTGGCAAAGACTTGAAGTAACCCATGAAGGTACTCAACCAGTTAAAAAGGCTTGCAACCGTCCAAATCACCCCTTCTTGGACGTGTATCTTGGCCAGCATGTGGTATAAGAACCAGTAAAACCGTTAAAGTATCTAACATTCTTTGATGTCTATGGCAGAAAAAAATACAAAACATTGCACTTTTGATGAGAGTCAATCCACAAATAGGCCACTTCTTTTTAAAGGAAAGAATTACTTATGTTGGAAAACTAGGATTAGATATTACGTAAAAGGTCAAGTCTTAAAAATGTGAAATGTTGTATTGAATGGAGTCAAAATGCCTTCTAAGATATTAGATGGACTAGAGGTTCCAAAACCAATTGATGAATGGAGTCCAAAAGAAAAGAAAGTAGAGTTGTTAAATAATAGAGTCGTTAATATACTATTTTCTGGTCATCCAAGAGCTGAGTTCAATAGGGTAAGTGCATGTCAAACAACCCAAAAGCTCTTGCAAAGACTTCAAGGAACCCATGAAGGGACTGAAAAAGTTAATAAGGCTTACAACCGTCCAATTTTCACCTTCTTGGTAGTGTATCTAGGCCAACAAGTGGTATCAGAGCAAGTTAAACCGTTAAAGTATCTCACAATCTTTGGTGTTTATGGAAGGAAAAAATACAAAAGATTGCACTTTTGATGTGGGTCAATCCACAAATAGGTCAACCCTCTTTAAGGGAAAGAATTACTTATATTGGAAAACTAGGATGAGATATTACCCAATATGTGCAGACTTAGAAATGTGGAATGTTGTATTGAATGGAGTCAAAATGCCTTCTAAGATATTAGATGGTCTAGAGGTTCCAAAACCAATTGAAGTAACCCTTGAATGGACTCAATAAGTTAAAAAGGCTTGCAACCGTCCGATTCACCCCTTCTTGGTAATGTATCTTTGCCAACAAGTGGTATCAGACAAGTTAAACCGTTAAAGTATCTAACAATCTTTGATGTCTATGGCAGAAAAAATACAAAACATTACACTTTTGATGAAGGTCAATCCACAAATAGGCCACCCCTTTTTAAAGGAAAAAATTACTTATCTTGGAAAACTAGGATGAGATATTACCTAGAAGCTCAAGTCTTAGAAATGTGGAATGTTGTATTGAATGGAGTCCAAATGCTTTCTAAGATAATAGATGGTCTAGAGTTTCCAAAACCAATTGATGAATGGATTTCAAAAGAAAAGAAAGTAGAGTCGTTAATAGGGTCATCCAAGAGGTGAGTTCAATAGGGTCAATGCATGTCAAACAACCCAAGAGTTGTGGCAAAGACTTGAAGTAACCCATGAAGGTACTCAACCAGTTAAAAAGGCTTGCAACCGTCCAAATCACCCCTTCTTGGACGTGTATCTTGGCCAGCATGTGGTATAAGAACCAGTAAAACCGTTAAAGTATCTAACATTCTTTGATGTCTATGGCAGAAAAAAATACAAAACATTGCACTTTTGATGAGAGTCAATCCACAAATAGGCCACTTCTTTTTAAAGGAAAGAATTACTTATGTTGGAAAACTAGGATTAGATATTACGTAAAAGGTCAAGTCTTAAAAATGTGAAATGTTGTACTGAATGGAGTCAAAATGCCTTCTAAGATATTAGATGGACTAGAGGTTCCAAAACCAATTGATGAATGGAGTCCAAAAGAAAAGAAAGTAGAGTTGTTAAATAATAGAGTCGTTAATATACTATTTTCTGGTCATCCAAGAGCTGAGTTCAATAGGGTAAGTGCATGTCAAACAACCCAAAAGCTCTTGCAAAGACTTCAAGGAACCCATGAAGGGACTGAAAAAGTTAATAAGGCTTACAACCGTCCAATTTTCCCCTTCTTGGTAGTGTATCTAGGCCAACAAGTGGTATCAGAGCAAGTTAAACCGTTAAAGTATCTCACAATCTTTGGTGTTTATGGAAGGAAAAAATACAAAAGATTGCACGTTTGATGTAGGTCAATCCACAAATAGGTCAACTCTCTTTAAAGGAAAGAATTACTTATATTGGAAAACTAGGATGAGATATTACCCAATATGTGAAGACTTAGAAATGTGGAATGTTGTATTGAATGGAGTCAAAATGCCTTCAAAGATATTAGATGGTCTAGAGGTTCCAAAACCAATTGATGAATGGAGTCCAAAAGAAAACAAATTAGAGTTGTTAAAAAATAGAGTCGTTAATATACTGTTTTGTGGTCATCCAAGAGGTGAGTTCAATAAGGTAAGTGCTTGTCAAACAACCCAAAAGTTCTGGCAAAGGCTTGAAGTAACCCTTGAATGGACTCAACAAGTTAAAAAGGCTTGCAACCGTCCGATTCACCCCTTCTTGGTAATGTATCTTGGCCAACAAGTGGTATCAGACAAGTTAAACCGTTAAAGTATCTAACAATCTTTGATGTCTATGGCAGAAAAATACAAAACATTGCACTTTTGATGAAGGTCAATCCACAAATTGGCCACCCCTTTTTAAAGGAAAGAATTACTTATATTGGAAAACTAGGATGAGATATTACCTAAAAGGTCAAGACTTAGAAATGTGGAATGTTGTATTGAATGGAGTCAAAATGTCTTCTAGGATATTAGATGGTCTAGACGTTCGAAAACCAATTGATGAATCGAGTCCAAAAGAATAGAAAATAGAGTTGTAAAATAATAGAGTTGTTAATATACTCTTTTGTGGTCATCCAAGTGGTGAGTTCAATTGGGTAAGTGCATGTCAAACAACCCAAGAGTTGTGGGAAAGACTTGAAGTAACCCATGAAGGGACTCAACAAGTTAAAAAGGCTTGCAACCGTCGAATTCACCCCCTCTTGGACGCGTATCTGGGCCAACAAGTGGTTTAAGAACAAGTCAAAATGTTAAAGTATCTAACAATCTTTGATGTCTATGGCAGGAAAAAACTACCAAAGATTTTACTTTCGATAAAGGTCAATCCACAAATAGGCCACCTCTCTTTAAAGGAAAGAATTACTTATATTGAAAACTAGGATGAGATATTACCAAAAAGGTTAAGACTTAGAAATGTGGAATGTTGTATTGAATGGAGTCAAAATGCCTTCAAAGATATTAGATGGTCTAGAGGTTCCCAAATCGATCGATTAATGAAGTTTGAAAGAAAAGAAAGTAGAGTTGTCAAATAATAGAGTCGTTAGTACACTGTTTTGTGGTCTTCCATGTGGTGAGTTCAATAGTGTAAGTGCATGTCAAAGAACCCAAGAGTTGTGGCAAAGAGTTGAAGAAGCCCATGAAGGGACTCAACAAGTTAAAAAGGCTTGCAACAGTCCAATTTCCCCCTTCTTGGTAGTCTATCAAGGCCAACAAGTGGTATCAGAGCAAGTTAAACAGTTAAATTTTCTAACAATCTTTAATGTCTATGGCAGAAAAAAATACAAAACATTGCACTTTTGATGAAGGTCAATCCACAAATAGGCCACCTCTCTTTAAAGGAAAGAATTACTTACATTGGAAAACAAGGATGAGATATTACCTAAAAGATCAAGACTTAAAAATGTAAAATGTTGTATTGAATGGAGGCAAAAAGAAAAGAAAGTAGAGTTGTTAAATAATATAGTCGTTAATATATTGTTTTGTGGTCATCCAAGTGCTGAGCTCAATAGGGAAAGTGCATGTCAAACAACCCAAAAGTTGTGACAAAGACTTGAAGTAACCCATTAAGGGACTCAACAAGTTAAAAAGGCCTGCAACCGTCCAATTCACCCCTTCTTGGTAGTGTATCTTCGCTAACAAGTGGTATCAGAGGAAGTTAAACTGTTAAAGTATTTAACAATCTTTAATGTCTATGGCAGAAAAAAATACCAAAAATTACAGTTTTGATGTAGGTCAATCTACAAATAGCCCAACTCTCTTTAAAGGGAAGAATTACTTATATTGAAAAACTAGGACGAGATATTACCCCAAAGGTCATGACCTAGAAATGTGGAATGTTGTATTGAATAGAGTGAAATTGCCCTCTAAGATATTTGATGGTCTAGAGTTTCCATAACCAATTGATGAATGAAGTCAAAAAGAAAAGAAAGTTCAGTTGTTAAATAATAGAGTCGTTAATATATTGTTTTGTGGTCATCCAACTGGTGAGTTCAATAGGGTAAGTGCATGTCAAACAACCCAAAAGTTCTGGCAAAGAGTTGAAGTAACCCATGAAGGGACCCAACAAGTTAAAAAGGCTTGCAACCGTCCAATTCACCCCTTCTTGGTAGTGTATCCTTGCTAACAAGTATTATCATAGGAAGTTAAACCCTTAAAGTATCTAACAATCTTTAAAGTCTATGGCTGAAAAAATTACCAAAAATTGCACTTTTGATGTAGGTCAATCTACAAATAGCCCAACTCTCATTAAAGGAAATAATTACTTATATTGGAAAACTAGGATGAGATATTACCTAAAAGGTCAAGACATTGAATTGTGGAATGTTGTATTGAATGGAGTCAAAATGCCTACTAAGATATTAGATGGTCGAGAGCTTCCAAAACCAATTGATAAATGGAGTTCAAAAGAAAAGAAAGTAGAGTTGTTAAATAATAGAGTTGTTAATACACTATTTTGTGGTCATCCAACTGGTGAGTTCAATAGGGTAAGTGCAAGTCAAACAACCCAAAAGTTGTGGCAAAGACTTCAAGTAACCCATGAAGGGACTCAACAAGTTAAAAAGGCTTGCAACCGTCCAATTTACCTCTTCTTGGTAGTATATCTAGGCCAACAAGTGGTATCAGAGCAAGTTAAACTGTTAAAGTATCTAACAATCTTTGATGTCAATGTCAGGAAAAAATACCAAAGATTGCACATTTGATCTAGGTCAATCCACGAATAGGCCAACTCTCTTTAAAGGAAAAAATTTCTTATATTGGAAAACTAGGACGAGATATTACCCAAAATGTCATGACCTAGAAATGTGGAATGTTGTATTGAATGGAGTGAAAATGCCTTCTAAGATATTTGATGGACTAGAGTTTCCAAAACCAGTTGATGAATGAAGTCAAAAAGAAAAGAAAGTTGAGTTGTTAAATAATAGAGTCGTTAATATGTTTTTTTGTGGTCATCCAACTGGTGAGATCAATAGGGTAAGTGCATGTCAAACAACCCAAAAGTTCTGGCAAAGACTTGAAGTAACCCATGAAGGGACTCAACAAGTTAAAAAGGCTTGCAACCGTCCAATTCACCCCTTCTTGGTAGTGTATCCTTGCTAACAAGTGGTATCAGAGCAAGTTAAACCATTAAAGTATCTAACATTCTTTAATGTCTATGGCTGAAAAAATTACCAAAAATTGCACTTTTGATGTAGGTCAATCTACAAATAGCCCAACTCTCTTTAAAGGAAATAATTACTTATATTGGAAAACTAGGATGAGATATTACCTAAAAGGTCAAGACTTAGAAATGTGGAATGTTGTATTGAATGGAGTCAAAATGCCTACTAAGATATTAGATGGTCGAGAGGTTCCAAAACGAATTGGTAAATTGAGTTCAAAAGAAAAGAAAGTAGAGTTTTCAAATAATAGAGTCGTTAATATATTGTTTTGTGGTCATCGAACTGGTGAGTTCAATGGGGTAAGTGCATGTCAAACAACCCAAAAGTTGTTGCAAAGACTTCAAGTAACACATGAAGGGACTCAACAAGTTAAAAAGGCTTGCAACCGTCCAATTTACCCTGTCTTTGTAGTGTATCTAGGCCAACAAGTGGTATCAGAGCAAGTTAAACCGTTAAAGTATCTAACATTCTTTGATGTCTATGGCAGGAAAATATACCAAAGATTGCACTTTTGATGAAGGTCAATCCACAAATAGGCCACCTCTCTTTAAAGGAAAGAATTACTTATATTGGAAAACAAGAATTAGATATTACCTAAAAGGTCAAGACTTAGAAAAGTGGAATATTGTATTGAATGGAGTTAAAATGCCTTGTAAGATATGAGATTGTCTAGAGGTTCCAAAACCAATTGATGAATGGAGTCCAAATAAAAAGAAAGTAGAGTTGTTAAATAATAGAGTCGTTAATATACTATTTTGTGGCCATCCAAGTGGTGAGTTCAATAGGGTAAGTACATGTCAAAGAACCCAAAGGTTGTAGCAAAAACTTGAAGTAACCCATGAAGGTACTTAACAAGTTAAAAAGGCTTGCAACAATCCAATTCACCTCTTCTTGGTAGTATATCATGGCCAAAAGGTTGTATCAGAGCAAGTTAAACCCTTAAAGTATCTAACAATCGTTGATGTCTATGGCAGGAAAAAATACCAAAGATTGCACTTTTGATGAAGGTCAATCCACAAATATGCTACCTCCCTTTAACGGAAAGAATTACTTATATTGGAAAACTGGGATGAGATATTACCTAAAAGGTCAAAACTTAGAAATGTGGAATGTTGTATTGAATGGAGTCAAAATTCCTTCTAAGATATTTGATGGTCTAGAGTTTCCAAAACCAATTGATGAATGAAGTCAAAAAGAAAAGAAAGTTGAGTTGTTAAATAATAGAGTCGTTAATATATTGTTTTGTGGTCATCCAACTGGTGACTTCAACAGGGTAAGTGCATGTCAAACAACCCAAAAGTTATGGCAAAGACTTGAAGTAACCTATGCAGAGACTCAACAAGTTAAAAAGGCTTGCAACCGTCCAATTCACCCCTTCTCGGTAGTGTATCCTTGCTAACAAGTGGTATCAGAGAAAGTTAAACCCTTAAAGTATCTAACAATCTTTAATGTCTATGGCTGAAAAAAAATACCAAAATTGCACTTTTAATGTAGGTCAATCTACAAATAGGCCAACTCTCTTTAACGGAAATAATTACTTATTTTGGAAAACTAGGATGAGATATTACCTAAAAAGTCAAGACTTAGAAATGTGGAATGTTGTATTGAATGGAGTCAAAATGCCTTCTAAGATATTAGATGGTCTAGAGTTTCCAAAACCAAATGATGAATGGAGTCGAAAAGAAAAAAAAGTAAAATTGTTAAATAACAGAGTCGTTAATATATTTTTTTGTGGTCATCCAAGTGGTGAGTTCAATAGGGTAAGTGCACGTCAAACAACCTAAAAGTTGCGGCAAAGACTTCAAGTAACCCATGAAGGGATTGAACAAGTTAAAAAGGCTTGCAACCGTCAAATTTACCCCTTCTTGGTAGTGTATCTAGGCCAACAAGTGGTATCAGAACAAGTTAAACCGTTAAAGTATCTAACAATCTTTGATGTCTATGTCAGGAAAAAATATCAAAAATTGCACTTTTTATCTAGGTCAATCCACGAATAGGCCAACTCTCTTTAAGGGAAAGAATTACTTCTATTGGAAAACTTCGATGAGATATTACCCAAAAGGTCAAGACTTAGAAATGTGGAATGTTGTATTGAATAGAGGCAAAATGCCTACTAAGGTATTGGATGGTCGAGAGGTTCCAAAACCAATAGATGAATGAAGTCCAAAAGAAAAGAAAATAGAGTTGCTAAATAATATTTCCGTTAATATATTGTTTTGTGGTCGTCCAAGTGCTGAGTTCAATAGGGTAAGTGCATGTCAAACAACCCAAAAGTTGTGACAAAGACTTGAAGTAACCCATTAGGGGACTCAAGAAGTTAAAAAACCTGCAACCGTTAAAGTATTTAACAATCTTTAATGTCTATGGCAGAAAAAAATACCAAAAATTACAGTTTTGATGTAGGTCAATCTACAAATAGCCCAACTCTCTTTAAAGGACTCAACAACTTAAAAAGGCTTGCAACCGTCCAATTCACACCCTCTTGGAAGTGTATTTGGGCCAACAAGTGGTTTAAGAACAAGTTAACCCGTTAAAGTGTCTAACAATCTTTAATGTCTATGGTGGAAAAAAATACCAAAAATTGCTCTTTTGATGTAGGTCAATCTACAAATAGGCCACCTCTCTTTAAAGGAAAGAATTAATTATATTGGAAAACTAGGATGAGATATTACCTAAAAGGTCAAGACTTAGAAATGTGGAATGTTGTATTGAATGGAGTCAAAATGCCTACTAAGATATTAGATGGTCGAGAGGTTCCAAAACGAATTGGTAAATTGAGTTCAAAAGAAAAGAAAGTAGAGTTGTCAAATAATAGAGTCGTTAATATATTGTTTTGTGGTCATCGAACTGGTGCGTTCAATAGGGTAAGTGCATGTCAAACAACCCAAAAGTTGTTGCAAAGACTTCAAGTAACCCATGAAGGGACTCAACAAGTTAAAAAGGCTTGCAACCGTCCAATTTACCCTGTCTTGGTAGTGTATCTAGGCCAACAAGTGGTATCAGAGCAAGTTAAACCGTTAAAGTATCTAACATTCTTTGATGTCTATGGCAGGAAAAAATACCAAAGATTGCACTTTTGATGAAGGTCAATCCACAAATAGGCCACCTCTCTTTAAAGGAAAGAATTACTTATATTGGAAAACAAGGATTAGATATTACCCAAAAGGTCATGACTTAGAAATGTGGAATGTTGTATTCAATAGTGTCAAAATGCCTTCTAAAATATTAGATGGCAAAACTTTTCAAAACCAATTGATGAATGGAGTCCAATTGAAAAGAAAGTTGAGTTGTTCAATAATAGAGTCGTTAATATATTGTTTTGTGGTCATCCAAGTGGTGAGTTCAATAAGGTAAGTGCATTTCAAACAGCCCAACAGTTGTGGCAAAGACTTGAAGTAACCCATGAAGGTACTAAACCAGTTAAAAAAGCTTCCAACCGTCCAATTCACCCCTTCTTGGTAGTGTGTCTAGGCCAACAAGTTGTATAAGAACAAGTTAAACCGTTAAAGTATCTAACAATCTTAGATGTCTATGGCAGGAAAAAAGACCAAAGATTGCACTTTTGTTGAAGGTCAATCCAAACGTAAGCCACCTCTCTTTAAAGCAAAGAATTACTTATATTGAAAAACTAGGATTAGATATTACCTAAAAGGTCAAGACTTAGAAATGTGGAATGTTGTATTGAATGGAGTCAAAATGCCTTTTAAGATATTAGATGGTCTAGAGTTTCCAAAACAAATTGATGAATGTAGTCCAAAAGAAAAGAAAGTAGAGTTGTTAAATAATATAGTCGTTAATATATTATTTTGTGGTCATCCAAGTGGTGAGTTCAATAGGCTAAGTGCATGTCAAACAACCTAATAGTTGTGGCAAAGACTTGAAGTAACCCATGAAAGTACTCAACATGTTAAAAAGGCTTGCAACCGTCCAATTCACCCCCTCTTGGACGTGTATCTAGGCCAACAAGCGGTATAAGAACAAGTTAAACCGTTAAAGTGTCAAACAATCTTTAATGTTTATGGCAGGAAAAAATACCAAAGATTGCTTTTTTAATGAAGGTCAATCCACAAATAGGCCACCTCTTTTTAAAGGAAAGAATTACCTCTATTGGAAAACTAGGATGAAATATTACCTAACAAGTCAAGACATAGAAATGTGGAATGTTGTTATGAATGGAGTCAAAATGGCTTGTAAAATATTAGATGGTCTAAACTTTCCAAAACCAATTGATGAATGGAGTCCAAAAGAAAAGAAAGTTGAGTGGTTAAATAATAGAGTCGATAATATACTATTTTGTGGTCATCGAAGTTGTGTGTTCAATAAGATAAGTGCATTTCAAACAACCCAAAAGTTGTGGCAAAGACTTGAAGTAACCCATGAAGGGACTCAACAAGTTAAAAAAGGTTTGCAACAGTCCAATTTACCCCTTCTTGGTAGTGTATCTTGGCCAACAAGTGGTATCAAAGCAAGTTAAATCGTTAAAGTATCTAACAATCTTTGATGTCTATTGTAGGAAAAAATACCAAAGATTGCACTTTTGATGAAGGACAATCAACAAATAGGCCACCTCTCTTTAAAGGAAAAAATTACTTATATTGGTAAACTCGGATGAGATATTACATAAAAGGTCAAGACTTAGAAATGTGGAATGTTGTATTGAATGGAGTCAAAATGCTTTCTAAGATATTAGATGGTCTAGAGTTTCCAAAACCAATTGATGAATGGAGTTCAAAAGAAAAGAAAGTAGGGTCGTTAATATATTGTTTTGTGGTCATCCAAGAGGTGAGTTCAATAGGGTCAGTGCATGTCAAACAACCCAAGAGTTGTGGCAAAGACTTGAAGTAACCCATGAAGGTACTCAACCGGTTAAAAAGGCTTGCAACCGTCATATTCACCCGTTCTTGGACGTGTATCTTGGCCAACATGTGGTATAAGAACGAGTTAAACCGTTAAAGTATCTAACATTCTTTGATGTCTATGGCAGAAAAAAATACAAAACATTGCACTTTTGATGAGAGTCAATCCACAAATAGGCCACCTCTTTTTAAAGGAAAGAATTACTTACGTTGGAAAACTAGGATGAGATATTACGTAAAAGGTCAAGACTTAAAAATGTGAAATGTTGTATTGAATGGAGTCAAAATGCCTTCTAAGATATTAGATGGTCTAGAGGTTCCAAAACCAATTGATGAATGGAGTCCAAAAGAAAACAAATTAGAGTTGTTAAAAAATAGAGTCGTTAATATACTGTTTTGTGGTCATCCAAGAGGTGAGTTCAATAGGGTAAGTGCATGTCAAACAACCCAAAAGTTGTGGCAAAGATTTGAAGTAACCAATGAAGGGACTCAATAAGTTAAAAAGGCTTGCAACTGTCCAATTCACCCCTTTTTCGTAGTGTATCTTGGCCAACAAGTGGTATCAGGGAAAGTTAAACCGTTAAAGTATCTAACAATCTTCGATGTCTCTGGCAGGAAAAAATACCAAAGATGGCATTTTTTATGAAGGTCAATCCACAAATAGGCCACCTCTCTTTAAAGGATAGAATTACTTATATTTTAAAACTAGGATTAGATATTACCTAAAAGGTCAAGGCTTTGAAATGTGGAATGTTGAATTGAATGGAGTCAAAATGTCTTCTTAGATATTAGATGGTCTAGAGGATCCAAAACCTATTGATGAATGGAGTCCAAAAGAAAAGAAAGTAGAGTTGTTAAATAATAGAGTCGTTAATATACTATTTTGTTGTCATCCAAGTGGTGAGTTCAATAGGGTAAGTACATGTCAAACAACCCAAAAGTTGTAGCAAAGACTTGAAGTAACCCATGAAGGTACTCAACAAGTTAAAAAGGCTTGCAACCGTCCAATTCACCCCTTCTTGGTAGTGTATCTAGGCCAACAAGTGGTATCAGAGCAAGTTAATCCCTTACAGTATCTAACAATCGTTGATGTCTATGGCAGGAAAAACACCAAAGATTGCACTTTTTATGAAGGTCAATCCACAAATAGGCCACCTCTCTTTAAAAGGAAGAATTACTTATATTGGAAAACTAAGATGAGATATTACCTAAAAGGTCAAGACATAGAAATGTGGAATGTTGTATTGAGTGGACTCAAAATGCCCTTCTAAGATATTAGATGGTCTAGAGGTTTCAAAACCAAATGATGGATGGAGCCAAAAAGAAAAAAAAGTAGAGTTGTTAAATAATAGAGCCGTTAATATACTTTTTTGTGGTCATCCAAGTGGTGAGTTCAATAGGGTAAGTACATGTGAAACAGCCCAAAAGTTGTAGCAAAGACTTGAAGTAACGTATGAAGGTACTCAACAAGTTAAAAAGGCTTGCAATACTCCAATTTACCCATTCTTGGTAGTGTATCTATGCCAACAAGTGGTATCAGAGCAAGTTAAACCCTTAAAGTATCTAACAATCGTTGATGTCTATGGCAGGAAAAACTACCAAAGATTGCACTTTTGTTGAAGGTCAATCCACAAATAGACGACCTCTCTTTAAAGGAAAGAACTACATATATTGGAAAACTAGGATTAGATATTACCTAAAAGGTCAAGACTTAGAAATGTGGAATGTTGTATTGAATGGAGTCAAAATGCTTTCTAAGATATTAGATGGTCTAGAGGTTCATTTGCAAATCTAATTAAGGAAAAATGCTATGAAAAGCTTAAACAAAAATTTTAATACTCAAATGTAAATTGTTTATAAAAACCCTAGATTTCAAAATAGAGAATCATTTTTCTATTTAATCAAACGGGTTTGCTCATTTTGAAACTTATGAGCTCAAAAAGTTTTTGAAAGTTAGTCTATCATTCAAACACGAAAATTTTCAAGTGCTCACAAGTAATTTGAGACTTTGAGAGATTTGATTTATGCGTTGTATATGCTCTGATTTTCATCATCAAATCTCAGTGTTTATGAACAAAGGTTTGCCTCATATCCTGGTAACCTCTTTAGCAACTGATCTTCATGTCATATTCTATTTGTTGGGTTTCAAGAAGATGATCATAGGCCAAGGTTGTAAGTAGAAGAGTTCTTGTTAAGAAGAACTTCTTCAAGCTACTTGATCTTGTTCTACATTTTACTCTCATACTTGTTGTATAACTGTATATGTAACAAGTGATTTGTGTATCACTGGTGAGCTGTGAGCGGAGGTTGCTCTCATACCTAGAAGTGAGTGGTCTTGTAACCGGTTTTGATCCTCACCAGTGGCGTAGGATCCATTAGTAGTTGGATTTGGAAAATCTTGGTCAAAGGAGACCAAGTTGTGGACGTAGGGGGATTTTGTTAAACCACGTTAAATCGTTGTGCTCCTTCTCTTGCCCTTGCCTTTACTTGCTCTTTAAATTTTCTATACTTTATTTTGAAAGGTAGAAAAACTTTCAACCGTCCAATTCAACCCCCAACCCCCCCCCCTCTTGAGCGTTTATCTGGACCAACATGTATATATATAACATTACTGATATGTATAATTGTAGTGGGTTACATATAGTTTGAGAAACAGATGATGATGGGAGGTGAACACATGTGAATCATATGGAAAAGATACATGTAAATATGATATGAGATATGTTATATGTGTTTATGATCTCGATATCATGTTTGGATGTGTGGATGGTTTAGAAATGAAATATATGTGATTGTGATATGATATTTGAGTTGTGTAAATGAGATTGACGTGATGCGGATTATCAGGTTTTTGTGAGACCTCGTATTTATAGGGAGGTTCTGCCGAAAAGTTTTAATTAGGTTATTTTGAAAATCATATGATCATAATAATTAGTGACAAAATTATGTGATGCTAAAAGAAAAAAAAATTATGAGAAAACTATATATTTGTTTTAGCAACAAATGTTTAGTTGGAAAATATCGTCGCAAAATTTAAATTATATGTTATCTGTGATGATATTTATATTATTAAGGACGATTGTTTTTGTTGCTATTAAATAATTACTTACAACAATCTAAGTTTTGTTGCGAAAAGTTTGATATTAACAACAATGTGTTTGTTGCGAATAATTTGTAGTAAATTAATACTAATTGCTCAACAAATTAAAAGTTATTCCTACTAAATCTTATAATATTAGCGACATAACTGATTGTTGCTACTTGATCCAATTATTATGACAAAATAAAGTTGTCACAAATAAATTAATTTTTAGGGACAATTAAAATTCATGTTGTAAAACAGTATTAGAGACGCACAATTTGCAACAAAAATGCGACAAAAAAAATTGTCACAAGATATAAATAGTGACATAATTCTAATCTTTTGTGAAAAATTTAAATGTCGCAAAATGTGTATTTTCTTGTAGTGTTCCTGAGAAAACACACTCTTTGTCTGTACTCAAAGGAGTGCGCTGCTCACTATAGGAGTGTGTTGCCCCATACAGGAGTACACTTCTCTGATCCCGGTTGAAAATCTGCCTTTCGGTCAACACAAGGAGCTCGCTTCTCCATTCAACGAGCGCACTTCTCCTGCCCATTTCCAGAATTTCAACACTTAATCATTTCTCACTTCAAACCATACACTTCTACAAACATATTAAACAAAAAATACCCTCCTATACGAACATAATATGTATAAAATATACATCAAATACATACACAAGTATCTAGAGTTGGGCAACGCACGTCATCATGACGTTAGGTGAGAATTTGGGTCGTTACACTTTCTCTTTGTTTACATTCAAATTTATAGGTCTTCGAACAACCCTCCAAGCATAAGTGAAATAATTATCACAATTAAAAAGACTTCAAGTTACTAGAAACATAATTATGATCACAACTTACTAAGTAGCAAGTTACTAGAAACATAATTATGACCTGTACAACTTACTAAACAATTAAAGTCTTACTGTTAACTTAGGTGGTTCTCTACTTATTTTTCTCGTAAGTTTTTTGATGCTAACAAACAATATAACAAATGGTGCTAAGGTTTCTATCTAGTATACTTCAGTATCTAAAGATGGAAAAGAGACAATACATGATCTAAGTTTTCAAGTTCAAGAAGTCGCTCAAGCAAAGGATCAACCATACATAAAGTTAGGACAACTTGAAGGAATGAAAACAAAAAGGTTGAGAGTCTTTATGTGTAGAATTAGGATGTAACCTTCTTACATTTCCTATTGCTCAATCTTTCTTAAAATCATGCATTCATACTTCACGTATGCATAGTTTTGATAAAATTCATTCATGCATTAAGTTTTCTTTAAAAATAATTTTCAAGTATTCAAAAATGTTTGATTTTATGTTCTAAAACTATTTTCAATCATATTTGCATTAGTTTTAGTTAAAATGACATTTTTACAAAGTTTTTCAAAATAATCAAAATTGGTTTGATTTTCATCAAAATCTTGTTTGATTACTTAATCGTTGATTTCAAAGTGTTTTAATCATCAAACTAAATCTATTTCAATCATATTTTGATGCCCAAATAAGCCCATATATTTAGAATTTCATAAATTCATGTTAACCTAAGTTTCCGCACTCAAAGTATACCCAAATAAACTTTAATCCTTTAAAAATGTTTGATAGCTTTCTCCGATGGCTTTGGAAATGTTTTCAATGGTTCTAATATGTTCTGTCCATAAATTTTAAGCTATTATATTCCTATATTTTCTTTCCATTTCATAATCTTTCAAAAATACAAAAGTTTTAAAATTCACAGTCAAAGTAGGACACACAGTAGCGCTCTCCCTTGAACTATTTGATTTTCTGGGTAGCGTCAAGACGCTAATGGAACACTTACAACTTTTTGGGTGCGTTTTCAATGGTCCAAAATGTAATTTTTCACCCTCCAACAACTACATTCTTATGTCTAACGTCTAGAACTTGTTTTTAATCTATAAATACAAGTACTTTGGTCATTCTAAATACAAGAGAGACAACCATGTGATTCTAGGAAGTGTTATTCAAGATCAAATCATTTTTCCATTTTCAAAACCTAGAACTTAGAGATGTTGATTTGAAGATTGGATTTCAAGCTTAATCATTGTGCATCATTAAAAGCATTTTGAGCAAACATTATATTCATTGTTTTTAGTCTTTTGGATTGTTTCATGGTTTGAAACAAACCAAGTACAGTGATTTAATATCACTTGTGATTCCAATGTTAGAATTAAGGTTAGTTTCATCCTTTATTTAAAAAAGGGCAAGTGGTTCTTCCTTAACCCGTGAAAAGGATATATAGTTCTTCCTTATCCCGCAAAAAGAAGTTGGAGGTTCATCCTTAGCCCGCAAAATGATAAATTTGCCTTGAACCTGTAAAAGGGCATTTGAAACGATTTAGTCCTCACCCGTAAGAGGGTTCATTGGTGAAATTTGGAAATCCTAATCGGGAGATTAGGTAGTGGACGTAGGCGCGACCGAAGCACTATAAATGCTAATGTGCTCTACTTTATGCATTTTACTTTATGCTCATTAGAATTATTTATATATTAAATTCAATTAAATCAAGGAATCTCATAAGAAATTAAAAAGTTCAAAAATGGTCATTACACCCAATCCACCCCCCACTTGGGTGCTAACACTTACAACTTCCTAAACACATAAATAAACACAACATTGAAGATTCTAGAATATGAAACAAACATCAAAAAGATTTAGTTGCTCGTGGGCTGTTATAACTCCTATGATATCTTGACCTTCTAGAAACAAAATTGACCATAATTTTCAAAAATTTCCTTCTTTTTAAACTTTTCAAAATGACCCTTGATTTATTTTAAAATTCTAGACACTAGCTGATAAGAGCCATAATCATATACCTATGATCCTTATGGTTTAGAGATACTCTCATATCAAATTATCCACTCCTCCTCAATGTATACATATATATTTATGGTAAAAAGTTATAACGCTCTTATTGCGACAAATTATTTTTGGTACTTATTATTAACCTTTTGCAACAAAATTTTTTATCGTTACTTGTATTAGGGAAAATTGTTATAGCAACAATATTAGTTATTTGTTACAAAAAGTTTTAAGCACTTTATTGTGACAAATTTTTTTTGTTGCTGAGTATAAATTTTTTGTAACATTTGTTTTTGCTGCTACTTGTATTTTTAACCGTAATTGTTGTGAAATTATCTATTATTTGTTCCAAAAAGTTCCCTCAGCTTGGGTGGTTTACTATATTTTTTTTTGTGAAAAATCACATTTTTCCATATCAGCCCCCTGTATTATTAATGAATATAAGACTTATTTTTAGAATTATTGTTATTTACCATTTTCCGTTCCCTTTTATTATTATTATTATTATTATTATTATTATTATTATTATTATTGTAACACCCCCCACTTTTTTTCTGTAGAAACTAATGCAACCGCTTCAAAACCCTCCACATGTAACTTCAATAAGTAGCTTGCATCATATTTGCTACCATGCTTTACTTCATGCATGAGGCTATCTTTTAAAAATGATGTATTATTGGATGCAATACTGGCTCAGAATAGTGACGTTGTCACTGGTAATATTATTGGGTGCTATGTCGTTACGCTGGCCCCGGATTAACGTTGGAACTCATGAGACCTCTCAGTTGCTGGTTATATTACTGGTGCCTCGGGTCATAGGTTGCGAGTGGATGATACCTAGCCTGTGATGCCGTGTGACCCGAATTCATTCATATCATTGCTTGATTGTATTGTTATGGCATAACTATTTGATGGTTGTTGTTCTGTATTCCTTATTATACATGTAAGATTTGTTTACCTTGCTTGATCTTGCTGAGCTGTTGAGCTCACCCCATTGCTAATCTTTCCAGGGAATTAAGATGGATTCAAATGGACTTATTTCGGGGGTTATGGCCAAACCTAGTCTATGTAGGGACTTTTGTGTATGTACTCTTCCCAATTCCTGTTAGACCGATCTGATGATGGTGGCAATGGTTCTATGCTTCTAGATGTCTCTATTTGACTACTCCTCTGTTTGTTATTTTGGTACTTTTGTAGGGGTTTGCCCTTGTTATCTTTCTATATAAGAAATGTAATAATTAACACACTTGATATGTTTAATATAATTGTATTTTCCTCAATAATTTGTATTGTATTATTGTTGATGTGGGCCACTATACTTCTGTATGTGGGACTCTGATCGAGTGGAGTGAGCACTCGATGTGGCGACCCCGCACCCCGGACCACCAATCCCGCTAGGAATGGCGTGCGGAATGCTGGGGCGGGACGCCCGGCGTAGGCATCTCAAACCAGTCCTCAACCCTCGTGAGGGGGTTGAGACCCTACGAGCCTTATCCCAAACAACAACATAATATAAACAGGTACTAAACAAAATTACCAACCGTATTAATCATCCAAGACAAGAGATACTCCATACAAATGAACCATAAATAAAATCGTCATAATCCTTACAGTCCATCAAGATTGACATACACATAAAGTCCAAAACTAAGGGTACAAAAAAATCGTCATATGCCCACATGGTCTATCTAACAAGTCCCAACTCACCCATACTACAATGTGGTAAGTGTTATAATTACATAGTCCAAAATATAATACATCATAATTTAAAACACAGTTCAATCAAAATGCCTCTCAACTCACATCGAGGCCTTGGATTCTCTCGCCGGCAAGGCCCTCAAGATATGACTACTCATTTACCCTTATTCAAGACAGAAGGACCTGAAAGAGGAAAATGAGGGTGAGCCAACGGTGCCCAGTGAATAGAATTCAAATATGCTATTAATACTCATCAATAAATATCATGTATGCATGTCAATGTGTAGCATGATTAAAAGCTCATAACATATAGATATCAAGCATTTTTCGATGCAAGTAAAAGCTTATCAATTTGGATCCACATTCCACATGCATTGGGGTTACTAGTGCACGTCTATTTCACCGTACTGTTCTCATCCCCAATCATGTTGATTTGGGGTTACTAGTGCACGTCTATTTCACCGTACCGTTCTCATCCCCAAATATTTCCTTTTTAAAACCCTCCTATGACAAGGTTAAGTCCCCCTATTAGCCAGATAGATGGGCCCAACCAAAGTCATAAGGTTTTCTCAAATCAATGCATCAATCAAAACATTACGACACATTCATGCTTTCAACATACAATATATATAAGTGATATGATGACATAAAAGATATAATCATAAATGAAGCCTACTCACAACCAAGCCTCGTGAGAGTATCTAACCACACACGGACGCCAAACCGAATCAACCCAATCAAGGTCCTGAAACATTCATCAATATCCAATCATACATCAATTTCTATGCTCAATCACATAGACATTACACATCAACCCTAAATCAGCCCACATATAGACAATAGGCCTAAATCCCATCTAATCCCATCATTCAACTCAAATCACATGACTTAGGCCTCTAATGCATAGTTCTCATTCATAAACCATTCAATTAATCAAAAATACTGATTTTCAATTCCTTAGGTATAAACATGCCCAAATTGGGTCACTTGATCACAAGTAGGCCTAACCCATGATATGGTCACAACCACCAAATCAGTAGCATAATCAACCCTAATCATGCTTAATTAGACATAAATTGCATCAATTCAATGATTCTAGGCCAAAAGCATCAAAAGCCCTAAAATATGAAATTTTCCATACTTAGGCCATATTGCCTATTTACACTAGGTCACCATGTTTAGCCATGTATATCACTGATTTTGCATCATGGGTTCAACAACAATGGAAACTAGGTCAACATAGTTGACATGCAAGCTATTTGGAAAGGTCTAAGTTCATATTCTAAATTTAGGTCTAATACAAACAACCCTACCAATCCTTCATTTAATATTCTGTTCAGATGTATAAATTTACCAACAGAAATATTTAATCAAGAAATCAACCGTACAGATCAAAGTATGTTAAGAAATAAACCTTATGTCCAAATATCAGCTCAATCCAACGGTGGACCTAAAAGATAAACTTCTTTGATGAACAAGTCTCTAATCAAACAATTTCTCCTTTCCTACTGCAAATACTTGAACTCATATGACTATAGCACACAAAACACTTAACCCACCAACATCTCAACCGTTAATAATGCAGAACAATCCGTTTTAAACCACCTTCGCAAATATCATATCCATCCAACGATAGATTTAGGAGATCTATTAGTTTGGTCTAAACTGCGTGAGAAATCTAGACTTTCTGACCAGCTTTGTTTGGGAGGTTATATCTTTCAAACGAAAACTTCAATCAAGATCTCCACCGACATAATTCATACCCATAAGATACGAACTTAATGACGAAGTTTGAGCTCAATCTGACCATATAGCACCAAGATCCAGCTCTGTGATGAAAACATTGTTGAGACTTCCCTCAAAGCAACTTCCTCTTTCTTTCTCTTCTTCTTTCCTTTCTCTTCTTTTTTCCTTCCCTCCACTCACCTCACTCTCTAGGACTTCCTTGGAGAAGAGAAGTAGGCATGGGACACTTTTCCACTTTCATGCACCAACTTGACATGTGTTAGAGAAGAGAAATTGGGCATGGGACACTTGTGCACTCTCATGCACCAACTTGACATGTGTTGGTCTCATGCACCAACTTGACATGTATTGGAGAAGAGAAATGGGGCATGGGACACTTGTCCATTATCATGCATCAACTTGACGTGTGTTGGTCTCATGTACCAACTTGACATGTGTTGGAGAAGAGAAATGGGGCATGGGACACTTCTCCATTCTCATGCACCAATTTGACATGTGTTGGTCTCATACTACCCATACCAACCACATGTACTTTAACCAATCTTATGCTTGCATGTATTTTAAATGTCCAATCCATCTAATACACCAAATTTTTTACTCTCATTTATCCTTTTATTCAATTAATCCTAACTCATATCAATTCATGGTTTAATGGGCTTACGCATAAATAATAACATATGCATTATACTTTAATTTAATATGACCCATATACAATTTATAATGCACATATTTATATACATTATCAAGCATCAAATATACAAACATTAAACAACCATCAAACAAACACCAAACATATCAAGGCAACACATAGAGTTTGAGCGAAATGCAATTGGGTTATGGGCTAGATGAAATAATTTTCAGGGCGTCACACTCGACCTCTCCTAATCTGTTGCACCTCGCTCGAGGTAAAAAGGGGCGGGGTGCGACAAATTATATGGTATCCCCTTTGTTGTTTTTTAAGCAAACCCCCCTCCATATTTTTCTATAAATAGAAATGAAGAAGAGAGTTCTTCACTCACCTTCCTCAACTCTCTTGTATTCTTTCCTTCTTAGCTATTTCTCTCTAAGTTCTATCTTCAAACAACAACTCAATAGCGCAAATACCAAATAAGTTTAAGAAGAATGTTGAAGGAAAAAGTTCTCAGCCTCCTCGCTTCAAATCTTTTCCTTCAATTCCAATTCAGACAGGAAGACTAGTAATTCTACCTGATGAATACTACCCTATGCTCCATAACAAACTTGCAGTCTTAGGTTGGACACCAGTCATCACTCCTGAAAGGTGCGTTTTTCGGTCTTTTGTTGTCTCATTTTACAAAAATTTGACCATCACAAACCAATATACTTTCACCATCACTACAAAGGTAAATGGTGTTGACATCAGCCTTACTTCTGCAATATTGTCTGAAGTTTTAGAAACTCCTGAGGGTGGACCACTTTGTAATATTTGCAAGTCCAAAGGCAGGTTAAGTGTTGTTCCAAACTCTCGACACATATTTAGGTGTCTTACTTCTCAAGCTGACTACATGGTCACTAGGATCAAGACCAGAGACATTAAAGAGCAGTATAATCCTTTCATACAAGTGATCATGTCAAATATTTGGCCCCAACCTAGAAAAAGATCTACTACCACTCATCCTCAATGTTTTATGGCATACTGTTTGATAAAGAAAATTCATGTGAATCTTCCATATATCATTTTGAGTCACATGACACTTTGCACTCAAGAACGAACCTGTCTTCCATATGGAGCACTATTAAACAAAGTGTTCCATCGTTTCAGAGTTTTTCCTAGCCCAATTGAGATAACATCTCTCTTGTACGGTGACATCACCGTAAGTATGTTGAACTCAAGTGGACCCAAAAGAAGTCGTGCGGTTAAAAGGCGAGGAAGTAGGCCAACTGAGTGGGAAGGATTTTCCTGACATAGAAGAAGACACTTCTCCAGAAGACCTTGAGGATTTTGACCTCGATTTTCTTGATATCCCTGATGAAGAGACTGACCGTCCTACAGAAGAATACATTTCTCCATCCACAATACAAGAAACCAATAACCAACAACAACTTGTCGATCAAATGCGAGAAATGATACTGGCAACCGAGGAGCAAATAAGGAATGATATGAGAGACCAATTTGAAGTACAAAATCGCAGCCTTGAAGAACACACTCGAAGCCTCAAAGAACAACAAGAGGCTATTGACTCACTGCTTAAGTGGCGTGACAAATGTTACGCTGCACTACAAAGGATCACTCCTCCAGCTTCAGGAGAGAGATAATTTGGATAGTCATCCCAACAAATACAAGATTCGTCAGTGAATCTTAACCTCAACATTGGGACCTCTTCGTTTCCTAACCAAGCATTTGCTGGGCAAGTTATGGAAACTCCTCTATACTCTCCCAGCATGGAATAATCACGTCCCTTATCACCAAATTCATGAAATGGAACGTATGAATTTGGACGATAATAGGAATCGTTAGGTCTTGGTGATAGGTGAGCATAGTATAAAGAAGTGTAAAAGAGTTGCGACATATAGATGTAGGTGACAACATGAGGAAAAGGTCAAGGAAATATCTGTGGCATGTACTGGTATTCAACAATGTAGCTATTCTCACAAATACACAAGAAATTGTTTTTAAACGTATTTTAAACGCAAATATTACTATATTAGTCTCTGAAAACATTAGAAATCACACTCTTGATTTTGTTTTTAGACCAACCTAAAAAAGTACAGTGCCACGGTGCTCTAAGGCTCCTCATTTTCCCTATTACCTTGTCTAGAAAACTAGGAGGATAAAACCTATAACATGTCACTCAAGAACCATGCATGTGCACTGCATCACGAATCAATCCTCCTGACTTCTTTAGAACTTATGCTACACATTTTGTGCTAATATCAAGCAAATCTACAGACAATGTCGGTACAAACAAGAAGACAGTACAATCCTAGCTCTTCTCGGCAAGAGTTTGTATTTATGCAGCCGCAAGAGAACGTTGGATCTGAACCTACTCCCCCTGCATCAGAACAAGCAATGGGCGACAACAATAATGCTCTGGCAGCCGAACAAACTGTTACAGTTCCTTCCAATGGTGTAGCCATACCATTTAGCATGGAGCAATTCTTCCAAAGTTTTGTTGAATACGTGAAGGCGTCAATGAGAGGTTCAATCCAGAGTGTTGCTGATCAGCAAACTACGGTCCCCAAGCCGCAAGTGGCACCGGCTAAGCAAAAGATGGATCAGATGACCAATCAAATTACTAAGTACAAACAACTACAACCCATCACTTTTGATGGAAAGCCCGACTTCGACGAAGCCTACAAGTGGCTCGAAGAAACACGAAAGGTGCGTCAAGAGAAAGAAAAATTCCTCTTGTTGTTTACCAGTTAGTTGGAAATGCCAACTCCTGGTGGAAAACTGTTAAGGAGGACCCTAAAGTAAATGCCAGTTGACATGGCAACAATTTGAAGCTGAATTCATCAATGAATATTTTTCAAATGCTGTCAAGAGCAAGAAAAGACAGGAATTTGCAAGACTCTTAGAAGGCAGTCTGACAGTCCGAGAATACGTAGCAAAGTTCACGAAATTCTCCATTTTCTCTCTCTCTACCATCACCACTGAGAGGGACAAAGCTGAAGAGTTTTTCAATGGATTGAGACCCGACATTAAGCAGGCCCTTGCCTTCTTGGAACTTGATAATTTTAGAAAATTGGTGAATATGGTAATAAATTATGAGTAGGAGAAGCTTAAGCAGGAACAGTGGCGCAACCGGGGAAAACGAGTTATTGCACCAGTACAGCAGTCTGGTAGGAAGAAACCTTACCATCCAAATCAAAATGCTCTCCCCAACATGGGCAACCCCCAAAACCCTTGATTCCAGTTCACTCCACTTGCTCCAGCATAACAAAATTTCCAAAGGAATCCTCAAAATCGCCAAAACCAAGCAGGTCAAAAAAATAGAAATAACCAGCGATTTCCCCCACCTCCTCCAAAGCAACAACCACAAGATCAAGATCGCGTGTGCTACAACTGTGGCCAGATGGGTCACGTTCGACCAAATTGTCCTCTCCTAGCCCCTGGCCAACCCAGAGCCCCAGCTGCACCAGTTCAACAAGCGGCCCCGATAGCACCACCACCACCCAGACAGCAACAAGGCCCAAGGCAGCAACGACAAACCTATGCCATTGTTAAATGACCGATAGCGAAAAACAATGTGGTGGAAGGTACCTTTATTTTTCTTAACATATTGGTGCATGTCTTATTCGATTCGGATTCTAAGCATTCTTTTATTGCTTCCCACGTAGTCCAGAAATTAGGACTACAGCCAAAGGCTACTCTCATTATAATTCGGGTATCCACGCAAATAAGATCGGGTACAAAAATAAATCAAATATGTTCCAATTGTGAACTTACAATATTGGATCATCAGTTGGTAGCGGACCTCTTAGTAATGGATTTCTCTGATTTTGATATTATCTTGGGTATGGACTGGTTAACACCTTTACATGCTCAAATAGATTGTCAGAATAAGCAAGTTCGACTAACATTGCGAAATGGTGATAACTTGAGAATCCAAGGGATCCGTGGACACGTTCATCATTCTACTATGTCCCTTATAAGATCTCAGATGCAAGCTCTTTCAATACTTGATCAGGATGATGAAAAAAGTATAGTGTCCAGTCATCCTCCCAGCTTAAAAGATATTCCAGTTGTTCATGAATATCAAAGGGTATTCTTAGACGAGCTTCCAGGACTCCCTCCTCCTCGGGAATTCGACTTCAAAATTAAGTTGATTCTTGGTATGGAATTTGTCTACATTTCACCCTACCTCATGCCTAATGTAGAATTAGTCAAACTGGATAAGCAGTTAACAGAATTAGAGAAGTTGGGATTTATAAGAAAGAACACGTCACCATGGGGTGCTCCAATTCTTTTTGTCAAGAAAAAGGATGGTTCACTTCGACTCTGCATCGACTATAGAAAGCTGAACAAAGTCACTATTAAGAACAGATACTTGTTACGTCGAATAGAAGATTTATTCGATCAATTAACAAGAGCAAAATTCTTTTCAAAAATTGACCTTCGCTTGGGGTATCATCAACTTCGGGTTACGGAAGAAGACATCCCAAAAATAGTTTTTTGAACCAGATATGGTCATTACGAATTCACTGTAATGCCATTTGGCCTATCAAATGCACCTGCGACATTCATGGATTTAATGAACCGCATTTTCAGATCATACATGGATCGCTTTGTCATTGTATTTGTCGACGACATATTGATATATTCTCCCACAGAGGAACTCCATGATAAACACTTGCAAACTATACTTAGTACCCTTCAGCAGCATGAATTGTACTCCAAGTTTAGCAAGTGTGAATTCTGAATGACTAAGGTTAAGTTCCTCGGTCATGTCTTGTCCCATGATGGCATCGAAGTAGATCCAGCCATGGTAGAAGCAGTACTTAGTTGGAAATAACTAAGTGCTTCCTCGGATTAGCTGGATATTATAGACGGTTCATCAAGGATTTTTCCAAACTTGCTGAACCACTCACTCGACTAACCCGGAAGGACAAGCATTTTATTTGGAGTGAGTGAATCAACCTTTCAAGAACTTAAGAAAAGGCTGACTTCAGCACCTGTTCTGACCACTCCAAAGGATGGGATTGGCTTCACACTGTACACGGATGCTTCGCTTCAAAAACTTGGAGCTGTATTAATGCAAGAAGATCATGTCGTGGCCTATGCCTCTCGACAGTTGAAAATTCATATGGTAAATTATCTTACTCATGATTTAGAACTCGCGGCAGTAGTGTTTGCCTTAAAATTTTGGCGACATTACTTGTATGGAGAACGATTTGAAGTTTTCTCTGACCACAAAAGTCTTCAATATATCTATACTCAGAAATACTTAAATCTTTGACAAAGGCAATGGCTCGAGTTCATCAAAGACTATGACTTTGAACTTAAATATCATCCGGGTAAAGCCAATGTAGTGGCTGATGCCCTTAGCAGAAAGTCATATGTCTATGCTTGTACGGTAAATTTTAAAATGGGCAAGCTGTCATATGAGTTGGAAAGGTATAACTTGTAGTTTCGGAATGATGTGAATGCAGTTAGACTCGCCCAGTTCACTACCCATTCTGACTTCATTAAAAGAATAGTTGTTGCACAACCCAAAGATGATGAGCTTATCAAGATGATGAAGCTCCTTTAGCAGAACCAAGCTCCACATCAATGGTCTATCACTTCTAATGGTGTGATATTATATAAAGGGAGGTTGTGTGTAGCTCAGGATCCAGAACTTAGGCAGGACCTGATGAATGAGTGCCACAAGTCTAGGTTCTCTATACATCTAGGGGGAGACAAAATGTATAAGGACATGAAAAGGCAATTCTGGTTTAATGGGATGAAAACGGCCATAGCAGAATTTGTGGCCAGGTGCCTTATTGTCAACAAGTAAAAGTCGATAGCAAGCTCCCCTCTGGTGTGTTACAACCACTTCTTATAGGGGAATGGAAATGGGACAACATTGCCATGGATTTTGTGTCAGCATTACCCAATGTTTTTCATATATCCATGCTTAGGAAATATCTTCACGATCCTTCACATATCATACCCTCCTTTGAAGTTGAAATTGAGGAAGGGAATAAATATAAAGAATATCTTGTGTAAATCTTGGACAGAAAGACACAAAACTTGAGAAACAAGAGCATTCTGTTAGTAAAAATCATTTGGAACCATCACGGAATAGAAGAAGCAACATGGGATTGGAACAAGAGAGCAAGCAAAAATACCCTCACTTGTTTGTATAGCATCTGCATGTTTACATATAAATACAATATTTCATGTTCTTATTTTATGCTCTTGGGTTTCTTGTTTGGCTTTGGCACAGATGTCTGACGATTCAACAAGTTACAATTCTGAACCATTCAAACATAGCAAAAATTTAAATATGGATACAAACATGAGTATTGAATCAGATAATGAATAGTACATATTTTACTTACATGCCAAGATTTTTCAAAAACATTCTACCTTATTCAAATTTCGAGGACAAAATTCTTTTAAGGATGGTAGACTGTAACACCACACATTTTTTCTACTGTAGAAACTAATGCAACCTCGTGAAAACCCTCCACATGTAACTTTAATAAGTGGTAAAAGCCCCCCAAAGAAAAGATATAGACCCCCAGAGTGGGACGGTGCCAAGGAAAAAGGGTCGGCCCCTAGGATGGCCGGCCCCCCTCAATTCACTCCGCCGCCCTCCGAGCTCTTCTCGCCCTCCTTCAACTTTTTTGCGATATCTTGCGTCCCTGCACACTTCAAGAAGTTAGAAGAAAACACTACGCCACTACAAGTGTGTAAGGTGGGGAATGAAGGCTAGGTTGCATTTCTTACCTGTTTAATACTAAATTTCTTAGCATCATGCATCATATCTGTTACCATGTTTTACTTCATGCATGAGGCTATCTTTTAAACATGATGTATTATTGGGTGCAATACTGGCCTGAAATAGTGACGTTGTCACTGGTTACATTAGTGGGTGCTATGCCGTTACGCTGGCCCCGAATTAGCGCTGAAACTCATAAGACCTCTCAATTGTTGGATATATTACGGGTGCCTCAGGTCACAGGTTGCGAGTGGATGGTACCTAGCCTGTGATGTCGTGTGATCAGAATTCATTCATATCATTGCTTGATTGTATTGTTATGGCATAACTGTTTGATAATTGTTGTTCTGTATTCCTTATTATACATGTAAGATTTGTTTACCCTGCTTGATCTCACTAAGCTGTTGAGCTCACCCCATTGCTAATCTTTCTAGGGAATTAAGATGGGTTCGAATGGACTTAGTTCGGGGGTTATGGCCAAACTCAGTCTATGTAGGGACTTTTGTGTATGTACTCTTCCTAGGTCCAGTTAGACAGGTTTGATGATGGTGGCAATGGTTCCAGGCTTCTAGATGCCTCTCTTTGACTACTCCTCTTTTTGTTATTTTGGTACTTTTGTAAGGGTTCGCCCTTGTTATCTTTTTTGTTGTCTTTTTATATAAGGAATGTAATAATTAACAAACTTTATATGTATAATATAATCGTATTTTTCTCAATAATTTGTATTGTATTATTGTTAATATGGGTCACTATGTTTCTGTATGGGCGACTCTGATCTAGTGGAGTGAGCACTAGACCCCTCCTAATCTATTGCACCTTGCTCTGGGTAAAAAGGGGCGGGGTGTGACAATTATTATTATTTTGGTCACTGATAAGTTGAGTTTTAGATTAATATTTTACATGTTAATTTCATAGGTTTTTAGGTGCATTTAGTTAGTTTTTAGATATATTTGCATTAATTAGTTCATTTAGTGTTTTAGGTTCATTTAGATATTCTTAGGAGTTTTATAAGTTAGTTTTAGTGATTTTCATGAATAAAATACATTAGTCTAGTTTACAAAAATAATAATGATTTTTTGGTATTTTTTCTAAAGTCAATTGCATCTTGTTTATATTAATTTTGTCAATATTTTACAAGCTATACATAGTGCATATTGAATTATACAGGTTAATACATACTTGCATATAATATAGATCATTTACTTATGTTTTGTAGGAAAATAAAGAACCTAAAAGTGAGTTTGAATGTGGATAAAATGGTGACAAGACCATATTGAAGAAGAGCACAAAAGATGGAACAAAAAAATCAAGAGAAACCGCAGAAAAATGGAGAAAAAAATCGCTAAGTACAAGATCCAAGAGAAGAATTATGCTCTCGGAGCGCTGCACGCTCCGAGAGAGAAAATTGTGCGTGAGAGAGAGAGCAAGAACGAGCACCGCGGTGCTACCAGCGATACTAGTGATACTTGCGAGATAGTGTGGGGCGTTTTGGTCTTTTTCATTTTAGGGTTTATAACTTCATTTTTTAGGGTTTTGTGGATGGATCATTTTTGTAGATAGTAGCCGTATAGTAGAGTATATAGTAGAGAATAGAGAAAAAGAGAAGTAAGGAAGAAACTGAAGAAGAAGACAAGTTGCAGAACTTTTGAAAGGAAGAAGAAGAAGGCGAAACACTCAAAAGGGGGTTTTAAATTCATTTCTTGTTCCATACTTATTGTATTCATGTCTTTTCTCTTTAATATCTCTCTTGTGTTCTTGACTTTGATGATGAACTAAATATTTCTATTAGAGGGTTTGATGAATCTACGTTGAGACATATGGGTTGATTTTCATTATTTTTGTGTTGTTGAGCAATTTGAATTGTTTATTTTGAATTCTCCATACTTAATGCTTGTAACTTGTTGGTCACTTGTTGGATGAATTTAGATTCGAATTCTTACACTCGAGAGAGGTGTTTTCGAGTTGAACTATTGAATTCAAATCTAGGGAGTTTGTATCGAGTCGAGAGACCTACAACCCCTTTAAAATCATTTAAATTGAATCTTAGGTCTTAATGCGTGCTTTAATTGTTAATTTACATTCGAGAGAGGGGATTAGAAATTGAAGCATAGATGTTTGAATTTGCATTCGAGAGAATGATTTAAACAATTTTGGATTCATGATTTATAAACTTAAGAATTGAATCAACAACACTATCTTTTGATACCCATATAGATCAACATAGTGAAATCAACTCTCAAATAATCTTTAACCATTTATTTTCTCTAAATCTCTGTTTGATTGTTAGTTTAATTTCTAATTTCAGTTATTTCAATTTTTAGCACACTTAATCATCACATTTTGATAGTTTAGATAAGATCAACACTTTAGTAGTTTTGGACATTTTTAATAGTTAATTTGATTATCTCTGTGGATATGATAACCCACTCACCATGGGTATTATAACTTGATATTCATACGGTTGCGAATTTAAATTTACGCTATCAAGTTTTTGGCACTGTTGCCGAGAATGGTGCCAATTTTTTCTGTTATTAATACCATTACAAATTAGTTTTGATCTTAATTTAGGTATTTCTTTTTATTTGTTATTGTTTTATTTTTATTTGTTATTTTTATTGGTATTCTCTTTTCTTATTAGATATAGAGTGGTTGATGCGAAGGACTATAAGCGGTGAACTTGTGCCTCTTGACCCCGAAATTAAAAGAACTTTTGTGAGGTTAAGATGGGAAAGAAGAGTTGAAGAACCAAACATGGCTGAAGAGAACAATCAATTGCTTTTGAGCGACTATTTCAGACCGGTGGTGAATAACAACTATTCGAGCATTGCAAGGTTACCTGTCAATGCGAATAACTTTGAGTTGAAGCCCGCCTTAATCACCATGCTCCAACAACATCAGTTTGGAGGAGCTTCACATGAAGATCCTACTATACACATCAACACATTTTTGGAAATGTGTGATACTGTCAAGATTAATAGTGTAAGTGAGGAGCAAGTCAAATTGAGGTTATTTCCATTCTCATTGAGAGACAAGGCAAGATCATGGTTGCATAGCTTAACTCCGGGAAGTATCACCACGTGGGATGAGATGGTACAGAAGTTCATTCAGAAATTCTTTACACCGGCTATAATAGCACAATTGAGAGCTGAAATAGGCTAATTTCAACAGTTAGAGTTTGAGTCATTATATGAAGCTTGGGAGAGATTCAAGGACTTGTTGAGGAGGTGTCCCCAACATGGATATCAAGAGTGGCTTCAAATTCAAATGTTCTACAATGCTATGACAGGGCCTACAAGGACTCTAGTTGATGCTGCAACGAGTAGTTCTCTTATGGGGAAGACAGCAACTGAAGCCCACGTACAACATTAAGAGATGGCATCAAGCACATATGAGAATACAAGGGATAAGCCTATAGTGAATAAAGTTGCTGGTATGCATGAGGTGGATCATATAACAGCTTTATCAGCCCAAATGTCTACCATGTTGCACCATATGGCGGCTTTATAAGTGACAAGGTTTCCAATCTTCAAGGAGGTTCTTCCTCTTCATCATATATTGAGTCTATCACTGTTGCGAGCTTAGCATATCAAGGCTATGGAGGGAATAAGGAACAAGTGCAGTTTGTAAGCAACAAGCCGTTCAATTACACTTCCAAATCACTATACCCCTAGCATTAGAAACCATGAGAACTTCTCTTATGCTAATACGAGAAATGTGTTGCAATCACCACCTGGGTTTCACAATCAAGTTCAAAAGAAGAGATCAAGCCTTGAAGAAGTAATGACAACTTTCTTGAATGATTCAAACAAGAGGTTCACCAAGAATGAATCAAAGTTGGATTAATTGGCGGCTCACATGGCTTGTCAAATGAGTTCCATGAGTCAAGTGATAACTCAAGTGAGCAACTTGGGTACCTCTGTTAAGAATTTAGAGACTCAAGTTGGGCAAGTGGCTGCACAAATGAGTGCACAACAGAGCAACAACAATTTTCCAAGTAATATAGAGATCAACCCAAGAGAGCGCATGGCCATAACCTTGAGAAGTGGTAGAGAGGTTGAACATTCCATTCCAGCAAGTACATCTACAACCACTCCTACTTCTACACAAGCACCTGAGGAAGAATCCTTATCTGAGAAGGAAGACCAAGCATCAAAAGAAGAAGAAAATGAGGAGAAGAACAAAGCAAAGGGCAAGGCACCTATAGAGGAAGACTTTGTTCCATGGAGGATCACTTTCCCTAATAGCCCTCCTATTTTTAAAACTTTCATTCCATTTCCTCAAAGATTTCAGAAAAAGAAATTAGATGAGTAATTTGCAAAAAATTTAGATATTTTCAAAAGAATTCACATCAATATTCCTTTTGCAGATGCTTTGGAGCAGGTGCCCAACTATGCCAAATTTATGAAGGATGTGATGAGCAAGAAGTGGAAGTTAGAAGAATTCGAGATAGTAAAGCTAACAGAGGAGTGTAGTGCAATCCTTTAAAAGAAATTACCTCAAAAGCTTAAGGATCCAGGGAGTTTTACTATACCCTGCACTACTGGCACTGTTTCTTTTGATAAAGTACTTTGTGACTTGGGTGAAAGTATAAATTTAATGCCTTTTTATGTTTTTAGGAAGCTTGGACTTGGAGAGGTAAAACCCACTACAATTTCTTTGCAATTGGCAGACTAATCCATCACTTACCCTTGGGGTATCATTGAAGATGTGTTAGTAAAGGTTGACAAGTTCATTTTTCCTGTAGACTTTGTGGTCCTGGACATGGAAGAGGATGATGGAATGTCATTGATACTTGGGAGGTCATTTTTACCGACAGAAGAGCATTGATAGATGTGGAGCTTGGTAAGTTGACCTTGAGGGTTAATGAGAACAAAGTATTGTTCAACATCTACCACACAACAAAAATTCCAGAGAAGTGAGAACACTTGTTACCAAATTGATGTGGTGGAAACTACCAATGAGAGTGCCACGAAGGATAAAGATACCTTGGAGCCCTATATGGACAAAGTAGAGCATTTAAATGACCCTCCTCCTTTGGTGTGGACAGATCCATATTTGATACCTCATGTTGAAGTGGAAGATTTGTTGCATCTCATGATTGAGCATAAGAGGAAAAATGGATATCACCTTTGGACCAAGAGGACACGATTAAGGGATGACTTCAGCATGGGTCCAACAAATGTCAAGGAAGTAATTCCTGATCAACCACCATGAGAGAGAAAAGAGAAAGTCTAGCTAAAAACTATAGAGAAGGGCTTGTTGGGAGGCAACCCAACCCCTTTTCATCCATACTTTTATTTTCTTTTATTTTAGTCATTTTAGTCATTATAGTATAGCAATTGAAATTTCTGATCTTCATCAACTAACAAGTTTTTATTTCTTTTTCAGGTTCAAACGAAAAAAGAAAAAAAAGGCCCATCGCGACACCAATGCGATGCAGCAAAATGATGTCTGGGTGCCGCGGAGCCCATCGCGGTACCTGATAAAAAATAAAAAAAAGGGGGACGGCCGATTATTTTTCAGCAAAACCCCCCTCCCTTTTTCTTTCCTTCTTCGTTCCCTCCTCATTTCCTCCCATCTCCTTCTTCGTTCGCTTCTCTTCCCTGTATCTCCTTCTTGGTCGTGCAAATCTCGCCATTACAGTTCAAGCGTTCATCTCCTCATCATCTCCAACTCGTTTACATCGTTTCAACTAAAAATTTTGGGAAAAAGGCGCAAGTTAAGCTAGGGCATCAACAATTTGGGGATTTCATGCTCTTTTTCTTTGTAAGTTGTTTTTGCTCATTTCTATGGTTCTTTTGAGAAACATTGATGTCGGTTGAGCGTTATGGTCAAGATTGATGCACATTGAGAAGAGTTGGTTGTTTTTTATGGTTTCAAAATGGTGAAAACGGTATGCATAAATTAGTGATTTGGGTTGATTTGTGTTAGAAATTGATGTGGTAAGGGGACGTTGGGATAATTCTGTGTTTTTATTTGTGATTAAGTCTTAACTCCTTATTTTATATTGGATTTGTATGTGGTAATTGTGTGTTGGATATCTCATTTGGTGTGGTGTACATTGAAGATTTTGTGCTGCAATTGTGGTGTATTTGTGGTGCTAGTGTTCATTTACTGATAACATTGGAAGCAAATATTGTGGTATGGCACCGAAACGATCTCGTGCTTCATCTTCCCGATCTTTTGATGAGAGCCGATTTGTTTGTGCTGAAACGGCTAAGCACTTCTACAATTCTATTGTGAGAAGGAGCTTGATTAAAGAAAGGGGTTTAAATGTGAATCGTGTCCGCAATCCACAGTTAGCTCTTATGGTTGAAGCAAGGAATTGGCAACAATTTGTGAGGCAACCTAATGACGCTGTAATATCTCTTCTAAGGGAATTTTATGCAAATGCCAAGGAGAGAATGGTTGCCAAGTCTATGTGAGAGGCAAAACAGTTTCATTTGATAGAGCAACCATCAATGCTTTTTATGGGCTTTCGAATATAGATGAAGATGGGTACTCCAAATACATTGATCAAGGGATTAATTTAGAAGAAATTATCACCACTTTAAGTAATGAAGGGTCTCAGTGGAAATTTCACAAAGGAGTTCCAATTTCAATTCCCAAGAGTTGGTTGGACATTGTTAGCAAGGCATGGCTTAATTTCTTAAGAGCAAAATTGATGCCAGGGGATCATAAATCGAATATCACAAAGGATCGGGCAGTACTATTATTTGCTATTGTCTCTGGCAAGTCTATTGATGTGGGGCGGGTTATCCAAGACTTAATCATATATAGCATCCGACCTGCTACAACAGGAGGACTCACTCACCCATCGTTAATAATAGCTTTGTGTCGAAATGCGGGGGTGAGTTGGAGTAATGACGAGGAAATCAGTTCTCCTAGATCAGCCATTAACTCTGGAAACATAGTGCGATACAAGATTCCTGATGACGTGATAGCTCCTTGTTGGCAACCAAGTGAGGCAACTTCTTCTCGGCAGCCTAGTGTGCAAGCATCTACATTCTATGAGCAACTCACCAACCTTGACCAGGAGGTGAAGACTCAGCGTCAGCATCTAGATCAGTACATTGATTACTTTGTTGCATTTAACGCTTCATTGGTGCAAATGTTCAACGCTTGTGGCCTCAATGTCGGACCTGCTGCTGTCCAATTCCTCCAACCACTACAATTTCATGCACATCCGCCTGAAGAAGAGGAAAAGCATGACGAAGACAACAAGGATGATGACTGAGGCAGCTAGGGGAGTTTCTTAAACCTTTCCTTACTATTTCATGTTCCATTGAGGACAATGCATCATTTAAGTTTGGGGGAGCGTTCAATGTTTATTTTGCTTAGTGTTAGGTTGCATATTAGCATATTAGAGTAAATTTTGAAAATTTTAGTTTTTGATTTGTGTTTAGAATAATTCCATATTCCATTATGAGCTTTGATTTGATTTGATCTTGAATGGATGATCTAGGATTAGTTTAACACTAATTTTTCTGTATAACCCTTGGAAAACTATATTGTACTCTTAAGTCTGTGTGCTTAACCTACTTTGTCATGTTTATTGGACATTTTAATTGACTTTTGAGCATGAAATTGGGATCATGAGTTCCACTTGTGTGTTTAAATCGAGATTATGCAAGTTAAGTACCTTTAGATCTCATTTTTAAACTGAACCTTAGAACTTGCTTGATCACTTTTCGAGGCGAAATCCTAGGAATCACACCATTAGAGATATGATTTAGGTCATTTTTAGATAGATTGAGACATAAAGCCTACCTAACAAATTCTTTTCCCCTAGTCACCCTATTTTGAGCTATTTACCTTGTTTATTGTCACCAAAATTGATTAGCCAAGGCCTTTGATTGAATTTTTCTTATTTTTACCTAAGCACTCTTAACTCTTTGAAAAATGTGAGTTGTGTTGGGTTCAAGTATTTTTGCATGGGAAAGTATGTGAATATGGGCTATGGAATGAAAATGTTTGAGAAGGTGATAAGAAAAGGCTCAAAATGTATGTTTTATGTGAGAAAGAAAAAGAAATAAAAAGATGAAGAATGAAAAGAATAAAAAGAAAAGAAAATTCATGTTTCTTCATCTATGTATGGCAGTGACATAAGTTTGGCGGTGTTTATGTGGTAAAGCGAATGAAAAATGAGAAAAATCCATTTTTTGATAATATGTGGTTTTGGTTCATGTGTAAGGTATTGGATGTGTGAAAAACATATGTATCAAAGATGTTTTGTGTGCTTTGAACTTAATTTTTATCCATTTTGACATACCTTTACCCTTGACCTTACACTACAAGCTTAATAAAGACCTATTGATCTTGATTGGTGTGAATCTTACATTAGTGGAGAGAAGTGTGAAAAGCAAGCCTATGAGGTTCGTGTTTTGTTTTATGAGATAATATTTCTTTCTTGCTTGCATCAATCTATACGATTTATGAGTGGTCATGTGAATGATTTTTATGCTTGGTTGTCAATTAGAATTGAAAAGAAGACATGGCATGTAGGTTGAAATTCTAAATAACAAGTTTAAACTTTCGAAATTTTCGTGTGTTATGCCTATAAAATGTGTGTTGTCTTTAAGATCAATTAAATCCATCGTTGAAAATCAAACCTTTGCTCATTCTGGAACATGTGAAAAGTTTTGTATCCAAGTTTCATTTTTTCTCTTTGCTCAGGACGATCAAAGTCTAAGTTTGATAAAATTTGATAAGTAGAGTTTTAGATTAGTATTTTACATGTTAATTTCTTAAGTTTTTAGGTGTATTTAGTTAGTTTTTAGATATATTTGCATTAATTAGTTCATTTAGTGTTTTAGGTTCATTTAGATATTTTTAGGAGTTTTATAAGTTAGTTTTAGTGATTTTCATGAATAAAATACATTAGTCTAGTTTAGGAAAATAATAATGATTTTTAGGTATTTTTCCTAAAGTCAATTGCATCCTGTTTATCTTAATTTTGTCAATATTTTACAAGCTATACATAGTGCATATAGAATTATACATGTTAATACATACTTGCATATAATATAGATCATTTACTTATGATTTGTGTTTTGTTTTGTAGGAAAATAAAGAACTTAAAAGTGAGTTTGAATGTGGATAAAATGGTGACAAGACCATATTGAAGAAGAACACAAAAGATGGAACAAAAAAACCAAGAGAAACTGTAGAAAAATGGCTAAGTACAATAGCCAAGAGAAAAATTATGCTCTCGGAGCGCCGCAGCGCTCGATTCGAGAGAGAAAATTGTGCATGAGAGAGAGACCAAGAAAGAGCATCGCGGCGCTACGTTATGTGAGAGGGAGAAATAGTAAGGTAGCGCCGCGGGGCTATGAACCCAAAAGAAGCGTCGCGGCGCTACCAGCTATACTAGCGATACTTGCGAGATAGTGTGGAGTGTTTTGGTCTTTTTCATTTTAGGGTTTATAACTTCATTTTTTAGGGTTTTGTGGACGGATCATTTTTGGAGAGAGTAGTCGTATAGTAGAGTATAGAGTAGAGAATAGAGAAAAAGAGAAGCAAGGAAGAAATTGAAGAAGAAGAGTTGTAGAACTTTTGAAAGGAAAAAGAGAAACACTCAAAAGGGGGTTTTAAATTCATTTCTTGTTCCATAATTATTGTATTCGTGTCTTTTCTCTTTAATTTCTCTCTTGTATTCTTGACTTTGATGATGAACTAAATATATCTATTAGAAGGTTTGATGAATCTACGTTGAGACATATGGGTTGATTTTCATTATTTTTGTGTTGTTGAGCAATTTGATTTGTTTATTTTGAATTCTCCATACTTAATGCTTGTAACTTGTTGGATGAATTTAAATTCGAATTCTTACACTTAAGATAGGTGTTTTCGAGTTTGAATAAGTGAATTGAAACCTAGGGAATTTGTATCGAGTTGAAAGACTCACAACCCCTTTGAAATCATTTAAATTGAATCTTAGGTCTTAATGCATGCTCTAATTGTTAATTTACATTCGAGAGAGGGGATTAGAAATTTAAGCATAGATGTTTGAATTTGCATTCGAGTGAAGGATTTAAACAATTTTGGATTCATGATTTATAAACTTAAGAATTGAATCAACAACACTATCTTTTGATACTCATATAGATCAACATAGTTAAATCAACTCTCTAATAATCTTTAACCATCTACTTTCTCTAAATCTATGTTTGATTGTTAGTTTAATTTCTAATTTCAGTTATTTCAATTTTTAGCACACTTAATCATCACATTTTGATAGCTTAGAGCATTTTTAATAGTTAATTTGACTATCTCTGTGGATATAACAACCCACTCATCATAAGTATTATAATTTGATATTCGTATGCTTGCGAATTTAAATTTACGCTATCAGTAACTTATTTTAAGAGTTATTCTTCTTTACTATTTTCAGTCCCTTTTATTTATTTATTTATTTTTGGTAGCTTTTAGTCCTTTTTCTTCACTTACAATGTTGTACCGTGCACTAGTTTTATTAATTTTAATAATTTAATATTTTGTTAATTTTAAAAATAATAATAATTTATTTTTGTAATATTAATTTCAATAATTATAATATATGATATTTCTATGAAAATTGTTTAAAATTTCTATACAGAATCACACACAACAATATAACATGTTCCTACTCAAAATCCTTTTAATCACTTAATTAGGGATTTGAAATGGACCCATTCTCGTTTTCTAATTTTTGTGTGCCAAACACCCTCTATTTATTTATTTTATTTTAATTTTTGGTACTCAATGCTAATCTTGATTTATTGAGAGAATAATTGGTGGGCTCCAATCTCATAATTAAAAAGGCCTTTTTTTATGGTGTAACATCGTTTCCTAATATGCTTGGGTACATGTTGATATTAATAACGGACACGGTGCGCAATATAGCATTTTCTCCTGTGTAGTCATCAACCAAAAATGTAGCCATTAATAATATATATATATAGCCAATTTTACTGCATAATTGCTAATGCCCATATCCAAGGAGTCTTCACCTGCAAGAAAGAAGGAAAGAAATTAAGAAAGTGTTCTTTGAATAGCAGGTTCATTAATATGAAGTTGTTGATAAAGAAGTAGCTTTGGAATTCAAAAGTTTCAAGTTCATCAACTCTTGTCATTGCTCACCTTAAGGAGTGAGGTGATTAATGAATTAAGAATAAAATCTGATACCTTTCTAAAAATATAATATGACGATGAAACTGTTATACTAACTACCAACAAGTAACATTATGTTTTCTAAGAGAAAGAAGAAGAAGAGTGGCGTTCCATGTAGAAGGCGTTCGCTGGCTAGAAGGGACGATGAAGACATGGTCGATCTAGTTATGTAAAAGACTCCCGGTAGCACAAGATACTGATACTGAGCATTAAAAAACAAAAGACTTGAAGAAAGTGAAGCTCCCCCCCCCCCAATCTTTTTCCCTCCCTACTCTCTCGGCATCCGGCGATATGTCGGGGTGCGAGAAAACGACGTGCGCCCCACCTGCCACGCGCACGCGACCCCACGAAACCCTAATTTCCGAGAACCCTAAAAGAGGAGAGAAATATAATAGAAAGATACCACAGCTAGCTAGCCAGCTCTCCCCCAAACAATGAAAGATCAAAGAAAGAAAAAAGCGTTCTTCCTCTCTCCTGTTTCTTCTTCCTCTTTCTGTAATGGATCAGGATCTTCTATGATATCTTTATTTTCAATTTATCAGTTCGTCAAATATACTTCAAGTTGATCAGCTTCTGCAGCAAGTAATTCTTATATTCTGAAATTTCTCTCTTGCTTGTCCTCCTCTTTTGCTCTGTTAGAGCTTTACATATGCTATTTCTTGTTTTATGAGTTTTCTTCTAGTTTTTTATTTTTTTCCTTTTTCTTTTTTAACAACTTGATTGGAAAAAGCAGTTGCACCAGACTTATCGTCCTCGTACCACTTCTCTGTTGCTTGTCATAAACAATTTTTTCTCCGTTTATACAGCTCGTTCAATTTCATCGTCGTTGTCCCAAGTCAAAGGTTTATCAAGAGAGATCGATACATCGTAAAGAAAGAAAAAAAAAAGTTTCTTCTTTCATGAGCTCCTTCGATCCTCTGATCTGAGAAGCAGGAAAGAAATACAATTATTGAAAATCAGATCCGAAGAAACAATGATTTTTTGAGTTCTACAAATAATTGGCGTGTGTATTCGATAAATTTGCAAAACTGGCGAACCGATGGTGGACTGGGCAGGTGGGGCTGCCTGCCGGGATCGAACCTGCAGCTGCAGCGGGTACTTCACCAACAACGTTGAAGAAATTCGATCATCAAGAGATGCAGCAGATGAACAGAAACAGTGGAAGTATCAGTAGAGGAGGCGATGACGAGGAAGAAAGGGACAACGGAGACGACGAACCCAAAGAGGGCGCGGTAGAAGTTGGGACCCGTCGACCTAGAGGCCGGCCTCCCGGATCCAAGAACAAAGCTAAGCCCCCGATCTTCGTCACCAGAGACAGCCCTAACGCGCTTCGAAGCCATGTTATGGAGGTCGCAAGCGGCGCCGATGTGGGTGAAAGCATCGCGCAATTCGCCAGGAGAAGACATCGCGGTGTCTATGTTCTTAGTGCTACGGGTGCAGTGGCTAACGTAACACTACGACAACCAGCTGCATCGGACGCCGTTGTAGCACTTCCCGGTCGGTTCGAGATATTGTCGCTGACAGGTGCATTTTTACCGGGACCTTCGCCTCCGGGTTCGACGGGGTTGACAGTGTACTTGTCTGGTGGGCAAGGGCAAGTAGTTGGTGGAAGTGTAGTTGGAAACCTTGTAGCATCTGGACCAGTCATGGTGATTGCTGCAACGTTTTCAAATGCTACATATGATCAGCTGCCACTAGAAGATGATGATGACGGTGGTGGTGGTGGAAGTACAACTGGTGGTGGTGGTGGAAGATCACTAGTGCCTGCTGCTGGTGGTGGAGGAAATTCTAGTCCTCCTGCAGTTGGAAGCAGCGGTGCAGCGAATCATCCTGCTCTGCCTGATCCATCTTCACTACCAGTTTATAATCTGCCACCAAACTTGCTTCCCAGTAATATTAATAATGGTGGGCATGTGAGTAATGATGCTTATAATTGGCCTAATCCTCGCCCTCCTTACTAAACGTTAATTGTTGGCAAGCATATGTATCTATCTATTAATAATAATAATATGTATTTTCCTGGAGGAGACGATCGAAAGAAAATTGGAAAAGGCAACCTACGCAAACAATGATGAAGAACATTAATCGTGCTGGTCTTTATATGTATTTATAATTTTAGTTTCTTAGTTTTGCCTAAATATCTGTTCAGCTTCAGTTATTTTTGTGTCTGTGTCTGTGTATGTGTTTTTATGTAGCATGCTTCTTTTATGATTACTCATTTCCAGTTGTAATAGTGCGTCAAGAATCTGACCACACACAAGAGTCACGAAGATCAAGCACTTGCCGGGACTTTACACTTGTAGTGGCAATGATGATGAAGGCTAGCAAATTAAGCTATAGCGTATACATCATTCATTTACTTGAAACCATCCAACTGGTTCTCGATAATATATAACTGCTGTAGTTCTTGATTCATGTCAATTTTTTTTGGGACTCTATTGTGAAATGAAACGAAGCTTTGCATAGCAATATAGCATATATTACTAGTATAAGCCCCGCATTGAGTAAGTCATGGAAGAAATCCAGAGCTAAATTTTCGACTCATTGCCCTGTCACGCCGACATTTTTTTGATCCCAATCAGGTTTTCTTGATACATGAATATTAGTCCCCATTGCTTGAACTCATATTTGAACAAGAAATGGTAATGGTTAGAAAAGAAGGCATCTTGAAGTCTGATCTTGAACAAGAAATGGTAATGGTTAGAAAAGAAGGCATCTTGAAGTGCTCAGACGGTGGAATCCGTCGGCAGATCGAGCTCACGGCGTTAGTTGTATAAATTATGTAAGAATTATAGGAATAAGAATCTTCGTGGACGGAAGAATTACATCAAGAATCAAGTTTCATCGATAGCTCACTCTCTATTGTGTATAGATTTATAGGACACCGAGATTTTAAATTGATGAGCTTTTTTCTCAATTGAGAGTTCTTCTCATAACGTGCTCTTGTTGAGGCTTGGGTCTATTGACCTTACATTGCTCTCACGAGAATAATATTGTGTTATAAATTGTTCAAATAAATAAATAAAATGGTAGTTATTAAATATTTGAGAAGTAGTTATAGGTAGTTATTTTAGTAGTTATATACCAAAAGTTGTGTCTATTCCTCATGTTACACCTTTTGAGAATCCTGCTATAAATATATAATTTTAAGACCATTTATGTTTGCTGAATTTTTTTTTACAAACTTCTTTTCTCTCTCAATTCATCCAAACTTTAATCCAGAAGATCAAATATTTATTTCTCATATTAATACTTTGAAGTTCTTCGCTATTTGCTTAGTACAAAACTTCTTAAGGCTCGTCATATCCACTAAGGCTATTTGCATTCATCCCATAGCAAACTCAAGGAAAGGGAACAAATATTGCTTTTAGGAAAGCAAATATATGTGTTTTAGGCCATATTCTACCTCAAGCTTATTTGTGTTCTTGTCTTTAATATTTTACACATATTTTGTTAGTCACCCAAGAGAGAGGTGAATTGAGTGTCTTTGCCAATTTGGTCAATTTTATATTTTCTTATGTTATCCTTGAATTGGTTAAGACATTTGTTCAAATATGTCTTGCGCAAGAAATAAATACATAAATTTAAATTTAAAGACACAAGATTTTTACGTGGTTCGAAAAACTTTTTCCTACTATACACCTAGAGAAACATTTTCTAGGATTTAACTATCTCAGATTCACTTACCAAGTGTGAATCAAATCGTTAAAAATGTTTTTTTACAGGTTCAAAACAAACCTAACATTTTTTGGGCTAAGGATGAACCTTCTACTTCATTTTGCGGGATAAGAAAGAACCTAAAATCCTTTTACCGGACCATTTTCAAGAGAAAGGGTAAAACTACCTTTGATTCCAACCTATGAATCTTTAGTGAATCAAATTCACTTGACTTGGTTGTTTCAGTCTTGAAACAAACCAAAATTCTAATTACAAATATTATAATGAAGCTCAACATATAACAATTTCAATCAATACAAGATATGAAATTAAAGCTCATGGATTGAGAAAACTTTCAACCATATACCTTTCATGTATCCATATTTCCAATTTGAATGATGTTGAAAAATGTGCATGATTGATGCAAAAGTTGCAGCTCCAAAATCATTAAGATGATTTTTGCTATTGAGATGCTCTCTCTATGTGTTTTGAAAATGAGAAGAGATGGAAAATAAAGATTGAAGCTCATTATCTCATTTCCTCACAAAACACTAAATCTCTAAGGAGTTTTGGATTTTGAAATCAAACACTCGTCTTCCCCAAAATTAAAAGGTTTTCTCTCAAAGATATTGGAATTTGAGAATTGTGGAGAGAAATCAAAAAAGAAATATTAAGATACTTGAAAAAACAATTGAATACTTAAATGATTTTTCTCAAAACCAAGTTTAAAAGATTTTGTATAAACTTGACTTTTCTTTTTTGAAAATGAGGAGAACAAAACAAAGCACAAGTTTCAAAGATTTTGCAAAAGTTGCTCTCAACGAGCCAAGGAGTGTGCTTATAGAAATTTAAAAATTGAAAAAAGTAAGAACCATGGTTCTGTACATAGAATAGCTTTTTTGTTCAGAATACACTAAAAACAACTTTCCATTTTTATCACGGAAACACATTTCCCTTCTGTGTAAAATTCTAGAATTGTCCAAAAAGCAGGAAACGTGTTTCTCTGAGAGGAAACACATATGTGTGTGCATTTCCTGAGAGCACAATTATGGGAACTTTGAGGAAACGCGTTTCTGCTCGATTGAGTGAAATTTTTTACTAAGTCCAAAATAGGAAACATGTTTCTGCTTGACTGAGTGAGATTTTTCACTAAATCCAAACAGGAAACGTGTTTTACAATACACAGGAACTTGAACATGTTTTTCTTGATAATTCTGCGATTAAAACATGTTTTCATGATAAATTAATGTTAAATACAATTGTATGAACTTTAAAACATTGTAATTGAAATACTTTTGAGATCAACACATAAATCGAAATCATTTTGATCAAACAATCGAATTTTGATTTTTATGAAAACTGTTGACTTATCAAAACAAGTATCATTTTCAAAATCGTTTTAAAACATATGCATGACTTTGAAAATAAATGAGCAATATAGAGACAAGAAAGATTACAACGTAATTCTACTTATACTTGTAAGCTCTCATCCTTTATCATCGAGTCAACTCGTCCAAGCTTTTGACTTTGACTTTGTTTAATCAACTTGTGTTGACTTTTGATATCACTTAAATCTTGTATTAGCCTTTTGACTTATCCTTGTTGCTGAAACGTGCTCAATTCAACCATTAGCACCATGATTATATTGTTTGTTAGTATCAAAACACTTCGGAGAATTTTAAGTGAAAAACCACTTAAGTCAATAATCTCCTCATTTTTTATGATGACAAACAATATAAACTTGATAAACAACAATCAAATAATATTCATAGCATGATCATGGTAGGTTTTTCAAAACACACATATTATGACATATTTTGAAGCAATTCAGATTGTTTATCAAGAGTCCAATTTTTCTCCCCCTTTTGATATCATCAAAAAGAACAAAAAAATCATCTAGATTCCCATGGAGAAAGTCCTATGACTAAGGCATCAAAACACGAAAGCTCCCCTTTTGAAAAAGAGATGGAGACTCACCCTTAATCTATGCATTCAATACTCAAGAAGATTCATGAATACAATCAAGATTAAGCACACATGAATGCCCAATAGATACCATATCACATGACAATAGTATAAGAATCAAGAAAGACTTTAAGCACATGGAGAAATGTAAACATAATAAGTATTGAAAAAATTCAGCTCATAAACATACATGGGCTACCTCAAAAACATGATATCACTCGTTGAACATTCAACAATTGTTGATACTTACGCATGTCAGAATAAATACATAGCATAGCCAATGAGATGTACATGTAGATGCATATATATAAGATGAAAATCTATACTAGACATCTAGACATGTAAAAATAAAAGTGGGATTTTCCAAAATGGATTTGATTCCCAAGGAGTTTGAACATAGGCAAATTCATCTCAAGATGATAGGCATAAGCATGATTATAATTATTAGCATGACCTAAGATGATATATACTTCATCATGTACATCAAACAAGCATAAGCATGGGCATATATCAAACACATAGCATAGACAAAGATTTCAAGGTTTAAGCATGGCTTAACTATTTTTATTCTGATTAGATGCAAAAGATAGTTTGAAAGCATGAGACATCCATTATAGAACAATTTTTCAAAAACAGTTGACGCATATAGAATTAAAATTTCAAGTGATACGTCAATGTCATGAACATGGAAAGGCATGCCAAAAATGTATAAATATTAGCAAGGGCAATTTCTTTCCAATAAATTAGGCATATAAGAGTATGAATATGAACATAGTCTAAGTTATAGATTCAAAGTGATGAATTTTAAAAAGATTTAACATAAGATATACCTACTTGAATCATATATATGTGAATCATGCATATATGTTGATTATATAAATTCAGCACAAGCCTGATCACAGTTCAACGGAGAGAGCATAGGCAAGACAAGAATATGTAATGAGATCATGGCCTAGCTCTAAACATGAATTCTAGGCAATATGATAAATTTCAAGCATTTTATAGCCTAGCAAAATTTTGTTTTGATCTAAAAGATATACATGTTATGCAAATGATCAAAAACAATATCAATTCATGAATATGAGCCAAATAGTATTTCAAGTTTTCAAGCATATGGGCAACATATTCACATACATATAGGCCTTTTGAAGTTAAAATGTGAAGTAGAAGCCTATGACATGATATGTAAAGCAATATGACAAGCAACGCATGTATACACATGAATACCACAATCATATTGCAAGCATTAGCTGATGATAAACATGAGTGATATGTAAGGTTAAGCCTTACATACTTATCACATATTGGCCTAGGCATAAAAATATTCTTTTATAAGCACAAGAATGCCTAAGACATGATATTGTTAACTTATGTAATCATGTTAATCAACTAGTTGTACATCAAGTGATTAAGTTTAAGCATGAAGTTAACAACATCAAGAAGTACGTGTCATAAAAGATATATAATCATGAATCTAGACACATACATCTTTAAAATGTATTTTTCTTAAAATATTTTTGATGAAGTGCAAAGAAAAAACATCTTAGAGGAAGATCTTTGATAATAAGTGATAAGACATATATGAAGATCTATATGCACATTTATCAAAAATATTCACGATAGTTTCAAATAATCAATTAATAAAGATGCAACACATGGAAAATGATTGAATGACTTAGATATGAAATGTGAATAACATAGTCACTCAAGTTCTTCTTATCCATTCAGGTTGGCTAAACCTATTAGTGTAATGATCTTTGAGGCTCATGGTCAACTAGGTCTTCTTAGTTTGAATTTGTCATGAAGGATACAAATTTGATAGCAAGAGACAAATTCAACTGTAATTTATGAAGATGACTAAAATCTCATAAAATTAAAGGTTTAAGTCAAAATAGGCATCCCATATTAGTTTCCTTTGAGATAGAGTAAATAAATATAGATTAAACTATGCATCAATTTCATTCAAACATCTTAGAAGATTACTAGTCATGATCATAAAAGCTTTCACGATTATCTAAGATCTAAGATAAGTGCATCAATCATATATCAAAACTTATAATGAATCATGAAACATTTCTATGTAAGCCCAAAGAATGTTTAGAATGAAACTTTTAGCATAGGAGCTTGCATGAAATAAACAAATAGGCATAATCATGACAAGAAGATAAAAAGTATAAGTCATGACATGACAAGATAGTTTGAACATGTTTGCTTTTAGTATGATAAACAAAATTAAGCACGTGAGACTCATTCAACTAGAACATGTGAGATCTAAGCCTTGTGGAATTTTATAAATTATGTCAAGGCTTAGTGAATGAGTTATTCTTAAGAAAATAAGACATTTTAGATAAATAAAATATGAGTCTTATTCTTAAAGAATAGCTAATGATTTCTAGAGACAAATGATTTGATTCTAATTCAAGGTCTCTAAGAAGATTTTTAATTTTACCTTGTTTGATCCTTAATATATGTTTAATTTATGCTCAAATGAGGATCAACTTATCTTATCCTTACTAACCCTTTTCTATGATGTATCTTAAAATCATTGCTAAGTCTAGGGTTATATAAGTGGGGATTCCTTGGTTGAGATTGAGACATAACACCTTTGAGGCCTTCTCATAATTTTATAGCTTCGTAGACTCAGTTTGATCATCTCCAAGGAAGTGAATGAGATAGTGAATGGTAAGGATTGAATAATATTTGAAGCTATGTGATTTCAACTATTCAATATCTTGTATTTCCAAAAGATATATATCATTTAAATTATAAAATAAAAGAAAGATGGACTTGAAATGATGAGCATTAATTCTGGTCCAACTTAAAAAATATGAGCATATGAACATATATGAGCAATTAAAATTTTAATTTTAAGCAAGCTCATTTCATAATCAAATTCTTTGACTATGTTCATAAAAACTCATAAATTACTAAATTGATGAAATTCCATAAATGGAGTCATGAAGCACAATCCATTTAGTATAAGCATGAAATTTACATAAGATACTGAAAGCACAAAGTATGCTTCAAAAATAGTGAACAAAATATATATACATTATAAATATGTTCACAAGAGATAGTGGAAGTAATATATATGAATTTTACAAGTTCATACTTCCTAGCTGCATAACCGGTATGCTTTGCATCAATCAATCATTGAACAATATAATTTAGCATTAAACAAGTTCAATGCTGATTCTAGTAAAGGTAAGCCGGTTTTGAATGGGAAAAATGATGATGGCGATCCCAAATCGGTCAAAGATGGTGCCAACAAGGCTGGTTCTTCTACTAATGGTGCAAAATCTTAGCAGAATTTGTTCTCTACCTTCTCTCGGGATGAAGGGCTGGCGTTGGATTTCATTGCTCCTGAAAATGTTTTTGGCAAGAGGGTTGCTTGTTGTCCGGACAAGGTTGTTCAGCAAGGTATTGATGAATGGCAGAACTTTCTTGTGGGTTATTTCATGGGAAATAGACCTCCTTTCCAAATGGTTGAATCTTTTGCACGCAAGGTGTGGAAAGTGGTGGGGAATCTCTACATCAAAACCCTAGGTAATGGAATTTTCTTGTTTTGTTTTAGTAGAGAAGAGGTGTCACACCCCGCCTCATTGACTCAACGCGAGATGCAACAGTTAGGGCATCGAGTGCTCAATCCACTCGATCAGAGTCGCACATACAGAAGCATAGTAGCCCACATCATCAATAATACATTAGAAATTATTAAGGAAAATATTATTATATTGAGAACATATGGAGTTTGTTAATTATTACATTATTTATAGCAAAAAGACAACAAAAAGGGTAACAAGGGCGAAACCCTTACAAAAGTACCAAACAAAAGAGGAGTAGTCAAAGAGAGGAGTCTAGAAGCCTGGAACCATTGCCACCATAGTTAGACTGATCAGACAGGACCTGGGGAGAGGACATACACAAAAGTCCCTACATAGATCGGGTTTGGCCATAACCCCCGAAATAAATCCATCCTGACCTATCTTAATTCCTTGGAAAGATTAGCAACGGGGTGAGCTCAACAACTCAGTGAAATCAAGCAGGGTAAACAAGTCTTACATGCATAATAATAAATACAGAACAACAGTCATCAAACAGTTATGCCACAACAGTACAATCAAACAATGATACGAATGAAACGTGGTCACATGGCATCACAGGCCATGCATCATGCACTTGCAACCTGTGATCTGAGGCACCGATACAATATCCAACAACTGAGAGGTCTCATGAGTTCCAGTGCTAACCAGTGACAGTGTCACCTCCGGGTCCAGCGTAATTGCATAACACCCAATAATATATCATATTGATGATCCCCATGGTCCAGCGTAACGACATAGCACCCATGGTTATGCATTTAACATTTGTAATAGATAGCCTCATGCATGAAGTAAAACATGGTAACAGATATGATGTATGATGCTATGTAATTTATTATTAAACAAGTAAGAAATGCAAACCTAGCCTTCATTCCCCACCTTAACACACTTGCAGTGGCATAGTGTTTTCTTCTAACTTCTTGAAGTGTGCAGAGACGCAAGAGAGTGCAAAAAGGTCGAAAGAGAAAGAGGAGAGCAAGGGGCGGCGAGGAAGAATTGACCCCAAGGGGCCGACCCACTTTGTGTCTGGCCCCCCATGGGGACAGTCTTTTCTTTGGGACCGTCCCATTATGGGGGTCTATATTCTCTTCGAAGGGGGGCTTTTTCTCACTTATTAAAACTACATCGGTAGAGTTTTTTAGGCGGTTAAATTAGTTTTACTGCATAAAAAATGAGGGGTGTTACAAGAGGACCTAAGGGGTGTGTTGGAAGGGGGCCCGTGGCATATTGCAAAAAACCCCTTAATGCTGAGACAATGGACTTCTTCGATGGATTTGTCAAAAACTGACCTATCCTCTATCCCTTTATGGGTTTTGTTGTCGCACTTTCCTCTGGTGTGTATTGAAAGATAATGGTTTGTTTTCTGAAAAATTAAGTTGTTGGCCATGTGTGGGCCCAACATGTGATTCTAAGCAAATAGTCATCCATTTTCACCCATTTTGGACTGAAATCAAGGGAGAGAAAGGGGAGTAGAAGGAGGAGGAAAAGTGGGTTTCAAAGAGGGATTTTACCCAAATCAACCCCCAAGGTAAGGGTTTCTTCTATTTTTCTCCATGAAATCACTCGTGAAGGTGATTGTTAGGTCTTGAATGGTGTAATTTTCTCCATGGGCCACGGATTTGAGTGAACCCAACCCAGGTTTTGATGCCTAGAGCTAGGTTTGGGTTAGAAATGGTAGGAATGAGTCTCTTAGACCTAGACCTACACCCAATGTATGTTTTCCAAGCACTTCACCACTTTTTTAGTGGTGCATGAAGTTCAGGTTTTGATGGAAACCCTTAAGGCTGAAATGCATGTTCTTGATTTGGGTTTCTAGGGTAATGTTGAGCACAATGGTGGCATTTCCCCCAATTTTTACTTGTGTTCCCATCTTGATATGGGTAAATGACCTAAACCCTAGATAATGGACCTAGAGCATATCAAATTTGATGCATGAGACCTATGTTGAATATGTTGACATGCTTAGTTGATTCATAGTGTTAATTGATGGTTTCTCATGATATGGAAGGGTGATTAGTACAATTGACGCATATTGCCTATTGTAAGAAATTTTTCAAATTGGGGCATTTGATGCTAATTGACCAAGGATGGTAAATTGTGGTGGATTATGTGTAATTGGACATGAATTGGGTTTATTCGTGTTATATTTGGCCTATGTTGGATATGTTTTGACCTAGGCCTAAGTGTTGGGTTGATTATGAATTTTTGCATAGTTAATACCTATTATTGAGTCTTATGAATTGATGGTGGATTAATGAATTAAGCATGTTTTAGAATTGTTGATGATGTGTTTGACCTATGATGAACATGAGTGTTCCTAGACTTAAGTGTTGACTTAAGTGATGAATTTGAGCATGAATGATGCCTACATATTAAGAGTTAGTAATTGGGGTTGAACTAGAGTTATGTGGAGTAATAAGGACCTAAATTGGCCTATGTTGAGACTTAGGCTAGGGATTTGGAATTGATTAATGAATGTGAATTTTATCCATTTCAGGACATTGTGATTGGATTAGCCAAGTTGTGGGTAATTGGCTTGGTAAATTCGCTTGCCGTTGGTGGTGAGTGGTCCTCACTCTATTTCTCCATTTATGGTATTGTATTTATATAAAATTGGATTGTTGAATGGTATGCATCCTATTATATATGTGTGCATTGTGTTTAAGACATTAACATGGATTTTATGCATTGTATTGCCTTAGGTATTTAGAAATGAATACTTTGGCATTGATATTCTTTCCATTTACTTTTCCTTTGGGGAAATGACCTTTCCTGGCTGAGGAATGTAAATTGGAAGGATTGTGATGGATGATGCGCTGGTCTGCACCCATTGCGCAATGGGAGCAGTGTATGCATGTGTCATCCTAACGCAACCTCCTGTTGAGGCTTCTTTTTTGCATATTTTTCATGAAAATGATGCGCAATTATTTTGTTAGTTGGAGGCATGTATGTTATACTTAAATTGATGCATTTGGTTTATAAATGTAATTTTTCTAATGGCATTCATGTTTTATATAAATGAATTTGTGGAGATTATAGTGAGAAGTATTCACTGAGCTAGTTGAGCTCACCCCTTTTTCCCTACTTTTCTCAGGTCCAAATCCGAAAGGAAAAGGTAAGGCTTGATCATTGGGAGTGGCCTTCATCTTCTACTTTTGGATGTAGGTTTCGTATTTTTGGGGGACTTAAAATATGTATAGTTTTGTTTATTTGATTATTTTGTCCTTTTGGAACTTATATATAACTATCACTGTACATATACATATAACACATAGATGTATGGTTGTAGATTGACTATATATGACATTTATGAATGATGGACTTTTGTTTGAGTTCAGATTTGATATATTGAACCTTGTGGTGTATGTCCAAGATGGAATTGAATTATGGTTGATGGATCTAATTTTGATATTTGTTTATATACAGGCTGTGTATTGTGTTTATTAGGTATTTCAGTGTGGAGGCTCATCAGTGTCTCGGGTTTTTGTCGTCTAGTGGCATTATCGGAGGTACTGTGTCGGTCATGACGTCACTCGGAAAGGGGTTGCGACAATTTTGGTATCTGAGACTGAAGTTTAGGAGACCTATGGTTAGGTTGTAAGAACTTTAAGAAAGATAAAAGCCATATAATGTTATGTTTGATTGCGTGGGTAGTTAGATTATGATTAATGTTATTCATTGTATGCTACCCTGCCTGATGCATTCTTGCACATGGAAATTTTCAGTTTCTGAAGAAGGGCAGATCAGGGTTAGCAATGGACCCTAGCGATCAAGATAGGCTAAAGAGGCTGGAAGAAATATTTGCAATCCAACAGCAACAAAATGCTCAACTTTTAGAGATGATCACCAAGCAATAACAAGATAGGCCACCTGTTGAGACACCTGTTATTCAGGGTGTGGGCACCAGTAGCGTTGGTGCAGTGACAATTACACCTTCTGCTGAGGCCAGAGTTTAGACTCCCGAGTCCAGAGAAGACATTAAGGAGAAGGAACGGTATGAGAAGGTGATGAAGGCCTTCAAGATGAGGGAACCTCCTACATTTTCAAGCAGTTTGCAGCTTGAGGATGCGAAAAGTTGGATTCTGCGCATGGAAGTCATCTTTGATGACATGCAAGCACTAGACAGGGACAAGATTCGCCTAGCTAGGTTTAAGTTGGCTGATGGGGCCGACAAATGGTGGGAAACTACCCGTAGATCTTCTGGGGACATCAAGTCTTAGATAAGATTCAAGGAGTTGTTCTACACTACTGACTACCTGCGGTCAGAGGTTGACCAAAGACGCAATGAGTTCATTCAGTTGATTCAAGGTAGTAGATCAGTTCGAGAGTACGAGCATGAATTTAATAGGCTCTCAATTTTTGCTCCAGAGTTGGTTCCTACTGATGAGTTGAGGATGGAAAGACTTCTTGATGGTTTTCAACATATGATCCGACAAGGTTTGGCTTTGGCTGGTGTGTCGACCTATGATCAGGCCTTAAGACAGGCCATGGATTTTGAGACTGTAGAGGCTACAGCGAGATCTAAGGCAACAACCACCCCACCAGTACTCGTGTTTCTGTCTCAGGGGAAGAAAAAGAAGAAATGGGGCAAGAAGTCTTGGGATGATAGCAAGAAGTCCAAGACTAGTAGTAGATTTTCCGGGGCTGATTATTTTGTTGCTCCTGTTCTTGTGGCATCTGCTCTAGCAGTGTATGGTAAGAGAGATCAGGCTCCAGTTAAATAATAGGGTCAGTCACAAACTGCATCTTTAGGCTTGAGGATAACTTGCTTCAGATGTGGCGTGAAGGGCCACAAGGCTAATCAGTGTTTTATGCCGAAACAATCTTCTACTCCAGCTATTTCTGCAGCATCTGGAACAAGGGAGCAAGCTAAGGTAGTGACAGAACCTGATCCTGATGCCAGCAAGAATCTGATAGAGGGTATGATTTCTATCTATGATATGATGATGCATGTATGGATTGATTCTGGTTCCACTTTATCAATCATATATGGACATGTGGTAGATAGACTTAAATTGCATATTGTTAGAGCTAGTACGCCTTTAATATTGAGTATGGCTACGAGTGAGAGAATCTACCTAGATATGATATGTATGAGTTGTGTTGTCAAACACGAAAAACTTGAGATGATTGTGAACCTTAGGGTGTTAGAGTTCCTCGATTTTGATGTTATTTTGGGTATGGACTGGTTAGCGGCGTATCACGCTCAAGTGGATTGCTTTCATAAGCAGATTGTATTTCAAATCCCTGAGCGACCATCTTTTATCTACCGAGGTATGACTACTACCAGACCACCTACACGAGGTAGGCTAGCTACTAATGTAGTAGCCGCACTCAAGGCTAGTATTAGTGTCACACCCCGATTCTTAAAAACAATCTCATACGATAGGCAGCTGACCAAAATCAAGGTGTGAGCAGAAACGGACATCAACATAGATCTTTTATTCATCCTCCTTTAATAACGGAAGGCAAAAGTACAAATGTTACAATTACATGACTATAGAGTACGCAGCGAAAACTACAACAACCCATAAATAACACACCTAGATCTATGTTGACATTACGCGCTTCCTTCGGGCGTAGCTTCAGTGGATCTTACGTTCTAATAACATAATTGTACTTACACATGTCTAAGATCCTGGGGAAAACTATCAACGGGGTGAGGTCAAGCAGGATAAATGAGCTTACATGCTTAACAATAAGTACAGAACAACAGTCATCAAACAGTTATGCCACAACAATACAATCAAGAAATGATGATGAAAAGTGGTCACACAGTCTCACATGCTAGGCACAATGCAAATCGCAACTCGCAACCTATGAGTCGAGGCACCAATGCCACATGAAGCAACTGAGAGATCTCATGACTTCTAGTGCTAACCAGTGACAAAGCCACCTCATGGTCTAGCGTAACGGCATAACACCCATGGGTTCAATGTCTGACTACCTTAATTATGGTCCAGCGTAACGACATAGCACCCATGATTATGAATTTAGCATTTATGATAGATAGCCTCATGCATGAAGTAAAGCATGGTAACATATATGGTGCATGATGCTATGTAAATTATCATTAAACAAGTAAGAGACGCAAACCTAACCTTTATTCCCCGGCTTAACTCGGTCGAAACGCCTATCTTCTGGAAGGGAAAGAAAAGAGAGAGAGAGAGAGAGAGAGAGAGAGAGAGAGAGAGAGAGAGAGAGAGAGAGAGAGAGAGAGAGAGAGAGGAAAAACGCGTAAGGGGCAGAGAGGGGGAACAAGAGGGAGAAAGGGCGGGGTGAGCAAGGGGTGCTCCCCCTCTCTCGTAAGGTGCGGGATGTCAACATAGATCTAGGTGTGTTATTTATGGGTTGTTGTAGTTTCCGTTGCGTACTCTGTACTCATGTAATTGTAATATTTGTACTTTTTCCCTTCGTTATTAAAGGAGGTTGAATAAAAAATTTGTGTTGATGTCCGTTTCTGCTCACACCTTGATTCTGGTTAGTTGCCTGTCGTATGAGATTGTTCTTAAGAATCAGGGTGTGACAATTAGGCCATTGGAGGAGAAGGGTCAGGATCAACTCTAGCGCATAGTTCACATCAAAGATCTCATAATGAAGAGTTAGATTTAAAGATTATGAGAAATATGAGAAATACACAGTATTTAAGGTATATCTTTCTTTAATCATTATTGCTCAAACGTTTTCCAAAACCAGGCACAAACCACTTGCATATTTACATGTTTTAATCCTACGCTTTACAGTATTTCAAATGATTTAATTTTCTATGTCTAATTTAAAATTTATCGAGTTTTTATTCGCATTCATCATATTTTTAATCCCAAGTCAAAATTATTCTTAAAGAGTCTTTCAGGACGCTAATGATTTAGCTGCGCTCTCCTCAACTTGATAAGATGATTCATTAGGACGCTGATAACATTCAAGGTTGAATTGAACTAATTAATCAGGACGCTTACTTCTAAGTAGTTGCCTCCCATCAGTCAACTTCTGAAGTTGTTAGGACACTGACTCAGCATCAGCTTACTGAAAGATTTCTAGGTTCTTCAAAGAATTTATTTTTTAGGACGTTGATAGTTATTAGTTGAATAAACTATCAGGACGCAACTGGATAGGAGCGCCCTCATCTTTGGGAATCAACTTAATAACTTTCAAGACGTTGATTGTCCTTCAGCGTACTTAGTATTGCTCTTCAAATGTTTTAAATATGGTAGGACGCTTACATACTAGTAGCGCCCTCGTATTTTGTTTTATGTTTTTAAAAGGTAGGACGCTTACTCGGAAAAGTAGCGCCCTTATGCACTTAATTGTTTTAAAACAAAGCAGGACGCTAATTGTGCATTAGCGCCCTTAGGGTTAAGTCACTTATGTCGCAAAGAAAGTCAGGACACTTACGAGTTAGTAGCGCCCTCACTTCATTGTTCAACAAGACACTTACTCATAATGAGCGCCCTCAAGGAACAAAACGACAAAGTTGATATTATGCATCAGGACGCTGATTACGATATCATGACACTAATTCAACAACCGTCTCTGTTCTAACAAGTACACTATATCAGTCTACTTTTTCAGAACAGATATTTGCACAGAGTCCTTTTCAGATTTATCTGAGATCTTCTCTAATGAATGAATCAAGTTTTCTAAAACTTTCCTTATTCATGTAATTTGAAAAGAATCAGAATGTTAGTGAAAATTGCAGGTGCCATTTTCATATAACATTAATGTTCATATAACATTATAACCGTTGTGTGTAAACGTTCACATTGTATTTGAACTTCAAATGTCAAACAACTATTATCTACTAGGTCTGTAAATACAAACACTTTGAATCAAACAACTTGCCGATAATTTTTATTATGTCAAAAACTTTTTGAATGTTAGTCATTTTCAAAATGTTTTCAACTGTTATAGTCTGCAATGTATTTTCACTAATACTTTACGTATTCAAAAGATTTTCATATTGAGCTTCAATTATATTCTACCTTTGAAAATCTATTTGAACTAGTTTCTACTCAAATTCTCAGCCTGGATTTCTACTTATCTTCAATCATGCTGATAAAGAAATTTGAGAAATAGTTCATGAGAAGTACAATTGTACTTGATTTCATATCTTAAGTATTGTATTAAACTATATCAGTAGTTGTGTTAACTAATGAACACTGAACCAGAAGTTTTCTTCCTTATATACTATATCTATTTTGAGAACTATTTGTGTTTTTGTTTTACATTGGTCCTGCATTTTTTACATCAATGTTTAAATGGTATCATAATGTTTTCGAAAAAGCACTTAATTGATTTGCATATCATACACGCTTTTCGAAACTGCACTTGAGCAATTCCGAACATTGAAAGGTAAAGGACTGTAAGTGTATGTCTCTTAGCATTATGTATTCAAATTTATATGTCTCTATAATGCTATGTACATGAGCTTAATTGTAAACTGTTCTACTCAGTTAGAACCAACATTAGTAGTGTTGTAATGTTGGTGTGTTTCTGGATTGAAACAACCAGGTCAAGTGAATGTAGTTCACTTAATGATTTCAAGGTGAAATCATGTTAAGGTAAATCCTAACCTATAAGTAGGAAACCGGTTTATTCTAATCTCATAAAAGAATAGGTTCGTCCTTAACCTGTAAAAGGATAGGTTATCTCTTAACCTGTAAAAGAGAAATGGTTCTTACTTATCCCGCAAAAGGAAAACGGTTCTTTCTTATCCCTTAAAAGGAACTGTTGGCCAAGATGTGTCCAAGAGGGGGAGGGGAATTGGACACTTAGCAGATTTTAACCTTTCTTTTAATTGTGCGGAACAATGAAATCAAATTAAACAAAGTATTGCAATGAGATACAATAAATGTAAATGGGACAATGCAAGCAAGATTTATAGTGGTTCGGTCGCGTCTACATCCACTACCTAACTTCCTCAATTAGGATTTGTTCAAACTCCACAATAGACCTTCTTACGGGTGAAGATCAAACCGGGACACTTTCTCAACTTACAGGTGTGAGAACTACCGTTTCTCAGCTTACGTGTGTGAGATGACCATTTCTCTACTTACAGGTGAGAGAGAACCTATTCTCAACTTACTGGTATGAGAAGACTGCTTACAACTTTGAGCAACACTTGCTCTAACTCAGTGACTTACCCGTAACTACAACCTGATTGCAGAATGAGATTTGATTCCCTTTACTCAGAATCAACGTGATACTTACAATGTTTTGGATTGAACCTTCTGTTGCCACAGATTCAGCCAAATATCTATGATGAAGTTTATGCTGAAAACAGGTTCAAATAGCTTTTGTCTTCGTTAATGGGTTCTTTGAAATAATGAAGAAGAATATCGATCTACCCAGAAGACTTGAAGTTTTTCTTTCAAAAGATCGTAAGATCAAGCACAAGTAAAAGAAGACTAACTTTCAAAAAGTGTTTTGGCGCAAACGAAAACTGTCAATACGTTTTGAGTGAATATCAGTTTCGAATTTCATTAGTTAGTTTTTCTGCTCTGAGGCAACACGTATACATAGGAATAACAGAGGCGCAATGGACTTGGTAATTTTGGCGCTCTAAGTTATTTCAAATATAACGTTAACATTCTTTTCAGAAATGGATCGATTCAGCTTAATGCATATTACTGCGATAGCACCTGAATCATCTGATCCTTTCATGAAAGAGGAATGTTCTGATAAAGTTTTAGCCCATATCTAGCATCCATCTAAACATGAAGATAAACATAATCAAATCAACAAGATAATTACATCTCCCAAAAATGACCAAAAATAAAAGTCCATAATGTTCAAATATACAAAATCATACCTAACCATAATACAACCATCTATGTGTTAAGTATATACAATAGGTGTTATTAAGTACATAAATACCAAAATACATAAATCTACTAATACACCTACATCACAAAAATACGAGAAGTGTGCTGGCCCAGATATGTCGAAGAAGGGGGGTGAATTGGACACTTAGTAGATTTTAACCTTTCTTCATAAAGTGCGGAATATTGAAAGCAGATTAAACAAAATATAGCAAATAAATACAATAAATGTAAAATAGACAATGCAATAAGAATTTATAGTGGTTCGGCCTCGCCTACATCCACTACCTAATCTCCTCAGTTAGGATTTGTTCAAACTCCACTATGGATCTTCTTACGGGTGAAGATTAAACCGGTACAACTTACAAGTGTGAGAACTACCATTTCTCAACTTACAGGTGTGAGAAGACAGTTTCTCAACTTACGGGTGTCGTGAGAAGACCGTTTCTTAACTTACGGGTGTGAGAAGACCGTTACAACTTTGAGCAACACTTGCTCTTGCCCAGTGACTAACCAATCACTACAAACTGAATACAAGATGAGATATGATTCCTTTTACTCAGAATCAAAGTGATACTTACAAAGCTTTGGATTGAACCTTCTGTTACCACAAATTTAACAAAATATGTATGATGAAGTTTGGCTGAAAACAGGTTCAAAAAGTTTTTGTCTTCTTCAATGGATTTTGAAAATGATGAAGATGAAGATCAATCAATCCAGAAGACTTGATGTTTTTCTTTCAAAATGATTGTAAGTTCAAGCACAAAGAATAGTAGACTAACTTTCAAAAGTTTTTCGCACAAGTGAAAACTGTAATATCAATTTTCGTGTATTGATTCGTTGTTTTTCTACTCCAAGGCAGCACATATATATAGAAATAACAGAGGCGCAATGAACTTAGTGAATTTTGGCACTCTAGGTCATTTCAAAATACAACGACTACATTCTTTCCCGAAATGGATCGATTCAGCTCTGTGCGTATTACGACGATAACACGTGAATCATCTAATCATTCACGAAAAATGAATGTTCTAACAAAGTATTAGAACGTTCAAAAAGTTATGAAAAGTTGTTGTACGATTCTGAAAAAGTTTTTGTACAGTTCTAAAAAAGTAAGTTGTAATAGTGTCAGTGTTAGAACAGTAACATTGTTGAATTAGCGTCCTGACGCAGAATATCAACTTTGTCATTTTGTTCCTTGAGGGTGCTCATAGAGTATCAGCATTCTGCTGAACAATGGAGTTAGGGCGTTACTGATTCGTAAGCGTCCTGACTTACTTTGAGATTAAAATGACTTAAATCACGAGGGCGCTACTCGACAATTTGTGTCCTACTTTGTTTTAAAACACTTAAATGCACGAGAGCGCTACTCATAAGTAAGCGTCCTGAAATTTTAAAACAATTTTGAAATAATATTAAGTGCGTTGAAGGATATTGAGCGTCCTGAAAGTTATTAAGTTGATTCGAAGGATGAGGGCGCTCTTATTCAGGTAGCGTCCTGACAAATTTTCAACTTATAACTATCAGCGTCCTTAAAGATGGAAATCAATTAAGAACTAAGAGGACTTTTAGCGAGCGGAAACTAAGTCAGCGTCCTGACACTTTCAAAGGTTGACTAAAGGTTGGCCGCTACTTACAAGTAAGCGTCCTAATGAATCAGTTCAATTCAACCTTGAGCGTCCTGACTCATCAAGTCCAGGATGGCGCTGCTAAAACATTAGCGTCCTGAAAGACTATAAAAATGGTTTTTGATTTCTAGATTAATGCTCGATAAATCACGATTAAAAACAAGATATTTTCGGATTAAGGCAAATATGCAAACGATCGAAAAGCAATTCGTCTAAAACATGCAGTCATGCATAATGCTGAGTTAAATGGCAGAGAAGGTTCTACAACCTAACATAGTCTAATCATATTATCGAATGTCTTCAAATGATCATGGTCTTCAAGTAGATCTTTAATACGTTCACCATGCATCATTGATTTTTTGAAACCTTCAAGTAAGATTAGATACGCCATGTATGCAGTATTAACATAAACAAAATGTGGTTTGTAATCATCAAAATATATTTCGTATTAAGGACAAGGATAATTGGTTCAAGAAAGTGCCCCGCAGCTAACCCTTCCCCTTCCCCTTCCCCTTCCTATCAGAACCTGAAATGATAAGAATGAGGAGTGAGCTACAACAAGCTCAATGAATGTTTTCTACGAGTGGCAATATACATGCATTTAGATAAAACATGGCAAGATCATCAAAACAATTTAAATAACATGGTGATATACAAGATTACATACGTGCCGAATATAATGCATCATGGCATTACCCAAGACAATGCATATCATTTTTTCCAAACATGCCTATGCAATCCTAGATACCTCCTGAGTAAGGGCGATCAAAGGCCTGGGTTCGCGACACTCAGCACCCGATTCAACCTAACATACCGTATTCTATTAGTAGCTAATAAGATCAGCCCACCAAGACAAGTACCATGTCTAGGCGATCCTATTTACACGAGCCATAAAGCCCTCTGCAAGGTCCGCAACTAGGGATCACCTCTAGCAACATGAGATTTCCCAAAGAAAATCCCTACTAGCAGATACACCTATTGCTAACCCAACTAGATGTTGGCCTAGATATGTCCAAAAGGAAGGTGAATTGGACACTTAGACAATTTATAAATAATTATAATGGCAAAATTAAAGTGCGAAAATTAAACAAATGTGCACAGTCGATTTATAGTGGTTTGAGTACTTGCCTACATCAACTATCTAACCTCCTCAGTTAGGATTTTGAACCTTATCACTAAGGAATTCTCTTACAGTAAGAATCAAACCGTTACACATTTTCTCAACTTGCGGGTATGAGAACAACCGTTACACTGCTCAACTTGCAGGCTTGAGACCAACCTATCCCAACTTACGGGTGTGAGAAGACCTAACTTTGTTGAATGTAAGAATATCAACTCAGTAGTTTTTCTAACTACTGTTACAGCCTTGATACAATATACAAGATATGAAAATTGAGTACAACTGTATCCTATGAACTATCTCTCAAATTTCTCTTTTAGCAAGAATGATATAAGTTAAAACAGTGTTGAACAATTTGAGTGAAAACAGTTCAAACTTTTAAATAGATTTTCAGATAAAGATTAAATTTTAGCTCAGTATGAAAATCTTTTGAATAAGTAAAGATTCAAATAAAACACTTTGAAACTAGAATAACTTAAGATTTTTGAATCATATGAAAATTCGACTAACTTTCAAAAAGTGTTTTGGCTCAGAGAGTTTTCGGTGTCTTAACAAGTTGTTAAGGGGCTGTATATAGAGACTTGTAGAGATGAAGTTGTTGTTCATTTGAATTTGAATTTCAAGTATGAACATTTACTCAAAACAGCTAGAATATATCACGAAAATGACAACTGCACATTTCATGAATATTCTGATTTTCTCCAGATATATGAATAAGGAAAGTTTTACAAGACATGGTTCGTGAATCAGAGAATATCTCTTATAAATATAAAAAGTTAATTTTGTACGAAAAGTTGTTCTGGAAAGGTGGCTAAAAGGATGTACATGTCAGAACAACAAAAATATCATTTTTGTTGTTTTGTTCCTTTGAGGGCGCTCAAAGAGCATCAGCATCCCACTGAACAATGAAGTGAGGGCGCTGCTGAATCGTAAGTGTCCTGACTTACTTTGACAGTTAAACGACTTAAATCATGAGGGCGCTACTCGATAGTTAGTGTCCTGCTTTATTTTAAAATCACTTAAACTCACAAGGGCACTACTCACAAGTAAGCGCCCTATTTTGTTTTAAAACAAACTTAGAAGGTATTAAGTTTGTTGATGGATAGTAAGCGTCCTGAAAGTTATTATGTTGATTCTATAGATGAGGGTGCTCCTACACAAGTAGCGTCCTGATAATTTATTCAACTTATAACTATCAGTGTCCTTAAAGATAGAAATCACTTAAAAACAAAGAGAACTTCCAGCGAACTGAAACTAAGTCAGCATTCTGACATTCTCAAAGGTTAACAAAAGGAAGGTCGCTATTTACAAGTAAGCGTCCTTATGAATCAATTTAATTCAACCTTGAGCGTCCTAATATTTTATCAGCATCCTGACTCATCAAGTCCAGGAGAGCGTTGCTAAGACATTAGCGTCCTGAAAGACCCTGTGAAAGCAGTTTTTGATACCTTTAAAATGCGACGATCAAAATATGAAAATGATGAAATCTTGCTGTGTGCAAATTGATCGATAGACTTTACATTCTAAGTACTGACAGACTCAGAACTTAACTTGAGATGATCAATAGGCTCGTAAGCTCGGTTCCTTGATCTTGATTCTTGATAAATCTGAAACACTTGATAAGATCATTAGTTACACAGATTGGAGATATTTGGAATCATCAAAACATTCATGTCATGGGGTTCATTGAAATAACACTAGACTTATGCTCAAATTCATTTCATGAATCATTAAAACATGCATAACACATATATATTGATTCAAAACATTTTATATATACAACCACATATAGAAACCAAATGTAAAGAAACACTCACAGTTGATTGGCTAGACTAGCCAATCCCAAGCCAACCAATTTAGTACTAAAGTGCCACCAAATACACTCCTATGCACTTCAACCTTCAATTGGCTTAATTGGGGACAGTTGGATCAATCACAAACTCTGCACACAACATGGTTCATTCATCATCAAAATCATTCCAATTACATGCCAAATAACCATGATTAAGCCCCAATTCACAAGCCAACATTAGACTCTGTTAACCTAAGCGGTTCATCACTTAGCATGTCCCTAAGTATACTTGATGAAGTATATTTTGATGCTCACAAACGAAATCTTTTTTGGTGTTAACAAGCTTTAATCAAGAACCTATCTCAGCACCTCAGGAAAGCAAAAAGTCAAAGAATGATTCGATCAAGGAACTCAAGGTCATATCAGACGTTCAAGATCGTTTCAATCAAAAGGACCTCAATGATCATATCATGATTTCAAGATCACATCGCACGAACAATTCGATCAAGCTTCAAGACTACATATTTCGATCAACGTTCAAGTTATTCAACTCTAGTGCGAAGTTCTTATTGAAGATCTCATAATAAAGAGTTGGATTTAGAGATTATGAGAAATATGAGAAATACACAATATTTAAGGTATATCTTTCTCTAATCGATATTGCTTAAACGTTTTCCAAAACCATGCACGAATCACTTGCATATTTGCAGGTTTTGATCTTACGCTTTACGGTATTTCAAATGTTTTAGTTTTCTATGTTTAATTTGAATATTACTGAGTTTTTATTCGCATTCATCATATTTTGAATCGCGAGTCAAAACTATGTTTCAAGAGTCTTTCAGGACGCTAATGAGTTAGCGGCGTTCTCCTGAACTTGATAAGTCAGGACGCTGATAGTTTATTAGGACGCTGATAACATTTAAGGTTGAATTGAACCGATTCATCAGGACGCTTACTTAAAAGTAGCTGCCTCCTTTTAGTCAACCTCTGAAGTTGTCAGAAAGCTGACTCATCATCAGCTTACTGAAAGATTTCTAAGTTCTTCAAAGAATTTATCTTTGAGGACGCTGATAGTTATAAGCTGAATATACTATCAGGACGCTACCTAGATAGGAGCGCCCTCACCTTTAGGAATCAACTTAATAACTTTCAGGATGCTGATTCTCCTTCAGCGTACTTAGTATTGTTCTTCAAATGTTTTTAAATATGGTAAAAAGCTTACATAGTTGTAGCGCCCTCGTGTTGTGTTTTATGTTTTAAAAGGTAGGATGTTTACTCGAAAAGTAGTGCCCTCATGCACTTAACTGTTTATAAACAAAGCAGCACGCTAACTGTGCATTAGCGTCCTCAAGGTTAAGTCACTTGTGTCACAAAGAAAGTCAGGACACTTAAAAGTTAGTAGCGCCCTCACTTCATTGTTCAGCATGACGCTTATACATAATGAGCGCCCTCAAGAAACAAAACGATAAAGTTGATATTATGCGTCAAGAAGCTGATTACAGAATCAGGATGCTAATTCAACAATCGTCATAGTTCTAACAAGTACACTATATCAGTCTACTGTTTCAGAATGGATTTTTGCACAGAGTTCTTTTCAAATTTATCAGAGATCTTCTCTGCTACATGAATTAAGTTTTTCTAAAACTTTCGTTTTTCATGTAATTTGAAAAGAACCAAAATGTTAGTGAAAATTGCAGTTGCCATTTTCATATAACATTCTAGTTGTTGTGTGTAAACGTTAACATTGTATTTGAATTTCAAATATCTAACGGCTATTATCTATTAGGTCTATAGATACCAACACTTTGAATCAAACAACTTGCTGATAATTTTTATTGTGCCAAAAACTTTTTGAATGTTAGTCGATGTTTAATCTTTCAAAATGTTTTTCAAATGCACTGAGTTTTCAAAGTATTCATCACTGATACTTTACTTAGTCAACAAATTTTCATATTGAGCTTCAATTATATTCTATCTTTGAAAATCTATTTTGAACTGGTTTCTACTCAAATTCTCAACTTGGATTTATACTTAACTTTAATCATGCTGATGAAGGAATTTGAGAAATAGTTCATGAGAAATACAGTTGTACTTGATTTCATATCTTAAGTACTGTATTGAACTATATCAGTAATTGTGTTAACTACTGAATACTGAACCAGAAGTTTTCATGGTTATATACTATATCTATTTTGAAAATTGTCTGTGTCTGTGCATTTACACTGGTCCTGCATTTTCAACTTCAATGTTTCAATGGTATCATAATGTTTTCGAAGAAGCACTTAATTGATTTACATATCATTCACGTTTTTCGAAACTACACTTGAGCAATACCGAACATTGAAAAGTAAAAGACTGTAAGTGTATGTCTCTTAGCATTACGTATTCAAATTTATACATCTTTGTAATGCTATGCATATTAGGTTTAATTGTAAAGTGTTTTACTCAGTTAGAACCAACATTATTTGTTTGTGTTGTAATGTTGGTGTGTTTCTGGATTGAAACAACCAGGACAAGTGAATATAGTTCACTTAATGATTTCAGGGTTGAAATCATGTTAAGGTTCATCCTCACCTGTAAGTAGGAAACCAGTTCGTCCTTAACCTGTAAAAGGATAGGTTATCTCTGAACCTGTAAAAGAGAAATGGTTATTCCTTATCCCATAAAAGGAAAACGATTTTTCCTTATCCCATAAAAGGAACATGGGTTTTTTCTCATCCTGAAAAAAGGAAATACGGTTCATCCTTAGCCCGCAAAATGATAGGTTTGCCTTAAACCTGTAAAAGGGCATGTATAACGGTTTGGTTTTCACCCGTAAGAGAATCAGTTAGTGGATTGAGAAAATCCTAATTGGGAGATTAGGTAGTGAACGTAGGCTTGGTCGAACCACTATAAATTCTAGTGTGTTTTAGTTATGCATTTTACTTTACGGTTAGTATGTGCATTTAGTTCCAATGTACCAATGTATATCACTAAGTCATTGAAAATGTTTAAAATTGACTATTACACCCAATTCAACCCTCTCTTGGGTACACTAACAGACTCTAACTAATGAGCTAACCATTATAGCTCATTCAAGCCATATTACATCTAATTAGATCTTAAACAACCTAAGGTATGCCTAAGGTTGATTCCATAATCCAACCTTCATTAATACCATGCATTCCATCACAAATTGGGTTAATAAACCACTTTTATGCTAATTCAAATCAATTGGCATCATCTAGGCCAAAAGCCCCAATTTTGGGCAAAGTCCCAAAATCATGGCCTTAGCCAATTTACACTACACATAGGGTTTCCAACATGCATAACCACCAAATTAGACCATCATTCACCTAGAATGATCCATTTATTCATCATAGTTGACATGCACATCAAATGGAAAACCCTAAGTCCACATTCTAGTTCTAGGTCAAATACAAACAACCTAACCAATTTCTTGCTAGAAATTGGGGTTTTCATCATTAATGGGTTCCCAACAACCTCTAGTCTCACATATCTAACATGACCTAACTCATACTTGTGTTTATCTACCACCCCCTCAAATACGGGATTCAAGTGTGGAAAGCACTTCTTGGATGTAGATTTAGGTCAAGGAAAGCCATTTCTACCATTACAAGTTCCAATGAGCCCATGCAAACAAACCCCTAGGTCGGGAACTCTTCCAAACCGTGGCTCATGCCATTTCCTATGTCAAAATGAAGCTTATTACCATGATTCAAGAAGAATTTGTGAAAGAGGAAAGTAAATCACACTTACCTTGGAAAAGTTTGAGCAAGAATCACCTAAAAACTTCAAGTTTCTTTCCTCTTCTCTTTCTCCTAGTCTTTCCCCCTCTCTCAAGTGCTCAAAGTGTGAAATAAGAGACAAATTAGGGTATACATGGCTTAATACACGAGTGGGGCCCACCAAAAAATGTCAAAATTTACATTTTACTCAGGTGGAAGAGCTCTAAGGCCATGAAACGATTTTCACAAATTCTTTTGGCCTAGAAGCCTTTCGGCCAGTATAAAACGCTTTCCAGCACTATTGAAACGCGTTTCAGTTTTCTAATTTTTTTGATTTTTCATCTTTTCGCTACACGGTCAATACACATCGGAATTTTGTGTATAATAGGTCAATTTCTATGTAAAAATGTGCTTCGTACTCGTTTTTTATATCTCTTCGCCCATTCAAGCACAACACATGGACCTACGGAATCGAAACACGTATAAATACACACACATACGCATATCCGAGTACTCTACGGTCAAGATGACATCATCCTAAGGTACGAGCATTACATGTAAGTTTTTCAGCCCAATATCTCGGAAGCTTTTCAACAAAGTAAACGAGGCTGATCCCAGATGGTATCTCTTGATCCTGATCCTTTAAGTCTTCAAGAATTAATTTGAATCTGGAACACGCTTATTCAATTGGTTCATTATCAGGAATGTTGACATCTTCAAATCTTCTATCTGCATCCCTGAGTCTTGATTTTTTGTTATCGAGTGGCTCACAGTGAACCAAATGAAGCAATTCCCATGCATCTTTTGCAGGCTCACATTAACTAACTTGTTCTAACTCGTTATCCAGGAGACTACAAAATAAGGCATACACTACCTTGGATTTTAGACGATGCTCTTATCTTTCTTGAGTTGTCAATTGCCCGGTTGGCTCGTCAAAAAGAGTATAGCCATTTTCCACCATTTCCCAAAGATCAACATCTTATGATCTCATAAATGTTTTCATGAGAATCTTCCACTTATGAAAATTTTCTTTTCTAAACAATGGTGGTCTGTCTGTGTATCTGTTGTTGTCCATAGTATAACTAGTTGAGCACTGTCCGACCATCTTACTCAAAGAAATTGTTAGATAACCTCGAGTGCAAAAACTCACTCTGATACCACTTGTTAGCCCAATATAACCGTCCAAGAGAGGGGGTGAATTGGACTTGGCAGATTTTCATGTTACCTTTGGGTTGATTAAATAAACAGAATATAATGAGCAGTAGGTAACAACAAAAACAAAACAAATAAAGACAAGTGCAGGAAGTAAATATGAACACAGAGATTTAGAGTGGTTCGACTCCCCTCAAGTTTACGTCCACTACCCAACTGCACCAGTCAGGATTTCCCAATCTACTATTGGCTAATCACTTACAGTCAGATTAGAAGTCGTTTACACTAATCAACTCTAGGGCCTGGTTAGAAAGCCACTACAACGCTAACCTACACGGGGGCTTGGTTAGAAAGCAATAATCTAGCGTACACCAGGGCTTGGCTAGTAAGCCACAACTTGCTACCAACTTACGGGCCTGTTTACGTGTAGTACAGTATATGGTCAATTATCCTCAAGTTGACACACAGGTCAACAATACATCAAGATTACAAAATATATAGAGAAGTGATCAAAATCACTCTCAGCAGTGAAAGCTTACTATCTTGAATGAATTAACATCTACTATTCCAACCACTTATGATTTTAAATGATGCAAAGTGTTGAAATAGTTCTTTACTCAAATGCACTCGATTCAAATATAAGCAATGTAAAACAGTGAATCGATTATGCACAAACAATCAATATATAGATTCTAAACAAATATAAGTTCAATGCACAAGAATCAATATACTATGATAATCAAGACTTGATGATTCTAAATGAGTATACGTTTAAGAACAAGAATCAAACAAATCAAGTATCGATTAAACATTTTGATTCAATAGAATATGATATTAGCACATGAATCGATACCACACAAAATCTATAAAGCCACTAAACAATGTATTTTGATATGAAGAACAAGATAGGGTTTCACAAACTCAACTCAATACAAAATTAGTTTAAAGATAACAATATAAGCACAAAAACTGATTTGCATATACGAAAATCACAAGAATCAAGTTTAAAGTAATGTATACCCCACAAGGTAAGATTGAAGCACGAGATTCTTCTTGTGTGAAGTTGGTTGCTTGAAAACATGATCAAGACTCAAAGATTGATGTTGAAACCACTAAAATCGTCTTGAACACTTGCATAAGAGAAACTCCAAAGTTTCTCAAGGTTTAGAAAAGATGTGGAGAATTTTTTTGAAACTTGGATCAAATGATGAAATGTGTTGAACTTTTGCTTAAAAGATGTTTGAAATAGGCTTAAGAACTTGTTTTTGGACGAGTATAAATACTGGAGAAAAATCGCACAAGTTCTCTTAAGTTTTGCAAAGTTGTTCTTCAAATGAGCAAGTGTGATATTTATAGACAAACACCACACGGAGGTACAAGAATGCATTCCTCAAAGTTGGAGTGCGCTTCTAGTTTGAAATATGAAAAGTTCCAGATTTTCCTCCGCTGAAATAGCACGTTCCTTACTTAAGGAGCGCATTCCTCAATGTTTCCATTGGGCATAAGAATGGGTTCGAACCACTGACTCTTAAAATAATTCTCATATTACCCTTGGCAACAGGAGCGCAATCCGTAAACCCTGATAAAAAATTTTGGGTTTCAGGAAAATGTATAGGAGAGAGTTCCTTCAAGTAGGAACGCGTTCCTTCACTATAAAGTGATAGGAACTTGATTTTTTTATCAAAATAGGTTTAGGACACCATCAAAAGCATAAATTAACATTTAAAAACATTTTGACACAATAATCAAAGTTAAACATGAATAAATTGATTGATTAAACAAACAATTAAAACAATGAGAACATTTTACGTACAATGGTAAAACCATGCAAAGTTGGTGAAAATAATGCATGTTGATCATAGATGAAAAAATGCATGATGAACAATTGTAATCAAGTGATAGCATGATTATCAAACTAATAGAATGCATGCATGATTAAACACGTAAAAATGTGTATGTATGAGAATTATAATCTATATGCATGAATTTAAAAAATATGCAGATCATGTGTGGTTGGAACATGTAAATATTAACTCTACTGCACTAAGATTCTAAAGATATACAACCATGAAGCTCTTGAATCTTCAGCCGTGTTGTTCCTTCCACACGTTTTGACAATGTAGTTGAGTCCAATTGATATATCTAGTTGGCACTGAAACAACTACGTCAAAGAGATTAGATAACACAGATATGTTGTTTGCAATCATCAAAACAAAAGTAGTGTGAGGTATCTCAGCTGCTTCAACAAAAGACAGATTGCACAAGTCGAGCACTTTGCAGTACCTTGAGGTAAAGGCATATATTATGCAAGGTATATCTTACTCCTAATCACTGCTATGTTTGTTCAAGTTGATATATGTTCAGTGATTATTGATAATGATTATGATCATGTGAAGTTTGAATAAATATCCTGATTGCATGATTAATGATGATTTGTACAAATTGCAATATTTGATGGATGATTCGTGAAATTTAATTGTAGATATTGATTCATAAATCGAATTTAAGTGGTTTAATGCATCTGATAGGAATCAGTGCATGAGGATGCTTATAAGGCTTAGAATGCTTGAAGCAGGAAGCTCGTGTGGGAGGACGCTTATAGTGGATAAGGACGCTAACACAAAGCGTTATGTCCAGAAGAATGAAACGCATAAGGTTGCTCATCGTTTATTAGGATGCTAATGGGCACTAGGAAAAGGCACGTGAGTGTGTGTCAAGAGCATGCTTACCGAATGAAGCATATGTATAAATAGGGTCGGCATATGTTGCTATCTTCATTCGATGATGCCCTAGGACGCTTATGGAGTAAGGATAAGAGCAAGTACCAAGAACCTTGTGTTTTGTTCATCAATCCAATTTTCTTTGCTCCTGTTTCTCGATTTCCTAAGTAAAATCTTATTTCCAATTCATTTTTTAGTCCATTGATCCCCAAAAATCCAGTTTTCACCAAGAGATTTATGAATACCTCCATTGTTGTTCTATTCTCTATCATGGCACCTAAGACCAAGAAGCTACGTACTTTTTTTGCTAGAAAGAGAGCTTTGTCACCTTCACCATCTCCATTCAGTAGAGTGAGACCCAGAGTCGAAGAATCCCAATTTGAGCCAGTTGTTCAAACCCCTGAGGCACCCATCACCTTTAAACCCATAAATGTGAACCCAATTGAAACTTCAACTGATGTTCCACAATTAGTTGAGCCATCACCCTCAACCCAGAAGTACAAGAAAAAGGACAAAGCTAAAAAGCTTGCAACCAGAGTTGTAATCTATTGTTGCTTTGTTGATTTCGATTTCTTTGCCAGTGCACATCTCGATGTGCTATTTTTGTTTAAATTCCAAGGTTGGACCAAATTCCTCACTTATAACTCAAGATAGTATCCTAACCTAGTTAGACAGTTCTTCCAGAATCTAGAAGATTAAGCCTAAGAACTTGCAAGACAGTCTAAGGTCAAGGGTAAAACCACAAAGATTTCACCCCAATTATCCTCTGAAACATTTTCATTGCCGAGTGATGAAAGTGCCCATATACTTTCCTTCACCAAGGGCAAATTCTAATTTCCAGGCTATGACAGCCTATCTGCCTTGAATCTTATTTGAAGAAAGAAAGACCATGTGTGTGTTGATAAGAAGCATACGACCCAATCTTTCGAGCTCATTCCTAGGATCATTCACAACATCATCATCGCGCACATCATTCAGCCCAAGTCTAGTAGCAGGGCAATGTCAATGAACTTTATTTGTTCTTGATTTGGAGCATTCTCCGAAAGAAGAAGATAAACCTAGCCCACATCCTCACTCATGTTATTGACATTGTTACTAGTCGAGGAGAAGGTCTTCCATTTGGTATGTACCTCACCACTTTGTTCTAGAAAAGTGGAATTGATTTCAGAAGAGAGGAAGTCAAAGAAACCAACAGATATCACTACATTGGGCAGACAACTATCAAGTTGATGAGATATGTATGTGTTTCTGTTTTGGAAAAGTGGTTATTTGTGTATGAAGTTCCACAAGAGGTGGAGACTGGACAACTTGAAGCAAGAGAGGAAGTTCAAGCTGAACAGGTTGATTACGCTGAGGAAGAACAAGTTGATCATGTTGCAGAAAAACAAGCTGATCAAGTTGTAGAAGATGTTCAGGTTGAACAGGTTGATCATGCTGAAGAAAAAGTTCAAATCAAACAAGCTGATCAAATCATAGAAGAAGTGAATCAAATTTCCCAAGCTATTGTGGAGGCACAACTTCAAAAAAGAGTTGGAGAGGACTCTAAAAGAAAATTTTCTTGATTTTTCATCTCTAAGGGATGTTACTATGGAAGAGGAACCTCGTGATCAAAAGGAGGGAGCATTTTATGAACTTCTAGTGGAAGTTCCTCAAGAAAGATTCCAGGAAGTCGCTATGGCAATTCCTGAGGAAAGATTTGATGAAACTACCATTGTACCCCATGTTGAAGAAGAGGAGTACAATGAGGCAGATCAAGAACAAAGTGTTGCACATGAGCCTGATGATCAAGATGATGAATCTTCACCATCTTACTCTCATTACAATAAACCAGCAGTTCCATAGTTTGATGAAGAGGTTTTTCTAAGAAGAATTAGAGAGGATCAAGAATATATGAACTCCAAACTATTAGAAAGAATGAGAGAATAGCAGTGGAGGCAAAATACTAAGTTGTTGGGAGCAATCCAACAGTTGATACAGCTAAAGGATGAAGAACTTGAAGAGAAAAAGGTTTGCACCAAACATTTGATTCAAGCAACAGATATGCTAAGTCAAGTGATGCAACTCATGCACAAACAACTTGTGGCTATGCAAGCTTTCCATTATCAAGTTGAAACACTCCAAGTGACAGTGTGATGAAGGATATTCAAGAGAATTTACAATTCATTAAGGCATTTATGAAGGCCTGACACTATTTCTGTTCACTTTTCCAGAACCGTACGAAAACTTTTCAGAACCGTACAAAAACTTTTCAAAACTTTTTGAATGTTCTAATACTTTGTCAGAACATTCCTTTTTCGTGAATGATCAGATGATTCACGTGCTATCGTCGTAATATGCAAAGAGCTAAATCGATCCATTTCAGAAAAAAATGTAGACGTTGTATTTGAAATAACCTAGAGTGCCAAAATTCACTAAGTCCATTGTGCCTCTGTTATTTCTATATATTTGTGTTTCCTTAGAGCATCAAAACAATGAATCATAGGAAAACTGATATTCATTCAAAAACGTATTAACAGTTTTCACTTGTGCAAAAATGTTTTGAAAGTTAGTCGTATTTCAATTATGCTTGAACTTACGATCATTTTGAAAGAGAAACATAAAGTCTTCTGGATTGATTGATCTTCATCTTCATCATTTTCAAAATCCATTGAAGAAGACAAAAACTCTTTGAACCTGTTTTCAGCCAAACTTCATCATACATATTTTGCTGAATCTATGGTAAGAGAAGGTTTAATCCAAAGCTTTGTATGTATCACTTTGATTCTGAGTAAAGGGAATTATATCTCATCTTGTATTCAGTTTGTAGTGACAGGTTAGTCACTGGGCAAGAACAAGTGTTGCTCAAAGTTGTAACTGTCTTCTCACACCTGTAAGTTGAGAAACAGTGTTCTCACACCCATAAATTGAGAAATGGTAGTTCTCACACTTGCAAGTCGAGAAAGTATACCAGTTTGATCTTCACCCATAAGAAGATCCATAGTGGAGTTTGAACAAATCCTAACTGAGGAGGTTGGGTAATGGATGTAGGCGAGACCATTCACAATAAATCCTGATTGCATTGTCTCATTTACATTTACTGTATCTATTTGCTATACTTTGTTAAATCTGCTTTCATTTATCCGCACATTATTAAGAAAGGTTAAAATCTATGAAGTGCCCAATTCACCCCCCCCCCCTCTTGGACATATTTGGGCCAACAATTGGTATCAGAGCAGGTTAACCATCAAAGTATCTAACGATCTTTGATTGAGTATGGCAGGACAAAACAAAAGAAGTACTTATCTTTCAGGTGAAGGAAACTCCACCAACCGACCACCACCGTTCAAAGGAGAAAACTATTTACATTGAAAAACTAAGATTAGGTACTACCTAAAAGCCCAAGACTTAGAAATGTGGGATGTTGTGACAAATGGTTGTCCAACACCTACTAAAATAGTAGACGGTGCTACTGTCCTGAAGGAACTAGACGAATGGAGTACCAAGGAAAAGAAAATAGAGTAATTAAATAACCAAGTTGTAAACATTTTGTTTTGCAGTTTATCCGTCGAAGAGTTTAATGAAGTTAGTGTGTGTGGATCCGCTAAGGAAATCTGGAACAAGTTAGAGGTCACTCACGAAGGAACTTTGCAAGTTAAAAAGGCAAGGCTCCAATTGTTAGTTAAAAAATATGAGACATATAGGATGAAAGAAACTGATTCGATAGCTAAGGCTATTGCTCGGTTTACAACAAACATCAATAAGATGAAGAACCTAGAAAAAACCTATGGCCAAGAAGAAACTATTAAAAAGTTTCTAAGAGGCCTACTAAGAGCATGGGAACCCAAGGCCACGGCCATTGAAGAAGCCAAAAATCTGGTTGAATACACTTTTGATGAACTATGTGGATCATTAATGGTTTATGAATTAAAGATAAAAGATAAGATGTGCCCGGTCAAGGTTGAGGAAAAAGAAAAGAAATCTATTGCCCTCAATGTTGAAACTGATTCTAAAGATGATTCAGACTCAGAAGATGACATGGCTATGTCATCTAGATAGTTCAACAAGTTACTTAAGAGAAAGAGTAAGAACAACTATTGCTCAAGGTTTTACAAAGGAAAGAAACCTGAGTCTAAGAGTTAATATGCTACGGTTGTAACAAACTAGGTCATGTAAAGAGTGAATGTCCCATTAAGTATAAAAAGAACACCAGCTCGTATAGAAAAGACAAGAAAGTTCTCAAAGCTACATGGGATGATTCAAGCTCAAGCGAAAATGAAGTGGATTCAGATCACATTGCTGCATTATGTTTAATGGCATGCACAGAGGTAAAATCTGAACCCATTGACGAACTTAATGAGTTTTATACTCATATTCAGGAGCTTAAGACAAAACTTAGTAAAGAAACCAGAAAGAATGAAAAGCTCAAGCATAGTCTTGAAGAAGCTCTTGAGGAAATAGAATTCCAACAAGAAGAGCTAGACGAATTGTTTCTAGATAATGAACAACTTAAGAAAGTTGTTGGAAAACTTTAAAATGAAAATGAAACTCTCAGAAAGGAAAAGGAAGACCTGAACTGCACCGTGATTAAATTCACAAATAGTAAAAAGTTATTTGACATGATGTCAGGATCACAAAGATGCGTATTTGACAAAGCTAGCTTAGGCTATACACCTGGGTCAAACACAAAAGGAATACAATACCTTACTGACCAAAAGACCAACATGCCATAAATGTCATAGGGAAGGTCATACCATACTTAGATGTACTATCTTAAGTAGAAAGAAGAAGAAATATGCATGGATTGAAAAATCTGTTCTTGTTGATGCTAACATGCATGGACCCAAACTTGCATGGGTACCAAAGTCAAAAATATTTTATTTTGTGTAAATATGCAAAAATGAAGATATATGGTATCTAGATAGCGGTTGTTCAAGGCATATGACTGGAGATAAATCTAAATTTCTAATCCTTGAAAAAAAAATGAGGGAAGGTCACTTTCTAAGACGATAACAAAGGTGACATTAAAGGCATCAGAACTATTGGTAACGATTTTCTATCCATATCTGATGTACTTTATGTTAAAGGGCTGAAGCATAATCTCTTGAGCATAAGTCAATTATGTGACAAGGGTTATGATATTTCATTTGAAGCAAATAGGTGCACTGTCAAGCATGCCAATAAAACTAATGCATTCATGGCATCTAGACATAAGAATGTGTATTGCACAAACTTTAATGACATGAAGAAACAAAATGTAACATGTTTAAGTGCTATCTCTTGTAATGATACATGGCTATGGTATAGGAGATTAGCTCATGTTAATATGGACAACATATCTAGAATTGTTAAACATGATCTTGCCAAGGGTATTCCGAAAAGAACTTACTCAAATGACAAGGTCTGTGAACCATGTCAACTTGGTAAGCATACTCGATCATCATTTAAGAGCAAGAGGCATCAATCAACCTCTAGAGCTCTCGAACTGATTCACATGGATCTTTTAGACCAGCCAAAACCCAAAGCTTAGGTGGCTAATCATATGTATTTGTGATTGTTGATGATTTTACTCTCGATTCACATTGGTATTTTTATTAGCTCATAAATATGATGCATGTGAAACATTTATAAAATTCTATAAAAGAGTTGAAAATGAAAAGGGTTATAAAATCAACATAATTAGGAGTGATAGAGGTGGTGAATATTTCAATAAAAATCTCGAAGAATTCTATAATAATCAATGTTACACTCACCATCTATCAGCCCCTAGGACACTACAACAAAATCGTATAGTTGAAAGAAAGAATAGAACACTACAGGAAATGTGTAGAACAATGCTCAATGAGTATAACACTACAAATCATTTTGGGGTGAAGCTATTAACACTGCCTGCTATGTAATGAACCGAGTTCTAATCAGAAAATATTTGAATAAAACTTCATATGAACTATGGAAGGGCAGAGCACCCAACATCAGTTACTTACGAGTATTCGAATGCAAATGTTTTATTCTTAATGATAAAGATAATCTAGACAAGTTTGAACCTAAATCCGATATCGGAATATTCTTAGGATATTCTTCTCACAATAGAGGCTACAAAGTGTTCAACAAATCTAATCGAACTGTAGAAGAATCAATTCACGTAAATTTTGATGAAAGTGAAAATAAGAAAAGTCTAGAGGATGAATTTAAGCAATTAAACTTTGATGATGATGAACCCAAGACAACCAAGATTATAGATCTTGAATCTGAAACATCTTTAGAATCTTCTAAAAACTCTAGACTGCTTCAAGGTCTTTCTCAAGATCAAATCATAGGAGATCCAAGAAAGGGTGTATCCACTAGAGCTTTAATTCAAAAAGATCAAGAGCTTGTTGCTTTTGTATCACAATTTGAACCAATTAAAGTGGAAGATGCACTGAAAGATGAAAACTGAATTCTTGCTATGCAAGAAGAACTAGGACACTTTGTGCGAAACAAAGTACGGGAATTAGTTCCTAGACCTTTTCATCAATCTGTTATAGGAACCAAATGGATCTTTAGAAACAAAAAAAAAATGAACAAGGTAAAATTGTCTGAAAAAAAAAGACTAGATTGGTTGCACAAGGGTACAACCAAGAAAAAGGCATAGACTTCGAAGAAGCCTTTGCCCCAGTAGCAAGATTAGATGCAATAAGGATGCTACTTGCCTATGCTTGTTACAAGGATTTTCCCTTATACCAAATGGATGTAAAAAGTACTTTTCTAAATGGATACATCAATGAAGAGGTATATGTGAAACAACCTCCAAGGTTTGAGGATGCTCAAGACCCGGAATATGTGTTCAAACTCTACAAAGTCTTATGTGGACTAAGAGAAGCTCCAAGAGCTTAGTATGATTGACTGAGTTCATTTCTTTTAGATCATAAGTTTCAAAAGGGAAAACTTGATCCAACTTTGTTTATCAAACACCATAATGATAATATGCTTATTGTTTAAATATATGTGGACGGTATCATTTTTGGTACATCAAACAAAGAATTGTGTGATGAGTTTTCAAAATTAATGCAGAAGGAATTTGAGATGAGTATGATGGGAAAACTTACATACTTTCTCGGCTTGCAAATTAAGCAAATGCCGAAAGGCACCTTCATAAGCCAATCAAAGTATGCTAAGGAAATGGTTAAAAAATTTTAAATGCATAATTTGAAATCAATTGATACTTCCTGTACCTCTGCAATCAAATTAGATAAGGATGAAAAAGGCAAAACAATTGATTCAAAACTTTATAGAAGTATGATTGAAAGTCTGTCGTACTAAACAGCAAGTCGACCTGACATTATGTTCAGTGTCAGTCTTTGTGCAAGATTTCAATCAGAACCTAAAAAATCTCATTTAAAGTGTGTCAAACGAATATTCAGATACATAAATGGCATAACACATTTAGGAATTTGGTATTCCAAAGGTACTACATTTCATCTGAGAAGTTATGTAGACTCCGACTATGCCGGTAGTCTAACTGATAGGAAAAGTACCTCCGCATTTTGTCACTTTCTTGGAAATTCTTTAGTTTTTTGGTTGTGCAAGAAGCAACACTCAGTGGCATTATCCACAGCTGAAGCAGAATATGTTGCAGCTAGAAACTGCTATTCTCAGGTTCTATACATGAAACAACAACTTCAGGATTATCAAATATTTATTCAATGTGCTTAAATTTTGTGTGACAATACTAGTGTTATTAACATTGTTGGCCCAGATATGTCAAAAAAAGGGGTGAATTGGACACTTAGCAGATTTTAACCTTTCTTAAAGTTGTGCGGAATAATGAAAGCAGATTAAACAAAGTATAGCAATTAAACACAGTAAATGTAAATGGGACAATGCAAGCAAGATTTATAGTGGTTCGGATGCGCCTACATCCAGTACCTAACCTCATCAGTTAGGATTTGTTCAAACTCCACTAAGGACTTTCTTACGCGTGAAGATAAAACCAGAACACCTTCTCAACTTACGGGTGTGAGAAGATCGTTTCTCAACTTGCGAGTGTGAGAAGATCTATTCTTTACTTACAAGCGAGAGAGGACCTATTCTCAACTAACGGGTGTGAGACGACCGATTACAACTTTGAGCAACACTTGCTCTAACTCAGTGACTTACCAGTCACTACAATATGATTACAAGATGAGATATGATTCCCTTTACTCAGAATCAAAGTGATACTTACAAAGCTTTGGATTGAACCTTCTGTTACCACAGATTCAACGAAATATGTCTGATAAAGTTTATGCTGAAAGCAGGTTCAAATAGCTTTTGTCTCCTTCAAGGGGTTTTCGAAATAATGAAGATGAAGATCAATCAACCCAGAAGACTTGAAGTTTCTCTTTCAAAAGATTGTAAGATCAAGCACAAGTGAAAAATGACTAACTTTCAAAAAGTGTTTTAGCACAAACGAAAACTGTTAAGAGGTTTTGAATGAATATCAGTTTCGTATTTTATTAGTGGTTTATTTGTACTAAGGTAGCACGTATATATAGGAATAACAGAGACGCAATGGACTTGGTAATTTTCGTGCTCTAAGTTATTTCAAATATAACGTTAACATTCTTTCCCGAAATGGATCGATTCAGCTCAATGCATATTACGGCGATAGCACCGGAATCATCTGATCCTTTCATGAAAGAGGAATGTTCTGACAAAGTTTTTAGAAAGTTTGAAAAGTTCTGAAAATGGTTGTTGTAGGATTCTGAAAAGTTCTGAAAAAATATTCATACATTTCTAAAAAAGTTAACAAAAATGGCAGTAATGTCAGAACAGCCAAAATATATTTTCTGTCGTTTTGTTCCTTTGAGGGCGCTCATAGAACATCAGCGTCCTACTGAACAATGAAGTGAGGGCGCTACTAAATAGTAACCGTCCTGACTTACTTTGACAATTGAACGACTTAAATCATGAGGGCGCTACTTTGCAGTGAACGACCTGCTTTGTTTTAAAACTTTTGATACACGAGGGCACTACTCAAGAGTTAGCGTCCTGAACTTTTAAAAACAGTTTTAAAACAATGTTAAGTGCGCTGACGGACGGTAAGCGTCCTGAAAGTTATTTAAGTTGATTCTAAAGATGAGGGCGCTCCTGCACAAGTAACGTCTTGATAATTTATTCAACTTGTAACTTATCAGTGTCCTTAAAGATAGAAATCACTTAAATATAAAAAGAACTTTTAGCGAACTGAAACTAAGTCAGTGTCCTGACATTCTCAAATGCTGATAAAAAGGTTGCTATTACTAAGTGAGCGTCCTTATTAATCAGATCAATTCAACCTTGAGCGTCCTAATATTTTATTAGCGTCCTGACTCATCAAGTCCAAGAGGACGCTGCTAAAACATTATCGTCCTGAAAGACTTTTATAAAAGTGGTTTTTGATTCCTCGATTAAAGCTCGATAAAACATAATGTAACTGGATTAAATCGAATTATGCAATCAATCAATTAAAACATGCATATTGCTTAATCATATGACATAGAAGGTCCTACAACCTATCATAATCTAATTATATAGCTAAACATCTTCAAACGATCATGGTCTTCAAGAAGATCTTTTAATACGTTCGCCATGCATCATTGAATCTTTGATACCTTCAAATAAGATTAGATATGCCATATGTGCAGTAATATCATAAACAGAATGTAGTTTTGTAATCATCAAAATCTTTCATAATAGGGACATATTCTCGTAAGGGATATGAGGATAATTGGTTCAACAAACATATCTAAAAATCCTATAATGCACTCCCGAACTAAACATATTCAAATAAGACATCACTTTTTACGGGATCATGTGCAAAATGGAGAAGTCATATTATCTCACAGTGGAACCAAAGAACAACTCGCTGACATATTTACTAAATCCTTACCAAAAGACCAGTTTGTTCATATTCAAAGAGAGCTTGGCATGTTCTCTGAGACTGATCTATGATATTTTGATGCTTACCTCTATATGGGGGAGACATATTTCATGATACTTCACTGTTTTTAAATATTTCGAAAGGGGGAGAAGTAATATCATTGAAGCATCATATATGCAGGGTGAGATTAACATTAAGGGGGAGTCTTAGTGGAGTCTCAATACATTCCTTGGAAATACACTCATATCATATGGAACAAGGAACATTAGTATTGCATCTCATGCATAATCACATCATTTTATTAGCTTGCTTCAAAGCCTATAATAATGTGTTTGAAATCATAAAAAATGGGGAGATTGTTGAACCAATTATTTTTATGTCCCTTACGAGAATATGTCCCTAATATGAAAAATATTTTGATGATTACAAACCACATTCTGTTTATGATACTACTGCAAACATGACGTATCTAATCTTACTTGAAGGTTTCAAAAGAATCAATGATGCATGGTGAACGTATTAAAGATCTACTTGAAGACCATGATCATTTGAAGATGGTCGGTAGTATGATTAGATTATGAAAGGTTGTAGAACCTTCTATGCCATTTGATTCAGCAATATGCATGACTGCATGTTTTAATCGAATTGTTTTTCAATCGTTTGCATACTTGATTTAATCCGAAAATATCTTATTTTTCATCATGATTTATCAAGCTTTAATCGAGAAATCAAAAACCATTTTTATTGAGTTTTTCAGGACGCTAATGTTTTAACAGTGCCCTCCTGGACTTGATGAGTCAGGGCGCTGATAAAATATTAGAATACTGACATTCATTCATGGTTGAAAAACTGATTCATTAGGAGGCTTACCTATAAGTAGCGACCTCCCTTTAGTCAACCTTTGAAAGTGTCAAAATGCTGACTCAGATTCAGCTTGCTGAAAGTTCTCTTAGCTTTTAATTGATTTCCATCTTTAAGGACACTGATAGTTATAAGTTGAATAAACTACCAGGATGCTACATGTGTAAGAGCGGCCTCATTTTTAAAATCAACTTAATAACTTTCAGGACGCTTACTGTTCTTCAGCGCACTTATTACTGTTTAAGTTTGTTTTAAAACAAAGTAGGACGCTTACTTGTAAGTGGCACCCTTGTGAGTATATGTGTGTTTAAAACAAAGCAAGACGCTAACTGTCGAAGTAGTGCCCTCATGATTTAAGTCGTTTAATCGTCAAAGTAAGTTAGGATGCTTACGACTTAGTAGCGCCTTTACTTCACTGTTCAGCAGGATGCTTATGCTTCATGAGCGCCCTCAAGGAACAAAATGACAAAGTTGATATTAAGCATCAAGACACTAATTCAACAATGTTATTGTTCTGACACTGACACTATTTTTGTTAACTTTTTCAGAACCGTACGAAAACTTTTCAGAACTTTTCAGAACCGTACAAAAACTTTTCAAAACTTTTTGAACGTTTTAATACTTTGTCAGAACATTCCTTTTTCATGAGTGATCAGATGATTCAGGTGCTATCGTCGTAATATGCATAGAGCTGAATCGATCCATTTCAGGAAATAATGTAGACGTCGTATTTGAAATAACCTAGAACGCCAAAATTCACCAAGTCCATTGTGCTTCTGTTATTTCTATATATATGTGTGTGTGTGTGTGTGTGTGTGTGTGTGTGTGTGTGTGTGTGTGTGTGTGTGTGTGTGTGTGTGTGTGTGTGTGTGTGTGTGTGTGTGTGTGTTACCTTAGAGCAAAAAAACAACGAATCATACGAAAACTGATACTCATTCAAAAACGTATTAACAGTTTTCACTTGTGCAAAAACGTTTTGAAAGTTAGTTGTCTTTCAATTGTGCTTGAACTTACGATCATTTTCAAAGAAAAACATCAAGTCTTCTGAATTGATTGATCTTCATCTTCATCATTTTCAATATCCATTGAAGAAGACAAAAGCTCTTTGAACCTGTTTTCAGCCAAACTTCATCATACATATTTTGTTGAATCTGTGGTAACAGAAAGTTCAATCCAAAGCTTTGTAAGTATCACTTTGATTATGAGTAAAGGGAATCACATCTCATCTTGTATTCAGTTTGTAGCGACTGGTTAGTAACTGGGCAAGAGCAACTGTTGCTCGAAGTTGTAACGGTCTTCTCACACCCATAAGTTGAGAAACGGTCTTCTCAAACCCGTAAGTTGAGAAAATGTACCGGTTTGATCTTCACCCGTAAGAAGATCTATAGTAGAGTTTGAACAAATCCTGAGGAGGTTAGGTAGTGGATGTAGGAGAGGCCGAACCACTATAAATCTTGATTGCATTGTCTCATTTACATTTATTGTATCTATTTGCTATAATTTGTTTAATCTGCTTTCATTAATCCGCACATTATTAGGTATAGTAGTATTTAGTATATGTTTTAAAGCATGTTTTAGGGGTATTTTATTGTATTTAGTTCATATATTAGGTTAGTTTATCATAAATTTGGTTATTTGATAGTTTCGTCAAGTTTTGGTATTTTTGGCTTGTTTCGGGTTGGATTTTTATAGGTTCATTATGAAAGCATGTTACTCACTTGGTTTGATATATTTTGTAGGTGCTTTGATGTTCTAAATGATGATTGAGAAGATGAAGACATGATGCAAGAGGAGCCAAGGGAGTTAGAGTGAAGAAACAAGTGCATCCAAGCCTTGGGAGTGTGAAAATTTGGCTAAGTCCACAAGAAAATCAGGAAAAACAGGTGTTAAAACCCGTAACTGGGCGCCACGGCGCCAGGAATGGACGCTGCAGCGCTGGGAAATGCAGTTTTGCGCAAATTTTATATTTTGGTCATAACTTTCTCAATTTAACTCCGAATTGGACGTGGTTTATTTATATGGATTCCTTACTTGAAATAGTACAAGATGAAATGCTTTTGAGGTTGATTTGGAGTAGAGAAAAATAATAAAAACAGTGAGGAAGAAAGTGGATGTGCGATTCAAAATAGAAACTTTCTAATTTTGTTGCGAACTTTCCTAGTTCTACTTGGACACTTCTTGGACGACTTCCTATGGACTTGTAGCTATATACAGGCCATTTTTTAGGGTTTTCAATACATCAAAGAGAGTAGAAAAGATTTAGAAGAGCAAGGAAGACAGCTAGGGTTTGGAAGTGAGGAGAAGAACAAGATTGAAGACATCGAAGATTTCTCTTACACTTTCCCTTCTTTTTACTTTGTTTTTCTATTTTTAGATTTATGTTCATCATGTTATTTCATACTTTTATCTTTCAAGCTATGAACTAAACCTCTTTTGTAGAGGGTAGATTGATCCGAACTTGTAACTATGTTGTAAGTTTTATTGATTGATTCTTGTTAATGAAGTTTTCTAGTTTATTTATATTTTTCCAAGTTTAATGGTTTTGATCCATTGGTCACGGATTAGATGATTATAGACTTGAGGTAGATGCTCCAAAAGAGGGTTCCTTGGGTTGGAACAAGGAAAATATAACCTAGGCTATCATGAGACTTAAAAGGAGATCGAGAACCTTTGAAGTCGTTAAAAGGAAACCACATAACTTAATAAGGTATTATCATCTTAGGTTTACATCAAAAGAGTAAAGCCAAGATGATAATAATATGCTCTAGTTGTTGCTCCAAAAGAGGAAATTAGAAACCTTAGGATTTTCGACTTATAAACGAAAGAACTGATTTAATGATAAATATATATAGGCATAGTTGAGAGTAAGGTAATATCGATCCTCTAGACTATTTTATCTCTGATTTTCTATCTATTTACATTGCATTGCTTTAATTTACTTTATAGTTATTTAATTATTTATTTATTTCACTTAATCACTCGAATTGGATTTTCTAAATAAAGTTAGGGTTAGTGAAACAGTATTTAGTGTGAGTGTCAATCCTAGATGACGACAACCCAATATCTCATCTGTTTTATATTATAACTTGACACCGTATACTTGTGGTTTGCACGTTACACTAAGTGACCAATTCACCCCTCTCTTGGACATATCTGGGCCAACACAAAGGTCATACACTATCTTCAGAGTTTGCTGTCGGTTTTGATGACGGACGTGCAAAGGGAGTTAAGCCTGCTCCACCTCCAAATCCTTACGAGTCCAGTGCTTCAAAAATAGTACTTGAAAGATTCCTTAAGGACATAAGGAATGCAAGTCAATCCAAGGAGAAGGAAGGTAGCTCAAGTGGATCGAAGAAGAAGGAAGATGACAGTAAAAAAAAGGGAAAGGCCCCAACTCTAGCTTGTCTACCTTTCTGATGTTTTCAAATGGGGGAAAAGAAATGGACATATACTAGACTAAGTTAGATTTGCAAAGGGAAGCTGCAAGTTAGGGGGAGTTCTTAAATGAATACTTAAGGGGGTGAAAAAATGTGCACTTGAATGAATGTATATGTTTAGTACTTTGTATTTGTGTATTTGACACTGTATTTGATCTGATCATGTCTATAAAATGTTTATATGTTTGCATTGAGCATTAAATGTCTGATTGATCTTGACTAAATGCAATCTTTGATATCTCTATGCCATGCTAATGTGATTTGTATGAAAATATGTGTATTTATGTATCACTTAGCCAAATGGTATTTGAGTGTTTAAAATCATCAAAAAGGGGGAGATTGTTATCTCAAGGAACCCCATGATGTGAATGTTTTAATGATTCAAAACTACTCAATTAAGTATCTAATGATCTTGTTAAGTGTTTTAGAAAAATCAAGAATCAAGATCAAAGAGTTGAGCTTACAAGACTATTGATTAATCAAGATCAAGGCTTCGAGTTTTGAGCACTTAGAATGTAAAACTTTCCATCAAATAACTCCCAGCAAGATTTACAAAATATGCATAATTGCATGGTTTAATCGATTTGATTTCGAGGTACTTTTCATTGATTTTATCAATCACTCAATGAATTTTCAATGTTTGATTTGATTCAAAATACTAAGTGTTTAGTCCTTTTTAATTGAGCTTTAAAATGTTGAAAAATGCCAAAATTGTTTGTAAGTGTCCATCAGGACGCTGATGCATTAATCAGGACGCTGATGCATCAATCAGGACGCTAATGTCTCAACAGCGCCCTGTTGTACTTGGTAAGTTAGGACGTTGATGACACATTAGGACGTTGAAAAGGTTCTAGGTTGAAAATGCACTTATTTATCAGGACGCTTACATCTTGAGTAGCGCCCTCACTAATTCAACCAAATGAACTTATCAGGACGCTAATTGAATATCTGCACGCTGATTGAACTTAAGTATTTCAAGCATCAGGATGCTTACGGTTCAGTAGCATCCTTATGTTATTTTGTTAAAAAATGAGTCAGCACGCTGATTGCTATATACTTAAGGACGCTAATAGTGCATATAATGGACGCTTACGTTCCAGTAGCGCCCTCACAAGAACCAACTATGTTACTCATCAGAACGCTGATTGATCAGTAGTGTACTCATCATTTTTATGATTTTAAAAGTCTTAAGTAAGTCAGGACGCTTACGTTCAAGTAGCGCCCTCACTTCACAGTTCAATAGGATGCTCACGTTGCATGAGCACCCTCAAGGAACAAAATGACAGTTGTTGGTATTGTTGAACCATTTAACCTCATGTCCCTAACACGAAAGATATTTTGATGATTATAAACCACATTTTGTTTATGTTAATATTGCATACATGGCATATCTAACCTTACTTAAAGGTTTCAAAGAATCAATGATGCATGGCGAATGTATTAAAGATCTACTTGAAGACCATGATCATTTGTAGATATTCGAGAGTATGATTAGATTATGTTAGGTTGTAGAACCTTCTCTCCCATTTGATTCAGCAATATGCATGAATGCATGTTTTAGTCGAATTGATTTTCGATCTTTTGCATATTCGATTTAATCCGAAAATATCTTGTTTTGTAATCGTGATTTATCGAGCTTTAATCAAAAAACCAAAATTGTTTCTATTGGGATGGTGATCCAGGGTTAGGGGTCGTCCACTAAAGCAGCAATTAACAAGGATCAATGGCATGTAGCCTTTGTGTCTCAAATTGAACCTTCTAAGGTTGAAGAAGCTCCAGGTGATGAAAACTAAATTTTTCCTATGCAAGAAGAGTTAGGCCACTTCATTAGAAACAAAGTGTGGGGACTTATTCCATGACCATCTCACCAATCTGTTATAGGAACAAAACGGGTATTTACGAACAAAAAGGATGAGAAAGGAGTGATTGTTAGGAATAAGGCCAGATTAGTTGCCCAAGGAAACAATCAAGAGGAAGAAATAGATTATGAAGAAGCTTTTGCACCAGTAACAAAATTAAAGGCAATAAGAATGTTATTGGCCTATGTTTGCTATAAAGACTTTCCACTATACCAAATGGATGTCAAAAGTGTCTTTCTAAATGGGTACATCAATAAAGAGGTGTATGTGGAATAGCAACCTGGGTTTAAGGATTCCCAAAATCCAGCACACGTGTATAGACTTCATAAAACCTTGTATTGTTTGAAGCAAGCTCTTAGAGCTTGGTATGATAGGCTTAGTTCTTTCCTTCCAAAGCATGAATTTCAGAAAGGAAAATTAGATTCTACATATTCATTAAGCACAAAGATTCTGATATGTTATTAGTTCAAATTTATGTTAATGATATCATCTTTGGTGCTTTAAACACTCATCTTTGGAATGAGTTTTTCAAAATTATGCAAGATGAATTTGAAATGAGTTTGATGGGGGAGCTTACATACTTCCTTGGCCATCAAATTAAGCAAATGTCAAATGACACCTTTTTAAGCCAAAACAAATATGCTAATAAAGAAGTTCAAGTTTGAAAACTAGAAAACCATTGACACCCCATGTAACTCAACACTTAAAATGGATAAGAATGAAAGGGGCAAACATATATGTTATGTTAAGGAACCCCATGATGTGAATGTTTCGATGATTCCAAACTACTCAATTGAGTATCTAATGATCTTGTTAAGTGTTTCAGAAATATCAGGAATCAAGATCAAAGAGTTGAGCTTACAAGACGATTGATTAATTAAGATCAAGGCTACGAGTTTTGAGTACTTAGAATGTAAAACTTTCGCTCAAATAACTCCCAGCAAGATTTACAAAATATGCATAATTGCATGGTTTAATCGATTTGATTTCGAGGTATTTTTCGTTGATTTTATCTATCACTCAATGAATTTTTAATGTTTGGTTTGATTCAAAATACCAAGTGTTAATCATGTTTAATCGAGCTTTAAAATGTTGAAAAATGTCAAAATTATTTTTAAGTGTCCATCAGGATGTTGATGCATCAATCAGGAAGTTAATGTCTCATCAAGCCCCCTCCTGTAATTGGTAAGTCAGGACGTTGATGACACATTAGGTCGCTGATGAGGTTCTAGGTTGAAAATATACTTATCCACCATGACACTTACGTTTTGAGTAGCGCCCTTATTGATTCAACCAAATAAACTTATCAGGACGTTGATTGAATATCAGTACGTTGATTGAACTTAAGTATTTCAAGCATCAAGTCGCTTACAGTTCAGCAGCACCCTTATGTTATTTTGTTTTAAAAACGAGTCAAGACATTGATAGTGCATATGTTGGAGGCACTTATCTATCAGGACGCTTACATTCTAGTAGCGCCCTCACAAGAACCAACTATGTAACTCATCAGGACACTAATTGATTAGTAGCGAACTCATCTTTTTTATGGTTTTAAAAGTCTTAAGTAAGTCAGGACGCTTACGTTCAAGTAGCGCCCACACTTCACATATAAAAAGAATGTTGTGCCCTTTGAGTGACACAACTAACACATTATTTGCATTTTCGATTATTTTCAGAGCTTTCAACAATTTTTTCTAAGTCTTGAACTTTATTTTACTGTGTGCACTTTAGATTGAAACGAGTTTATTCAAATCATTTAAGTGATCCACAGTTGTTTTCAAAAGCCTTGCTCTTGCACTTCATCTTCTTCTGAGTAAATCATTAAGTAAGGCTCAATAATCTTTGTAAGTATTTCTGAGGATTTCTGGGTAAGAAAATTCTCCTCATTAACTCTTTTGTATTTTAAGTGACTTGTTAGTCACTAGAAAGTTCTCTTGAAGAGAATAGTGTTTGTAAAAGTCTTTATGCTTTTAAGTTGAGAAGTACACGGTTTTGATCCTCACCCTTGAAGTAAGATCCTTAATGGATTTTGAGAAATTTCGATCAAGGAGATCAAATCGTGGATGTAAGCTTCAAGAGTCGAACAACGCTAAAATACTCGTGCACCTTTCTTCTTGTTGTCTTTGTTTATTTGTCTCCTACTATTTTTATTTTTGAAAGGGTTTTAAATCCTGCGAAGAGTCCAATGCACCCCCATTTAGACATTACTTGGGCCAACAATTTAGTATCCCATCTTAACCTTTTTCTTTTTCTTTTTGCTTTTTTTTTTCTTTTTCCGCTAGGACTTGATCTAGCTTTGATGATATTGCTTCTTTAGTAGGAAGGTTGGTGAGCATTCTCATGGACGTGCATGAGTATGAGGTATGTCACTGCAACTAATGATTGGTGTAATATTATGCATCCTCAACTAACTTTTGCTGTATCCAAAGATCAAAATTCAGTTTTGCCCTCAACTTTGGTTATACTTAAATTTTGAAATTAATTTGGAGATGTCTAATTCAACGTGGAAAAGATTTGTAAAAATTTGATACCTTGGGAAAGTATGGAGAATCTTGATTTAAATGTTGAGAAGTTTCGTCTTTCCTAATAATTATTTCTTTTTTTTATTATTATTGGATATGGTATCAGCTATCATATGAACATGACTGTGGAGATGTTGTCTTAATAGTTGTTCATATGCCTTTGAACTCTATGGGACTTTTCAAGAGAACTGACATACACTCATGTAACTGTTTTTTAGTGGACTATTAGAACCTATTACGAATGCTACTATCTCTTTTGACATCATATATAGATTGTTATCCATTATTTTGTTTAATATATATTTACATTTTATGTCTTTGAATATCACGTGTGTATCTTTAAATATGAAAAATCTTCTAAATAATCATGTATTCAGTTAATACCGGTGATTATACAAATATTCTCAAATATTTAATACACACCAAAAAAAATGAAACTTATCAAAATCAAATTTTAAAAATTCATTGCCAAAGATATTTAGAAACCAATGTTTTTGTGCCCAAATCTTTTTAGCAATAAAACGATTGATCGCTTAGAGGGTTTGACCACAAAAATTCTTGGTAGTTATAGAATAAGATTTTGGTTGCTAAAAATAGATTTAGCGAAGAATTATTTTATTGGTCACTAAATAGATTCAATGGTAAACCTTAGATGACAGGCAAGCGAGAAAAAAATTCGGTTGCAAAAAACTTTTGGCGACCAAAAAAGAGTTTTGGCAAGCAAAACCACATTTGTCAAAATATGACAAATATTTTAGCGACCAAACACATTTGTCACCATAAGGATTCACGACATTATTTTTTGTCGCCAAAAGAAAGGCAACCAAAGAATTGCGAGATTGGGTATATTAGGCGACAAAATTTACTGGTCACTAATGAATCAATTTTTGGTCGCAAAATAATATTTGCCGACCAACATTCTTTTTGGTAGTCAAAAAAAATTTAATGACCCAAAAAAATAAAAAATAAAAACTTTTAGGCGACTAACGTGAAACATTTGGCGACCAAAATGTTGGTCGCCAAAAGTCCTCTCGTGCCATCCAGTTGTTCGTCACATTTGAGCAATGAGTAGACTACATGGGTTTCTTGGCAAAACACTCAACAATGTAATAGAAACTTTGCAACAGTTCGCACATAATAGAATGTCAAAGAATTCAACTGGATTGTAATAATCTAAAACCAATGCAGATGAACAGAAATCTGCATAGTTCCCGAAATCACTAATTATGAGATGTGGCCGTAGTTGGACATTTTTCTCTCTCCTCATCCAAAGGTTTTACGCAATCAATTAGGTAACAACACAACATGCTGCAAGACAAAAGAAGAAATTAGGCTTCTACAGAAGTTAGCATTTATTTAGTATTAGGTTGCCTATGCTAAGTGAAAAGAGAGAGAACCATAGGGGTTTGAGTTTGAGTTTCATCAATGCAATGCCAACAAGAACTCAATTTTGATTCCAGGTCGCTACCTTAATTTGAGTCCTGTTATATGTGTAAGTAATGTGAACAAATCCATTATAGTCTTGGATGACAGCAGGATAGGAGAACTCCATTTCCAAAGTTTCCTCTAAAGTTACGAGATTATGCCATGAGTCACCATCATCAGTGGAGATAGCAACCTTGAGCACACCTCGCGAGACGGTGTTGTAAGCAAGTAATAAACGACCATCTTTCAGTTTAATTCCATCAATACCTGGTGAAAACACTATAACTATAAGCCAATTAACAAGGAGAACAGACATCTTATAACTTTAAAAAAATGAAGAAATAATAAATGAAAAAATGTCTAATTGAAGCATTTGAATATCAAATTTGTACAGGATTTACACCTGAGTTGGGGTTGGGAAGCTCAGTTGGTTTGGCATAACTCCAGCTCAAGCCACCATCATGAGATTCTGACATGCAAACCCTGCCTATGTCATCAAAAGATCGCAGTAGAACACGCAATTTGCCACTTGAAGTTTGGTAAGGAATCGGTTGAATCACACTCAAAGGTTGATCTTTTACAAATATTGGTCCATACTTCCTCCAAGATTTTCCTAAATCGGTTGTAACCTACGTAAGATTTAAAAATATGAAACATCAACCAATTGTTCAACGTAAGTGCTTGTTCTATGTTCATTTTTGTCCATTTCAACCAGATTCTAGTGATTAGTTACCTCCATCCATGCTCCCCAAGAATTCCAACTTTCCACAGAGGATCCACAAAGCAAATGTCCATTTTCAAGTAAAATAGGCTGAGAAGATGCAAAATAATAATAACAAAAAAAAAAATTATAAAGGAAGTAGAATAAGAAGAGAATAACATTCCAAATGCCATTTTTCCCCTCGTAAAACACATGGTAAAGAAAAACTCACGCTCTACCTTATTCTTTATAGGCCCTAATATTCCAGGTGGAAGTTGCTTTCTATCTGTCCAAGTGGCACCTCCATCAAATGAACGTTTCATACATCCACTCCATCTGTGGTTTCATATATCATTACCAGTGATCATTGAAACACGTAAACAGGATGAACTAATACTACAAATGATGCCTCTTTTTTCATTTGCGTTAGGGGGGACAAAGGAGCAAGAAGCAAGAGGGATTTGGAGCAGAGTCACCAATTTTACTATAATTGCCAAAAAGTAAATTAAGTGAAATGAAGTATATCTAAAAATATTAACAAAATGGCTAGGTGTATAAGGTTTAATTTTAAGATTAGGAGCCAAATGTTAAATTAATAAAAGGTAGAACCAAGGTATGAAAAATCGAAAAAAATTCATCTAGTTTTGGCAAATTTTTTCAATGTCAAATTTATCAAATAATAAACGAAAGGTAATTTTGAAAGTGCAAAAATTCAAAAAAAAATTGCAAAATTTGATAAAATTCAATAAACTTCAATAAAAATTTAATTTTTCAATTAAAAAATAAAAAACTTCGACATAACGTTCGATATAATTAAATTAAGTTCAATAAAGAAGTAGACATGTGTTATTTTATCAATAGAAAACAAAAGAATTACGAAAATCTCTGTATCATTTTCAACTTTATTAACCAACATAGCAATATATTAAAAAAAAAATCTAACAAGCAAACAAATTACGTAATTTTATGGAATATGCCTTACGGAACAAAAAAGAAAGGAGGCAAGAAAAACAAAAGTAAAGAAAGTTAAAATGGGGAAAAGACTTAAAAATACATTGAAAGAGTTTCCAAAGTCATGTTCTTGCATTTAAAATCTCATTTAACAAGACGAAAAAGCAATACGTTATTATAATAATCTAATAATTAAGCACGATAGAATTTCAAACTAGCAAGCTATATGGTCTAGAAGCAAGGCCCCACAAAACTGAAAATAAAAATATAGAAAAAGGTTCAAGACCAAAAGCCATCATTTCAAACTTCATCAACCTACTAAACAAGTCATTATGGATATTTTTATATATTAAAAGTGTTTATTTATATTAGTTTTTAGCATATGTTACAGTAAATCTAGATATTTTAGCATCTTTACAAAAATTCTCAAAATTTCTCTAATTTAATGAATTTCTACAAAAATTCAAAATGGCGAATTAAACCTCCCTGAATTAATTTTGATTTTCAAGTGATCGAAGTCTAAGTTGAACTTGAATTTTCAATCCTTTGGTAAAACTACCTTTCTGTGTCAATATAAAATGATAATTAAAAAAAAAAAAACTACTTCCTTGAAATCCCATCACATCATCATTTTATATAGAATGCCACCATATATACTGCACAATAGGAGATAGAAAGGACAAGGCAAGAAGTTACTCAATTTTCTTCTACTTCTAGGGGGAGATTATGTGACCTTTTTTGCTTTTTTGTGTGTGTGTTGGAGGGGGGCGGGGGGCGGGGGGCGGGGGGCGGGGGGTCAATTCATCTTGTGAGGGGGTAATTGGCTGCAGATGACTTCAAAATATCAATTTTCCCTTTCAAAATATCGCCTAGAAAAGTTATATAATGATTTCACAAATTTACTCCAAAGTGCAACTTCAAGATTCTTTCTATTCCTCCCATTGAAGCTAACTGAAATCCAACTTATTCTAAGACCCAACCATTTAAGCAGACTATGGATACTTTTTCTAACCATTTGCTCCATTAGGTCTATCATAGTTGAGAATCAAGTCCTACAACAAGAAATGATTGAAGGGGTGTTTTTATCACTCTTAGGCCCTCACAGCAAAGTCTCTAACTTGGACCTCCCTCGTGAAATAGTAGGTGACAAATATTGAGAACAAAATGAGTACAACAAACTCATAATTTCTCATTTAGTACAAGGAGAATTTGCATAGTTGGAGAACCATCACGAGTAAGAGATTCAACAAAATACTCAACATTTCTTTCCAGAGGAGTGGAGAAAAGAAACATTCAATAGATTGAAAGAAAACTTAGATGGATCAAAGCGTTAACTACTTAGGTGATAAAGGAAGAGATTTGTGGTAAGAATGATCAATGCCATGCATTTTTCTAATATTTGCAATTTAAAAGTAACCAAAAAATAATCCAAACTACCATTTGGACAATCTTTTTCATTCATTTGATATTTTTGCACTTTCTACAAAGTTGATAATTGTCCTTATAGTTCCTTGCATTCTTTTCACAAAAATTACCAACAAGGTACACCAAGTTGTATAGGATAGTAAAGAGATTCCACCATCTTTGCCACGAAAATGTAATTTTGTCTCTAGCAACTTTGGTTGGAAGGTCTATAAAACCACAACGACTACTGAAAGTATAATGAAGGTTTTTCTTTTTGACAAAAAAATTATAATGAAGGTTACGCAACTCACTTTTGAACCTCTTGTCCAATTTTGTAAAAGAGAAGTAACTCGGTAGATGAAACTTTAAATAATACAGGATTCCACATTGGGACATTAGGTTCTTCATCAACAACCAGGGGAGCGTGCCATAAACCATCCTGGATGTGATAACACAAAGTGTAATTACCATCAACTATAGTTGTACATTTGAAGCTTAGTAGCTACAAATCAAACAAGGAAGGAAACATTCATTACAAAGATGTAGGTAATCCAACTCATTGTCAACTTAATCTACAAGAAAATTAGACAACATGTGCATGGATACTTTGGGAAGAAGACCTGTTTCTAAAACACTTGTAAAATCACATAATTGCAAATACAATCCAAACAGCACAATGAGAGTGTGTTGAAGATGAACACTCCAACTTTGGAAAGAATTGCAAATAAAAGAGCAACAATAAATTATACGTAAAGTCTCTTAACATTCAACTAGATCATAGTTTTCGAACACAACTGTTAAAAGACTAACATCGATGAACTCCCACTCCAAACTCAATAATAAATATCTAACATTTCTCCTTCGTAGATAGCACGACACATTTGGCATGTAAATGTGTTATGTGTAATCTCATGGGCTACCCATGGACACTTATGACATAGAACTCTAATACAACACATCAACATCTCAATAGCTCCTTTCTTGATCTTGTGTGTTTAATATATAGAGAAATACAAAGTGCAGCAAATGTTAATTGTGATCTTAAGGAGAAAAAAGAACACTTAAGTTTGATGCAACTAGCAGATGCATCTCAGCTTTACAGCCCAACCATGTCATATTAATATCCACATCAAATTATGCATTTATTAATCCCTCAAGAATCTATGGTTAGACCAATCCCATATGCAGCTATAAACTATCATTTTCAGGGATATTTTCTCGAAAGGTAAATTTATAATTCTGTTTCTTTTTATTTGATGTTTGACAAAACAAGCAAAATAATTATTAATCTTGGTCTCATTTGTCATGGTGGAACTTTATCCATGAACAGTAACAAAGTGGCTTGTTAGCAAATTATTTTTCTTCAACCTCACGTGGCTCTACATTAACTCAGTTTTGCAATCAAAACCAATATTAAGTCACTTATGACCATATAAAGAGTTTATAATAATTATAATCAAGTTTATGCCTCAACATATTATAACGCATTAAGATTGTCAGAAATTATATTTTTTCATGTGTTTGTGTGTATTTAGATATACAACGATTGTATTTAGATATGTAGGGATATTTTAGACTTTTTATACATTTCTAACATATGTAAAAGAGAAGAAACAATTACTGTTCACGCTACTGCATAACTGCAGCCTGCTCCCCTCTTTTCTTTTCTTCTTTTATCTTTTCCTTTGATCTTTAATCATAATACTAGGCTATCGAAAATCTAACTTGGTATTAGATTTTTTTTCTTCCTTCTCTTCCACTTATTTTCTTCTCTTTTCTTTATTTTTTTTCCTTTGGTTGAAGGGTTCATCAATAGATGTTAATTTAGAGTCCTTTTTCTAAATTGGTGTGGCTCTTATAGGTTATTAAGGAGTTTATGGTTGGGTTGGAACTCACTTTTGAACAAGGACCGAAAATTCGACTTTGCCCGAGATTTTGATCACTTGAAAATCGGAATTAATTCAAAGTTCAATTTGATGTGGAGAATTTTTGTAAAAATTTACGACATAAGAGAAATATAGAGAAACTTTTGCAAAGATACCAAATTATTGAGATTTATTTTAATATAAGCTAAAAACTAATACAAAAAGACACTTTTAATACATTAAAATATTCATAAATGACCTAACAAAATTAATCTTGTGTAGCAAGTTGATGAAATTTGAAATGGTGGCTTTTGGACATGATCCCTTTTCTATATTTTGATTTTCAATTTTGTGCTGGCTTGGTTCTAGGCCATATAATTTGCTAGTTTGACATTCTACCTTGCTTAATTTATTAGTTTATTATTAAAATTATATTATTTTTTATCTAGTTATACAGGATTTTAATTAAAAGACAATGGCTTTGGGAACTCTTTCAATGTATTTTTAAGTTTTTGTCTCATTAAACTTTCTTTCTTTACTTTTATTTTTGTTGCTGCCTTTCTTCTTTTTTTCTGTAAGGTATATCCCGTGTTACATAATTTTTTTGCTTGTTAGATTCTTTCTTTCTTTTTTGCGTGTTTATATTGCTACATTGGCTGATGAAGTTAATAATGGTGCATAGCTTTTTTGCTAATTCTTTTGTTTTTTATTGTTGAAATAACCATGTTTACTTCTCTGTCAAATTTCATAGAATTTTATCAAGTTTTGTGCTGAATTCTAGATTTTTTTAATGGGTTTATGGGTTGAATATTATATGTGTTTTTGTGCAAATTTTTGGGTTTATTTACAAGTTTCTATGCTTAATGCTTTTGATTTGTTGGCCATATATTAAATGATGTTAGATTTGATTTCTTACGCTCGAGAGAGGTGTTTTCGAATCGGATCCGGAAATTTGTGACCTAGGTTGGTAGAATCGAGTCGCGAGACTTACGAACACCTTTGAAATCGTTTTCTATGAATTACAGATGTTAATGCGTCTTTAACTTATCGATTTGCGCTCAGGAGAGGGAATTAATATCTTAAGGATAGATGTTCAAATTGCGCTCGAGAGAGGGATTTGGACGTTTTGAATTCATGATTTATAGATTCAGAAAATTAGCTCAATAACACAACCTTTTTGAAACCCATAAGATAGAACATTGTGAAATCAATCTTTAGGACTTTTATTCATTGATTTTCTCCCATTTTGATCACCTAGATAAAATTAAAATCATTATAGCTATGGGCATTATTAATTATAAAATTCACTATCCTAGAGGACGATAACCCAACTCACCTTGGGACTATATTATAACTTGATTGTCGTGCACTTGCAATACACAAAGCATACGACAATGTTTGCTTGGCTCCCTATAGTGCCTAGAAAAGCATGCGACAATGTTTGCTTGGCTCCCTATTCTCTTTTTAATTTCAATTTATATTAATGTACTTTAATGTTTTTTTTGCTAGGGTGGGGTTATAAACTTTTTAATTTTTTTTTAAAATTTTTAGTTACAATCTTTTCAATCTCAATCACTTGCAACGCACGTGCATATCTACTATTATATATATATATATATATATCAACATAGATATGGAAAACCATTTTACCATGATATTTAGGTTGCGTTTGGTATAGAATTTAAATTCAGTTTTCTGTATTTAAAAACAAAAATTCAAAAAAGTTACAAAAAACTTGTTTGGTTTGATAGGATTTAAAAACTATTTTTAGAAAAAAGTTAGGAAAATGACTTGTTTTTAGAAAACATACAAATGCTGTTATTTGAATTTTTTTTGTGTTTAATGGGACCCACAAGCTTTTTTCCACTTGATTTGTGTAAAATCTTGAACAAGCCAAACAAGTTTTTTTGTTTTCAAATTAATTCAAAAACTATAAATCAACTAAAAATGAGAACATTTTCTAATTTTTAAAAACTATTTTTAAATTGGATGTAAAACGCAACCTTAATGTTTTATGAATTTCTATATGGTTGTTTGCATGTGTGCATGGTTTATGCACTATTTTGATTTGGGAATATGCGTGTGTTTAAATTCATGATTTATGGATTGTTATGAATGATTTAGAACAAAAAGGGTTTTCTTGTGGCTAGGAAGGTAGTATGGCTAGGGTATAGGGTCATGATAATATGAGATTGAGATTGACTGCCTTAGTAAAAGCGTAGCATCATAAATTGAACTACGTGGATCTAAGTAGGGTTTTCTCATGAGTATGACCAGATTTTATAGAAAGTTATTTTGTTGTGAGATATCATATTTTCCAATGTATTATTTTATGCATTTGATCATAGCATGAATATTTATTTGCATGCCTGGTTTTGAAACTATTGATAAATATGTGATGGTAGGTATAAGAAACCGTCTCATTGTGCTTTTAGCTCACCTCTCATTTTTATCTATTTCAGGACCTTCTATTGCCCAAGAGAAGGACAAAGGAGTCGCGTGTTGAACGAATTGCTCACTTGCGTTGAAGTGAGTATAGGTGTCGCGGCACAACGTAGGCTAGATTAGGAATTATTTATTTTATGTTATTTAAGAATGGACATGTGTATGTATGGGATTTATTGTTATGGATGTAAGAACCGTTCTCGTATGGCTTTCATATGTTCCACACACTTGGAGTGGGTATTTAGTTGTTATGAATGGCTTAGACATGTCAAGGTTTAGTATGAACCTTAGTTATTCTTGTTAAGATATAGTCTTGTTTGATGACTTGTTCAAGTTATTGTGGATATTGATTGCGGTATAAATAGGTTGTACAGGTGTTTTGTGCAGGTTGTATATGGATAGGGTTACTAATACTCTAGGTTTGAGTGCTAGCTCAGGCAACCCGCCTCTTCAAGCTTTTAAGGGAGGGGGCCGCGACACAAGGTATAATCTTAAGCTTATATCCGCACATGTATATTATGGATTTAATATAGAAGAGTAGCTTGCTAGGACCACGTTCTATTGATACACCAATGAAGCTTGTTCTCAAGCTAGATGATCAACAGGGGGTGGTGTTTTATGACTTAGGTCGGTAGAGGCATTAGTTGACAAACTTAATATTATTGCGACACATCCAAACACTACATATGCTGTTGAGGTCGCAAGTTAATTTATGCATGGACCTTACCAACCTCATTGGGATGTTCTATGTATTTTACAAGACCTCAAAGGGACCTAGGTAAAGGATTACTATTCAAGTATGCCCTTTAGCATACTTATAGAGCTAGAAGAAACACCAACTCCATTATAAGTCTAACAAAAACACTAATTATCCTTTTCAAGACAAAAACACTGATAATAGTTTGTTTACTCGAAAATGAGAATAATAACAGATGTGTTACAATTTTCAAGTCCCGTTTTCAAATCCATGAAATGAAATAGTAAGAAAAACACAGATAATCTAATGGGTCCCTTACCTTGTAGACTTGCAACCAAATTTTCACATCTGGTGCCCCCTCTGAGGTCCCACCAAAGTAAGCAACCAAAAAATGCTCTTTTCCAACCTATTCAAATTCAAATTATTCAAAGTCTCAGACAACATCAACCAATCAACATTTACTTGATTCAATGAAAGGAGAGAGAATTAGGGGCGAAGAAAAAGAACCAATTACCTCAACAATGGTGGAAGCATGACAATTTTTGAAAGGAGCTGAATTCGCAGGGAAGGTGAATTCTTGCAACAACAATTGGCATCTAGTACTGTTATGACCCCTTTGACTATTCATGGTACAACTGCCTTAACATAGGAATTTGCAAATCCTCCAATTACTTTCATGTCTTGTGTTTCTCAACAACAAAAGAAATACAAATTTGTGCAACAATTGTATTTTGATTTTGTTCAAGTAACAAGGAAACTGCATCTAGAGTAAATGCTAAGCTAGAGGTTTGCAGAGAGGCTATAGAATCTAAAGGGTTCAAGATTAGTAAGACTAAGACTGAATACGTTAAATGTAATTTTAGTGGAAGTAGAAATACAAACAAAGAGATAGTGAAGATTGGAAGTCAAGAGATACCCAAGAGCAAAAATTTTAGTTATTCGAGATTCATTATACATAAAGAAGGAAAAATAGGTGAAGATGTGAACCATAGAGTTAAAGTAGGATGGGTCAAGTGGAGGAGTGCTTTTGGCGTTCTATGTGAAAGGCACATACCATTGAAGTTAAAGGGAAAATTTTATAGAGTTGCTATTAGGTCACGCATGCTATACGGTACAGAATGTTGGACAATTAAAAAGTATGTTAATAAACTAAGTGTAACAAAAATGTGAATGGTAAGATGGATATGTGGTAAAACATTAAAAGATAAAATTAGAAATGAGCATATTCGGAAAATGGTAGGAGTAGCACCAATTGGAAATAAAATGAGAGAGAACCTAACAACGTAGGCCTTTAGATGCACAAGTTTGGAAAAGTGACCTATTAACCTAGATGGTAAAAATAGAGGTAGAGGTAGACCTAAAATAACATGGACGGAGATAATTAAGAAAGACCTAACTTTTTGTAATTTGAATGCCGACTTAGCCCCTAATAGAGCAGAGTGGAAGAAGCGAATTCATGTAGCCGACCCCATGTAGTTGAGAAAAGAATTAGTTGAGTTGCGTTCAAGTAACAAGAAAGGTGAGATGAGAGCAATGACTTTTTAATGCTTGAATGCAAGATGTTGTGAGGCCTCTAAAGTCCCAACATGTAAGAATTATTAATCAAAATTTTCAAAATGAGCAATAAAATTGAAATATGTTAGACATGCCTACAAGGACAAGGTGGATGGAGATTAAGTAGTTGATGAAGATAATGGTCAACACGGATGATAGAGAACCAAAAAGATACAACAAGAGGATGCCTGCCCCTGATTTCAACATTTTAATCCTTTGACCAATAAATTGAAAGTGTAGATGAAACCAAAAAGAGAAGCTGATCTAGCAACTTTGACACCTAACACCTGATATTCTCCGTCGCTAGCCTGTTATAGAACAGAAATGCAACGGCAAAAGGCACAATATGAGATGAACTAGATAGCAATGGAAATTTTGAAATAATAATTTTCACACAATAAATTTTTTAAAATTCAAAATAAAATGAAATTTCTTAGAATTTCATAAATAAATAAAAAATAGTTTTTCAAGAATAAATTTTCTTTTCAGAGAAAACCAAATCTCCATTCACTATATCCAAAATTTTATTTTTCAAAAAATACTACCTCCTCCATTCTCAATTCACACAACATTCTTCCCAAGAAATGTTTTTTTATCATTAAATAAAAAATCATAAACCTAGAAAAGATTTTTTAAAAAATAAAAAATGAAAAAAGGTACCTAATGGATGATGACATTGAGACTTTTGTCAATAGACACAAGGAATTAGTTGCCAAGCTTGCTTCTTAGTCCTTTCACTCACTAAGGAATCATCAATGAGACAAAGTGTGTGTAATAGAGAGTGATTATGAGAAAGTATGTGAGAGACAAAAAATTCATTTGCCCCAATTGTACATATAAATATATATATATACAGAATGGAGGAAGGAGATTCATGTAGCAATCGAATAAAGTTGGGTAAAGGCCCTCAGCTAATTTGAGTATATATAGATATGTAAATAGTGTTTCTGTGATTGTGACATCCTGACACTAAGTACACACGGTAATTTGATTTCTTCCTATATGATGTTAATGATAGACCAATTTCTTTCATATGCCTATGAAAGTGCACACATTTTATTGTTTTGTCCAACCTAGGAGGAGTAGTTGATGGCTAAATGCATCACAACTCCAATCATTTTCGATCAAGTCATCGCTAGTTGTTTCAAACAATTAGATGTCTAAAGAAATAGTTTAAATCCAACAATAACTCTCAAGAAGAAGTCCCAATGTCGATATGCCAATTTGGCAGTCCATTAGGATCACATCTAGTATCAAAAAGCATCACTAGCTAGATTGTAAGGTGCCATGACACCAAATAATCCTTAAGTCCCAATAGTGACTCAATAAACTAAAGTGCTAGTCTCAAGAGTGTAAGCTCCAAAGATTAACAAGATTTATTCAAACCAACCTTTCATGTTTAAATCAAATCTAAGTATCATTCAAATATAGCACTTCCTAATTGCAATTTTTGAAGAAATGGTGAACCACCAACTCCCCTGTCATGAACCCTCAATGATCTAAGATTTATAAAATCCAACATTGACCATTCAACATATGTATAAGAGTGATGCAACAATCTTTCAGCATAAAATCAAGTAACAATAACCCCATATCATGGCATGGTAAGTGTCATTCACCTCCCAGGGATGCACTCATTGCATTTTAAAACATGGCATGAACTCAAAAACCACTCCATTGATAAGAGATATTTCCAATTATAAATGAGTATGTCATAACCTTTTCTTAAAAACACATCATTACGTAAACCATAATTTGGTTGGTCAATATGCTAACACCTGGTGAATTGGGTGTTTTGGTCGGTCTTAACAAATTAAAACTTCCTCCTATTAGATTGACCTTTATCTTACAAATCCCTTGTTTTGAACTGATTAAGTATTCAATAACTAAATAATCAACTAATAAGGTGTTAAAACTTAAAATAAATGGACACAAGGATTTTTGTGTGGTTCGGAAATCCCCTTTTATATTCACGCCTAGATAAACCTTTTCTAAGATTCTTCCACTATCCCTGATTCATTTCATGGGTGTGAATCAAACTGTTACAATATCTTTTTACAAGTTTAAAGCGAATCTATCCTTTTACGGGCTAAGGAGGAACCTACAAACTCTTTTCAAGATAAAGGGTGAAACTAGGTCTCTAGATTCCAAACTTGGAATTGCAAGTGATTGACGATCACTAGTCTTGACTTGTTTCAATTCGAAACAAATCATACAAACTAGAAATGATAATGTTCGTTCAAATTACTTAGAACAATTACAATTAAGCTCAAAATACTACAATTTCAATCATTAAAAGATATAAAAATGAAGCTCAAGGATTGAGAAATCTTACAACCAATTTACCTTCCTGAATAGATATTGCTCATTTGATTTCTTTTGAAAAACATGTATGAAGGATGCAAAAGTGTTGAAGCTCCAAAGGGAAGAAGACTTTCACATTCAAAAAAATTGAAGCTCCAAAGGCAATAAGACTTTCACATTCAAAAAAATTGAAGCTCATTCTCTCATTTTCTTACAAAAACAATTGGACTCAACAAGATTTTTGAATTGAAAGATCAAAAACTCATTTTTCTCCAAGAACTAAAAGGCTTTTCTCTCAAAACCAAAGAATTCAAAATGTTGAAAATCAGAGAGTGTGAGTGAGAGAGAGAGACAAGAATGCTCTCAATTTGGTTTATATAGTGCCTAGGGTTTAGAAACTCTAATGGCCATAATATGGACCAGATTCAATGAAATTTGAGTGTTCAAAATTATCTCAATGGTTGAAATTTAAATATCAAGACAAATTAAACAAAATATCGTGAAAAATCATAAATTTGTCAAAAAAGCAGGGAGCGCACTCCCCAGAGCCATAGAATGGTTCTGGCAACCATGGAGCACGCTCCCTTTTGCGAAAGCACACTTCTTGGAAACCCAAATGAAAAACTTGATTTCTAGGTTTTCTGCACTAATGCCCTACTAAAGGAGAGCGTCCCTGGGTTTCTAGGAGGCTTGGCCAGTATAGAGCGCATTCCTTGAACCAGGAGTGCATTCCCTTGACCATTTAAGTCAAAATATACTAAGGGGTGTTGTTTGGAGTAAGTTCCTTGAGCCTAAACTTTAAAAAATTTGAGTTTTGACACATGGCTCAAGTGTTTTGACGTAAAATCATTTAGGAATTTCAAAACATGTTAAAATGAAGTTCTTTAACTTTCAAAAAGTATTCAAAGAATTTTCATGAAGTATTGCAAAACAAAAACCGAAAACTTGCATGAATTTTAAAAACCGAGAACTTATATGATTTTGAAAAACCAAAAAATTTATATGATATTGAAAAACTAAGACTTTTTATGATTTTGAAAAATCAAGAATTTATATGATTTTGAAAAACCGAACGAATGCATGCAAGTATGATTTGGAAAAAAATTGAGCAATATAGAATCAAGAAATGATACAACCCAATTCTAGCCTCTAGGTACACTGTAAGATCTCATCCTCTTCTTTTCAAGTCAACTAGTCCAAACTTTGACTTTGACTTTGACTTAATTTGTTCCACTTGATTGAACTCCTTGGACTTGAAAATACTTTAATCTTATATCTTCCTTCGAGGTTGAAATATACTAGATGAACTCATTAACACTATTTGTTATATTATTTGTTATCATCAAAACACTAGCAGAAATCTAAATGGAAAACCACTTAAGTCAACAAATTTCGTGAGATTTCAAATGTTCAAAACATGATGTATCTAATAAGCCTCTGGTGCATTTCGGTAACATCCCATATTTTCATCTAACCTATATCCCATTTAGATGCCCTACTCTATGTGCTAGTGTTAGTGAAATAAGTATTATTTGGTGGTGAACGTTATATAATATTATTTTATTGTGTTATGTGTGCTCATAAAGTGCAATTATGTGTAGGTGTAAATGGGTGCAATTAAAGTGTAAAATTTCATTTAAATGGTTGGTGTTGGAGATGGGAGTTGGATTAGAAATGTGGCATATGGGAGTATGGAATCTTAAGTTATAACTCACCTCCCATTTTCATCTCTTCTCTCCAACGTGATTGGGAAAGAAAAAAAAAAAAAAAAAGAAAGAAGGAAGGAGAAGAATGAAGAGAAGAAAAGGAGAGGGGAAAGGAGGGAGAACAAAGAGATTCTTCACCAAATCCGCCTTAGGTATGTGTTTCTCCCCAAATTTCTTTGTAAAATCACTAATGGTGATGGAAGAGACCTTTCCCTCGGTTTAGTTTCCACAATAGGTGACGTTTTGGGGTGTTCCCAAGTTAGGGCTTTGGCACCCTTGAATGGGAATTGGTTGGAATGGTAGAAGTAGTGACCTATTACCCAAAACCATGCTAAAATAGTGTTTGTTAGTGTTACACTTAGGGTTTAATGGCCTTTTGAGGCTAGGGTCTCACATGGAAACGCTAGATCCGAGATTTGCATGAATCAATTATGAGTTTCAATGATGCTTTTGAATGATTTAGAAATGTTTACCATGAATTTTGCATGGGTTTTCATGTGGAATACATATATTATCCATCAACCATGGTATGTGGGTTTTTGTGTTTCCAGTTGATATACATGAGATCTATGGCATGTCTATAGATGGGTATTGATAATCTATGATGATTTTGCAAGGTTTAATAGAAAAAATGAGCTAAGAATTGGGTGTTTTATGAGAAAGGGAAAAATTTGGAAATTTTGGGGGAAAATGGGTTTTGATGGAAACTGTTGAGATTTGTTTCTTGTACAGATTTATTTCCTTTACGAATTTATTTCCTTTAAGGAAAGATGATAATTTTAGTAAGACGTTTTATATAACAGTTACTAAAATTGTAATTATAGCTATATGTACATAGCCCTGTATGTCTATATATATGGAGTCCCTCCATTAAGACAGAAAACAAGAATAAGAAAATATCCTTTCTCTTCTCTCGTGGATGTAGGCCATAGAGCCAAACCACATTACATCTTTGAGTCTTTCATTATTTTATTTTCTTAACATGGTATCAGAGACCTAGGTTCTATTACTGGGAAATTTTTTTTTGCCTTCATCGTCGAAATCATCATTGTCAGCCTTCATCGTCGGAATCCTCTTGGGTGGCCTTCATTGTTGTCACTGTCGAAACCTTCGTCACCATCGCAGGTTCATCGTCACAGATCTGAAAGTCGTCGTCATCTCTACTGCTGCCGCCGCTGGATCGCACATCACCGTCGTCGGAACCATCGACTGGTTCGTGCTGTTTTGAAACCCCAATCGACGTTGTCGCTACCGCTGCCACGGTTCATCCACATCGCCGTCGTCTTCTTCTTCGTCGCCGTCTGGTATACTGGATCGCACGTCGCTATCTTCATCTTCCTCTTCGTCGGACAACTGGATCGCCTGTAAATCGCGATCCTTATCTTCACTTTGATCTCTCACTGTTCATCGTCATCTTCACTCACTGCAACTCAATCCTCGTCATCTTCACTTTGATCTCTTGTCAATCCTCGTCTCTACTGTTGAAACTTTCTCAGTCTTCTGTTCGATCACCATCGTCATCTTCTTCCTCCTGCTCCATCGTCATCTTCTTCCTCCTTCGTCTTTCTTCTTTCTTCTTTCTTCTTTCTTTCTTCTTTCTTCTTCGTCATCGTCTTTCTTCTTTCTTTTAATTGCATTTTCCTGCTTCATCTTTCTTCTTTCTTTCTCTTCTTCTTTAGATCTTTGAAAAAAAAATGTTGGTTACTTCCGAAACAGTGCAGACAAAAGAAACAGTTGATAAAATGGAGAAAAGAGAACTACCAAACATTCAAACAGCCTACAGACTTGATGGAAAAAATTATTTGAAGTGGTCTCAGCTGGTACGTATTTTTCTTAAGGGCAAAGGAAAATTAAGTCATCTTTTGGACACTGGACCTACACCTGGAGATCTTAAGCTTATAGCGTGGGATAACGAAGATGCTTCTATAATGGCATGGCTATGGAATTCAATGACGCCAAATATTAGTGATACATGCATGTTTCTAACTACCGCCAAAGACATTTGGGATGTCGTTCATCAGACATACTCTAAAGCCCATGATGCAGCCCAAGTGTATGAAATCAAAGTGAAAGTTGGAACAACAAAACAAGGCAACATGACGGTCACTAAATATGCCAATGTATTGAAAAATCTCTGGCAGAAACTTGACCATTATAGGTGTATTGAGACTAAATGCCCTGCAGATGCTGTAATTTTAAAGAACTATATTGAGAAGGATCGAGTCTATGACTTCTTGGCTGGACACAATGCAGTGTTTGATCAAGTGAGAGTTCAAACTCTCAGCAAAGAGTTGCTAACTCTGAATGAGACTATCTCCGCTATCTGGACTGAAGAAAGCAGAAGAAGTGTTATGCTCACACCTCAGAAGTTGGAAGGCTCAACTATGATCGCCAATCGGGGAAATGATCAGAAGACAAACACTCCCCCTTAACAAAAATCCGATGTGAGCTTTATTCTCCCTACCTTCCATAACATGATACACACCCAATTTAGTGCTAAAATCAAGAGATTTCGATCTGACAATGCTAGAGACTATTTTAATCAAACATTGACCAATTACTTCCAAACCGAGGGGATCCTTCATGAATCATCATGTGTTCACACTCCACAACAAAATGGAGTTGCTGAAAGAAAAAACGGTCACCTACTTGATACAACCCGGGCCTTTTTATTTCAGAATAATATGACTAAGTCCTATTGGGGGGAAGTTGTCCTTACTGCAACACATCTTATTAACCATCTACCATCCCGGACCCTTGATTTCAAAAGTCCTATGGAAAAGCCACGTCAATTTTATCCTAAGCTTAAAATCTCCAATAATCTTATACCTAAAATATTTGGGTGTGTTTCATTTGTCCATGTTCACCAACCCAACAAGGGAAAGTTGGACCCTAGAGCTCTTAAGTGTGTTTTTGTCGGATACTCTTCCACTCAAAAGGGATATAAATGCTATCATCCGCCATCAAAGAAATTCTTTGTCTCAGCCGATGTCACTTTCTGTGAACCTGAGCCTTATTTTTCCGCTCCTCCTCTTCCGGGGGAGGATGTCATCATGGAAGATAAGGATCGGAACTCCCTCGATAACCCTTTTGATCTTTTTGACCCCTTTATCCTCCAACAAACCAAACCTGAATCTCCTACACCCCCTGTACCCAATGACGAACCTAAGGATCGGATGGCTGGACAAGTGTACTCAAGGAATAAAGCCGCAGCTCCTGAACCGATGCAAGCTCAAGAATCTGAACCAATCCCTGAGAATGAGGTAACAAATCTTGAACCCTCCTTACAAATTTCATTCGTTCCTGAAACTAACAATGATCTTTTAGCCTCTGAACCTGACAATGACCTTCCCATTGCCATTAGAAAGGGAACAAGGGAATGCACTAAACATCCCTTGTATCCACTATCTCATGTTGTATCCTTTGAGAAGTTCTCACCAACCCATAAGAGTTTCCTTACCAGCCTGAATAATATCCAGACTCCTACATCATTATCCGAGGTTTTATCTAATACAAATTGGAAACAAGCTATGAATGTGGAAATAGAAGCTCTGGAGAAAAATACATGGGAGTTTGTAGACTTGCCTCCAGGAAAGAAACTTGTGGGATGCAAATGGGTTTATACAGTAAAATACAAAGCAGATGGGTCCCTAGAGCGCTACAAGGGAAGATTGGTAGCCAAAGGATATATTCAGACATATGGTGTGGACTATCAAGAGACATTTGCTCCAGTTGCAAAAATGAATACTGTGAGACTTTTGTTGTCATTGGCAGCCAATTATGACTGGGATCTGCAACAATTTGATGTAAAGAATGCATTTTTACATGGGGATTTAGAAGAAGAAATCTATATGGAAGTGCCTCCAGGATTTGGCACCACTGATAAAGTGTGCAAATTAAAAAAGGCCCTGAATGGACTTAAACAATCTCCGAGGGCATGATTTGGTCGATTTGCCAAAGTAATGACAAATATGGGATATAGACAAAGGCAAGGAGATCACACTCTGTTTATTAAGCACTCGACTTCGAGGGGAGTTACAGCTGTATTAGTATATATTGATGACATCATCATGACAGAAAACAATGAGAATGAGAGACAAAATTTGAAGCGGTGTTTGACCGAGGAATTTGAGATCAAGGAACTAGGGAGATTGAAATACTTCCTAGGGATTGAAGTGGCACACTCTAAACAGGGAATTTTTATCTCTCAACAGAAGTACATTACAGACCTTCTTAAAGAAACAGGGAAGCTAGCATGCAAACCAATGAATACTCCTATTGATCTTAATCACAAGCTTGGAGAAGCTGAAGAAGCGTTGACTGTTAATAAAGAGATGTATCAAAGACTAGTAGGAAGACCCATCTATCTCTCTCACACAAGACCTGATATTGCATATGCAGTAAGTGTAATAAGTCAGTTCATGCACAATCCTAAAGATATTCATTTGCAAGCAGCTAATCGCGTTCTACAGTATCTTAAAGGGACTCCAGGACAGGGCATCTTATTTAAACGACACATAGGAATGGTTCTTGAAGCATATACTGATTCAGACTATGCTGGTTCAGTAGTTGACAGAAGATCAACTACTGGATATTGTATGTTTCTTGGTGGGAATTTGGAGACATGGCGAAGTAAGAAGCAGAATGTAGTGGCCAAATCTAGTGCTGAAGCAGAATTCCGAGCAATGGCACAAGGGGTTTGTGAGCTATTATGGTTGCAGATAATTTTGACAGATTTGGAGATACACTGGGATGGCCCTATGAGACTCTATTGTGACAATAAATTTGCAATTAGCATTGCCCATAACCCAGTTCAACATGATCAAACCAAGCATATAGAGATTGATAGATACTTTATTAAAGAGAAGCTCGATAGTGGGTTGATCTGTACTCCATATATGTCTACCAATAATCAGCTCGCCTATATGCTCACTAAAGGGTTAAATCATACTGCATTTCAAGCAAATGTGTCCAAGCTGGGAATGGTAAACCTTTATTCACCAGCTTGAGGGGGAGTGTTGAGATTTGTTTCCTATACAGATTTATTTCCTTTACGGATTTATTTCCTTTAAGGAAAGATGATAATTTTAGTAAGACGTTTTATATAGCAGTTACTAAAATTGTAATTATAGCTATATGTACATAGCCCTGTATGCCTATATATATGGAATCCCTCCATTAAGACAGAAAACAAGAATAAGAAAATATTCTTTCTCTTCTCCCGTGGATGTAGGCCATAGAGCCGAACCACGTTACATCTTTGTGTCTTTCATTATTTTATTTTCTTAACAGAAACCCCTCGTGATTTATGGTTGTTTAGATTGGAAATGTTAATAATCGATGCTTTCTTGCTTTCTTGTGAAATTGAGTTAATTTGACATGGATATGATAGAATTGATCAAAATTACTTTTGTAGGGGCTTGTATGTATTAAGTGGATGTTTATGTACATGTGAGGTTGGAAAAGAGGCCTATTAATAAATTATCATGATTTTGAGTTAAATTGAGTGGAAAATAATGGAAATTGCCCAAATTTGGTGTTGTAGAGACTTTCTTTGTTATTTGGGCATATTATATACATATTATGTGTATGATGTGAAATAGGAATTGATGAGTATGGATTAATATGCAATTGCAGGATCTTGAACTGGAATTTGGGAATTTCTGTGTGGATAGATTTCTCTTGTTGGCTTGGTTGTGAGTAAATTTCAATTATGTTCTAATCATTTATGCCATCATACTTGCTTATATGTGTATGTTCTAAAGCATGAATTGTATTTGAAATTGAAATTTGCATCGTATGTAAAACCCTGTGGTTTTGGTTAGTCTTACCGAACTAGAAGGAGCTATGTTCTTGGAGTATGTCCACGTAATTTGGGGAATGCTCTTCATAAGAGAACTCCTTTACAAGAGGCATAACAAGACTTAGCATGCTAGTGGGTTGACTTGGACTTGCCATAGGTGGTTTCCAAAGGCAGATCGGAGTAGAAAGTCGTAATCCTATGGACGTGTTAGTAACTCCGATAAATATTCGAAGTCCTTGAGATGTCCCCATTTGTCAGAGTGTGTTGCGGTACAGGACCTGGGAGGATCGTAGTGTTGCGGTACTAGATCTTTAAATGGTAATTTGGGACTAGAATATTGATGAGAAAAATGAATGGTCTTTCCTTGCATGATTATATAATGAATGCTTGTTTATATATATATATATATATATATATGATGTGATATGTTTTCATAATTCTTATGGCATTGTCATGCATACATGGATTTTATTGATGAGTACCTAATGGCATATTTGAATCATATTCACTTGGCATCGTTGGCTCATTTTCATTTGCGTCTTTAAGGATCTTCAGCTCAAGATAAGGGCAAGGGGATTATTATTAATTGAGGACTTGGCCAACATAGAGACTAGAGCTAGACGTGAGTGTGGGAGGATGTCTTTTGTACTTGTTGTATATATTTATGACATATTTTGTATTTTTGGAAACTTACGTATATAATAACACTAGAACAAGAACTTGAATTAGATATCTAAAATGAATGATCTGATCAATCTCTTTGTTTATATTGGAGTTTCAGTAGTTGTGGATTGTAGACTTGTTTAGTGGTGGATTGTAGAACTGTTACAGGTACCTACAGGTTTAAACAGGTTGATACTGAGGAATTGGACTCTATGAAGAGTCTGGTTGAGGCTTGTAGGGTTCCAATCATCTTATGGATAATGGGGTGGTTGGAGTCCTATGTCGGGCAGCCCATAGGAGGGGTGGGTCGCCACAATATCACTTATGTTAGGCACAAAGGAACAAGGAAGAAGGGAGACGAGAAGGTGACTGAAGAATAGGTGCGACAGTGAAGATGGAAATGATAACAGAGGAAGGGCTAGTAGCAGGTGTGCTTGTGTTGCTATTTGGAGAAAAGTAGCAAGGGTTGTTTTGTAAAATTGTAAAGAACAATAGATATAAATAAGGGGAATGTATTCTTAAGGGGTATTCTTTTGTAAAGTTTCAAATTGCGAGTATTCCAGGCACTCAAAAACCCTGCTAGCTTGTATTCTAACATTCTTTGATTCTTTGAAAGGAACCCATATCCAATTTCACTCTAAGTTATGTTTCAATAAAACTAAGTCATCAAATTGGCATCAGAGCATTGCAACGATCTTGTGGATGACTGGTAAGAAGAAGGAACCAAAATGGAACCCATGGAAGAAAGAGTTGAATCCGCTCTAGAGGACTTACAAACGAAATTCGAGAAGATTCAGTGAGCGATTGGAAAAGATACCGTTCTTGGAGAAGAGTTTCGAAATGATCATGGGTAAATTAGATCAATTGATCCAACCATAGAACAATCCTGCATCTGAGAATAATTCCCGGCTCGATGAACCAAATCCGCAGCGGGTGGCTGATCCAGTTCGTTTGAGAAATCTCAATATTGGATCTGACCAGAGTTATCATCAAGTAGATGAACGAACCCGAAAACTTGATCTTCCGACCTTTGATGGCAAAAATTCGGATGGTTGGTTATTTTGAGCCAAACGATATTTTACTGTGAACAAGATGACAGATGGGGAGAAATTGGAAGCGGCTATAGTGTGTATGGAGGGAGAAGCCCTAACGTTGATGAAATAGGAATAAGGGCGTCAGACTATTCGCCATAGGGTAGAATTTCGAGAAATGTTGCTCGATCATTTTAGATCTACTCAAGATGGAAATCTTTATGAGAAATTCCTGGCTATTAAACAAGAAGGAACGGTCCAAGAATTGCGACGACTCTTCGAAGAGCTTGCAGCTCCATTAATAGTAGTGAGCGATCAGGTTTTGGAGAATAGTTTCATTAACAAGTTGAGATCGGAAATTAGGACAGAAATATTGTTACTCAAACCCAAAGGATTGTCCCAAATCATGGACACGGCTCAACTGATCGAAGAAAAAAATAATGTTCTATTTCCCTCCTCTCTCTATAGATCTCCTCTTGTCGGTAGAGGATCTTCCAATGGATTAGGATCTGGAAACCCTAACCCTTCAAATCTTTATCATTCTCGTTCATCTTCCTTCGTTCCTGCGTCACAGACAGTCGTGTTTCTCAGCACCGTTGACAAACCTAGCTTCAGTAATTGCACAATCCCTCAATATAAACGCTTGACGGAATCCGAGTTGCAGCAAAGACGAGAGCGTGGTCTGTTATCGTTGTGAAGAAAAGTTTGCGCTGAGTCATTGGTGCAAGAAGGAGGAGTTGCAGGTGTTGTTGTTGGGAGATGAGGAGGATGACGAGGGGGTTAGAGAGGATGACCAAGAGGAGACGACGGAAGACCAGGGGGTCGAGGTTACATTGAATTTTGTGGTTGGGTTGACGAGCCAAAGAACAATGAAACTAAAGGTAGCTATTGCCCATCAGGAGTTCATAGTGTTGATCGACAGTGGTTCTACCCACAATTTTATCTTTGAGACCCTAGTGCAAAAATTGGGATGTCATTGACAAAACCAGCAGGTTATGGTGTTGACATGGGCACGGCCATGTTTGACAGAATCATGAATCGGAAGTGAATCGTTGGGGGTTCTCTGAATCGAATCGGGATTTGAATCGATAAATTGTAAGATTCAGGATACAAGTGTGAATCGTATATAAATTTTAGTTTCTAGAGACATTTATTTGTATTCTTAGTGTTATATTAGATTTCCATTAAAAAGTTTAATATCTTGTTTTTAATTTGTGATTTATTCTATTAAATCTCATTATTGAATTTCAAATTTTATCATGCAGGTCTTAAGATGATAAAATATCAAAGATTTTGAAGACAAAGAGCTCGCGGCTAGCGCAATTGATAGGTTGCAGCTTTGCACAACAAATGGATGAAAATAAAAATTAGGCAAACAAATACATGTTGATGTAAAGTTAGTAAAGTAATAAACAAAAGTTCTAACATCAAAGTTCAATTGTAACTTATAAATTTGTTACACAGCACAATAGCACACAAAAAAAAAAAAACCTTGTTGCGTGTGCGAAACAGACGGAAAAAAAATGTGTGTGCGTGCTTTCATTGTTTTGGAAGTAAAAACTCAAAAGAAGTTGGAGATCTAACCTTTTCTCTACCAATCGATACAACCAATGTCGATTTATCTTGTTTCAAAGTAAACATATCTCGTCTCTGAAGCTTTAGGAACGAAGAAAAACCGAGATAGAAAACTAGATTTTTTTGTCGCCGTGATAGATTTCCAACCTCCAAGCACGCTTAGAAGTCTCCAACGATCGTTTTTTAGTTGGACTGAAGAAAAAAGAAAAGAAATCAAGCAAGATTTGTCAAAGAAAAAAAAATACCCCAAAACCCTATCGCGCGAGGAAGAAGATGCAGAGAACTAAATGGTTAAAAGGGTTTTTTTTGTTGTGGAGCACTAATACGGGAGTGCCAAAAAAAAAGCCCCTGAATTAGTCTGAATTGAGGAATCGCGCAATTCATAGTGAATCGTGCGATTCTCCTCGATTCAACTCGATTCAGGGGCAATTAGTGGATTTTCGATTCATATGTGCGACTCGAATCGCTGGAGGGTGAAGCGAATCGCAAATCGTGCGAATCGCGATTCTGTCAACCTTGGGCATGGCTATGTCTGTGAGGGATGAAGGAATTTGCAAGGGGGTTTAGCTTTCTCTTGGAACACTGGAAATCATGGAGGATTTTTCTGCCATTGACATTGGGAAGTTCCAATATTATTTGGGGAATGCAATGGCTATCTACTTTGGGAACTACCAATATCAATTGGACGGCTCTCACTATGAGATTTACTGTTGGGGAAACATAAGTCACAGTCACACTACAAGGAGATCTGAGTTTGTGTCGAAAGTTAGTTTCACTTAAGGCGATGATGCGCACGATACGGCATGAATGAGAGGGCGTGTTGTTGGAGTTAAAAGTTGTATCCTTGGTGGATTCGTTGGTAGGGGCAGAGGTTTCGGACGACATTCAGAGCTTACTACATAAATTTGAGGACGTGTTCCACCTTCCCAAGGGTGTTCCTCCTGCCTGTTCACGGGACCATGCCATAGTTTTGAAATCTAACACTTCGCCAATCAGTGTGCAACCTTATCGTTACCTGCAATCTCAAAAGGACAAGATCGAACGTTTGGTTCAAGAGATGTTGGCGGCTGGGATTATACAACCAAGTGTGAGCCCGTTCTCTAGTTCGATTTTACTTGTTAAAAAGAAAGATGGTAGTTGGAGGTTTTGTGTCAATTATCGGGCGCTTAATAGAGAAATGGTAGCCGATAAATTTCCCATACCAGTTATTGACAAATTTTCGAAAACTCTATGGGGCGAGAGTGTTTACAAAGCTTGAAGTTCGGCTATCTTCAAATATGAGTTAGACTTATGGATGTTCCAAAGACAGCTTTCCGCACTCACCACGAGCATTATGAATTTTTAGTTATGTTGTTTGGGCTAACTAACACACCATAGACTCGGCCATTTGGGTTTTCCCCGAGGAGTCTACAGTGCCATGACATTTTAGGGCCTACTAGCCTGTTGTAGTGTTTATTGTGGTTTGGTCCATCTGGAAGGATAGGAATTGTCGAATATTCGAAGACCAAGAAAAGGAAGTTGGGGTTGTTTGGGAGAATTCTTTCTTCTTGGCCTCTCTATGGATTAGTGCATCTAAGATATCAAGGGGATTTTCCTTTGGGGATTGGTTGAAGGGTTGGCAACCAATTTTGCAAAGTCTAGAGATCTAAAATTGAGATTTTGATGTACATAGCCACATATAGATATATTTTACATGAATACAACACATTTCTATTTCTTGTCAAAAAAAACACCAGCTACTTTTCAAGCATTGATGAATGATGTTTTTCATCACCACGAGCATTATGAATTTTTAGTTATGTTGTTTGGGCTAACTAACACACCAGCTACATTTCAAGCATTGATGAATGATGTTTTTGACCCATATCTTCAGAAATTTGTCTTGGTATCTTCAATGATATTCTTGTTTACGGCATGTCCATTGACAGCCATTTGGATCCTTTGCGAATTGTGTCGGAAGAGTTACGGCGACACCGCCTGTTTGTGAATCGAAAGAAGTGTTCGTTTGGGCAGCCGCAGGTGGAGTCTCTGAGCCACATCGTTTCAGCCAATTGTGTGGCGGCTGATCCGTCTAAAATTGAGGCAATGGTCCGCTGGCCACAACCCAAGAACATCAAAGAACTGCAGGGTTTTTTGGGACTTACCGGATATTATTGTAAGTTCGTTAAAGGGTATGGACAGATCGCTTGGCCACTAATGGAACAGCTTAAGAAGGATAATTTTGGGTGGAATGTGTTGGCCCAGATTATAATCCAAGAAGGAAGGTGAATTGGACTTTGCAGATTTTCGAAAAACCTTAAACAACACTTATGGCAAAGATAAACATAAAGTAAAGTGCAAGGGAAAATAAATGATGGACAACGATTTATAGTGGTTTGGCTTCCTCAAAGCCTACCTCCACTACTTGACCTCCCTGGTCAAGATTTTCCAAAATCCACTAACCTTGATCCAACTTATGGTGTGGATCAAATCGTTACAAACACTGTTTCCGATTAGGAAAACTTCCCCGATTGGCTAAAGCCCATCCAAAATACATCAAATGCTTACAATGATAAGGAGAGTGTTCTTACAAAACAACTCTCAAAGAGTATGCAGATTAAAATGAATACCTTCCAAGAGTAAATCATCCAAAGAATGTAAAAATGAAGTGCAAACTAATAAGAAAGGAAGGTTCTCTTTGGATTTTGATTCGAGTATAATGAAGTTGAAGTGTAAGGCCCCAAAATTTCTTCCGCCTAGTCCAATATCTTAACCCCTGTGTGCCCAACTCTATGTGCCAACAGCCGTGTTGTGTTTTGCTTGATAATGTATATTATGTGTGTTAACGTGTTTATTATGAAGTTTTATTAAATTTTGAATGAACCAGCGAAATATCCTTATGTCACGCACGTGAAAGTAGTTCATTTTGGATGAACCTAGAAATTGGCCTTATATCATCTGTGTGAAATTAGTTCAATTTTTCGGATGATGGAGAATTGGCCTATGTCATATGCGTGAAAATAAGCAGATTTGCGATTCCAAAATACTATTAGAAAAAGAAAAAAAAAAAAAAGTGGTGGTTAATTGTAGAGAATTATTATTTGCATTATTGTTATTGTTAATAATATCATCACTACTATTACTCAAATATTATTATTATTGTTGTGGGTGGCTTGTTGGAGAAGCCACATAACTTGTTAAGCAAGTCATTATCTTGACTTGTGAACTTGTTGAATGACCACATTAAATGCTCTCATTTAATGTTCTAATTAATAAATGAGAATATCAGATCAAAGAAGAATGATGTTTGAATAAGTGGTTGGGTTGAGGTATGGATGTTGGATAAGAAACCAACACTTGGGAGCACATTATTGCAATGTTATAACTTGACTCAACCCACCCATTCTCTGATTTTCATTCACAATTTGGAGAAAAAGAAGGAAAGAAGAAAGAAGAAGAAGAAAAAGAGAAGTTGGGTGATTTTGATGTTCCAAGTTGCTTCAAGGTGAGATTCTTCCAATTCCTTCCATGAAATCTCTTTTTAACTTAAGGTCTAGCTTTCTAATGGTGTAAATCTTACCATGGGTTTTCGGATTTGGTAGAGACCTAACCTATGGTTGGCTTGTATGTGCTTGTATGAACTTGATAATGGTGGATTAAAGCATCCTAGACCTAAACCCACACCCAGTGAGTGATTTCCACACTCTTCGACTCGATTTTGATGTTGTATGGGATTAGGGTTTTGATGGAAACCCTATGAACCGAGATGTATGCCTAAGATTTGGATTCCTAAGGTGATTTGGAACACTTTGGGGCATTTGCCCCAATTTTTATTGAGAATTTGAGGGTGTTCCATATTAGAGACCTAATCCTAGAAAGTTGACATTGGGCATTCCAAATGGAGTGCATGTGACTTATGTTGGTTAAATTGACATGTTTAGGAAATTGAAAATGTTAATTTGGCGATTCCCATGACGTGGCCTTGTGACTAGTTCATTTATGTCTTATGTCCAATTGTAGAGATTTTCCCCAATTTGGGAAAAATGATGTAATTGTAGTGAAATATGACTAATTGGACATAAAGTGGGTTAATTCATGCTGTAATTGACCCATAAAGACCCTAATGAGACCTAGGCCTAATGTTGAGACCTTACCCAATTTGGGGCTTTTAGTACATTTGGTTTGAATTTGACAAATTGGGGTAGAATATAGTTAATTAAACATGAATTGAGTTGAATTATGCTTAATTGAGCATGAATTAGGTTTCATGTTAATTTGTATTGATTCTACATGGCCTAAACATTGTAGGGATTTTTCCTCAATTTTGAGTATGTTGCGTATTTAAGTCTTAATTTGAAAACTTTGATGAATTGTGGAAATTTTATGGCTAATTAAGGAGGGAAATGATGGAATTAACTATACTAATGGTATATGGACCTAGGCATTGTGTAATTATGCAATTAGGCATGGTGGATGCCTATGGCTTGAATTTTATAATTCTTGTGTTTTATTATGGGCTTAGATGCTTCTGGGCATGTGAGATTGAGGCACATGATTGGTTGTAGGTTGTGTATTGACCATGTTAAAATTTGGTTATGATTCCTGTATTTTAGTTTGGATTGGGAATTATGGAACTATGTAATATTCCTACATAGATTATGATGGTGATTGATGTAATTGGCCTAGTTGGCTATGTATGGACCTAAATTGACCATGTTGGGGATTAGACATGGGTCGTGTGTGTTGAGCATATGATATAGGTCTTGGAAATGGATGTGTTGTATATATGGATAGTGATATGTATGAATTTATATGCATTTGCAGGATCTTGATTGGAATTGAGTATCTCTTGTGAGGGAATAGAAATTGCTCTCTTTGGCTTGGTTGGGAGTAGACTTCATTTATGTTTAATCTCTTATGTCATCATATTGGAAATTATATGTTATATGTTTGAAGGCATGAAATGTATTTTAAATTGATATTGCACATGGGTAAAACCCTGTGGACTTGGTAGGTCTTGCCTCTAAAAAGAGCGAAGTCTTAGGCCTGTTAAAGGAACCTAACTGGCTTAGTGACTGACAGAAACTACGTCCTTGTTTAGCAAGGCTAGTACACTAGAAGGAAGACTTTTGACCATGCCATAGGAGGGTTTTCGAAAATGAATGATCAATGGATATTTTGTGTCTTGGATCATAGTGCTATGACGCTAGATCTCACGACAAAAGTCTGGACCAGAATATAGAAAAGAAATGTGAACATTCTATGTCCCGAATCACAATATAATTGTGCGACTTCGAAGTGGAAGCTATGCCCCCACTGATCTAGAGGATATGGGGAGGATCTCCGGTGTGAGATCATACGATGGAAGTTTGGACTAGAATATGAGAATGAATATTGAATGAATAAGTCCGGGATTGTAGCATTGCGGTGCTAGATCTCACAGTGCGAAAGGCCTAGACTAAAATATGGAAGTGAAAGGTGATGGATTTTACCTTTGCATGAAATTTATGATGAATGCTTGATATTTATATGAGTTATATGATTTTCATCATCTTGTGGCATTATCATGCATACATGGTATTTTATTGATGAATATTGATGGCATATCTGAATTCTATTTACTGGGCATCGTTGGCTCACTCTTATTCCCTTTTCACAGGATCTAAAGCCCAAGATAAGGGCAAGGGAGTTACTATCCATTGAGGACCTAGCCAGTGGAGGAGCTTAGCATAGATGTGAGGAGGGTTTCCTTTTTGTATGGTTTTTTGTATGTTGTACATATTTATGTATATATTTCGTAATTTTGGAAACCTATGTATATGGTAATACTTAACTTATAAACTAAGTAGATGGTAAGGATGAATGGGTATGCACCCTTGATGTTGGGTTGCTCTATGGTTGGCCTTCGAGATTATGTGTTCATTTAGATGTTGGGACTATGTTTTTAGACTTAGACTGATTATGATGGAATGTGATTCATGTTGACTATTGTGTAAACTTGAATTATTGTGGATGTGTAGCGGTTGATTTTAGAACTGTCAGGTTTATCAGGTTGATGTTTGAAAAAAAAAAAATGGGACTCTATGGAGAGTCTGGTTGAGGCTTGTAGGGTTCCGATCATCCCATGAATGATGGGGTGGTTGGCAATGCCTACGTCAGGCGTCTCGCCCCGGCATTCCACACGTTGTCCCCATGGGGGATAGTGGTCCGAGGTTGGGGGACGTCACATGAAGCTTGACATCAAAAACTCTTTCGATCACTTGAAGTATGTCTTCTCAAAGATGAAGATTGATAGCACCGGAGATTTCTTCAAAGTGATTAAGAACTTGAAAATACCACTTGAAAGCTTGATAAAATCACAAGTGGACTTGAAATAATTTTTTCTCAAAATTGAACTTCGAAAGCTTTTGGAAACTTGTTTTCTTTGCAAAAATGTGGAGAACAAAATGTCGTGCACAAGTTTCAAATTTTTCAAAAAGTTGCTCTTGTTGAGCCAAGATATGTATTTATAGAAAAGATATCTCGAAAAAGCAGGAACCTCGTTTCCATAAAGTGGAAACTCGTTTCTCCTAAAAATAGTAAAGAAATAGCATTCTACCAAACTTTACGGAAAAGCGTTTCTGCTGAGGAAACGTGTTTCTACTTGAAATTCATCATTCTGTCAGTTTTTGAGGAAACGTGTTTCTTGAAGGGAAACGCATTTCTACTCTTGACTGCAGAAACCTGTTCTCTGGACAATCAGGTGGAAACGCGTTCTTTTGAGGTAAACGCGTTTCTGCCCTTTTAAGTGAAAACTCACTTATGGCCAATGGAAACACGTTTCTTAAAAGGAAATGCATTTTTGTCTGTCCAGCAAGCAAAAACTTGGCTTTTTCTCGAAAATTTCAAGTTCAAAACATGTTCTTTTGATTAACCAACATCAAACACATTTAAATGTTCTTAAAATCAATTTAATTGAAACACTTCTGAGGTTTAAAACACAAGTGGAAAACATTTTGATCAACATGTAAAAGTTTGATTTGCATGAAAAAAACAGTTGACTTATCAAAGCAATGATGATTTGAAAACATTTTAAAATGTTTGCAAGACTTTGGCTGAGACAATTGGAAAGTACTCTACAGCTTTAGATGAATCTAGGCAAGTACATAAGAATTTACAACTTGTTCTTCGTGCTTTGATCCACTTCGAGCTTTGACTTTGACTTTTAGGTTGAATTTTATGATTTGATCATTTTGCCACTGAAACATCTTAGTCAAAGTGATTAGTAATTATTAGAATGTTGTTCGCAATCATCAAAACGCGCAAGGGTGAGGGAATTGATGGTGGTGGTATTTTCTATTCAAAAATGGCGTTCCTATCTCCTGGAACGAAGGTTTATTTTGCAAACATATCGGAAGAGTTTGAAATAATACGAATAATACCACGTGAAGAGGTGCCCTTCAGATATCGAATAATACAACGGGCAGCCGCTAGATGAAGATGTCGAGGGGCTTGCATAAATTGACTGACCAGCTGCACAGCAAAAGAAATGTCAAGGCGAGTAATCGTCAAATAATTCAAACTCCCAACGAGCTGCCGATACAAGGATGGATCTGAAAGAAGCTCGCCTTCCTCACGAAATAGCTTGAGATTAACCTCCAAGGGGGTAAGAACAGAGTTACCCGATTGGAGACCAGCCAAGGAAATCACTTCTTGTGTGTATTTGTGCTAATGTAACAATGTACCAGACGGAGTAATCTGGACCTCAAGACCAAGAAAGTACTGCAAAGGACCAAGATCTTTCATATGAAAAGAGGTCTTGAGATGTTGTTGCAACTGCTGAAGTAATTCAGTATCAGAGCCAGTAATCATAATGTCATCGATATATACCAGAAGCATCACAATTCCTGCAGAAGTCATGCGAAGAAAAAGAGAGGAATCAAACTGACTCTAAGCAAACTCAAAGGCAAGCAAAGTAGAGCGGAATTTATCAAACCATGCGCGCGGAACCTGTTTCAGTCCGTACAAGGACCGGCGTAGCCGACAAACCTCCGAGGAAGGTGTAGTAAACATGCCGGGAGGTGGAGACATATAGATTTCTTCCTTTAGGTCTCCATGTAGAAAAACATTCTTCACATCCATCTGCCTGAGAGACCACCCCTGTGAAGCAGCAAGTGCTAAAATAGTCCGAACGGTAGTCATCTTGGCAACAGGGGCAAATGTTTCAGCATAATCAATGCCATACTCTTGACGATTCCCAAGAGCCACAAGACGAGCCTTATATCTGTCGAGTGAGCCATCAGATCGAAACTTAACTAAATACACCCATTTACAGCCAATTGGTTTGACACCAGAAGGACAAGTCATAATATCCCAAGTGTGATTCTCTTGAAGAGCCTGGATCTCTTCTTGCATGGCCTGCTGCCAACATGCTTGGGAAGCTGCCTGGGCATAAGAGTGATGAACAGAAACAGTATCGAGAGTGGCAGTGAGTGAGGTATGAGGAAAACCACACCTATCAGGTGCATGTGCAACCTGAGTGGAGCGTCGAGGTATAGGAACCGCAGAATCAAGTATTGGATCAGTGTCTGGAAGGAGCGTTGGAGAAGGTGGAAGACGTCGTTGATACACCAGACCTGGTTTAAACCGCTCAATAGAAGAAGACACATCATCAAAAGCTGGAAGAAGAGCAACAGAAGGATCGGAAATAACCTGAGATTGAAAGAAATATTGATTTTCGAAGAAAATCACATTCCGGGAGATTCAAAATTTATTTGCATGAGCATCATAACAAATAAATCCTTTTTGAGTAGAGCTATATCCCATAAAGGCACACGTGATAGACTGGGCAGCAAGCTTGTGACGATCAACAGGGGGTAAATGAACAAAACAAACACACCCAAAAGTATGAAGGGATTGATACTCAGGAGAAATGCCAAACAAACGAAAATAGGGAGAATCATAATTTAGAGTGGTAGTAGGCAAGCGATTGATCAAATAGACAGCAGTAGATAAAGCTTCTACCCAGAATTTAGACAGTACAGACGAATCAATCAACAAAGTACGAACGACATCTAAGAGATGACGATTCTTACGTTCAGGGACTCCATTCTGTTGAGGGGTATAAGGACAAGAACGCTGAGAGATGATCCCCTTTTTCTGAAGATATGTCTGAAACGAATGAGACATGTACTCTCCCCTTGAGTCTGAGCGTAAGATTTTGATACATGTACTGAATTGTGTCTCGACAAGCGCAACAAAGCTTTGAAAGACAGAAAACACGTCACCTTTAGAACGAAGAAAATATATCCAAGTAAATCGACTAAAATCATCGATAAACGTCACAAAATAACGATACTAACCATGAGAAACAACAGGACTTACACCCCAAACATCAGTATGTATAATCTCAAAGCATTTAGAAGCACGACTACCATGCGTAGGAAAAGGTAAAGTTTTACTTTTACCAAGACGACAAGTAGCACAATCAAAAGAAACAGGAGAAGAATTAAATGAATCGTTTTTGCCCAAAAAACCATGTTTCAGAAGATGAGTCAAGGCAACAGAATTGGGGTGACCCAATTTCTTATGCTAGACTTCAGTATTATTGGCAGTAGTCGTACATGCAAAAGAAATGACACTAGGAATAGAAAATTGTAAAGGAAATAGACGTCCCACTTTAGGCCCCTTCGCAATCACCGTCCCCGACACCTGATCCTGCACAAGACAACCACCATGAGAAAAATGAACATCACAGTTATGATCCACCAATTGTCCAACAGAAATCAAATTGGTAGATAATCCAGGAGAGACAAAAACATGTTGGAATGAAGAACCCAAATTACCAACAGCAGTGATAGGAAGAGTACTGCCATCAGCAATCTGAATATTTTGCGTGCCTCCATACTTACGAACATCATGGAGACCAATCGTACGACCAGTCATATGATTAGAAGCGCCCGAATCAACAATCCAAGAAGAAGTGGAGTTAGTACCCGTACCTTGCAGCCCTAAAGCCGTAAAAGCGGACACAATCATCTGTTGGACCATGGCAGGTGTGAGAACAGATGAATCAGTGCTTACAGTGGGGGGCGCAGAAGAAGGCGAGGGCTGAGCAACAGCCTGAAAGGCTTGGGATTGCGATTCTGAGGCCGCACTCGACATTCTTTGATGATATGACCCTCTTTCTTGCAATAGTTGCAAACTTTCTTAGGACAGTTGCGAGCAATATGACCGAACTCCTTGCAACTGAAACATTGCACTTTGTTCTTTCCTTTCCCTTGTGCCGCATAGGCTACATTCACAACTTCAAAAACAACCTTCTCAGAAGTCATACTCATCTGAGTGGATAATCGTTGTTCTTCACGCAATAAATCTCCCAAACAAATATCCAAAGAGGGAACCGGATTACGATTCAATAAACCGGCTCTAACAGGCTCAAATTCAAGTCGAAGCTTCATCAAGAGCTGATCACGCTGACTCTCAGCATGAACCGCTTGAAAAGCCGCGAGTGCCGTAGCGGGAACCTTAGAATGAACAATAGCAGAATACTAGCCCCAAAGATTAATAAAACCAAAATAAAATTGCTCAATAGTCAAATTACCTTGATTGAAATTGCTAATTTCCAATTCCAATTGAAGTTTTCGAGCGTTGTGGTCTTGGTGATAAACACACTGTAGATAGTCCCACATAGCCTGAGCCGTAGGAAAACACCGAAGATTGGTGACAAGATGGGGCTCAATCGTTCCCAATAGGAAGGAGATCACCTTAGCATCTTTGACCTCCCATTGGGCAAGTTCGTTTTCATCAGTGGGAACTCGAATAGAACTATCAGTATGGGTTGATGATTCCTTCCCTTTCAAAAACATCTTAAATTGAAATTCCCATGTAGGAAAATTCTTGTCAGTGAAGCGAACAATAGTATTCTCAATTGACATGATAAAAAAAAAATTCAGACAGCCACGGCAAGGGAAAAAAATAATTTTGTGGATCGAAATCACAGTTCGATGAAGTCGCACCCAGAACCGACGTCACAGAGGTTGCCGACCACCTCGCAACCACTACAGAAACGGCCGGTCACCACCACAGAAGGGTCGACTGCCACAGAGAAGGTCGATGGACACCCAGCCACCGAGAGAGAACCACCAAAAAAAAAAAGAACCCGCAAGAGAGAACGATTCTCTACCCCAAAACCAATCGCCAACAGCCACAAAATAGTGAACCCACAAAGTGGAATGATCCAGGAGCAAGATGGAACTTGCAGAAACAGAAAAGAAATTATTTTCTCGTCACACACGAAGGATTGAGACCACAGAGATGAATATAAGAGTAGGGGCTCTGATACCATGTCAAAATTGGTCTGAATGCCCTTTCCTTAGGGTTTCCTTTCATTATATAAAAGAGAATGTACATCAAAGTTGCCATATTTGCCGGCGTACAAGATAAGTACCATCCCTATTTACAGCCTAATTATCTGCTATTTACAATCTTGCTTTAACAGAAAACATCCCTAAAATATCGCAAATCCAATATTCTCTGATCCTAAAATATCGCATCGCAAATCAAATATTCTCTGATCCTAAATTATCTCCGTAACACCAAGTACTCCCAATACATGTATATGAGCCCATGGTTGCAGATAAGGAGTTCAAATGCGAACAAAACTTCTACTTATTTACATTTAGTAACAACCATAGACTCGTATAAGTTCCTCCCTCCTTAAAATCTCCAAGATAACAATTTCAGCCCATGTCTTATAAGCATGCCTCCTATGTTATAAGTGTTACCCTAAAGAAGTCCATATGTCATCCATTAGCTCAATTACAGCATTGTCATGAATGGAACTTAAAACCAATCTATTTCCTTCATCCAACCAAAAGTAATGATTTATTCTCTAAAGATTATACATCCAATTATTTGAAAACTATAAATGGGTTGAACTACTAGAAAGCTAAAGTCCCTAAAAGAGAGAAAACACCCATAAGTTATGTATATCTAGAACAAACAAGATCATTTACTTTTTTTAAGGGAACATAATGCCCATAAAGATTAAAAATTGTTTAAGTTTGATTAAAGGAATGCAATCCAATCAAGAGTTTCTTAAATCACGAATATTTATTGAACATAAGAAGACCTCCTTGAGTAAAGCATACAACTTAGATCAAGCATGAATTTACCCACAACAAATATATATAGCTATGCACTTGTTGGGCATTTTATCAAACACTTTCTATGCTATTTATTCATCGACATTTAGCATATCTTTAATTAAGGAAAAGGCCAATAGGACATTTGAAACAAACCCATTTCAAAATTTCCTTCTCACATGGCTCTAACCAAATCAAGGTATGATCCTTTAACTATTCCACACACTTAGACCAAGGAATTTAACCTAATGACACTAATAGTATATGAATATGACATCAAATAATTGTTGTATGTTCCCCAAGCAGTTATCAAATAAATGCTATAAACAAATGAAAATCTAAAACACCATCATCAAATAATAATAACACCCACTCTTCTAGGAATTAATTCAAAAAAAGTCACACGCATCATCTAGGTCATTCAAAAACCTGATTCTTACCACCAAAGCCCCGATACTTTTATCTTTCTACTTTCAACTCTTTAGATGAATCACACAATAAATTAATGCAACCAAGTAAGATGATTACATTTACATCTATGCTATAAATAATAGGGATAGTAGAGTTCTCCATAGTAAAGCCATTTTTGCCAAAGGCCCATATTTCCAAAATTAATCCCTTAAAATATATATTTATCTTTAATCAAGGATCAAAAATTTGATTTTTACCCTCGACTTCAATCACAATTTGAATTAATTTGACATGAATAATTTTTGAAAGAAAAATTGTAAATTAAAGAAATTTAAAGAATTATTCGTATAGATGGTAATTGAAAAATTTTCAGATTGATTACAGTATCTCACAAAAAAAAAAAAGATAAATAGACACTTTAAATACATAAAAATTTCTAAATGACCTAAAATAATTGATCATGTTAGAGTGTGTTAATTGAAATTAGAAATGGTGCTTTTGGCCTTAATCTCTTTTTAGCATTTCGAACTTCACTGGGAAGTGTCAATAATATAAACTTCAGAAGCATTCTATTACTTAACATATCCTACTTAAACTCTTATGGTTCACACCTTACCTCTTTTCCCTCTTGACGATATTGATCCCAAATACCTAATTTTTCGTTCTTTGGTATCTTTTGGCTTGCAATCGTCACTATCTCTTCATTTATATTTCTATTTCCACTAAAATTACATTTAACGTAGTCAATCTTGGTCTTACAAACCCCCTAGATTCTAAAACCTCTTTAGTCTTTCTAAACCATGAAAAATCTTCTTGAATATGTTTAGTCAGTTCATCCGTAACTCGTGCAAAAGGATAAGGACTTAAGGCAAATCTTTGGTGTAAATCTATATTAATTAATTAATTGGGAACTCAGTAGTTTTCCCTATTGGGGTTTTTTTTACTATGGTTGTCACTCAATCACACATATCTTTTACCAAGTCAATGTACCTATTTCTAACTCTTCGTTTTCCTTAAATCTACCATATTATATTTTCTTGGTACTCTATCATAGCCTCATAGGATTTCTCTAGATTAATAAAGACCATCTAAATATCTTTGTACTTCTCTCTGAACCTCTTCATCAACCTCATAAATAAAGAAATAATTTTCATAGTCGATCTCCCGAGCATAAATCCAAATTGATTGTTCGACATCAAGGTTTTAGCTTTGATTCTTTGACCTCAAGGTTTTAGCTCTGACGTAATTATTCATTACTCTCTCCTACAATTTTCAATATCTCCTTTTAATAGGCCAAGTTGGACATCAACATCATTTTCCAGAAATATGGCAATTTCGTCAATATATCATACCTTGCCTTTTATCCCAAAAATTAACTACAAAGTTAACATAATAATTTAACCAATCCCAAATGTCCTCTACCTCTCCTACCTGTGGGTTTACATCACATGTGATTCCTCCATTTTCATTATTTTTTAGTGGAAGGTGATTTCTCTATTTTACTATTTTTCAATCCTAGTGTTTTACTATTTTTATCCATATCCATTTGTTAAACAAAAAAATACATTATTATTATTCTACTCAAAATTTATTCTTAAAAGAAAAACGTACTAGTTATGCCCATAATCTAAATTCTTAACTAATAAATGATAAAACTAATGCAGGCCAGTACCTATTAAAAATCTTAAATCAATTTAAAACTACATATGTTCAACCCAACATTTCTTTTGACTCTAAACTCTTTTTTGTTTTTCCTTCTTATCCTTTCTTTTTGGGGTTTTTTTTTTTTTTTTTTTGTCAAGGTTACATTACATTTCAATCTCTATTTCTAGAGTATATCCTGCTAATAGTTGCATGATGCATTTTGAAGTACAATGCAAGCACAACTAACGGACCAAGGGCTACTAGGGCCAACACAAGCACATAGGCCCACAACAAGCTAGCAAACACCTGCAGCTGCAAGACAAGAGGGCTCTTGCCCCCACAACATTCAAGATTGACCCTTTATTTTAATAAACCTTGTTATTAAAGGAGTTGAATCCTAATCACAAGGATGAAAATGGGTCAGGGAAACCAGCAAGGCAAAGTTCCCTTGGCAACCTTTATTTCTGTTTCAAATTTCAGATTTTCTTTTTCTTCTTCTTCTGTTTTTCATTCAAAGAGTCAAGTCATTCAACTTTCATCTTAAAAGTTAGACGGGAGTATAAAAGCCATCTTAAATACAACATTTTTTAGGCATTTTGTTAAACATCTTCCATGGCGCAGAAAAATACATTTAAGGTTAGCATTGTTTCTTCAGATTTATGGTATATCAAAAACAAGGGGAAACAAAAGTGTGCTACACAGATCAAATCAACTCACAGTAAATTAATCAATCTATAGAACAACGCAAACTTACCCAAGGCCTTCAAATTGTTCTCGATAATTCTTTTTGAATCTTCAATTCACCTCTCTCTTCCTTTGTTCGTCAAGCTTAAGCTAAGAAATCAATGTAAAATTAGATATTCATCTCAGTTTCGTTCATTCTTCATCTTATTAATCAGAAAAAAAAAAATGAAAGGGAAGGTTTTCTACCGTGAAGGATGGCCGGGAAGACCGATGTGTTATTGCCGCAGTAACGTTTTCTTTTTTTCTTCTTTTTCTTTTTTTTTTCTTTCTTTCTTCTCCCTCTTCTCGTTATTCTCACTCTCTTCCCGCTTTCTTTTTTTTATAGAGTTCAAGGGGCTTTCCCCTGTTATTCTCTTGATTCAGATTAGTAACAGGGAGGGAAAGCAGTATTATTTTTTTGGGATTTTTAGAGTTATCGGCCCCGGAAGTATAGGTTTTTATAGCATGGGAAAGTATATTACCCTTCTTCAATGACAACAAAGAGCCTCTTCATTTACAAAGAGCTTTGACCTATCCAGTTGCATACCGTTAATATCACCCCAGATCCAGTTACATATAGTTAGAGGTTTCGAACGATCATTGCATATCGCTGCACTTTTCAAAAATGGTAAGTCCACTGCTGTGAAAATTAAAGGAAGATGGTATTACCTATTATGTGAGCTTTACCATGCCTATTGAACTCTACTACATACACTACTCACTTTTTACGAACTACTCTTTACGCTCTACTCACTCATGCATAGATTTGAACTGATAGCTTGAAAAATCATCCATCATGTCCAATATTTACCGTAATATGCATTACCGATCTGTTATTTGTATATTCGTTATTTACCGATTGGTACCGATCGGTAATTTGTTTGAACATTATTTACCGCTGGATTATTTGTGTAATTCTTACTTACCGAGCGTTAGTTCCTTTGATCATTAATTACCGATCGATTATTTATCTATCTCTATTTACCGATCGGTTATTTTTATGATCGTTATTAACCGATCATTATTTACTGATATGTTATTTGTATAATCGTTATTTATCGATCGATTATTTGTATAATCGTTATTTACCGATCGATATTATCAATCGGTTATTTGTATAATAGTTATTTACCGATCAATTCAACAAGTTGTTGATAGTTAGTTATGTTTCAACTCCAAGGATATATTTGTGCCTGTGTTATGTCACTATGGTGGTTCGTGTAACGTGGAAAAACCATTTGCAACAACCTACCATGGTGGAACATGTAACGTCATTACCGTAAATTATCCCGTGATGTTTGTGGACTTCAAGAGGCAAGTGTTGGAAGCTTTTGGGCTTCAGCACAACACTCATCCTTACAAATTGATCTACTCTCTAAACGAATACAAGAAAGAGATATTTACACAATTTATCCGGGCAAGATGATTTATTGACCATGTTTGATTTATTTGTATGTTACGATTGCGAGAATGTGATCATATACATCGAGAAAAATCATACAAGTACTGATCTGCGAATTCCCGACCTCAATGTACCATTCAAGGCCTCAGAAGATGAATGCGAGGAAAATTACAATGTGAAATATCGACACGGTGATCTTGACAACCCTATAGTTGATGATGAATTTGTGTCATTGGATGATCAGTATGATAGTCAAGATTGTTGTACTTCTCAATATTCAATAGATGCTGAAAATAACAATCATGGGCATGATGACAATAACACTATAGTTGATGATGATTTTGTGTCATTACATGATCCAATTGGCACACAAGAAGGTGGTTCTTCTCAATGCTCTACAAGTTCAAATGTACATGATTACGTACCCATAGAATGTGCAATGGATGGTTATTTATCTGAAGAGGATGGTTTCACATGGAAAGGAGATTTTATTGTCGGCCAGACATTTAAAGAGAAGCAAGCATTTTTAAGAGCACTGAAAGAGAATGCCATGTACAAGAACTATGAGTATGTGGATACCAAGATGAAGTCAAGTGTTGTATCTGCAAGATGCATTGATGGAAACTGTCTGTGGAGGATACATGCATCCGTTGTCAGGGATCGTTTCACGATCAAACGATATGAGCCTAAGCACACTTGCTCTTTCCTGCTTCGCGGCCGTGGACATCGTAATGCCAAATGTTCCTATATTGCTCTATGGATTAGGGACCGTCTTTCCAGTCATCCTACGTACACGCCTACTGAGATAAAAAATGATTTTAGCAAAGAGTTTAGAGTGACATTGAGCTATTTTAAGGCATGGTATGCAAAAGAAATGGCAACAGATCAAGTATTGGGTAAGTGGGAAGCGTCTTTTAGGGACTTAGCTCGTTACTTCTTGGAGTTGCAACGTGTGGATCCCCATGTTGTTTTAGCGCTTGACATTAACAGTGATAACACATTTAACAGGATGTTTTGGGCTTTTGGTCCATCTGTAAGAGCCTATTTGGGTACTATGCGCAAGATTTTATTGGTTGATGGGACACACTTAAGAGGGAAATATCTTGGGCATCTGTTGATTGCTACTGCGTATGATGGTGACAAATGCCTACTTCCTATTGCGTTTGCTATGGTCGAGTCAGAATGCGCTGAAAGTTGGAAGTGGTTCCTAGAGATCATTACAGATAAAATAATTGGTTGTGATTCCGAATTTGTGTTGATATCTGATAGGAATCAAGGTTTGCTACGAACCGTGCCAACAATCTTGCCCAATGTCCATCATGCGTATTGCATTCGACATTTAGCCCAAAATCTTTACAGTGCCTTTAAAGATGACACTGCTCGAAATTTTTTTTGGGTTTTAGCTAGAGCATATATGTCACACCCTGGGTTGCACAGCGTGCCCCCTACCCAGGTGCGGGCGCACCACCGCAGTGGAGAACGCCTAGCCATTATATATCCACAGTATTATCTTCATTGGGGTCCACAGAACACTGCACGCACCCAACGACCTTTGTCCTTTCCCTATGCAGAACACTGCACAGTCCAGGGGCCTCCCCCAAGTTCGAACTCGCAACCTCTTCCTCATAAGGTTAGATTTCGCAACTTGAGTACCCATTGAGCCATGTATTATTCATGGGAGTGTTAATAATATGGATAAATGATCTCGGTGTCTGGCGTCCTTGTGTGGCGTGGCTGGCCGAGATGGGACAATATTATGTGGTACTATGGCTAGGCGTTCGCCCCGAGGGGGTGCGCCCGCACCTGGGTAGGGGGCACGCTGTGCAACCCAGGGTGTGACAATGTACACCTATGAAATAGGATAATATCCTTGGTAAAATACAAGAACAATGTGGTTAAGTAGATTATGGATTCAGAACCAAATCATTGGGCACGTTCCATGTTCCCAGGTCGAAGATATGATTTATTAACCACAAACCTTGCCGAGAGCTACAACAATGTGTTAAAGCTCGCAAGATCTCTACCACCGGTGAAGATGATCGAAACAATTTGATGTCGTGTTGCAAAATATCATTATAACCGCCATTGTAAAGCAGAAGAGATGAATGGTGTGGTTACTGCGAGGGCGCTAGAGCACTTACATGCTGTTAATGAATGGTCTCGGCGCAAGTTTGTGATCGCGTATGGGAACATGGAATCTGACATTGACACAGAGTTCAAAACAAATCACGTGAATTTGCGATTAGGATCATGCACATGCAATTGATGGTACATTGATGGTTTACCTTGTTCACATGCCATGGCCGCCATAACCTATCATAATCATAATGTGTATTCATTTTGCGAGAATTACTTCATGACTGTGACATACAAGATGACATATTCAGAATTTTTTCATCCCACGCTAGACAAGAGTTAGTGGCCACAAGCATCTAACTGTCTAATTGTACTTCCTCCTAAGTGTCGAGTGCCTCCCGAGCGTCTGTGCAAGCACTGTATACCATCTAAAGGTGAAATATGTCATGTAAAGTGTGGTAGATGCGGTGACTATGGCCATAACCGTAGGACATGCAAAAAACCAATGTAACTACAGCACTGGTAGGTCAGTTTTATAATTACCGTTTATCAACCGATCGATTTGATTTGTAACCGATCGGTAAGAAACTTAGTAGGAATATTAACCGATCGGTGGATGTTTTAACCAATGCGTTATTTTTAACCAATCGGTCAATTTTTCATTGTAATTATCGATAAAGGTAGTTTGTTGCAGAAAATCATTTTTTTTAATATTTCTTGTCCATTTCGTAGTTGTTTACATTATTTTAATAAAATAATAAACAGAAAATCCCCCGATAACTATTAACCGATTGGTAAATTAGTGGATATCTTATTCGTTAGGATACCAATCGACTAATAGTTTAACCGATCGATACAATGTTCTTACCGATCGGTATAGATAATTACTATCGATTGTGTACCGATCGATTGATGTCTTACCGATCGATAAAAACCTTATACGATCGTTTACCGATCGGTGGATGTGTTAATCGACAGTTAGTTCTACTGATTTCGCATTTATATCCGTAAATATTCTGCCACTTATTTTCACGGTCCACTTTTTTCACCGATCGGTAATTGATAATTGACTGATAGTTTATCGGTAAGAACATTGTAACAGAAGCACATGCAAAAAACCGCGGGATATGCGAAAAACCTATGTAACAGAAGCACTGGCTGGTCAGTTTTATAATTATTGTTTATCAACCGATCGGTTTGATTTGTAACCGATCGGTAAGAACCTTATCCAAGGGGTTGGATCATTAACCGACCAGTCAATTGTTCATTGTAATTACCGATCAAAGGAGTTCATAGTTATTTACATTATTTTAATGAAAAATTAGATAATGCTTAATAATAAAATTATAAACAGAACGATATAATTATTATCGATCTGTTAATATGTTTAACCAATCGGTAACCGAACGGGTACCTACAAGGTAGATAGTAGAAACTCATTTTTATTTTTTATTTTTAATATTTCTTGTCCATTTCATAGTTGTTTATATGATTTTAATCAAAAAATATAAATCTTAATAATAAAATTATAATAAAAAAATCTGCTGATTACTATTAACCGATCGGTTAAATTTCCTCCTGATCGGTAAATTAGTGGATAACTTATTCGTTAGGATACCGATCTGTACGATGTTCTTACTAATCGATATAGATAATTACTATTGATTGTGTACCGATCGATTGATGTCTTACCGTTGGTAAAAACCTTATACGATCAACCAACAGTCGGTTCTACTGATTTCTCATTTGTATTGATAAATATTCTGCCACTTATTTTCACGGTCCACTTTCTTCACCGTTCGGTAATGGATAATTGACCGATAGTTTATCGCTCGGTAACTGATAATTCTTAAAATAGTCGTTCCGACTTCCTACCTATAAATAGGGTTCTATTTGCTGTACTGACCCCTAACGCTACTGTTGGAAAAAAATTCTTCATTTCTTCGAACATTTGCTATCACCTGCACACCAATGGATCGAACCGTGCAAAACCTCTCATCATGCAAGGCAATTCGAAGCTTTTATGGCAGTTTATCTGATGCGAAGAAGAAGTTATTGGACGATGAGGTCTTCGGTCTGTTATGGAAGCTGTCGGATCTGCAAATGACTAGTGCTTTAATCCATTGTTTTGTTGCGGGATATAAGGGCAACGGTGTTTTCCATCTGGGGAAAAACAAACTTTCTTTAAAACCGGTCAATGTTGCACTTGTTATTGGGTTGAAGGTCAGCAAATCAAACTTCACGGATGTGCCTCAAGATTCAATTTCTGATTCTATAAAGAAATTTCTCCCCCTAAGGCCAAACATATTTTGGCTGCTCTTCAAACCACCGACTTATCAGAAGTCGACTTCAAATAGCTCGCTAACATGTATATGTTAGCCTATTTTTAATTCTTGATACTCACCACTCCCTTCCACCGAAATATATTGCATTGATTGATGACGTCTATAGGTGTAGGGAGTATCATTGGGGTCTCGTTGTCTAAGGTTATTTAATAGACAATTTGGCATCGGCGAAATCGCAGTGCGAGAAGAAAAGATACAATATATATGGATGCGTTCACACGTTCCAAGCTTGGGTGTATGAAAGGTTTCCATCCTTAGCACCCTCGATGACTTCAACAAATTTTCCAAGGATACTGAAGTACACTCAAAGGCACACAAAGAGAACTGAAAATTTTTTCCCTATCCTCACAAACTCTTCAGAGGTTCGCTCCTAAATATAATTTAGTAGTTGATGACCAATAGATAATTATATAACTGACCAGTCATTTTTTTATAACCGATTTGTCACCGGTCAATATATTTATTAAACCGATCGGTGATTTTTAGATCGGAATGGACACTGATCGGTGATCATTCTTCCCTTTTGGAATTTTCTTTACCGGTGTTTTTTCGCTCGGTTAACTTTTGCCCTGCCTGCACGGTTAATTTAGTTTTCAAATTTCAAATTTTGAATGGTTTTGAATTACTCGATGATTTTTATTACCGATTAGACACCTATCAGTGACTATTCTTCCCGCACGGTTAATTGTATATTAAAATTTTGATTTTCCCACACTTTTGAGGATCGTAACTTTTTGGTTGATTTTCTTTCCCGATCGGTTAATTTTGTTCACCAATCGATTTTCGATCAGTTTTAATTTTTTTACTGATCTGTATTTTATTTATTTACCTTTCGGTGATTTTATTTCCTAAACCGTTTTGTTTCTTAATGACTCTTTGTTTTTCACCGATCGGTTTTAATTTTTGTATCGATCGGTATTTTATTTGTTTACCGTTCAGTGATTTCATTACCTGAACCATTGTTTTTCTTAATGAGTCTTTGTTTTTTGTAGATGTACAAGGGCTATTTGTTCAATGATGATGATCGACAACAAGACGTCATTAAGGAACTAGACATTGAAAATGAAGATGAAGCTAGAGATGAATAAGAGGAGGAGTAGGAGGAACATAGAGAGGGGGCTGATTCAAATATTGCTGAAAAGCAACAGGTTGTTGCTTCGGAAGAAGAACTGCCCCAGGCAAGTAGGGAGCCTGGAGTGTCAATTGCAACTGTTCATCCTAAGGCTTTCGATGAACTAGCCAATGCGGTTAAAGTTATGAGTTGTGCCATCCTTGTTATGGCGAACGACTTAAAGGATGTGAAAATTTTGCTACAACATTTGGTCCAATTTTTTTTTCCAACAAACGTCCTTATACAGGGGAGCATTTGTACTACAACATTTTATCTACCCTCAAGCAACTCATGGAGCCACTACGGCAGTATAATTTTTCCATAATTTTTCCTCGTCTCGGTTAATTCTTAATTATCGATTTTGGTCTTTTTATCGCCAGTAAACAGATCGGTTAACCAATTTTTTTTCGATAAATATTCTTACCGATTGGTTAACAAAAATTTACCAATCGGGGTCCTTTTACCCTTAGTAAACCGATCAATTATCCAATTTTTTCTCGATAAATATTCTTACCGATCGGTGAATAAAAATTTACCGATCGGTGTCTTTTTACCATTAGTAAACCGATCGGTGTCTTTTTACCATCAGTAAACCGATCGGTTAACCAATTTTTTTTTGATAAACTTTTTTACCGATTGGTTAACAAAAATTTACCGATCGAGGTCTTTTTACCCTCAGTAAACCGATCGGTTAACCAATTTTTTATTGATAAATATTCTTACCGATCGGTTAACAAAATTTATTGATCTGTTAAATATTTTTTATTTCGTATTTTCATTACTGATATCCATACTTTTTCAATACTTTAGGAACCAATGGACGTAGATGTTAACCAGTTCAGTGAAAATATAATTTTTGAGGTAGTGTGAGGACAGGTGTGTTAGATAGGGTTCCACATCGGTAACATGTGTCTATTATTAATGATACCCATTTTATGCATATGTACCACTGTTAATTCTTCAAAAGTTAAACTAGTGCCATTTGTTACATGTGTGAAATCTGTAGTATATTATCTCAGGTAGAGGACGAGGCCACTAGACTAACTAAGAAATGAGATCAGAGTCTCAGTGACATTAAAGGACTTGTATTGACATTGGGCTGACTTTACATAATGATTAGTTTTGCTAATTTTTAGGATGACTTTGAACTAAGATTGATAATTATATTAACCACTAGATTTTTTTTTCTTTTTTTATTGTTAAGTAGGAAAACATCGACAATGTCCTCAAAATGCTTGCCGATGTTGGCACAATGGCTCATTCTCCACCTCCTCCCCCACAGGTAAAAGAATTTAATTATAATCGGTAAGTCGACTTTACCTATCTATCGGTAAAAATGTACTAGTCAGTAAATATATTTAACCGATCGGAATACAATATTACCGTTCGGTATATATGTTTACCTACCGGTATCTTATTCTTTCACAATCACTGATTTTAATTTTTTGGTAATTTTCTCTAATTGTCACTGTTCTGTGTGCAGCCAACCTTCGAGAATGCTCCCTCCGCCCCTCCGCCTCCTCCCCCCCAAGTAAAATAATTTTATTTCGATTGTAACACTTAGAAATTTTTCCTGTAAAATTGATTACCGATCGGTGAAACTATTAATCGATCGGTAAAACATATATACCGATCGGTTAACCCTCTATTTCTTGCGCCAGTGGTGAGTTTCTTTTTGGATTAATATCTCTAAATCTTCTTCTTCTGCTTGTAGCCAACCACCGAGAGTACTGAAGAGGCTCCCTCCGCCCTTCTACCTCCTCCCTCCAAGGTAAAATAAATTTTTTTTCTCGCAACACTTGGAAATTTTTCCTGAAAAATCGATAACTGATCGGTAAAAATATAAACCTATTGGTAAACATATATACCGATCGGTTAACCTATTTTACCGATCGGTGTCTATTTCTTGCACCAGCGGTGATTTTATTTTTGGATTAATATCTCTAAATCTTCTTCTTCTGCTTGCAGCCAACCACCGAGAGGAGGACTGACGAGGCTCCCTCCGTCCCTCCAAGGTAAAATAATTTATTTTTATCGCAATACTTGAAAATTTTTCCTGAAAATTCGATAACCGATCGATAAACTTATTAATCGATCGGTAAACATATATACCGATCGGTTAGCCTATTTTACAGATCAGTGTCTATTTCCTGCACCAGCGATAATTATCTTTTTTAATTAATTTCTCTAAATCTTTTTCTTCTGCTTACAGCCAACCACCGAGAGGAGTACTAAAGAGGCTCCCTCCGCCCCTTCGCCCCTCCACCTCCTCCCTTCAAGGTAAAATAATTTTTTTTTCTCGCAACACTTGGAAATTTTTCCTGAAAAATCGATAACCGATCTGTAAAAATATAAACCGATCGGTAAACATATATACCAATTGGTTGACCTATTTTATCGATCGGTGTCTATTTCTTGCATCAACAGTGATTTTATTTTTGGATTAATATCTCTAAATCTTCTTCTTCTGCTTGCAGCCAACCACCGAGAGGATGACTGACGCCTCCGCACCTCCACCTCCTCCCTCCAAGGTAAAATAATTTTTTTTTGGATCGCAATATGTCACGACCCACTATACCTGACGTCATGACCGGCACGGAAACCTCCGAGTATACCCTCTGTCGGTACACCCGCCTAAAATACATATACAAATCCCCCAAATCAAATACAGTACAATCCTAAAAATATCCATCTAACGTGATCATAAATGAAATAAAATATTATATCTCCAAGTTACTAAATATAAAATTTTAAAGTTTACAAAATACTACAAACCCAACACATCCCAACTATGTGTTAATTATACATATACTAGGTGTTATCATGTACATAATTATCAAATTACAAAATTAGATGTATAACACCTACATGAAACAAAAACAAGGGACGCTCCACAGTCAAGCCTTCCCTTTCCTTTTTCTATCAGATCCTGAAAGAAGAAGGTGAGGTGTGAGCTACAACCCGCTCAATGAATGTTATTTACAAGTGACATATACGTGCATTTAATAAAAACATGATAAGATCATAAATCATTGAAATATCATGATGACAAAATAGATTACATACATGCTAACATAATGGATCAGTCATACATAAGATGATGCATAACATTTGTAGTCATACTCATGCAATCCTAACACCTCATGAGTACGGGGGTTCAAGGCCGGTGCACTACACAGTACCTGAACACACACACAATATTCGTATCCTAATAGGATTCTCTAGGGTTGTGCAACACGTAGGATTAGCCTAAACAAACCTACCCATACACACAGCCATAAAACCCTCTGCCAGGTACACAACTAGGATCGCCGCTAGACTTACGAGAATTTCAAAAAAGAGGAGATTCCAACTAGGAGACTCAACCCAAATTGTCATCCCAATGAATTATGCTCAAATGTATTTCATGGAATATTAAAACATGCATACCATTATACATAAGCATTTAAAACATTTCTATACTACAATGCCACATATAAATAATCCAAAAGTAAAAGAACACTCACTCTTGATTGGCTAAGTCTAGCCAATCCAATCACCAAAACTCTCCAATTGACTAAACGGGTTCAAGATCAATCACAAGGCCTGAAAATAACATGGTTCACACAATTGAAAATCAGTCATAAAGTGTCAAAAATCCATGTTCAAACCCAATCTAAAGTCAATTAGATTCTAAATTGATTACCCCCTTGAGCTAATTTCCATATTGCCCAACTTGATCATTTAGACTTAATTAAACTATGATTGACCTAAATTGAATGTAATAGGGTGATCCCATGATCCAACCACTAATATACATGACATTCAATTATAATTAGGGTCAATTAGACTATACATCAAGTAAATTTCATCAATTGACTAAGTCTTGGTTAAAATCCCCAATTAGGCCAATATAAAACATAAGGTCAAAATGAACTAAGTCATATCAATTTAACATAGGTTCTAACATTTTAAACCCATGATTCTACTCAATTTGGGTCCAATTAAACAATCCCCAAGTCAATTTCATAAATTGACTTGCTTTGGGTGAAAAGTCCCAATTTGGGCAAAATCCCCAAATTACATGCAAAATTGCCAAAGTACATGAAAAATGCCAAATACTTAGCCTAGATCAAAATTAGTCAAACTTAGGGTGTCCATTATGAGAATCCACTGAATTCTATCATCAACAACCCTAATCATGCCCCAAAAGACCTACATTGCATAATTTTTCAAATTTTCTATCAAGAGCATCAAAAGCCCCAAATCTGAAAATTTTCTTATATAGGCCATATTGCCAATTTTACACTAGGCCACCATACATAGCCACAAAATTTACTGAACTTGCACCATGGGATCATCCACCATGGCTACTAGGTCAACATAGTTGACATGCAAAGCTTAATTCTAACCCTAAGTCAATGATCCAAGTGTAGGCCATTTGAACTAAACTCCAAGATTTCACCATGAAAATCTCTAACCAAAGGCATGGATCAGTTCTTGGTGTTCATAGGTCTAACATAGGTGACATGCAAACAACCTGAAATATTCTAATGCCATGGAACAAGGTATAGGTCCATTTACAAAGAGTTCCACCAAATCCAAAAGAGAAAATGGGGAAAATGGCACCAATGGCCTCCAATCAACACTAGGGTTCATAAAAACATGCATGCAATGGAACCCTAGGTCTGGAACAATCCTCAACTGAGAATCCATGGCATATCTTAGGTCAAAATACAGCTTGGAAGCTTAAACTAGAGAGATCAAAGGAAGAAAATAGAGAAAAGATGCAAACCTCATGGAGTTCTTGAGCAAGAACCTCCAAACCCTAGATTTCCTCTCCTTTTCTCTTCTCCAGCTCTTCTCCCTCTTTCTCAAGTGCAAAATGTGCAAATGAGCTGAAAAAACCGAGTCAATAGCCTATATAGAAGTATTTGGGCCCACAACTAAAAGTTAACAAAAATTGTTAAAAAATCAATTTTCCTGTTGCAATACTTTCACTTAGATAGTCAATTTCATGCAAACTACCCACCAATTTAACATCGTAACCGTGCAAACTTTGCATGAGTCAGTGAACAACATTCTGGTAAACTTTCAACTCAATCCAACAGTGGGATTGCGAGATTCAACCGTTTGATCAAAACTGTGTAAGAAAATCTGAAAATCCTGAAACAATGTTTGGAGTCTTATAACTCACAGTAGGTAACACCGTTCATAATAAGATCTATCAGATAAGAATGAGCTGACAAAATTTCAGCTCAATCGGACCACGGGTCTAGGAGATCAAACCATTGATGTAATTTGTGACAGAAATTTCTTCCTCCATGGAGCGATCCATTGGATCCAAAACACCGTTTTCGACATGTTTTGACGACGAACGGGTCCCCGATGGTTCCGAAACTTCATGCGCACTCTTTATGACCTAAAATCATGCAAAGACACTCAAACTTACGTGCTTCGAGCATCAAAATACATATACACAAACGTATACGGGTACTCTAAGGGTACACTATGGGTCAAAATGAAGTCACCTAAAGGCACGGGGGGTGCTACACAATACCTGGAAATTTTTCCTAAAAACGCGATAACCGATTGGTAAACTTATTAACCGATCTGTAAACATATATACCAATCGGTTAACCTATTTTACCGATCGGTGTCTATTTCCTTCACTAGCGGTGATTATCTTTTTTAATTAATTTCTCTAAATCTTCTTCTTCTGCTTGTAGCCAACCACCGAAAGGAGGACAGACGAGGCTCCCTCCACCCCTCCACCCCTCCACCTCCTCCCTCCAAGGTAAATTAATTCTTTTTTATCTCAATACTTGGGAATTTTTCATGAAAACTCGATAATCGATTGGTAAACTTATTAACCGATCGGTAAACATATATATCGATCGGTTAACCTATTTTACTGATTAGTGTCTATTTCTTGCACCATCAGTGATTTTATTTTTGGATTAATATCTCTAAATCTTCTTCTTTTGGTTGCAGCCAACCACCGAGAGGAAGACTGATGAGGCTCCCTCTGCCCCTCCACCTCCTCCCTCCAAGGTAATATATATATTTTTTATTGCAATACTTGGAAATTTTTCCTGAAAAATCGATAATCGATCGGTAAACATATTAACCGATCAATTAACCTATTTTATTGATCGGGGTCTATTTCTTGCACCAGCGGTGTTTACTTTTTTCGGTTAATTTCTCTAATTCTTCTTCTTCTTCTGGGTTCACAACCAACCTCACGCCCTACGAGTGATGATGTTCCTTCCTCCACACCACTTCCTCCCCTCCAAGTAAACTAAATTGATTTCCTTAGTAACTTATAGTTCAAAGGGAATATTCTCGGTTAATATTATTTGCCGATTGGTAATCTTATTTACCGATCAATAATCTTATTTACCGATCGATAATCTTATTTACCAATTTCTGAACATGTTTACCGATCAGTTTATAAGTTTACCGATCGGTAATATTAGTTATCGTTCGGTGAAATTACTTACCAATCGATAATATTTGTTATCATTTTACCTGTGTCTTTACTGATCAAATTTTGACATTTTCTTTGTAATCTTTGCATGGTGATATGGTGATATTGTTGCATGCAACAAAAAGCCAAAACTCTAGAATTTAAGGGTCTAATGGATTCAGTGCATCTGACGAGGTCTCGTGTGCAACCCGATTTAGAACTTACTTCACTTTTGAAAGAATCTAAAAGAAAGAGAATTGATCGGGAGGATTCAACATTAACTTCTCTTCCGAAAGAACCTAAAAAAGAGAGAAATGATGGGGATTCTTTGTCTGCGAGACCAAAGAAGACCATGAGATCCGTGGTTAATGAAGAATCGCTGGAGACATCAATTAAGGAGAGGATTGATAGAGTTAATGCCTTAGTCAAATCCTCATCCAAAGGCATTGATGAATTGGAGAACTTCTTGTGGGGGCTGCCAAAAGAGGCAGATCATGTGGCTGCATGCTCGACTGGGGGTAACAAGATCACTGTAGGGCAAATTAGGTGCTTATAACCACCAGAGTGGTTGGATGACCTGGTCAGTAAATTCAAGTGTTATACTATTATATTTATTCACTTACTTGCGTGTGGGATACTTCATTTTATTTAATGCAGATAATCGACAACATTTCCACTACACTTGAGCATATGGCTCAAGTGAAGACTGTGCGAGTTCTAACTATTACTTTTGTTGTGAGTATATCATTTAAACTGAAGACCTTTTCACTTACTGTATAGCAAATACCCGATTAATTGTCTGAAATATGATGCAGGATGCCCTGCACAGCGAATGCGATACGTTTAAGAAGTTTCTATTGGATAGCAGTGGCATATATCAGGTGAATAAGGTAGATCAATTAGCCATCTTTCTGGCCACGACTGACTCTTGTCTTGGTCGTGTGGGGCAATTGGCACGAGGCAAGGGTTGTTCTACTATTCTTGTTCCTTTGCATCAGCCTTTGCAGCAACATTGGGCCCTTGTATTTTTACTTACGAACAAATGACATGTCCTGTTGCTTGACTCTTTGAACAAGGATTGCATCGACCAGTATGCAGCAGATGCTGAGGTGCTAGCAGATTATCTTCCTCGCTTACTACAATACGCAGGAATTATCAAGGATGTTGGCATGCTTCCGTGGGAGATCACAATGCAGAAGGATTTGTTAATGCAACCCAATTTTTCAGATTGTGGGATTTTTGTTTTAAAGTACACTAAATGTTTTTTTTTCTACCAAACCATTGTCCTTTGGAGCAGCCGAGGAAGACTGTAAAAGATACAAGATGGAATTTTTGTACCAATTAATCCGTTGTAATAATTCAAAATTTGGTCGAGTTTTATAAAATGTTATTTTGTTAATGTTAGTTTCGAGTCTTAATGTAAGTTTATAAAATATGATTTTTTTCCTTTCTCAGTTCGTTATTAGTGTTTGCTTGGTACTAAATTTCTATCGGTCAACAATTTTTGTAGTATTAGTTCTTACAGATCGACATAAGTTATTACCGATCGGTTAAGAATTTTACTGATCGGTTAACTAGCAGTCCACGCTAAATTTCTTAACCGATCGGTCAATGATGCATGTGTTTAGAACTAACTGATCGGTTAACAATAATACTGATTGGTTAATTAACGATCTCCACTAAATTTCTTAACCGATCAATTACCGCTCGGTCAACGATCCATTTGTTAAATTTCTTAGCCGATCGGTATAGGTTCTTACCGATCGGTTAACAATCATATTGATATGTTAATTAGCTCCCCATTAAATCCCTAAAAGAATTACGAAATGGAAGATAAATATTAAAAAAAGAAAAAAAAGAATAATCCTTGAAACTCACCTATAGGTTAAGGCTCCTACGGGCCGGTTTAAAACTAACTGATCAGTATAGTTTCTTACCAATTGGTTAACCATCATACCCATCAGTTAATAAGCCTTCACCATTGATTCCCCGATTGTTATTAACCGATCAGTGATATGTCGATTAGTTATCGATGACCTATCGGTAACCGGTCGTGTATCGCACGGTGAACTTGGGTAGAATATTTGATAACTAACTGATAGATCATCGATCAGTGACCGTTCGACTAGAATGTTAGTTACCAATCGATTAGTTATCGTTGATCGATTAGTAGCTGCAGTTAGTGTATTTTTTTGGTTTCTCTTTTTACCGATGGGGTATCTCTGCTTACCGAGGGGGTCACGTGAGTTGCTACTAGGGAGAGGGGCAAAACAGTTAGGCACGCCAACCAAGTCACAACGATTTGATTGAAAGATGACCAATGAGTTGCAGTGGACCCAAAATCTAAATCTCAAAACCTTGGGACCTCCGCTATAAAAACCCATACTTCCGGGACCCTAACTCTAAAAATCCCTATTCTTTTTTGGTTGAAAATATTATTATTGTATTTGGATCTGCATCACAATTTTATTTAATTTTAATGATATTAAATAAATTAATTAATAAAGTCATTATAAAAATAGTATTAGGACACCTGCGTTATACATAATGTGACCTTTAAATTTCAAAATTTTTAATTTTTTTAACTAAAAAAAAATTGTTAGAAATAAAAAATAGTACAACTTTAAGCACAAAAATAAGAAATATGGAAAAGTTAAGTGGAAGTTATTCAACTACTTAAGTACAAAGTTTGCCTCATAACTAATTTAAATTTTATAAGAAAAAAAAAACTTAAAGGGATAGTTTTGAAAGTTTGACAAAAATAATCGATGAACTTTTCAAGTATTTGCATCAAATAGTATAGATAACTTAAAATTAAAAATAAAATTATTAAAATTATTACTAAATCAATAAATTTAATTTATTAGTATGAAAATTACTTTTATATTTATTAATATTAAAATTAATAAATTTATAATTTAAAACTAATAAAAAAACAAAACTAATATTAAATTAATTAGGTATTTTAAATTAAAAAAGTTTATTTATTATTAATAATATTTTTATTTTTCAAATTATTATTTTTATAAAATTTTAAAAAGATTTCTTTAAGAAAGCAGCTATATGGACCCAACTTATGAATTATCTACACCCCAATCCACATTTTTTTACTTATCCCTAAAATACCCTCAATCAAATTTACTAAACTAACATTAAAAAAAAAAAATACCCCCTCCTATTCTCACCCAACCGTCTTCTTCTTCTCTCCAATAACAACGCCACCAGTTCTTCTTTTTCTCTCCAACGCAATCGCCCAAGCAATGCCATTGCATTTCTCTACACGTCGTAATCGTTATAAGCAGACTATTGCAAAGATTTTTTCTTCCATGTTCAACGGTTTTTTTGGATGTTTTGTTAAATGGATGATTGTTTAATTTTCTAAGTTAAATCATTCAAAAAACAACACCATCAACACACATGTCAATCAATATGGCCAAAGGAGATTGTTCCCATGACGACGTACATCAAGGAGAAGTAAGTTTTGGTTGTAAGCAAATGGAAACGATAATGTTTTTTTTTGAAAAAATCGGGTTGAAGGTCGGCCTTGTGAGGCCGACCCTTGTACAGGAGAGTCGGCCACATAGGGCCGACCTTTATCTATTACAGTCGGTCACAATAAGCCGACCTTACTGTACAACAGTCGGCCTTAATTGGCCGACCCTTCCATTTATTACACCTATCCAACTTTTTATGCATGCAATTGTTATTTTATGCATTTGGGTGTATTTGGTGTCGTTAATGAAAATTTTTATTTATTTATTGTCTAATTATAAAATGCTACATAATTTCAGGGTGAAGAACTTGCAATGGTCATTGATTACACGGAACAGCTCACCCCCGACATAGAGTTTAGTACATGGGAGGAACTTGTTTCCTGGGTTCAAAAGGTTGGCAGAAGGAATGGTTTAGTGATCATAATCCGAAACTCAGATGTTGGGGGTAACGGTAGGCGAGCTTGAGCCAATTTCGCTTGTGAGAGATATGGTGGTCATAGATCCACTACTCAACAATTTTCTGTTGGTAAGAAGGCAAACAGAAGTCAAACTGGCACGAAAAAGTGTGGATGCCCTTTCTTGTTAAATGGAAAGAATCCTTAAGACGGTGAGTGGACGTTAAAATTTGCATGTGGCACCCATAACCACCCCGTTGCGAAGTACTTTGAAGGATACTCATATGCTGAAAGGTTGAATAATGATGAAGTAGTAGTCATGGTACAAATGTCAAAGAGTAATGCTCGACCAAAAGACATATTGATGACTTTAAAGGAAAGAAGTGTCAGTAATGCATCGATGCTAAATAAAATATACAATGCCCGACAAAAGCATAGGTTGTTGGAATATGAAGGCAGATCTCAGATGCAACAACTGTTGCACAAGTTAGAGGAAGAGAAGTACGTCGAGTGGCACAGGTGTGAAGATGACACTGATGTTGTTGAAGATATATTTTGGGCTCATCCTATTTCAGTGGATCTTTTGAGGTGTTTCTCATATGTGATTCTGATGGACTGTACATACAAGACGAACAAGTGCAGATTTTCATTACTAGAGATTGTTGGTGTCACATCGACGGATATGACATTTTTAGTAGCATTTGTGTATATGGCATCTGAAAACAAAGAAAATTACATGTGGGCACTACAAAAATTGAGGGAATTGTTGGATGGGTGGTCTCTTCCCAAGATAATTGTGATAGACAGAGACTTGGCCTTGATGAATATTGTTTCATGTGTGTTCCTTGATATAATGAATCTGTTATGTACATATGGCACATAAACAAGAACGTGCTAGCCAAGTCAAAGAGCAAGTTATGAGGAAGTTGAATGAATTGTTTTTTTTTGATACAGTGGAGGAATACAATCATCAGAAAAATGTATTGTTTCAAGAGTATGCTGAGTAACTTGAGGTTATTGCGTACATTGATAAGACGTGGTTGGTACCCCACAGGAAATGATTTGTGAAGGCGTGGATGGATCAATTTATGCACCTTGGCAATACTACAACCAATAGGGTGGAGAGTGCACATTCCAAGTTGAAGAGAACTTTAGGGTCTTCTCAAGGCAACTTCGAGACATCTGTTAACCTATGCGGTTCATCATTTAGCTCGTCCCTAAATATACTGTGATAAAGTATATTTTGATGATCACAAACAAAGTACTTTTCGGTGCTAAACGTGTGTGTATCAAGATTTCATTAAAACACCTAAGGAAAACAAAAAGCCAAGGAACGACTCAATCGAGGAACTCAAAGATCACATCCAACGGTCAAGTTCGTCTCAGCCAAAGAACTTCAACGATCACATCATGATTTCAAGATCACTTCACTCGAAAGATTCGATCAAGCTTCAAGACTACATATCTCGATCAACGTTCAAGTCATTCAACTCTGCAAAGCTCTTATTGAAGATCTCACAATGAAGAGTTGGATTTAACTATTATGAGAAATGAGAAATACACAAAGTATTTAAGGTATATCTTTCTCTAATCGTTATTGCTCAAAATGTTTTTCAAAACCATTCATAAATCATCTACATATGTTTTTCCAATCTGCATGTTTTGATTTCATGTTTTTACGATATTTCAAATGATCTAATACTATATATTTAATTTGAAATCTACCGAGTTTTTATTCACATTTATCGTATATTTTATCACGAGTCAAAACTATTTTCAAAGAGTCTTTTAGGACGCTAATGAGTTAGCAGCGCTCTCATGAACTTTATAAGTTTGGATGTTGATAGTTCATTAGGACGCTGATAACGTTCAAGGTTGAATTGAATTGATTATCAAGATGCTTACTTGTATAGTAGCGACCTTTTTTATTAGTCAACCTTTGAAGTGGTCAGGAAGCTGACTCAACATCAGCTCACTGAAAGACGTCTTAAGTTCTTCAAAGAATGTTTCTTTGAGAACGCTGATAGTTATAAGTTGAACAATCTATCAAGACTCTATCTGGATAGAAACTCCCTCACCTTTAGGAATCAACTTAGTAACTTTAAGGACATTGATTGTCCTTTAACGTGTTTGTGTTTTTATTTAAAATGTTTTTAACTGGTAGGACACTTACATAGTTGTAGCGCCCTCATGTTTTGTTTTATGTTTTAAACTGGCAGGACGCTTACTCTGATAGTAGCGCCCTCATGCACTTACTTGTTTTAAAACATAATAGGATGCTAAATGTGCATTAACGCCCTCAAGGTTAAGTCGTTTAAGTGTCAAAGTAAGTCAAGACACTTACGAGTTAGTAGCGCCCTCACTTAAGTGTTCAGCAGGATGCTTATATGTAATGGGCGCCCTCAAGGAACAAAACAACAAAGTTGACATTATGCGTTAGGACACTGATTATGGAATCAGGATGCTAATTCAATAACCGTCACTGTTCGAACAAGTACTCTACGTAAGTTTACTTTTTAGAACAAACATTTGCACAGAGTCCTTTTCAGACTTATCAGAGACCTTCTCTGATACATGAAATAAGTTTTTCTAAAACTTTCCTCTTTCATGAAATCTGAAAAGAACCAGAATGTTAGTGAAAATTGCAGTTGCTATTTTCATATAACATTCTAGCTGTTGTGTGTAAACGTTCATATTCTTTGAACTTCAAATGTCTAATGGCTATGTCCCATTAAGTCTATAAATTCCAGCACTTAGGATCAAACAACTTGCCAATCACTTTCTGTTGTGCCAATACTTTTAAAGTTAGTCTGTGTCAACATGAATTTCATTTTCTAATCTTTCAAAGTATTTTTCACTGATACCTTTACGATTACAATAGATTTTCATATTAAGCTTCAATTAAACTTTATCTTTGAAAATCTATCTTTATTGGTATCTAGTCAAATTCTCAGCACTGATCCATATTTGGTATCATTCTTGCTGGAGATAGAATTTGAGAAATAGTTCAAGATATACAGTTGTACTTGATTTCATATCTTAAGTACTGTATTAAACTATGTCAGTAGTTGCATTAACTACTGATCACTGAACTAGAAGTTTTCATACTTATATTTTATATCTATTTTAAAAACTCTGTCTTTGATTTACACCAGTCCTTTGTGTTTTAAGTCAGTCTTTATTCGATATTTATTACTTTCGAAGAAGTAATGATTTTCATATCATATCATTCATGCTTTTCGAAACTTCACTTGAGCAATATCGAACATTGAAAGGTAAATGACTGAAGGTGTATTTCAACTTAGCATTACCTATTTCATATTTCATATATTTGTAATCCTATGTATTGAGCTTAATTGTAAAGTATTCTACTACGTTAGAACTAACCAACATCTTAGTGTTGTAATGCTGATGTGTTTCTGGACTGAAACAACCAAGACAAGTGAATGAAGTTCACTTAATGATTTCAGGATTGAAATCATGAAAGGTTATCTCTGAACCTGTAAAAGAGAGCCGGTTCATCCTCATCCCGTGAAAGGATAGGCATGTCCTTAATCTGAAAAATAATAGGTTATCTCCTAACCGGTAAAAGGGAAAAAGGTTCATCCTCACCTGCAAGTAGGAAACCGATTCATACTCATCCCGAAAAAGGATAGGTGCGTCCTTAATCTGTAAAAGGATAGGTTATCTCTTAACATGTAAAAGAGAAACAATTGTTCCTTATCCCGTAAAAGGTTCACGGTTCTTCCTCATCCCATAAAAGGAAAACGGTTCTTCCTTATCCCGTAAAAGGAACATGAGTTTTTCCTCATCCCGAAAAAAGGAAATACGGTTCATCCTTAGCCCGTAAAAGGATAGGTTTACCTTTAGTCTGTAAAAGGGCAGTTGTAACGGTTTGGTTCTCACCCATAAGGGAATTAGTTAGTGGATTGAGAAAATCCTAATCGGGAGATTAGGTAGTGGACGTAGGCTTGGCCGAACCACTATAAATCTGTGTGTCACACGTTTGCAATTTAGTTTGTGTTCTATTTTGCATCCAATTCCAATATACTCATGTACATCACTAAGTTATTGGAAAATATTTTTAAAATTGATCATCGCACCCAATTCACCCCCCTCTTAGGTGGACCAACAACATCATGGACTGCAATCAATACAATGTCGCGTAATACTCCAAAATTTTCATAAACTTATAACATACATGGTACCTTGATTAATATGTACATTACATCATGTATAATATGTAATAAATATTGTTGGACAAAAAATATTGTAAATCCATGATTAAGCCCAAGTCAAAGATGTTGGATCCATAAATATTGGACAAAAAAAATAAATCCATGATCAAGCCCAAGACTAAGCCCAAGACAAGGCCCAATACTAAGTCCAAGCTCATTATTTAGAAGTTAGGTGAATTATTGGTGGAAAAGTGGTCAAAAGTGGATTACATGTGTAAGGCCATGATTTTTTGGTGAATTTTAAATTGTGTGGTTGTGATGTGTTGTAAACTAGTATAAATATGTATGCTTGACATTCATTCCAAACCATCCAAGTGAGAGTGAGAACTCAAGTGTAGAGAGTTCAAGTGAGAACTAAAAGTGTTCTAGCAAATATTGTGAGAGTTATAATAGTTTGTTAGACTACAAGCATAGTCGGAGTCTACATAACTTCTGAGATCAAAAGTAGTACCTTTGGAATACCAAATTCTTAAGTGTGTTGTGCCATGTATCTGAATATTCATTTGACACACTTTAAATGAGATTCTTTAGGTTCAGATTGAAATCTTCACAAAGACAGACACTGAACAAGATATCAGGTCAACTTGCTGTTAAGTACAAAAGACTTCCAATCATACTTCTATAAAGTTTTGAATCAATCGATTTACCTTTTTCATCCTTATCTAATTTGATTGCAAAAGTACAAGGAGTATCAATCGACTTCAAATTGTGCATTTGAAACTTTTTGACCATTCTCTTAGCATCCTTTGATTGGCTTATGAAGGTGCCTTTCGTCATTTGTTTAATTTGTAAGCCGAGAAAGTATGTAAGTTTTCCCTTCATACTCATTTCATATTCCTTTTGCATTAATTTTGGAAGCTCATCAACTAGTTCTTTGTTTGATGCACCAAAAATGATATCGTGCACATATATTTGAACAATAAGCATATTATCATTATGGTGTTTAATAAACAAAGTTGGATCAAGTTTTCTTTTTTGAAACTTATGATCTAAAAGAAATGAACTCAGTCGATCAAACCAAGCTCTTGGAGCTTGTTTCAATCCACATAAGGCTTTGTGGAGTTTGAACACATATTTCGGGTCTTGAGCATCCTCAAACCCTGGAGGTTGTTCCACATATACCTCTTCGTTGATGTATCCATTTAGAAAAGCACTCTTTACAATCATTTGGTATAAGGAAAAATACTTGTAACAAGCATAGGCAAGTAACATTCTTATTGCCTCTAATCTTACTACTGGGGCAAAGGGTTCTTCGAAGTCTATGCCTTCTTCTTGGTTGTACCCTTATGTAACCAATCTAGCCTTATTGCAAACAATAATGCCTTGTTCATTCTTTTTGTTCCTAAAGATCCATTTGGTTCCAATAATAGATTGATGAAAAGGTCTAGGAAGTAATTCCCATACTTTGTTTCACACAAAGTGTCCTAGTTCTTCTTGCATAGCAAGAATCCAGTTTTCATCTTTCAGTGCATCTTCCACTTTAATTGGTTCAAACTGTGATACAAATGCAACAAGCTCTTGATCTTTTTGAGTTGAGGCTCTAGTGGATACACCTTTTCATGGATCTCTTAAAATTTGATCTTGGGAAAGACCTTGAAGTAATCTAGAGTTCTTAGAAGATTCTAAAGATGGTTTAGGTTCAAGATCTATAACTTTGGTTGTCTTGGGTTCATCGTGATCAAAATTTAATTGCTTAAATTCATCCTCAAGACTTTTCTTATTAACACTTTCATCAAAGTTTACATGAATCGATTCTTCTACAGTTTGATTCGATTTTTTGAAGACTCTGTAGGCTCTACTGTGAGAAGAATATCCCAATAATATTTCAATGTCTGATTTAGGTTTAAACTTATCTAGATTGTCTTTATCATTAAAAATAAAACATTTACATCCGAATACTCGGAAGTAATTGATGTTGGGTGCTCTACCCTTCCATAGTTCATATGGAACTTTATTAAAATCTTTTCTAATCAGAACTCGGTTTGTCACATAGCAGGCAGTGTTTATAGCTTCACCCCAAAAATGATTTGCAGTGTTATACTCATTGAGCATTGTTCTACACATCTCCTGCAAAGTTCTATTCTTTCTTTCAACTACACCATTTTGCTGTGGTATCCTAGGGGCATATAGATGGTGAGTGTAACCTTGATTGTTACAAATTTTTTTGAGATTTTTATTGACAAATTCACCACCTCTATCACTCCTAATTATATTGATTTTGTATCCCTTTTCATTTTTGACTCTTTTACAGAATTTTATAAATGTTTCACAAGCATCAGATTTATGAGCTAATAGAAATACCCATGTGAATCGAGTAAAGTCATCAACAATCACAAACACATGATTTACTATCTAAGCTTTGAGTTTTGGTTGGTTCGAAAAGATCCATGTGAATCAGTTCGAGAGCTCTAGAGGTTGATTGATGCCTCTTGCTTTTAAATGATGATTGGGTGTGCTTACCAAGTTGACATGGTTCACAAACCTTGTCATTTGAGTATGTTCCTTTTGGAATACCCGTGGCCAGATCATGTTTAACAATTCTAGATTTGTTGTCCATATTAACATGAGTTAATCTCCTATGCCATAGCCATGCATCATTACCAGAGATAACACTTAAACATGTTACATTTTGTTTCTTCATGTCATTGAAGTTTGTGCAATACACATTCTTAATTCTAGATGCCATGAATGCAACAGTTTTATCAGCATGTTTGAAAATACAACTATTTGCCTAAAATGAAATGTCATAACCCTTGTCACATAATTGACTTATGCTCAAGAGATTATGCTTCAGCCCTTTAACATAAAGTACATCAGATATGGATAAAAAATCGTTACCAATAGTTTCAATGCCTTCAATATCACCTTTGTTATTGTCTCCGAAGGTGACCTTTCCTCCTTTCTTCTTTTCATGGCTCAGAAAGTTTTATTTGTCTCCATACATGTGCCTTGAACAACTGCTGTCTAGATACCATATATCTTCTTTTTTGCACATCTACACAACATAAAATATTTTTGACTTTGGTCCCCATGCTTGTTTGGGTCCATGCATGTTAGCATCAATAAGAACATATTTTTCAATCCATGCATATTTTCTTTTCTTTTTACATAAGACATTGCATCTAAGTATTATATGACCTTCCCTATGACATTTGTTGCATATTGGTCTTTTGGTCAGTACAGTATCGTACTCCTTTTGTTTAGACCCATGAGTGTAGCCTAAGCCAGTCTTGTCGAATGCACATCTTTGTGATCCTAACATAATGTCAAATATCTTTTGACCATTTGTGAATTTAATCACTGTGCAGTTCAAGTCTTCCTTTTCCTTTCTAAGAGTTTCATTTTCATTTTTCAGCTTCCCAACAATTTTCTTAAGTTATTCATTATCTAGAGACATTCCGTCTAGCTCTTCTTGTTGGAATTCAATTTCCTCAAAAACTTCTTCAAGACTATGCTTAAGTTTTTCATTCTTCCTAATCTCTTTACTAAGTTTTCACTTAAGCTCCTGAATATGAATGTTGAACTCATAAAGTTCGTCAGTAGGTTCAGTTTTTACCTCTGTGCTTGCTATTAAGTACAATGTAGCAGTGTGATCTGAATCCACTTCTTCTTCGCTTGAGCTTGAATCATCCCATGTGGCTTTGAAAACTTTCTTGTCTTTTCTGTAAGAGCTAGTGTTCTTTTTATATTTTGTGGGACATTCACTCTTTATATGACCTGGTTTGTTACAACCGTAACATATTAACTCTATACGTTTAGATTCGGGTTTCTTTCCTTTGTGAAACCTTGAGTAAGAGTTATTCTTACTCTTTCTCCTAAGTAACTTGTTGAACTTGTTGAATTTTCAGAATCAGTTTCAACATTAAGGGCAATAGATTTCTTTTCTTTTTCCTCAACTTTGACCGGGCTCATTTTATCTTTTAACTTTATTTCATGAACCATTAATGAACCGCATAGTTTATCAAAAGTGTATTTAGCCAAATTCTTGGCTTCTTCAATGGCTGTGGCCTTGGGTTCCCTTGCTCTGGGTAGGCCTCTTCGAAACTTTCTAACAGTTTCTTCTTGGTCATAGATTTTTCCTATGTTCTTCATCTCATTGATGTTTGTTGTAAACCGAGCAATAGCCTCAGCTATCAAATTAGTTTCCTTCATCCTATAGGTATCATATTTTTCAACTAACTGTTGGAGCTTTGCCTTTTTAACTTGCAAAGTTCCTTCGTGGGTGACCTCTATCTTGTTCCAGATTTCCTTAGTAGTTTCACACGCACTAACTCTATTAAACTCTTCGACTGATAAACTGCAAAACAAAATGTTTAAAACTTGGTTATTCAATAGTTATATTTTCTTTTCCTTGATACTCCATTCGTCTATTTCCTTTGGGACAGTAACACCGTCAACTATTTTAGTAGGCATTGGACAACCGTATGTCACAACATTCCACATCTCTAAATCTTGGGCTTTAAGGTAGTACCTAATCTTAGTTTCCCAGTGTGAATGGTTTTCTCCTTTGAATAGTGGTGGTCGGTTGGTGGAGTTTCCTTCACCTGAGAGATAAGTACTTCTTTCATTTTGTCCTGCCATCCTCAATCAAAGATGGTTAGATACTTTGACTGTTAAGCTGCTCTGATACCAATTGTTGGCCCAGATATGTCCAAGACGGGGGGTGAATTGGACACTTAGCAGATTTTAACCTTTCTTAAAATTGTGCGGAATAATGAAAGCAGATTAAAAAAAGTATAACAATTAGATACATCAAATGTAAATGGGACAATGCACGGAAGATTTATAGTGGTTCGGCCGTGCCTACATCCACTACCTAACCTCCTCAATTAGGATTTGTTCAAACTCCACTATGGACCTTCTTACGGGTGAAGATCAAAGAGATACACTTTCTCAACTTACGGGTGTGAGAACTACCGTTCCTTAACTTACGAGTGTGAGAGGACCGTTTCTCAACTATGAGCAACACTTGCTCTTGACCAGTGACTAACCAATCACTGCAGATTGAATACAAGATGAAGTATGATTCCCTTTACTTAGAATCAAAGTGATACTTACAAAGCTTTGGATTGAGCCTTCTATGATCACAAATTTAGCAAAATATGTATGATGAAGTTTATGCTAAAAACATGTTCAAAGAGTTTTTGTCTTCTTCAGTGGGATTTCAAAATAATGAAGATGAAGATCAATCAACCCAGAAAACTTTAAGTTTTTCTTTCAAAAGATAGTAAGATCAAGCGCAAGTGAAAGAAGACCAACTTTCAAAAAGTGTTTAGCACAAACGAAAACTGTTAATACGTTTTGAATGAATATCAGTTTCGTATTTCATTAGTGATTTTTCTCCTCTAAGGCAGCACGTATATATATGAATAACAGAGACGCAATGAACTTGGTATTTTTTGGCGCTCTAAGTTATTTCAAATATAACGTTAACATTCTTTCCCGAAATGGATCGATTCAGCTCAATGCATATTATGACGATAACACCTGAATCATCTGATCCTTTCACGAAAGAGGAATGTTCTGACGAAGTTTTAAGAACATTTAAAAAGTTTTGAAAAAGTTGTTGTATGATTATGAAAAGTTCTGAAAAGTATTCGTACGTTTCTGAAAAGGTTAACAGAAATAGTAGTAATGTCAGAACAACAAAAATATCTTTTCTGTCATTTTGTTCCTTTGAGGGCGCTCCTACTGAACAATGAAGTGAGGGCGCTACTTTGCAGTGAGCGTTCTGCTTTGTTTTAAAAATTTTGACATACGAGGGCGTTACTCAAGAGTAAGTGTCCTGAACTATTGAAAACAGTTTTAAAACAATGTTAAGTGCGTTGATGGACGACAAGCGTCCTGAAAGTTATTTAAGTTGATTCTAAAGATGAGGGCGCTCCTACACAAGTAGCGTCCTGATAATTTATTCAACTTATAACTTATCAGCGTCCTTAAAGATAAAAATCACTTAAAGACAAAAAGATCTTTCATCGAGCTGAAACTAAGTCAGCGTCCTGACATTTTCAAAGGTTGATAAAGGAAAGGTCACTATTACCATGTGAGCATCCTTATTAATTAGATCAATTCAACCTTGAGCGTCCTAATATTTTATCAGCGTCTTGACTCATTAAGTCCAGGAGGGTGCTGCTAAAACATTAGCATCCTGAAAGACTTTTATAAAAGCTGTTTTTAATTTCTTGATTAAAGCTTCGGTAAAACATAATGTAACCGGATTAAATCGAATATGCAACTGATCGATTAAAACATGCATGCATGCATATTGTTGAATCACATGACATAGAAGGTCCTACAACCTATCATAATCTAATCATACAACTAAACAAGTTCAAACGATCATGGTCTTCAAAAAGATCTTTAATATGTTCGCTATGCATCATTAAATCTTTGAAACCTTCAAGTAAGATTAGATATGTCATATGTGCAGTAATATCATAAACAAAATGTGGTTTTGTAATCATCAAAATCTTTCATAATAGGGACATATTCTCGTAAGGGACATGAGGATAAGTGGTTCAACAATCTCCCCCTTTTTGATGATTTCAAATACATTACTGTAGGCTTTGAAGCAAGCTAATAAAATGATGTGTGTATGCATGAGATACAATATAAATGCTCATTATTTCATATGATATGAGTGAATTACTAAGGAATGTACAAGAAATATCATTAAGATTCCCCTTTAGTGTTAAACTCCCCCTGAGTTTATGATGCTTCAATGATATTACTTTCTCCCCCTTTTGAAATATCAAAAAGAGTAAAGTAGCATGAAATATATCTCCGCATATAGAGGTAAGCATCAAAGTATCACGGATCGATCTCAGAGAACATCCCAAGCTCTCTGCAAATATGAACAAACTGGTCTTTTGGTAAAACTTTAGTAAATATGTCAGCCAGTTGTTCTATGGTGCCAATATGAGATAATATGACTTCTCCATTTTGCACATGATCTCGTAAAAAATGATGTCTTATTTGAATATGCTTAGTTCAGGAGTACAATACAAGATTTTTAGATTTGTTGATAGCACTAGTATTATCACACAAAATTTCAGCTCATTGAATAAGTATTTGATAATCCTGAAGTTGTTGTTTCATGTAAAGAACCTGAGAACAACAACTTCCAGCTGCAACATATTCTGCTTCAACTGTGGATAATGCCACAGAATGTTGTTTCTTGCAAAACCAAGAAATCAAAGAATTTTCAAGAAAGTGACAAAATTCGGAGGTACTTTTCCTATCAGTTAGACTACCAGTATAGTCAGAGTCTACATAACTTCTGAGATCAAAAGTAGTACCTTTGGAATACCAAGTTCCTAAGTGCTTTGTGCCGTTTATGTATCTGAATATTCGCTTGACACACTTTAAATGAGATTCTTTAGGTTTAGATTGAAATCTTGCATAAAGACAGACACTGAACATGATATCAGGCCGACTTGCTGTTAAGTACAAAAGATTTCCAATCATACTTCTATAAAGTTTTGAATCAATTGATTTACCTTTTTCATCCTTATCTAATTTGATTGTAGAAGTACAAGGAGTATCAATCGATTTCAAATTGTGCATTTGAAACTTTTTGACCATTTCCTTAGCATACTTTGATTGGCTTATGAAGGTGCCTTTCGACATTTTTTTAATTTATAAGCCGAGAAAGTATTTAAGTTCTCCCATCATACTCATTTCAAATTCCTTCTGCATTAATTTTGAAAACTCATTACATAGTTCTTTGTTTGATGCACCAAAAATGATATCGTCCACATATATTTGAACACTAAGCATATTATCATTGTGGTGTTTAATAGACAAAGTTGGATCAAGTTTTCATTTTTGAAACTTTTGATCTAAATGAAATGAACTCAGTCGATCATACCAAGCTCTTGGAGCTTGTCTTAATCCATATAAGGCTTTGTGGAGTCTATGTAGCAATGTCTTACATTTTTGCCCCTCACAATTGAACCTACACAATTCCCATTGAAGAGAGTGATTGACATTGGTTACGTGAATGATAACCACTTTGTGCAGGTAAAAACTAATTTTTTTTTTTGTATTTTGTTTCAATGTAAATTATAGAATAATGGAAATAATGATTGTAATGTTTTACTTTCCAAAGATTCCAACTACGACAGGCACATGGATGGGAAAACTCCTTATTTTCTTTTCAATGTTGATGGTAAAAGAGTGACAAACAATGCGGGTGATAGACAAGATATAGTAGTTGACTTAGACGATGACTAGTTATTTTGGAAATGTTGATATGTAGGGGGATGTCAACATGTTTTTTTTTTGGAAATGTTGACATGTTTAGACTTGTTTTATTTTTGAAAATGTTGATATGTAGAGGAATGTGGATATGTTGATATGTAGGGGGATGTTAGCATGTTTTATTGGAAATATTGACATGTTTAGTCATGTTTTTTTCTTTTTGGAAATATTGACATATAGGGAGATGTGGATATGTAAAGACTTTCTTTTTTTGAAATGTGGATACAGAAAATGTAATTGACTTCGATGTTGACGATATAGATAGATTTGTTGTCTTCGAATGATACTATGTTGTTTTGGATGTTTGAATTATTGTTCTCTTTCTGTATATATGTATGTTATGTCAAAGTTCACCTTACGAGTGGGAAATGGTACCCCGCCGCTCAAACTAACCCGAAATTATTACAAACATGTCAAAAACTTAATGGAATGCATCACAATGCATGATGTAAGAGGGAAATACAAAAAATCCCGAAAATATGAGGATCGGTCGTCATAAACCGACTTATTTAAATGAGGGTCGGCACTGTTCAACCGATCAGAGAGGTTTTGGTCGAACTTCAAAGACTGATCCTCCTTTACCAAGATCGGTCCTTGATGGCCGACCCTCATAGTTTTTGGATTTTTTTTTCCGCATTTACCCCTTCCATCATGCATTGGGATGCATTCCATCAAGTTTTTGACATGTTTGTCATAATTTCGGGTTAGTTTGGGCGGTGGGGTACTGTTCCCTACCTGTACCCCACATTAGAGTTACGAGTGGGGCACGGTACCTCATAGCTGAAACTAACCCAAAATTGTTGAAAACATGTCAAAAATATGATGGAATGTATCCCAATGCATGATAGAAGGGGTAAATACGGAAAAACCTGGGAAATATGAGGGTCGACCATCAAGGACGGACCTTGGTGAAGGAGGGTCGGTCTTTGAAGTTTGACCAAAACCTTTCTGTTCGGTTGAAGAGGACCGACCTTAATTTAAATAGGTAGGTCTATGACGGTCGACCCTCATATTTCTCGGGTTTTTTGCATTTTCCCCTTCCATCATGCATTGGGATGCATTCCATCAAATTTTTGACATGTTTGCAATAATTTTGGGTTAGTTTGGGCAGTGGGGTACCGTTGCCCATTATGCTCCATGATTTCTACACCTAAGTAGAGGTCGATGTTGTAAACAAAAAAGAATATCAAAACAAATATGAATGGTCAATATTAACAAGAAATAACCGTCAATGACAAATTTATTATGCACTAGGGATGAAGACTTACTTCGCCAACCCATATAGCTGCAGCAATATGATTCTTGAAACTAGTAAGGAAAGAGGGATCGGTAAGGCCTCCCAGAAATGAGATAGGGGCACTATCATCTTCTTTAGTGTACTGACTCTCTTGGCCAGTGTGTTGCGTGCTCGTCTCGTCTATTTGCTCTTCTTCTTGTTCTTCTTGGTGTGCAACATTTGCGATGACCATAAATAGGTTTTCGTATGCCTACATCTTCTCTCTGACGCAGTAGGTCGAGTGCGTAACCCACTTTGCTAAGGAGAAGTAGTGCTGCGTGTCCTCGACATATCTGTACATAACAAAATGGTTAATCACTATTTATTTTAAAAAAAATTCAGGCAAGGTCGGCCTTGATAGACTGACCTGTACAAAGTAGGGTCGACCAGAATGGCAGACCTGTACAACTTACGGCCAACCCTACTTGTACAGGTTGATCTTGCGTGACCGACCCTAGAATAAAGCTCGTCCATGGTAACGACCTTTGCTCTTGCCTATTTTCCTCGCAAAATACATAAAAGAACACCCATAAATATTGCATTTCATGAATAAAAGTGAATAGAAACAAAAATAACTATTAAACCATGCATTTCTTACCGATTCAAAGGATCAATCGTCGAAAAACGCACGAAAAAGGCGAGTGGTGATTTGCTCCAAATGATGCTCCCCTACAACCAATATTCTCCAAACTAAGATAAAAAAATAAAATAGTGGGCTTTGAAGTTAAGAGCTAGGATTTTGGAAGAGTTTTGGAAGAGAAGAATAGGTAGAGAAGAAAAAGAAACCGAGAGGGGTTTTGGGGTGGGGTAAGTTAGGGTGAAGGGTAGTTTAGGAATTTTTGTATTTTTGACTTGGGTAGGTAGAGTATATATGTTTTACGGTGGGGTTGTGTTAGTGACTAAGGTGTAGTTTAAGAATTTTTTTTCTTTTAAACTAGAATTGCCTCTTCATGTCCTTATACATTTTGTCTCCTCCTAGATGCATGGTGAACTTAGATTTGTGGCACTCATTCATTATGTCCCGCCTAAGCTTTACGTTTTAAACTATACACAATCAACCTTTATTTAACACCACACCATTGAAAGTGAAAGAGCATTGATGCTGAGCTTTGTTTTGCAGAATGAACTCCTTCATCTTCATAAGTTCATTATCTTTGGATAGCGGAGCAGATATTTTCCTAATGAGTTTGGAGTGGATAGTGAACTGGGCAAGTCTAACCGTATTTCCTCCATTCCATAACTGCAAATTATACTTTTCCAGCTTGTATGAAAATTTGCCCATTTTGAAATTAACCTTATAGGCGAAGACATATGACTTTCTGCTAAGGGCATCAACCACCACTTTGACTTTACCCGAATGGTATTTAAGTTCAAAGCCATAGTCTTTGATGAATTCGAGCCATCGCCGTTGTCGAAGATTTAAGTCTTTCTAAGTATAGATATACTGAAAACTTTTGTGATCGGAGAAGACTTCAAATCGTTCTCCGTATAAGTAATGTCGCCATATTTTTAAGGCAAACACCACTGCTGCGAGTTCTAAGTCATGAATCGGATAATTGACCTCATGAATTTTCAATTGGTGGGAAGCATAGGCTACTACACGATTTTCTTGCATCAGTACAGCTCCAAGTCCTTGAAGCGATGAATTCGAGTATAGTGTGAAGCCAATCCCATCTTTTGGAGTGGTCAGAACGGGTGCTGAAGTCAGCCTTTTCTTGAGTTCTTGAAAGGCTGATTCACAAGCTTCATTTCAGATAAAACGTGTGTCTTTTCGGGCTAATCGAGTGAGTGGTTCAGCAAGTTTGGATGTGTCTTTTTGGGCTAATCGAGTGAGTGGTTCAACAAGTTTGGATGTGTCTTTTCGGGCTAATCGAGTGAGTGGTTCAGCAAGTTTGGAAAAATCTTTGATGAACCGTTTGTAATATCCAACTAATCCAAGGAAGCTTCTAATTTTTGTGACTTTAGTAGGTTATTTCCAACTAAGGACAACTTCAACCTCTGTTGGATCTACTTCGATACCATCACGGGACACGACATGACCAAGGAACTTAACCATATTCATCCAGAACTCACACTAGCTTAGTTTGACATATAACTGGTGCTGCTGAAGGGTGCTAAGCACAGTTCGCAAGTGAGTCTCATGGAGTTCCTCTGTGGGGGAGTATACCAGTATGTCGTCGACAAATACAACGACAAAACGATCTAGGTACGGTCTGAAAATGTGGTTCATTAAATCCATAAATGTTGCAGGTGCATTAGATAGGCCGAATGACATTACAGTGAATTCGTAATGACCATATCTGGTTCAGAAGGCTATTTTTGGGATGCCTTCTTCCTTAACCCGGAGTTGGTGATACCTTGAGCGAAGGTCAATTTTTGAAAAGAATTTTGCTCCTCTTAACTGATCGGACAGATCTTCAATTCGAGGTAATGGGTGTTTGTTCTTAATAGTGACTTTCTTCAGCTTTCTATAGTTGATGCAGAGTTGAAGTGAGCCGTATTTTTTCTTGACAAAAATAACTGGAGCACCCCATGGTGACGTGCCTTTTTTTATAAACCCCAACCTTTCGAACTCTTTTAACTGTTTATCCAGTTCTACTAATTCTACATTAGGCATATGGGAAGGTGGAATGTAGACAGGTTTAGTGTTAGGAATCAACTTAATTTCGAAGTCAAATTCCTGAGGAGGAGGGAGTCCTGGAAGTTCATCTAAGAATACTGTTGGATAATCTCGAATAATCGGAATATCTTTCAGATTAGGAGGATGACTGGACACTACATTTTTTTCATCCTGATCAAGTATCGAAAGAGCTTGCATCTAGGATCTTATAAGGAACACTGTAAAATGATGAATGTGTCCACAAACCCCTTGAATTTTTTGGTTATCTCCATTAGGCAGTGTCAGTCGAACTTGCTTCTTCTGATAATCTGTTTGAGCATGTAAAGGTGTTAACCAATCCATACCCTAGATACTATCAAAGTCAGTGAAATCCATTACAAGGAGGTCTGCTACTAGATGATGATCCAATATTCTAAGTTTACAATTGGAACATATTTGATTTATTTCAGTACCTGGTCCTATTGGCGTGGATACCCTAATTGTAACAAAAGTAGCCTTTGGTTGGAGTTCTAATTTTTGGACTACCTGGGCAGCAATAAAAGAATGCATAGAACGCGTATCGAATAAGACATGTACTAACATGTTAAAGAAAACAAAGGTACCTTCCATCACGTTATTTTTAGGCATCGGTTGTTCAATAACAGGATAGGCATGTCCTTGCTGCCTAAGGCCTTGTTGCTGTCTGGGTGGTGGTGGGACTATCGGGGCTGTTTGCTGAACTGGTGCAGTTGGGGCTATGAGGTTGGCCAGGGCCTGGTAGAGGACAATTTTTTCTAACGTGGCTCACCTGGCCACACTTGAAGCACATACGATCTAGATCTTGTGGTTGTTGATTAGGAGGAGGTAGGGGAAATCACCTATTATTTCCATTTTTTTGGCTTGTTTGATTTTGGCGATTTTGGGGGTTCTTTTGGAAAGTTTGCTGGGTAGGAGCAGGTGGAGCAAATTGGAGCCCAGGGTTTTGGGGGTTACCCATGCCGAGGCGAGTATTTTGATTTGGTTGGTAAGGTCTCTTCCTACCAGACTGTTGTACTGTCGCAATGACTCATTTTCCCCAATTTTGCCTCTATTCAAAACCAAACTATGCTATTGAACTTGTAGAATCCTCATTGTCGCCAAGTCGTCTTCTTCGCGTTCCTTTGCTCTTAGCCGTCGTTCTCTCTTCTTTAGTGTATTATCCTCTATGATGCTTTGAAAACCCTAACATATGGCCTTTATATAGCTACAAGTCCATAGGAAGTCGTCCAAGAAGTGTTCAAGTTGAACTAGGAGAGTTTGCAACAAAATTAGAAACTTTTTATTTTTAATCGCACATATGCTTTCTTCCTCACTGTTTTTCTTCTTGTTCTCCACTCCAAATCAACCTCAAAACCCTTTCATGTTATAGTATTTCACGTAAGGAATCCATAGAAACAAACCACGTCCAATTCAGAGTTAAATTGAGAGAGCTATGGCCGAAATACTAAAGTCACGTAGAATTGAATTTTTTGGCGCCTCGACGCCCAGTTACGGGTTTTTACACCTGTTTTTCCTAATTTTCTTGTGGACTTAGCCAATTTTCCATACTCCCAAGGCTTGGATGCACTTGTTTATTCACTTTAACTCCCTTGGCTCCTCTCGCATCATGTCTTCATCTTCTCAATCATCATTTAGAATATCAAAGCTCCTACAAAACACATCAAACCAAGTGAGTATCATGCTTTAATAATCTCATGAACCAACCTATAGAATACCATACCAAAAATAATGCAAAAATACCAAAATGTAACTAAACTATCAAATAACCAAATTTATGGTAAACTAACCTAATATATGAATTAAATACAATAAAACACACCTAAAACATGCTCTAAAACATATACTAAAAACCTACTTATCACCTGCTGATGTTGGGCCTCAATTCGTTGAAAAACTTTTCAGCTTTGTCCCTCTTGGTGGTGATGGTAAAGAGAGAGAAAACTGAAAAATTTCGTGAACTTGGCTGCGTATTCCCGAACTGTCATGATTCCTTGAAAGAGTTTCGCGAACTCTTGAATTTTCTTTCTTTTGACAACATTTGGGAAATATTCATTGATGAATTCAGCTTCAAATTGTTGCCATGTCATGGTACTGGCATTTACTTGAGGGTCTTGCTTAACTATTTTCCACCAGGAGTTTGCGTTTCCAACCAATTGGTAAATAACAAGGAGAATCTTTCTTTCTTCAGATGTTCTCATTGCCTCGAGCGCCTTTCGAGTTTCTTTTAGCCACTTGTAGGCTTCGTCAAAATCGGGTTTTCCATCAAAAGTGATGGGCTGTAGTTGTTTGTACTTCGTAATTTGACTTGTCATCTGATCCATCTTTTGCTTAGCCGGTTCCAATTGCGGCTGGGGGACCGCAGCTTGTTGATCAACAACATTCTGGACCGAACCTCTCATTGACACTTTCATGTATTCAGTAAGACCTTGGAAAAATTGTTCCATGCTAAACGGTACGACTTCTTCATTGGAAGGAGCTGCAGAAGTCTGTTCGACTGCCCGTAGCTGGTTCTGAGGTAGGGGGAGTAAGTTCAGATCCAACGTCCTCTTGCGGCTGTATAAACATAGTCGTTTGTTGAGAGGAGCTAGGTTCGTGCTGACTTCTTGTTTGTACCAACATTGTCTATAGATTGGCTTGATGTTAGCATAAGATTTGCGATATAATTTATGAGGAAGAAAGGAGGATCGATTCGTGATGTAGTGATCATGCACGGTTCTTGAGTGACGTTTCATAGGTGTTAACCTCCCGGTTTCCTAGGCTAGGTAATAGGGAAAAATGAGGAGCCTTAGAGCACCGTGGCATCGTACTTTTAGGCGGGTCTAAAACAAAACCAAAAGTGTGATTTCTAGTTTTTTTTTTGCAAAGATTATTATCATAGTATTGAGTTGTCAAAATATATATGTTTTTGAACATCAGTACATGCCACAGATCTTTTGCTCGTATTGTCACCTACATCTATATATGTCACAAATCTTTACAGTTGTTTATACTATGCTCACTTATCACCAAGACCTGACAATTCCTATTATCCTCCAAATTCATACGTCCCATTTCGTATGAATTTGGTGATAAGGGACGTGGTCCAGTTAAGGGGATCTATGTGCGGTCTTTTTTCAGATTCCTGTGAAAAGCCGTCTACCACTATTATCCTTCGAGTTCTCATGTCCCATTCCATGTAAACTTGACGATACTGATGATAAATCAACCTTCCGCAATGAACTGCTACGCAACAGGTTCGTAGGTTACCTCGTCTCAAGTTTTTCATTAGTATTTGTGTGAGTTTGCCGTGTCCCATACCACGTCAAACCCATTAATAGTGAAGAAATACACTGAACAAGTGGGCCTACCACAAATAGTTTAGCACACAACATCACACAACTTTTAGCATATCATGAGCTGAGAATTTGACATGAAGTTTTTTTTTTATACAAAGTTTTACAAACTATCAAACCGCTACAAGGATGCTTAAAATTTCTTGAAATTACTTCAACCTATTACAAAGCTAATTTAAACTACTACAAGACTACTTCAACAACTAAATACGAAATTTAAAACTTCAGATTCATTGAGGGAAAAACTATTGGGGAGGTACGAAATCAAAATGTTCAGAGGAGAATTGAGATACTGATTGTTCCATGCTGGGAGAGTGTATAGGAGTCTCCATGACTTGCCTAACAAATGCTGGGTTGGAAAACTGAGAGTCTCCCAGGTTGAGATTCAGATTCACTGACGAATCCTGTGCCTGTTAGGACGACTGTCCAAATTCTCCCTCACCTGGAAATGGAGAAGGAAACCTTGGTACAACGACATGGCATTCCTCGCGCCGCTTGAGAAGTGAGTCGATAGCCTCTTTATTTTCGCTGAGGCTGCGATTGTATTCTTCAATCTGTTCGCTCATGTTTTTCATCATTCGCTCCTCGGTTGCCAACATCATTTCTCTCATTTGGTCCACAAGCTGTTGCTGGGTGTCAGTATTGGTTTCTTGTGTATTGGACGGAGAAAAAAATTCTTCTATAGGAGGATCTGTCTCCTCTACTTGTGTATCGGAGAAATCAAGGTTAAAATCTTTGAGGTCTTCTGGAGGAGTGTCGACCTCTATTTTTGGAAAATCTTCTCATCCAGTTGGCTCATTGATTCGACTCTTAGCCGTGAGACTTCCATTGTTTCCACTAAGGTTTAATATGTCATTGGTAATGTCACTGTACAAGGGAGATGTTATCTCGGCTGAGCTAGGAAAAACTTCAAAACGACAGAACACTTTGTTTAGTAATGCTCCGTATAGAAGACGGGCCCGTTCCTGAGTGCAATGTGCTATATGGCGTAAGATGATAAATAGAAGATTCACATGAATTTCCTTTACCAAACAGTATGCCAAAAAAATTGAGGTTGAATGGTGGTGGACCTTTTACCAGGCTGGGGAAAAATGTTTCCCATGATTACTTGAATAAGAGGGTTATATTGTTCTTTAATCTTTTTGGTAAAGATCCTAGTGACAATGAACTCATACTGGGAAACAAGACACCTAAACATATTTCGAGAGCTTAGGACCGCACTTACTTTGCCTTTGGATGTATAAATATCGCAGAGTGGTCCTTTCTCAGGGATTCCTAAAATCTCCGACAGTATTTCGGACGTGAGGGTTATATCAATACCATTCACCTTTGTAGTAATGGTGAAAGTACCCTGGTTTTTTACAGCCAAATTTTTATAAAATGAGGCAACAGAGGACTGAAAAACTCACCTTTTAATATTTATGACCGGCGTCCAACCTAAGGCTGCAAGTTTGTCGTGGAACATTGGGTAGTATTCTTCTGATAAAATGGATTGGAATTGAAGAGGTCTGCGTCGAGGAGGCTGAGAAATTTCACCTTCAACATTCTTCTTAGGCTTCTTTGACCTTGGCTCCATCAAGTTTTTGAAGATGGATTATGGAGAGCAACAAAAAGTATGGAGTAAGAAAGAGGTGTAGAGATTTATTAAAGAAAGAAGGAAGACAAAGGAGGTGAGTGAAGAAACTCTCCTCCTCCCTCTCTATTTATAGAAAAATAAGGGGGGGGGGGTTGCTAAAAAAAAAACAAGGGGGCCGGCCCTTACTGTGGCAGGTGCAGCCCCACCTAGCCGAAAATATTTTTTTTTTAAATATATAGTATGTTAAAATTTTTAAAATAGTTGTCACGACCCATTATCCGTGACGTCATGACCCGCACGAAACCCCATGTATATCCTCATTCGACATACACGACGTCCTGATAAGCCTTCTTACACAACCCATAATCCCAAATACACAACAGTAAAGAAATGGACATAATATAAGATCATCATATAAAACATATCCAAAATGACAACCAGAAAGTTTTTCTCCAAGTCCATAGTGTTCAAAAGTACATAATATACTTAACCATAAGTACAAACCCATCTAAATGTTAAGTATAATCATTAGGTGTTACATAGTACAATTTATCAAAATAAATTGCAGAAAAGATAAGGATGAGGGGTGAGCTACAACAAGCTCAGTGAATGTTCTATACAAGTGGCAACATATATATGCATTTAAGTAAAACATTGCAAGAATCATTAAAACCATTTAAATAATCACGGGTGTAAGCACTATTACATACATGCCAATATAATGTATCATGCCATAAACAAGACAATGCATACCATTTTATAAACATGCATTTGCAACCTAACACCTCCTGAGTAGGAATCAATACAAGGGCCCTGTGTGCGCGAAACCCATGCCCGATCGACTTCTTACCCGTATCTATCAGAATTCTTATGGATTGTATGAACCATAGGATTCGCCCCCAAATACAATTCATGAATTCATGAATTCAATAAATCATGCATACTACATTATACAAGCATTTAAAACATTTTATACTACAATGCCACATATAGAATTCACAAGTAAAAGAAACACTCACCCTTGATTGGCTAGACTTAGCCAATCTAACTTCCAATTCCAACAAAGAGCACTAGAATGCCACAATCACCACAATCCACCACAATCTCCAATTGGACTATTTGGGTCACTTAGATCAAATCACAAATCCTGAAAACGACATGGCTTATGCGAAACTGAAAATCAGTCCAAGTATGCTAATCAACCATGTTTAAACGCAAATCAAATGCCAATTAAGTTCTAAAATGGTCCTACAAATGGGCTAATCTCAAATTGCCCAATTCACCCATTTACTACCCAATTAACCCACATTTAACCAAATTGAATCCAATAGGTTGATCCAAACACTATAATACATGACATTCAATCATAAATAGGGTTAATTAGACTAATTGCAAGTCAATTTCATCAATTGAAATCAATTAGGTCAAAATCCCCAAAGTTGGGCAAATCCCCAAATCACATGCAATTTTCTAAATTACAAGGAAATTGCCAAATTACATAGCCTAGGCCAAAATTTCTCTACACTAGGGTTTTCACTAATCAAAATCAGTAATTTGGAGTGCCATACATCCATATTTACCCATGCATTCATCATAAATCACATGCAATTTGAATAGTAAACCCTAGGTCTAAAATCTTAGTTTAGGTCAAATCCATGAAACCCCTCCAATTTCTTATTAGAAATTGGGGGTTTCACCATAGACTCCCCATACCATCTAGATACACATATCACAAAATCAAAGCCTAAGTCCAACACTGGTTTTCCACCACTTCCTTAAATTTCGGGATACATGGATGGAAAACACCCCTTAGGTGTTGGTTGAGGTTAGGGAAGGTCTTTAACATGAAAAACAAGCATAAAATAGTCCATAAATGCAAACCCTAGGTCTAGGACCCTAAAATTTCGGGATTCATAGAAACCCTAGGTCGAAAATCAGTTTGCATGCATGAAGGAAAGTGATAGAAGGAAGAAAAATGAGAAAGAATGGGGAAGAAATAATTACCTTGGGTGTTTTTTGGCAAAAATCACCAAAAAACCCTAACTTCTTCCCTTTTTCTCCTCTCCCCTTCTTTATATCCTCCCCAAGCTCTCTAGCCCTCTTTGAAAGTGAAAAATGAAGAAACTCACGTTCAAATGGCTTATATAAAGGTTTAGTTGCATTTTTGGGCCCACACATGAAAGTTAGAAAAAAAGCACTTAAATAAAAGGAACGGTTTTTTTCTGCTGCAATTACTTGCACTTAGATAATCATTTTATTGCAAACGACTCATGAATTTAACATCTTATCCATTTTGGAATTTTATGATTCAGATAAAAATCTTCTAGTAAAATTTTATGATCAAAACTGCGCAAACAAATCTGCAAATCCGTGAAATAGTGTTTGGAGTCTTATATCTCAGAGTAAACAACTCCGATCAAGATCTTCACCGTTCATAATGAAGATATATCAGAAAAGAATAATCTGACAAAATTTAATCTCAATTGGACCACGGATCTAGGATATCAATCCATTGATGTAATCGATTACAGAAATTTCTTCCTCCATGGAGCGAGCTCCACTGATCCAAAACACCATTTTTGACATGTTTCGAAGTCGAACTGGTCTCCGATCATTCCGAAACTTTACGCACACATTAAATAACTTAAAAGAATGCAAAGACACTCAAACCAACACATGTCGAGTATCAAATACGTATACGCATACGGGTACTCTACTGGTCAAAATGACATCATCTTAAGGTACGAGCGTTACAATAGGGGTGGGCAGTCTCCAAGACCATGCTCTGATACCATAATAACTGTTACAGCCCGCCTCATTGAATCCAGTATGAGATGCGACAGTTAGGGCGTAGAGTGCTCAACCTACTCAATCGGAGTTGCACATACAGAAGCATAGTGGCTCACATTAACAACAATACAATGAAAACCATTAAGGGAAACACTATTATATTGAAAACATAGAGTTTTTTAATTATTACATTCCTTTATAACAAAAAGGAAAAAAAAGATAACAAGGGCGAAACCCCTACAAAAGTACCAAAATAACAAAAGAGGAGTAGTCAAAAGAGAGACGCCTAGAAGCATGAAACCACCATCACCATAGCTAGACCGATCTGACACGAATTGGGGAGAGTACATACACAAAAGTCCCTAAATGGATCGGGTTTGGCCATAGCCCCCAGAATAATTCCAACCTGACCCATCTTAATTCCTTGGAAAGATTAGCAACGGGGTGAGCTCAATAGATCAGTGAGATCAAGCAGGGTAAACAAGTCTTACATACATAATAATAAGTACAGAACAACAATCATCAGAAAGTTATGCCAGAACAATACAATCAAGCAATGATATGAATGAAAGGTGGTCACATGGCATCACAGGCCAGGCATCATGCACTCGCAACCTGTGACCTGAGGCACCGATACAATATCCAGCAACTGAGAGGTCTCATGAGTTCTAGTGTTAACCAGTGACAGTGTCATTCTGGGTCCAGCGTAACAGTATAACACCCAATAATATATGTAACATTTATGGTAATCCATGGTCCAGCGTAACGGTATAACACCCATGGTTATGAATTTAACATTTATGATAGACAGCCTCATGCATGAAGTAAAACATGGTAACATATATGATGCATGATGCTATGTAATTCATTATTAAACAAGTAAGAAATGCAAACCTAGCCTTCATTCCCCACCTTAACACACTTGTAGTGGCGTTGCATTTTATTCTAACTTCTTGAAGTGTGCAGGGACGCAGGAGAGTGTAAAGGGTCAAGGGAAAGAAAAAGAGAGCGAGGGGGAGCCGAGGAGGTGAGAGTGAGGAGGGCCACCCCTTATTTATAGGGGTGGCCCTATGGGGCCAGTCCCTTCATTGGGACCGTCCCACTACGGGGGGCTATATTTTCTTTGGGAGAGTCCTTTAGGGTTATTTGCACTTGTTGAAATTAAATCTGTATGGTTTTCAGGCATTTAAATTAGTTTTACGGTAGAAAAAGTGAAGGGTGTTACAGTAGGTCTTAAGGAGGGAGGTATGGATACACCTGCTAGGAATAATGAGCCTTGAAGGAAATATAACTCATTGGAAATAACATAAGAAATGACCAGATCTGTCCAAAGATTTGATTATGGGTTATGGAAAGGAATAAGATCCATAATCTCAAGTGTTGAACCGATGGCTGCCGTAGCAAGTCTTAGATGCTTACGAGCACAAGAAAGATACAAAACCATGGAGCTTAAGCGCCAACAAAGCTAGGCCATAGCTTAATAAGCAAGGTTTGAGAAGCCAAGTTAAGTGAAATATTATCGCAGCCATCGGTTGAAGTGCCTTATGTGGCATGAGAACATAAACTTAGGGAACTCAACTACTACCAATCTTCTCACCCATTCTGTAGATGTAAGTTGACTTATAGTAGAAGGATCATTTTCCTTGGGAGAAAAGTGATTCAGGCAGGCGTTTGGGTACCATGGAAGTAGACAACTTAACCACCTAGGGACGTAAGCCGTTCATGGCCTCTGGATCGATTATTGGCATATATAAGTGGCCTGTGGTGCATGAATGCCCACCTGATTGAGTCAGCCTTAGTTGGTGCACCTCTACTGTAAACTTCATTATGTCAACCAGAAGGAGATGCACAGACAGGGTTGTACTTTATTATTGAAAGGAGATCATTTGGTTTTATGTAAATTTTCTTCTGGAGATGTACGTACAATGTGAAACCAGGACAGTGGTTGGCCACAAAACATTACAAGACGACGTGTTATGAGTGTTTACTAGTTATTGGTTAAATAAGAAGATTATGTTGTGTTGTCATCGGGAAATCCATGACTGCCAATATCCCTTTTATCACTGCATTCAGAGCAGTATGAGACGCAACGAATGCAGAGGATAACTGGAATATTTTGGATTAGGGAGGACCTGTAGCCCTGTGTATGATTGACGAGAAAGTCCATGACCTTTGATATCCCTTTTATTGTTGTATTCGGGGTGGTATGGGACGCATTGAATGCAGAGGATAATTGGAATATTTTTTATCTACGGAGGACCTGTTGTTGGTCACCCAAGAGGGGGGGTGTGTTACACGCAAACCCTCAAGCGTATAGTGTCAAGTTATAATATAGTCTGATAAGAAATCGGGTATCGTCCTTAGGGATATTTACTATACTAGCTATCACGTTTTAACCCTAATTTTATTAAGACAATTGAAATTGAATGATTGAGTAATTAAAACAACAATTAAACTAATTAACTATTAACTAATAACGCAATTAAACTCTGATAAGAAATCAATGGAGAATATACTAGAGGTTCGATGTCACCTCACTCTCAACTATGTCTTCAGATATATATATATATATATTATTAAATTAGTTCCTTAGCTTATAAGTAGGAAATCCTAATGTTTCCAATTCTGTCTTTTGAAGCAAAACTAGAGCATATTATTGTTGTCTTGGTTTAACTCTTTTAAACTCTTTCGATGAAAACCAAAAACAATAATAACTCATTAAGATCTATGATTTCCACCTAACGACTTCAAAGGTTCTTGATCTCCTTGTGAGTCTCATGATAGCCAAGGTTATTGTGACGCCCCAAAAATTATTTCATCTAGCCCATAACCCAATTGCATTTTGCCCAAACTCTATGTGTTGCCTTGATATGTTTGGTGTTTGTTTGATGGTTGTTTAATGTTTGTATATTTGATGCTTGATAATGTATATAAATATGTGCATCATAAATTGTATATGGGTCATGTTAAATTAAAGTATAATGCATACGTTATTATTTATGCATGGGCCCATTAAACCATGAATTGATATGTGTTAGGATTGATTGAATAAAAGGATAAACGAAAATAAAAATTTGGTGTATTAAATGGATTGGACATTTAAAATACATGGGAGCATGAGATTGGTTAAAGTACATGTGGTTGGTATGGGTAGTATGAGACCAACACATGTCAAGTTGGTGCATGAGAATGGACAAGTGTCCCATGCCCCATTTCTTTTCTCCAACATATGTCAAGTTGGTGCATTAGACCAACACATGTCAAGTTGGTGCATGAGAATGGACAAGTGTCCCATGCCCCATTTCTCTTCTCCAATACATGTCAAGTTGGTGCATGAAAATGGACAAGTGTCCCATGCCCCATTTCTCTTCTCCAACACATGTCAAGTTGGTGCATGAGACCAACACATGTCAAGTTGGTGCATGAGAATGGACGAGTGTTCCATGCCCCATTTCTCTTCTCCAATACATGTCAAGTTAGTGCATGAAAATGGACAAGTGTCCCATGCCCCATTTTCCCTCTCCAACACATGTCAAGGTTGGTGCATGAGAGTGGACAAGTGTCCCATGCCCTACTTCTCTTCCCCAAGGAAGTCTTAGAGGGTGAGATGAGTAGAGAGAAAGAAAAAAAGAAGAGATAAGAAAGAAGAAGAGAAAGAAAGAGGGAAATGCTTTGAGGAAAATCTCTGCAATGTTTTCATCAAAGAGCTGGATCTTGAGGATATGTGGTCCGATTGAGCTAAAAATTTATCAGAATGTTCGTAGCTTATGGTTATTCATTCTGATCGGTGGAGATCTTGATTAGAGTTTTTGTCTAAGAGATATAACCTCTCAAACAAAGCTGGTCGGAAAGTCTGGATTTCTCGCGCAGTTTCGATCAAACTAATAGATCTCTAAATCTACTGTTGGATGGATATGCTATTTGGGTATGTAGTTTACAACTGATCTTTCTGCATTATGATCGGTGGAGATGTTTATTTCTTAAGTATGTTGTGTGATATAGTCACCTGAGTTTGAGTATTTGCTGCATGAAAGGAGAAATTATCTGATTAGAGACTTGTTCATCAAAGTGGCTTATCTTTTCGGTCCACCGTTGGATTGAGCTGATTTTTAGACAGAAGGTTTGGTTCTTAACATAATTCAATACGGTTGATTTTGTGATTGAATATTTCTGTTGATAGATTGATACATCTAAACAAAATATTAAATGAAGGATTGGTAGGGTTGTTTGTATTAGACCTAAATTTAGAATATGAACTTAGACCTTTCCAAATAGCTTGCATGTCAACTATGTTGACCTAGTTGCCATTGTTGATGAACCCATGATGCAAAATCAGTGATATACATGGCTGAACATGGTGATCTAGTGTAAATCGACAATATGGCCTAAGTATGAAAAATTTTATATTTTAGGGCTTTTGATGCTTTTGGCCTAGAATCATTGAATTGATGCAATTTATGTTTAATTAAGCATGATTAGGGTTGATTATGCTACTGATTTGGTGGTTGTGACCATATTATGGGTTATGCCTACTTGTGATCAAATGGCCCAATTTGAGCATGTTTATGCCTAAGGAATTGAAAATCAGTATTTTTGATTAATAGAATGGTTATGAATGAGAACTATGCGTTAGAGGCCTAAGTCATGTGATTTGAGTTGAATGGTGGGATTAGATGGGAGTTAGGCCTATTGTCTATATGTGGGCTGATTTAGGGTTGATGTGTAATGTCTATGTGATTGAGCATAGAAATTGATGTATGGTTGGATATTGATGAATGTTTCAGGATCTTGATTGGGTTGATTCGGTTTGGTGGCCGTGTGTGGTTAGATACTCTCGCGAGGCTTTGTTGTGAGTAGACTTCATTTATGATTATATCTTTTATGTCATCATATCACTTATATATATTGTATGTTGAAAGCATGAATGTGTTCTAATGTTTTGAATGATGCATTGATTTGAGAAAACCTTATGACTTTGGTTGGGCCCATCTATCTGGCTAATAGGGGGCTTAACCTTGTCATATGAGGGTTTTAAAAAGGAAATATTTGGGGATGAGAACGGTACGGTGAAATAGACGTGCACTAGTAACCCCAAATAAACATGATTGGGGTCAACGGTACTGTGAAATAGACGTGCACTAGTAACCCCAATGCATGTGGAATGTGGATCCGATAAGCTTTTACTTGCATCAAACTTATTATAAATGCTTGATATCTATATGTTATGAGGTTTTAATCATGTTACACATTGACATGCATACATGATATTTATTGATGAGTATTGATAGCATATTTGAATTCTATTCACTGGGCACCGTTGGCTCACCCTCATTTTCCTCTTTCAGGTCCTTCTGTCCCGAATAAGGGCAAAGGAGTAGTCATATCTTGAGGGCCTTGCCTGCGAGAGAATCCAAGGCTTCGATGTGAGTTGAGAGGCATTTTGATTGAACTGTGTTTTAAATTATGATGTATTATATTTTGGACTATGTAATTATAACACTTACCACATTGTAGTACGGGTGAGTTGAGACTTGTTAGAAAGACCACGTGGGCATATGAGGGTTTTTTGTACCCATAGTTTTGGACTTTATGTGTATGTCAATCTTGATGGACTGTAGGGATTATGACGGTTTTATTAATGACAAAGTTTTATGGAGTATCTCTTGTCTTGGATGATTAATACGGTTGGTAGTTTTGTTTAGTTCATTTTTATATTATGTCGTTGTTTGGGATAAGGCTCGTAGGGTCTCAACCACCTCACAGAGGTTGAGAAGTGGTTGGAGATGCCTACGCCGAGTGTCTTGCCCCGGCATTCCGCACACCATTCCTTGCGGGGTTGGCGGTCCAGGGTGCGAGGTCGCCACAGTTATACTATCCACATTCCAACCCAAGGTACCCTCTTTTGGAGCATCTACCTTGAGTCTATGATCGGTCAATCCTTGATCAGGGGGTCAAAAACATTACACTTAGAAAAGTATAAATAAACCAAGAAATTCATTAATAATAATTAAGAAATAAAAACTAAGACATAATATCAAGCTTGGATCAATCTACACCTCTAGAAAGAGGCTTTAGTTCATAACTAAAGACAAAAAAATAATAAATAAAGGTTCAAACATGAATCAGAACAAAGGAAAAGAAACTAGACTGGTGAAGAGATTTTTAATAATCTTCAATGCGAATCTTCTCTTCCACTTTTCTTCCGGCTGGCAAACCTTTATTCTCTTTTCTATCTCCCAATGTGTTGCCCTCTAAAACCCTTCAGTTTGATATATGATATGCCCCATTTAGTCGTCCAAATCATAATTAAAAAGTCCTCTGAATTTTGAATTCCAAATTCCAAGTTGCTAAAAAGCAACATTATGAAGCAATCAACAACGCAACGCTAACTCATCTAGCGCCGCGACGCTCCGTTAAGTTCCTTCCAGTGCCGCGGCATTCCGAGCCTTCAAACTTTCTCAATTTCCTTTTTTTTTTCAGCGCCACGGTGCCCAGGACGTCAATTTTCCTCTGTTTTATGTGGACTTAGCCAAATTTCACTCCTTCTTGTGGACTTAACCAATTTTCTTCCACTTCTTAACTTGAGTTCTTCATGAAACATCATTTAGGCTTCTCATATGTTGTGTCAATCATTCATGCTCACTTCCACCATCTAAATACCTACGAAACAATGCAAAACAAGTAATTAACTCACTCTAAATATAAATTGATCCAACATATAAACTAACAAATCAAAATAATGCATAAAATCCAATTTATTCCTAAACTAACAAATGCATCAAAACTAACTTAAACACACTAAACTAATGTATAAAATATCCTAAAACACACCTAAAACATGCTCTAAAATCTATCTAAATATGCAACTATCAAATACCCCCAAACTTAGGACTTTGATCGTTCCGAGCAAAGGAAAAACTAAACTAAAAACTAAACTAACATATCAATCATCAAACTACCATCCTAATCTCAAACAAATTAAGAATTTCATTCAAAATATCAAGCAAGATCATCATTATGGCCTCTAAGATCACATAGAAAGATTATAACTCATCGGATAATTTTTAAGAGTGTTAGAGGTGTCTAGATTTTTTAACCTAACCTCATCTTCCATTCTTAAACACATCATCACATAGTTAATCTCATAAAACCATTCATGAAATTCATAGACAAGCGCAAGCAAGTATGAAGTGTAAGTGATCTCAAATAAATATATAAAGTGAATCCCATAGGAAAATCTTTCATACAATGTCCACTAATGTAGATCACATGCCATTTAAAATCAATAGGTCTTTCCTAGGTTGTAATGCATGGCCAAGGTTAAAAGGTAGGGAAAAATTGAAAAAAATTTAGACTCAAAACACCCTAAACACTTTGATCTTTTACAATCATCCTCACCATTACAATTAGAACCAAAAACCGAATTTCAGCACATATACCCTTTCTTTAACTGTTCAATATTTTCATTCCATTCCCCATTCTTTTGTTTGCTTCTTTTCTTATTTTCAAAGAACAACTACACCCCCAAACTTATTTCTTTTCATAATCATGGGCATAGCATCCTTTTCTTCTCTTTTTCATTTTCTTTTCTTTTCAAAACTTCTAAGCATTTTTCTCTGCTTTGTCACCATTTTTCGTCACTTTTCTTTCCTATTGTTCTTTCATCCAATTAATAACACTCCAACTAATCAAAGTGTTTAAGGTACATAGGTTGAAAAACAAGGAAATTAAACATGATAAGCTCGAATTTCCTGATGTATAGGTAGTGAAAAAAAGGATATTTAGCTCAAAATGGGTGACTAGGGATATAAACAAAGATAAGGTAGGCTATATGGCTCAAACTTATCCAAACATGGCCTAAATCATTTTCCTTATAGCATGCTCTCTAGGATTTCGCCTCAAGTGATAATCAAATTTGTTCTAGGATCCATAAAGATCTAATATATAACTTTACTTACAAAAAATCTAATCCAAACAAATCATGATTCCACAAAATTAACCACACTAGACATGTAGAGAATTTCAAACAAAGCTAAATTCAAAGTTGAATCAAGCACACATACTAAGTAATTTTCTCTCTACATTCTCCTAGAGTCATGTTCATGTTCTCTTATCATTGGCCATTCAGAAAAAGAAAAAAAAAAGAATCAAATCATAATTTGTAAAATCATCGGACATCCTAACCTAAAACTACCCTATTTTCACCATGACAAGTCAAAAATCAAAACTCTCCCCCCAGACTTAAAACAAGCAGTGTCCTCAATGCAAGAAATAAACTAATAAATACTAGGAAAAACAGAGGCATATAAGAGAGAGAAGAGTTTAGGAAACCCCTTGAACTCAAATGGGTAAAGTTTCAACATGAAGCACTCCAATTGTATTTATGTGTATTTTCATAATTTATATGTTGTATGTATGATGTATATTGTGAGAACTATTCATTAAGCTAGTTGAGCTCATCCCAATTTTCCTTACTCTTCTCAGGTCCAGATCAGAAAAGAAAGGGCAAGGCATAAAGCTTGCAGTCTTCCTTTTCTTCTCTTTTAGAAGTATGTGTTGGATTGTATTTTTGGGAAACCTTGGGACTAGTGTAAATGTTTTCTTATTTTTTTAGATTTTGTATTTAAATATCACAAGTACTCATGTATATAAAACATAGATGGTTGTGACGTGTCTAGACTGTATATGATGGACTTTTGTTTTAAGTTCCATGTTGGTTTTGAGAATTATTGAACCTTGGATTATTGTGATGACGATGTTGGAAAACTTTATATGTTGGGTTCAATTATCTTAATCATATACAGGTTTATATTTGAGTTTATTAGGTACTTTCCGTGTAGAGGCTTAACAATGCCTCAGGTCTTGTTTGGTTGTGACATTATCTGGGGTACTGTGTCGGTCATGACATCACCCAAGGAGGGGTCGTGACATTTCCCAAACACCAAACGATACGGAGACATCCCAATGGGTGTCTTAAAAGCGGTTTGGTAAGCCCATAAAGCATCATTGAGCTTCAAAGCCCCATCTTTTCTCTTAGTATTCACGGTCTTCTCTAGGATTTGTTTCACCTCCCGGTTACTAATCTCAGCTTGTCCATTGCTTTGAGGATGGTAGGCCATGGCAACCTTGTGTTTCACCCCATACTTGGCAAGTAATGCATTAAAGAGCTTGTTACAAAAGTGGGATCTTTCATCACTAATGATTGCCTGAGGAGTGCCAAAACATGTAAAAATGTTCTTTTGAAGGAACTTCAATACTACCCTTGCATCATTTGTAGTCGTGGAAATGGCTTCCACCCACTTTGAAACGTAGTCAACCGCCAAGAGAATATACATCTTCCCACATGAAGAAGGAAATGGTCCCATGAAATCTATACCCCAAACGTCAAATAGCTCCACTTCCAAGATATTAGTCAATGGTTGCTCATGTCTCCTTGAAATAATACCAAGACGTTGGCATCGATCACATGTCTTCACAAAAGCATAACTATCCCGAAACAATGTAGGCCAATAGAACCCACTTTGAAGAACTTTTGCCGTTGTCCTTGTAGGCCCAAAATGACCACCATATGGAGAGGAATGACAATCATGGAGAATGAACCGCAGTTCCACCTCCAGTACACACCTCATAATAATGTGATCATTGCACCTTTTAAATAGCAAGGGCTCATCCCAAAGGTAGAAGCGCACATCATGTAGAAACTTCTTCTTCCGTGCATATGATAGATCTGGAGGTAAGACGCCACTAGCCAAGTAATTCACATAGTCGGCATACCATGGAAGTTTCACAAATATCCCATAAAGTTGCTCATCTGTAAATGTTTCCGCTATAGGCACACCATCATCTTTCTCATCTAGTTGTAGCCGAGATAAGCGATCCGCAACTACATTATCACTCCCCTTCTTGTCTCTAATTTCCATATCAAACTCTTGCAGTAAGAGAACCCATCGAATCAACCGAGGCTTTGCATCATTTTTCTCAAACAAGTAGCAGATGGCAGCATAGTCGGTGTATACAATCACTTTAGACCCAATGATGTAGGATCTAAAGTTATCACAAGCAAATACCACCTCTAGCAATTCCTTCTCAGTTGTGGTGTAATTTTGTTGAGCCCCATCAAGTGTCCTACCCGCATAGTAGATGGCCCGAAACCTCTCTTCCCTTCTTTGTCCAAGAACCGCTCCAACTGCATAGTCGCTCATATCACACATGATCTTGAAAGGTTCACTCCAATCTGGTATCACTATGATAGGTGCCAATATCAAAGCTTTCTTGATCCACTCAAAAGCTTTCTCACATGCTCATCAAACACAAATGGAGTCTCTTTCTCAAGTAAGTTGCAAAGGGACTTTGCAATTTTTGAAAAATCGTTTATAAATATTTTATAAAACCCCGCATGCCCCAAGAAACTCCTTATGTCCTTAACACTCTTTGGTTGTGGAAGCTTCTCAATAATAACAATCTTTACCTTGTCTACCTCAAGACCCTTAGACGAAATTCGGTGTCCAAGAACAATCCCCTCATGCACCATGAAGTGACTCTTTTCCCAATTAAGCACAAGGTTTATTTCTTCGCACCTCTTCAACACAAGGGAGAGGTTATGTAAGCAATGATCAAATGAGGACCCAAAAACTGAAAAATCATCCATGATGTCCTCCACCAAATTCGCAAATATAGCCATCATGCACCGTTGAAAAGTTGCCGGTGCATTACATAATTACTTGTTTTGCATTGTTTTGTAGGTGTTTAGATGTGTTGAACATGGATTTGGATGATGGGAACAAGACAAAAGAAGTTGGAAAGAAGATACATGTGTGAAAAGGTGCAAAAGATAGGCGAAAATAGAAGAAAACGTGCAAAAACAGCTCTCTGGGCGCTGCAACACTTGCGCCAATAGAAAGATGCAGTTTTGTGCGACGTTTTTGTTTTGACCATAACTTTCTCAATTTAACTCCAAATTAGACGTGGTTTGTTTTTATTGATTACTTACTTGAAATAATACAAGATGGAAGGGTTTTGAGGTTGATTTGGAGTGGGAAATAAGGAGAAAAATGGAGAGGAAGAAAGCAAATGTGTGATTTAAAATAGAAACTTTCTAATTTTGTTGCAAACTTTCCTAATTTGACTTGGACTTCTCTTGGACGACTTCCTATGGACTTGTGGCTCTATATGTACCATTCTTTAGGGTTTCTATAGGATCATAGAGTGGAGGACAAGAAGATTACACTGGAGCGAAGTGGAGAGGAAGATCTACATTGAAGACTATTCACAATCTCTACACATTCTAGTTTGCTTTTCTTGGTTCTTATTCATGTTCAAACCATTGTTTAATGTTTTTATGTCTTTAGTTATGAACTAAAGCCTCTTTCTAGAGGTGTATATTGATCTAAGCTTAATACTATTTCTAGTTGTATGGTTTTATTATTGTTAATAAAGTTTCTATAGTTTATTTATATTTCTCTGGGTATAATGCTTTTAATTCATTGATCATAGATTAGATGATCATAGATTTGAGGTAGATGCTTCACAAGAGGGTACCTTGGGTTGGAATTTGGGAAATATAACCTAAGCAATCGTGAGACTCACAAGGATATCGAGAACCTTTGAAGTCGTTAGGTGGAAATCATAGAACTTAATGAGTTGTTGTCGTCTTAGGTTTTCATCGAAAGAGTTAAGCCAAGGCGAAATTAACATGCTATAGTTTTGTTTTAAAAGAGGGAATTAAAAAGTTAGAATTTCTGACTTATAAACGAAGAACTGATTTAATGATAAAAATAGATATAAAGGCATAGTTGATAGTGAGGTGACATCGAACCTCTAGTCTATTCTACCATTGATTTCCTATCTGATTTACTTTACATTGTTAGTTAATAGTTACTTGTTTTAATTGTTGTTTTAATTACTCAATCATTCAGTTTCGGTTGTCTAGATAAAATTAGGGTTAACACGTGATAAATAGTATAGTAATAATCCCTGAGGATGATACCCGATATCTTATCGAACTATATTATAACTTGACACCGTACGCTTGCAGGTTTGCGTGTAACAACGTGTATGAGAATGTAGGCGAGATTAATTTTCTTCTTCTCCAGAGTGCACCATACCAAGAACAAGTCAAGTTCATTCACATTGCCCCTACTGCCTGACTTGGGCTGAATGATATGGGTAATGATGTTGTGAATAATTCTGGGAATATGTTCAAAGGATTGGTTAGTGAGTTTCTTATCAACACTCATATCCTTCTTCCTGGATATTAAATTCAGGTTAGAAAGGCTGTCATAGCCTGGGTAATGGAATTTTCCCTTGGTAAAAGAAAGAATGTGGGCACTCTCATCACTGGGCAGTGAGAAGGTATCAAAAAAGAATTTAGGAGAAATCTCAATAGATTTTCCTTTGACTTTGGACTGTCTTACAAGTCCTGATTTGGGTTTCTCTTCAAGATTTTGATAGAATTTACTGACAAGACTGGGATACCATCTAGAATGGTAGGTAAGCAGTTTGGTCCAGCCCTGGAACTCAAACAAGGATAAAACATCTAGGTGTGAATTGGTAAAGAACTCAAAATCAACAAAATAACCATTTATTACAGCTCGGTTGGCAAACTTTTCAGCTTTATCTCCCTTTTTGGGTTTCTGGGTTGAAGGAGATGGGTGTGAAACTTCAGTTGAGGTTTCAACTAGAGTTGTGGGTACAAAGGCGATGGGTGCCTCAGTTGGTTCAGCTTGGGACGGTTTAGTTCTTTGTCTCAGTCTCCTAGGTGGAGGTATTGAGGGTGATGAAGCTCTCTTTCTGGCTAAGAAAGTGCGAAACTTCTTTGTTTTGGGAGCCATTGAAAAACTAGAATAACAATGGTAGAAAACTAAAAAGTCTCAGTGAATACTTGTGAAATGGGGATCAAAGAATTTGGAATCAAGTAAAGATCAAGTTTTTACCTAAGGATTTGAAGAACTGACACAAAGAAATCGGTTGATAGCAGGAGTAGCAATGGTTCTGGAACATGTTCCACATAAGTTTCAGAATAAGAGTCCTAGGGCATCAAGATGTGAAAATGATGACTAAATCACCCTTAGTTGAATTTATACTTTACCCAAATCGATAAGCGTGCTCCTGACACACTCATGTGCCACTACCTAGTGACTATTGGCGTCCTAGTGTATTTATCACTTAAACCGATCAGCGTCCTCGAACAACTAATACCTCAGGGCGTATTAGCGTCCTTATGCATTATTATCATCCTACTAGTACAGTGAGCATCCTGGTCAAATGCAGTAGTAGCGTCCTGAAACACTATTAGCGTCCTCATGGACACTTATGCGTTGATTTTAATCAGACGCAATTAATTATTCTTAAATATCTCATGGACGAATAATCAATATCAATAATTAAATTCCATAGATAAATCATCAATAAATTAATTATGTGAACAAAGTATTCGATCATTTCAAGCAATACATGATTAAAAATAATCATTTAATTTGAATAATCACTGATAAATGTATTCAAATAAACATAGCAGTGATAAAGTAACTGTCATGACCCACAACTTGCGACGTCATGACCAACACAGAACCCCGGGTATATCCTCCCTCAATACCTTCGCCGTCCTATTCAGCCTCAACATAACTACCTTGCTAAACATATATAATCCTCAACAACATAATCCATGTCATATACATCATCAAAATAAAAATTTCCAAAATAATTACAATCCATCTAAGTGTTAAATAATTACATTAGGTGTTATCATGTACATAGTCTCAAAATATAATATGACATGAAACAACTAACACCTACATCACAAAAAGACCACAGGAAGTGCTCCGCAGTTAAGTCTTCCCTATCTCCTTCCTATTTGAACCTGAAATGATAAGGAGGAGGTGTGAGCTACAACAAGCTTAGTGAATGTTCTACAAGTGGCAAACTTAGTGAATGTTTTTTACAAGTGGCAATATATATATATATGTGCATTTATACAAATAAGGCATGAGATCATCAAAACAATTCAAATAACATGATGAGATACAAATATCATATACATGCTGAAATATAATGCATCCATGACAATAATCTATCAATGCATTTCCATTTTCAAACATGCAATATGCCATCCTAATCCACTTACTGAGTAAGAAGTGATCAAAGGCCTGAGTTCACGACACTCAACGCCCGATCCGACAACATATACTGATATTCTATTAGGATTCCTGGGGTTGTGTAGCTAATAGGATCAGCCCACCGAAGACACCTTTCATGCCTAGGCAATCCTATCTACACAAGCATAAAATCCTCTGCAAAGTCCACAACTAGGGATCACAATCTAGCAACATGAGATTTCCAAAAATCCCAGCTAGCAGACGCACCTATTTGCTAACTCAATCATTCTCATGCTCAAATTCATTTCATGAATTATTAAAACATGCATTACACATAATTATCCATTCAAAACATTTGTTATACTACAATGCTACATATAGAAACCAAATGCAAAGAAACACTCACAGTCGATTCCAACCAAAACAAAACACTAGCCAATTCAATTCCAACCAAAACAAAGCACTATGATGCCATCATTGATCCTTCAATGACAAATAACATCTAAACCATGAATTAGTCCTCAATTGGCACAATTAGGACACTTGGATCATCCACAAACCCCACATACAATTTAGGTTCATACATCCATCAATAACAATCCATACACATGCCAAAAATAATGATTTAAGCCCCCAATGACTAAAGAAATGAGCATAAGTCCACCATAGCCATGCCTTGATCAAAAAACACTAGGGTGTGTTCAAGGACTTCAATGTACACCACATAGGTGGCACGCAAGACCTAAGTTAAGCTCTAGCTATGAAACCCAGAACATGGTCTCAAACCCAGAAATTACAGTAGCAAACACTCCCAAAACAAACTATGTGATGCTACTCAATCGTGGAAGCAAGATTAAAAGAGCTAAGAGGTGAGAATTTATACCTTAGAAGCCAAGAAATCCAACCCTTGCTCAATTTCCTTCAATCCCCCTTTTTCTGCCTCTCTCCAATTGAAAAAACTAGAGAACAAGTGCTAAATGAAAGGGAAAAGATCGCACTTGGGTTTATAAGTGGGGTGGTGGCCCCACAAAAATAAAAAAAAACTACCTCGAACGTGAGAAGCGCGCTTCTCCCTTCACTGAGAAAATTTAGTTCTCAGCCCGAGCAAGGAGCACGCTTCTCCTCAATAGGAGCGCGCTTCTCCTTGTCCAGAACATCCCATTTTTACTTAACCACTATGTACACAATACACAACGAAATTTCACGTATGATAGGTCGATTCCTATGTATAAACACGCTTCGGACATGTTTCTAACATCCTCTCCCCCATTTGGGCACAAGACACAGACCTACGAAATCAAAACCACGTACAAATACACATACATACGCGTATCCGGGTAGTTTACGGGTTAAGATGACATCATCCTAAGGTACGGGCATTACAATAACTTTTATACCTTTGCACAGGTTTTTGGTTTTTATCTCAAGGTACTGCAAAGTCTTTAATTTGTGTACTTTGCCTTTTGTTGAAGCAGCTGAGATATTTCATGATGTTCATTCTCCATGCTGATTTCCTTCTTGACATTTCATCAAAGGATCTTTTATTTTGTACAAGTGTTCTTCCTGTGCTTGTTGAAGATTGTTGACTTATCATCCTTGGATCTTCCTTATCGGCAATCTCACTTTTGTTTCTGCTTGGCACATTTGCAAGCATGTCCTCTCTCTCATATGTTGTTTCTAATCCACTTAAAATATAATCAATTTCTTGAAAACTGATTTCAAATGGATTTGAAAGCTCTTTTGGAAATTCTACTTTGTATTTCCCTTTTTCAGGAAAACCATTAAGAAAGTGTTGTACAAGAGTAGAATGAGAGATTAGTTTCCTAAACCTTTCAAATTCATAACATAATCGTTGAAATCTTTGTATACCATCATGAATTGACTCGGACTCTAGAAATCTGAAGTTTGTGACTGATTCCTCTAAGGCATTAACCTGATTTCTAGTTTCCTCCTTTCTTTCCATGGATTTCAATAAATCACAAAACTCTTTTAGAGTCATTTCCCAAGGATCAAGTGTTTCAGCATTGGTGATTAGCTTATCATTCCATTTCTTTGGAAGCTTATCACTAAAACATACTAAGGCTATTCCTATAAGTATCTCCTGATTATGTCCTTTCATTCGATCAAGGATGGATTGATACGTACAATACTCTATATCAATGTTTAACATGCATTCATCTTGTCAACTTTGCATGGTTTTATCGTTTCACTTGTATTATACTTATTGGTTTAATCAATCGAATCACTCAAGTTTAACAGTGTTAATTATACCTTAATCGTGTCAAAATGTTTCAAAATATTAGTCCATGTTTTTGCCAATGTCCTAAACCTAAAATGATAAAAGAATCGTGTCTCTTTCATTTGTCAGTGAAGGAACGCGCTCCTATAGTGAGGAACGTGCTCCTGAGCTTTTTCCAGAGACTCAATGATTTTTTATCAGGGTTTAAGGAACACGCTCCTTGTAAGAGGAACACATTCCTTTGGCTTTTCTCGAGATTCAAAATTTTTCTGATCAGGGAAAAGGAACGCGCTCCTGTCGCCAAGGGTAAAATAAAAAAAACTTTAAGAGTCAGTGGTTCTTGTTGAAGAAACCCGTTCCTATGCCCAACAGACATATTGAGAAATGTGCTCCTTAAGTAAGGAATGTGCTCCTTAATTGGAGGAAAATCTGAATTTTTTTAGATTTCAAACAAGAAATGCGCTCCTGTATTAAGGAACGCGTTCCCGTGCCTTGGTGTAGTGTTTATCTATAAATACCACACTTGCTCATTTGAGGAACAACTTTTGCAAAATCTAGAGAACTTGTGTATTTTTCGTCTAAGTTTTTTTACAAGCCAACAACAAGTTCTTGAGTCATTTAAACCTTCTTTGAAAGCAAAAGTTTAACACCATTTGATCATTTGATCCAATCTTACGAATGGTTCTGAACATATTTCAAAAACCTTGAGAAACTTAGAGAGTTTCTCTTGTGCAAGTGTTCAAGAAGATTCAAGTGTTTCTACATCTTCTTCTGAGTCTTGATCGTAATTTCTCGCATCGAACGTCACACTAGAAGAACCTTGGTGCTTCAACCTTACTGAGTGGGGTATACATTTCTGATCTAGATTCTTGTGATTTTGGTTTATGGAAATCAGTTTTTGTGCTTAGATTATAATCTTTAAAACTGATTTTATATTGATTGTGTTTGTGAAACCCTTTCTTGATCTTCATAACAAATTACTTTGTTTAGTGGTTTCATAAATAGTTTGAGATTTTGATTCATGTGCTAATATCATATTATATTGAATCAAAGTTTTTGATCATACTTGAGTTGTTTAATTCTTGATCTTAATCACATATTCACTTAGAATCATCAAGTTTTGATCATCATGATATATTGATTCTCTAGCTTTAAACTTATTGTTATTTAGAATCAATATCTTGATAGTTGTGTATATTTGGTTCACTGTTTTACATCTCATATATTTGAATCGATTGCATCTGACAAAAACCTATTTCAACACTTTGCATCATTTAGAATTATAGTGGTTGAAATAGTATTGTTGACTAATTCAAGATTGTAAGCTTTTATTGTTGAGATTGTTATTGTGCACTTCTCTATATCTTTTGTAATCTTGATGTATTGTTGACTTGGTTAAGTCAACCGGGATATTACCATACTTTGTTCGGCACGTAACCACGCCCGTAAGTGGTTTACAAGCTGTGGCTTTCTAGCCAGGCCCTAGCGTAGGCTAGTTTGTAGCTTTCTAACCAAGCCCTGGTGTAGGTTAGTGGTTGTGGCTTTTCTAACCAAGCCCTTGTGTCGGTTAGAGTGTAAACGGGTTCTAATCATGCATGTAAGTGATTAGCCAATAGTGTATTGGGAAATCTTGATCATGGTGATTGGGTAATGGACGTAGATTCAAGGGGAACCGGACCACTCTAAATTTTTTATGTTCATTTATTTTTTTAGATTTGTTATTTGGATTGTTACCTACTGCGCACATTACTTGTTTAATTAAAATATCCGAATGCAAAAATCCGCAAAGTCCAATTCACTGCCCCTCTTGGACTATAATATTAGGCCAACAAGTGGTATCAGAGCGGGTTTTTGCACTCAAAGTTATCTAACAATTTCTTTGAGTAAATGGCAGGAATTAGTTCTAATAGTTCTTCTAGGGTTACACACGATGAAGGGAACTCTGTGAATCGCCCTCCACTGTTTAAGGGTAAAAACTACTTGCACTAGAAAATAGGGATGAGATACTTCATGAGGGCGCATGACTCCGATATTTGGGACACTGTCAGAAATGGTTATACTGCTCCCACAAAGATTGAAAATGGAGTAATTATGCTAAAAGAAATGAATGAATGGCTACCAGGAGAAAGAAGCTAGAGCAACTGAATGATAAAGCCATAAACATATTTTTTTGCAGCCTTTCCATCAATGAGTTTAACAGAGTTAGTACTTGCGACACTACCAAAGAGATTTGGGATACATTGGAAGTAACTCATGAAGACACAAAACAAGTAAAAGAGACAAAACTGAGAATGCTGAAGGAATTATATGAAACCTTTAGAATCAGTGAGAATGAAGACAACTCTGATGCGATAACGCGCTTCACCAATATAAAAAATGAGATGAAGAATCTGGGTGAGGTGTTCCCACAAGCAAAGACAACTGGAAAATTCCTTTGGGGATTACCAAAAGAGTGGGACCCAAAAGTCATGACAATCGAGGAAGCCAAAAACCTCAGTGACTACACCTTTGATGAGTTGTGGGGATCTCTGATGGTTCATCAAATGAAATTGAACGACTGACTCAAGAGTGAATCAAGGGATAACCACAAGGCAAAGAAGGACATAGCTCTAAATGTGAACAATTCAAGTGACTCCTCTTCCGGTGATGAAAACACAGATGACGAGGTTGTAATGCTTACCAAACGGCTAAGTTTCTGGAGAAGAAAGGGAAAAAGAGGATCCAATTCAAAGTGATTCAAGGGAAAGAAAAACAGCACCAACTCAAATGAAATTACATGCTACGAATGTAATAAGCTGGGACACATGAGAAATTATTGCCCAAACAAAAAGAAGTACTCTGATTCTAGAAGAAAGGACAAGAAAGTCTTGAAGGCCACTTGGGATGATACAAGTTCAAGCGAGAGCGATGAGGATTCTGGCATTGAAAAGGCTGTACTGTGCCTCATGACAAGTACGGAGGTAAAAGACTTTACCTCTTTTGTTCTTGATGACTGTTTTGATTCTAATGATGAAAATGATATTGAGTGTTTGAGACTTAAACTTTCTAGGCAAATTAAAAAGAACTCAAAACTTAAAAGTAGCTTAAGGGAAGCCTTAGTTGAAATAAAATCACATCAGGATGCTTTAGATACTCTCCAAATCGATTATGAAATACTTAGAAAGGAGAGAGATACACTCCTAGATGACCTAACCAGTGTAGTACACAGGTTTACAAACGGTCAAAAACTGTTTGATATGATGTTAGGAGACAAAGGTGTGCTTTTGGCAAGGCTAGGTTAGGATATATAGAAGGGTCAAAGAAAAAATCATATGACTATTTATTGACCAAGAGACCTACTTGCAACTATTGCAATAGGCAAGGCCATACCATAAAAAGGTTCACACTTAAAATAAAAAGGAAAAGCCACTTCGCATGGGTAGAAAAAATATTTTAAAATAGGTTAACCTTGTGGGACCCAAGGCCAGTTGGGTACCAAAATGAAAAGTGTTCTATGTGGTCTAGAATACTTCAAAGAATGATGTATGGTACTTGAATAGCGGCTAGGCACATGATCGGTAACAAATCAAATTTCTTGAGCATGGTCCGCAAAGATGGAGGTGTCGTAACATTTGACGACAACAACAAAGGAAAAATCATCGGTGTCGACATTGTTGGTAACGACTCTCTATCTATATTTGATGTTCTTTATGTCAACAGCCTAAAACATAATCTCTTGAGCATAAGTCAATTGTGTGATAAGGGATTTGTCGTTTCGCTTGAATCAAATCATTGCCTTATCAAGCATGATACATAAATGTTGCATTCGTTGCATTTAGATCTAAAAATGTTTATACTACAAATTTGCATGAATTGTGTGATCAAAATATTTCATATTTAAGTGCTATTGAACAAAATGATGTTTGGCTTTGGCATAGAAGACTAACTAATGTAGGGATGAAAAATATTTAAAAGTTGGCAAAACTTTACTTAGCTAGAGGCCTTCCGAAAGGAATATACTTGAAAGATAGAGTATGTGAGCCATGCCAATTGGACAAACATACAAAATCTTCTTTCAAGAGTAAGACCCAAAGCTCAATCACAAGGGCTTTTGAACTTGTCCATATGGACTTGTTTGGACCAACTCGAACACAAAGCTTAGGTAGAAAATCTTATTGTCTTGTGATTGTTGATGATTTTACTCGTTATACATGGGTTTACTTTCTTGCACATAAGAGTGATGTATTTGATATATTTGTAAAATTTTGGTCTTGTGTTGAAAATGAAAAGGGATATAAGATCATTGTCATTAGAAGTGATCGGGGTGGGGAGTTTGTAAACAAAAGTCTTGAAGACTTTTGCAACAAGCAAGGATACACCCATCACCTTTTAGCCCCCAGAACTCCTCAACAGAATGGAGTTGTTGAAAGGAAAAATAAATTCCTTCAATAATTATGCAGAACAATGTTATGTGAATATGATGTAGCAAAATTCTTTTGGGTTGAAGCTATAAATACTGCTTGCTATGTCATGAATAGAGTGATGGTTAGGAGAAAACTAAATAAAACTTCGTATGAACTTTGGAAAGGTCGAACTCCTAAAATCGATCACTTAAAAGTCTTTGGTTATAAATGTTATATTTTAAACGATAAAGACAATCTTGATAAATTTGACCCTAAGTCTGACATTGGTATATTTTTAGGGTACACATCTCACAGTAGAGCTTACAGGGTATTCAATAAATCTTCAAAAACTATAGAAGAATCAATACATGTTAAATTTGTTGAATCTGACCCTAGAATGGCTCTACAAAAGAAAATAGAACATGTTATGTAACGTCCGTACCTTCGGATGACGTCATTTTGACTCGTAGAGTACCTGTATAAGTAAGCGTATACGTATTTGATGCTCGACATGTGTTGGTTTGAGTGTCTTTGCATGCTTTTAAGTTTTTTAACGTGTGCATAAAGTTTCGGAATGATCGGAAACCCATTCGACGTCGAAACATGTCAAAAACAGTGTTTTGGATCAGTGGAGCTCACTCTATGGAGGAAGAAATTAATGTCACCGATTCCATCAATAACTTGATCTCCTAGATTCGTGGTCCGATTGAGTTGAAATTTTGTCAAATTAGTTTTCTCTGATAGATATTCATTATGAACGGTGAAGATCTTGATCGGAGTTGTCTACTGTGATGTATAAGACTCCAAACACTGTTTCTCAGATTTGCGGATTTTCTTGCGCAGTTTTGATCAAATGGTTTGATCTCACAATCCCACCGTTGGATTGAGCTGAAATTTTAACAGAAGGTTGGTAACTGAATCATAAAACTTTTTCTCGCTTAAGATGTTAAATTAATGAGTAGGTTGAAATAAATTAATTATCTAAGTGCAAGTAATTGCAGTAGGAAAACTGTTTATTTTATTTAAGTGTGTTTTTTTTAAGTGCGGGCCCAAAATGTCACTTAACCTCTATATAAGCCATTGAGCCGTGATTTTTCTCATTTTTCACTTCCAAAAGAGGCAAAGGAGCTTGGAGAAGAGGAAAGGAAGGGGAGACGAGAAAAGGAAGGGAAAAGTTAGGGTTTTGGGTGCATTTTTGCTCAAGAATCTCAAGGTAATAATTTCTTCCTCATTATTTCTCATTTTTCTTCCTTCTATTACTTCCATTCATGTATGCAAGCTTGCTTTTGACCTAATGAGTGTTTTCCACTCATGAATCCTGGAATTTAAGGAGGGTGGTGGAAAATATATTTTGGAATTAGGTCTTGCATTTAAGATATGTTAATCTAGAGGATGTTGGAAGTCCATAAATGGGGAAACCCCCAATTTCTAACAAGAAATTGGTGGGGTTATATGTATTTGACCTAAACTAGGATTTTAGACTTAGGGTTTCCTATTCAATTTGTATGTGATTTATGTTGAATACATGAGTAAATGTGGATGTATAGTAGTCCAATTTATTAATTTTGATTAGTGGATAACCCTAGTATAATATAATTTTGGCCTAAGCATGTAATTTGAAAATTTTTAATGAATTTGGGGATTTACCCAAATTTAGGGATTTTGACTTAGACTTAGTCAATTGATGAATTGACTTGATAAATAGTCTAATTGACCCTAATTATGATTGAATGCCTTGTATTATAGTGGTTGGATCATGGGGATCAACCTATTGCATTCAATTGGGTTATGTATGGTTTAATTTGATTTTAAATGGTTGAATTAAGCAACACGGGATTGGCTCATGTGTCGCGACCCCGCACCCCGGACCACCAACCTGGCAAGGACTGGCGGGACGGGACGCCCGGCGTAGGCATCTCCAACCACTCCTCAACCCTCGTGAGGTGGTTGAGACCCTACAAGCCTTATCCCAAACAACGACATAATATAGAAAGGTACTAAACAAAACTACCAACCGTATTAATCATACAAGACAAGAGATAATCCATAAAAAGAACCATAATCCCTACAGTCCATCAAGATGGACATACACATAAAGTCCGAAACTAAGGGTATAAAAAAAATCGTCATATGCCGACATGGTCTATCTCACAAGTCCCAACTCACCCATACTACAATGTGGTAAGTGTTATAATTACATAGTCCAAAATATAATACATCATAATTTAAAACACAGTTCAATCGAAATGCCTCTCAACTCACATCGAGGCCTTGGATTCTCTCGTCAGCAAGGCCCTCAAGATATGACTGCTCCTTTGCCTTTATTTGGGACAGAAGGACCTGAAAGAGGAAAATGAGGGTGAGCCAACGGTGCCCAGTGACTAGAATTCAAATATGCTATCAATACTCATCAATAAATATCATGTATGCATGTCAATGTGTAACATGATTAAAAGCTCATAACATATAGATATCAAGCATTTATAATAAGTTCGATGCAAGTAAAAGCCTATCAATTTGGATCCACATTCCACATGCATTGGGGTTACTAGTGCACGTCTATTTCACCGTACCGTTCTCATCCCCAATCATGTTGATTTGGGGTTACTAGTGCACGTCTATTTCACCGTACCGTTCTCATCCCCAAATATTTCCTTTCAAAAACCCTCTTGTGACAAGGTTAAGTCTCCCTATTAGCCAGATAGATGGGCCCAACCAAAGTCATAAGGTTTTCTTAAATCAATGCATCATTCAAAACATTAGAACACATTCATGCTTTCAACATACAATATATATAAGTGATATGATGACATAAAATATATAATCATAAATGAAGTCTACTCACAACCAAGCCTCGCGAGAGCATCAATATCCAACCATGCGTCAATTCTTATGTTCAATCACATAAACACTACACATGAACCTTAAATCAGCCCACATATAGACAATAGGCCTAAATCCCATCTAATCCCATCATTATACTCAAATCACATGACTTAGGGCTCTAATGCATAGTTCTCATTCATAAACCATTCAATTAATAAAAAACACTGATTTTCAATTCCCTAGGCATAAACATGCCCAAATTGGGCCATTCGATCACAAGTAGGCCTAACCCATGATATGGTCACAACCACCTAATCAGTAGCAAAATCAACCCTAATCATGCTTAATTAGACATAAATTGCATTAATTCAATGATTCTAGGCCAGAAACATCAAAAGCCCTTAAATATAAAATTTTCCATACTTAGGCCATATTGCCGATTTACACTAGGTCACCATGTTCAGCCATGTATATCACTGATTTTGCATCATGGGGTCATCAACAATGGCAACTAGGTCAACATAGTTGACATGCAAGCTATTTGGAAAGGTCTAAGTTCATATTCTAAATTTAGGTCTAATACAAACAACCCTACCAATTTCTCATTTAATATTCTGCTCAGAAATATTTAATCACAAAATCAATTGTACAGATTAAAGTATGTTAAGAAGCAAACCTTCTGTCCAAAAATCAGCTCAATCCAACGGTGGACCCAAGAGATAGGGCTCTTTGATGAACAAGTCTCTAATCAAACAATTTCTCCTTTGCTGCTGCAAATACTTGAACTCAGATGACTATATTACACAAAATACTTGAATCATCAACATAGCAAGTGTTCATAATGTAGAAGTATTAGTTGTGAACCATCCTATGAAATATCATATCCATCCAACGGTAGGTTTAGGAGATTTATCAGTTTGATCTAAACTGCGTGAGAAATTCAGTCTTTCCGACCAGCTTTGTTTGGGAGGTTATATCTCTTAGAAGAAAACTCCAATCAAGATCTCTACCGACCAGAATGAATAACCATAATATATGAACCGGCTGAGAAAGTTTTAGCTTGATCTGACAATATATCACCAAGATCCAATACTTTGATGAAAATGTTGCTGAGACTTCCCTCAAAGCAACTTCCTCTTTCTTGCTCTTCTTCTTTCCTTTCTCTTCTTTTTTCCTTTCATTCCACTCATCTCACTCTCTAGGACTTCCTTGGAGAAGAGAAGTGGGCATGGGACACTTTTCCACTCTCATACACCAACTTGACATGTGTTGGAGAAGAGAAATGGGGCATGGGACACTTGTGCACTCTCATGCACTAACTTGACATGTGTTGGAGAAGAGAAATAGGGCATAGAACACTTGTCCATTCTCATGCACCAACTTGACATGTGTTGGTCTCATGCACCAACTTGACATGTGTTGGAGAAGAGAAATGGGGCATGGGACACTTGTCCATTCTCATGCACCAATTTACATGTGTTGGTCTCATACTACCCATACCAACCACATGTACTTTAACCAATCTCATGCTTGCATGTATTTTAAATGTCCAATCCATCTAATACACCAAGTTTTCATTCTCATTTATCTTTTTCTTCAATCAATCCTAACCCATATCAATTCATGGTTTAATGGGCCCATGCATAAATAATAACACATGCATTATACTTTAATTTAACATGATCCATATACAATTTATAATGCACATATTTATATACATTATCAAACATTAAACAACCATCAAACAAACACCAAATATATCAAGGCACACACATAGAGTTTGGGCAAAATGCAATTGGGTTATGGGCTAGATGAAATAATTTTTGGGGCGTCACATCATGTGTATAATCATTTTAGAATCTTAATTGGCTATGGAATCGGGTTTGATCATGGTTGTTTGGCACACCAGTGGACTGATTTTCAGTAATGTATAAACCATGTTTCATGCAGGGATTTTGGTAGATTTAAGTAACCCAAATAGGCGAATTGGGGATTGAGGTGCTTGGGGTGATTGTGGTCATTCTAGCGCTATCTTGCGGATTGGATTGGATTGGCTAAGTCTAGCCAATCAAGTTGTGAGTGTTTCTTTACTTATTGGTTTCTATATGTGGCATTGTAGTATAGAAATGTGTTTCAAATGCTTATCTATTGTAGTATGCATGATTTAATGTCTCATGAAATGTATTTTAGCATAGTCTAATAGGGTTAGCAATTGGGTACAGTCTCCTAGTTGGGATTTTCTTTGGGGAATCTCCTAAGTCTAGTGGTGATCCCTAATTGTGGACTTGGCAGAGGACTTTTATGGGTTGTGTATGTTAGGATTCTCCTAGGCATGATACATGTCTTGGTGGGCAGATCCGATGGTTCATACAATCTTAGGAATTCTAATAGAATGCGGGTAAGAGGTCGATAGGGTGATGAGTATTGCGCACTTAGGCCCTTGTATTGATTCTTACTTAGGATGTGTTAGGATTGCATGAGCATGTTTATAAATGATATGTGTTGTCTTGTATATGACATGATGCATTATATTGAGCATGTATGTAATCTTATTTGTATCCCTGATATTTAAATGGTTTTAATGATCTTGCAATGTTTTACATAATTACACATATATGTTTTCACTTGTAGAAAACATTCATTGAGCTTGTTGTAGCTCTCTCCTCATTCTTATCCTTTCAGGTTCGAATAGGAAGGGGAAAGGAAAAGCTTAGCTGCGGGCATTTTTTCTACACTTTTGTGACGTAGGTGTTTAGTACTTTTTCGCATTTATTTTGATAAATTGTACTATGTAACACCTAATGTTTATTCTTAACCCATAGATGGGTTGTAATATATGGTTAAGTAGGATTTTGTATATTTTGAACGTTATGGACTTAGAAAAAAAATTATGGTTGTCATTTGGGTATGCTTTTACATTGACGATCTATTATTGTTCATGTATTTTGATGTTGATTATTGAGATGATGGTATGATATTAGAAGGCTGACGGGATGACGGAGATATCGAGGGAGGATATACCCGGGGTTCCGTGTCGGTCATGACGTTACAGATAGTAGATCGTGACAACTTTGGTATCAGATAAGAATTTTTTAGGTTTAAAAACCTTAAAAAGAATAAAAGACTTATAAGATATTATGATTTCTTTTATGGGTATGATTACGGGTAGTTATCTTAGGGATAACAACTCTCATGGATTGTGATTCTGATGAAATTTTCCTTATTTGTGAATTTTAGATTTACAAGAAAGGAAATTTAGGACTAACCATAGACCCGAATGTGCGCTTTAGGCAGATTGAGGCCTTACTAGCTGCTAAGTAGATTGCTCAGACCCAGATGCAGCAACAACAAACTCAGATACTAGCATTGCTTGCCCAGGTCCAGGGCAACAGGCAACCACAACAGGGTGTTCCAGTTGAGGGGGAGCATGGTAGTGTTTGCATGTCTATGGGTGATAAAGCTGGACCAGCTGAGGTTCATGCCGATGTTCTGGCTGAGGCTGTGGGGATCCCAGAGCAGAGGTCTAAGTCAGAGAAGTACGAGAAATTCATGAAGGCCTTCCGGATAAGAGGCCCGACAGTGTTTGCTGCAGGCCTTTGCATTTAGACTGTTGAGAGATGGCTCAGGAGGATGGTGACCACTTTTGGTGGCATGTAGGCTTCTGAGGCTGACAGAGTGAGGTTGGCTAGGTTCAAGCTCGTCAAGAAGGCTGATGATTGGTGGTTGAGAATGGATCGCACGATCGATGAGATCCAGACATGGACCAGGTTTAAAGTGATTTTCTATGAGGAGTTCTGCCCTAGGTCAGAACGAGATCAGAGGAGGATCGAGTTCATGCTCCTGACCCAGGGCAGTCAGTCAGTGAGGGAGTACAAGCAGAAGTTTAACCGATTGTCACTCTTCGCTCTATAGATGGTGTCGACTGATCACCTGCTCATGCAGAGGTTACGAGACGGGTTTCGTGATCATATCCGTCAGGGTTTGGCACGTGCTGGCGTACAGACTTACGCCCAGGCGTTGATGCAGGCCGCTGATTTTGAGATTGCAAAGGCCCACTCACAGATGAGGACATCATCATGATAGAGACACATACAACTCCTTCAGTACAGACCCATCCGACAGGGTCAATGGGTCAGTATTTCGGTGATAGGAAGAACCAGAAGAATAAAAGGACGAGATATGGTGGCAGCGGGTACGAGGCAACTGTAGCCTCCACCATAGTGTCAGTTGCACCACCAATTTTAGGCCAGAGTGTACAGGCTTCAGGCCCAGCAGCAGCAGAGTACAGTTAGGAATGTCGGACAGTAGACAGCAGCGACAGAGTCACAGGTTGCATCTTTAGCACCTAGAGCGGTGAGGCCGATAGTTTGCTTTGGTTGTGAAGCTTCGGGACACAAGAGGAACTAGTGTCCACTGAGGGTGTCTGCTACACAGTTCAGTCCGATGCCAGTTGCTACCAGAAAGTAGGCCCGAGCAGTCACGCAGGCAGATCCAGAGGCCACTAAGCAGCTAATCGAAGGTACAATCAACATTTGTGATTCTTTGATGTATGTCTTGATGGATGTTGGCTCTACTCTGTCGTTTATATCTGGTAGTGTGGTAGATAGATTGAGATTATCTAGTGTTAGGATTAGTACTCCGTTGATCTTGAGCACGACGGCTGGTGAGAGGATTTACCCTAACATGGTATGTGTGGGATGCATTGTGAGATTCGAGGGCCATGAGATGTCTGTTGAGCTTAGAGTCTTAGAGTTCCTCGAGTTTGATGCCATATTGGGTATAGATTGGCTGGCAACGTATCACGCTCACATTGATTGCTTCGGCAAGAGGGTTGGCTTTCAGATACACGGACAACTAGTCTTTGTTTTTTGAGGCAGGACTGCATCGAGACCACCTACGGTAGATTAGCCATTAATGATGAGGTTGCTGCGATAGCTAGTTTGAGGCCAGTAGATGATGTGGGGTAGGGTGTTCAGTTAGCAGACATTCCTGTAGTCTGTGAGTACCCAAAGGTTTTTCTTGATGAGTTACCTGACTTGCCGCCTAAGCGAGAGGTTGACTTTATCATTGAGTTGATGCCCGGGACAAAACCTATTCCCATTCCACCGTATCGTATGACACCAAAAGAGTTGAATGAACTCAGAGCCCAGCTAGATGAGCTGATGGGCAAGGGATTCATTTCCCTTAGTATGTCACCTTGGGAAGCACCTGTGTTATTCGTCAAGAAGAAGGATGAGAGTCTTCGATTGTGCATAGACTACCGTCAACTGAATTAGGTGACTGTGAAGAACAAGTATCCTCTTCCACGTATCAATGACCTGTTTGACCAACTGATTGGGGCCAAGTTTTTTTCGAAGATTGACTTGAGGTCTGGGTACCATCAGTTGAGGATTAAAGATGAGGATGTTCCAAAGACTGTTTTTTGAACGAGGTATGGACATTAGAAGTTCTTGGTGATGCCCTTCGGGTTGACTAATGCATCAACTATGTTCATGGATCTAATGCAGAGAGTGTTCAGACCGTACCTTGACCAGTTTATTATAGTCTTCATTGATGATATCCTAGTCTATTCTAAGACCAAGGAGGATCATGAGCGTCATCTCAGAGTTATGTGGCAGACATTGTTAGAGCATAGACTATATGCCAAGCTGAGCAAGTTTGACTTCTGGATGACCGAGGTGAAATTCATGGGTCATGTGGTTAGTGCAGAAGGTATCTCAGTTGATTCTGCTTAGGTTGAGACAATCATTAATTGGCCAAGACCTACCACAGTGACCGAGATTCATAGCTTTCTGGGTTTGGCTGGCTATTACAGGAAGTTCGTGAAAGACTTTTCCACCATAGCCGCACCATTGACTAAGCTGACTCAGAAGAATGTGGCTTTCACATGGTCGGATGCTTGTGAGAAAGTTTTTAGTGAGTTGAAACAGAGGTTGACTACAGCTCCAATGTTGATTCTTCCAGAGCCTGGGAAAGATGTGGTGATTTATACGGATGCATCACTCTTGGGTCTGGGATGTGTGCTGATGCAGGAGGGTCTAGTGGTTGCATATGCATCTAGACAGCTTAAGGTGCATGAGCACAACTACCCTGTGCATGATTTGGAGCTGGCAGCTATTGTGTTTGCACTGAAGCTATGGAGGCACTACCTGTATGATGAGAGGTTCACTTTGTTTTCTGATCATAAGAGTTTGAGGTATCTCTTTGATCAGAAGGAGTTGAATATGCGGCAGAGGAGATGGCTCGAGTTACTCAAGGATTATGATTTCTCTTTGGAATATCATCCTGGCAAAGCCAATGTTGTGGCTGACGCTTTGAGCCGTAGGCGAGCAGAGACTCATGTGGTTGCTTTTCAGATGGCCCAGCAGTGGCAATTACTTGAGAGAGTGACTATGATGAGTATACTCTCGGACGCACCATGCAGTGAGATATGTGCTCAGATGCACGTGCAACTTGCTGATTCCCATATTCAGAGAGTTAGAAATTTACGGGAGCATTGTCCGAATTATGACATGTACTGTAGTTTTGCAGAAAATGTTGACCGAGCAGATTGACAGAGGTCAGATGATGTTTTGCGGTTTAGAGAGAGACTATGGATCCCATATGATGCTGAGTTGCGTGCTGAGATACTTCGAGAGGCTCACAAGTTTCAGTATACTGTTCATCCAGTGGCTACTAGGATGTATCACGACATGAAGAGGTCTGTGTGGTGGCATAGGATGAAGAAAAGTATAACTAAGTATGTGTAGAGATGTGAGGTGTGCTAGCAGGTTAAGGCTAAACACCGGAAGCCTGGAGGTCAGATGCAGCCATTACCCATACCTGAGTGGAAATGGGAGCACATCATGATGGATTTCATCATGGGATTACCGAGGTTTCAGGGCAGATTGGATGTCATTTGGGATTATGGTGTGTTATTAGAAGGTTGACGGGATGCCGAAGATATCCCCGGGGTTCCGTGTCGGTCATGACGTCACAGATAGTGGGTCGTGACATGTTAGAATAGATGATGTTGATGATGAAATCATAACAAACAAACCTATTGATCATGAGTCTAGTGAACCCCAAGTTGAACCAGTTGTTGAACCAATAAAAAACACTAGGTTGCTTTTAAGTCACCCTCAAGATTAGATCATAGGTGATCCAAACCTAGGTGTAGCAACTAGAGCTTCACTTAGAGATTAAGGGCATGTAGCTTTTGTGTCTCAGATTGAGCCCACTAAGATAAAAGAAGTTTTAGCTAATGAAAACTGGAATCTTCTATGCAAGAAGAGTTGGGACACCTCACTAGAAACAAAGTATGGGATCTTTTACCTAAACCGAGACACCAAAGTGTTATTGGAACCAAATGGGTGTTTAGGAGCAAGAAAGTGGAGAAAGGAATCATAATTAGAAACAAAGCAAGATTGGTAGCACAAGGCTACAATCAAGAAGAAGGCATTGACTATGAAGAAGCTTTTGCTCTAGTAGCAAGATTAGAAGCAATTAGATTATTACTTGCTTATGCTTGCCATAAAGGATTCATGTTATATCAAATGGATGTCAAAAGTGTTTTCTTGAATGGATTTATAAATGAAGAGGTCTATGTGAAGCAACTACCCGGTTTTGAAGACAGTTTCAAACCCGATCATGTTTATAGACTTAGAAAAGTTTTATATGGTTTGAAACAAGCTCCTAGAACATGGTATGATAGGCTTAGCACATTCCTCTTGGATCATAAGTTCAAGAAAGGAACCCTAGATCCAACGTTATTCATTAAATGCAAAAATAATGATATGTTTCAAGTGAAAATCTATGTTGACGACATTATCTTTGGTGCATCAAACAACACCTTGTGTGATGAGTTCTCCTCTATCATGAGAAGTGAGTTTGAAATGAGCATGATGGGAAAATTAAACTACTTCCTTGGTTTACAAATTAAGTAAATGAAAAATGGAACTTTCTTAAACCAATCGAAGTATGCAATGGACATGATTAAAAAATTCAAATTCGAGGATTCGAAAACTATTGATACTCCTTGTAATTCAACCATAAAAATGGATAAGGACGAAAAAGGCAAATCAGTCGACCCTAAGTTATATCCAAGAATGATAGGAAGTTTGTTGTATCTAACGGCAAGCAGACCTGATATTATGTTTGGTGTTTATTTATGTGCTAGATTCCAGTCTGATCCTAAAGAGTCTCATCTAAAGTGTGTTAAACGAATATTTCAATACATTAATGGCACACTAGATATGGATATCTGGTACGCTAAAGGAACTTCTTTCGATCTCAAGAGCTTTGTTGATTCCGACTATGCCAGAAGTTTAACAGATTGAAAAAGTACCTCAAGATTTTTCCATTTCGTGGGCGATTCACACATTTCTTGGTTTAGCACGAAATAGAATTCAGTGGCATTATCCACAACAGAGGCTGAATACGTTGCAGCCGAAAGTTGTTGTGCTCAAGGGTTATATCTTAAACAACTTTCAGATTATCAAATTAATATTTCATGTGCGGATATTTATTGTGATAATACAAGCGCTGTAAATATTTCAAAAAATCCTGTAATGCACTTTTGAACGAAACACATTGAAATTTGACATCATTTTCTTCGAGATCATGTGCAACATGGCGATGTGAAATTGATCCATATTGGAACTACATATTAGTTAGCTGATATCTTTACTAAGCCTTTGGCTAAAGATCAATTTTCACATATAAGGAGAGAGTTGGGCATGTTTGACAAGTCAAACTTGCCAAGTGCTTAATTAATTATGTCATGACCCACGACGAGTGACGTCATGACCAGCACGGAACCCCCGGATATATCCTTTCTCGATACTCCCGGCGTCCCGTCAGCCTCATCTAAACAACCTAATAAACACATAATCCCAAACTAACATCAATCTAAACATAAATATAGACATAATTAAACATCAATATAATTACATTCTCCAAAAAGGGGCAAATATAAAATTCCAAAGTCCAAAATATACAAACCATACCTAATATGCAAATTACATCTCATCTATGTGTTAAGTATAATACACTAGGTGTTATTATGTACATAATACAAAAATGCAAAAATGTACAAAACACCTACATCACAAAAACTCGGGAAGCTCTACGTGGCTAGGCCTTCCCTTTCCCCTTCCTATCAGAACCTGAAATGATAAGAATAAAGGGTGAGCTACAACAAGCTCAGTGAATGTTTTTTACAAGTGGCAATATACATGCATTTATATAAAATATGGTAAAAGCTCATCAAAACAATTTCAATAACATGGTGATATACAAGATCATAGACAAGCTAAACATAATGCATCATGTCAATATTCAAGACAATGCATTTCATTTTTCAAACAAGTTATATGCAATCCTAGACACCTCCTTAGTAAGAAACAATACAAGAGTCTGAGTGCGTGACACCCATTGCCCGACTGAACTTCCTTACCTGTATTCTATTATGATTTCTGGGATTATATGAACCATAGGATCAGTCCACCAAGATACGTACCAGGCCTAGGCGATCCTAACATACACAATCCATAAAAATCCTCTGCAATGTCCACAACTAGGGATCACCATCCAGCCCAATGGAATTACCCAAAACTCCATACTAAGAGATCCACCTAATTGCTAACCCAACTAAACTATGTTAAAATTTATTTCATGAATCATTAAATTATGCATAAAACATATATATCAATTCAAAACATTTTATATAATACAATGCCACATATAGAAACCAAATGTAAAGAAACACTCACTATTGATTGGCTAGACTTAGCCAATCCAAATTCAACCAATACTAGGCTCTTCAACCCTCAATTGGCACAATTGGATCAATCACAAACCCTGCACATAACATAGGTTCATTCATCATTAAAATCAGTCCAATTGCATGCCTATTAACCATGATTAAGCCCCAATTCACTAGCCAACATAGACTCTAAAATGGTTACACCAATGAGCTAACCCATATAGCTCAATCGAACCATTATACACCTAATTAGATCTCATACAACCCAAAGGAATGCCTAAGGTTGATTCTCATGATCCAACCATCAATAATACAATGCATTCAAACATAAATTGGGTCAATTTAACCTAATCTCATGTCAATTTAATTAATTGACTTAGTTTAGGCCAAAAGCCTCAAATTTAGGTAAAGTCCCAAATCATGGCCTTAGCCAAATTTACATTACACCTAGGTTTTCCAACATGCAAAATCAGTATTTTACACCATCATTCATCCACAATGCTCATTTAAGTCCATAAACTAGATTTAGGTCAAATACAAACAACCCTAGCAATTTCTTGCTAGAAACTTGGGGTTTCACCATTAATGGGTCCCCAACAACATCCAAACACATATCAAACATGTAAGGACTATCTCCAACAAGTGTTCTTCCACCATCCGTTCAAATCCGAGATTTGAATGTGGAAAACACTTCATGGATGTTTTTCTAGGTCTAGGGAAGCCATTTCTACCATTAACTACGAGTTATATATGTATAAATACATATATTTTAGTATCCGATAGGTCAAGATGATGTCAGCTTGGGGTACAAGGCATTACAGATTATGCATCTCTCCATCATTCCGGGACGTGATCTAGTTATCCACTCCGGCTTCTTTTTTGCCACCTCATCTACTGTTATCGTTGGTATACTTGATGCAGATGTTGGTACCACCCCCACGGAGGATGATGCCCCAACTTCACCAGATATATTCGCAAGGCTAGGATCTCTTGATCCTCGATCATCACCTCCGTCATAGGCACACCCTCTTTTTTATGTTTCAAAAGGGGGAGAGATTAGTATGATTGGTCTGATTGACTAGATCATTTTTGTGCACATTCTCAGGGGGAGAGTGTATACACTTGGGGGAGTGTTTGGAGTTGGACATGTATTTTGGAGATGTTCTGCATTTTTTTTGTTTACACTTTTGTACTTTTTGTGTATTTATTTTATTTGTTTTGTATTTTTGATGTACACATCTATGATGATCACATGTATATGGTTGATTTGTCTATATTGATATACATGTACATATTGTGCTTATTGATCATATCTTTGTGTATGTTGTTATTGGTATCTGATTTATTATTCCACATGGTATTGAATGTTAAATCTTTTATTAAGTGGTATATTCTTAGAAGTGGCATGATAAATTTATTCATTTCACTCATTCATTCACTTAAGAAATCATGTTTCTTACGTCAATCAGGCCAATAGTGAATTTGTTTGAAATCATCAAAAAGGGGGAGATTGTTGATGTAACTACTCTCACCCAGTTTTGTTTTGATGATTGCAAACAACATACCTGTGCTATCTAATCTCTTTGACGTAGTTGTTTCAGTGCTAACTAGATATATCTAATGGATTCAACTGCATTGTCAAAGCATGTGGAAGGAACAATACTTCATGAAGATTCAAGTGCTTCATGATTGTATTACTTTATTGGAATCTTAGTGCGGTAGAGTAACTTTCACTTGTTCCAACCACACATGATTTGCATCCTTTTAATTATTCATATAGTTTATTATTCTCATGCATGCATATATTTTAGTTTAATAGTTATGTTGTCACTTAGTCATAATTGTTTATCATACATATATTGATCAATGTTTAACATGCATTCATCTTGTCAACTTTGCATGGTTTTATCGTTTCACGTGTATTATACTTATTGCTTTAATTATTGGTTTAATCGATCGAATCACTCAAGTTTAACAGTGTTAATTATACCTTAATCGTGTCAAAATGTTTTAAATTTTTTTAAAATATTAGTCTATGTTTTTGACAATGTTCTAAACCTAAAATGATAAAAAATCGAGTCTCTTTCACTTGTCAGTGAAGGAACGCGTACCTATAGTGAGGAACGCGCTCCTGAGCTTTTTCTTGAGACTTAGTATTTTTTGTTAAGGTTTGACGAACGCGCTCCTTGTAAGAGAAACATGCTACTGTGGCTTTTCTTGAGACTCATAATTTTTTTATCAGGGGAAAGGAATGTGCTCCTTAGAGGAGGAACGCGCTCCTGTTTCCAAGGGTAAAATAGAAAAAACTTTAAGAGTTAGTCGTTCTTGTTGAAGGAACCCGTTCCTATGCCCAATGGACATATTGAGGAATGCGCTCCTTAATTGGAGGAAAATCTGAAAATTTTCAGATTTCAAACTAGAAACGTGTTCTTGTGCCTCGGTGTGCTGTTTATATATAAATACCATACTTGCTCATTTGAAGAGTAACTTTTGCAAAATCTAGAGAACTTGTGTATTTTTTGTCTAAGTCTTTTTACAAGCCAACAACAAGTTCTTGAGTCATTTAAACCTTCATTGAAAGCGAAAGTGCAACAACATTTGATCATTTGATTCAATCTTCTGAATAGTTATCCATATGCCAAACTTAGTAATTCTCTATCCTCCAACGTTCAAGTTGTTCTAGTCATGCTAAACGAGCACGAGAACCGACTGAAAGAGATTGAAGCCAAGGTGAAACATCAGAGAGATCTGATGATGGCATTGCATGAGGAAAATGAGGAATCTCGAGGTTTAATTGAAAAGGTTGTCCATGTGAGAACCGCCACTCCCATGGCTCATAGGACAAATGGCCTTCGTGGTTGTCTTTGTCCTCGCTTCAAAGATTCTACTCTAGAATCTTCTAGGAAAATCTAGAAACCTCTCTGCCAGCCCCAGTCATGTTATGCCAAAATTCGTCAAATTTTGTTTAAACCATCTTTTGTATTTTTAGTTAAAACTCTCTTATAGTACTTACTTTCAATGTTTAAACATAATTCATCTTACAATTTATCGTGAATGTGTATAGTTTGGTCAATTCCCCTGCTTCACTCAGATAATGAGTTCTGCAAATTTCACTACTATGATGCTTGCTTGCTTATGCTTAGCTATCTTTCTATCTCTCATTCATATTTCAATGCTTTACTATATTTGAATTACCGATCTACTTGAATTTGTGTGAATGCTATATTTCATATTCATATGCTGCACACACTTGTCACCATTCACATTCTATTGAGTTATGCTCTGATATGTTTGCTTCCATGTTTGCAAAATTATTTACGAATATTTCTGTTGCATAACTATATTGCTTTCATGAACATGATTATTTGTCATCATACAAATGTTATCTTGTTCATATTTCTTGATAAACTACATCATAATGAAATCTTACTAAGTCTAATGCATTTATTAGTTTATCGATGACATCTCTCTTGACTAGTCGCATCTATTTTGAGTATCTGATATGCTTATCTGTGACTGTCTGATAAATATCATGATTATAAATTTATCTTGTATAATGTCATGATTATTTATGCTCATCTTGAACTTGTGATATCTGATTATCTGACGATCAAGTAACACAATAGCTAGGCTATGCTTTAATAGTTTATTTCTGCCTATGCTAGCTCATATCATGATCATGCATGTTCTAATCTTAGAAAATCGTATCTATGCATGATTCATGTTTATAGGCCATGTACACAACTTTATATCATACGCCTATATCTTGATCAGAATATTGCCTACACTCATGATTACTATCTCTTAGCATTATCTTTTCTATGATCACCTGACTTTGATGCATTTGCTTCATACCATAACATGTTAGCATCAAGCTCATGGATATCTGATTTCTAATGAGTACATATCTTTTCAAATGCTTTCTCATTAGAATCAATATATCAATCATTCTAGGCCATGCTTCAATTGAAATTTTATGCCTAGAATAGGAGAATGAATGTATGTTGTTGCTTGAATGATATCTATGAATTTCAGCATATAGTCAGTATGTTTAGACCTTGATATTCATCCTATATATCTTCATATGTCTAAACTATGGAAAGTTTATAATTTTCCTTTTCTTGGGACCGTCCCACTAGGGGGGTCTATATTTTTTTTTCCAAGGGGGCCTTTTCTCACTTTATTGAAACTACATTTGTAAAGTTTTTCAGGCGGTGAAATTATTTTTACAGTAGAACAAAAAAGTGGTGGGTGTTACAGCCTACCCTCCTTAAAAGAATTTCGTCCTCAAAATTTAAATAAGGTAGGGTGTTTTTGGAAAAAAATTGGCACGTAAGTGAAATACTTACTATTCATCATCTGAAATGTCAATAATCTCAATGTCTATATTACTGTCTGCTCAACTTGGAGACCTTATATTGCGTTGGTTGCGGGGATTGTTGGGCCCACGTACTGCACTTTGAGCAGTGGAATCTCTAGAATGAGCTGGGTAGGAGAATGGACTGAATCGGAGTCCATTCTTTCCTGATCTGATAACTCAGGAAGAGAAGGTGGTGTTTGTATGCGTCGCGGTGGTCGTGGAAGAAAACTCGGTCGTTGAGACAGAGGCTTAACACGCCTGCTTGACTAAGCCAGTGATTGCTGGGTCTGCCAATTAGATGGTCCAGCTTCATCTGGTGCCGAAACCTCCGGAAGCCTGGGAAAAACTGGAATCGGATTCCACCTTGGCGTAGTGCGGGGGTTCTGGAAAGAGGGCAATGGTTGTTGTATTGATTTCTGTGGGGTTTGGCGGACACGTGATTGATCGTGAATATTTGTTATTTGCAAGTGCACGAATTATCAAGTTATAATACCGAGGTGAGTCGGGTTATCATCCTCAGGGACAAGTAATTTTACTAATATAATGCCCATAACTACTAAGATTTTAATTTTATCTAGGTGATCAAAATGGGTGATTTTATTTGCTAGAATATAAATTAAACAAATTAAAACGGATTAATGCAAAATTAATTGAAAATGGGTATAAATCACTGAATGAAAGTTTTAGAGGATTGAAATCATTATATTTTACTTTATGGGTTTCAAAAGATTGTGTTATTGATTTAACTAATGCATATATAAATCATGAATCCTATCCAATCAAACCCCTTTCTCGAGTGTAATTTGAAAATCTATACTTAACCTATTAATTCTCTCTCTCGAGTGTAAATCAACACATCAAGCATGCCTTAAGATTTGTGATTCATGTTATCCCATTTCAAAGGTTTTCGTAGGTTTCTCGACTCAATACTACTAACTTAGGTCACAAATTCTCAAACCCAATTTCATAACACCTCTCTCAGGTTTAAGAAATCAAATCTAACTACATTCAACTAGTGGCCAACAAATTGAAGGCATTAAGCATATGAATTTGCAAATAAATTCAGAAACTAATTCAATAACACAAAAATAAGCATTAACCCATAAAATCAAACATAAATCATTCAAACCTCTAGATTAATAATTTAGCGCATATTCATGTTCATGGATACAAGATGAAAAAGAAATAAAACAATGGAAGAAAACATTTCAAGACACAAGAAATTGAAATTAAAGGTTACAATCCCCCTTCGACTGTGGATTTGGTCTTTTTTTTCTCCTTGGTTCCTTCAAGCATGCAATCCAGAGCCCTTTCTCCTATTTCTTTCTTGCCTCCTTTTTCACACCCTAAACCTAATTCTCCACCTTGATAATGATAATCCAATACCCGAAAACGTGTTTTTAGACTTAAGTGGGTCTAAAGACCAAAAATGGCAAAAATCGAAAAGAAGAAAAATTGTTGCGCATTGTTTCACAACTGAGCGTCGTGTCGCTCCTTAACTATTCACAGGCAAATTGCTTTCTGAGCGCCTTGGGGCTCCTTCATTGTTCATGGCGCAAGTGTTTCCTCTTTGAGCGCTGTGATGCCCAGTCTCTGCTTCTGGTGGACTTAGCCGATTTTCCCACTTTTTTGCACACTTTTTGCACATGTTTTGTACATAATCTTGACTTATTTTACACACCATTTGGACCTTGTTTCAACCCACTTTTGAGGTCTTTATTTACTTACAAAACAAAGTATAAACAAATGTAAATTCTATGCAATTAATCAAAGTATTAAATAAAATGCAATGTACTCAAAACATGTGACATGTATCAAAAAGTCATTTATTCATGATAAAAACCTATAAAAACCTAAGATAAAACCTAAATGCATCTAAAACAACTAAGTATACTAATCATCTAAAAACACCTAAAAACACCTAAAAACCAACTAAATGAACCTAAAAATCTATCAAATTAACATGCAAACTAACTACTAAAACTCAACTTATCAGTAAACCCGCTTGACGCATACCTGTAATGCTTTCATCTTCTGGGTCAGATATTCCAAGACGTGATGGATAATGTACTATTGGGTTGTGTATTGGGGTCTAGACTCGAGGCATATTAGTAAATTGTGATCTCATAGGGGATGTAGACAACGAGTAAGAGTCAATGGAAGGACTCCAGTCTGAAGGGATTGAGCTCATGTCATCAACTTCTTCAACACCCATATCTGTATCCTGATTCGAATTATTGCTATGTTTAGATGATTTAGAACTATAACTCGTTCAATCGTCAGACATCTGTGCCAAAGACGAAACAAGAAACCCAAGAGCATTGAATAAGAACAGGAAATATTTTATTATTATGTAAACATGCAGGTGCTATACAAAACAAGTGAGGGTATTTTTGCTTGATCTCTTGTTCCAATTCCCACGTTGTTTCTTCTATTTTGTGATGGTTCTAGAGGATTTTTACTAACGGAATGTTCTTGTTTCTCAAGTCTTGTGTCTTTCTGTCCAAGATTTACACAGGATATTCTTTATACTTATTTCCTTCCTCGATTTCAACTTCAAGGGATGGTATGATGTGTGAAGGATTGTGAAGATATTTCTTGAGCATGGATACATGAAAAATGTTGTGCACTTTGGACATGGATTGTGGTAAAGACAGACAGTAAGCGGATTCGCCGACTCGATCAATAATTGGAAATTGCCCGATGAACCTTGGAGACAGTTTTCCTTTGACTCCAAATATTTTCACACTTTTAAATGGCAACCTTTAAAAAAATGGAGTCGCCAACTTGAAATTCTAGAGATTTTTGTCGCTTATCTGCGTAACTTTTGTGCCTGTATTGGCCGGTATGTAGTCGTTCTTTAACGAGCTTTATTTTTTCGGTGGTTTCTTGTATGAGATCAGGACCAAGCTGTAGTCGATCAGATATATCTACCCAACACAAAGGTGATCTACATGGTCGTTGGTATAATGCTTCATATGGAGCCATCTTAATACTTGCCTGATAATTATTATTATATGCGAACTCTGCTAAATGCAAGTACTTTGTCCATCCGTCGTTAAAATCTAGGACATAACAAAATAGCATGTCTTCCAGAATTTGTATAACCGCTCAGACTGTCCATCCCTCTGGGGATGGAAGGCAGTACTCATGAGAATATTTGTACCTAGCCTAGCGTGAAAGCTTTGCCAGAATTTGGATGTGAATCTAGGATCTCGATCACAGACGATGGTGAGAGGGATCCCATGCAATCTGATAATCTCTCGTTCATAGATTTTGACTAACTTGGCTGGAGTATCGGTAAGTTTAACTGGTATAAAATGTGCAGCTTTAATTAACCTATCAACAATTACCTAGATGGTGTCCTGACCCTTGATATTTTTGGGTAGTGCGGACACAAAATCCATGGAAATACCATTCCCCTATAAGAAGTGGTTGTAACAGACTAGAGGGGAGCCTACGATCAGCCTTTACTTGCCGACAAGTAAGGCACTTGGCCACAAATTCTGCTATGGCCTTTTTCATTCCATTAAACCAGAACTGCCTCTTCATGTCCTTATACATTTTGTCTCCTCTTGGATGCATAGAAAACCTAGATTTGTGACATTCATTCATCAGGTCCCGCCTAGGCTCTAGGTCCTAAGCTTCACACAATCGCGATTTATATAACACTACACCATCAAAAGTGAGAGACCATTGATGCGAAGCTTGGTTTTGTAGAATAAGCTCCTTATTCTTTATAAGCTCGTCATCTTTGGGTTGTGCAACTGCTATTCTTTTAATGAGGTCGGAGTGGGTAGTGAACTAAGCAAGTCTAACTACATATTCATCATTTCAGAACTGCAAATTATGCTTTTCCAGCTCGTATGACATCTTGCCTATTTCAAAATTTACCGTACCGGCGGTGACATATGACTTTCTGCTAAGGGCATCAACCACTACATTGGCTTTACTCGGATGGTAGTTAAGTTCATAGTCATAGTCTTTGATGTACTCGAGTCATCGCCTATGTCAAAGATTTAAGTCTTTCTGAGTATAGATATACTGAAAACTTTTGTGGTCGGAGAAGACTTCAAATCGTTCTCCGTACAAGTAATGTCACCAAAATTTTAAGGCAAACACTACTCCTGCGAGTTCTAAATCATGAGTTGGATAATTGACCTCATGAATTTTCAACTGTCGAGAGGCATAGGCTACTAAACGATCTTTTTGCATTAGCACAACTCCAAGTCCTTTGGAGTGGTCAAAACAGGTACTGAAGTCAGCCTTTTCTTGAGTTCTTGAAAGGATGATTCACAGGCTTCACTCCAAATAAAGTGCGTGTCATTCCGGGTTAGTCGTGTGAGTGGTTCAGCAAGTTTGAAAAAATCTTTGATGAACCGTCTGTAATATCCAGCTAATCCAACTAAGTACTGTCGGTGCACCCAAGAGAGGGGTGAATTGGGTGTGATGGTTAATTTAAAACTTTTTCAATGACTTAGTGATATACATTGGTACATTGGAACTAATGCACATACTAACCGTAAAGTAAAATGCATAACTTAAAACACACTAGAATTTATAGTGGTTCGACCAAGCCTACGTCCACTACCTATTCTCCCGATTAGGAGTTTCTTAATCCACTAACTGATTCTCTTACGGGTGAGAACCAAATTGTTATACATGCCCTTTTACAGGTTTAAGGCAAACCTATCCTTTTGCGGGCTAAGGATGAACCGCATTTCCTTTTTCAGGGATGAGGAAAAACCCATGTTCCTTTTACGGGATAAGGAAGAACAATTTTCCTTTTACGGGATAAGGAAGAACTGTTTCTCTTTTACAGGTTCAAATATAACCTATCCTTTTATAGATGAAGGACACACCTTCCTTTTACTGGTTGAGGAAGAACCATGGTCCTTGTATGGGATTAGGAACAACTATTTCTCTTTTACAGGTTCAGAGATAACCTATCCTTTTACGGGTTAAGGACGAACCAATTTTCCTACTTGCAGGTGAGGATGAACCTTAACATGATTTCACCTTGAAATCTTCAAGTGAACTACATTCACTCATCCTGGTTGTTTCAATCCAGAAACACACCAACATTACAACACAAAATAATGTTGGTTTTAACTGAGTAGAAAACTTTATAATTAAGCTCATACACATAGCACTACAAAGATGTATAAGTTTGAATACGTAATGCTAAGAGACATATATTTACAGTCATTTACCTTTCAATGTTCGGTATTGCTCAAGTGCAGTTTCGAAAAGCGTGAATGATATGCAAATCAATTAAGTGTTTCTTCGAAAACATTATGATACCATTAAAACATTGAAGATGAAAATGTAGGACCAGTGTAAATATACAGACACAGACAGTTTTCAAAATAGGTAAAATGTCTAAGCATGAAAACTTCTTGTTTAGTATTCAGTAGTTAACACAACTACTGATATAGTTCAATACAATACTTAAGATATGAAATCAAGTACAACTGTATCTCTCATGAACTATTTCTCAAATTTCTTTATCAGCATGATTGATGTTAAGTATAAATTAAAGCTGAGAACTTGAGTAGAAACCAATTCAAAATAGATTTTCAAAGATAGATAGAATATAATTGAAGCTCAATATGAAAATATTTTGACTAAGTAAAGTATTAGTGGAGAATACTTTGAAAGCTTAGAACATTTGAAAACTTTTGAAAGATTTAACACTGACTAACATTCAAAAAGTTTTTGGCACAATAAAAATTATTGGCAAGTTGTTTAATTCAAAGTGTTGGTATTTATAGACCTAGTAGATAATATCTGTTAGACATTTGAAGTTCAAATACAATGTGAACGTTTACACACAACTACTAGAATGTTATAAGAAAATAGCAACTGCAATTTTCACTAACATTCTAATTCTTTTTAGATTACATAAATAAGGAAAGTTTTAGAAAAATTTGATTTATGTATCAAAGAAGATCTCTGATAAATCTGAAAAGGATTATGTGCAAAGATTTGGTCTGAAAAAGTAGACTGATATAGTGTACTTGTTAGAATAGTGATGGCTGTTGAATTAATGTCTGAATTCCGTAATCAGTGTCCTGACGCATAATATCAACTTTGTCGATTTGTTCCTTGAGGGCACTCATTATGTATAAGCGTCCTGCTGAACAATGAAGTGAGGGAGCTAACAACTCGTAAGCGTCCTGACTTTCTTTGCGACATAAGTGATTTAACCCTGAGGGCGCTAATGCGCAGTTAGAGTTCTACTTTGTTTTAAAACAATTAAGTATATGAAGGCGCTACTTTCCGAGTAAGCGTCTTGTCATTTCAAAATATTTGAAAACAAAACCAAGTGCTCTGAAGGACAATCAACGTCCTGAAAGTTATTAAGTTGGCTCCTAAAGATGAGGGCGCTCCTATCCAGGTAGCGTCCTGATAGTTTATCCAACTTATAACTATCAACGTCCTCAAAGATAAATTCTTTAAAGGACTTAGAAATCTTTCAGTAAGCTGATTGTGAGTCAACGTCCTAAAAACATTAGAGGTTGACTAAAGGGAGACAACTACTTACAAGAAAGCCTCCTGATGAATCAGTTCAATTCAACCTTAAATGTTATTAGCGTTCTAACTTATCAAGTTCAGGAGAGCGCTGCTAAATCATTAGCGTCCTTAAAGACTCTTGAAAAGTAGTTTTGACTCGTAATTAATAATACGATGAATCCGAATAAAAACTCGGTAAATTTTAAATTAAACATAAAAAATAATTCATTTGAAATACCGAAAAGTGAATGATCAACATGCAAATATGCAAGTGATTTATGCATGGTTTTGAAAAACGTTTGACCAATATCGATTAGAGAAAGATATACCTTAAATACTGTGTATTTCTCGTATTTCTCATAATCTTTAAATCCAACTCCTCATTATGAGATCTTCAATAAGAACTTCGAGCTAGAGTTGAATTTCGTGAACGTTGATCGAATGATGTAATCTTGAAGCTTGATCAAATCGTTCGTGTGGTGTGATCTTGAAGTCAAGATATGATCTTTGAGGTCGTTTGATTGAAACGATCTTGAACGTTTGTTGTGACCTTGAGTTCCACAATCGAATCATTTTTTGGCTTTTTGCTTTCCTGAGGTGCTGAGAAAGGTTCTTGATTAAAGCTCGTTAGCACCGAAAGAGATTTGGTTTGTGATCATCAAAATATACTTCATCAAGTATACTTAAGGACGTTTTAAGTAATGAACCTCTTAGGTCAACAAGTATTGCTTCTACCTTAGCTGGATCTACTTCGATGTTATCATGGGACACGACATGACCAAGGAACTTAACATTAGTCATCCAGAATTCACACTTGCTTAGCTTGGCGTATAACTCGTGCTACTAAAGGGTACTAAGTACATTTTGCAAGTGTCTCATGGAGTTCCTCTGTGGGGGAGTATATCAGTATGTCATTGACAAATACAACGACAAAATGATCCAAGTATGGTCTGAAAATGCAGTTCATTAAATCCATGAACGTCGCAGGTGCATTTGATAGACCAAATGGCATTACAGTGAATTCGTAATGACCATATCTAGTTCCAAAAGCTATTTTTGGGATGTCTTCTTCCTTAACCCGGAGTTGGTGATACCTCGAGCGAAGTTCAATTTTTGAAAAAAATCTTGCTCCCCTTAATTGATTGAACAAATCTAATATTCGAGGTAACGGGTATCTATTTTTAATAGTAACTTTGTTTAGCTTTCTATAGTCGATGCAGAGTCGAAGTGAACCGTCCTTTTTCTTGACAAAAAGAACTGGAGCACCCCATGGTAACGTGCTCTTTCTTATAAACCCCAACTTCTCCAATTCCTTTAATCGCTTATCCAGTTCAACTAATTCTACATTAGGCATACGGTAAGGTAGAATGTAGACAGGTTCAGTACCATGAATCAACTTAATTTCAAACTCAAATTCCCGAAGAGGAGGAAGTCTTGGAAGTTCATCTAAGAATACCCTTGGATATTCACGAACAACTGGAATATCTTTCAAACTGGGAGGATGACTAGACACTATACTTTCTTCATCTTGATCAAGCATTGAAAGAGCTTGCATCTGAGATCTTATAAGGGACACGGTATAATGATGAACGTGTCCACGGACCCCTTGGATTTTCAAGTTATCTCCATTAGGCAGTGTCAGTCGAACTTCCTTCTTCTGACAATTTATTTGAGCATGTAAAGGTGTTAACCAGTCCATACCCAAGATAATATCAAAGTCAGAGAAATCCATTACTAGGAGGTCTGCTACCAGCTGATGATCCAATATTTTAAGTTCACAATTGCAACATATTTGATTTATTTTCGTTCCCGATCCTATTGGCCTGGATACTTGAATTGTAACTTGAGTAGCCTTTGGTTGGAGTCCTAATTTCTGGACTACTTGGGTAGCTATAAAAGAATGTGTAGAACCCGAATCAAATAAGACATGTACCAACATGTTAAGGAAAACAAAGGCACCTTCCACCATGTTATTTTCTGGCATCGGTCATTCAACAACAACGTAGGTGTCACACCCTGGGTTGCACAGCGTGCCCCCTACCCAGGTGTGGGCGCACCCCCTCGGGGGGAACGCCTAGCCATAGTACCACATAATATTGTCATATCTTCATGTAGCAACCCAACCGCAGCTGGTTTACATCGAAACGATTATTTGTCCCCCTGCACACCGCAGCGCACAGGGAGGCCATGTGGTACTATGGCTAGGCGTTCCCCCCGAGGGGGTGCGCCCACACCTGGGTAGGGGGCACGCTGTGCAACCCAGGGTGTGACAGTAGGCGTGTCCTTACTGCCTAGGGCCTTGTTGCTATCTGGGTGGTGGTGGAGCTATCGGGGCTGCTTGCTGAACTGGTGCAGCTGGGGCTTTGGGTTGGCCAGGGGCTGGGAGAGGAAATTTTTTTCGAATGTGACCCACCTGGCCACACTTGTAGCACATACGATCTCGTTCTTGTGGTTGTTGATTTGGAGAAGGTAGGGGAAATCGCCGATTATTTCCATTTCTTTGGCCTGCTTGATTTTGGCGATTACGAAGGTTCATTTGGAAATTTTGTTGTGCTGAAGCAAGTGGAGTGAACTGGAGCTGAGGGTTTTGGGGGTTGCCCATGCTGGGGCGAGCGTTTTGATTTGGCTGGTACGGTCTCTTCCTACCAGACTGCTGTACTGGCGTAATGACTCGCTTTCCCCGGTTTCGCCTTTGTTCCTGCTCAAACTTCTCCTACTCATAATTTATAGCCATATTCACCAATTTTCTAAAGTTCTCCTGTCTAATGTCGGGCCTCAATCCATTGAAAAACTTTTCGACTTTGTCCCTCTCGGTAGTGATGGTAAAGAGAGAAAATAGAGAGTTCCCAAACAATATTGAATTCTTCCAAGAATTTTGTAATCATTTGTACTTTGTAATTTGATTGGTCATCTAATCCATCTTCTACTTATCCAGTTTCAAGTGCGGCTGAGGAACCACAGTTTGATGATCAGCAACACTCTGGACTGAACCTCTCATTGACGCCTTCATGTATTCAGTAAAACCTTGGAAAAATTGGTCCATGCTAGATGGTACGGCTACTCCATTGGAAGGAGCTGCAGCAGTTTGTTCGGCTGCCAGGCATTAGTGTTGTCTATTGCTTGTTCTGAGGTAGGGGGAGTAGGTTCAGATCCAGTGTCCTCTTGCGACTGCATAAACACAAACGCTTGTCGAGAGGAGATAGGGTCGTGCTGACTTCTTGTTTGTGTCGGTATTGTCTGCAAATTGGCTTGATATTAGCATAAAATGTTCGATATAAGTTCTGAGGAAGACATGAGAATTGATTCGTGATGCAATGCACATGCATGGTTCTTGAGTGACATGTCATAAGTTTTAACCTCCTAGTTTTCTAGGCTAGGTAATAGGAAAAATGAGGAGCCTTAGAGCACCGTGGCATTGTACTTTTAGGTTGGACTAAAACAAAACCAAGAGGGTGATTTTAATGTTTTCAAAGACTATTATAGTAGTATTTGCGTTTTTAAAACACTTTAAAAAATTTCTTGTGTATTTGTAAGAATAGCTATGTGGTTGAATATCAGTACATGCCACAGATATTTCTATGACCTTTTCCTCGTGTTGTCACCTACATCTACATGTCGCAAATCCTTTATTCTTATTTATACTATGCTCACCTATCACCAAGACCTGACGATTCCTATTATCGTCCAAATTCATATGTCCCATTCCGCATGAATTTGGTGATAAGAGACGTGGCCCAATCAAGAGGATCTGTGCGCGGTTTTTTGCAGATTTCCGTGGAAGACTGTCTACTATTATTATCCTTCGAGTTCCCATGTCCCATACCATGTAAACTTGACGATACTGATGGTAAGTCGACCTTCCGCCATGAACCAGGTTAGCTCGTCTCGCATTTTTCGTCAGTATTTGTGTGACGCCCTGAAAATTATTTCATCTAGCCCATTACCCAATTATATTTTGCCAAACTCTATGTGTTTGCCTTGATATGTTTAGTGTTGGTTTAATGTTTGTTTAATGTTGTATATTTGATGCTTGATAATGTATATAAATATGTGCATTATAAATTGTATATGAGTCATGTTAAATTAAAGTATAAATGTTTTATTAGTTATGCATGGGCCCATCAAACCATGAATTGATATGGGTTAGGATTGATTGAATAAAAGGATAAATGAGAATGAAAATTTGGTATATTAAATGGATTGGACATTTAAAATACATGGAAGCATGAGATTGGTTAAAGTACATGTGGTTGGTATGGGTAGTATGAGACCAACACATGTCAAGTTGGTGCATGAGAATTGACAAGTGTCCCATGCCCCATTTCTTTTCTCCAACACATGTCAAGTTGGTAGATGAGACCAACACATGTCAAGTTGGTGCATGAGAATGGACAAGTGTCCCATGCCCCATTTCTCTTCTCTAATACATATCAAGTTGGTGCATGAAAATGGACAAGTGTCCCATGCCCCATTTCTCTTCTCCAACACATGTCAAGTTGGTGCATGAGACCAACACATGTCAAGTTGATGCATGAGAATGGACAAGTGTCCCATGCCCCATTTCTCTTCTCCAATACATGTCAAGTTGGTGCATGAGACCAACACATGTCAAGTTGGTGCATGAGAGTGCACAAGTGTCCCATGCTCCATTTCTCTTCTCCAACACATGTCAAGTTGGTGCATGAAAGTGGACAAGTGTCCCATGCCCACTTCTCTTCTCCAAGGAAGTCCTAGAGAGTGAGGTGAGTGGAGGGAAAGGAAAAAGAAAGAGAAAGGAAAGAAGAAGAGAAAGAAAGAGGAAGTTGTTTTGAGGGAAGTCTCAACAACGTTTTCATCAAAGAGCTGGATCTTTGTGATATATGGTCAGATTGAGCTCCAACTTCGTCAGAAAGTTCATATCTTATGGTTATTCATTATGGTCGGTGGAGATCTGGATTGGAGGTTTCGTCGGAGAGATATAACCTCCCAAAAAAAGCTGGTCAGAAAGTCTGGATTTCTCGGACAGCTTAGATCAAACTAATAGATATCGTAAATCTACCATTGGATGGATATGATATTTGAGAAGGTGGTTCACAACTGATCTTTCTGCAGTATGAACGGTTGAGATGTTGGTGGGTCAAGTATTTTGTGTGATATAGTCATCTGAGTTTGAGTATTTGCAGCTGGAAAGGAGAAATTGTCTGATTAGAGACTAGTTCATCAAAGGGACATATCTTTTCAGTCCACCGTTGGATTGAGCTGATTGTAGGACAAAAGGTTTGCCTCTTAACATAATTCAATCTGTACGGTTGATTTTGTGATCAAATATTTCTGTTGGCAGCTTGATACATCTGAACAGAATATTAAATGGAAAATTTGTAGGGTTGTTTGTATTAGACCTAAATTTAGAATATGAACTTAGACCTTTCCAAATAGCTTGCATGTCAACTATGTTGACCTAGTTGCCATTGTTGATGAACCCATGATGCAAAATCAGTGATATACGTGGCTGAACATGGTGACCTAGTGTTAATAGGCAATATGACCTAAGTATGGAAAATCTCATATTTTAGGGCTTTTGATGCTTTTGGCTAAAATCATTGAATTGATGCAATTTATGTCTAATTAAGCATGATTAGGGTTGATTATGCTACTTATTCGGTGGTTGTGACCATATCATGGGTTAGGCCTACTTGTGATTAAATGACCCAATTTGGGCATATTTATGCCTAAGGAATTGAAAATCAGTATTTTTGATTAATTGAATGGTTTATGAATGATAACTATGCATTAGAGGCCTAAGTCATGTGATTTGAGTTGAATGATGGGATTAGATGGGATTTAGGCCTATTGTCTATATATGGGCTGATTTAGGGTTGATGTGTAATGTCTATGTGATTGAGCATAGAAATTGATGTATGGTTGGATATTGATGAATGTTTCAGGACCTTGATTGGGTTGATTCGGTTTGGTGTCCATGTGTGGTTAGATACTCTCGCGAGGCTTGGTTGTGAGTAGACTTCATTTATGATTATATCTTTTATGTCATCATATCACTTATATATATTGTATGTTGAAAACATGAATGTGTCATAATGTTTTGAATGATGCATTGATTTGAGAAAACCTTATGACTTTGGTTGGGCCCATCTATCTGGCTAATAGGGGGACTTAACCTTGTCATAGGAGGGTTTTAAAAAGAAAATATTTGGGGATGAGAACGGTACGGTGAAATAGACGTGCACTAGTAACCCCAATGCATGTGGAATGTGGATCCAAATTGATAAGCTTTTACTTGCATCGAACTTATTATAAATACTTGATATCTATATGTTATGATCTTTTAATTATGCTACACATTGACATGCATACATGATATTTATTGATGAGTATTGATAGCATATTTGAATTCTATTCACTGGACACCGTTGGCTCACCCTCATTTTCCTCTTTCAGGTCCTGTCCTGAATAAGGGCAAAAGAGTAGTCATATCTTGAGGGCCTTGCCGGCGAGAGAATCCAAGGCCTCGATGTGAGTTGAGAGACATTTTCAATTGAACTGTGTTTTAAATTATGATGTATTATATTTTGGACTATGCAATTATAACACTTACGACATTGTAGTATGGGTGAGTTGGGACTTGTTAGGTAGACCATGTGGACATATGACGGTTTTTTTGTACCCTTAGTTTTGGACTTTATGTGTATGTCAATCTTGATGGACTGTAGGGATTATGACGATTTTATTTATGGTTCACTTTTATGGAGTATCTCCTGTCTTGGATGATTAATACGGTTGGTAGTTTTGTTTAGTACCTGTTTATATTATGTCATTGTTTGGGATAAGGCTCGTAGGGTCTCAACCCCCTCACGAGGGTTGAGGACTGGTTTGAGATGCCTACGCCGGGCGTCCTGCCTCGGCATTCCACACGCCATTCCTAGCGGGGTTGGTGGTTCGAGGTGCGGGGTCGCCACAATTTGTTTGAGTTTTCTAAAAGAATTTTCAAATCCATTTGAAATTATTTTTCAAGAACTTAATCATATTTTGAGTGGGTTAGAAATTTCATCCGAAAGAGAAGACATTCTTGCAAATGCACCAAGCAGGAACGAAAGTGAAGTTGTTGATGACCTAAGCTTAATGAGTCAACAATCTTCAGCAAGCACATCCAGAACGCTTAATGAAAGATCTCCTGATAGAATGTCGAGAAGGAAGTCAGCATGGAGAACAAAGATAATGAAATATCTCAGCTGCTTCAAAAAGAGACAAAGTGCACAAGTCAAGGACTTTGCAGTATTTTGAGGTAAAAGTCAAATACGTGCAAAGGTATAAAAGTCACTCTCATCACTGCTATTATTATTTGAATATATTTTATCAGTGATTATTAAAAATGAATAATTATTTTTAATCATGCAATGCTTAGAATGCTCAAATATTTTTGTTCATGATTAAAGTTTTGACGTTTGGTTAATGTGATATAATTTATAATGTTGATTATTCAACCATACGATACTTAAGTTTGATTAGTCAAATTTGATTAATACCAGTGTTTAAGTGTCGTCAAACAACTGACAGTAAATGTGGACGCTAATGTGCCTCTCTTATGATCTTAAACAATCATAGAAACTTATATAGTCATGACAATTATCCTTCCGAGATGATTGAGTGCAATTGATATGATTTTCACTATCCATGTGCATTCATTCCTATTTGAAGGAAAATTATACAGAAGGACTATCTTGACTTAAAATTTCTATCTTATAAAATCTTAGTAATTTCCATAAACTAAAGTTGAATTTTTCTAAAGCTATTACACGCTTTGAATTTTTCATGACAAATTCAAATTAAGAGACATAGTTGACCATGAACCCAAATGTATATCAAACAAATAAGTCTAGTCAACTAAAATGAATGATAAGGACAAGATTGACTGTTTCGTTCACAATTTGTATCTAAGTCATTCAATCCTTTTGTCATGCGTTTCATTTTTTTTTGAAAAACATGGTAAGTGTGTTATGCTTAATCTTGTATATCATTCATGTTTATCAATATTAAATGCTTGCAATATGAATGTTTGTATGATATCTTTATACTCAATTGATGTGATGATATGGATTAAACAATGCTATATAGATGTCTACATCACACTATTGGTTTCAATGAAAGTCATATAGTTGGGTTTTAGATTACTTACCTTTCATATCTTTCCTTTGCTAGTTTATATCATGATCATGTTTGTTTTAAACTTATAGGATTATATCTATGCATGACTCATGTATATGCGAATCAATAGGCCATGTACACAATTACATATCATACACCTATATATCCTGAAAAGAAAATTGCCTATACTTATATCTATCATCTTTTGGCATTCTCTTTTCATGAATACTTGACTTTGATGCATTCTCTTCATCTTAAATCATATAAGCATCAAATTCTTGAATATTTAATTTCTAATGAATGCATACTCTTCAAAATTGCTTTTCATTAGAATCAAACAATCAAGGCTATGCTTCAATTGAAATTATTTGCCTAGTATATGAAAATAAATGTATACTATTGCTTGAATGATCTCTATGAAATTTAGCATATACTTATCTTTAGGTTTTGTTCTTCATATGATATATCTACATATGCCTACACTTTGGAAAGCTCATGATTTTCCATTTTCACATGACATTGATGTTGTGCTTAAACCTTAAACCTTGTGTGCATCAATTGCTTGTAAGTTTGATATCTAATGGATGTCATGTATTTCAAAAATATATTTTACATCTTATTAGAATCATGATAGCTAGGCCTTGCTTAATCATAAATCATTTTGCTTATGCTATGGAACTTACTGTATGCTTGTGTTTAATTTTTCACACATGATAGAGCATACTCTGTATTAGGCTTGGATTGATTATCAATCCAAAATATCATGACACTTAATCTACATGACTTTGTTCTTGGCTATGTTATGCAATATTCCAAAATATCATCTAGGTAGCCTATGAATGTTGAGCTAAAACTTTTTATATTTTTATCTTATCATGTTGTATTTTTCTATGTGCTTGAACATTACATCTTGAATCTCATGTGCGTATCTTGTGGTATGGCATCCTTATGCATTCATAAATGCTTAATTGTGACTCGTTGTCATGAATCCTCTTGAGTTTGAGTGCATAGATTTAGGGGGAGTCTCCATCTCTTTTTGAAAGGGGAGCTTTGGTGTTTTGATGCTATGCTTTAAGATTACCTTCATGGGGAATCTAGCAAATTTTTCCCACCTTTTTGATAATGTCAAAGGGGGAGAAATATAGGAGAAATAGGAGAAAGAAAAATAGTTGAATCTTGGTAAACACCATTGGTTGATAGTATGTGTGTTCTTAATACTTCATATTTATGATCATACTATCTTGCATGATATAATTATTATGTTTATCAAGTTTATATTGTTTGTCATCATCAAAAAGGGGGAGATTGTTGATCTAAGTGGTTTTGCACTTAGTTTTTCTCATAAGTGTTTTGATGCTTACAAACAATACAACAAATGGTGCTAATGTTTCTATCTAGTATATTTTAGCACCTAAAGATGGAAAAGAGCCAATACAAGATCTAAGTCTTTAAGTTCAAGAAGTCTCTCAAGCAAAGGATCAACCATACTTAAAGCTTGAACAACTTGAAGGAATGAAGACAAAAAGGTTGAGAGTCTTTATTTGTCTAGAATTAGGATATAACCTTCTTACATTTCCTATTGCTCAATCTTTCTAAACTTCATGCATTCATACTTCACATATGCATAGTTTTGATAAAACTCATTCATGCATTAAGTATTGTTTAAAAATGATTTTCAAGTATTCAAAATGTTTGATTTAATTTTTTTAAACTATTTTGAATCATAATTGCATTAGTTATAGTTAAAATGATATTTCTACAAAGTTTTTCAAAATAATCAAAATTGTTTTGATTTTTATCAAAATCTTGTTTGATTGTTTAATTGTTGATTTCAAAATGTTTTAATCATCAAACTAAATATATTCCAATCATTCTAAAGTATTTGATTTAATCCAAAATATCTTGTTTTTAATCGTGTTTAATCGAAATATCAAAATTGTTTTCAAGAGTCTTTCAGGACGCTAATGTTTTAGCAGCGCTCTCCTGGACTTGATGAGTCAGGACGCTTCTCAAATATTAGGACTCTGACATTCACTCAAGGTTGAATTGAACTGATCCATCAGGACGCTTACTTGTAAGTAGCGGTCTCACTTAAAATCAACCTTTGAAAGTGTTAGGATGCTGACCTAGTTTCAACTCGCTGAAAGTTCTCTAAGTTTTTCAAAGATTTTATCTTTGAGGATGTTGATAGTTATAAGTTGAAAAAACTGTCAGGATGCTACCTGGATAGAAATTCCCTCATCCTTAGAATCAACTAAATAACTTTCAGGATGCTTACTATCCTTCAGCACACTTAATATTGTTTTAAAAATATCAGGACACTTACTCTTGAGTAGCGCCCTCATGCGTTTAAGTGTTTTAAAACTTGCAGGACGCTAACTGTCAAGTAGCACCCTCATGATTTAAGTCGTTTAATCGTCATAATAAGTCAGGACACTTACAATTGAGTGGCGTCCTCACTTCACTGTTCGGTAGGACGCTGGTGCTCCATGAGCACCCTCAAAGGAACAAAACGACAAAAATATTATTTTTGTTGTTCTGACACGTACATCTTTTTAGCCATTTTTTCACAACAAATTTTCGTACAAAAATCAACTTTTTGGATTTTTCAGAGATATCCTTTGATTCATGAACCACTTCTCTTAAACTTTCCTTATTCGTGAATCTGGAGATAATCAAAATGTTCATAAAATGTGCAGTGGCCATTTTTGTGAGACATTCCAGCTGTTGTGAGTAAACGTTTATATTTAAAATTCAAATTCAAATGAACAACAACTTAATCTCTACAAGTCTATAAATACCAGCACTTAACAATTTGTTAAGACATCGAAAATTCATTGAGCCAAAACACTTTTGAAAGTTAGTCGAATTTTCATTTGATTTTAAAGTTTATGTTACTTTGTTTCAAAAAGTCTTCTTTGAAACTTTACTTATTCAAATGATTTTCATACTGAGCTAAATTTATATCTTTATCTGAAAATCTATTTGAAAGATTGAACTGTTTTCGCTTAAATTTTAAGCACTGTTTTAACTTATATATCATTCTTGCTGAAAGAAAAATTTGAGAGATAGTTCATAGGATACAGTTGTACCTCAATTCATATCTTGTATACTGCATCGAGGTTGTAACAATAGTTAGACAAACTACTGAGTTGATATTTCTATATTCAACAAGTCTAAGTCTTCTCACACCCGTAAGTTGAGAAATGGTCTTCTCACACCCGTAAGCTGAGAAACGGTCTTCTCACACCCGTAAGTTGAGAAACGGTCCTCTCACACCAGTAAGCCGAGAAACGGTCCTCTCACACCAATAAGTTAAGAAACAGTTTTCTCACACCCGTAAGCTGAGAAACGATCCTCTCACACCAGTAAGCTGAGAAACGGTCCTCTCACACCAGTAAGCTGAGAAACGGTCCTCTCACACCAGTAAGCTGAGAAACAGTCCTCTTACACCAGAAAGTTGAGAAGTGTAACGGTTGTTCTCACACCTGCAAGTTGAGAAAAGATGTAACGATTTGATTCTCACCCGTAAGAGAATCCCTTAGTGTCACGACCCGTAGGGTGATTTCATGATCGGCACAGAATACCGTATACGCCATCCCTAGATGGATACGATACTCTGTCAGCCTCCGTCCTTTAAGACAACAAACAAATCACTCGAAATTTTTCAACATAACCATTAACATATATAAACCATCAACATTTTTCTCATTTCATTCCCACAAGACTTATACACATCTCATTCTCCCAAAATATACATACATCATCAAGAACCATTCATTTATATATCAAATTAACTATTAAACATTTGTTTGGAATAATATATACATATACCAAAAATAGAAGTTTGTACCCATCTCCCTGAAACACACAACATCATACTCACATAGCAAAGAAGCAAGCTCAATCTATTCTCTGGAGCCTTGCCCTTGCCCTTGTGATCTACACCTGTAATAAAAAACGAAATAGGGTGAGCTGCAACAAGGTCAGTGAGTAATCTAGCATTGCATTTATATAAACATCTACAAAAATCATGGCATTGAAAACATCATTATAAACTCATGTGCAATTCAATGTAAAGATCAATACATGAATCAAATACATTTTTTTCGCCACTCTATACATATCATACAATGCATAAAGATAAAATCCTCACGCTCAGGAATGTAAATGAGTTTGTATCCCTATGATGCATACTAATAAGGAGAACCCATCCTACAAACCATCCCTTCGATCATTTCGAGGTCTAGTCAAAAAACTTCCCTCCTGTAATTGATCATATACTTGCCTTACAATGGGTAAGGCTAAGTATGTTCCGAGGTCTAGTCCACAACTTCCCTCTTGGAAATGATCACATACTTTCCTTACTTCGGTAAGTCTAAGTATGTTCGATTTTCAAATCAAAAGGTTTCATGCATTAACCAAACAATGCAAAACATGGAAACATAGAGCAATCAAAAATGCTCAATTTCATCAACACACAGTTTATCTAATACAACGCCATACATAATAACCAAGTTAGAAATACTCACCTTTACAGGATTTTCACTAAGTGCACAACACACCCAACACTTAGTCAATTTTCACAAAATAAAACATCACAAACACTTCACTTGTTTGTTGTCCATACTTAATTCTCACCATTAACTCACTACAATTTAACATTGCACACACTAATCATGAATTCCAGCCACATAACTTAGTCAATTAATCACAATTCAACCCAACTTTATCATTAAAACAATATAAGTTGCATGTTAGTATTACAAGCAACCCTAGACAAAAGTTTCCAAGTCAAGGTTAATTGTACTATACCTAATATTCCTAGCATGTAACTTAACCAATTAACCTCATATCTTAGTTCTAAAAACCCATTCAAATCACATATATGACGTGCATAAAATTCTAGAAGGTCTAAGCCAAGATTGTACATTTGAGCCATTCACGAAGAATTCATCAAGATCCTGTAGAAAAGTGGGTATCAACATGATCGGTTCAGATGCATCATACTACTAGTAGGGAACTGTAATAATAAAATCAACCGTTGAGATTGAATATCATCAAGATATGAATCTACTGTCCAATTTTCAGCAAAATCTAATGGTGAATCGATGAGTATGTCTCCTTGATGAAGACAACTTTAAACAATTGTTTTCTCTTTCTCTGTTACAATCACTTGACTTCAGTGGTTCATATCTCATAACATAAGAAACAATTAAACATCTCAGCCGTCTAGAATGTGAAATAAGAAGTTAAGAGCTACCTGACAATGTTTTAGATCTAACGGTGGATTTGAGAGATCTAGTACTTTGATCTGAACTGCGCAAGACAACCCGTTTTTTCGACCAGTTGTATCTAGGAGGTTAGAACTCTTAAGATCCAACTCTGATCAAGATCTCTACTCTTAAAGATGAAATTATATTAAAGATAGACAATCTGTAAAATTTTCGGCTTGATCCAACCATGGATCAAGGAGATCTAACACTTGATGTAAAATGCTGCAAATAGGTTTTTCTTCACACGTTCTCTCCTCTTCTTGAATGTTTCAACAACTCTCTCTAATTCTCAATGTTTTCACTTCAATTACTCAATCTAGCAAGTTATTTGATATTGCCAGCAAGTCAAGACCACTTCAACATGTTCATTTCCTTCACAAGTGGCTGCAATGGTCAAGACATATGTCTCATTTCACTTGCAAAGTGGATGCATATGGGCAATACACACATAATATATTACTTGCAAGGTGTTTGCGAAGGCTTAATTCAACAAATGATAAAATGAGCTTAAACAACCGCTAAGTGGCTGATATAGGTAATACACATGTGTTAATTCACTCGTTAGGTGGATGCTAAACAAATGAGACATTTGTTGCATACATGCACCCACCATGTGCACACCATCCAACTTTTTTCATATTTCTTTATTGTTTTTTTTTATTCTTGGGCCGACATACACATCAATGCACTTAATATACACCTAAAGGTCATATACATATGTATATGCATACAAATACGTCTGGAAATACGTATTAGTCAATGTAATTGTTTGACTCGTACACATTGGGCGTTACAATCTCCCCTACTTAGAGGATTTCTTCCTAAAAATTTAAATCAAGGAATATACCTCAAGTGGTGAACAAATAAGGAAACTGCTCCTGCATCTGATCTTCTCGCTCCCACATCTGCCCTTCATTATCATGAAACTTCCATTTGATTTTAACTAGTGGAATCTGCTTGTTCCTGAGTTTTTGAAGTCGTCTGGCTACAATCTGAATTTTCTCTTCAAGATATGTAGTGTCCTCCCCAACTTTCAACTAAGCTACATCCAAAACATGAGATAGTATTGGATATTGAGTCGGGTATGTATGGTACTTCCTCAACATAGAAACGTGAAATACGTTATGGACAGCAGCCAACTGTGATGGTAAAACAAGTCGGTAAGATAATTGACCTATCTTCTCAAGGATCTCGAATGGTCCAACAAATTGCGATGCAAGCTTTCGTTTAACCCCAAATCTCATTTGACCTTTCATTGGAGAAACCTTCAACAGAACCTGGTCTTCCACTAAAAACTGTAAAGGTCTATGCCTCTTGTCAAAATAACTCTTTTGACGATCTTGGGCTGTCTTTAATCTCTGTCTGATCTGCTTAATCTTTTATGTGTGATCCATAATAACTGCTGGCCCCAATAACTGTGACTCTCCATGTCATGACCCACTATACGTGATGTCATGACCAGCACGAAACCCCCGGGTATACCCTCCGGAGATACACCCGATGTCCCGTCAGCCTAACATAAACACAAATCTCAAATATAATTAATCCTATAACATCATCTAATCATGATCAACAACAATTAAAGATTACATCTCCAAAAATACCAAGTATAAAATTCTGAAAATTCAAATAATATAAAACATACACAACCCATCTATGTGTTATTAATACAAATACTAGGTGTTATCATGTACATAATATCAAAATACTAAACTGTACAACACCTACATCAACAAAATACTTGAAGGAATGCTCCGCAGTCAAGCCATTCCTTTTCTGTTCCTATCAGAACCTGAAAGAATAAGGATAAGGTGTGAGTTACAACAAGCTCAGTGAATGTCTTCTACAAGTGGCAATATACATGCATTTATGTAAAACATATCAAGATCATTAAAACATTTGAAATAACATGAGATAACATGGAAAAAAAAAACAAGATTACATACATGCTAATATAATGCATCATGTCATAATCATGACAACGCGTACCATTTAAACAACATGCAATGCAATCCTAACACCTCCTAGGTAAGAATCAAACTCGAGAACACGAGTGTGCGAAACCCGTGCCCAAACGACCTCTTACCTGTATTCTAATAGGAATTCCAAGAGCACGTCACCGATTTACAATTCTTTCGAAACCCTATACCTGGCCTAATCGAAAAACGACTGCTCCTACCCTTTAAACCCTCTGCCAGGTCCACACTGGGGATTTCTCTAGACTTACAAGACTTCCAAAAGAAAATCAAGCTAGAAGACTCTACCCAAATGTAACCCAATGGAATATGCTCAAACTTCATTTCATGAATAAATTAAAACATGCATATGCCATATCCATATATATATATATATCAATTTGAAACAAGTTATATAATACAATGCCACGTATATGAAAACCAACAAATAAAAGAACACTTACTCTCGATTGGCTAAGTCTAGCCAATCCAATTTCCAATCCAAAATCAAGTACTAGTACAATCACCAATCACCTCACATACATAGACTTCCAACTAGCCCACGTGGGTTACTCGAATCAATTAGAATCCCTACAATATATACATGGTTCATACAATATTAAAATCAGCCAAAGTATGTTAATAACCATGTTAAATCCCAATTTCAAAGTTAACTAATGATGAGCCTAATCCCCATTGTTCAATTTAACAAATTAACATCAAATCAAACTACACATAACCCAAATTGAATGCCATAGGTGGATCCCCTTGATCAACACCACTATAATGCAAAACATTCGATCATATTAAGGGTTAGGTTGACTATTTATCAAGTCAATTTCATCAATTGATTATATCTTGGTCAAAATTCCCAATTTGGCAATACATGACATAAGGCCAAATTGAACAAAGACATGATAAATTATCATGGGTCCAAACATTCTAAACCCATGGTTCTACTCCATTTAGGTCCAATTAAACAATCCCAAGTCAATTTTATCATTTGACTTGATTTGGGGCAAAAGCCCTAATTTGGGAAAAAATCTCAAAATTGAACCCTAGGTCATTTTTACATTATACAACCATGCTCGACAACTCCAAACACTGATCGTGCAACATGGTTTCCTCAACAATGGTCCCTAGGTCAACAATGGTCTCCACCCTTCTTCCCTTTTCTCTAAGTCCAAAAACAAGCAAATGAGCAAAAATCTCATTTTGGTTGTATTTATAGAAATATTTTGGGCCCACAACTTAAAAATACACTTAATAAATAGAAGTAACAGTTTTCTACTGCAATTACTTTCACTTAGATAATTAATTTCTTTCAAACTACTCACAAATTTAACATCATAACTGTTTTAAAGTTTTATGAGTCAGTTACCGATATTCTGGTAAAATTTCAGCTCAATCCAACGGCCGAACCTTATCTGACCCTTCCGTGGTGAGACCTTAAGTAAAACTAGATCTCCCACTGCAAACTCCAACGGCCTATATTGGTTACCATAATACTCTTCTGTCTGTCCAGAGTTGACTTTAGCCTCTGCCGAACCAGCTTGACTTTATCAATTTTCTCAAGAAATGCATCAGGGCCCCATAACTGCGTATCTCCCACCTCGTAACAACAAGTTGGAGATCTATAGGGTCTTCTATACAAAGCCTCATACGGTGCCATACCGATGGTCGCCTGATAACTATTGTTGTAAGCAAACTCAGACAAGGGAAAATGCTCACCCCAACCACCACCGAACTCTAAAATGCAATACCTAAGCATATCCTCCAACATCCACTCTCTTGGACTGACCATCCGTCTGGGATGAAAAGCTGTACTGAGTCGGAGACGGGTCCCAAATCGAGTCTGCAAAGTCTGCCAAAACCTCGATGTAAATCGTGGATCTCGATAAGACATGATAGACAAGGGCACTCCATGCAATCTCACGATCTCTCTTACATATAATCTGCTCAGTCTATCCACAGAGTCTCTGGCGCTCATAGGAAGGAAGGGTGCGCTCTTGGTCAATCTGTCGACCACAACCCAAATGGCATCAAATCTGCCCTGAGACCTCGGCAATCCCATGATGAAATCCATCGTGATGTGCTCCCATTTCTACTCAGGTATGGGTAATGGTTGCATCTGACCTCCAGGCTTCCGGTGTTCAGCCTTAACCTGCTGACACACCTCACATCTCTGCACGTACTCAGCTATATTCTTCTTCATCCCATGCCACCATATAGATCTCTTCATATCATGGTACATCTTGGTAGTCCTTGGATGAACAATATACTGAGACCTGTGAGCCTCTCTAAGTATCTCAGCATGCAACTCAGCATCATATGGGATCCATAGTCTCCCTCTATACCGCAAGACATCATCTTGACCAATCTGCCAATCAACATGGTCAACACTGTCTGCGTATCTATGCTACATGTCATAATTCGGACAATGTTCTTGTTTATCTCTAACTCGCAAAATATGGGCATTAGCAAGTTGCACGTGCATCTAAGCACATATCTCAGTACGTGGTGCGTCCGAGAGTATACTCATCATAGTCACTCTCTCAAGTAAATGCCACTACTGGGCCATTTGAAAAGCAACTACCTAAGTCCCTGCTCGCCTAAGGCTCAAGGCGTTAGCCACAACATTGGCTTTGCCAGGATGATACTCCAAAGAGAAATCATAATCCTTGAGTAACTCGAGCCATCTCCTTTGCCGCATATTCAACTCCTTCTGATCAAAAAGATATCTCAAACTTTTATGATCAGAAAACAAAGTGAACCTCTCACCATAAAGGTAATGCCTACATGGCTTTAGTGCAAACACAATAGCGACCAGCTCCAAATCATGCACAGGGTAGTTGTGCTCATGCATTTTAAGCTGTCTAGATGCATATGCAACCACTCGACCCTCCTCCATCAGTACACACCCCGACCTAAGAGTGATGCATCCGTATAAATCACCAACTCTTTTCCAGGCTCTAGAAGAATCAATACTGGAGCTGTAGTCAACCTCAGTTTCAACTCACTAAAAGCTCTCTCATAGGCATCCGACCAAGTGAAGGTCATGTTCTTCTGAGTCAGCTTAGTCATCGGTGCGACTATAGTGGAAAAATCCATCACGAACTTCCTGTAATAGCCAGCCAAACCCAGAAAGGTACGAATCTCGGACACTCTGGTAGGTCTTGGCCAATCAATGATTGCCTTAACCTTAGCAGAATCAACAAAAATACCCTTTGCACTAACCACATGACCCAAGAATTTTACCTCACTCATCTAGAAATCACACTTCCTCAGCTTGGCATACAGTCTATGCTCCAACAATGTCCGCAAAGTAACTCTGAGATGATGCTCATGATCCTCTCCAGTAAACTAGGATATCATCGATGAAAACTATAATGAATTGGTCAAGGTACAGTCTGAACACTCGTAATGTCCATACCTCGTCCAACAAGAAGTCTTCGAAACATCATTCTCTCTAATCCTTTATTGATGGTACCCAATCCTCAAGTCAATCTTCGAAAAGAACTTGGCCCCAATCAGTTGGTCAAATAGATCATCAATATGTGGAAGAGATCCACTTGTTCTTCACTGTCACCTTATTCAGCTGACGGTAATCTATGCACAGACAAAGACTCCCGTCCTTCTTCCAGATGAGTAAGTTACTAGGGGAAATGAATCCCTTGCCCTTTAGTTCATCAAGTTAGGCTTTGAATTCATTTAACTCTTTTGATGCCATACAATATGGTGGAATGGAAATAGGTTTTGTCCCGGGCATCAACTCAATGATAAAATCTACCTCTCGCTTAGGCGGCAAGCTAGGTAACTCATCCGAAAAAACCTCTAGGTATTCGCAGACTACAGGAATGTCTGCTAACTGTACACTCTATCCCACATCATCTACTGGCGTCAAACTTGCCAACATAGCAACCTCATCATCTATCAATGTCTTTCTGGCCTCTGGATCTGGCTCTGTCACTGCCTTTGCCTACTCTCGTGTACCAGAAGGTGTAACATTAGAAGGCGTCGCTGGAATCTTGGAAACCGATTGAAAAGGACAATTCTTAATTTTGTGACCGTGAATGCCACATCTATAACACGTAATTGGTGGTCGGGGAATAGAAGATGCAGTTTGGGACTCTGCGCCAGGCACTGGAATCCAATTACCACCAAATATTTTCAGTTGAGGCCATGGCGGCTTAACTGAAGAACTCTGACTCTGAGGTCTTCCTGTCGTATGTGTCTCTCTGCCCACTGGTGAAGCCATGTATGGCACTCCTAGAACTGGTGCGATCTGAGTCGTCTGCGGCCCACCACTAACTGCTTCGGCCGTTCTGGCCTTCTTTGCCTCTGTCCCAAACTTCTTCCCCCATCTATTCCTTTTCTTTCTAGGGAATGGAAAATATTGCTCTGTATACGCCGGCTGCTGAGGTGGTACCGATGGTATTGTATGAACAACATGTTTGACTGCCTCTACCTCAACAGTCTCAAAGTCTATCGCTTGTCGTAGAGCAAGCTCAAAAGTTTGCACTCCTGACAATGCCAAACCCTGCTTAATGGGATTTCTAAACCCATCACGAAGCAGCCTGAATCTACTCTCATCAGTCTGTACTAGCTTTGGCTCATAAACAAACAATCTATTGAACTTGTGCTCGTACTGACGCACAGTCATAATCTCTTGCTTCAGATTCATGAACGCTTTCCTCTTCTTATCACACTCAGCCTTGGGATAAAAGGAATCATAGAATACTTTCTTGAATTTGGCCGAAGTATTGATCTCATTATGTGCTCTTTCCATGGATTTCCACCATTTCATTGCATCATCAGTAAATTTGAACTTGGCCAATCTCACTTTATCTTTCTCCAGTACGAGCATATCATCGAAAATTGTCTCCATTCTGAGAAACCTAATTTTTAGCAATCTCTAACTCTAATCCGCCTATGAAGACAGGTGGATCTGGCCTTTTAAAGGCCTTCATAACTTCTTCATATCTCTTTTGCTCATCGATGTCTCATCTAACATCAAGCATTGGAGCATTAACCTCGACCACATGCTCCGTTGTTGGTTATGCACCCACACTGCTAGCTCTAACCTTTGAAACTACTGGTGCTTCGGGTCTCTGCCTGTCAGCTTGCAGCTTTGCCACTAGTTCTATGAGCTGGGCATTCTACTGTTGTTGGGCAGCCAATAATTCTTCCAACCTTCTGATCTTCTCTTGATCAGTTGGATCCATGGTCTTTCTTGATTATCCCTTTTCAATCTGACAATCACAGATAAAAAAGATCATGAATCAACTGATCATGATATCATCATAATCTAACTACCCATACGATATACTCATACATAGAAACATCGTATAATAAGGCTTTTATCTTTTGAAGGCTTTTAAACTTAACAACCTTAACACTCAATCATCAATCATTCTGACACCAATCTTTAAATTGATCATCACTAAAATAATGGCTCTGATACCAATGTTGTAACGACCCCCTCCATAGGGTGATGTCATGACCGGCATAGAATACTGTATACGCCATCCCTAAACGGATACGATACTCCGTCCTTTAAGACAATAAACAAATCACTCGAAATTTTTCAACAGAACCATTAACATATATAAACCATCATCATTTTTCTCATTTCATTCCCACAAGACTTATACACATCTTAGTCTCCCAAAATATATATACATCATCAAGAACCATTCATTTATACATCAGATTAACTATTAAACATTTGTTTGGTATTATATATACATATACCAAAAATAGAAGTTTGTACCCATCTCCCTAAAACACACAACATCATACTCACATAGCAAAGAAGCAAGCTCAATCAATTCTCTGGAGCCTTGCCCTTGCCCTTGCCCTTGTGATCTACACCTGTAATAAAAGAGGAAATAGGGTGAGCAACAACAAGCTCAGTGAGTAATCTAGCATTGGATTTATATATGCATCTACAGAAATCATGGCATTGAAAACATCATTATAAACTCATGTGCAATTTAATGTAAATATCAATACATGAATCAAATACATTTTTTTCGCCACTCTATACATATCATACAATGCATAAAGATTAAATCCTCACGCTCAAGAATGTAAATGAGTCTGCATCCCTATGATGCATACTAATAGAGAGAACCCATCTTACAAACCATCCCCTCAATCATTTCGAGGTCTAGTAAAAAAACTTCCCTCCTGGAACTGATCATATACTTGCCTTACAACAAGTAAGGCTAAGTATGTTCGGAGGTCTAGCCCACAACTTCCCTCCTGGAAATGATCACATACTTTCCTTACTTCGGTAAGTCTAAGTATGTTCGATTTTCAAATCAAAATGTTTCATGCATTAACCAAACAATGAAAAACATGGAAACATAGAGCAATCAAACATGCTCAATTTCATCAAAATACAGTTTATCTAATATAATTGCATACATAATAACCAAGTTAGAAATACTCACCTTTACAGGATTTTCACTAAGTAGGCAGCACACCCAACACTTAGTCAATTTTCCCCAACTAAAACATCACAAACACTTCACTTGTTTGTTGTCCATACTTAATTCTCACCATTAACTCACTACAATTTAACATTGCACACATTAATCATGAATTCCAGCCACATAACTTAGTCAATTAATCACAATTCAACCCAACTTTATCATTAAAACAACATAAGTTGCATGCTAGTATTACAAGCAACCCTAGACAAAAGTTTCCAAGTCTAGGTTAATTGTATTACACCTAATAGTCCTAGCATGTAATTTAACCAATTAACCTCATATCTCAATTCTAAAAGCCCATTTAAATCACATATATGAAGTGCATAAAATTCTGGAAGGTCTAAGCCAAGATTGTACATTTGAGCCATTTACAAAGAATTCATCAAGATCCTGTAGAAAAATAGGTATCAACATGATCGGTTCAGATGCATCATACTACTAGTAGGGTAGTGTAATAATAAACTCAACCATTGAGATTGAATATCATCAAGATATGAATCTACTGTCCAATTTTCAGCCAAATCTAATGGTGAATCGAGGAGATATGTCTCTTTGATGAAGACAACTGTAAACAGTTGTTTTCTCCTTCTCTATTACAATCACTCGACTTCAGTGGTTCATATCTCGTAACATAAGAAACAATTAAACATCTGCACAGTCCAGAATGAGAAATAAGAAGTTAATAACTACCTGACCAAGTTTTAGATCTAACGGTGGATTTGAGAGATCCAGTACTTTGATCTGAACTGCGCAAGACATCCCGTTTTTCCGGCCACTTGTATCTAGGAGGTTAGAACTCTTAAGATCCATCTCTGATCAAGATCTCTACCGTTAAAGATGAAACTATATTAAAAATGGACAATCTGTAAAATTTTCGGCTCGATCCAACCATGGATCAAGGAGTTCTAACAGTTGATGTAAAATGTTGCAAATAGGTTTTTCTTCACACTTTCTCTCCACTTCTTGAATGTTTCAGCAACTCTCTCTAATTCGCAATGTTTTCACTTCAATTACTCAATCTAGGAAGTTATTTGATATTGCCAGCAAGTCAAGACCACTTCCACATGTTCATTTCCCTCACAAGTGGCTGTAATGGTCAAGACATATGTCTCATTTCACTTGCAAAGTGGATGCATATGGGCAATACACATGTAACATATTACTTGCAAGGTGTTTGCAAAGGCATAATTCAACAAATGATAAAATGAGCTTAAACAACCCCTAAGTGGCTGATATAGGCAATACACATGTGTTAATTCACTTGCTAGGTGGACGCTAAGCATATGAGACATTTGTTGCATACATGCACCCACGATGTGCACACCATCCCAATTTTATCATATTTCTTTAATGTTTTTTTTAATCCTTGGGCCCACATACACATCAATACTCTTATTATACACCTAAAGGTCATGTACATATGTATACGCGTACAAATACACCTGACAATATGTATTAGTCAACGTAATTGTTTGACTCGTACACACGGGATGCTACACTTAGTAATAAGGTTAAAAATCGTAACTGAGGAGGTTAGGTAGTGGATGTAGGCAAAAAGTTGAACCACTATAAATTAACTATACACATTTACTTATTTTCGCACTTATATTCTTGTCATTGCATTCAATTTTAAATTGTCTAAGTGTCCAATTCACCCCCCTCTTAGACATACCTAGGCCAACAGTTGGGACGATTGTCCAAATTCTCTCACACCTGAAACCGGAGGAGTAATCCTTGGTATTGTGGCGTAGTATTCCTCACGTCACTTAAGCAGTGAGTCGATAGCCTCTTTATGTTATCTGAGGCTGCGATTTTGTTCTTCAAATTGGTCTCTCATTCTTTTCATCATTCACTCCTCGGTTGCCATCATCATTTCTCGCATTTGATCCACAAGTTGTTGTCGAGTGACTGTATTGGTTTCTTGTGTTGGGGATGGAGAAACGTATTCTTCCGTAGGCGGGTTTGTCTCCTCTTCCGGAATATAAGAAAAATCAAGGTTAAAATCCTCAAGAGCTTCTAGAGAAGTGTCTTCCTCTATTTCAGGAAAATCTTCCCACTCAGTTGGCACATTTCCTCGCCTCTTAACCGCACGACTTCCCTTGGGTCCACTTGAGTTCATCATACTTTCAGAGATGTCACCATACAAGGGAGATGTTATCTCAGTTGGCCAAGGAAAAACTCTGAAATGACGCAACACTTTGTTTAATAGTGCTCCGTATGGAAGACAAGTTCGTTCCCAGTGCAATGTGCCATGTGACGCAAGATGATAAAATGAAGATTCACATGAATTTCCCTTATAAAACAATATGCCAAAAAACATTGAGGGTGAGTGGTTGTAGACCTTTTTCCAGGTTGGGCCAAAATATTTGACATGATCCCTTGAATAAAAGGATTATATTGCGCTTTAATTTCTTTGGTAAAAATCCTAGAGATCGTGAAATCAGGCTGAGATGTAAGACATCTAAACATATGTCGAAAGTTTGGGACTGCACTTAACCTGCCTCTGGACGTGTAAATATCACAGAGTGGTCCTCTCTCAAGGATTTCTAAAATTTATGACAATATTTCAGATGTAAGGGTGATATCAACACCATTCACCTTTGTAGTGATGATGAAAGTATCTTGGTTTTTAACGGTCAAATTTTCATAAAATGAGGCAACAAAAGACCAAAAAATGCACCTTCCAAGATTGATGACCAGTGTCCAACCTAAGGCTGCAAGTTTGTCGTGGAGCATAGGATAGTATTCATCTGGTAAAATTACCAGTCTTCCCATATGGACTGGAATTAAAGGGAAAGATCTGAGTTGAGGAGGCTGAGAACTTTCACCTTCAACATTCTTCTTAAACTTCTTTAGTCTTCGCTCCATCAAGTTGTGTTTTGAAGATGAAACTTGGAGAGGAATAAAAGGTATATTATAGAAAAGAGGTATATAGCCAAGAAAGAAGGAAGACAAGAGAGGTGAGGTGGGTGAGTGAAGGAAACCCCTTCCTCCCTCTCTATTTATAGGAAAATATTGGGGGGGGAGGGGAGATTCGCTAAAAAGCAACAAGGGAGCCGATACCTGGTCTGGAAAAAAAAAGTTTTTAAATTGTATTATTTAAAAAGACGAGTGGGTAGTGTCCAAGATCATGCTTTGATACCATAATAACTGTCACACCCCGCCTCATTGACCCGGCACTAGATGCAACAGTTAGGGCGTCGAGTGCTCAATCCACTCGGTCAGATTCGCACATACAGAAGCATGGTGGCCCACATCATCAATAATCTAATACAAACTATTAAGGAAAATACTATTATATTGAACATATAGAGTTTGTTAATAATTACATTCTTTATAGTAAAAAGACAACAAAAAGGGTAACAAGGGCGAAACCCCTACAAAAGTACCAAAATAACAAAAAAATGAGTAGTCAAAAAGAAGCGTCTAGAAGCCTGGAACCATCGCCACCATAGTTAGACCGATCTGACAGGACCTGGGGAGAGCACATACACAAAAGTCCCTACATAGATCGGGTTTGGCCGTAAACCCCAAAATAAATCCATCCTGATCCATCTTAATTCCTTGGAAAGATTAGCAACAGGGTGAGTTCAACAGCTCAGTGAGATCAAGCAAGGTAAACAAGTCTTACATGCATAATAATAAATACAGAACAACAATCATTAGACAGTTATGCCACAACAATACAATTAAGCAATGATATGAATGAAACATGGTCACACGGCATCACAGGCCAGGCACCATTCACTCGCAACCTGTGATCCGAGGCACCGATACAACAACTGAGAGGTCTCATGAGTTCCAGTGCTAACCAGCGACAGTGTCACTCTGCCAGGTCCAGCGTAGCGGCATAACACCCATGGTTATGAATTTAACATTTGTAATAGATAGCCTCATGCACAAAGTAAATCATGGTAATACATATGATGCATGATGCTATGTAATTCACTATTAAACAAGTAAGAAATGCAAACCTAGCCTTCATTCCCCACCTTAACACACTTTCAGCGGCGTAACATTTTCTTCTAACTTCTTAAAGTGTGCAGGGACGCGAGAGAGCGCAAAAAGGTTAAAGGAGACAGAGGAGAATGAGGGGCGGCGAGGAAGAACTGAGGGGGGCTGGCCTCCCACGGGGACGGTCCTTTTCTTGGGACCTTCCCACTGTGGGGGTTGATAGTTGCATATTTAGAAAAGTTTTAGAGCATGTTTTAGGTGTGTTTTATGGTATTTAGTTCATATATTAGGTTAGTTTACCATAAATTTGGTTATTTGATAGTTTAGTTACATTTCGGCATTTTTGCATTATTTCGGTTTATATTTTTATAGGTTGGTTCATGAGATTATTAAAGCATGATTCTCACATGATTTGAGTTGTTTTCAAGGTGTTTTGATGAACCTAAAGTTGACTTTGAAGTTGGAAGCAAGTTGCATGAAGTTTGCTTGGAGATACATGTGCAAATCAAGACAAAAAGGCATAGAAAAATGGCCAAGTCCACAAGCAAGAGGAAAAAAAGGTGCAAAAATCCAGTGCGTGGGCCCTGCAGCGCCGAGATTCGACAGATTTTAGAAAGTGCACGACATTTGTATTTTGGCCATAACTTTCTCAATTTAACTCTGAATTGGACGTGGTTTGTTTCTATGGATTCCTTACTTGAAATAATAGAAGATTAAGAAGGGGTTTTGAGGTTGATTTTGGAGTGGAGTACAAGAAGAACAACGGCGAGGAAGAAAGCAGATGTGTGATTCAAAATAAAAACTTTCTAATTTTGTTGCAAACCTTCCTAGTTCGACTTGGACACTTCTTGGACGACTTCTTAGGGATTTGTAGCTATATAAATACTATTGTTTAGGGTTTTCAATGCATCAAAACGAGGAGAATACACTGGAGAAGAGAACAAGACGGCTAGGAGCAAAGGAATGCGAAGATTCGACGTTGGAAACAAGGAAGAAGATTCAAGTTTCAGGATTTTTAGTTTTGTTATTCATGTTTATTTTTGAGTTTTTCTCCATGTTTGGTTTTTATTATTCCAAGTTATGAACTAACTTGTTAGTCTAGAGAGGAGATGGGTCCTATATTAGAGATTATGCAATAACATTAGTTTTTATTTATTGTCAATGATTTATTCTTGGTTTATTTATATTTTTCCATGCTTAATGCTTTTGATCTTTTGGCCACTGATCGAATGATCATAGACTTGGGGGGTTGCAGTCGATAGAGGGTCTTCTCTAGGTTTGAACATGAGAAATATAACATGAGATGGTCGTAGTATCGATAGGTATGCGATGTCTTATGAAGCTGTAGAAAAATCACAAGGCTTAATGCATCGCTAATATATTGATTTTTATGGATAGATCGAAACTAGTGTTTTTGTAATAGGTTCTAATGCAGCACTCGACAGAAGGTGTTAGAAACTATAGGATTTTGATTTATAAACACGAATCGGGATTTGATAATAACCATGTCTAATATTGCATAATTGATAATTAGGTGAAATCCAATCTCTAGGTATTTTAATATTGATTTTTCTCCAGGAAATTCTAATACTTGCTATTTTATTCATTGCTTTAGTTTAAATAGTATTTTAGTTCATTGATCATTTAAATTCGGTTTTCTAAACAAAATTAGGGCTAGGAACGATATAATTAGTGTAGTAACACTATCCCTAAGGACGATACTTGATTATCATCAGTTTATATTATAACTTGGCAACCGTACACTTGTGGTTTGCACGCATCAAGTTTTTTGGCACCGTTGCCATGGATAGATATTAGTTTACACTATTATTGTGTTTTCGAGCTTTGATTTTAATTTATATTTTTTTTGTTATTTTCTGAATTTTTCTTTCTTGTAGGTTTTCCAAATATATGCGACGATCGAAAAGCTTTGAGATAGTACCGTTTGATCCCGAGATTTAGAGAACGTTTGGAAGTCTAAGAAGAGAAATAAGAGTAAGCGTTGAAACAATAGTGGATAATCCAAATCAGTTGACATTGAGGGATTATTTCAAACCGATTATCAACGACAACTACTCGAGCATTGTTCGCACTCACATAAATGCGAACAACTTTGAGTTGAAGCCGACTTTGATCTCGATGGTCCAGCATCACCAATTTGGAGGTTCCCCTATGGAAGATCCAACTATCCACATCACCATTTTCTTGGAGATGTGTGACACTGTGAAGATGAATGGTGTTCCTGAAGACACCATTAGACTGAGGTTGTTCCCATTCTCACTTCGGGACAAGGCAAGAGCATGGTTGCAATCCTTGCAACCAAATAGCATAGCAACATGGGAGGACATGCTTTACAAGTTTCTATATAAGTTCTTTCCTCCCACCAAGACCGCCCAACTACGAGCTGAGATTGGGCAATTCAAACAACAAGAGTCAGAGTCTCTATATGACTCTTGGGAGAGGTTCAAGGAGTTGTTGAGGAAATGTCCTCAACATGGGTTTCAAGATTGGTTACAGTTTCAACTTTTCTACAATGGGATGACATTTTCTACAAGGACTCTAGTAGACGCGACGACCTCATTGTTGGCAAAGACTACTCTTGAGGCATTTAGCTTGTTGGAGGATATGGCTGCCAATACCTATGAAGTTTCAGGGGTAAGATCCATGGTGAAGAAGGTAGCCGGGTTACATGAAGTAGATCCTATCACATCCCTTTTGGCACAAATTTCAAGCCTTTCGCATCAACTTACTGCACTTACCACTCTAAGTGCACTACCATCTATTGAAAATGCGGCGACATTGAATTTGGGTTGTTCAGGTAATGAAGCATTGGAGGAGCAAATACAATACATCAACAATCCGGGGTACAATTGTAGAAACAATCAAGGTGTGCCAAATCAATACCACCCTGGTGTTCGCAATCATGAGAACTTCTCCTATGCCAATACAAGGAATACCTTACAACCTCCACCGGGTATCTACACTCAAGCACAAGATAAGAAGCCTACTAGTGATGAGTTGATGAATTATTTCATAACGGAGGCAAGGGCTTCTATCAAGAATTTAGGTGCAAGTGGGGCAGTTAGCATCACAGATGAGTACCTAACAAAGGGGGTTACTACCTACCAACAATGAGGTAAACCCGAACAAATAATGCCACACCATATTCTTGAGAAGCGGGAAGGAAGTGCAAGGGGCTGATCATCATAGCCCAAACATAACAGCACCATCAGAACTTAGTAATGTACATGACAAGTTGAGCACTGAGGCCGAGCAAAATAAAGACAAGGACAAAGAGTCATCCAAGGGAGAGAAGCCACATGAGAGGCCCTACCGGCCTGGTTCTTTTATTTTCATGGATAACCCTCCTAAACTCCCAACTCCTATTCCATTTCCTCAAAGATTTCAAAAGAAGAAGCTTGACGTGCAATTCGCCAAGTTTCTAGAAATTTTCATAAAGATTCACATTAACATCCCTTTTGCAGAGGCATTGGAACAAATGCCAAACTACTTGAAGTTCATGAAGGATGTTATGTCAAAGAAAAAGAAGTTGGAGGATTATGAGACAGTGAAGCTTACGGAGGAATGTAGTGCCATACTACAAAAGAAGCTACCTCAAAAGCTAAAGGATCCGGGAAGTTTTACTATTCCTAGCACCAATGGTACTTTGAATTTTTATAATGTTTTATGTGATTTAGGTGCAAGCATTAACTTAATGCCACTCTCTGTTTTCAGGAAACTTGGATTAGGAGAGGTGAAGCCCACCACTATATCCCTTCAACTAGCCGACCGTTCAATCACATATCCATGGGGCATTGTTGAAGATGTGTTAGTCAAAGTGGATAAATTTATATTTCCTGTGGACTTTGTGGTGTTGGACATGGAGGAGGACGAAGAGTTACCACTCATCTTTGGAAGACCATTCCTCGCCACAAGGAGAGCTTTGATAGATGTTGAGGGAGCAACACTCACATTGAGAGTGAATGATGAAGAAGTCAAGTTTGACATTTACAAGTCTCCAAAGCTTCAAGTAGAGTAGAACGTTTGCCATAAAGTTGAGGTGATGAAGAGTAATGTTCAAGAGAGCATGATGGTGACAAGTACTTTGGAGAAAGACATGGGTTAACCAAATTATGAAAAATCAGTGAAGATTGAGGAGGAAAAACATTTTGAGTTGCCTTTAATGAGTTCCATTGATGAAGCTTCTAAATTCAAACTTGAAGATATGAAAAATGTAACTCATGGACCTTTGAGTTGTCCTTTGAGTAGTGTGGGATGAGGGAACACTCCATGTGGGGAAGCAACAAGTTTTTCTTGATGAGAAGTTTTACAAATGGGATGATCCCTTGTTCTTTCAAGGATGCAATAATCAAGTTACCATGCGAAGTGTATTTGAAGGAGGAGTGCTAGAGATTCTTCATGGCTGTCATGCTTCATGTTGTGCCGAACATTTTAGTGCAACAAGGACAACTTTAAAGGTCATCCAAAATGGTTTCGATTGGCCTACTTTGATTGAAGATGAGTAGATCTTTGTGGAAGCATGTGCTAAATGCCGTCAAAAGACGCACCATGAACCATCATGAGCAAAAGAAGATAAAATCTAGCTAAAGACTATAAACAAGCACTTGTTGGGAGGCAACCCATCAATTTTGGAATTTTCTTATTTTATATGTTTTCATTTTAGTCATTGTAGTATAGATTTGAGTTTCATACCATTGACATAGTTATTTCTTTTCCTTTCTAGGTTCTAAAGTAAGTTTGGGGGTTTTCTTAGAGCATGTTGGAGAGGCCATTGGAGTACATCTTATGAGATCTTCACCCATTTGAGTTAAGGGGGTTTTTCTAACCTCTCTTGTTTTATATTTGTCTCTATTTTTTCTTTATTTATGTCATGCATTGAGGACAATGCTCGCTTAAGTTTGGGGGAGAGTTTTGAATTTTTGTCATGGTAAGTTTGCTAAATATGCATTAGTTTAGGTTAGGAAATCACATTCTTTTACAATTTTAGACTTACTTATGGAAGGCCAATGACACGAGAACACTTTAAAGATATGAAAAGATAGGGGAATGTAGAGAGTACCTATATGTCTATGTGCTTGATCCATTTTTGCTGAGTTTTGTTGGAGTGACCTAACCAATTGTACATGGTTTTGATCATTAGATTTAGATTGTTGGGAATGGACTTTTGCTTGCTAAGTCATATTTTAGATCTCTTGGGATTCTAGAACAATTTTGATCACTTCTCGAGGCAAAATCTTAGAAAACACACCATGAGGAAGATGATTTAGGCCACGTTTGAAAAAGTTTGAACCAAATAACCTACCTTTCTTTTTTATTGTATCCATAGTTCCCATTTTGAGCTGAATATATTTTTCTTTGTACTTATGCATCATGAAATTTGAGCTTATCATGTTTAATTTCCCTATTTTTCAACCTATGTACCTTATACACTTTGATCATGTTGGAGTGTTATTATTTGGAGGGAAGAACAAAGGGAAAGAAAAAAAAATGAAGAAAAAGGTGATAAAGAAGAAAAAAAAATGTGAAGTTTGCTTATGAGTTATATTGAAAAAAGAAAAAGAAAAGAAATTGAGAAAAAAAAGAGAAGAAAAGGGTGTTGCATCTATGTATTAAAAAGAAATAAGTTTGGGAGTGTAGCATTCTATTTAAGAAAAAAATTGATAAGAAGCAAACAAAAGAATGGGGAGTGAATGAAAAATTGAATTTTACAAAGGATATATGCACTGAAGTTGGGGTTTTGGTTTCAAATGTAATGTAGTGGATGTTAGCAATTAATCAAAGTGTTTAGGGTGTTTTTGAGCTACAATGTTCCTATTTTTCCCTACCTTTGAACCTAAGCCTTGCATTACAACCTATGAAAGACCTTTTCATTCTGAATGGTGTGTGATCTATATTAGTGGAGAGTGGCGTGAAAGGCTTGCTTATAGAGCTCCAATCTACATAATATATTTTGAGATCTTACACTTAATACTTGCTTGCATTTGCTCATTACTTGCATGATTAATTTGATGAGATTAGCTATGTACTTATGTGCCAAATAATCAAAGGATGAGCTTGGTAAGAGTTGGGTTGAAAATCTAGACAACTCTATACTCTTGAAGTTCTAACTAGAAGTGAATATTCTTTTTGGTGTAATCTTGGAGGTCATATATGTGTTTAAAATGTTGAGTTAAGTCTTTATTTGTGTGAGACTGTGATTTTAAAAGGGATATGTTCATCATGAGTTTTTAGTTTTGTTTTCCCTTTGCTCGGGACGATCAAAGTCCTAAGTTTGGGGATATTTGATAGTTGCATATTTAGATAGGTTTGAGAGCATGTTTTAGGTGTGTTTTATGGTATTTAGTTCATATATTAGGTTAGTTTACCATAAATTTGGTTATTTGATAGTTTAGTTACATTTTGGTGTTTTTGCATTATTTCGGTTTGGATTTTTATAGGTTGGTTCATGAGATTATTAAAGTATGATTCTCACATGATTTGGGTTGTTTTCAAGGTGTTTTGATGAACCTAAAGCGGACTTTGAAGTTGGAAGCAAGTTGCGTGAAGTTTGCTTGAAGATACATGTGCAAATCAAGACAAAAAGGCATAAAAAATGGGTAAGTCCACAAGCAAGAGAAAAAAAAGGTGCAAAAATCCAGTGTGTGGGCGCCACGGCTTCCACAGTGGGCATCACGGCACTGGGATTCGACATATTTGAGAAAGTGCGCGACATTTGTATTTCGGCCATAACTTTCTCAATTTAACTCCTAATTGGACTTGGTTTGTATCTATGGATTCCTTACTTGAAACAATAGAGGATGAAAGGGTTTTGAGGTTGATTTGGAGTGAAGTACAAGAAGAAAGAGGGCAAGGAAGAAAGTGGATGTGTGATTCAAAATATAAACTTTCTAATTTTGTTGCGAACCTTCCTAGTTCGACTTGGACACTTCTTGGACAACTTCTTAGGGACTTGTAGCTATATAAAGATCATTGTTTAGGGTTTTCAAAGCATCAGAAGGAGGAGAATACACTAGAGAAGAGAACAAGACGGCTAGGAGCAAAGGAATGCGAAGATTCGACGATGGAAACAAAGAAGAAGATTCAAGTTTCAGGATTTTTAGTTTTGTTATTCATGTTTATTTTTTAGTTTTTCTCCCTGTTTTGGTTTTTGTTATTCCAAGTTATGAACTAACTTGTTAGCCTAGAGAGGAGATGGATCCTATATTAGAGATTATGCAATAACATTAGTTTTTATTTATTATCAATGATTTATTCTTGGTTTATTTATATTTCTCCATGCTTAATGTTTTTGATCTTTTGGCCACGATCGAATGATCATAGACTTGGGAGGCGGCACTCGATAAAAGGTTCTCTAGGTTAGAACGTGAGAAATATAACATGGGATGGTCGTAGTATCGATAGATATGCGATGTCTTATGAAGTTGTAGGAAAATCACAAGGCTTAATGCATTGCTAATATATTGGTTTTTATCGATAGATCGAAACGAGTGTTTTGGTAATAGGTTCTAATGCGACACTCGACAGAGGGTGTTAGAAACTATAGGATTTTGACTTATAAACACGAATAAGTATTTGATAATAACCATGTCTAATATTGCATAATTGATAATGAGGTGAAATCCAATCTCTAGGTATTTTAATATTGATTTTTTTCCAAGAAATTCTAATACTTGTTATTTTATTTATTGCTTTAGTTTAAATAGTATTTTAGTTCATTGATCATTTAAATTCGGTTTTCTAAATAAATTTAGGGCTAGGAACAATATAATTAGTGTAGTAACACTATCCCTGAGGCCGATACTCGATTCTCATCGGTTTATATTATAACTTGGCAACCGTACACTTGCGGATTGCATGCATCAAGGGTCTATATTTCTTTTCGAGGGGGGTTTTCTCACTTTATTGAAACTACATCTGTAGAGTTTTTTAGGCGGTTAAATTAGTTTTACAGTAGAAAAAAAGTGGGAGGTGTTACAATCTCTGTATTCATGTGTGCTTCATCTTGATTATGTATCATGAATCCTGTTGAATATTGACTGCATAGATTTAGGGGGAGTCTCCATCTCTTTTAGAAATGAGGAGATCTTGTGTTTTGATGCTATGTCCTAGGTATTTCTTTATGAGAATTTAGTAGATCCTTGGATTCTTTTTGATGATATCAAAAGGGGGAGAATTATTGGAATCTTGATAAACAATCCGGATTTGTCTTAAAACATGTCATAGTATGTGTGTGTTTCATATCCTAAGAATCATGCTATGAATAATATTTGATAGTTCATTTACAAAGTTTAGATGGTTAATCTAAGTGGTTTTCTCCTTAGTATTCTCCTAAGTGTTTTGATGCTTAGAAACAATATAATCACGGTGCCAATGTCTTTGACGTAGTTGTTTCAGTGCTAACTAGCTATATCAGTTGGATTCAACTAGTCTATTAGGCATGTGGAAGGAACTGGACTGTACGAAGATTCAATAGCTTTATGGTTGTATTTCTCATTTAGAATCTTAGTGCTGTAGAGTAACATTTATATGTTCCAACCACAATATGATTTTTATCTTTTTGAAAATCATACATATAGTTTATCATACTCATGCATATATATTATTATATTATTAATCATGCATGCACACACATTAGTATAATAATTATGCAATCACACTTAATCAAAATTGTTTATCATGCATATTTTTATCAGTATTTAACATGCATTAAATTTACCAATTTTGCATGGTTTTATCGTTTCACGTATATTGTACTTATTGCTTTAATCATTGGTTTAATCGATCGAATCACTCATGTTTAACTATGTTAATTATACCTTAATCGTGTAAAAAATGTTTTAAAATGTTTTAAAAATGTTAGTCTATGTTTTTGACAATGTCCTAAACCTAAAATGATAAAAAATCGAGTTTCTTTCACTTGTCAGTGAAGGAACATGCTCCTATAGTGAGAAACGGGCTCCTGAGCTTTTTTCCGAGACTCCGTGATTTTTTATATGGGTTTAAGGAACGCGTTTCTTGTAAGAGGAACGTGCTTCTGTGACTTTTTCCTAGACTCAAAATTTTTCTGATTAAGGAAAAGGAACGTGCTCCTTAAAGAAGGAACTTGCTCCTATTGCCAAGGGCAAAATGGAAACATTTTTTTAAAGTTAGTGGTTCTTGTTGAAGAAACCCGTTCCTATGCCCAACTGAACATATTGTGAAACGTGCTCCTTAATTAGAGGAAAATCTGAAAGTTTTTCAGATTTCAAACCATAAATGCACTCCTGTGTTAAGGAACGCGTTCTTGTGCCTCGATGTGGTGTTCATCTATAAATGTCACACTTGCTCATTTGAAGAGCAACTTTTGCAAAACTTAGAGAACTTGTGCATTTTTCGTATTAGCTTTTATACAAGCCATCAACAAGTTCTAGAGTGATTTTAAACCTATTTTTGTGAGGCTCGAAAGATTCCCCTTGCTTCCTACCAACTTATTGGTGGAGCAAATACATGATGGATAACAGTGAAGAAGGACCCAAGGGTCAACACCACGGACATGACTTGGCAGCAGTTCGAGTCAAAGTTTATCGATGAGTACTTCCTCGGCGCTGTAAAGAGGCAAAAACGCCAGGAGTTCCCCAAGCTATACCAAGGCGGCATGACAGTCAGGGAGTATGCTGTCTTGTTTAAAGAATTATCGGTCTACTCTCTCTCCACCATCTCAACGGAGCAAGATAAGACCGAGAAATTCTACAATGCCCTTCGTCATAACATTCGACAAGCCTTGTCGATCTTGGATCTCAAGGTTTACAGGGAGGTCGTTAACAAGGCCATGACCTTTAAGCGGGAAAAGATTGTGCAGGAGCAGAGAATGAATACGGAAAAATGGCTTGCAACATTTTCCCAACAGGGCTCGCAGCAGGGAAACAAGAAGAAGCCCTACTATAATAAAAAACCAGCCCTCCCAGCCCTTGTTTAGAAGAACGAGGGCACGACACCTGGCCATCAGGGTTTTAGCAATCATGGTCGAGAAGGCCGTAATGGCAGGGGTGGCCCTCGAAATGGAAATGGCAGTAGTGGTGGTCAGCACCACAATCAGCATGGCCAATACAACCATCAACAGCAGAGGCTGACATGTTTCAACTGCGGCCAGCAGGGCCATGTAAGAAATTCTTGCCCCCACCTTCAACAACCTGTTCCTGTTGTTCTAGTCCAACAAGCCCCACCTGCTGCTAATGCCCAACACAGGCAGAACCAGCAGAACCAAGGGCAACGAAACCAGGGCAGAGCGTTTGCCATCGCTCAACAACCCCTCCAAGACAATAATGTAGTCGAAGGTACATTTTCCTTGTTCAATACAATGGTACTTGTCTTGTTCAATTCGGGTGCTACGCATTCCTTTATATCTTCAGCATTGGTAAGACATTTAGGATTGCATCCTAAACCCACAGACATTTCAATCTATGTCACATCACCTTTAGGATCTGGTACTGACGTGAATATGCAATGTTCTCAATGTGAGCTTCGAATGTCAGAACAACTAATATATGCAGATCTTTTTGTGATGGACATTGAAGACTTCGACATCATCCTCGGCATGGACTCGCTCGCACCACTGACTGCAAAGATTGACTGTATGAAGAAGCAAGTTCAGTTAACATTGCTCACGGGGGAGTTTGTCAAGATTCAAGGAACGAGGAAATGGATACACAACTCGATTGTTGCACTTCTCAAGGCACAACTTCGAGCTTTATCCCTTGGTGATGACAATGAATCATTAGCACTGTACCCTCTCGAAGTACACAATGTCCCGGTAATATCTGAATTCCCAACAGTTTTTCTAAATGACCTTCCTGGTCTACCTCTGGTTAGGGAATTCGATTTTGAGATCAACCTCATACTTGGGACAGGGCCTATCTCAATTCCACCATACAGAATGTCCAATGTTGAACTAGTTGAATTGGACAAACAACTAAAGGAATTGGAGAGTAATGGCTTCATCAAGAAAAGTTCATCACCCTGGGGCACTCCAATTTTGTTTGTTCGCAAAAAGGATGGTTCGTTACGACTTTGCATCGACTATTGAAAGTTGAATAATGTCACCATTAAGAACAGATACCCGTTGCCCAGGATCGATGACTTGTTCGACCAACTTAGAGATGCCAAGTACTTCTCTAAGATTGATTTACGATCCGGTTATCATCAACTCTGGATCAGAGAGTCAAAAATTACCAAGACGACATTCAGAACTCCGTACGGTCATTACGAGTTCTTAGTCATGCCATTCGGTCTAACAAATGCACATGCTGCATTCATGGATTTGATGAACCGCATTTTCAAGCTATATTTAGATCGATTCGTGGTGGTCCTCGTGGATGATATCTTGATATATTCCTCAACCGAGGAAGACCATAAGATACATCTTAAGATTGTTCTCCAGACCTTGAGAAGCCACCAGTTGTATGCAAAATTGAGTAAGTGCAAATTTTGGGCGAAGCTACTTCAATTCCTAGGCCATGTGGTTTCAGGCAATGGCATTGAGGTGGATCCTTCTAAGGTTGAAGCAGTTTTAAACTGGAAGCAGTCTACCACTATTACTCAGATTTGGAGTTTTCTTGGTTTGGCTGGCTATTACAGACGCTTCATCAAGAATTTCTCAAAAAATTGCTGAACCTATGACCAAGCTCACTCGGAAGGACGTGCGATTCATCTGGAATCCTACCTGTGAAATGTCATTTCTGGAATTGAAGAAGCGCTTCACGAAAACACTGGTACTAATCACTCCACGAAATGGAGTTGGAGTTGGCGGAGGTTTAAGACTCTCCAAGGCTTAGGTGCAGTACTAATGCAAGAAGGCCAAACTGAAGATACATGAGGTAATTACCCAACCCATGACTTGGAACTTGCAGTTGTCATATTCTCACTGAAGTTATGGCGTCATTACTATATGGTAAACGGTTTGAGGTATTCTTGGATCACAAGAGTCTTAAGTACATCTATACTCAGAGAGTCTTAAACCTCCGCCAAAGATGATGGTTGGAGTTCTTGAAAGATTATGACTTTCAACTCCAGTACCATCCTGGTAAGGCCAATGTTGTGGATGATGCCCTGAGTAGAAAATCTTATGTTGCTTACATTCTTAACTTCGAGATGGGGAAGTTGGCTACAAAGATGGAGAGTTTTAACCTATAACTGATCAAGGAGGGAGCAAGATCACGACTTTCTCAATTATCAGCCAACTCTGGGCTGGTTTGAAAGATTTCAGCAGCTCAAGCCAACGACCCTATGTTAATGGAGAAATGAGAACTTCTACTCAGCAGACAGGACCTTCCTCACTGGTCGATTTTTGAAGAAAGGGCCATTTTTTATAAAAAACATCTCTGTCTACAGAACGATCTTGAGGTTCGGAAAGAAGTGCTCACTGAGATGCATTGTTCGAGGTTCACTATGCATCTTGCGGGTGACAAGATGTACAAAGATGTCAAGCGACAATTTTGGTTTTCTGGAATGAAGAAGGCGATTGCAGACTTCGTTGCTCGATGTCTCGTTTGCCAGCAAGTTAAGGTAAAACATAGACTTCCCTCTGGACTTCTCCAGCCTTTACCTATTGAAGAATGGAAGTGGGAGAACATCGTAATGGATTTTGTTACGGCCTTTTCTCGAAATAATAAAGAGCAAGATGCTATCTGGGTTATCATTGACAGACTTACAAAGTTTGCACACTTTTTACCGATAAAGTTCACAGATAACCCCACCAAGCTTGCCGAACTGTATGATAGAGAAATCATGCACCTTCATGGCATACCTCTTACGATCGTCTCTGATTGAGACCCTCGATTCACATCAAAGTTTTGGCAAAGCTTCCAAAGTAGAATGGGCTTCAGGATCACCATGAACACAACCTTTCAACTGATAGGAAGTCAGAGCGTCTGATCCAGATCTTGGAGGATATGTTACGGTGCTGCATTTTTTACTTTCTTGACGGATGGGCAAAGTACTTACATTTAGCTGAGTTTGCATACAACACAACTACCAAACTAATATCGGCATGGCACTGTTTAAGGCTCTCTATGGTCGCCCATGCAGATCTCCAGTATACTGGTTAGATATGGCAAATCGACCGTAGTCTAGTTCAAGAGACTTTTGAGATGATCATACTAGTAAAGGAGATGCACGGATGAAATTGTACCTTAAAAAAGGTGACCATTTGGTTTTATGGAAATGTTCCCTGTACATAGACGTACAATGTGAAACCAGGATAATACTTGACCACAAAACCTTATGTGACGGCTGGTTTCGAGCGTTTCAGGTTAAATAAAATATTGTTTCCAATTAAGTTGTGGTGTCAGATATTGATGATGCAATCGAACAGTCGATGGGAACTCATTTCAAATTTCAGGCCCTATAGAATTTTCCATCCTAAGAAGACAGGCGACCCATTGGGAAGGGTATGAATGTGTCTCATGGGTAAAGGGGCTTCAGAATGGATGATACCAATGTGAACTTTTAGGATAGAATGTTTGACGGGAAATTCATGACCACTGATATCCCTTTTCTCACTGCATTCAAAGTGAAATGGGACACAACGAATAAAGAGGATAACTGAAATATTCTGGATCAATGGAAGACCTGTAAGACCATGTGTGGCGAATCATCTAGAAACTAGGTCATACCTGCTATCGCAAAAGTTTGACTAGAATGGGACGGCTGAACTTGGAAGATACCAGTTATAACTTAAGTATCTAGATGGTTTGCAGATCTTGTTTATTGCATATAAGGCATCATGAAGGATAGTACATGAGGTAAAAAATTGAGAATAAACACAAAGGTACTCTGGTAAATGATTCAAATTTTTGGAAACTAATCCAAAATTGGGAAAAAGTTTTTAAAAGAATTTCGTACTGAAACCCTATTCTAAGACAACCCGCCAAATTGTTTTCAAATTGGCCCACCCAATGATCCATTTTTTATTTTGGGATTGGTATACAATAATCAAGTAAGGAACCATGACGTACATAAAGTCACAACTCCTACCCCTCACCCTAGAAGAGCTAGGAATGTCACCTACAACTACCAAAATAGAACATTTCGACATAGAAATCGAAACTCATGCTTCCACTTAATGTAAAACGTAGATGCATCTAGAAAAGGAGGTTCGACTTAGAACCTTACCTTACTATGGGTAAAGAAAATCATTAGCACATGATGACATCATGGGTGCTAATAACAGATGATCATTATACCCACTAGGGAAATTGCATAACAAACGATCGCGACGGAGTCCTCGTTACGGATTAGAGACATGGACTAAGTCAACCTGGCTGAAGACTTCAAGATCGTTTGACTTCTAGTGTTAAACGAGAAATAGTCAGTCTAGCCTCATCACGGAAGATGGCCATGACTAACTCGGAGGTGATAAACCAAAGGCCATATGGGCTATGCACGAGAAATGGTTACAACAGAGTTTTCCACGACTCATGCGTTGCAAGTGGAGTCCATTTCCTTCACAAAAGAAAAAGACAAACGAAACGCAATGGGTACCATTGAGAAAGCCAATAACATTATACAAGTCCTCAAAATTTGAGGCATGGGCTAAATAATTAGGTTTGTAAATTGTAACACTTAGACATTAGAGTGTAACACCCAGACAACCGAAGCAAAAATTCCCATTTAAGGGTGGTAGAATGTAACACCCCAAAAATTGAAACAACTAGATAGTACATCATAAAAGACATAAAGCAACAGTGTTCGCATGAACACTGTACTCAACATGGAACGAGAACTAATGATATAGGTTCCTCGATTTAAGCCCAATGAAGTACTCAGCGAAGTGCCTGAAAACCTCAGAAAAGTGCCCAAGTACCAAGGCACGTTCCTAGGCAAGTTTTGTGCTTTTTCTATAAATAGGAGGGGGTTCTCCCTCCTCCAAACCATTTTCAACGCATTTCCAACCCTCGAAAATGCCTAGAGTTCCCCCCGCGATGTTTGGAGCGTCGAGATGTTGTTTCTAACACTTGAAACCCAGCGTTATGCCGAAACGATGTCTGCACCTCTTGAGAGTTCAACGAGGCATCGAGATGTTTGATGCACCGAAACGCTATCTGCAACGCTTAGAGTATGATGATGTGTTGATGTGTGGAGACCTTTGATGCACCGAGATGTGGTCCACGAACTACAAGATCCAATGATGTGCCGAAGTGCTGTCCGATTCATGACAGAGGAAAGCCATGGGCACAATGCTCGTATAAGAGCTATAGAGATGGACGTCGTACATTCTCGCGAAGCGGCGACAAGATTTGCGAGGTGGGGATGAAGGCATAGGTTTGCGTATTCTTTTACTTTATGATAAGCATAACATTACATCGTCTATATACATGATACCATGCTACATTACTTCATGCATATGACATACTATTGATGAGGGTGGTTCCATGTCTTTGAGACAGATCATTGGAAGCCCTCATGATGCGATTGAGCACCTTTGTTTGCGAAACCTGGAGCTGCATTGCGCTCGGTCCTGTGATTTCAAAGGGAAACCATCACATGATGATACTAAGCACACGGCCTGCAGTGCACTCCGTAGTTGCTATTTGATTTATAAAGCACACCAAGTTCTTCATGGCCAAATTTCCACTCTCTTGTAGTGATTCTACTGTGTTGGTAGCCACTAAATGGTGAACCCACGGTGCTTGCACATTAGTCTAGTGAAACCACCATCAATTGGCGACCACGACAATAGCTTCACCGACAAGAAGTATCATCAGATTTTGGTAGATTTTTTTACCACCAATTTTTTTGAAAAAGCAAAAACCAATGTTACACTCAAAACTTGGCGAATAGGAAAGTAAAATGTGAACCAAAATAAAAGACCAAAGTTTAGATTACAATCGGGAAATATCTAGTCAGAAGTTCGGGTTGTGAACTAGAACCTAGTACATCGAAGCGTGCCCGATAAACACGCCTTGGCCATGGCCTCTTGGCCAAAGTCGAGGGGCTCTCAGCCTCCCAGGCCAAGGCCGAGGGATAGTTTCTCCCTCGTTCATAATCGAAGGAGCCTTCTCGGCTACGGCCGAGGGCGAGTTCTGGCCACGGTTGAGGATACGTTTTAGATCCTAATCAATAAAACAAAATCCTACACATTGGTCGTAACTCTGACACCGCATAGAACAAATCTTAAGACATCAAACCACGAGCCAAATCATGATGAGAAAAGGCGCAATGCATTTAATGCTTGAGCCACTCTTCCTCAACTATAAAAAGGGGGCTCATTCTCCAAAGCAGGTATGCTCTGAAACCCATAACTCCCTACATACTTTGATCACCTATTTTATTGTCTAACTTCGGCATCAAAGTGTTTTTGGTGACCAAGCGTCAACACCTTTGCAGGTCCAGAGTGCAACAATCGATCACGAAATCTGAAGGATCAGATAGTTTTAATCTTTAGTCAACCAACATCGTAATGCTAGAGATTTTTGGTTCAATCTTATTTTCCTTGTGTTTTCTCATGGATTTTTCATCAAAATTACTCCAAAAAGTTGTAAACACGAAAATACCATAATAATGCTCAACTATCAATGTAGGAGACTATAATATAATGTAAAGTAAATTGGAAGATATTACCAAATGCAGAAGCATTACAAATTGGGTGTTTCATGTGTTCTTCACTCTAATTTGATTCTCACAACCAGCTATACCCCAAGAATTATTATAACTTGTTGACCTAACTGGTTTTCCACTAAGATTCTTCTCAGTGTTTTGATGCTTACAAATAATATAACAAATGGTGCTAATGAGTTCATTTAGTATGTTTCAGCACCAAAGATAAGTCAAAAGGCCAATACAAGATTCAAGTGATCTTAAGTCAAACCAATTGGATCAAACAAGGTCAATGTCAAAAGCTTGGACAAGTTGACTTGAAGACAAAAGGATGAGAGCTTACAAGTTGTCTTAGAATTAGGCTGTAATCTTTCTTGCTTTCATATTTCTCATTTTGTTCCAAAGCATTGCATGCATTGAACATGTTTTAAATCATTCAAATTTTCAAAGTCAAACTGGTTTTCAATTTAGTCAAACATTTGACTTTCACTTAAAAATGATTTAAACACTTGCATGAACTTCATTTTCATTGATTTCAAGTGTGTTTAAACTTGATTTATCGAAAAAACATGTTTTGAACTTAAAATTATTCAAAGAATACATGTTTCAGTGTTTTGTGCTAAGTAGAAACCACTAATCCAAAGTGAATTTTTCACTTGGACAGATAGAAACATATTTCCTTTTAAGAAACACATTCCTGTCCTTTTGGCAGAATGGTAGTGATGGCATAGAAACACATTTCCTGTCATGAAAACACGTTTCCTTGAAATTTGAGAGAATGCCATTTGAACAAAAACGTGACGCGTTTCTTGCTTTCTCCAAGATATTTTTCTATAAATACATTCCTTAACTCATTATGAGCAAGTTTTGCAAAATTTTTAGAAACTTGTGCTTTTTTGTGTTCTCCTATTTTTCAAAATCAAACAAGTTTCACAAGTACAAGTGTTTTTTTGATTTGAGAGAAAGAGGTTTTGATCTTCAAGTGTTCATCATCTTTCAAGCAATCTTAAGAAGTTTTCTCTCTTACTTTGAAGAAATCTCTTGACCTTTCATCTCTATTGCTTATTTGAAAACATGGTGAATATTATTGATAAATGTCCTCATTGATCTTTATATGACTTATCACTTATCATAAAAGATTTTCCTTTAAAATGTTTTTCCTTTGTACTTCATCAAAAACATTTTAAGGAAAATATATTTTAAAGATGTATGTGTCTAGATTCATGATTATATATCTTTTATGACACGTACTTCTTGGGGTTGTTAACTCCATGCTTAAACTTAATCACTTGGTGTATGACCAGTTTATTAACATGATTAAATAAGTTAACAATATCATGCCTTAAGCTTGTGTTTTACAACTTGAATTCAAAATGTTTGTGTCTATGGATATATTACCTTTATGCTTAATTTATTTTGATATACTAGTTTTTCTCATATTCATGAATTGAGATTTGTTTTGATTGCTTACATGCTATATTCATTTAATTTGGATCAAAACACAAACCTTGCTAGGCTTTTCATTTTGAAATTCATATCCATATTGCCTAGTATAATCATCTGATGTCATGCCATGCTCATATAGAAAATCATTTTAAATGACATACAGATTATGAAATATATTCCTTAGAGCTACTCCCTTATATCATGATAAGGAAAATATGTTTCAAGAGTGATTGATTGCACTAAACCATGCTTATAACACACTTACATCAATCTTTCTTGTTTATATGAATTTTCATTGGTTTTAAAGTTTACACTTTCTCATAAATATAAACCATTTGAAAGTCCTTGCTTTCATGGATGTCTACAATTCTTGATTTATCCACAACATTCATATGAGTAAAAGATAGCTAAGCCACACTTAAATAAATAAATAAAAAAAAATTCTACTTATGCTATCCTCTTGAATTGTGATACAGTTGTGCTTATTTAAAATAATTTCTTTATATGCATGATTCATATATGTATGATTTAAGTATGCATGTCTTATGTTAAATCTTTTCATTTACATGACATGATGCATCATTTGAATTTTTGATTCTATGTGCATCAAATGTTTTTGAAAATTGAGTTTTAATGGATGCCTCGTGTTTTTAAACCATCTTTTGCATCTAATTAGAATAAAAATGGCTAGGCCTTGCTCGACTTTGAAAATGTTTGCCTATGCATATTCTTGATGTATGCTTATGCTAATTTGTTATACATACTAGAGCATACTGAATATTAGGCTTTGTTTGATGATTTCATTCATATTTGTGCCTAACAATATGAGAAATGACTGCTTATGCATATAATTCTTTATGAATTCATCTTTTTGACACGTCTTTCTCATTCATACATGTCCAAATGCTTCTTATAGATTTTATCTTGTATATGCATCTTTATGTACATCTCACTGGCTATGTTATGCATTTATTTTAAATCCTATCTAGCTACCCATGTATCCTTTTGATCTAAAACTTTCTAGTACTTATCATGATTACATTTCTCCATATGCTTGAATTTATCTTCTTAAATCTTATGTGTGCATCATATGATGTGGCATCCTCTATGTATTAATGTGTGCTAAATTTTGATTGTATATCATGAATCTTCTTGAGTATTGAATGCATAGATTAAGTGAGAGTCTCCATCTCTTTTAGAAAGGGGGAGCTCTCGTGTTTTGATGCCGTAGTTGTAGGACTTTCTCCCTGAGAATATAGATGATTCTTTTATCCTTTTTTATGATATTAAAAGGGGGAGAAATATTAAAATCTTGATAAACAATCCTGATTTGTCTTAAAACATGTTATAGTATGTGTGCTTTTCATGTCCTATTATGATCGTGCTATGAATATTATTTGATTGTTTGTTTATCAAGTTTATATTGTTTGTCATCATAAAAAAAGAGGGGTTTGTTGACCTAAGTAGTTTTCCACTTAGATTATTCCCAATGTTTTGATGCTTACAAACAATATAACAAATAGTGCTAATGAGTTCATTTAGTATGTTTCAGTTGTTGGCCCAGATAAGTGTTCAAGAAGGGGGGTGAATTGGACAAATTCCCAAGATATACCTTTCACAAAATAAATAGCATATATCAAAGTGCAACGAAAATAAAATAAAGTTCATAAGTATTTACAGTGGTTCGACCTCGCCTACGTCGACTACCTAATCTCCTCGATTAAGATTTTTCAAACTCCACTAACGAATCCTCTTCAAAGGTAACGATCAAACCGTTACAATTTCTCAACTTCACGAGTATGAGAAAACCGTTACACTTCTCAACTTCAGGGTGTGAGAAAACCATTACACTACACTTGAGCTTAATTAGCTCACAATTAGTGACTCCCTGTCACTTTACAAATCAAATTTTAATTCAATGAATTTGATTATGTTACCAAGATTCAAGTAACAACTCTTATGGCACAACTTAAACTTCACAAAAGATATGTTCAACAAGAATAGTTAATGTGAAAGAAGTGAAGTTCCTCTTTTTTTGCTTCCTTTTGGATTTGATTGAAAGATGTAAATGAAGAGCACTTAAATCCAAGGAATGATTTCGGAATCTTAGACGATGAAATATCAATTTACAGTATTTTTGTAAGATAATCGACTAACTTTTGAAAAGTGTAAAATCAATATTTTCTTGTCTGTCTCTTCTCAAGCAACGCCAAAGTGTTGCTTAAATAGATGAGCATTAGAGTTTCAATCTCCCAAAAATCCTAACACTTTTGTTTGAATTTCAAAATCAACGGATATAATTTTTCAAGAAAATGAAATGAACGCAACCGTTGAAGAATTCTGTCAAAAAAGAATTTACACAAAAATAACTAATTGCTCAAAACTGTCGCGGCACGCTTCAGAAGACAATCTCTTCTAACACAGCTAAGTTTGGGGGGAGAGTTTAAAATTTTTGTTTTGTCATGGTGAGGATATGTGTTAGTTATATTTAGGTCGTGTTTGTTTTATGTTTTAGAGAAGGTTAAGATGTCATATTCTTTCACAAATTTTGATTTGATTTTATCTTTTTATGGATGGTCGATGATAAGAAAACATTTACTTTAAACATGACTCTAGGAGAATGTAGAGAGAAATTTCTAAGTCTGTGTGTTTAATTCAACATTTAGCTTGGTTTTGTTTGAAATTCTCTACATGTCTAACATGGTTTTGATTGTGGAATCATGACTTGTTTGGATTAGACTTTTGCAAGTACGTTAGATTTTTAGATCTCTATAAATTCTAGAACATGTTTGATCACCACTCGAGGTGAAATCCTAGAGAACATACTATGAAGAAAATGATTTAGGCCATGTGTGGATAGTTTGAGCCATAAAGCCTACCCATATTTTAATTATACCTTAGTTACCCATTTTGAGCTTTTTAATCTTTTCTTTGTTACCTATAAAATGATTAGCTTGAGCGTATAGGTTTAATTTCCTATTTTCACCATATGCATCTTTACACTTTAACTATGTTGGAGTGTTTATACTTTTGAGGGTTGAACATGGGAATGAAAGAATGAAAATAAGGTGACGAAGAGGAGTATTATTGGGTTTGAAAGTTTGCTTATTTTATGAGCTATATATATATATATCAAAGGAATGAAAAGAGTGAATGAAAAGAAAAGAAAAGAATGTTATGCTAATGTGTTGAAAAGAAATAAGTTTGGGGGTGTAATTACTCTTTGGAAATATGAAGGAAAGCAAACAATAAAAATGAGGATTGAATATTTGAAGTTGGGTACATTTGTTGAAATTGAGATTTTTGGATTCTATATGTAATACGTTGGATATTTTGAAAATGATCAAAGTGTTAAGAAGTTTTGAGCCTAATTTTCCTATTTTCCCTTACCTTTGAACCTTGGCCTTACATTACAACCTATAAAAGACCTATTGATTTCGAATGGTATGTGATCTACATTAGTGGAGAGTGGTGTGAAATACTTGCCTATGGATTATGGAATTCATTTTAAAAATATATACTTTGAGATCATATGTATTTTACACTTGCTTGCACTTGTCTATGAAATTCATGAGTGGTTTTATGAGATTGACTATGTATTGGTGTGTTTGAGAATGGAAAATGAGGCAAGGTAAGAGGTCGGATTGAAATTCTAGACATCTCTAACACTCTTAAAATTTTCTGATGAGTTATTATCTTTTTAATGTGATCTTAGAGGACATGTAATCATGATAGTGACATCCATATTGTTTTTCAAATTAAATTTTAAATTGTTTAAGAATATGATGTAGTGAATTTTAATTTTGTTTTTCCTTTGCTCGGGACAATCAAAGTCCTATGTTTGGGGGTATTTGATAAATTGGATATTTAGATATGTTGAGTAGGTTTTAGATGAGTTTTAGGATGATTTGATCATTAGTTTAGTTGGTTTGTCTTAGTTTTGGTTTAGTTGTTAGCTTAGTTAATTTTTGATATTTGATGCTTTATTTCGGTTTTTACTTTTATTATAAGTTGATTTAGTTGATTATATTAGTATGTTAATCATTAGTTTTGCTTTGTTTTGTAGGTGTTTAGATGTATTGAAAGTTGATTTGGATGATGGAAACACATTATATGAAGATGGAATGAAGATACAAGAAGAATGCAAGTCAAAAAAGATCCCAAAATTTGGCTAAAGTCGACAAGAAAAGAAGGATAAAAGGGTGTTGAAACCCGTGAGTAGGCACCGCGGCACCGGAACCTGCGATAGAAAATGAAAATTTTCTAATTATTGCAGGTTTGAGTGCGGCTTCATGGTTTTTAATTCGGATTCCTATTGGCTTGTACACATATATAGTTCATTGTTTAGGGTTTCAAAGGATGATAGAGAGTAGAACAAGGCAAGACAACTCAAAACGAAGAGGAGGAGAAGATCTTGAAGTTGGAGACAAAGGGGAGAGATTCGAATCTAAAGCATTTCTAGTTTGATTTCTATGTTCATGTTCAAGTTTATAATTAGGTTTTATGTGTTTATCTTTCAAGTTATGAACTAAATTAGTATTCTAGAGGATAGATGGATCTGATACTTGATTCTATTTGTTAAGATTTGATTTATGTTTATTATTAATTGATTCTTCATAGTTATTTATATTTTTCTCGGTTTAATGTTTTTAATCTCTTTATCACGGATTGAATGATCATAGACTTAGACACGACACTCGAGAGAGGGTTCCGTGGGTTGGATTAAGGAAATATAACCTAAGATTATCATAGAATTGAGACGTTTATCATATCATTTGAAGTTGTAGGAAAAATCACAAAGTGCAATGAGCTATTAGGGTTTTGGTTTTTATCGAGAGATCGAAATTATTTCCTTGGTGATATGTTCTAATTCGGCACTTGAGAGAGATTAGCGTCCTATAGCTCAAGGAAGGTGCTACTGCATTGAAACCCAAAAGGTTCAATTAGCACATAAGCGTCTTGCATTATGGTGAGGGTCCTGTAGTTCGTCGAACCGAGAGACAAATTGATCTCAGACAAGTTTAGGAGTGCGCTACTGCACCATGAGCGTCCAGCGGACTTAACCAAAAATTTTCAGGCATTTCATGAGCATCCTACTCATGTAGGAGCGTCCTGTAGTATTGACCTAATGCCGAAATGAATTGGCCACTGCTCAAGGGTCCTGCTCAATCTGAGAATTTCTCAAACACTTTACTTTTTCAAAATTTGTCAAATCGAATCGAGCTCAAATCATTATGGATCAAATCAAACACTTCAAAAACATTCAAAACACTTGACCATCATTTAGAAACAATCAATTTGGACAATTAAAGTCATTTTGAAGATAATTCCAAATAAATTCAGAACTTGAAAACTTAAGAAACTTTTGAAAACCATTTTGAGAACATTCAAAGAGTGGATTGGGATTTGTTGAACATTCCTAAGGTGAAGTTCTAGAATCCTAAAGACAATCTATGTGACGTCCCTCGACCCCGGACCACCACTCCCTATGGGACAGCGTGCTGAATGTTGCGGCAAGATGCCCCACGTAGGCATTCCCAACCACCTAACATCATCGTATGGGATGATCGAGACCCTTCAAGCCTTTACAATACACATTAAACTTGTGAGTACCTGTAACAGTATCCACAACTAAACATCTACGATAAAATGAAATCCCAAAGTGTACAAAATGATATCGTATTATATAAGTCCATCATCCACATGAGTCTAAGGCGATAAGGCCATCAAAGTGTATAAATACATTCATCCTTACCAACTAAGTTAAACAAGTAAGTTAAGTGTTATATACATACATATGTACCAAAATAAACAAAACCATATACATATGTATTAATACATCATCCACAACATGTAAAAGGGTCTCTTCCCCACACTCACATCCAAAATCCTATGCTCTGTAGTGGCTAGATCCTCAACCAATAATAACTTTCATTACGCCATCAATTAGTCATCGATATAAAACCATGTATGCATGATAATGCCCATGGATATACAAAGCATATGGTACATAAACATAACATGCATCAATAATATAATTATGCAAGTCAACTCCAATCACATTTCCTTGTTCAAGCCCAAGCTCGTACTATATAGACCTACAAGTCGGTCCTCCCTGTTGACCAAAGTGGTTTTCCACTTAGAATTCTCTTAAGTGTTTTGATGCTAACAAACAATATAACCATGGTGCTAATGGTTTAATTGAGTATGTTTCAACACCAAAGATCAAAGGTAAAAGGCCAATACAAGATTCAAGTGATCTCAAGTGGATCAAACAAAGTCAAAGGTAAAAGATTGGGTGTGTTGACTTGAAGACAAAAGGATGAGAGCTTACAAGTGTACTTAGAATTAGGTTGTAATCTTTCTTGTCTCTCTGTTGCTCATTTATTTTTAAATCATACCATGCATGCATTCAAAATTTTATTTATTCTAAATGTTTTTCAAAACATCATTGTTTTGTTTAGTCAACGGTTTGACAGAAAGTCATTTTTACATGTTTGATCAAAATGATTTAAATTTATATTTTGATTTTAGCATTGTTTTATTTATAAGGTTTTCAACTTAGTCAAAAGTTTGACTTTTCAACAAAAATAAGTTTAACACTTGCATGAACTTCAATTTGATTAAAATTCAATGTTTTCAAGTGTGTTTGAACTTGGTTTTTCAAGAAATCATTTTGTGGACTTAGAAAAATCTTGAAAAATTAAAAAATAGTTTCTGTGTAAGAAAAAATGTGTTTCTTCCTTAAGAAATGCGTTTCCTTGCAGTCCAGAGAGAATTTTTTCATCTTGACATACAAAATGCGTTTTCAATATTTTCCAGAATGGTGAATTCTCTCTCAAGGACACAAAAACGTGTTTCCTTTGTTTTCCAAAAAAAATGAGTCGTTTGAAATTTGCATAGAAACGTGTTTTTGCATGATTTCTAGAGAGCATTTTTCAAGGCATTTTCAAATAGAAACGTGGTTCTACCCTTGGAAACGTGGTTCCTAGTATTTCAATTTTAAAACTTCTATAAAGACATGCCTTGGCTCAATTGGAGTAACTTTTGCAAAATCTTTAGAAACTTGTGCATTTGTGTTTGCTTTTGTTTTTGATTTGAGAGAAAAAGGTTTTGATCTTCAAGTGTTCATCATCCTTCAAGTTTTTCTCTCTACTTCGAAGAAATCTCTTGTGCTTTAATATTCAATCTTTGAGAAGATCATTTTGAGAGATTTCAAGCACTTGGTGTTTTTGAAACTTGTGTTAATGTTTTTGTTCTTCTTATTTTCAAAAATAAAATCCAAGTTTCTACAAAATCTTTTTCAACTAGGTTTTGAGAAAAATCATTCAACTATCCAAATCATTTTCAACAAATGTTCAACTGTTTTTTACAAACATTTCAATATCTCTCTGTTAGGTTTTCTCCTCAAGCTTCAATTTGAAATCTTCTTTGGAGACTATCTTGATTCATAGGGAAATTGTGTGCTTCATTTTAAATCCAAAAGTTTCCTTAGAGTTTAAGTGTTTTGTATGAAAATGAGAGAATGAGCCTCTATCTTTATCTTCTATCTCTTCTCATTTTCAAAACACCTAAACAGAGAGTTTTCATCTTGGTGATTTTGGAGCTTCATTTTTGCATCAATCATGCATGTTTTCCAACAACCTTCAAATGATCAATATGGATACATAAAAGGTATAAGGTTGTAAGTGTTTCTCATTCCATGAGCTTTAATTTCATATCTTGTATTGAATGAAATTATAATATCGTGCCCTTCATTGTAATTGTTCCAAGGATTTAAAACAAACATTTATGATTTAGTTCACTTACGATTCCTAGTTTGGAATCTAGGTTTAGTTTCATCCTTTCGCTTGAAAAGGGTCAAGTGGTTTTTCCTTAGCCCGTGAAAAGGAACAAGTGGTTCATCCTTAGCCCAGTAAAAGGATTTTAGGTTTTTCCTTATCTCGCAAAAGGAAGGAGACGGTTCATCCTTAGCTAGTAAAAGGATAGGTTTGTCTTGAACTTATAAAAAGGCAATTGTAACGATTTGATTCACACCTGGTGGTAAGTGAATCCGAGATAGTGGAATCCTAGAGAGCTTTTCTCTAAGCGTGGACGTAGGAAATTAGATTTTCGAACCACATAAAAATCTTGTGTCTTAGCATTTTAATTTCCACACTTTACCTTTGTACATGTTCTATTTGATTAAATGCCTCCATTAATTTAAGGAACAAAAGATTAACATAAGATAAATTTAAAATTGACCAAATTGGCCAAGACACCCAATTCATCCCCCCTCTTGGGTGACTATCACTCCCATGTTGGGGTATAGCTTCCACTCTAAGACCATTCATCCCAAATGACGATCCTCCCTAGCGGAGTGTTAGGACACCTTGCAACCAATGGGGTACTTCAGGACATAGAACATTCAAGACTCACCCATGGAAGATTCTACCATGCCACTAGAGCACCTAGTCTGGCTCTGCCACTTGTAAGAGGGTTATCTTGAAAAGAGCGTTCCCCAACTTATGCGGTGCACTATAAGCACAAGCCTCATCTAGAAAGCCAAGACATACCAATCCATAGGGTTTTACACACCATGCAATTCCACAATAAAATAGTTAATGTATTTCAACATACTTGTATAAATGGAGTACGAGGACATAAAAGATTAACATAAGGAACAACTACTTACAACGAAGCTACACGAGAGTAATGCTATCCACACATGAAAATCTAACCAATAACAAGTCCAATTATGATCCTAAAATACACATTAATGCACATACACATCAATCTCATGATCTAATTCCCAACATGGTCAAATTTGGTCCATCCACCATACATTTTCCCAATCCAATCATAATTCCCAATTCTCATGCCATAGGCATCACTCATGGCCAATACTATGACCCAAGCCTAACACTTAAGCCTAGGTCCGTACATGGTCATCATAGGCCAATTACATCATTCGCCATTCTAAATCATGTAAACTTAGCATGGATCACTCAAGTTCTCCAATTCACATCAAAATAACAACATATGCCCCAAAATTGGGGAAATCTCTATAATGGCGAGCATGTCCAATTGTACTAGCCACCATGTTATACCATGGGGAATCCTAATTTGCACCATAATTCATTCAAGCATGCCCTCATACACCACCTAAGTCACATGCACTCCATTTCCAATGCTCTAGGTCCAATTTCTAAGGTTAGGTCATTTATATGGAACCACATGAAATTATCATTAAAAATTAGGGCAAATGCCACCTATGTGCTCAAAAGCACCCTAGGACTAATCACAAGCATGCACCCCAGCCTTGAGGTTTTCAATTGAGACCCTAGCTTCATGCATCAAGAAAAATGGGGTTTAAGGCTTGGAAAACACCAAATGGGAGTGGGTCAAGGTCTAGGGGGCATATTCTCACCATTTCCAAGCTATTTCAAGGACATGCAAACAAAACCGTAGCTGGTGCTCACCCAAATTTGTGACCCATAGCTTCATTTAGCTCAAAATGAAGCTCACAATCACCTTTAATAGAGATCTCTTGAAAGAAAATGGAGAGTTTCACTTACTTTGGTGAGATTCGTGCAAAAATCTCCTTGAAGGCTCTAAGTTTTTTTTCTTCTCCTCTTCTTCCCCGCTTCTCTTCTTTTCCCTCTTCAAGCACGTGAATGAGAGATGAAATGTGAATGGGAGACATTTCATAACTTAGGATTCTACGCTCCCATGTGCCACCTCCTAATCCAACTCTCATCTCCAACACCAATCATTTAAACATAAGTTTTATACATTAATTGCACTCATTTACACCACCAACCATTTAAATATAATTTATGTGTTGGACCCACAAATATTGGACCAAAATTTAAGGTTTGCAAGGGTAGAAATAATTAATGCTTTACATGAAAGAATTTTTTGTGGTTTTTCCCATAAGCCACTAATTATAATAATAGCTTGCTCTACAAGCTACTTGGATGAGGCTTCTTCTACAAGCCACTAATAATAATAATAATAATAATAATAAAATTCTTTTCAAGCAACAACCACATACAACATACACAACATAACATGCAACATGGCCATGCCACACCCATTTTACTAAGTGCTAGCACATACAGTTGTGCATACATTCAAATGGGATACGGGGTAGAAGGAGGAAATTTCGGGGCGTCACATGTCACCCACCTTAAAAGAAATTTCGTCCTCAAAATATAAGGCCAAGAATTACCTAGGCCCATCAACTCGGAGAAGTGCTCCTTCATATAGTCTTCGCGCTCCTATGTGTACTATTCCTCACAATGAAATTGCCACTTCAACTTGACTATTGGAATTTCTCAGTTACGAAGCTTTTGCACCTTCCGATCAAGGATCAAGACGTGTTTCTCATCATAGGTACCATCCTGCCTCAAGTCCACATGTCTCCAGTCTAGGACATGAGGTTGCAAAGCCATCTGGTACGCAATCGGGCCAACTCACTTCAAAATCTCGAATGGCCCAATGAACCTCGGAGCGAGCTTCCCTTTAATCCCAAATCTAGTCTAGCCCTTCTGTGGAGAGACCTTCTGCAAAACATGGTCCCCAACCTCAAACTCTAAGACCTTCCGCTGATTATCGTCGTAGCTTTTCTGTTTGTCCTGAGCTGCCTTCAAATTATGTCTAATCCGCTTGATCTTCTCTGTGGGTTCTTGTACAAACTTGGGTCCCATCACCACGGTATATCTTTTCTCCGTCCAACACACCAAAGATCTACATGGCCTACCATACAAGGACTCAAAAGGAGCCATATCGATGCGGGAGTGATAGCTATTGTTCTAAGCGAACTCACACAAATGTACATAATCCTCTCATCTCCTACTAGTGTCACACCTCGATTTTTGAACATGGTCAAGTGCATTATGATGGAGAGCGACTGACCAAAGTAACCTAACCGGGGCGTGAGTGTCTAACATTTCCTTGCAATGCCCTTATAATTAATATGAGAATTTTAAAATAAATAAGATTACAGGTCTAGGGACACTGCTTAACCCTAGTCTTACTGTGCCTGCAATTTCAATCACCTGAGATTAGATGTCTAAATATTTACCTTGGTCATATCATGGTCATGAGATTAAATCATCCTAGAATACCAAATACCCTGGTATTCTAAATCTTGCATGCATCACTAGACTAGAACCATTTTTGAGAATAATGTAGTGTGCCATATTGAAAATAAATTAAATGACACTACAATTCACAATTTATTGGATAAATGTAATAAGTTTACTATTACAATGACTTATTCAAATAATCAATAATCATTATCACCAAAAAAAGGTTTCACCTCTTATAACAACCAATTCAATAGTCAAACATACTACTAAGACATTATTTGAATCTACTCAATTGTCTGGTTCTATCGCTATCAACTCCTCAGATGGAATTCAACTCATACTGTATTATTAATTCCTGCAAAAGATACGGGGGGTGAGCTAATGCCCAGTGGATCACCTTAAACAATATTTCTGAATTCTTATTTATTAATAGCATAATACTTCAAATCCAACTAGATATTCAAACAAGTCCATACATTACGTTGCAACATTAATTTATTTTAAATTTCGTCGCTAACCATCCGATTGGGTTATAGACCACCCAGGCCGAATCATCTTTTCCCTCGGAACTCCTCTCGAATAGAGTTCGAAATTCACTGGCCATTGTGGCACGTAACATTAGCCTTTCATAACACCCCAAGCTAGGCCAAGACACCTTTCAATGTATTGTTATCTTTTTAGTGTGTCTTTAGTGAGGCAAATAATTTAACTAACATACCAACATGATAAATGTAATGTATTAACATATCATGTCATTATAAAACTAATTACCGAATAACACGCAACAACTCATATCATATCATTCCATATGATTATCATAATTAAGAGAGCATGTCAATGTTCCTCTAATTTAAACTTCCAATCAACAATAAAAGCACGCAAGACATATTGATCATAGAATGTTCAATAGCAAGCATAACATGTACATATGAAAGACAATAATGACTAGCATGCAAATGATTTAAGAGAGAAATCACATACACACACATCTAATTAGACATGACATAAGATGCTAGAAACAAATAAGAATAAAGGAAATAGTCAAGGATCACTCCCACAGGTCACGCGTCTCATTTTTCGATCAATCGGATTATTCAACACGTGATGCTTTCAACCTATGGACACCCGTATTGTATTCACGTTAGTCGCGTGTGCCTACATATATATTATCTTACATAAGGTATAGACAATATATTACAATATCTTACAATACATATATCTTTATATATGAGATATACATAATATAAAATAATATATATATACTTGTAAGTGTGGCAACCAATGGAAGTTGCAGAGAGTACATTAGTGATGATGGAGGTGCCACAGCCACCACCATATAACATATGAAAATATATAAGAGACATATATACATTATGATGTATACATATTGGTGGGTATTTTATATATATAATGTAGTGTACACATGTATAATATATATAATATATTTGTGTATACACGATATAATATAATACAACCTAACCCACATACAATATTATATAACATAATTTGTATAACCTAATATAATATATCATCTTGTCTATAATAATCCACACATATACAATATTATATGCATAATAATATAATATTATGTACCATCTCATCTTCTCATATGTTCTATTCACTACAACTTGCAGAGGAGAAAACAGAGAGAAGGAGAGAGGAGGGAAGAAAGAGAAAGAGAGGAGGACGAAAAATTAGAGGGGAGGATCTATGAGGTATTCAACTTCCCCAAAGCATGAGAACAAGTATCTGAAAATGAAGATCATCTTCTCCAAAACATGAGAAAAAGTTTTTGAAAGTGGAAATAGGGTATCGTGATTGTTAAGTTGTTGCTACTTATTACAATGTTTGGGTTGCCGGTTTCAATGTGATTTAATGTGAAGGTTAATGTCGTATATTCCCAAGTTGAAAAGGGGAGAAAAGAGGAAGTTAAGAAAAATAGGTAACGGATAGCTCTACTTGCTGTCACCATTAACAACAAGAATAGAACAAGAGTAAAGTAATGAAAGAAGAAGAAAAAGATGAACTCACTGTGGATCCTCTCGCAGTTTTCTAGCAGCATCGCTTGCCTTTGTTACTGGTTCGTGAGAGAAGAATGACGTTCAAGAGGAGGGGAGAAAAGGAAAGAGGATGGCGGAGAGGTGAAGAGGTGACGATAATGAAGTGGAGTGGTTGGTGCTTGTTATGGGTGGTGGGTGCATAATATATAAACTATGTAAGAAAAAAAGTGGTTTGGGCACCACCACCACTATAATGATTAGATAATGTATAAAGCATGGCTACATGAAAATTGTATAATAAATAGGTGAGTGCCACCATTATAGGGTGGTGACCACATGGGGTGGTGGTGGGTGCCGCCTTTGTTATTTTCATTTTGTTTTGTTTATATATTAATGTGGACTTCTCCATCAGTCCTGACATATCATATAATACAAACATGTGAAAAATACACTATCAACTATTCTCTATAACTTTTCTTTGCAAGTTTCCGTTTGAATACAACTCAACTCAGAAAAAAAAAAATTAATTAATTAGCAAAATAATTGGTTAATTGGATTTGGGGACCCCAAAGTGATCTTACACACCACCGATCACAATAATTGGTTTATTTAATAATATATTTTTATTATAAAATAATTTAAGCAGAATCTCAAAGTTTGAAGTTTTTTTTTTAGGGTATTACATCCTACCACCCTTGAAAGAAATTTCGTCCTCAAAATTGGATAAAGTCCGAAATGATATGTCATGTACATGTCAATCATTAGTCACTCTCAATCAAGTATTATCAGAGCTCCAAATTATTGTTGGAGCCATTTGGCTCAGTGGTTTCTCCACCACTTAGAAAATATAATGTCTTTGTGTCATGTCATTGTCAATGCCTTTAGTTTTTACATAAATCGTGACGTATTACATATTTAACTGCACTTGTGTCTTTGAAATTTCCTTATTTAAACAAAATGGTGAAAGAGTAAGAGCACATTTCCAAGGTACGATTTGTGAGAGCCAGAGTATAATAGATTCATTAACTGGTATCAGGGGTGAAGAGAAAACTAGTTCTAATCCTAATACCAACATGCCTGCAGCCACTATTGTACCAAATTCTCCTTCAGGGCAAGCTAAGAAAGGAAAATCGATTCAGCGACCTCCCAGAAGAAAATGTCTTCGTAAGGATTCTAAGGTCAGTTCTTCCTCCGTTGTGGTCAGAGCATTTATTCAGACCGATACAGTCAAACCTGGTTTTACTATGCTAAACTATGATGATCATATTATTGGCACTCGTGAAGCTAAGGTAAATAAGTATTTATCCATGTTTCCTGATGAATGGTCACTCAAAGTTTTGTCTCAGCTTTCCAAGATAATCATTTATTTATTTATTTATATTGTTATTATCTATATATTTATTTCTCCTTTTTTTTTTCTTCTAGGGAGCTTTTATATACCATACCCTTGCCTTTGAGGTAGGAAATGTCGCACAGCTCAGGTAGAAAGTTATATATCCTTAAAAAGAGGTAGAGATCTTAATCGAACAAGCTCATGATAAGGATAATAACCCTAGCGCCGCGAGTGGTGCTGTGGCCCTCCGTTACCATTTTCCCAGCGCCGCGGCGCAGTGTTAAATACATCTGGGGGCTGCTGCGCCCAAAGCCTTTTCTTGATCCTCAACCCGGCGCTGTGATGAGCGTCGGGGCGCCCAGAGACTGGGTCGTGTTCAGTCTGTGGACTTAGCCATTCTTTTTGCTCTACTTGACTTCCTTCTTGTGGACTTAATCAATTTTCTTCCACTTTTTGAGTTGGGTTCTTCATGAAACATCATCTAGGCTTCTCATATGTTATGTTCACCATTCATGCTCTCTTCCACATATCTAAATACCTACATAACAATGTAAAGCAAGAAATTAAAACACTCGAAACATAAATTGATCAAACATATAAATTAACAAACCGAAAGAATGCATAAAAATCAATTTATTCCTAAACTAACAAACGAATCAAAACTAACATAAACACACTAAACTAATGTATAAACCATCCTAAAACACACCTAAAACATGCTATAAATCCTATCTAAATATGTAACTATCAACATGTTGTACTATGACCCTAATAATCGGGCTACCGATCATGACCCAAAGCACCATTAAGGTTCTTGTTTGTTGTTGTGTCCAACGTCACGCGTATATCTCCCAGATTTCCATATGTTGTCTTCTTCCTTCATCTAAGATTCATTGCTCCACCCCATGATTATACAAATTATCTATTAGAGTATTTATTAGAGGATCTACCACTATTGGGTCCATCACTCTTTTAGCGAACATGTCTTTCGGACATAGTTGGTGGAGGTCACCTTCCGTTTCTCGGACATCGAGTCGGTTTTGCGCCTTTACCTAAATAAGTTTTGCTTTTCTGTTTTGAGATGAAAAAATGAGGAATGCCAAAGTTGTTTATATAGTTATTAACTTGGTTTACTATTGTTAACCATAGTTCATCATAGTTAGAGTTACCATGGTTAACACTTAATTAAATAAGATTAGGGTCTACCTATTTGTTGGCCAGTTATCGACTTTCTCGAATCTTGTACCAGTTGTTGATAAACTATACCTTGTTGTTATTCCACGTGTGACCTTCACTGTTATCGAGTCTCTAAGAGAATAATCAATGAATTGTTTTCCAAAAGTTTTATATTTTATATGTATATATATAATTCAACATTTGTTGGTGGCATTGGACCCACTGTCTAATCATCCACTAACATGAGTGGTAATGGTGGTGGCCTTTAGTAATGATTTAAATTAGTGGTGAGGTCATTTCTTCCTTTTTGGTCTCATTATTTTCAGTATGTCCAATCTCTTTACAATGTCATTGAACCAATAATAAGCTTCTGGAGGGTTAGAATTCCCTATAAACTTAGGTGGTTGTAGTCTTTGAAAGTTTTTGAACTCCTTAACCCAACCCTTTTCCTCATGTCTTTTCCCTATCCGATTCTTATTTTCAGTTCTTGGTATTAGGGTCACCAAAACTAGAGCTTGTTGCTGATCCTTACGTGTCATCATATGACGAAAGGATTCAACAATTATCTTAACCCCACTAGTCCTACTCAGATTAGTTTCAATCGTGTTATCTCTCGTTAGGTTAATCGGATCTGGAATCTCAACATTTTGAGGAACTAGGGTAGAGGATACTTTCATAACTGGAGTAATAGGTTCAGTTACTGCTTTAGCTTCTACTCGAGGTTCTTGTTCAACTTGAACTTGAGCATTTGATTTTGTTCTTTGTGCTTCCATATCTACAATAATTGGTGCCTTATTATTTCTTTCATCGTCATCGTTTCATTCTAGGTTGACTCTAGATTTCAAGTTCTTGAAATAAGTGATCTTAATTGTTCGTTTTCTAAGTTTCATAAGATTTTGACAATCCATATGATTGTCACAGGGTACAGGATTTTGTTTTTGATAAATGTAAGCAAAATAATCAACAAACACACAACATAACAATAGCATAATGAAATTCCTAAGCTTTCACTTATGCCTTCCGTATTCAAGTGTCTCATACCACTCTAGTCCAACGACATAAGTTTCCACAAAGAAACTTCAATACACCCAAACAATGGTGCAAATATCCCAAAAATTAAGGCTTCCCAAGTATCTTCTATGCCCAAGCTGCTCCATTACCAATCCAACATAACGATACAAGCTCCTCCAAAGTCGTTAATCATTCACCAAACATGGCCTGCTAGGATCCGAGTTCAGAATTCCTCAAATACCCTTAATCCTTTCACGTCCCATTACCGCTTCCGAAAGTATACAAGTTTCCTCCTAACCTCAGTCACTAGCCATACAAAGTCTCACACAAGTTCTCGCTAACTTATGTCCTAACAGTTTATTATTTCATGATCCACTGTGCCCTAGACTTAGATTATACTTCAACTATACTCATAATCATAGTCTAGATTACGTAATAGTTATGTTACATTCTAAGTCATAATTATACGACTTATCTCAACTTTTGGTCTTCTCAAGATTTTGACCTATGCCTTAGCATCAACTTTTTACGACTTAGTTTGACTAAACCCTTAGACTCACAACCTAAGCTTTGACACTAAGCTTGACAAGCTTGATTTAGTTAAGCCCTTAGACTTACCGCCTAAGCTCTGATATTAGGTTTGGTAAAACTTGGTTGTCTAACAGTTACACTTGATCCCATAAAGATCTAAAGCCTAAGCTCTAATAGCAAGTTGTCACACCTTGATTTTCCAACCTGATCAAGTGCGCTATGATGGAGAGCGACTGACCAGAGTAACTTAACTGGGGGCGTGAGTGTTTATCATTTCCTTGCAATGCCCTTATAATTAATATGAGAATTTTAAAATTAATAAGATTATGTGTCTAGGGATATTGCTTAACCCTAGTCTTACTGTGTTTGCAATTTCAATCACCTGATGTCTCAATATTTACCTTGGTCATATCATGGGCCATATAAGAGTCATGAGATTAAATCATCCTTGAATACCAAATACCCTGGTATTCTAAATCCTGCAGGCATGACAAGACTAGAACCATTTTTGAGAATTACAGTGTGCCATATTGAAAAAAATTAAATGACACTACAATTCACAATTTATTGGATAAATGTAATAAGTTTACTATTACAATGACTTATTCAAATAACCAATAATCATTAGCACCAAAAAAAGGTTTCACCTCTTATAACAACCAATTCAATAGTCAAACATACTACTAAGACATTATTTGAATCTACTCAATTGTCTGGTTCTATCGCTATCAACTCCTCAGATGGAATCCGACTCATAATGCATTATTAATTCATGCAAGAGATATGGGTGATAAGTTGAATTTTGGTTAGTGTTTTGCATGCCATTTGTGAGATTTTTAGGTGCATTTAGTTAGTTTTTTAGTGTTTTTGCATAATTAGTTCATTTAGTTGTTTTAGGTTCATTTAGGTGTTTTGTTGTGTTTTAGATGTTAGTTTTAGGTGTTTTCATGAATTGCATGCCTTTTTTGCGTTAAAAGGCATGTAGCGCCGTGGCGCTGGGTTGTGCAAAATACACGGTTTTGTGTATTTTGGGCTATTTTGCTTGCCTTTTTGGTCTTTTCACCCATACTTGTATATGAGCTCATTTAGGGTTTTTTAGAGAGATATCTCTCACATGTAAACACTTCTTATTTGTAATTGAGAGAGGAGAGAAAGGGAAGCAAGAAAGAAGAGGAGAAAGTGGGAGAAGGAGTTGTAGATTTTGCAAGAGGAGGAAGAAGAAGAAGATCTTCAACTAAAGGGGGGTTTTATCTTTTAATTTCTATTTCCTAAATTCTTGCAATGTTTCCTTCCCTTGTTGTTCATCTTTTCTATCTTGTATTCATGGATTCAATGTTGGGTTAATTGAATACTCTAGGGTTTTGATTGAACTATTTTGAATCTTAAGATTTGATTATCTTTTATGTGTTGTTGAGCAATTTCCATATTTATTTGCAATTGTTGCTTTCAAATTGCTGATCACTCTTTGAATGAACTTAGTTTTGATATATAACACTTGGAAAAGGGGATATTAAATTGGAGGAAGATAATTACAACCTAGGGAATTTGTATCATGTTGGGAGACTTACAAAATCCTTTGAAACCGTTTTGAATGAATCAAAGATCTTAGTGTGTTCTTGTTCGATTGACCTATCACTCAGGAGAGGGTGTTGATAGTTTAAGGATAGATATTCAAGTTGACACTCGGGAGAAGGACTTGAATGATTAAGGATTCATGGCTTATAAATCTAGGATTTAATTGAATAACACAATATTTAGAGATCTTAAGAAACAACATAGTGATATCAAACCCTAGAACTTATTATTCATTGATTTATCTCCAATTTTTATTTCATCTTGTTTGTTTCTATTAGCTTTTGTGTAATTTACATTTTATCCATTAATTCACTCCACTTTGATCACCTAGATAAAATTAAAAGCATTATAGAATTGGGCATTAGGATTAGTAAAATCACCTTCCTTATGGACACGATAACCCACTCACCATGGGTATTATAACTTGATATTTGTACACTTGCGAAATTAAATTTACCCCATCAATGTGGGTGGGCTAATGCCTAGTGGATCACCTTAAACAATATTACTTAACTCTTATTTATTAATAGCATAATACATTAAATCCAACTAGATATTCAAACAAGTGCATACATTACGTTGCAACATTAATCTGTTTTGAATGTCATCGCTAACCATCCATTTGGGTTATAGACCACCCAGGCGTAATCATCTTTTTCCTCAGAACTCCTCTCGAATAGAGTTCGAAATTCACTGGCCATTGTGGCACATAACCTTGGCCTTTCATAACACCCCAAGCTAGGCCAAGACACCTTTCAATGTATTGTTATCTTTTTAGTGTGTCTTTAGTGAGGCAAATAATTTAACTAACATACCAACATGATAAATGTAATGTATTAACATATCATGTCATTATAAAACTAATTACCGAATAACAGGCAACAAATCATATCATATCATTCCATATGATTATTATAATTAAGAGAGCATGTCAATGTTCCTCTAATTTAAACTTCCAATCAACAATAAAAGCACGTAAGGCATATTGATCGTAGAATGCTCAATTGCAAGCATAACATGTACATATGAAATACAATAATGACTAGCATGCAAATGATTTAAGAGAGAAATCACATACACACACATCTAACAAATAAGAATAAAGGAAATAGTCAAGGATCACTCCCACACGTCACACGTCTCATTTTGCGATCAATCGAATTTGTCAACACGTGATGCTTTCAACCTATATACACCCGTATAATATTCACGTTAGTCGCATGTGCCTACATATATATTATCTTTAATATATTACAATATCTTACAATACATATGTCATTATATATGAGATATACATAATATAAAATAATATATATATGCTTGTAAGTGTGGCAACTTCTGGAAGTTGCAGAGAGTACGATAGTGATGATGGAGGTGCCAGTGCCACCACCATATAACATATGTAAATATATAAGATACATATATACATTATGATGTATACATATTAGTGGGTATTATATATATAATGTTGTGTACACATGTATAATATATATAATATATTTGTGTATACACGGTATAATATAATTCAACCTAACCCACGTATTATATTATATAACATAATTTGTATAACCTAATATAATATATCACCTTGTCTATAATAATCCACACATATACAATATTATATGCATAATAATATAATATTATATACCATCTCATCTTCTCATATGTTTTGTTCACTACGACTTGAAGAGGAGAAAACAGAGAGAAGAAGGAGAGATGAGGGAAGAAAGAGAAAGAGAGGAGGAGGGAAAATTAGAGGGGAGGATCTATGAGGTATTCATCTTCCCCAAAGCATGAGAACAAGTTTCTGAAAATGGAGATCATCTTCTCCAAAACATGAGAACAAGTTTCTAAAAGTGGAAACAAGCTATCACAATTGTCAGGTTGTTGCTACTTATTACAGCGTTTAGGTTGCCGGTTTCAATGTGATTTCATGTGAAGGTTAATGTCCTATATTCCCAAGTTGAGAAAAGAGGGAAGTTAGGAAAAATAGGTAATGGACAGCTCTACTTGCTATTACCATTAACAGGAAAAACAAAACAAGAGTAAAGTAATGAAAGAAGAAGAAAAAGATGAACTCACCGTGGATGCTCTCGCAGTTTTTCGGTAGCATCGCTTGCCTTTGTTACTGGTTCGTGAGAGAAGAATGAAGTTCGAGAGGAGGGAAGAGAAGGAAAGAGGATGGCGGAAAGGCGAGTAGTCTACTTTATTTAATGAAGTAGAGTGGTAGGTGCTTGTTACGAGTGGTGGGTGCATAATATGTAAACTATGTAAGAAAAGAAGTTGTTTGGGCACCACCACCACTATAATGATTAGATAATGTATTAATCATGGCTACATGTAAATTGTATAATAACTAGGTGGGTATTGCCATCATAAGGTGGTTAGTGTGTTAACCACACCACATGGGGTGGTGGTGGGTGCCACCATTGTTAATTTTATTTTGTTTTGTTTATATATATATTTTTAATGTGCACTACTCCATCAGTCCAAACATATCATATAATACAAACTTGTGAAAAGACACTATCAACTATTCTCTTTAAATTTTCTTTGTAAGTTTCTGTTTGAATACAACTCAATTAAAAAAAATGTATATTAATTAATTAGCAAAATAATTGGTTAATCGGATTTGGGGACCCCAAAGTGATCTTACACACCACTGATCACAATAATTTATTTAATAATATATTTTTATTATTTTAAGCGGAATCTCGAAGTTTGAATAAAGTTAGAATTTTTTTATTTTTTTTTTCAGGGTAATACAACCAAACTCAAGGACACAAGCTCTGAGCATATCTTCCAAAGTCGAAATCAACCTCTCGGACTGGCCATCTGTCTGAGGATGGAAGGCAGTACTAAGACTCAATCTGGTGCCAAGTTGCCTCTACAAGCTTTGCTAGAACCTCAGATCTCTATTTAACACAATCGATACTGACACCCCATTAAGTTTGACTATCTCACGTATATATAACCTACTCAGCTTGTCCACAGAATCCCTAGTGTTCATTAGAAGAAAATGGGCGGACTTCGTTAGGCGATCCACTATGACCCAAATAATATCATGGCTTCTCGGGAAATTCGATAGTCCTACCACAAAGTCCATAGTAACGTGCTCCCACTTCCACTTGGGAATGGCAAGTGGTTGTAACTGTCCTCCAAGCCTCTGATGTTCAACCTTAACCCTTTGGCATATTTCACATCTCTGAATGTACTGCCTATGTCACTCTTCATATCAGGCCACCAATATACCCTTTCCATGTCTTGGTACATCTTGGACGCACCTGGATGATAACATACTGAGATCTATGAGACTCTTGGAGCAAACTTTGTCTTAGCTGTGGATCCGTAGGAACCCATAACCGACCCTTAAACCTTAATGCACCTTTAGGTGACATCTGCCAATCAACATGATCACTATCCTCAGCCCAAAACTTACGTACCATGAAATCAACATCCAAACACTGCTGATCTATAATTTCCTTAATCTGAGTAGGCTAGGCCCTCATCTGAGCACATATCACAATCTCATCTAAAGGTGTAGCATAGGCACTTATCATGCCACACCCCGCCGCATTGATTCAGAGCTAGATGCGACAGTTAAGGCGTCGAGTGCTCACACCACTCTATCAGAGTTGCACATACAGAAGCATAGTGGCCCACATTAACAATAATACAGTGAAAACTATTAAGGAAAATAATATTATACTAAAAACATAGAGTTTGTTAATTTTCACATTCCTTTATAGCAAAAAGGCAAGAGAAAGATAACAAGGGTGAAACCCCAACAAAAGTATCAAAAAAGCAAAAGAGTAGTCAAAGAGAGGCATTTAGAAGCCTGGAACCACTACCACCATAGCTAAACCGATCTGATAGGACCTGGGGAGAGTACATACACCAGAGTCTCTACATGGACTGAGTTTGTCTCCCAGAATAATTCCACCCTGACCCATCTTAATTCCCTAGAAAGATTAGCAACGGGGTGAACTCAATAGCTCAGTGAGAACAAGCAGGGTAAACAAGTCTTACAAACATAATAACAAGTACAGAACAATAGTCATCAAAAAGTTAAGCCACAACAATACAATCAAGAAATGATATGAAAGAAATGTGGTCACACGGCATCACAGGCCAGACACCATGCACTTGCAACCTGTGACCCGAGGCACTGATACAATATCCAACAACTGAGAGATCTTATGAGTTTCAATGATAACCAGTGACAGTGTCACCTCCGGGTCCAGCGTAATATCATAGCACCCAATAATACATCTATGGTAATCCATGGTCCAGCGTAACGACATAACACTCGTGGTTATGAATATAACATTTGTGATAAATAGCCTCATGCATGAAGTAAAACATGGTAACAGATATGATGCATGATGTTATGTAATTCATTATTAAACAAGTAAAAAATGTAAACTTAGCCTTCATTCCCCAGCTTAACACACTTGTACTAGCTTAACGTTTTCTTCTAACTTCTTGAAGTGTGCAGGGACGCAGGAGAGTGAAAAAAGGTCACGGGAAAGAGAAAAAAAAATGAGGGCCGCCGAGGCAGACTGAGGGGGGGCTACCCTTTATTTATAGGGGTGGCCCCAACGGGCCGGCCCCCTTTGGAGCTGGCCTCCCATGGGGACGGTTCTTTCCTTGGGACCGCCCTACTATGGGGGTCTATTTTTGTCTTTGAACGGGGTCTTTAATGCTACTTTCACTTGTTGAAATGACATTTGTAGGGTTTTCAGATAGTTAAATTAGTTCTATAGTAGAAAAAGTGGAGGGTATTACATATCATAGTAGCCGCCTCAAGCAATCTCCATTCCTGAGTCATTTAGCGAGCTACGACTACAGTCTCTACCTGCTTCCTGCTCAAGGCATCAACCACCACGTTGACTTTCCCCAGATGGTACTCCAATGTGAAATTATAATCCTTCAGGAGCTCTAACCACTTCCCCTGCCTCATGTTCAGATCCTTCTGTGAAAACAAATACCTGAGGCTCCTGTGGTTAGAATATAAGGTGAATCTCTCTCCACAGGGATAATGCCTCAAGATCTTCAGAGCAAACACAACTACGGCTAGCTTTAAGTCATATACATGATAGTTCTTCTCATGCACCTTCAATTTTTTTGATGCATAAGCTATGTTCCTATCATTCTACATCAATACACACCCCAAGTCGGTATGAGAGGCATTAGTGTAAATAACCAACTCTTGACCAGGCTCTAGCAAGATCAATACTAGCACAAATGTCAATACTTCTTCAGCTCCACGAAGGCATTCTTACACTCCTCAGCCTACACAAAGGGCACATCTTTCTGGTTAAGCCTAGTAAGAGGTGGAACCAACTTAGAAAATCCCTGCACAAACTTCATGTAATAGCCTGCTAACCCTAGAAAGCTCTAGATCTCGGTCACTGTGGTAGGTCAAGGCCAACTGATATTGGCTTCAACCTTAGATGGATTAACAAAAATCCCTCTAAACTCACCACATGACCCAGGAACTTCACCTCGGTGATCCAAAACTCACATTTGCTCAGTTTAGCATACAATTTGTGCTCTCTCAGAGTCTGCAAGGCTACTTTGAGGTGCTCCTCATGCTCTGTCCGAGTCTTGGAATACACCAATATGTCATCAATAAAGATGATGATGAAATCATCCAGATACTACCTAAAGACTCTTTGAATGAGGTCTATGAACATCGTCGGCGCATTAGTCACACCAAATGACATCACAAGGAACTCATAATGTTCGTATCGGGTCTTGAATGCGGTCCTAGGTGCATCCTCATCCTTGATCCTCAGCTGATAGTAGCTTGAGAGTAGATCAATCTTTGAGAAATACTTTACTCCCCTCAGCTGATCAAACAAGTCATCAATCCTTGGAAGAGGATACTTGTTCTTAATGGTTACCCAATTTAACTGGCGGTAGTCAATGTATAACCGCAAGCTCCCATCTTTCTTTCTTGACAAAGAGTGCTGAAGCTCCCCAAGGTGACACACTTGGGCAGATAAAGCCCTTAGCTAACAACCTCTCAAGCTATTTTTGCAACTCTCTCAACTCAACTAGAGACGAGCTTCGTGCCAAGAACCAGCTCAATGAGGAGAATTAGAATGTTGAATGAAAGCCTAAGAGAAAGAGGTGTGAGAGTTCCAAAACCACCAAGAGCACCTGCTTTCACAAGGCCAAGGCTTCCAAGATAACAGCCAGATCTACCTCTAGGATTACTTGAGGAAAGTGATTTCACAAACATTCGACCCTCAAGATGTATGACTCCTTTAGATGGTCACAAGGATGAAGTTGTTGAGATTCCACCCCTACTAGCCTCAATCAGAAGAGAACATGTGGGTGCTTCAGTTTCAAGAGAATTTGCTACTAGCTTAGTTTCATACTACAGGCAATTATTCTCATAGCCATCTTTTAATCAGGCTCCTCCCCATGCAACATCCTCTTTCAACCTTTTCGACGAAGAAAAAGAAGAGACTCCCCTCCAAAACTTCTTTAGTAATTACAGTCATAAGGATAAAATACCTTAGGATCCTTGATCCCTCCTACCTTCTTGATGTTTTCAAAAAGGGGAAAAGAAAGAGTAAAAAAGAAGTAAAGAGACTATGTCAAATTCAGAAGGAGAAGAAAAGTTTTACTTTGTTGAATCTATTTTTGTGTCTTTTCATCTGTGTGTTGATCTGAAATGACTGAATTGTAATTGCAATTATCTTTTTGAAGAGGTATAATATGTTGAAAACTAAATTTTGATATGAATTTTTGATGTGAAATGACTTGTACTTATTTCTCAAGCAATGAATGAATTGATCTTTTGTTATTGATGAGCTAAATTGTCAATCTTTACTTCATAGCATACATTCGTTTAAGTAAATGTGCAGAAAGGTTAAGTGAGTGTTTGAAATCATAGAAAAGGGAGAGATTGTTATTTCAATGAACCCCATGATGTATATTTTGATGATTACAAACTACTCCATTTGTTGATATAATCAATTTGTTGAGTGTTTCAGTCAAAACTCAAACCATTTTAAATAGACTCTTTCAACTGCAAGAACATTGGAGATGAATCTCAAGCTATGATCAATCGAGACTTGAGCTGCAAATATCATGTTTAGAAGTCTCTTAGATTGATTTAGGATTGTAGAATCTATACTCAATAACTTTTAGTTTAATGACCAAATGTTTTCAAAATGATCTTTTAACTCACAAAGTTTGATTTCAACTATCGAGCTTCAATCTGATTTTAATGAAGTTTCAAAATGCTCAAACTAATTCAAAAGTGTTCTTGAGTGATCTTTAATTTGATCCACTATGATTTCAAAAGTCAAAAGAATTTCAAATTCTTAGTTTCGAGCAGGATGCTCATGAGTCTTCAGGACACTTAAGCAGTGCCCAACTCACTTAAAATCCATCAGGTTAGCACTTCAAGATGCTCCTTCGGCTATATGATGCTCAAAATTTCTGAGCAAGTTCAGCAAAACGCTCATGGACCAATAATGCCCTCCCAAAATGTATGAAAATTTTCATCTCTCATGATGACAAATTATAGGATGCTCATATTGCTTTAGGACGCTTATATGTGTCTCCTCTCAAACCAACCAAACTGCAATAGCACTCTCAAGTCTATTAGGGTGCTATTGATCTCTATGTCAGAAATCTGATGCTGTCATCTTTATTTCTAAAAAGTTATTTTATGATCCTCATTCCTATTTCGTGTAAACTTTGTTTGATCAGAAATCCTCAACGTATCTGTTCATACCATTTCCATGATGGAAATGAACAGTTTTGACTTGAAATTCAAACTTATTTCACAACGGTTTCAAAGTATTAAAACTTGAACAGTGGTGCTTTCCTGGTCTATATATATTCATCTTTAACATGAGAAAGATAGATTTTTGAAAAGTTGATCTTGCACTATTTGAAAGTTAGTCGATTTTAAAAGTTTCATCTTTGCCGCAAACTCTGTGTTTTTTCAAAACATTTTTTCTTTGGATTAAATGAGCTTATTTTATATATTTTTTGAGAATCCAAAGGCAAAAAAGGTTTTTCACTTTACTTATTTCAGTTGTTTTTCAAAACAATATCATTTTTGTTGAAGGGATACTGAGTAAAGATTCAGAGATTATTTTGTAAAAGTGGATTGTATTAGATTACAAGTTGTAATATGTAGCAGCTAGTTAAGTTGCTTACTAATCCTTAGAGTAAGGATTGTTTAGGTAGACTCACACCTGTAAGTTGAGTGTTTAGGTAGACTCACACCCTTAAGCTGAGTGTTTAGGTTGACTCATACCAGTAAATTGAGTAGGATAGGTAGACTCATACTTGTGAAATTGAGTATTGTAAAGGTTGTCTCACACCTGTGAAGTTGAGAAGTTGTAAAAGGTTTGATCCTTACCTATGAAGAGTGTGACATCCCGAAAATTATTTCATCTAGCCCATTGCCCAATTATATTTTGCCCAAACTCTATGTGTTGCCTTGATATGTTTGGTGTTTTTTGATTGTTGTTTAATGTTTGTGTATTTGATGTTTGATAATGTATATAAATATGTGCATTATAAATTGTATATGGGTCATGTTAAATTAAAGTATAATGCATATGTTATTATTTATGCATGGGCCCATTAAACCATGAATTGATAAGGGTTAGGATTGATTGAATAAAAAGATAAATGAGAATGAAAATTTAGTGTATTAAATGGATTGGACATTTAAAATACATGGAAGCATGAGATTGGTTAAAGTACATGTGGTTGGTATGGGTAGTATGAGACCAACACATGTCAAGTTGGTGCATGAGAATGGACAAGTGTCCCATGCCCCATTTCTTTTCTCCAACACATGTCAAGTTGGTGCATGAGAATGGAAAAGTGTCCCATGCCCCATTTCTCTTCTCCAACACATGTCAAGTTGGTCCCATGCCCCATTTCTCTTCTCCAACACATGTCAAGTTGGTGCATGATAATGGACAAGTGTCCCATGCCCCATTTCTCTTCTCCAATACATGTCAAGTTGGTGCATGAAAATGGACAAGTGTCCCATGCCCCATTTCTCCTCTCCAACACATGTCAAGGTTGGTGCATGGGAGTGGACAAGTGTCCCATGCCCCATTTCTCCTCTCCAACACTGTCAAGGTTGGTGCATGGGAGTGGACAAGTGTCCCATGCCCTACTTCTCTTCCCCAAGGAAGTCCTAGAGGGTGAGATGAGTAGAGAGAAAGCAAAAAAAAAAGAGAAAGGAAAGAAGAAGAGAAAGAAAGAGGGAGTTGCTTTGAGGAAAATCTCAGCAACGTTTTCATCAAAGTTCTGGATCTTGGGGATATATGGTCAGATTGAGCTCAACATTTGTCAGCACATTCGTAGCTTATGGTTATTCATTCTGGTCGGTGGAGATCTTGATTGGAGTTTTCGTCTAAGAGATATAACCTCTCAAACAAAGCTGGTCGGAAAGTCTGGATTTCTCGCGCAGTTTAGATCAAACTAGTAGATCTCCTAAATCTACCGTTGGATGGATATGATATTTGGGAATGTGGTTTACAACTGATTTTACTGCATTATGAACAGTGGAGATGTTTATGGGTAAAGTATGTTGTGTGATATAGTCATCTGAGGTCGAGTATTTGCAGCAGGAAAGGAGAAATTGTCTGATTAGAGACTTGTTCACCAAATAGACTTATCTTTTTGGTCCACCGTTGGATTGAGCTGATTGTTGGACAAAAGGTTTGTTTCTTAACATATTTCAATCTGTACGGTTGATTTTGTGATTAAATATATCTCTTGGTATATTGATACATCTGAACAGAATATCAAATGAAGAATTGGTAGAGTTGCTTGTATTAGACCTAAATTTAGAATATGAACTTAGACCTTTTCAAATAGCTTGCATGTCAACTATGTTGACCTAGTTGCCATTGTTGATGAACCCATGATGCAAAATCAGTGATATACATGGCTGAACATGGTGACCTAGTGTAAATCGGCAATATGGCCTAAGTATGAAAATTTTCATATTTTAGGGCTTGTGATGCTTTTGGCCTAGAATCATTGAATTGATGCAACTTATGTTTAATTAAGCATGATTAGGGTTGATTATGCTACTGATTTGGTGGTTGTGACGATATCATGGGTTATGCCTACTTGTGATCAAATGGCCCAATTTGAGCATGTTTATGCCTAAGGAATTGAAAATCAGTATTTTTGATTAATAGAATGGTTTATGAATGAGAACTATGCATTAGAGGCCTAAGTCATGTGATTTGAGTTGAATGGTGGGATTAGATGGGATTTAAGCCTATTGGCTGATTTAGGGTTGATGTGTAATGTCTATGTGATTGAGCATAGAAATTGATGTATGGTTGGATATTGATGAATGTTTCAGGACCTTGATTGGGTTGATTCGATTTGGTGTCCGTGTGTGGTTAGATACTCTCGCGAGGCTTGGTTGTGAGTAGACTTCATTTATGATTATATCTTTTATGTCATCATATCACTTATATATATTGTATGTTGAAAGCATGAATGTGTCGTAATGTTTTGAATGATGCATTGATTTGAGAAAACCTTATGACTTTGGTTGGGCCCATCTATCTGGCTAATAGGGGGACTTAACCTTGTCATAGGAGGGTTTTAAAAAGGAAATATTTGGGGATGAAAACGATACGGTGAAATAGACGTGCACTAGTAACCCCAAATCAACATGATTGGGGATGAGAACGGTACGGTGAAATAGACATGCACTAGTAACCCCAATGCATGTGGAATATGGATCCAAATTGATAAGTTTTACTTGCATCGAACTTATTATAAATGCTTGATATCTATATGTTATGAGCTTTTAATCATGCTACACATTGACATGCATACATGATATTTATTGATGAGTATTGATAGCATATTTGAATTCTATTCACTGGGCACCGTTGGCTCACCCTCATTTTCCTCTTTCAGGTCCTTCTGTCCTAAATAAGAGCAAAGGAGTAGTCATATCTTGAGGGCCTTGCCGGCGAGAGAATCCAAGGCCTCGATGTGAGTTGAGAGACATTTTGATTGAACTGTCTTTTAAATTATGATGTATTATACTTTGGACCATGTAATTATAACACCTACCACATTGTAGTATGGGTGAGTTGGGACTTGTTAGATAGACCATGTGGGCATATGACAGTTTTATTTATGGTTCATTTTTATGGATTATCTCTTGTCTTGGATGATTAATAAGGTTGGTAGTTTTGTTTAGTACCTTTTTATATTATGTCGTTGTTTGGGATAAGGCTCGTAGGGTCTCAAGCACCTCACAGGGGTTGAGAAGTGGTTGGAGATGCCTACGCCGGGCGTCCCGCCCTAGCATTCCGCACGCCATTCCTTGCGAGGTTGGTGGTCCGGGATGCGGGGTCGCCACAAAGAGTGATCTGTAGAGGAAGTTTGAGAAATCCTAACTGAGGAGGTTAGGTAATGGAGGTAGGCATATAGCTTAACCACTATAAATCCTTTGTGTTCACGGATTATCTTATGTTGCACTGTAACTTTTGTCATTGTTATTTTCGAAAGTTCAAAAAGCCTTAACCTGCTAAACTTGTCCAATTCACCCCCCCTCTTGGACACATTTCTAGGCCAACAGAACCAAGGGCATTGATCCCTCGACCATGGTTGAGGTTGTTAGTCACCCAAAAGGGGGGGGAGGTGAATTGGGTGTCTTAGCCAATTTAGTAAATTTTATATTTTCTTATGTTATCCATAAATTGGTTAAGGCATTTGTTCAAATATGAACGTTTTCCTACTCCACGCCTAAAGAAACCTTCTCTAGGATTCCAATATCTCAGATTCACTTACCGGGTGTGAATCAAATTGTTACAAATGTTTTGTTATAGGTTCAACGCAAACCTATCCTTTTATGGGCTAAGGATGAACCTTCTATTTCCTTTTGCAGCATAAGGAAGAACCTAAAATGCAACGCCCCTTATGTACGAGTCAAACTTATACATACACTTATACGTATTTTTAGGCATATTTGTATTGATATACGTATGTACATGACCTTAGAATATGGTGAAAATGCGTTTAATAGGATGGTTGATGTGCCAGGACCCTAGACATAGCATTGGATCCCAATACTTAGTGAAAATTTTGAATTTGAATGCAAAGAGCGTGCTATAAAGCGCGCTTGTTCGTGAAATTATCGCAAATGCACGACAATAAAGTTTTAATATAATCCGATGAAATCGGGTATCGTCCTCAGGAATAATTAGAACACTAGCTATCACGTTTTTACCTTAATTTATCTAGAAAATTGAATTTGAATGATTGAGTAATTAAACGGTAATGAAAACAACTAATTATTAACTAGCAAAGCAATGAAAATGGCAGAATATCAATAGAGAAACAATCTAGAGAATCGATTTCACCTAACTATCAACTATGTTCTTTCCAATTATTTATCATTAATGTATTTACTTAGTTTATAAGCCAGAAATCCTAATGTTTCTAACACTCTCTACCGAGTGCCACTTCAGAGCATATTCATAGGAATTGATCTTGATCTATCGATAAAGATCTAATTCCTACAAACTCACTAAGATCTATGATTTCTTTTAATGACTTCAAAGGGTCTCGATCTCCTGTCGGTCTCACGATAACCTAGGCTATATTTCCCTTGTTCTGATCCTAAGTACCTTTTGTCGAGTGCCGCACTCTAGAACTAAAATCATCCAATCCGTAATCAAGAGATTGAAAGCATTAACAATGGAGAAATATAAATAAACTATCACAAATCCAGTAATAATAATTAAGACTTTAAACTAGAACAAAGCATCAAAGTTAGGATCCATCTATTCTCTAAAAACGATGTTTTAGTTCATAACTAAAGACATAAAAACATAAAGTATGAAATTGAACATGAAACATAACAAATGAAAGATAAAACTAGAGTTTTCCAGAGATTTTGAATAGTTTTTAATGTCGATGTTCTTCTCCAATCGCTCCAGCCATCAAGCCTTTCTTCTCCCAGCCTTCCTTTTCTCAAAAAACCCTCCAAATTCATATATCCTGTGTCCAAAGTCGTGTCCAATTTGAATTAGAAAGTCCTCCTCGAAGTTGCCAAAAACACAACTTTCCTTTCAGAGTCACGGGCGCGACGCTGCGTTTGATTTCTCAAGGGCGCAGGGAGTAGGGTCGCGGCACCCAGAACCCAATTTACTGATCACCTGGCGCCGCGATGTGCGCCGCGGAGCCTAGAGAGCAATTCGTGCTCAATGTTGTGGACTTGGTCATTTTTGCTCCTTTTAACTTCCTTCATGTGGACTTAGCCAATTTTCTTTTGCCTTTTTTTTTACTTGGGTTTTTCATGACTCATCATCTAGGCTTCTCATATGTTGTGTCCATCATTCATGCTCACTTCCATACATCTGAATACCTACAAAACAAAGCAAAACAAGTAATTAAAACACTCAAAACATAAATTGATCAAACATATAAATTAACAAACCAAAATAATGCATAAAAACCAATTTATTCCTAAACTAACAAATGAATCAAAACTAACATAAACACACTAAACTAATGCATAAATCATCCTAAAATAGCTATAAAACACTCCTAAAACATGTCTAAATATGAAACTATCAGCAGCCTGAAGCCAAGGTAAAGATTGCTCATTTCTAGCTAAAAATTCCATTTTTTGAATTTCTCTCATCAATTTGTGCAACATAAGTAAGATTTGCATGTTTTCCATGGCTAGATTATGAGCATGGGAAAGAGAGTTTTAACTGGAAATTGGTGAAATTGTTGGAGGAAACCATAGGTAAGTGGTTATTTCTTGTTTTGTGGTTAAATTGATGGAAAATGGACTGATTTTTTCATGGTTGGAAACGAATTTCCAGAACTTCCTGGGTGAGGGTTTTGGGAATCCATTTGAGTGTTAAATTGTTGTATTTTTTATGTGCTTTTGAATGAGAAGTGATTATGGATGATTGGAAATGTGAAATTGCAGAGATTGGAAGGAGGATTTGGTGAATTCTTGAATTGGTGATAGACACAAGTGAGGTGTTTGTGTTGTGATTGTAAAGAATTGGCAAATTTGCTAAGTATAGAGTGCGGACTTAGACAAAATTTTGTAACTTTGTGAGTATTTCTATTTTGGTTTCTGTGTATGACATTGTAGTATATATAAACCTTGTTTTATGAATTCTAGCATGTATGATTGCTATGTTTTGCATTATTTCTTGAATGCATGAAATCTTTGATTTGAATATTGAATATACTTTGACTTACTTGATGTAAGGAAAGTATATGATCAATTCCATTGAGGTAAGTTTGTAGACGAGACCTCGAAATGATCGAGAGGATGGTTTGATAAGTTGGGTTCTCCCTATAAATGCATAATGGGGAAACAAACTCACTTACATACATGAGGGTGAGGATTTGCTTATTATGCATGCTATGATATGTATAGAGTGGCGCAAAAAATGTATTTAAATCATGTATGGATATTTACATGAGTATTGCATATCGGGTTTATAATGATGTTTGAATGCCATGTTTACTTATGGATGCATATATAATGCCATTACTAGATTACTCACTAAGCTTGTTGTAGCTCACCTCACTCCCTTTTTATTACAGGTGCAGATTACAAAGGCAAAGGCAAGGCTCCAGAAAACTGATCTAAGCCTGTTTGTTGATAATGTAAGTATGTGTGTATAAGAAGATGTGATTAGTACATTTTACTTTGGTATATGTATGTGTATATAACACTAGATTATGTATAAAATGACTAGCGAGTTGTACATTAATGAAAATGATGCAATGGAATGGTATTAGAAGATGTACGTGAGACTATAATCTTGGTGCCATGTAAATAATGTCAATGTTTTGATACATTGAAAAGTATAGAAGTCTTGTGAATTATGTGGAATGATGTATGTGAGAATATGATTTTGATATCATGAATACTTGGGTATTATGAAATAAAACGGTATTATGTGGATGTCAATGATGTGATTATGTATTGAAATTGTGATTTGGTAGGCTATCAAGTGTATGTGGAACCTCATATTTATGGGGAGGTTCTGTCGAAAATTTTAGTGAATTTTATATATTTTCTTTAAGGAAGAGGTTGACAGAGTATTATATACGAGTAGTTATGAGGTATATTACTGTGTCGGTCATGACGTCACCCTACGGAGGGGGTCGTGACAACTTTGGCATCAGAGTGAGTGTTGAGATTGTTAGGTTTAAAAGCCATAAAAAGATAAAAGTTTTACTATGATATGTTTCTATGTATGAGTATGTTGTATGTGTAGTTAGATTATGATAAACATCATGATTGATTGACTAATGATCTCTTATGTCTGTGATTTTAGATTTGAAAGAGATAGTCAGGAAAGATCATGGATCCAACTAATCAAGAGAAGATCAGAAGGTTGGAAGAATTATTCGCTGCCCAACAACAACAGAATGCTGAACTGATAGAATTAGTGGCAAAGCTGCAGGCTGACAGGCAGAGGCCCGAGGCACCAGTAGTTCCAGAGGTTGGTGCCAGCAGTATGGGAGCGCCTGCTACAGAGTATGTGGCTGAGGTTGAAACCCCAGCAAGTGATGTCAGAGGGGACATCGAAGAAAAGAAGAGATATGAAGAAGTGATGAAGGCCTTCAAGAGGCGGGTCCCACCTATGTTTGTGGGGGGTTTGGAATTAGAAAGAACAAAAAATTAGTTTTTGAGAATGGAAACCACCTTTGATGATATGCAAGTTCTGGAAAAGGACAAAATGAAATTGGCCAAGTTTAAATTTGTTGATGATGCTATGAAATGATGGAAGTTCATGGAGATAGCACATGATGAAATCAATACTTGGGCCAAGTTTAAGAAAGTGTTTTATGACTCCTTCTATCCCAAGGCCGAGTGTGATAAGAAACGAGTGGCTTTCATGAATTTGAAGCAAGGAAATATGACAGTGAGTCAGTATGACCACAAATTTAACAAATTATCTGTTTATGCACAAGAATTGGTGCAAACTGATGAGAGTAGGTTGAGATAGATCCGAGATGGGTCACAGATCCCATCAAATAGGGTTTGGCATTATCTGGGCTGTAGACCTATGATCATGCCTTACAATAGGCAATGGACTTTGAGACTGTGGAAGTAGTAGCAATCAGACCTATTATACAGACAACGTCGCTAGTACAACCTCACCAGTCAACATTTGTAGAGCAGTATTTTTCTTTTCTTGGCACGCAAAAAGGGTAAATGGGGAAAGAAGTTTGGGGCTGATATGAAGAAGACCAAGATGGCCTAAGCAGCTAGTGGTGAGCCTCAGATGGCACCAGTTCCAAGAGTGCCATATGTAGCTTCACCAGTAAGTAGAGGGATATAGACAGCAGAGAGACCTCAGAGTCAGAGTTCTTCAATGAAACCGTTGTGGCCATAGTTAAAGGGATTTGGTGGTAGTTGGATTCCAGTGCCTGTTTCAAACTCCCAGAATGTATCTTCTACTCCCTTACCTCCGATTACGTGTTTCAGGTGTGGCTTCCAAGGCCATAGACTTAAACAGTGTCCTTTTCAACCAATTCCAATGATTCCGACGACACCTTCCAATATGACATCTTCTAGTACACGGGAGTAGGCTAGACCAGTGACAAAGCCAGATCCAGATGCCAGTAAAACGTTGATAGAAGGTATGATTAGTATTTGTGATACATTGATGTATGTTTTAATTGATGTTGGATCTACCTTGTCTTTCATTTCTGGTAGTATGGTAGATAGACTGCATTTAAATTCTATTCGAGCTAGTACGTCATTGATTTTGAGTACATCAACAGAGGAGAAAATCTACTCGAACATGGTCTATGAAAATTGTATAGTTAGATATGAGGATCATGAGATGACTGTTAATCTCAGGATATTAAAATTCCTGGAATTTGATGCAATCCTAAGTATTGATTGGTTAACTGCATATCATGCCCTAGTACGTTTAAACCACCTACTAGAGGTAGATTGGTTACAAATGAAAAGATGAAAATTTTGGCTAGTATAAAGCCAGAGGGAGAGAAAGATCAGGGTATTTAGTTGTTTGGGATTCCCATAGTGTGTGAGTATCCGAATGTATTTCTTGATGATTTATCGGGATTACCACCTAAACGGGATATAGACTTCATTATAGAATTGATACCTAGCACAAGACCTATCTCTATTCCTTCATAAAGAATGACGCCAAAAGAGTTGCAAGAACTCAAGGTGCAGCTTGATGAGTTGATGGAAAAAGGGTTTATTAGACCTAGTATATCACCATGGAAGCACCTGTATTGTTCGTGAAGAAGAAAGATGGTAGTCTACGTTTGTGTGTAGATTACCATTAGTTGAACAAGGTGACAATGAAGAATAAGTGTCATCTACCATGTATTGATGATTTGTTTGATCAACTAAATGGGGCCAATTTCTTTTCCAAGATCGATCTGCGATTTGGGTCCCATCAGTTGAGGATTCGGGAAGAGGATATACCAAAAACTGCATTCAGAACAACATATGGACATTATGAATTTCTAGTAATGCCATTTGGTTTAACCAATGCACCTGCCATGTTTATGGAGTTGATGCAAAGGGTATTTAAGCCATATCTGGATCAGTTTATTGTAGTCTTTATTGACGACATCCTGATTTATTCCAAGACTCTAGAGGAGAATGAATTACACCTCAGGATGACACTACAGACACTGAGAGAGCATTGGCTTTAGGCCAAGCTCAGTAAGTCTAAGTTTTGGATAAAGGAAGTAAAATTTTTGGGTCATGTGGTTAGTGTAGATGGGATATCTGTCGATTCTACCAAGGTGGGGGCAATCCTAAATTGGCCAAGACCGACCACAGTGACAAAAATTTGTAGTTTTCTTGGTTTAGTAAGCTATTGCATAAAGTTTTTGGAAGGTTTTTCCAAGTTAGCCGTACCACTTACTAGGCTAACTCAGAACAACGTGGCTTTTATATGGAACGTAGCTTGTGAAGAGACATTCACAGAGCTGAAGAGAAAGTTGACCACTGATGTGGCGACCCCGCACCCCGGACCACCAACCCCGCAAGGAATGGTGTGCGGAATGCCGGGGCGGGACGCTCGGCGTAGGCATCTCCAACCACTTCTCAACCTCCGTGAGGTGGTTGAGACCCTACGAGCCTTATCCTAAACAACGACATAATATAAAAAGGTACTAAATAAAACTACCAACCGTATTAATCATCCAAGACAAGAGATACTCCATAATAATGAACCATAAATAAAGCCGTCATAATCCCTTCAGTCCATCAAGATTGACATACACATAAAGTCCAAAACTAAGGGTACAAAAAAACCCTCATATGCCCACATGGTTTATCTAACAAGTCTCAACTCACCCATACTACAATGTGGTAAGTGTTATAATTACATAGTCCAATATATAATACATCATAATTTCAAACACAATTCAAACAAAATGCCTCTCAACTCACATCGAGGCCTTGGATTCTCTCGCCGGCAAGGCCCTCAAGATATGACTACTCCTTTGCCCTTATTCAGGACAGAAGGACCTGAAAGAGGAAAATGAGGGTGAGCCAACGGTGCCCAGTGAATAGAATTCAAATATGCTATCAATACTCATCAATAAATATCATGTATGCATGTCAATGTGTAGCATGGTTAAAAGCTCATAACATATAGATGTAAGGCATTTATAATAAGTTCGATGCAAGTAAAAGCTTATCAATTTGGATCCACATTCCACATGCATTGGGGTTACTAGTGCACGTCTATTTCACCGTACCGTTGACCCCAATCATGTTTATTTGGGGTTAGTAGTGCACGTCTATTTCACCGTACCGTTCTCATCCCCAAATATTTCCTTTTTAAAACCCTCCTTTGACAAGGTTAAGTCCCCCTATTAGCCAGATAGATGGGCCCAACCAAAGTCATAAGGTTTTCTCAAATCAATGCATCATTCAAAACATTAGAACACATTCATGCTTTCAACATACAATATATATAAGTGATATGATGATATAAAAGATATAATCATAAATGAAGTCTACTCACAACCAAGCCTCGCGAGAGTATCTAACCACACACGGACACCAAACTGAATCAATCCAATCAAGGTCCTGAAACATTCATCATTATCCAACCATACATCAATTTCTATGCTCAATCACATAGACATTACACATCAACCCTAAATCAGCCCACATATAGACAATAGGCCTAAATCCCATCTAATCCCACCATTCAACTCAAATCACATAACTTAGGCCTCTAATGCATAGTTCTCATTCATAAACCATTCTATTATTCAAAAATACTGATTTCCAATTCCTTAGGCATAAACATGCTCAAATTGGGCCATTTGATCACAAGTAGGCGTAACCCATGATATGGTCACAATCACCAAATCAGTAGCATAATCAACCCTAATCATGCTTAATTAAACATAAGTTGCATCAATTCAATGATTCTAGGCCAAAAGCATCAAAAGCCCTAAAATATGAGATTTTCCATACTTAGGCCATATTGCCGATTTACACTAGGTCACCATGTTCAGCCATGTATATCACTGATTTTGCATCATGGGTTCATCAACAATGGCAACTAGGTTAACATAGTTGACATGCAAGCTATTTGGAAAGGTCTAAGTTCATATTCAAAATTTAGGTCTAATACCAGCAACCCTACCAATTTTTCATTTAATATTCGGTTCAGATGTATCAATCTACCAACAAAAATATTTAATCACAAAATCAACCGTACAGGTTGAAGTATGTTAAGAAACAAACCTTTTGTCCAACAATCAGCTCAATCCAACGGTGGACCAAAAAGATAAGTGTATTTGATGAACAAGTTTCTAATCAGACAATTTCTCCTTTCCTGCTGCAAATACTCGACCTCAGATGACTATATCACACAACATACTTTGCCCATAAACATCTCCACTGTTCATAATGCAATAAAATCAGTTGTAAACTACATTCCCAAATATCATATCCATCCAACGGTAGATTTAGGAGATCTACTAGTTTGATCTAAACTGCGCGAGAAATCCAGACTTTCTGACCAACTTTGTTTGAGAGGTTATATCTCTTAGACGAAAACTCCAATCAAGATCTCCACCGACCAGAATGAATAACCTTAAGCTACAAACTTTCTGACAAATTGTGAGCGCAATCGGACCATATATCCTTAAGATCTAGCTCTTTGATGAAAATGTTGCAGAGATTTTCCTCAAAACAACTCCCTCTTTCTTTCTCTTCTTGTTTCCTTTCTCTTCTTTTTTCCTTTCTCTCTACTTATCTCACCCTCTAAGACTTCCTTGGGGAAGAGAAGTAGGGCATGGGACACTTATCCACTCTCATGCACCAACCTTGACATGTGTTGGTGAGGAGAAATGGGGCATGGGACACTTGTCCAGTTTCATGCACCAACTTGACATGTATTGGAGAAGAGAAATGGGGCATGGAACACTTGTCCATTCTCATGCACCAACTTGACATGTATTGGTCTCATGCACCAACTTGACATGTGTTGGAGAAGAGAAATGGGGCATTGGACACTTGTCCATTTTCATGCACCAACTTGACATGTATTGGTGAAGAGAAATGGGGCATGGGACACTTGTCCATTCTCATGCACCAACTTGACATGTGTTGGTCTCATACTACCCATACCAACCACATGTACTTTAACCAATCTCATGCTCCCATGTATTTTAAATGTCCAATCCATTTAATACACCAAATTTTCATTTTCATTTATCCTTTTATTCAATCAATCTTAACACATATCAATTAATGGTTTAATGGGCCCATGCATAAATAATAACATATGCATTATACTTTAATTTAACATGACCCATATACAATTTATGATGCACATATTTATATACATTATCAAGCATCAAATATACAAATATTAAACAACCATCAAACAAACACCAAACATATCAAGGCAACACATAGAGTTTGGGCAAAATGCAATTGGGTTATGGGCTAGATGAAATAATTTTTGGGGCGTCACAACTGAACCAGTGTTAGTACTCCAAGAGCTCAGGAAAGAGTTGGTGATCTATACAGATGCATCACATTTTGGATTGGGTTGTGTATTGATGCAAGTGGGTAGAGTGGTAGCTTATGAATCTTGACAGTTGAAGGTGCATGAGAAGAATTACTATGTGCATGATTTGGAACTGGCTGCAGTTGTCTTTGCATTGAAACTATGGAGGCATTATCTCTACGGTGAGAAGTTCGCATTATTTTCTGATCATAAGAGTTTGAAATATCTGTTTGATAAAAAATAGTTGAATATGAGGAAAAGAAGATGGTTGGAATTCCTGAAGGATTATGACTTCACATTGGAGTATCATCATGTAAAGGCCAATGTAGTTGTTGATGCACTGAGTAGGAAACGTAAAGAGACTAGCATGGTAACTTGTCAGATGACCCCCGAGTGGCGATTATTGGAGAAAGCTACAGTGATTAGTGTACTCTCTATCACCCCGCATGTCGATATTTGTGCTCAAATGCATATACCGGTGATTGATACTCATATTCAGAAAATTAAGGATCTGCAGCAACATGATCCTGATTATGATATGTATAATTAATGGGCTGATTGAGTTGAACGCGTTAATTGGAAACGGGAATCAGATGGTGTATTACGATTTCACAAGAGATTATGGGTTCCTGTAGACTATGATCTGAGAGCTGAATTACTCCAAATAGCACATAGATCTCAATATACTATTCACCTAGGATCAACCAAAATGTATCATGATATGAAAAGAACAGTTTGGTGGCATGGGATGAAGAAGAATATATCTGAGTTTGTTCAGAAATGTGGGGTGTGTCAGTTGGTTAAGGCTGAACATCAGAGACCTGGAGGGAAAATACAACCATTATCTAATCCATAATGGAAATGAGAGCATATTACTATGGACTTTATTACAAGATTACCTAGATCTCAGGGTAGATACGATGCCATCTGGCTTATTGTTGACAGGCTGACTAAATCTGCTCATTTTCTTCTGATGAACACCAGAGATTATGTTGATAGCCTGAGCAGATCGTACATATGTGAGATTGTGAGATTGTGAGATTACATGTAGTTCTGTTGTTTATTGTGTTGGACAGAGATCCAAGATTTACATGGTGCTTTTGGCCTTCAGTGCAGACTCGATTTGGGACTCATCTCCGTCTCAGTACAACATTCCATCCTCAAACAAATGGGTAGACTGGGAAGGTGATATGAATGCTGGAGGATATGCTCAGATCTTGTACTTTAGAGTTTGGTGGGAATTGGGGAGAGTATCTCCATCTGTGTGAATTTGCATACAATAATAGGTATTAGATTAGTATTGGTATGGCACCCTTTGAGGCTTTGTATGGCCGACCTTGTAAATCTTCGGCTTGCTGGTTTGGGGTTGGAGAGTCATAGTTATTGGGGCCAACAGTTATTATGGATCACACAGAAAAGATTAAACAGATCAGGCAGAGATTGAAGATAGCCCAAGATTGTCAAAAGAGTTATTTTAACAAGAGGCATAGACCTCTAGAGTTTTCAATGGGAGACAAGGTTTTATTGAAGGTTTCTCCAATGAAAGGTCATATGAGATTTGGGGTTAGAATAAAGCTCGCACCGCGATTTGTTAGTCAATTTAAGATCCTTGAGAGGATAGGTCCATTAGCCTACCAACTTGCTCTACCATGACAGTTGGCTGGTATTCATAATGTGTTTCATGTTTCTATGTTGAGGAAATACCATACAGACTCGACACAATATCCAAAACAGTCACATATTTTGGATGTAACATAGTTACAAGTTGGAGAGGACACTACATATTCTGAAGAGCCAATTCAGATAGTAGCCAAACGAGTTCAGAAACTCAAGAACAAGCATATTCCACTGGTTAAGATTCAATGAAAGTTTCATGATAATGAAGAGCAAACTCGGAGCGAGAGGATCAAATGCGGGAACAATTTCCTAATTTATTCGCTACTTGAAGTTTTTTCCTTAATTTAAATTTCGAGGACGAAATCTTTTAAGTTGGAGAGATTGTAACACCCTGTATGTACGAGTCAAACTTGTAAGTAGACTTATACGTATTGTTAGGCGTATTTGTATGCATATATGTATGTACATGACCTTAGAATAGGGTGAAAATGTGTTTAATAGGATGGTTGATGCACCAGGACCCTAAACATAGCATTAGAACCCAATACTTAGTGAGAATTTTAGGAAAGTTCAGAGAAGCGTGCTCCTCACGGGATTTCCAGAAAAATTCAGTTTCTAGGCAACGAGAAACGCTCTCCCTAAGGGGAGAAGCGCGCTCCTCTACGTTTTTTATAGTTGTTTTTTAAAAGTCGGTGTGGCAGTTTACAGTTGTTTTAAAGCCAAACCCAAGCTTTTTTACTGATTTGCACCAGAAAGAACTGGAAAAACCCAGAGAAAAAAGAAAGGAAGAAGGGGAATGAGCTAGGGCAACCCAAATCCAAGGTAAGAATTGCTCTTTTCTAGCTCAAAATTCCATTTTTGAATTCCTCTAATAAAGTTGTGCAACATAAGTAAGATTTGCATGTTTTCCATGGCTAGATTATGAGCTTGGGAAATAGGGTGTTAGCTGAAAACTGGCGAAATTGTTGGAGGAAACCATAGGTAAGTGGTTCCTTGTTGTTTTGTGGTTAAATTCATGGTAAATGGACTGATTTTTCCATGGTTGGAAATGGATTTCTAGACCTTGTTGGCTGAGATTTTTGGGAATCCATTTGAGTGTTAAATTGTTTTGTTTTCTATGTATTTTTGAATGAGAAGTGATTATGGATGATTGGCAATATGAAATTGCAGATATTGGAAGGAAGAATTGGTATAGACACAAGTGAGGTGCTTGTGTTGTGATTGTAAAGAATTGGCAAATTGGTTAAGTATAGAGTGTGGACTTAGACAAAATCCTCTAACTTTGTGAGTATTTCTATTTTGATTTTTATGTATGGCATATAGTATATATATAAGCCCTATTTTATTAATTCTAGCATGTATGATTGCTATGTTTTGCATTATTTCTTGAATGCATGAAATCTTTGATTTGAATATCGAATATACTTTGACTTACTTGATGTAAGGATGGTATATGATCAATTCAATTGAGGTAAGTTTGTAGACGAGACCTCAGAATGATCGAGAGGATGTTTTGATAAGTTGAGTTATCCCTATAAATGCATAATATGGAAACAAACTCACTTACATACCTGAGGGTGAGGATTTGCTTATTATGCATGCTATGATATGTATAGAGTGGCGCAAAAAATGTATTCAAATCATGTATGTATATTTACATGAGTATTGCATATCGGGTTTATAATGATGTTTGAATGCCATGTTTTCTTATGGATGCATATATAATGCCATTACAATATTACTCATTGAGCTTGTTGTAGCTCACCCCACTCCCTTTTTATTACAGGTGCAGATTACAAAGGCAAAGGCAAGGCTCCAGAAAACTAATCTGAGCCTGTTTGTTGCTAATGTAAGTATGTGTGTATAAAGAGATGTGAGTAGTACATTTTACTTTGGTATATGTATGTGTATATAACACTAGATTATGAATAAAATGATTAGTGAGTTGTACATTAATGAAAATGATACATGTGAATGGCATTAGAAGATGTATGTGAGACTATAATCTTGGTGCCATGTAAATAATGTCAATGTTTTGAGACATTGAAAAGTATAGAAGTCTTGTGAATTATGTGGAATGATGTATGTGAGAATATGATTTTGATATCATGAATACTTAGGTATTATGAAATGAAACAGTATTATGTGGATGTCAATGATGTGATTATGTATTAAAATTGTGATTTGATGGGCTATCAGGTGTATGTGGAACCTCAGATTTATAGGGAGGTTCTGCAAAAAATTTTAGTGAATTTTATGTATTTTCTTTAAGGAAGAGGTTGACAGAGTATTATATACGCCTAGTTAGGACATATATGGTATTCTGTGTCGATCATGACGTCACCCTACCGAGGGGGTCGTGACATAAAATCCTTGTAACGGGTTAAGGATGAACCACTTGACCCGTTTCAAGAGAAAAGGTGAAACTACCTTTGATTCCAACCTAGGAATTGACTATGTTGTTTCAATCTTGAAACAAACCAAAACTCTAAGTGGAAATGTTACAATGAAGCTCAAGATGTTACAATTTCAATCAATACAAGATATGAAATTAAAGCTCATGGATGGAGAAAAACTTAGAATCATATACCTTTCATGAATCCATATTGCCTATTTAAATGATGTTGAAAATGTGCATGATTGATGCAAAAGTTAAAGTGCGAAACGATAAAACAAATGGTTCCCTTTGGATTTTGATTTGAAGATGATGAAGATGAAGCTTGAAATCAAAAAACCTTTCGATCACTTGAAATCTCTTGAAATGTATTTCTTCAAGGATGAAGATGCAAAGCACCTGAGATTTCTTCAAAGTGATGGAACTCTCAAAAATACTACTTGACAACTTGTTGAAATCATAAGAAAACTTCAAGTGATTTCATTTCAAAATGAACTTCAAAAGCTTGAGGAAACTTGTATTTTTGGCAAAGATGTGGAGAACAAAATGATGTGCACAAGTTTCACAATTTGCAAAAGTTGCTAATTATGAGCTATAAGACACATATTTATAGAAAAACATTTTTAGAAAAGTAAGAACCATGGTTTTGTACACGAAGCCTTGTTTCTATTCAAAATGGATTAGAAAACAACTCTCTGTTTCTGCCATGAAAACGTGTTTCCTCTAAGAGAAGTGCATTTTTGTGCTTTTTCCATAAATGCCCAGAAAAGAGGAAACGTGTTTCTTAACAAGGAAACGCGTTTTTATGTATTTTTCAGAAATGCCCCAAAAGGAAGAAATACTTTTCTTAACAAGGAAACGCGTTTCTGTGTATGGTTCTAGAGAGAATTATTTTGGACTTTCTGGAAGAAATGCGTTTCTGCTTTCACAGAAACTTGAAACATGTTTTTCTTTGATAATTTTGCGATTAAAACATGTTTCCATGATAAACCATTGTTAAATAAAATTGAATCAACTTTAAATCCATGTAATTGAAATACTTTTGAGATCAACACATAAATCAAAATCATTTTGACCAAACAAGAGAGTTTTGACTTTTATGAAAAACGATTAACTTTTCAAAAACAAATGATCTTAAAGTATGATGTATGCACGCAATGATTTTGAATCAAATGAGAAATATAGAGACAAGAAATATTACAACCTAATTCTAATTATACTTGTAAGGTCTCATCCTTTATCAACGATTCAACTCATCCAAGCTTTTGATTTTGATTTTGTTTAATCCACTTGAGTTGACTTGAGATCACTTGAATCTTGTATTAGCCTTTTGACTTATCCTTGGTGTTGAAACATGCTCAATTCAACCATTAGCACCATGGTTATATTGTTTGTTAGCATCAAAACACTTGGGAGAATTCTAAGTGAAAAACCACTTAGGTCAACATAGGGCGTTGTGCCCTCAGCCATGGCAGGGGGCGTTGTGCCCTCAGCTCATGGCAGGGGGCGTTGAGCCCACGACCTTGGTCGAGGGAAGCCGAGGGTCTTCTTCACTTGGGCAAGGCCAAAGTCCTTGGGCCCTTGGTGTTGTCTCCATTCTGGGACAATGTTGTTCGTGACTTGGAGTTTGGTTTAGTTTTTGGTGTAATAGTAAGCCCCTGATGAGCGTGTCAAAGTGAAAGTTCGAGGCGCTCATCGTTTTAGTGTTGATTTACTTAATCGTTCTAAGAATGCTTGTTGAGTGCAAAATCGCAAGTGTACGATGTCAAGTTATAATATATCCCGATGAGAAATCGGGTATCGTCCTCAAGGGTATTTACTACACTAGCTATCACGTTTTAACCCTAATTTTATCTAGACAATCGAAATCAAGTGATTGGGTAATTAAAACAGCAATTAAAACAATTAACTATTAACTAACAATGCAATGTAAATCAGATAGAAAATGTATGGGAGAATGTACTAGAGGTTCGATGTCACCTCACTCCCAACTATGTCTAAATATATATATATATATATTATTATTATTACTAAATCAGTTCCTTAGCTTATAAGTCAGAAATCCTAATGTTTCTAATTCCCTCTTTTGAAGCAAAACTAGAACATGTTATTGTCGCCTTGGCTTTACTTTTTCGATGAAAACCTAAGACGGCAACAAGTCATTAAGTTCTATGATTTCCACCTAACGACTTCAAAGGTTCTCGATCTCCTTGTGAGTCTCACGATTGCCTAGGTTATATTTCCCAAATTCCAACCCAAGGTACCCTCTTTTGAAGCATCTACCTCAAGTCTATGATCATTTAATCCGTAATCAATGGATCAAAAACATTACACCCAGAGAAATATAAATAAACTATAAAAACTTTATTAACAATAATTAAACCATAAAGCTAGACATAGTATCAAGCTTGGATCAATCTACACCTCTAGAAAGAGGCTTTAGTTCATGACTAAAGACATAAAAACATGAAATATAAGTTCGAACATGAATAAGAACAAAGAAAAGCAAACTAGAATGTGTAGAGATTGTGAATAGTCTTCAATGTAAATCTTCCTCTCTACTTCGCTCCAGCTGTAATCCTCTTCTTCTCCACTCTATGATGATTTAGAAACCCTAAAAATGGTCTATATAAAGCGACAAGTCCATAGGAAGTCGTCCGAGAGAAGACAAGTTGAATTAGGAAAGTTTGCAACAAAATAAAAAGTTTATATTTTGAATTGCACATCCGCTTTCTTCCTCACCATGGTTTTCCATATTTACCACTCCAAATCAACGTCAAAACCATTCCATCTTATATTATTTCAAGTAAGGAATTCGTAGAAACAAACCACGTACAATTTGGAGTTAAATTGAGAAAGTTATGGTCAAAACACAAAAGTCCCGCAAAATAGCAACTTTCTCTTTCGCACGAGCGCTGAGGCGCCCCGAGAGCTATTTTTGCACGTTTTCTTCCGTTTTCGCCCATCTTTTGCACCTTTTTGCACATGTATCTTCATTCCAACTTCTTGTGTCTTGTTCCCATCATCCAAATCCATGTTCAACACATCTAAACACCTACAAAACAATGCAAAACAAGTAATTAATACACTCAAAACATAAATTGATCCAACATATAAACTAACAAACCGAAATAATGCATAAAAACCAATTTATTCCTAAACTAACAAATGCATCAAAACTAATATAAACACACTAAACTAATGCATAAATCATCCTAAAACACACTTAAAACATTCTCTAAAACATATATAAATATGCAACTATCAATGCTACTTTCCTCGGTTATTCGTATAGCCTTGTTGGTTTTGTGCGAGAAACAAATAAGCGTGTTATTAACTTTCCAACACATATTTTCAAGGTAGAGATGATCCTAGAAGGAGCTTTGGGGGAGCTGCTGTGTTTAGTGGCTTACTTGTTTTGTAATAACATTTTGCATTAGTCTAGCATGTTTCCAAAACTTTTGGTTGTGTTTTTTGCTAAAACTCTTAACCCCTTTCATCTTGGATGTTGTTGCTTTAATATTCTAAAATCGATTATTTTCAATGCTTGACCTATGATCGTGTAGCATAAGCTCACGACTATTCACAACTATCTTTTTTCTTTTCTTACAAACATTGCTTTATACTAGTGGTTTGTATGTTTGTGAAAGCTAAGACAACTTTTTTTTCGCTATCGAAATGGCTTGGTTTGTCGGTTTCCAACACCCTCATGTGAGTTTGATGCTTTGGACTTTGGCAGGCGATATGATAAAAGAGGTGTTTGATGCCAACACTTTCATATGTTGTGCTATCTTGGGAAATAAGATGCGGTGCATTCTGCAACCTCTCGATAATCGAAGCGGGACATGTTAAAGAAAAATTGCGTTTTGAAGTTGTTTAGTTCTAACGAAAATCTTGCCTTCATTCTAGGGTTGTAAGTGAGGGGAATAGTCCTCGAGGTTATTTTCTATAGGTTTTGGCAACATATATGACTTACTTGTACTTCGAACACATTGGTTCATTTTGCAAGCCCCCAATCTTTTCATTGATGAGGTTTTTACTTTCCAGATTGCTCGAAGGTAATGATTGTTTTTCCTGACCCTTTTTGGCGTATTGTGGTGACTCAACATATGAGAGGGGGTTGTCAATAACATAGTGTTTGGTTCAGAACCTGTTGTTTGGTTCTCATATTCACTACATGGAGGTGTATCTTCGTCATAAGGTGTTTTCTTACTTGGCATTACATCAGCGTTGATTTGTTTTGGACAAATCATTAGTTGCAAGCTTCGATCTTTCTGTGTTCCAAGCATGGGATGCCTTGTGGGCCGTAACCCTTTGTTTTTTTAGGGTATGTAGCCTTCTCGACCCATTGCATCTTTGATAGTTGGTCGTCGCCTATTAAGGACAATTAGTTATAGCTATTAGTTTAGAGGTGGTTGTAGAGTTTTGTTGATGATCAACCATACCCTGTCATCTGTAAGTATTTGCTGCCTTGAGAAGCAGATCGATCACGACATCTTGTTCATGGGTGGTTGTAATATTTTTCTACTCTGTGGTGCACAACGCACAATCAACTGTAGTCTCTAGCTCTTTAGATTTGTGGTGCACATAGTTGGTCGTGGCCATTACTATTTGGAGTGTACAGTTCGCAGCTGGCTGTGTAGCCTTTGCCATTTAGAGTGTGCAGCTCACACTTGACATATGGCCTTTGCTATTTGGGGTGTATAGCTCACGTTTGGCTTATGGCCTCTGCTATTTGATATGCGTACAACTCATGTTGGGCCTACGGCTTTTGCTATTTGATACGTGTATAGCTCATGTTTAGCCTGTGGCCTTCGCTGCTTGATATATGTATAGCTCACATTGGGCCTTTGGCCTTCGTTGCTTGATACGTGTACAACTCACATTGGGCCTACTTCCTTTGCTATTCAATACATGTATAACTTACGTTGGGCCTGTGGCCTTTGCTATTTGATATGTGTATAGCTCACGTTGGGCCTGTGGCCTTTGCTATTTGATACGTGTACAACTCATGTTTAGCCTATGGCCTTCGCTGCTTGATATGTGTACAGCTCACGTTGAGCCAGTGGCCTTTGCTGTTTTGATACTTGTTCAACTTACGTTGGGCCTGTGGCCTTTGCTATTTGATACATGTATAGCTCACGTTTGACAAAAGAGAGCAGAGACTGGGGTAGCGGAGCTATTTCCTTGCTTCTCTGTAGTGGGTGATCACTCTAACTTGTTAGAGTTGTCATTTCTCAAGGACTTAGCATGTATTGTTCTGCAAATTATCACATATAGTGATTGTTATGTATTGTAACACACGAAGTGTCAATTTAGAGTTCAATACTTTGGCTTTTGAAACAAAATACTTATCTTTATAGATAGCTTCAAAGAACTTTGATACAACCAATCGCAAGGAAACGTTTTGTTTGTTGCGTGATTAGCTTCATTGGGGAAGGTTTGCGACATCCATGTAAGATTTGTTATTTGTTATGCTTCCCCTCTCATAGAGTGTGGGGGTCATGTAAGGTCTTCGAGCTCTGTCTCTGTTAGGACCTGCTCGACCAAGGCATTGAGCGGGGTGTATGTCAACCTAGTCCATTGGGATCGGAGTTCTCCCTATGGGCGCCCATGTTCTCCGAGCCCTTTTCCTTATTTTCTTTTTATTTCCCATTCTTTGACGGAGCCACATTTTTTGTCTAGGCGTCCCTCGTTGTCTTCATTTCTTCTGCATTCATGTACTTCTTTGCTACAATGAGCAACTCCTCGTAACTTCAAGCTGGGTTCTAGGTCAAAGTCCACCAATACCCAGTTGCCTGAAGTCCCGCCATTACGGTGGTCAGTGCCACGTTGTTTAAATATCTTTCCACCTAAAGCGCTTTGTGTGCGAAGCAAGTTATGTAGTCCTTAAGGGGCTTGTCTTTCCCCTACTTGACCTGATAGAAGGTGCATGGACAATTTTCTCCTCTCGCGAAGCCTCACGAATTGGACGACGAACGGTCGTTTGAGCTGGTCGAGGGAATGAATTTACCTAGGTTGAAGCCCCTAAAACCAACTCAAGGTTGCTCCATATAGCTTTATCCAAAACTTATACTTTGTCAGATTGTTGGTTGGATCCTTCTTTCTATCTCATAAATCCTTTTGCGGTTGATATTTTTCTCCTCAAAGCCGTGACTTCCAGTTGATAGGCAATGTTTGCAGTTCCTGCATTTAGTAGCCCCCAATATATGTCGACCAAGGTTGAGATCTGCTTCTACGTGTATCGCAATCTATCCTCTATGTCATTGGGAAGAAACTCTATGTTGCTTGACTTTTGAACGTGGGAGGCAGACTGTTGCTTCATCCTCTCCGGGCTTGGATGACTTTGTTCGTCCAGTCCTGCCAGATTCTAGGTTGTTTCTGCAGCACTTATGCCTAGGCACTCATTTCTAAATGTCAAGGATTTGCCTCTCGCAGGCATGGCATGATGAACCTGCTCGATCCACTCCAAGATCCCTTCCATTCGACTGACATTCTCAACCCTCATCCCAATTCTTTGCTCCATGTTTCCCAGTTGAAGCTTAATGGCTCGATATCCTAAGGCGACTTAGGGGTGAAGGTAGGGTTTCCTGTGGACAGAGATGGCAAACTGGTCCTTTGTTCGCAGAGCCTCCTTGGGGGGTTGGATGTTGTTTTCACTCATTTTGTTCGAGCAACAGACTTTTAACGCCGTTCCCCACAGACAACGTCAAATGTTTTAACCAAAACTCTCTCGCGTCAGACAGCAAATCGATGCTGGTTGACTAAATAAGAAAACTGCTTGATCCTATGAAAATCTCGAAAAGACTACTACACTCTGGACTTGCAAGGGTAGTGACAGTTGGTCACCAAAAACACTCTGATGCCTAAGTTAGACAATGAAATAGGAAAATAAACCCCTTTTTATAGTTGTGGGGGGATGGTTTGTGCATTTAGTGTTGTTCTCCGTCGTGAAAGGATTGGCGCCCTTTCCTTATCAGAATTTGGACAGTGGTTTTGGTGTATCAGGATTCGGGCATGGTTTTATCTAGTTATGGTCTCCGTGCATTAAGTTTGGGAATAGATGAAGCCCTTGGTTGTGTCCAAGGGTGTGCCTTCGGATGCGGCTGAGGAGGTTTCCTCGGTCGTGGTCAAGGGAGTGTCCTCGGTCAAAGCCAAGGCATTGTGCCCTCGGCCAAGATTGAGCCCTCGGTCGTAGCCGAGGGAGTGTCCTCGATCAAGACTGAGCCATTGTACCCTCAGCCAAGATTGAGCGCTCAGCATTAGCTGGGGGGCATTGTGCCCTTGACCTTGACCGAGGGCGTTGTGCCCCCGACCTTAGCCGGGAGCATTACACCCCTTGCTTTGCCTGGGGCATTGTGCCTTGGCTGAGGGTCTTGTGTCCTCAGCCTTGGTTGAGGGTCTTGTTCACTTGGCTAAGGCTGAAGTCCTTGGGCCCTCAGCCTTGGCCGAGGCGTTGTCTCCGTTCTAGGAGAACATTGTTCGTGACTTGGAGTTTGGTTCAGTTTTGGGTTTAACATTTTCAAATCTCCAATTTGGTGTTAAAGTGTTTGGTTCGATTTGAATGAGTTTGTGCAAAGAATCTTCAACGGAAAATCATGTTAGAGTAATGTGTTAGACCAACACGCTCCTCAAGCTGGCATCGTGTTCCTTGCGTTGTCAAATCACTTATTGATCTACCACAGTCACCAGTGTGCTCCCCTTAGAGAAGAACGTTGTTATGACCCAAAAAATCATTTGGTCTCTGGAATGGATCAGACCAACGCGCTCTTCCCAAGACCAGCCCGCTCCTTGTTAAAGCAACACGTTTTCTTCTAAGCAACAGAGAGATGAGGTGTAAAGCTTTTTCTCTACTAGTGTGTTCTCTCTTGGAGCAGCGCTTGTCATTTTTGGACAACGAAAATGACATTCCGCACATTCTTTCCTCTTTTATTATGTGTACTTTTGGTCATTCTTTTGTGTGAAAGAATTTGAACATTGCATTTGAATTTCAAACTCGAATCAAATGATTTTTTTGAGATTAAAAGCCTAATTTATGCTCATACTCTGTTTTTGTATAAAAACATAGTTGTGTTCTTTATTCAACACTACCAATAAACTATTAGCAAGTTAAACTGATTTTCTAAGTGTTTGAGTATTTTCCAAGTCGAAAAACTTCGTTTTTGAGATCAAACTTTGGATTGAATGTGCTTAGTCTTCATTCTTCAAATCATCCAAAGATCATTTTCAAAGAGACCTTCACTCTTGTTCCTGCATTTTATACTTCATTTTGTCTGAGCATTCTTTGTTGGCCCAGATATGTCTAAGAGAGGGGGTGAATTTGACACTTAGCAGATTTTAACCTTTCTTACAGGTGAAGATCAAACCGGTACACTTTCTCAACTTACGGGTGTGAGAACTACCTTTTCTCAACTTATGGGTGTGAGAGCACCGTTTCTAAACTTACGGGTGTGAGAAGACCTATTCTCTACTTACAAGTGAGAGAGAACCTATTCTTAACTTACTGGTGTGAGAAGACCGTTTACAACTTTGAGCAACACTTGCTCTAACTCAGTGACTTACCAGTCACCACAAACTAAATACAAGATGAGATATGATTCCCTTTACTCAGAATCAAAGTGATACTTACAAAGTTTTGGATTAAACCTTCTGTAGTCACAGATTCAACAAAATGTGCGTGATGAAGTTTATGTTGAAAACAGGTTCAAAGAGCTTTTGTCTTCTTTAATGGGTTTTCGAAATAATGATGATGAAGATCAATCAACCCAAAAGACTTGAAGTTTTTTCTTTCAAAAAGATCGTAAGATCAAGCTCAAGTGAAAAAAGACTATCTTTCAAAAAGTGTTTTAGCATAAATGAAAACTGAAAACTGTTAATACGTCTTGAATGAATATCAGTTTCGTATTTCATTTGTTGGTTTTTCTGCACTAAGGTAGCACGTATATATAGGAATAACAAATGCACAATGGACTTGGTAATTTTGGCGCTCTAAGGTATTTCAAATATAACGTTAACATTCTTTCCCAAAACGGATCGATTCAGCTTAATGCATATTACGGCGATAGCACCTGAATCATCTGATCCTTTCATGAAAGATGAATGTTTTGACGAGGTTTTAGAACGTTTTAAAAAGTTTTGAAACGTTGTTGTATGATTCTAAAAATTTCTAAAAAGTATTCGTACGTTTCTGAAAAGGTTAACAGAAATAGCAGTAATGTCAGAACAACCAAAATATCTTTTATGTCGTTTTGTTCCTTTGAGGGTGCTCCTAGAACATCAGCATCCTACTGAACAATGAAGTGAGGGTGCTACTAAATAGTAAGCGTTCTGACTTACTTTGACAATTAAACGACTTAATTCATGAGGGCGCTACTTCGCAGTGAGCGTCCTGCTTTGTTTTAAAACTTTTGACACACGAGGGAGCTACTCAAGAGTAAGCGTGCTGAACTAAAAAATGGTTTTAAAACAATGTTAAGTGTGCTGACGGATGGTAAGCGTCGTGAAAGTTATTAAAGTTGATTCTAAAGATGAGGGCACTCCTGCACAAGTAGCGTCTTGATAATTTATTCAACTTATAACTTATCAGCGTCGTTAAAAATAGAAATCACTTAAAGACAAAAAGATCTTTCAGCGAGCTGAAATTAAGTCAGCGTCCTGATATTCTCAAAGGTTGATAAAAGAAAGGTCGCTATTACCAAGTGAGTGCCCTTATTAATCAGATCAATTCAACCTTGAGCGTCCTAACATTTTATCAATGTCCTGACTCATCAAGTCCAGGAGGGAGCTGCTAAAATATTAGCGTCCTGGAAGACTTTTATAAAAGTTGTTTTTAATTTCTCGATTAAAGCTTGATAAAACATAATGTAACCGGATTAAATCAAATATTCAACCGATCGATTAAAACATGTAAGCATGCATATTGCTAAATCACATGAGATAGAAGGTCCTACAACCTATCATAATCTAATCATACAACTAAACATATTCAATGATCATGGTCTTTAAGAAGATCTTTAATATGTTCACCATGCATCATTAAATCTATGAAGCCTTCAAGTAAGATTAGATATGCCATATGAACAGTAGTATCATAAACATATTGTAGGTTTGTAATCATCAAAATCGTTCATAATAGGGACATATTCTTGTAAGGGACGTGAGGATAATTTGTTCAACAATCTCTCCTTTTTTGATGATTTCAAACACATTACTGTAGGCTTTGAAGCAAGCTAATAATACAATATAAATGTTCTTTGTTTCATATGATATGAGTGCATTACCAAAAAATGTACAAGAAATATCACTAAGACTTCCCCTTAGTGTTAAACTCCCCTTGAGTTTATGATGCTTCAATGATCGTACTTTCTTCCCCTTTTGAAATATCAAAAAGAGTAAAGTCGCATGAAATATATCTCCCCCATATAGAGGTAAGTATCACACTATCACAGATCGGTCTCAGAAAACATCCCAAGCTCTCTGCGAATATGAATAAACTGGTCTTTTGGTAAAACTTTAGTAAATATGTCAGTCAGTTGTTCTTTGGTTCCAATATGAGGTAATACGACTTCTCCATTTTGCACATGATTTCGTAAAAAATGATGTCTTATTTGAATATGCTTAGTTCGGGAGTGCAATACAAGATTTTTAGATATGTGGATAACACTAGTATTGTCACACAAAATTTTAGCACATTGAATAAGTATTTGATAATCCTGAAGTTGTTGTTTCATGTAAATAACCTGAGAATAGCAACTTCCAGCTGCAACATATTCTGCTTCAGCCGTGGATAATACCATGAAATGTTGTTTCTTGCAAAACCAAGAAATCAAAGAATTTTCCAAAAAGTGGCAAAATTCAGAGGTACTTTTCCTAATTGTTAGACTACCGGCATAGTCGGAGTCACATAACTTCTGAGATCAAAAGTAGTACCTTTGGAATACCAAATTCCAAAGTGTGTTGTGCCATTTATATATTTGAATATTCGTTTGACACACTTTAAATGAGATTATTTAGGTTCAGATTGAAATCTTGCACAAAGACAGACACTGAACATGATGTCAGGTCGACTTGTTGTTAAGTACAAAAGACTTCCAATCATGCTTCTATAAAGTTTTGAATCAATTGATTTACCTTTTTCATCCTTATTTAATTTGATTGCAGAAGTACAAGGAGTATCAATCGATTTCAAATTGTGCATTTGAGACTTTTTGACCATTTCCTTAGCATACTTTGATTGGCTTATGACAGTGCCTTTTGCCATTTGTTTAATTTGTAAGCCGAGAAAGTATGTAAGTTCTCCCATCATACTCATTTCAAATTCCTTCTGCATTAATTTTGAAAACTCATCACATAGTTATTTGTTTGATGTACCAAAAATGATATCGTCCACATATATTTAAACAATAAGCATATTATCATTTTGGTGTTTAATAAACAAAGTTAGATCAAGTTTTCCTTTTTGAAACTTATGATCTAAATGAAATGAACTTAGTCGATCATACCAAGCTCTTGGAGCTTGTCTTAATCCATATAAGGCTTTGTGGAGTTTGAACACATATTCCGGGTGTTGAGCATCCTCAAATCCTGGAGGTTGTTCCACATATACCTCTTCGTTGATGTATCCATTTAGAAAAAGCACTCTTTCCATCCATTTAGTATAAGGGAAAATCCTTGTAACAAGCATAGGCAAGTAACATTCTTATTGCCTCTAATCTTGCTACTGGGGCAAAGGCTTCTTCGAAGCCTATGCCTTCTTCTTGGTTGTACCCTTGTGTAACCAATCTAGCTTTATTGCGGACAATGATGCCTTGTTTGTTCTTTTTGTTCCTAAAGATCCATTTGGTTCCAATAACAGATTGATGAAAAGGTCTAGGAACCAATTCCCATACTTTGTTTCGCACAAAGTGTCCTAGTTCTTCTTGCATAGCAAGAATCCAGTTTTCATCTTCCACTTTAATTAGTTCAAATTGTGATACAAAAGCAACAAGCTCTTGATCTTTTTGAGTTGAGGCTCTAGTGGATACACCTTTCGTGGATCTCCTAAAATTTGATCTTGGGAGAGACCTTGAAGCAATCTAGAATTTTTAGAAGATTCTAAAGATGGTTCGGGTTCAAGATCTATACCTTTGGTTGTCTTGGGTTCATTGTCATCAAAATTTAATTCCTTAAATTCATCCTCAAGACTTTTCTTATTAACACTTTCATCAAAGTTTACATGAATCGATTCTTCTACAGTTTGATTTGATTTGTTGAAGACTCTGTAGGCTCCACTGTGAGAAGAATATCCTAAGAATATTCCTATGTCTGATTTAGGTTAAAACTTATCTAGATTGTCTTTATTATTAAGAATAAAACATTTACATCCAAATACTCGGAAGTAACTGATGTTGGGTGCTCTAGCCTTCCATAGTTCATATGAAGTTTTATTCAAATCATTTCTAATCAGAACTCGGTTCATCACATAGCACGCAGTGTTTATAGCTTCCCCCCAAAAATGATTTGTAGTGTTATACTCATTGAGCATTGTTCTACGCATCTCCTGTAGAGTTCTATTCTTTCTTTCAACTACACCATTTTGCTGTGGTGTCCTAGGAGCGGATAAATGGTGAGTGTAACCTTGATTGTTACAAAATTCTTCGAGATTTTTATTGACAAATTCACCACCTCTATCACTCCTAATAATATTGATTTTGTATCCCTCTTCATTTTCAACTCTTTTACAGAATTTTATAAATGTTTCACAAGCACCAGATTTATGAGCTAATAGAAATATCATGCGAATCGAGTAAAGTCATCAACAATCACAAACACATATGATTTACCACTTAAGCTTTGAGTTTTGGTTGGTCTGAAAAGATTCATGTGAATCAGTTCGAGAGCTCTAGAGGTTGATTGATGCCTCTTGCTTTTAAATGATGATCGGGTGTGCTTACCAAGTTGACATGGTTCACAAACCTTGTCATTTGAGTAAGTTCCTTTAGGAATACCCGTGGCCAGATCATGTTTAACAATTCTAGATATGTTGTCCATATTAACATGAGCTAAGCTCCTATGCCATAGCCATGCATCATTACCAGAGATAGCACTTAAACATGTTACATTTTGTTTCTTCATGTCATTGAAGTTTGTGCAATACAAATTCTAAATTCTAGATGCCATGAATGCAATAGTTTTATCAGCATGTTTGAAAATACACCTATTTGCCTCAAATGAGATTTCATAACCCTTGTCACATAATTGACTTATGCTCAAGAGATTATGGTTCAGCCCTTTAACATAAAGTACATCGGATATGGATAGAGAATCATTACCAAAAGTTCCAATGCCTTCAATATCACCTTTGCTATCGTATCCGAAAGTGACCTTTCCTCCTTTCTTCTTTTCAAGGCTCAGAAAGTTAGATCTATCTCCAGACATGTGCCTTGAGCAGCCGCTATCTAAGTACCATATATCTTCGTTTTTGTACATCTACAAAACATAAAATATTTTTGATTTTGGTACCCATGCTTGTTTGGGTCCATGCATGTTAGCATCAGCGAGAACAAATTTTTCAATCCATGCATATTTCTTTTTCTTTCTATGTAGGACGTTGCATCTAAGTATTGTATGACCTTCTCTATGACATTTGTTGCATTTTGGTCATTTGGTCAGTACGGTATCATACTCCTTTTGTTTATACCCATGAGTGTAGTCTAAGCCAATCTTGTGGAGTGCACATCTTTGTGATCCTAACATCATGTCAAATTTCTTTTGACCATTTGTGAAGTTAATCACTGTGCAATTCAAGTCTTCCTTTTCTTTTCTAAGGATTTCATTTTCTTTTTTCAGCTTCCCAACAACTTTCTTAAGTTTTTCATTATCTAAAGACAACCCGTCTAGCTCTTCTTGTTGGAATTCAATTTCCTCAAGAGCTTCTTCAAGACTGTGTCTAAGTTTTTCATTCTTCCTAATCTCTTTACTAAGTTTTGACTTAAGCTCCTGAATATAAATGTTGAACTCATAAGGTTCATCAGTAGGTTCAGTTTTTACCTCTGTGCTTGCCATTAAGCACAATGTAGCAGTGTGGTCTGAATCCACTTCATCTTCGCTTAAGCTTGAATCAACCCATGTGGCTTTGAGAACTTTCTTGTCTTTTCTGTAAGAACTGGTGTTCTTCTTATACTTTATGGGACATTCACTCTTTATATGACCTGGTTTGTTACAACCGTAACATATTAACTCTACAGGTTTAGACTCGGGTTTCTTTCCTTTGTGAAACCTTGAGTAAGAGTCATTCTTACTTTTTTTCCTAAATAACTTGTTGAACTTTCTAGACAACATAGCCGTATCATCTTCTGAGTGTGAATCACCTTCAGAATCAGTTTCAACATTGAGGGCAATAGATTTCTTTTCTTTTTCCACAACTTTGATCGGGCTCATATTATATTTTAACTTCATTTTATGAACAATTAATGAACCACATAATTCATCAAAAGTGTATTCAGCCAGATTTTTTGCTTCTTCAATGGATGTGGCCTTAGGTTTCCATGCTCTGGGTAGGCTTCTTAGAAACTTTCTAACAGTTTTTTCTTGGTCATAGATTTTTCCTAGGTTCTTCATCTCATTGATGTTTGTTGTAAACCAAGCAATAGCCTCAGCTATCAAATCAGTTTCCTTCATCCTATAAGTCTCATATTTTTCAACTAACAGTTGGAGCTTTGCCTTTCTAACTTGCAGAGTTCCTTCATGGGTGACTCCAGATTTCCTTAGCTGTTTCACGCGCACTAAGTCTATTGAACTCTTTGATTGATAAACTGCAAAACAAAATGTTTACAGCTTGGTTATTCAATAGTTATCTTTTCTTTTCCTTGGTACTCCATTCGTCTATTTACATTGGGAAAGTAACACCATCAACTATTTTAGTAGGCGTTGGACAGCCGTATGTCACAACATCCCACATCTCCAGATTTTGGGCTTTAAGGTGGACTTAATCTTAGTTTTTTAGTGTGAATAGTTTTCTCCTTTAAACAGTGGTGGTCGGTTGGTGGAGTTTCCTTCACCTGTGAGATAAGCATTTTTTTCGTTTTGTCCTGCCATACTCAATCAAAGATGGTTAGATACTTTGACGGTTAACTTGCTCTGATACCAATTGTTGGCCCAGATATGTCCAAGAGGGGGGATGAATTGGACATTTAGCAGATTTTAACCTTTCTTAAAATTGTGCAGGATAATGAAAGCAAATTAAACAAAGTATAACAATTAGATACAATAATGTAAATGGGACAATGCAAGCAAGCTTTATAATGGTTCGGCTGCGCCTACATCCACTACCTAACCTTCTCAGCTAGGATTTGTTCAAACTCCACTATGGACCTTCTTACAGGTGAAAATCAAACTGGTACATTTCTCAACTTACAGGTGTGAGAAGACTTATTCTCTACTTACAGGTGAGAGAGAACCTATTCTTAACTTACTGGTGTAAAAAGACCGTTTACAACTTTGAGAAACACTTGCTCTAACTCAGTGACTTACCAGTCACCACAAACTGAATACAAGATGAGATATGATTCCCTTTACTCAGAATCAAAGTGATACTTACAAAGCTTTGGATTGAACCTTCTGTAGTCACAAATTCAGCAAAATATGTGTGATGAAGTTTATGCTGAAAACAGGTTCAAAGAGTTTTTGTCTTCTTTAATGGGTTTTCGAAATAATGATGATGAAGATCAATCAACCCAAAAGACTCGAAGTTTTTTCTTTCAAAAAGATCGTAAGATCAAGCACAAGTGAAAGAAGACTATCTTTCAAAAAGTGTTTTAGCGCAAACGAAAACTATTAATACGTTTTGAATGAAAATCAGTTTCGTATTTCTTTTGTTGGTTTTTTTGCACTAAGGTAGCACGTATATATAGGAATAACAAAAGAGCAATGGACTTGGTAATTTTGGCGCTCTAAGTTATTTCAAATATAACGTTAACATTCTTTCCCAAAACTGATCGATTCAGCTTAATGCATATTACGGCAATAGCACCTGAAGCATTTGATCCTTTCATGAAAGAGGAATGTTCTGACTAGGTTTTAGAACGTTTTAAAAAGTTCTGAAAAGTTGTTGTACGATTCTGAAAATTTTTGAAAAGTATTCGTTCGTTTCTGAAAAGGTTAACAGAAATAGCACTAATGTCAGAACAACTAAAATATATTTTATGTCGTTTTATTCCTTTGAGGGCGCTCATAGAACATCAGCGTCCTACTAAACAATGAAGTGAGGGCGCTACTGAATAGTAAGCGTCTTGATTTACTTTGACAATTAAACGACTTAATTAATGAGGGCGCTACTTCGCAGTGAGCGTCCTGCTTTGTTTTAAAACTTTTGACACACGAAGGCGCTACTCAAGAGTAAGCGTCCTGAACTAAAAAATGGTTTTAAAACAATGTTAAGTGCGCTGACAGATGGTGAGCGTCTTGAAAGTTATTTAAATTGATTCTAAAGATGAGGGCGCTCCTACACAAGTAGCGTCTTGATAATTTATTCAACTTATAACTTATCAGCGTCCCTAAAGATAGAAATCACTTAAAGACAAAAGGATCTTTCCGCGAGCTGAAACTAAGTCAGCGTCCTGACATTCTCAAAGGTTGATAACGGAAAGGTCGCTATTATCAGCTGAGCGTCCTTATTAATCAGATCAATTCAACCTTGAGCATCCTAACATTTTATCAGTGTCCTGACTCATCAAGTCCAAGAGGGCGCTGCTAAAACATTAGCGTCCTGAAAAACTTTTATAAAAGTTGTTTTTAATTTCTCGATTAAAGTTCGATAAAACATAATGTAACCGAATTAAATCGAATATGCAACAGATCGATTAAACATGCAGGCATGCATATTGCTGAATCACATGACATAGAAGGTCCTACAACCTATTATAATCTAATCATACAACTAAACATCTTCAACGATCATGGTCTTCAAGAAGATCTTTAATATGTTCGCCATGCATCATTAAATATTTGAGACCTTCAAGTAAGATTAGATATGCCATATATGCAGTAATATCATAAACATAATGTAGTTTTGTAATCATCAAAATCTTTCATAATAGGGACATCTTCTCGTAAGGGACATGAAGATAATTGGTTCAATATTCTTGAGTAAGGTTCAAGATTGGTTGTAAGTATTTCTGAGGTTTTCTGGTAAGGAAAATCCTCATTCTTCAATCTTTTGTACTTTAAGTGGCTTGTTAGCCACTGAGAAGTTCTCTTGTAAAGAACGATGATTGCAAAAAGGTAGCTTACACCTATGAAATAAGTTGTAACCGGTTTTGATCCTTACCCTTGAAGTAGGCTTTACAAGCCGAACCATGCTAAAATTACTGTGTCATTTGCTTTCTTGCATTCATTTCTTTCATTACTTGTAAAGTTTTATTTATTTGAAAGGTTTTAAAAATCCTGCAAGAGTCAAATTCACCCCCCCTCTTTGACTTTATCTGGGCCAGCAATTCACCCCCCTCTTGGGTGTCCAACATAACTTAGTTCTTACAATACAAATGTCTATAATTTATGTTAGGACCCCACTAATCATCTTGTACTTCATAGGACAATTAGAGCCTTATTAAGCCTCAACTAGACTCAGACAGAGTCTTTGCTACATATTGCCAGTTTATAATTCTTCGTTGACCTGTCCAACAGTTTAAACTACATCCACAACTACTTTAATCTCTAATTAATCGAAACATATCATTGTATTACATAATGTGAAGTGATAAGTATTTAAATAGTCAAAAATAACAAAATATTCACACACACACACAAATATATATTATATATATATATATATATATATACACATTAGTTTTCCAACCTCCATCAACTATTCTGTCAGAGATCACTAGCTTCTCATTGTTGCGCCATTTTATTGCCCTTATTCACTACTGAAGGACCTGAAAGATGGGGAATAGAGTGAGCCAATGATGCCCAATGACTATAATTCAAGAATATCGTCATTTATACATCTATATCATCCATGTATGCATGAGTAATGTTATGTGAGGACATTTGTAGTTATAAATATATCATAAACAACAAACTATACTTAATGCAAGTCATTCCATATGCAAAACATACAATTCACCTTATTCAAGTTTTTGACAAACTTTCCCAAAACATATATGAAAGCACATAGTCACTAGGTACTCATTACTATCATCTCAAAGTCACACATCTATTAACCTAAGTGGTTTTTCACTTAGTTTTCGCCTAAGTGTTTTGATGCTAACAAACAATATAACAAATTGTGCTAATATTTTTCAGCACCTAAAGTTGAAAAGAGCTAATACAAGATTAAAGTACTTCAAACCATTCATGCGAAGGATCAACCAAATTCAAAGCTTGGACAACTTGAAGGAAACAAGAATTATGAGGTTGAGAGTCATGTTTATGTCTAGATTTAGAATGTAGCCTACTTGCTCTAGTTTGCTCAATCACTTTCTTAAAAATCATGCATACATTAGTTTTTCGCAAGATCATATTAGAAGTTTTCAAGTTTTCGAAAATATTTTGATTTTTAACTTGACTTCGTTAAAATGGTTTTTCAATTGTTTTAAAACACGTTTTTAATTTTTTAAATGATCCAAATATGTTTAATTATGTTTCAAAATGTTTTGATTTGTTGGAGTTGTCCTTCATTTTCAAAAGAATGATTTTTCACGTAATCAAGGCCTTCAGCGCACTAGCCAAGGGGTTTAGTGTGCTAGTAGCTTGCTGGTGAAAGTTCCAGACACAGGAATAGTGGTTAGCACACTATCTCAATGCGGCCAGCACGCTAGCACAATCTACCAGACGTTTTGACACTTCTGGGCTGCGGAATGTGGGTTTTCCACTTGCTATATTTGTATATATTTTTGCCCATTTGCTTTGATTTTTAAACAACATTTTCTCATACCATCTAGGAGATATTTCAAACCATTACAACTGAAATCAAATATTAAAAGCGCACTTCCCTTGGAGATTGAAATCCAAGTGAAGGGCATTCTCTAGTTTTGTTCTTAAAATATTCTCTTGCTCATTTTGAGGATGCTCACCAAGCTTGAGGACGCTCACCAACAATCCAAATTTTCTGAGCACATTTCCAACGTTTGAAAAACGATCATCTAACCCTCCAACGGCTAGTTTCTTGTCTCTAACGGCTAGTTTCCATTCTAATCTATAAAGACAAGCACTTAGGCCATTCTAAAGACGAGAGAGACAATCATGTGCTTCTAGGGAGTGTTATTCAAAATCAAAGCATTTTCCCATTTCAAAAACCCTAGAACTTAGAGATGTTGATTTGAAGATTGGATTTCAAGCTTTCTCTTTGTGCATCATTTTAAGCTTCCTCAAAATCATTCTCTTAAGCAAATATGGTTGCAAGAAAGGTATAATATCATTATAAGGTCTCTATTCACTTTGAGCTTCAAATTTTCATATCTTGTACTTGGTATTTGTATTTATGAGTTTCATGTGTAATTGTTTTATACACTTAGAACAAACATTTTAATCATTGTACTTAGTCTTCTTGGTTTATTTCTAGTTGAAATACACCAAGTAAAGTGATTTAATATCACTTGTTATTCCAATGTTGGAATCTAAGTTAGTTTCACCCTTTATCTTGAAAGGGGTTATGTGGTTGATATTTGATTCTTCCTTAGCCCACGAAAAGGATATATGGTTCTTCCTTATCCCACAAAAAGAACAAGTGGTTCACCCTTAGCCGGTGAAAAGGATATATGGTTCATCTTTAGCCCTCAAAAGGATAGGTTTACCTTGAACGTGTAAAAGGGCATTTGTAACAGTTTGATCCTTACCTGTGAAGAGGATTCATTAGAGAAGTTTGAAAATCTTAATCGGGAGATTAAGTAGTGGACGTAGGCACGACCGAACCACTATAAATGCTAATGAGCTTTACTTTATGCATTTCACTTTATGCACCTTAGATTAGTTTGAGTATTCAATCCAACTTTATCAAAGAATTTCACTAAGGAATTAGAAAAGATAAAAAATAGTCATTACACCCAATTCACCCCCTTTTGGGTGTCTAACAAGTGGTATCAGAGTGGGTGCTCACGATTTAAGGCTTAAAATCCTTGAGCTAAAGATCAAATGGCCTATACAATAGACTTTAACCTAGGTAATAATTCTTTTACTCCTCAAATGCTCAAGTTTGATAACTTTACATTTTAGAGAATTAGGATGAGAACATTTGTTAAGGTTCAATTTTTTGCTATGTCGAAAAATTGTTTCAAATGGACCATATGTACCCACAACGATCATGAATGGAGTTAAAATCCCCAAACTTAGAAAGAAATGGGATAGGAAGGGAAAAATCTTAGTTAGACTTGATGATCTAGCTAGAAAAATATTTTTGAGTACCATCTCCCAAAAGGACATAGATAGAGTTTCTTTATGTGCTTATTTATATTCTTTATGACATGTGGAAGTATTTAGGCTTGATAAATGATTTTGATATATTTCCAAAGATTGTCTAAAAGTTGTTGATCACATTGAAGATGTTTTTGATACTTAATCATATAGTTCAATGTCAAATAGTCAAAAGTATACTAGGTATGCAACCCAGAAGTATGATTCAAATTTCATATCTATTACTTTCATTCATCTTTGGGAACATGATACACTTCTCTTGGTCAAAACATAGACTATGCTAAGCTCTTGAACTTTAATCTTTTTATTTTGCCAAGTATCCATATCTCGAATCATGGCATGCTATGCTCATAGTTTAAATTCATATTACAAGGCATATTCTTGATAATGAAATTTTTTCCTTAAAACTATTTGCTTATGTCATGAAAAGGAAAATATATAGTTGGAAATTGATTGGTCGTGTCTAATATGTATCTCATTTAAATGCCAATCATTCTTCATGAGAATTTCCAATTGATTTAGAAGTGCAACAGTTATTCTCCTTGAAAACCATATTGGATATTTCATTCCATGGATATTTTTTAAATTTTGAAATTGACTTTTTTCATCTATCTAGAAAATGAATAGCTAGCATTGTGCTACATTATATCACTTGATTTGCCCATGCTATCTCATTTGAAGTATGATCATGTTTGTACTTAATCATCTTCACATATGCATGACTCAATATATTCATATCTCAAGTATCCATGCCCTATGTTTCATATCTTTCACATGCATTAACTGGAATTAATGATTTAGGCTTCGATTTATTTTTAGATCTTTATATATCTTTGGCATCTATATAACAATGATCATGCTAGGCATTGCATAATCTTCTATTCTCAATGCCTATGTTATGGAATTAGACCTATGATCATGCTTAAATTTACATTTCTATGCTTCATAGTTCTAATGAAAAATATACTTTCTTTATTACATCTCTTTTGCCTAAAATCATTTGAAAGGAATGCTACAAAATTCCATATTTGGCATCCACTTTCTTTTTCATGACGATGATTCAATGTCCAAAGTCTCTTCGACATTATATATGCATTGAATCCTCTCGAACCTAATGTCTAATGAGTGCCTTGAGCTTTCTATTCATATTTTGCACTTCATTAGCATTACCATAGCTAGGCCATGCTTATTTGCCATCTTCACTTGCCTATGCTATATGCTTAACATATGCCCATATCTCATTTGATATCAAATGATGAAGCATAAATCATTTTTAGGCTTTGTTCTTCATATGAAATCTTTACATATGCCTAAATCATGGAAAGCCTATATCCATGATTTTCTATTCTTGGCATTTTTTCCTAATCTCACATGATTTTGATGCCTTGCTTGAACTTCAAAACTATATTTGCATCTCATTAGAGTCGTGATAGCTAGGCCATGATTAATTATAGATTATTTTGCTTATGCTATGAATCTTATGTATGCTTGTGCTTATTTCGCATACATAATGGAGCATACTTCGTATTAGACTATGTTGATAATCAAATTCATATTCTTGCCCAATACTATGAGAATGATTGTTTGTGCCTAAAATTCTTTATGAATTCATCTTTTGGCAATTTTTTCTCATCTTTCATGACTAGATGCCTTTTATAAATCTAACTTCTTTTGTGCATCTACATAGCTTTTCTCTTGGCTATGTTATGCAACATTCCAAAATATCATTTAGCTAGCCTATGAATGTTATATTTCTCCATGTGCTTGAACTATTGTTGTAACACCCCTTAAACTCTCTCTCTCTCACTTTCTTCATTTTTCTCCTATGGAGTTGACCTGGATAGTTAGGACCGTTAAAGACCTCCCCGGGCAATGGGTGTCTCCCCGAAGGGGGAAGACGGCCCTCCCCATGGGACGACCCTGTTATCTCAAGGAACCCTATGATGTGAATGTTTCGATGATTCCAAACTACTCAATTGAGTATCTAATGATCTTGTTAAGTGTTTCAGAAATATTATGAATCAAGATCAAAGAGCTGAGCTTACAAGACTATCGATTAATCAAGATCAATGTTTCAAGTTTTAAGTACTTAGAATGTAAAACTTTCACTCAAATAACTCCCAGCAAGATTTACAATATATGCATAATTGAATGGTTTAATCGATTTGATTTCGAGGTATTTTTCCATTGATTTTATCAATCACTCAATGAATTTTCATTGGTTGATTTTATTCAAAATACTGAGTATTTAATCATGTTTTTTTTTAGCTTTAAAATGTTAAAAAATATCAAAACTATTTTAAATGTCCAGCAGGACGCTGATGACACATTAGGACACTGATAAGGTCTAGGTTGAAAATGTACTTATCTATCAGGACGCTTACATCTTGAGTAGCGCCCTTATTGATTCAACCAAGTAAACTTTTCAGGACGCTGATTGAATATTAGCACGCAGATTGAACTTAAGTATTTCAAGCACCAGAACGCTTACGCTTCAATAACACTCTTATGTTATTATGTTTTAAAAATGAGTCAAGACGCTGATAGTGCATACGTTCCAGTAGCGCCCTCACAAGAACCAACTATAAAACTTGTCAGGATGTTGATTGATAAGTAGCGTACTCATCGTTCATATGTTTTTAAAAGTCTCAAGTAAGTTAGTACGCTTATGTTCAAGTAGCGCCCTTATTTCACAGTTCAGTAGGAAGCTCACGTTGCATGAGCGCCCTCAAGGAACAAAATGACACGTGTTGGTATTATGCCCCAGGACGCTGATTGAACATCAGGCCGCTAATCCAACACTGACATAAGTTCTAAAAAAGCAATTGTCAACTTGTTTGTTAACAACTTAGGTGCATGAACTGTGTTCACCAAGACTTTTCTTATTCATGCTACCGGAATTGTATCAGAACTATTTCGCAAGAAACCAAACTTACCATTTTCATGAAAGATTAAAGTCATTGTGAGCAAACGTTCATACTTGAAATTCAAATCAAATGTTCAACCGTTTTATCTCAACTAAGTCTATATATACCAGTACTTAGATTCAAAATACACAACACCGAAAATTCTCAAGCCATTACTTTTGAAAGTTATTTAAATTTTCAAATCGCTTTCCAAAGTTAAAATTGTTTTCCAAATTTTTGTCTTTGAAACAAGTTTCATTCAAAGATTCTCATATTGAGCTTACACTTTATCTATTTCATTGAAAATCTATTTGAAGAAAAGAGAACTGTTTCACTCAAATTTTCAGCGCAGTTTTACCTCATATCATTACTTGCTGAAGGAGAAATTTGAGTGATAGTTCATAGGATACAGTTGTACTTTATTTCATATTTCTTGTAACTGTATCAAGTGTTGTAAAAGTAGTTATATGAACTACTGATTTCATTTTGTCTTGTACCTAAGATATTGGTTTGCTCAAACCTATTTCAAAGACTGCATTCAGTATAGCCTGCAAAGCATCTAAACTGGTCGTATTCCTTGAACATTCGACTATTTCTCCTCTTAAGATGTGAATTTCCTTAGAAACTTACTTCAAAGCCTCTGCATTATATTTTTCTTGACTAGAGCTAGGTGGCCTCATTTGTTCTGCAGCTTGTGCTTGCTGATCTGGATGAATCTGAAGTGGAACTTATTGTGGCCTGTCCTGTGGTCGACTTACAAAACTAACAAATGCTTTCTTGAAAGACTTAATTGCCTGCAAATTTTCTTGTATGTTCTTCATTAGGCTATCATTTGTGGTGGATGATGATGATGATGATGACTGGAGTGCTTGTAGAGTTTCAATCTGCTTGTTCATCAACTCCACTGATTGATTCAATTTGACTGCAACTTGCGTTATTTCTTTATTACAAGCTTTATTTTCTTCAATTTCTGCAACCTGTTGTTGTTACAACAACTTTATCAAATCGTTCATCATTTCAATTTTCTTCTTTACTTGATCTTCTTTTACCTATTCCAAAATCAAGGAGTTCAGATAGACTTGGTCCTCTCTGATCCTTCTTAGAAAATCTTCTTCGTAAAAGAATCAAATTCATGATTAAGCATCAAAGCTTTCATCTCGATCCTTTTCGTCCATAGTATGATGACTTGAGTGGGATGGAGAAGATGTGGGTTGAATGTCTGCATTACTGTGAGCATAATTTTCTTCATAATCTTCTTTTTCGTCTTCTTCATAAAGCACTATTAGGACTCCATATGAGTCTTCTCCTTGCATTTCTTCTGGAAGCACCTCAGTGACTTCCCTTGCTTCTTCTTCAAGGATAATCTGAACATCAGCTCCCTCAGCAGCTTGAACTTCTATTTGTTCAACATTTACTTCAGCATGACCAGTTTCCATAGCCTGATCAGCTTGAATATCTTCAAAATGATCACATTGATAAGCTCTTTCATCCTAACCTTCTATTTTTACTTCGAAAGGTCCAGTGATAACCTCTTCAAGAACTGATAGACTGTGGAACCATTTCTTGGTGACTGAAGCATACACATACTTCATCAATTTTATGGTAGTGTGACCAATGCACCCATATCTGTCAACATTCACTATTCTTTCACAGTTAACATCAACACCACTCTCTTCAAACAAAGTTGTGAGGTACATCCCGAATGGAAGACCTCCTTTCCTACTTACGACTGTATCAATTGTTAATCTAAGCGGACATCACCTAGTACATCCCTAAGTATACTTGATGAGGTAGATTTTGATGATCACAAACGAAATCTCTTTCGGTGCTAACGAGCTTTACTCAAGAACCTATCTCAGCACCTCAGGAAAGTAGAATGATTCGATCAAGGAACTCAAGGTCATATCAGACGTTCAAGATCGTTTCAATCAAAGGACTTCAAAGATCATATCCTGATTTCAAGATCACACCACGAACGATTCGATCAAGCTTCGAAGACTACATCTTTCGATCAACGTTCAAGATATGCAACTCAAGGGAAAAGTTCATTGACGACCTCATAATGACGAGTTGGATTTAAAGATTATGAGAAAATGAGAAATACACAGTATTTTAGATATATCTTTCTCTAATCGATATTGCTTAAACGTCTTTCAAAACCATGCACAAATCACTTGCATATTTGCATGTTTTGATCATACATTTTACGGTATTTCAAATATTTTATTTTTCTATGTTTAATTTGAAATTTACCGAGTTTTTATTCTCATTCATCTTATTTTTAATTGCGAGTCAAAACTATTTTTCAAGAGTCTTTCAGGACGCTAATGATTTAGCAGTGCTCTCCTTAACTTAATAAGTCAGGACGCTGATGATTCATTAGGACGCTGATAATATTCAAGGTTGAATTGAACTAATTCATCAGGATTCTTACTTGTAAGTAGTCGTCTCCCGTTAGTCAACCTCTAAAAGTGTCTGGACGCTGACTCAGCATCAGCTTACTGAAAGATTTCTAAGTTCTTCAACGAATTTATCTTTGAGGACGCTGATAGTTATAAGTTAAATAAACTATCAGGACGCTACCTGGATAGGAGTGCCCTCACCTTTGCGAATCTACTTAATAACTTTCAGGACGTTGATTGTCTTTCAACGCACTTAGTATTGTTCTCCAAATGTTTTAAATGTCAGGACGCTTACATAGGTATAGCGCCCTCGTGTTGTGTTTTACGTTTTAATAGGTAGGACGCTTACTCAGAAAAGTAGCGCCCTCATGCACTTAATTGTTTTAAAACAAAGCAGAACGCTAACTGTGCATTAGCACCCTCAGGGTTAAGTCACTTATGTCTCAAAGAAAGTCAGGACGCTTACAAGTTAGTAGCGCTCTTACTTCATTGTTCGGTAGGATGCTCATACATAATTAGCGCCCTCAAGGAACAAAACGACAAAGTTGATATTATGTGTCAGGACACTGATTACGAAATCAAGACGTTAATTCAACAACCGTCACTGTTTTAACAAGTACATTATATCAGTCTACTTTTTCAGAACAAATCTTTGCACAAGTACTGTATTGAACTATATAAGTGGTTGTGTTAACTATTGAACACTGAACCAGAATTTTTCATGGTTATATAATATATCTATTTTGAAAATTGTCTGTGTCTGTGCATTTACACTGGTCCTACATTTTCAACTTCAATGTTTAACTGGTATCATAATATTTTTGAAGAAGCACTTAATTGATTTGCATATCATACGCTTTTCAACCTGCACTTGAGCAATATCGAACATTGAAAGGTAAAGGACTGTAAGTGTATTTCCTCTTAGCATTACATATTCAAATTTATACATCTTTGTAATGCTACGCACATGAACTTAATTGTAAAGTGTTCTACTCAGTTAGAACCAACACTATTAGTTTGTGTTGTAATGTTGGTGTGTTTCTGGATTGAAACAACCAGGACAAGTGAATGTAGTTCACTTAACGATTTCAGGGTTGAAATAATGTTAAGGTTATCTCTGAACCTGTAAAAGAGAAAAAGGTCAATCCTCACCTGTAAGTAGGAAGACCGGTTCATCCTAATCCCGTAAAAGGATAGGTTCGTCCTTAACCTGTAAAATGATAGGTTATCTCTTAACCTACAAAAGAGAAACGGTTCTTCTTTATCCCGTAAAAGGAAAACAGTTCTTCCTTATCCCGTAAAAGGAACATGGGTTTTTCCTCATCTTGAAAAAAGGAAATATGGTTCATCCTTAGCCCGCAAAAGGATAGGTTTGCCTTGAACCTATAAAAGGGCATGTATAACGATTTGGTTCTCACCCGTAAGAGAATCAGTTAGTGGATTGAGAAAATCCTAATCGGGAGATTAGGTAGTGGACATAAGCTTGGCCGAACCACTATAAATCCTAGTGTATTTTACATTATGCATATTTCTTTGAAGTTAGTATGTGCATTTAGTTCCAATGTACCATTGTATATCACTAAGTCATTGGAAAAGTTTAAAATTGACCATCACACCCAATTTGCCCCCTCTTGGGTGGACCAACAATTGGTATAAGAGCAGGTGCTCTTATGTTTAGGACTAACAGCCTTGAGACAAAGATCCAAATGGTCAAATCATAGGGTTCGTCTTAGCTATCTCGTATTTTGTGTCTTAGCATAGAAATCCTAGAATTCATTCAGTTCATCTAGGCATAATTATTCCTTCAAACTTTTAACAAGTTGTTTCCTGATTAATCATGCTTACTACGGCGCATGACTCTACGTCATTTGCTCCATACGCTTCCCTCTCACCTTCTTCCCTCTTAGAGCCCGAAATCGTTCCGTATTCATCTTCTTTGTTTTCATCTCCTACTCCAAAACTCAAATGGCATCCAGAATCCCTGCTTCTAAGAAAAGAGCTAGAGAAGAGTCGTCTTCTTCCTCTAGTGGTATCTCTTTGTCCTTATCTCCCTCTTCCTTAGATAAATCTGACGAAGACCTCTTCAGGAACAATTCTCCTGAGAGAAATCGTGAGTCTCCACTTCATTCCAAAGAACAGTTGCCACCACTCCCTGCTGCCACTTTGTTTGAGGATAAATTTGCCAGACTGAGTGATTCCATCTCTTTCAGCTTTTAGGCTGTGTTGGACATGCTAAGCGAGCATGAAAACCAGATGAAAGAACTTGATAACATGGCTAAAACTCAGAGGAATCTAATGATGACACTTCTTGAGAAGAATGAGAAGTCTCACGAGGAGTTAAAGGAATTTGTCCGCAATAACACCGTGTATACAATGAATCAAGTAAAGCGACTCAGCCCTGTGCCGTAGTATCTGGAGAGAAAGGGAGTTAACGTCCCTGCTGAAAGATTTCTAAGTTGTTCAAAGAATTTATATTTGAGGACACTACGTGGATAGGAGCGCCCTCACTTTTGGGAATCAACTTAATAACTTTCAGGACGGTGATTGTCATTCAACGCACTTAGTGTTGTTCTTCAAATGTTTCAAATGTCAGGAGGCTTACAAAGGTGTACCGCCCTCGTGTTGTGTTTTATGTTTTAAAGGGTAGGACGCTTACTTTAAAAAGTAGCGCCCTCATGCACTTAATTGTTTTAAAACAAAGCAAAATGCTAACTGTGAATTAGCACCCTCAGGGTTAAGTCACTTATGTCTCAAAGAAAGTCAGGACGCTTACAAGTTAGTAGTGCCCTCACTTCATTGTTCGGTAGGATGCTTATACATAATAAGCGCCCTCAAGGAACAAAATGTTAAAGTTGATATTATGCGTCAGGACACTGATTACAGAATCAAGACGCTAATTCAACAACCGTCACTGTTTTAACAAGTACACTATATCAGTCTACTTTTTCATAACAAATCTTTTCACAGAATCCGTTTTAGATTTATCAGAGATCCTCTCTGATACATGAATTAAGTTTTTCTAAAACTTTTTGTTTCCATGTAATCTAAAATGAACCAAAATGTTAGTGAAAATTGCAGTTGCCATTTTCATATAACATTCTAGCCGTTGTGTGAAAACATCCACAGTGTATTTGAATTTCAAATGTCTAACAACTATTATCTTCTAGGTCTATAAATAACAACACTTTGAATCAAACAACTTGTCGATAATTTTTATTGTGCCAAAAACTTTTTGAATGTTAGTCGATGCTTAATCTTTCAAAATGTTTTTCAAATGCACTAAATTTTCAAAGTATTCTTCACGGTTACTTTACTTAGTCAATAGATTTTCATATTTAGCTTTAATTATATTTTATCTTTGTAAATATATTTTGATCTTGTTTCTACTCAAATTCTTAGCCTGGATGTATACTTATTTTTCAATCATGCTGATGAAGGAATTTGAGAAATAGTTCATGAGAAATATAGTTGTACTTGATTTCATATCTTAAGTATTGTATTGAACTATATCAGTAGTTGTGTTAACTACTGAACACTGAACCAAAAGTTTTCATGCTTATATACTATATCTATTTTGAAAATTGTCTGTGTCTGTGCATTTACACTGGTCCTGCATTTTCATCTTCAATGTTTAACTGGCATCATAATATTTTCAAAGATGCACTTAATTGATTTGCATATCATACGCTTTCCAAAACTGCCTTGAACAATACCGAACATTGAAAGGTAAAGGATTGTAAGTGTATTTCCTCTTAGCATTACATATTCAAATTTATACATCTTTGTATATAGGCACATGAGCTTAATTGTAAAGTGTTATACTCAATTACAACCAACAATATTAGTTTGTGTTGTAATGCTGGTGTGTTTCTGGATTGAAACAACCAAGACAAGTTAATGCAGTTTACTTAATGATTTCAAGGTTGAAATTATGTTAAGGTTATCTCTGAACCTGTAGAAGAGAAAAAGGCAAATTCTCACCTGTAAGTAGGAAGATCAGTTCATCCTAATCCCGTAAAAGGATAGGTTTGTTCTTACCTTGTAAATGGATAGGTTATCTCTTAACCTGCAAAAGAGAAACGGTTCTTCCTTATCCCGTAAAAGGAAAACGGTTCTTCCTTATCTCGTAAAAGGAGCATGGGTTTTTCCTCATCCCGAAAAAAGTAAATACGGTTCATCCTTAGCTCACAAAAGGATAGGTTTGCCTTGAACTTGTAAAAGGGCATGTATAATGCTTTTGTTCTCACCGGTAAGAGAATCAGTTAGTGGATTGAGAAAATTCTAATCGGGAGATTAGGTAGTGAACGTAGGCTTGGCCGAACTACTATAAATCCTAGTGTATTTTATGTTATGCGTTTTTCTTTAAAGTTAGTATGTGCATTTCGTTCCAACGTACCAATGTATATCACTATGTCATTGGAAAAGTTTAAAATTGACCATCACACCCAATTCACCCTCTTCTTGGGTAGACCAACATCAATTACATGAAGAAGAATGTGAGTTAGATTGATCTTCTTCTTTTGGAAGATACACAAGATTAGAAATAAGTCAAGATCTATCACATTGCCCCTGCTTCCTGCTTTGGGCCGTATGTTGTGTGTGATGATGTTGTGGATAATTCTGGGAATAAAATCAAAGGTTTGTGTTGTGTTGCATATTTAGATATGTTTCAGAACATGTTTTAGATAAGTTTTAGTATGATTTATGCATTAGTTTGGTTAGTTTGTCATAGTTTTGATCTATTTGTTAGTTTAGTCTTATTTTGGTATAATATGCTTTATTTCAGTTTTTAATTTTATAAGTTGATAGATTTGATTATCTAAGTGTGTTACTAATTAGATTTGCTTTGTTTTGTAGGTGTTTAGATAATGTGAATGTGAGTTTGGATGATGGAAACAAAGTACTAGATGTTTAAATGAAGATACATGTGCAAAAATGTGTGAGAGATAGAAGAAAAAGAAAGAAAAACGCAGAAAACACACAAACTGGGCGTCGCGACTCTCCATAAAAACCCAATTGCGCGACTTTTGTATTTTAGCCATAACTTTCTCAATTCAAGTCCGAATTGTACATGGTTTGTTTCTATGGATTCCTTACTTGAAATAATATAAGATTAAAGGTTTTAAGGTTGATTTGAAGTGGAAAACAAGAAGAAAACCAGCGAGAAAGAAAGTGGATGTGCGATTTAAAATAGAAACTTTCTAATTTTATTGTGAACTTTCCTTGTTCGACTTAGACACTTCTTGGACGACTTCTTATGGACTTGTAGCAATATATAAAGACCATGGTTTATGGTTTTCAAAGAAGGAGATCAAGGAGAGGAGAAAAGATTGTGGAAAGCAAGGAAGACGACTAGGGTTTGAAGCGGAGAAGAGCAAGATTTAAGACTATTAAAGAATCTCCAACACTTTCCCTTCCTTCTACTTGGTTTTTCTAGTTTTAGATTCATTTTCATCATATTATTTCATGCTTTAATATCTTTATTCATGAACTAAATCCTCTATCTAGAGGTGTAGATCAATCCAAACTAGAAACTATGTCATGTTCTTAAACTTTTGATTATTCATTAATAGAGTTAGTTAATTTATGGTTTTCTACTCTTAATGCTATTGATCCCTTGATCACGGATTGATTGATCCTAGACTTGGAAGGAAGCACTCAATAGAGGGTTTTTTGGGTTAGAACATGAGAAGCATAACCTGAAACGACCATAGAATCGATAGATTTATGGAGTTTTATGAAGTCTTAGGGAAAATCATAGAACTTAATAAATTTTTGGGTTTTATTGATAAATCGAACTTAATTTCCTAAGAATATGCTCTAATGCGGCACTCGAGATAGGGTATTAGAAATCTCAGGATTTTTGGCTTATAAACTATAACTCAAATTGATGAATATCGCAAATTTCTAGGCATAGTTGATAGTGAGGAGAGATTGAACCTCTAGACGTTTTACCTTATTGATTTTCATCCAAATTCCCATAATTTGTTGTTTTTAGTTTATTAATCATTCAACTTTGATTTTCTAAATATAGTTAGGATTAGTGAATCGATATTTAGTGTGAGTGTCAATCCTAGAGGATGTCAATTGGATATCTTATCAGTTTTATATTATAACTTGACATCGTACGCTTGCGGTTTGCACATAACAGTTTGATTTGTGAGTTTCTTATCTACAAACGTGTGGTTCTTTATGCTTGAGACAAGATTAAGAGCGTCAAGACTATTATAGCCTGGGAATTGGACTTTGTTCTTGATGAAGACAGGAATGTTAGCACTGCCATCATTTGGCAAAGAAAAAGTTCCTTAAAAAAACTTCAGAGAAAAAAAAATTTGGACCATAAGTGGGGGACTGGCCCACGAGAGGGGGAACCAGCCCCCATATAGGGTTAGGCCCCTAAGGAGGGGGGACCCCTTCACCTTGCTTATCACCCTCCCCCTTCTCCTTCTTTTTTTATAAATAGGATAAGGAGGACGGAAACTCCTCACTCAACCCTCCTCACCTCAACATTCCTTACCTCTTCTCCTTTACTTCTTTCTTTATATCTTTTCCATTCTTTACTACTACTAGCACTGCTATAGAGCAAAGGCAGAAGAAGCCAAAGAAGCAAGCTGAAGAAGAAAGCTCGCAACTTCCACCATTTTTTGAAAGTCGTGTCTAGACCGGACAGTAAGTAGATCTATCAGAAAGGTATCACTCAATGCTCCAAGACAAACTCACGGCCCTTGGTTGGACACAAGTCTTAGATCTTGAAAAGAATGTATACAAAACTTCAATTAAATTATTTTACGAGTATATGACTGTCCAAAACTCTGAGCCTTTATCTGATACCCTAACTGTTACTACGAAAGTGAATGGTGTTGACATAACCCTTTTACACCCAAAACATTGTCAGAAATTCTAGGAATCCCTGAGACGGGATAGCTCTGCGATGTCTATACGCCCAGTGGTAGACAAAAGGCAGTCCCAAGCTCGTGAGACTTGTTTAGGTGCCTTGCCAACCAAGCCAATTACACTGTTGTTAGGATTCCTACCAAGGAAATGAAACAGCAATATGATGTTCTTTGCCAAGCAGTCATGTTTAATGTCCTACCCGAGCCCAGCAAGAGATCCACCACCACACACCCTCAATGTTTCCTGTCCTACTGTCTAAGAAGGGGATTCATGTGAATCTTCCCTTCATTATCTTGTGACAAATGGCTTTTCACTGAAAACCGCAAGTGTACAGTGATAAATAGTAGTAATAACAGATGAAGATCGGGTTGTCGTCCTCTGGGATTGCACACCTCACCAATTACCATTTTCACTAATTTCTAACTTTATCTAGCGATCAAATTGTAGAGATTCAAGTATTTAACTAACAAATCAATCTAATTAAACTGAACGCTTTGTGAGAAAGATCAATATATGCGGGAATGTCTAGATAATCAATTTTACCTAACCCTTAAATTATGTAATTTAGACATTCTTATCACCAAATAAATTTTCTAGTCTATAACTCAAAATCCTCTCGTCTCTAATTCCTTCTCTCGAGTACAGAATTAAAATGTATTGTCAAAAAATAAAGTTCGATCTCTCAATAAAACCTAAGTTCAAAACAACCCATTAAACTCTGTGATTTTCCTACAACTTCATGAAACTTTGTAACCATCTCGATTCTACAATAATTTCATGTCATAATCCCCCTTTTCCAACCTAGAAAACCCTCTCTCGAGTGTCGCCTTCCAAGTCTAAACTCATTCGGTTTGTGGCCAAGAAACCAAAAGCATTAAGAATATGAAATCAAGAATAAACTATGGAAATTTTATTGATAATAAACAAAATCGAATATTAAACCATAATATTCAAGGTAAGATCCATCTCCTCTCTAGAAAACAAAACTAGTTCATAGCTTGAATTAAAACAACACGAGATATGGAGAAAAACTCAAACGTAAACATGAATAGAAACTAGAAGTATTGAAACTTGAATCTTCCTCTTTGCTTCCACTCGGAATCTTCACGTTCCTTTACTCCTAGTCGTCTTATTCTCCTCTCCAATGTCTTCCCTTCGAAAAACCCTAAAAAATGATATATAATATTCCCTACTTTGCCTCCGATTCGAATTGCCAAAATTGCCCATATATAAAATTGAACGAAACAAAAATTCACGGTAGCACTGCAGTGCTAGAAGGGGTAGCGCTGCAGCACTTCGAGACTGATTTTTAACTCTGAAAGTCAGTTTTTCGGGCGCTGCAACTCCCTTCCAAGCGCTGCAGCGCCCAGAACGACATCTTGCCATTTTTTTCCTTCTTGTTTATTCTTCATTTTTGCGCACTTCCTTGTATACTTCTCACACATGTTCTTGGCTACTTTTCTTCATCATTTTAACCTCGTTTCACCACACTTTGAAGCTCTTATTCCTACAAAACATCACACAAAAGCAAGTAAATCCATCATACTAATCACATGCTAAAACTCGAAATGCAACTATGTACTAAAAATGCAACATGAAACGTGACAACATGAAAATGGAACTAGTAATTTTAAGAAAAATTCCTAAAAATCATATTTATTTTCCTAAACTAACCTAATGCATTTTATTCATGAAAAAAAACTAAAATTAATCTCTAAAGCACACAAAAACACTAAAATGAACCTAAGACACAAAATATGCAACATACGCCAAAAACACCAAGAAATTGGGAAAATGCTTCTAAAAGACTAATAAAAATCAACAAATTACTACGTATAAAACTCAACTTATCAATGGGAAATGCCATTTGCGAGCAGACCTACCTTCCTTACTGATGCCTATTAATGAAGGTCCTTAAGCACTTTGAAGCCCGTCCCGCTCCAACCAAGTCATCATCTCCCCTGTACGGTGCCCTCGCCAGTAAGATGCTAAGACAGACAGGGTTCAAGGGAAGTATTGCAGCTAAGGGCCAAACCAGCGAGTCTAGTGAATGGGAAAATTTTTTGAGGGTCAACTTCTCCCTAGAGGACCTCATCAACTTTGACTTTCTGGAAATACCTTTTGAGGAGACAAACGTTCTTGCTGCACGATCCTCTCCACTGCCTCCCAGATACGGACGCCCAGCTACAGATCGTGAACATGATGAATGAACTCATGTTGGCGACCGAAGAATGGGTGATGAAACTCTTGGAGGGGATCGAGCAAAGGCTCGATAAGAGAGATGAGGCGGTCAACTCGTTGCTGAAGTGGCGTGAGGAGTGCAACGCCGCAATACCAAGGATCACCCCCTTGTACCCAAGCATGGGAGGCGTCGGACAATCGTCGCAGCAGGCGCAGGATCCACCAGTGGATCTCAACCTCAACTACTAAGGCACTTAGACTGGTAACACGGGGTTTATTGAGAGTCTCATGCAATTCCCTATCTTCTCTCCTAGCATCGAACAATCGATATCTACTTACTCCTTTGAACTCCTTGATATCATAGGCAAATAGTTGTTTTGAAATTCCTTTCTTTAGCTAGCAACTGCTTTGTAACAAAAAAAAAAAATTCATGTCGGATTTTCAACTCATAACCCTCGTAAGTACACTCGGACTTGTTTGATTATGTGTAATAGACTATCTGTGATAGGCCAACTTGTCTGATGAGTTTCCCCACTATTAATGAGTTTGACTTGGTATGGGACACATTAAACTGACACAAATACTAGAGAAAAACCCTTGACGGGGTAACCTATAAACCTGTTGTGTAGCAACTCAATTAAACATGTCATTTATAAGAATCTGTAAAAAGATCACACACAGATCTCCTTGACTTGGGCACATCCCTTATCGCCAAGTTCATACGAAATGGGACGTATGAACCTAGAGGATAATCGAAATCGTCGGCTCTTGGCGATAAGTGAGCATAGTGCTAAGATCTGCAACATATAGATGTAAGAGACAACACGACGAAAGCTCTTAGAAACACTGTGGCTCGTACTAGTGTTCAGAAAACATAGATATTTTTGAAAAATACCTAAGGGATTTTCAAAACTTTTTAAGACAAATACTGTTAGTAAGTCACAAAAAAAAAAACCAAAAGTCAAAACATTTGGTTTTGTTTTAGACCCACCTAGAAGTATGATTCCATGGCATTCTAAGACTCATCTTTTCCTTATTACCTACATGTAGAAAACTAAGTGGTTAAAGCCTATGAAACATCACTATGAACCTTGCATGAGCATTGCATTATGATCGGATTCCCTTCTTTCCATCCAAACTCTTTATTTGAATCCTTCACTAATACTAAACGATCTACAGGCAATGTCGGTTCAAACGAGAAGCCAGCGTGACCATAGTTCCTTCCACCAAGCGTCTGTGTACGTAAAGTCGCAGGAAATGACTAGGACTGAACTTATTCCCCCTACCTCTGAACAGGCAATTGACGGCACAACCAAGGTTCCAATAGCCGAGCAAACTGCTGAAGCTCCTTGATAAGTTGAGTTTTAGATTAGTATTTTACATGTTAATTTCATAGATTTTTAGGTGCATTTAGTTAGTTTTTAGATATATTTGGATTAATTAGTTCATTTAGTGTTTTAGGTTCATTTAGATATTTTTAGGATTTTTATAAGTTAGTTTTAGTGATTTTCATGAATAAAATGCATTAGGCTAGTTTAGGAAAATAATAATGATTTTTAGGTATTTTTCCTAAAGTCAATTGCATCCTTTTCATATTAATTTTGTCAATATTTTACAAGCTATACATAGTGCATATAGATTACACGTTAATTCAAACTTGCAAATAATATACATCATTTAATTGTGTTTTATGTTTTGTCTTGTAGGTAAATAAAGCGCCTAAAAGGGAGTAATGCGGATCAAATGGTGTCATGGCCATATTGAAGAAGAGCACGAAAGAGAAATGGCAGAGAGCAAAAATTGGCTAAGTAAAACAAAAAGAAAAAATGTTGTCTGGGCGCCGCGGCGCCCAAAGAGCAAATTTGATCTCTATCGGAGCACCGCGGCGCCCACCGTGGTGCCCACTGCAGCACCCATCGCTGTGCTACGGCGAAACTTCTATTTTTTTGTCTTTTTGGACAATGATGTATAAAAGGCTTAGTTTAGGGTTATTAGAAGGATCTTACATTAGAGTGTAGAGAGGAACAGTAGCCGTATAGAGTATAGAGTAGAGAATAGAGAAAAAGAGAACCAAGGAAGAAATTGAAGAAGAAGACAAATTAGAGAACTTTTCAAAGAGAGAAAAAGAAGGAGAAACACTCAAAAGGGGGTTTTAAATTCATTTCTTGTTCCATACTTATTGTATTCATGTCTCTTCTCTTTAATTTCTCTTTTGTATTCTTGACCATGATGATGAACTAAACATTTTTATTAGAGGGTTTGATGAATCTACGTTGAGACATATGGGTTGATATTCATTATTTTTGTGTTCTTGAGCAATTTGTCTTGTTTATTTTCAATTCTCCATACTTAATGCTTGCAACTTGTTGCCCACTTGTTGGATGAATTTAGATTCGAATTCTTACACTCGAGAGAGGTGTTTTCGAGTTTGAACAAGTGAATTGAAACCTAGGGAGTTTGTATCGAGTCGAGAGACCTACAACCCCTTTGAAATCATTAAAATTGAATCTTAGGTCTTAATGCATATTTTAATTGTTAGTTTACATTCGAGAGAGGAGATTAGCAATTGAAGCGTAGGTGTTTGAATTTGCATTCGAGAGAAGGGTTTAAACAATTTTGGATTCATGATTTATATACTTAAGAATTGAATCGACAACACTATCTTTTGATACCCATATAGATCAACATAATGAAATCAACTCTCTAATAATCTTTAACCATCTATTTTCTCTAAATCTTTGTTTAATTGTTAGTTTAATTTCTAATTTCAGCTATTTCAATTTTTAGCACACTTTATCATCATGTTTTGTTAGCCTAGATAAAATCAATACTTTAGTAGTTTGGGGCATTTTTAATAGTTAATTTAACTATCCCTGTGGATACGATAACCCACTCACCATGGGTATTATAACTTGATATTCGTACGCATGCAAATTAAATTTACGCTATCAAGTTTTTGACGCTGTTGCCGGGGATAGTGCCAAATTTTTCTGCTATTAATACCATTACAAATTAGTTTTGATCTTAATTTAGGTGTTTCTTTTATTTGTTATTTTCTAATTGTTACTCTCTTTTCTTGTTAGATAGAGAGTGGTTGATACGACGAACTTTAAGAGGTGAACTTGTACTTTTTGACCCTGAAATTGAAAGAACTTTTGCGAGGTTAAGAAGGAAAAGAAGAGTTGAAGAGCAAGCCATGGCTGAAGAGAACAATCAATTGCCTTTGAGAGACTATTTCAGACCAATGGTGAATAACAACTATTCGGAAATTGCTAGGTTACCTATCAATGCAAATAACTTTGAGTTGAAGCCCGCCTTAATCACCATGGTCCAACAACATCAGTTTGGAGGAGCTCTGCATGAAGATCCTACTGTACACATCAACACATTTTTTGAAATGTGTGATACTGTCAAGATTAATGGTGTAAGTGAGGAGCAAAATCAAATTGAGGCTATTTCCATTCTCATCGAGAGACAAGGCAAGGTCATGGTTGCATAGCTTAACTCCGGGAAGTATCACCACATGGGATGAGACGGTACAAAAGTTCATTCAAAAGTTCTTCACAACGGCTAGAATAGCCCAATTGAAAGCTGAATTAGGCCAATTTCAACAGTTGGAGTTTGAGTCATTATATGAAGCTTGGGAGAGATTCAAGGACTTGTTGAGGAGGTGTCCCCAACATGGATATCAAGAGTGGCTTCAAATTCATATGTTTTACAATGCCATGACAGGGCCTACAAGAACTCTAGTTGATCCTGCAGCGGGTGGTTCTCTTATGGGGAAGACAACAAGTGAAGCCTACTTGCTACTTGAAGAGATGGCATCAAGCACATATGAGAATACAAGTGAGAAGCCTATAGTGGAGAAAGTTGCTGGTATGCATGAGGTGGATCATATAACAGCTTTATCAGCCCAAATGTCTACAATGTTACACCATATGGCAGCTTTAAGTGACAAGGTTTCCAATCTTCAAGAAGATTCTTCCTTTTCATCATCTATTGAGTCTATCGCTATTGTGTGCTTAGCAAATCAAGGCTACGGAGGGAATGAGGAACAAGTGTAGTTTGTAAGCAACAAGCCGTTCAATTATAGGTGCACTATAATTCCAAATCACTACACCCCTGGCATTAGAAACCATGAGAACTTCTCTTATGCCAATACGAGAAATGTGTTGCAACCACCGCCTGGGTTTCACAATCAAGTTCAAGAGAAGATATCAAGCCTTGAAAAAGCAATGACAACTTTCTTGAATGATTCAAACAAGAGGTTCACCAAGAATGAATCAAAGTTGGATGAATTGGTGGCTCACATGGCTAATCAAATGAGTACCATGATCCAAGTGATAACTCAATTGAGCAACTTGGGTGCCTCTTTCAAGAATTTGGAGACTCAAGTTGGGCAAGTGGCTTAACAAATGAGTGCACAACAGAGCAACAATGCTTTTCCAAGCAATACAGAGATAAATCCAAAAGTGCAATGCAAGTTCATTACCTTAAGAAGTGGTAGAGAGGTTGAACATTCCATTCCAACAAGTACATCTACAACCATTCCTACTTCTACACAAGCACATGAGGAAGAATCCTTGTCTGAGAAGGAAGACCAAGCATCAAAAGAAAAAGAAGATGAGGAGAAGAACAAAGAAAAGAGCAAGGCACCTATGAAGGAAGACTTTGTTCCAGGGAGGATCACTTTCTTTGATAACCCTCCTATTTTGAAAATTTCCATTCCATTTCCTCAATGATTTCAAAAAAATAAATTAGATGAGCAATTTGCAAAATTTTTAGATATTTTCAAAAGAATTCACATTAATATTCCTTTTACAGATGCCCAACTATGCCAAATTTATGAAGGATGTGATGAGAAAGAAGAGAAAGTTGGTAGAGTTTGGAACTATTAAGTTGGGAGAGGAATGCAGTGCCATACTTCAAAAGAAGTTACCTCAGAAATTAAAAGATCCAGGGAGTTTTACTATTTCATGCATTATTGATAGTTCTTCTTTTGATAAAGTATTGTGATTTAGGTGCCAGTGTTAATCTTATGCCTTTGTCTATTTTTTTTAGAAAACTTAACATTGGGGAGGTGAAGCCAACTATCTCACTCCATAGCTGATAGATCCATGACATATCCTAGGGGAGTGATAAAAGATGTTCTTGTGAAGGTTGATAAGTTTATCTTCTCAGTGGATTTTGTAGTTCTTGACATGGAGGAAGATGATGAGATTTCTTTGATTTTAGGGAGGCCATTTTTTGCAACCGACAGTGCTCTTATTGATGTTCAGAAGGGAGAACTCACACTTAGAGTTAATAATGATGAAGTGATGTTCAACCTCTACAAGTCGTTCAAGTTTTCAGATGAGAAGGACAGTTGCAACAGAGTGGACATAGTTGAGGGGTGCATTCATGAGGTTATAAAGGAAATAACACCGATAGATCCCTTGGAGAGATGTTTGGTGTACTCACTAGCAGATGGACAGAGAATGGTGTTGAAGAACAACATATCATAATGGCCTTGGATGCTCAACAAGTTCAGTTTTCTCAAGCCAAAGTTGAAGATGTCAGTGTTGCATCTTCGTCTTCTATTGAGTCAAGTCTTCCAAAGCCAAAGTTGAAGCCTCTTCTAGATCATCTTAGATATGCCTTTTTAGACAAAGATAATTCATTTCCAGTTATCATTTCATCCACTTTGTCTAATGTTCAAGAGGAAAAGTTGTTGAGGATCCTAAGGGAGCACAAATCCGCCATTGGGTGGTCAATTGCAGACATAAAGGGAATCAGTCCATCTATTTGCATGCATAAGATACTCATGGAAGACTCCTACATACCCACAGTGGAACATCAGAGGAGGTTGAATCCTGCAATGAAAGAAGTGTTCAAGGCTGAGATTCTAAAATGGCTCAAGGCAGGCATCATTTATGCAATTTCTGAATCAGCATGGGCAAGCCCTATACATGTTGTATCAAAGAAAAGAGGAATCACAATGATCAAGAATGAAAAAAATGAGATGATCTCCTCACGTACAGTTACTGGTTGGCGGGTGTGCATAGATTACAGAAAGTTGAATAAGGCCACCAGAAAAGATCATTTTCTATTGCCCTTCATTGATCAAATGTTGGACCGTTTGGCAGGGTTTGATTATTACTTTTTTCTTGATGGCTATTCTGGGTATAACCAGATTTCCATAGCTCCAGAGGATCAAGAAAAAATGACATTCACATGTCCCTTTGCCACTTTTGCCTTTAGGAGGACGACGTTCAGGTTGTGCAATGCTCCTGCCACGTTTCAGATATGCATGACGGCAATATTTGATGATTTGATTGAAGATATCATGGAGGTTTTCATGGATGACTTCTCTGTCTTTGGTTCTTCATTTGATCACTGTTTAAGAAATTTGGCTTTGGTATTGAAAAGGTGTGAAGATAAGAACTTGGTCCTAAACTGGGAGAAATGTCATTTTATGGTGCAGGAAGGAATTGTTTTGGGCTATAGAGTGTCTTCTAAGGGATTAGAGGTTGATAGAGCCAAGATTGTTGCCATTGAGAAGCTCATTTACCCAATAAATATAAAAGGAATTCGAAGCTTCTTGGGACATGCGGGGTTTTATAAAAGGTTTATCAAGGATTTTTCCAAGTTAGCCAAGCCTCTTAGCCATTTACTCGAGAAGGATGAACCTTTTGTCTTTGATGAAGAGTGTGTCAAGGCTTCCGAGCTCTTCAAGCAAGCTCTTATCTCTGCTCCTATCATGGTGGTGCCTAATTGGGAAGAACCATTTGAGATCATGTGTGATGCTAGTGACTATGCTATTGGCGCGATCCTTGGCCAAAGAAGAGAAAAGTTGTTCCAGGCAATATATTATGCAAGCCGTACTCTTGATGATGCACAAGAAAATTATACAACAATAGAAAAAGAGTTACTTGCAGTGGTGTTTGCCTGTGACAAATTTAGATCATATATCATTGAGTCAAAGGTAACTGTCCACACTGATCATGTGGCTATCCAATATTTATTTGCCAAAAAAAATGCCAAGCCTAGACTCATACGATGGATCTTGTTGCTCCAAGAGTTACGACCTTGAAATCAAGGATAAAAAGGGGAGTGAAAATGTTGTGGCGGATCACTTATCAAGGCTGAAAAATGAAGAAAAAGAGAGTCATTGCCCAATTCAAGAACGTTTCCCGGATGAACATCTTTATGAGGTGCCGGACAAGTTGCCTTGGTTTGCAGACTTTGTTAATTATTTGGCTAGTGGAGTGTTGCCACCGGATATGTCTCATGCCAAAAAGAAGAAATTTTTACATGATGTGAAATTTTACAGTTATTCAAGCGGTGCAATGATCAAATCATAAGGCAATGTGTTCCGGAAGTAGAGATTCAAGCTATACTTCATGATTGTCATTCATCTCCTTACGGTGGTCATTTTGGGGTTACACGAACGGCGTTCAAGGTGCTACAAAGTGGTTTTTACTGGCCTACTATTTTTTGGGATTGCTACATTTTCGTTAAGTCTTGTGATTGGTGCCAACGGCTTGGCAACATCTCTAGGCGACATGAGTTGCCCATGACTCCTATCATGGAGGTTGAGTTGTTTGATGTATGGGGCATCGATTTCATGGGACCATTCCCATCTTCTTTTGGCAAGACTTACATTTTGTTGGCAGTGGATTACATGTCAAAGTGGGTGGAAGCCATAACCACAAAGACTAATGATGCTAGAGTAGTACTCAAGTTTCTTCAAAAGAACATATTCACTAGGTTTGGTACTCCTAGAGCAATCATTAGTGATGAAGGATCACATTTCTGCAACAAATTGTTCAATTCACTCCTTACCAAGTATGGGGTGAGGCACAAAATCGCCCTTCCCTACCGTCCACAGTCTAATGGCCAAGCAGAAATCTCAAATAGGGAGGTGAAGCAAATTCTGGAGAAGACAGTGAACATCAACAGAAAGGATTGGACTACAAAGTTAGATGATGCATTGTGGGCATGTCATACAGCCTACAAAACTCCTATTGGGATGTCCCCCTACCGTCTGGTATTTGAAAAGCCATGCCATCTTCCCGTTGAGCTTGAACATAGAGCATTTTGGGCCGTGAAGAAGTTAAACTTTGACTTGAAGGCTTCGAGTACTCATAGATTGCTCCAATTGAATGAAATGGAGGAATTTAGAAATGAAGCATATGAGAATGCAAAAATCTACAAAGAGAAGACTAAGTCATGGCATGATAAAATGATTTTGAAAAGGGACTTCCTACCTGGTCAACAAGTGCTTCTCAACAACTCTCGGCTGAAATTGTTTCCCGAAAAGCTTAAATCAAGATGGTCGGGTCGTTCCAAATTGTTAACGTCTTTCCTTATGGAGTGGTGGAGTTGCAATGTCACAAGGATCGGAGCAAATTTTGGGCAATTGCCAAAGAGTGAAGCATTATTATGGCCAAGACATCCAAACCGAGAACGTGTTATTCCTTCAAGAACTGCCTTAAAAGAGAAGAGAAAGTCTAGCTAAAGACTATAAAGAAGCGCTCGTTGGGAGGCAACCCAATCCCTTTTCATCCATACTTTTATTTTCTTTTATTTTAGTCATTATAGTATAGAAATTGAAATTTTTGATCTTTAGTAACTAACAAATTTTTATTTCTTTTTCAGGTATATGTTGAGCATCAAAGAAAAATAAATAAAAAATTGGTAGTCTAGGCGCCGCGGCCCCCATTCAAGCGCAGGGATAGATATTAAAAAAAATAAAAAATAAAAATAAATAAATAAAAGGTGAAATAAGCCCCCTCCCCACTTCCTTTCCTCCTCTTTTCCTTCTTCGATCTCCTCCTCTCTTCCCTGTATCTCCTATCTTGGTCATGCAAATCTCGCCATTACAGTTCACGCGTTCATCTCCAACTTGTTTACATCATTTCAACAGCGAGCAAAACGGGGCAAGATCGAGCTAGGGCATCACCAAATTGGGGCTTTCATTCTCATCTCTTGTGTAAGTTGTTTTTTGCTCATTTCTACAGTTCAAAACATTGATGTCGGTTGAACTTTATAGTCAAGATTGATGCACATTGAGAAGAGTTGGATGTTTTTGATGGTTTTGAAATGGTGAAAACGGTATGAATAAATTAGTGATTTGGGTTGATTTTTGTTCGAAGTTGATTGTGGTTGGTAGAAATGAAGTTTTGCAGTGAATATTAAGTTGAATACGGCAGATTTGCATGTGTTTTTCATTGTTTTGGAATGGTGAAACTGGCATGACAAATGCTTGACTGCGGTTGAATCGATGTGGTAAGGGGACGTTGGGGTAATTATGTATTTTTACTTGTGAGCATGCCTTAACTCCTTATTTTATTTTGGATTTGTATGTGGTAATTGTGTGTTGGATATCTCATTTGGTGTGGTGTACATTAAAGATTTGCGGTGCAATTGTGGTGCTTGTGTTGTGGTGTATTTGTGGTGCTAGGGTTCATTTACTGATAACCTTGGAAGCAAATATTGTGAAATGGCACCAAAAACAAAAAAAATGCGGGAATCTTCCTCTTCTGCTCCGCCATTTGATCAACAAAGGTTTATTAGTGTTGAAACAGAAAAGCAATATAATATATCAGTGGTGAAGAGAAGTCTTGTACAGGAAAGGGGAATGAATGCTTCTCAGGCACACATTCCTCAAATTGCAGAAATAATTGTTGCTAGACAATCGCGAACATTTGTGCGCCAACCGGACCCTGCTGTTATTTCCATAGTACGTGAATTTTATGCAAATGCTCGAAAGCGTGATGATTACAAGGTGTTTATGAGGGGGGCATGGTGTCTTTTGATCGTCACACCATCAATGCATACTATGGATTGTAGAATATTGCCGATGATGGTTACTCTACTTATTTAAATGAAGGAGTCGATACAAATGAGGTCATCTCTACTTTGTGTCACCAAGGAACAGTATGGAAGCTAAATAGGGGAGTCTCTTCTTCATTCCCTCGAAAGGGTTTAACACGGCTGAGTAAGGCATGACTTAACTTCTTATGTGGTAAGCTAATGCCCGTGAACCACTTATCTGATGGGACTAAAGACAGGGCCATTTTGCTTTATGCCATCATTTTCGGGAAATCCATTGATGTTGGGAACGTAATTGCAAGCTCTATTGTAAACGACATCAATCCGTCAACAACGGGGGGCCTTACGCATCATTCACTTATATGCGCATTATGCAAAAATTTTGGAGTGATTTGGCGACCGGATGAGGAGATTTTATATCCAAAAGCCATTATTGATTCTAGGAATTTTAGTCGATATAAAGATGCGATCATTTCACCAAGTACAGCGCCTAATTAGGGGCCATCCTCTTCTCATTCACCTGAGGAGCAGCAAATCACTATGGATAAGCGGTTGTCCCGTCTTGAGTACTTGATGGACAAGACCAATCGTTTCATCGACTACCAAGTCCAATACAATGTTGTGTTACAACAGTTTGTGAATCTCACCAGTCCACTGCCACTGCAATTTCCCAAACAACCAATATTTCCAAGACAACAGTCGACTGCAGATGATGACTCCAGTGAAGAAGATGAAGATGAGGAGGAGGACGACTGAAGCAATTCAGTCATTTGCTAGCTCAGAAGAGAGATCAACGAAATCTTCATTTCTTGAGCCGACTAGGGGAGTTCTTTGAACCTTTCCTTACTATTTTGTGTCCATTGAGGACAATGCATCACTTAAGTTTGGGGGAGGGTTCAATGTTTATTTTGTGTAGTGTTTGTTTGCATCTTTAGGTTGCATATTAGCATAATAGTGTGTAAAATAAATAGTAGGTCTTGAATAAAACTCATAGTCCCTTATGAGCTTTGGTTTTGATTTTATTTTGTACGGATAATCTATGATAGTATTAACACTCATTTCTGAATATGACTTTTGGAAAATTAGAAAATACCTTTAAGTCTTTGAGCTTAATCTACTGTACCATGTTTATTGAACATCTTTACTAACATCTGAATGTGAAATCATAATCATGAGTTCCACTTGATGTTTAAATTGAGATTGTGCAAAATAAGGACCTTTAGATCTCATTTTAAAACTGAACATTAGAACTTGCTTGATCACTTTTTGAGGCAAAATCCTAGGATTCACACCATAAGAGAGATGATTTAGGCCATTTTTGGATCGATTGAGCCATAAAGCCTACCTAGTTAGTTTATTACCCTTAGTCACCCTTATTTGAGCCTTTTATCTTATTCATTGTCACCAAAAAAATTAATTAGCCAAAGCCTTTAATTGAAGTTTCCCTTGTTTTTACCTTAGCACTCTTAACTCTTTGAAAAATGCGAGTTGTGTTGGGTTAGGATATTTGTGCATGGGAAAATATGTGAATAATGGCTATAGAATGAAAATTGATGAGAAAACAATGAGACATGGATTAATATGTGTGTCGCATGTGAAAAAAAAAAGGGAGGGTGAAAAATCCAAGTGTTGATATCATTCTACCATGCTGGGTGTGGCTTATTTTGTAAAAATGGGTTGTATGCAAGAATTTCAATATTAAAGATCTTTTGAGTGCTTTGAACTTAATGTTTATCTATTTGACATACCTTTAACCATTGGCCTTATATTAAAAGCTTAACAAAGTCCTATTGATCTTAACTGGTGTGAGACCTATATTAGTGGAGAGAAGTGTGAAAAGTAAGCGTATGAAGTTTGTGTTTTGTTTGTGAGATCATTTTTTTATCTTGATTGCATTAATTTATATGATTTATGAGTGGTCATATGAATGATTTTTATGTTTGGTTGTCAATAAAGATAGAAAAGAAGACATGGTTGTGTAGATTGAAATTCTAGACAAATAAGTTTAAATTTTCGAAATCTTCCTTTAGTTATGTTGTGAAAATTGTGAGTTGTTTTTGAGATTATCAACTCTTTGCAAATCAAACTTTTGCTCATTTTGGAATATGTGAAGAGTTTTGCATTCAACTTTCATTTTTCTCTTTGCTCAAGACGATCAAAGTCTAAGTTTGGGGGAATTTGATAAGTTGAGTTTTAGATTAGTATTTTGCATGTTAATTTCATAGGTTTTTAGGTGCATTTAGTTAGTTTTTAGATATATTTGCATTAATTAGTTCATTTAGTGTTTTAGGTTCATTTAGATATTTTTAGGAGTTTTAGAAGTTAGTTTTAGTGATTTTCATGAAGAAAATACATTAGGCTAGTTTAGGAAAATAATAATGATTTTTAGGTATTTTTCCTAAAGTCAATTGCATCCTTTTTATATTAGTTTTGTCAATATTTTACAATCTTTATATAATGCATATAGAATTGCATGTTAATTCATACTTGCAAATAATATAGATCATTTACTTGTGTTTTTATGTTTTGTCTTGTAGGTAAATAAAGAGCCTAAAAGCGAGTAATGCGGATCAAATGATGTCAAGGCCATATTGAAGAAGAGCACAAAAGAGAAAATGGCAGAGAGAAAAAATCGGCTAAGTAAAACAAAAAGGAAAAATGTTGGCTGGGCATCGCAGCGCCCAGAGAGCAAATTTGATCTCTATCGGAGTGCCAAAGGGCCTCGATAGAGCTGTCGTAGTGCCGAGGCGCCCATCGCGGCGCTACGGCGAAACTTCTATTTTTTTGTCTTTTTGGACAATGATGTATAAAAGGCTTAGTTTAGGGTTATTAGAAGGATCTTACATTAGAGTGTAGAGAGGAACAATAGTCGTATAGAGGATAGAGTAGAGAATAAAGAAAAAGAGAAGCAAGGAAGAAATTAAAGAAGAAAACAAGTTGGAGAACTTTTCAAAGGGAGAAGAAGAAGGAGAAACACTCAAAAGGGGGTTTTAAATTCATTTGTTGTTCCATACTTATTGTATTCATGTCTCTTCTCGTTAATTTCTCTCTTGTATTCTTGACTTTGATGATGAACTAAACATTTCGATTAGAGGGTTTGATGAATCTACGTTGAGACATATGGGTTGATATTTATTATTTTTGTGTTCTTGAGCAATTTGACTTGTTTATTTTCAATTCTCCATACTTAATGCTTGCAACTTGTTGCCCACTTGTTGGATGAATTTAGATTCGAGTTCTTACACTCGAGAGAGGTGTTTTCGAGTTTGAACAAGTGAATTGAAACCTAGGGAGTTTGTATCGAGTCGAGAGACCTACAACCCCTTTGAAATCATTTAAATTGAATCTTTGGTCTTAATGCATGTTTTAATTGTTAATTTACATTCAAGAGAGGGGATTAGCAATTGAAGCATAGGTGTTTGAATTTGCATTCGAGAGAAGGGTTTAAACAATTTTGGATTCATGATTTATAAACTTAAGAATTGAATCGACAACACTATCTTTTGATACCCATATAGATCAACATAGTGAAATCAACTCTCTAATAATCTTTAAATATCTATTTTCTCTAAATCTCTGTTTAATTGTTAGTTTAATTTCTAATTTCAGCTATTTCAGTTTTTAGCACACTTTATCATCACATTTTGTTAGCCTAGATAAAATCAATACTTTAATAGTTTTGGGACTTTTTAATAGTTAATTTCACTATCTCTGTGGATACGACAACCCAATCACCATGGGTATTATAACTTGATACTCGTACTCTTGCAAATTAAATTTACGCTATCAAGTTTTTGGCACCATTGCCAATGACTTGTCTTTTGTTATCTCTTTCCCAGGTTTTAAATCAAGTTTGGGGGTTCTCATGCGAGCTACATGGAGAGGATGGAGAGCTGATGCGACTTCAACCCTTTTGGGTTATGAGGGGTTTTCTTACCCTTATTTATTTTATTTCCATCCATGTTATGCTATGGTGTTATTGTGAACAATGATTGTTTTAAGTTTGGGTGGAGAGTTTTGATTTTTTGACTTGTCATGGTAAATATGGGGTAATTTTAGGTTAGGATCATCTAATTTTCTTACAAAATGTTGATTTGATTCTTTCTTTTTTTTCAAAATTCTAAATGGCCAATGATAAAAGAACATGTATATGAACATGACTCTAGGATAATGTAGAGAGTAATTTATAAGTCTGTGTGCTTGATTCAACTTTGAACTTGATTTTGTTTGAAATTCTCTACATGTCTAGTGTGGTTGATTTTATGGAATCATGACTTGTTTGGATTAGATGTGTGCAAGTAAAGTTATATATATTAGATCTCTAGAAATCCTAGAACAAGTTTGATTATTACTTGAGGCGAAATCCTAGAGAACATGCCATGAGGGAGATGATTTAGGCCATGTTTGCATGAGTTTGAGCCATATAGCCAACCTTATTTTTTATTATATCCTTAGTCACCCATTTCGAGCTTTATGATCTTTTCTTTGATTACTTATGCATTAATTCACTTGAGCCGGATATGTTTAAATTCCTTATTTTTCAACCTATGCATCTTATACACTTAGATTATGTTGGAGTGTTAATTTTTTGGAAGGTAAAAAAAGGGGAATGAAAAAGAATGATAAAAAGGTGATGAAGAAAAGTATATTGGGAATTTCCAAAGTTTGCTATATTTAAAAAAAAAAAAAAAGAATAATGCTATGCCTATGTGATATGAAAAGAAATAAGTTTGTGGGTGTAGTATTCTATGAAAAAAAAAACGAAGCAAACAAAATAATGAGGATTGAAAGAAAAAAATAGAATATCTGAAGTGGGTATATGTACTGAAATTGGGTTTTTGGTTCTAATTGTAATGTTTTGGATGTTTGTAAAAGATCAGAGTGTTTAGGGTGCTTTGAGGTAAAATTTTCTGATTTTTCCCTACCTTTGAACCTTGGCCATACATTACAACCTAGAAAAAACCTATTGATTCTAAATGGCATGTGATCTATATTAGTGGAGAGTGGTATGAAAGATTTGCCTATGGGATTCACTTTATATATATTTATTTGAGATCACTTACACTTCATACTTTCTTGCACTTATCTATGAATTTCATGAATGGTTTTATGAGATTGACTATGTGACGATGTGTTTGAGAATGGAAGATGAGGTTAGGTGATGGGTTGGATTGAAAATCTAGACATCTCTAACACTCTTGAAACTTTCTGATGAGTTATTATCTATCAATGTGATCTTAGAGGCCATGATGATAATATGCATGTTATATTTTGAATCAAAGTTTAATTTGTTTGAGAATAGGATGGTAGATTGATGATTGAGTTAGTTAATTTTAGTTTTGTTTTTCCTTTGCTCGAGACGATCAAAGTCCTAAGTTTGGGGGTATTTGTTGAGTTGCATATTTAGATATGTTTTAGAGCATGTTTTAGATAAGTTTTAGTATGATCTATTTGTTAGTTTCGTTAGTTTGCCTTAGTTTTGATCTATTTGTTAGTTTAGTCACATTTTGGTATAATATGCTTTATTTCAATTTTTAATTCTATAAGTTGATAGATTTGATTATCTAAGTGTGTTACTAATTAGATTTGCTTTGTTTTGTAGGTGTTTAGATGATGTGAATGTCAGTTTGGAAGACGGAAACAAAGTACAAGATGTTTGAATGAAGATACATGTGCAGAAAGGTGAAAAAGATAGAAGAAAAAGGAAGAAAAACGTAGAAAACACACAAACTGGGCGTCACAACGCTCCATAACGAAGCAGCGACGCTGCGTAAAAACCCAACTTCGCGACGTTTGTATTTCGGCCATAACTCTCTCAATTTAACTTCGATTTGGATGTGGTTTGTTTCTATGGATTCCTTACTTGAAATAATATAAGATGAAAGGGTTTTAAGGTTGATTTGAAGTGGAAAACAAGAAGAAAACCTACGAGGAAGAAAGTGGATGTGCGATTCAAAATAGAAACTTTCTAATTTTATTGTGAACTTTCCTTGTTCGACTTAGACATCCTATGGACTTGTAGCAATATATAAAGACCATGGTTTAGGGTTTTCAAAGAAGGAGATCATGGATAAGAGAAAAGATTATGGAAAGCAAGGAAGACGACTAGGATTTGAAGCGGAGAAAAGCAAGATTGAAGACTATTGAAGAATCTCCAACACTTTCCCTTCCTTCTACTTGGTTTTTCTAGTTTTAGATTCATGTTCATCATATTATATCATGCTTTAATATCTTTATTCATGAACTAAATCCTCTATCTAGAGGTGTAGATCAATCCAAACTAGAAACTTTATCATGTTCTTAAACTTTTGATTATTCATTAATAGCGTTGTTAGTTTATTTATGTTTTTCTACTCTTAATGATATTGATCCCTTGATCACGGATTGATTGATCCTGGACTTGGAAGGTGACACTCAATAGAGGGTTTTCCAGGTTAGAACATGAGAAGCATAACTTGAAACAACCATAGAATCGATAGATTTATGGAGTTTTATGAAGTCTTAGGGAAAATCATAGAACTTGATGAATTTTTGGGTTTTATTGATAGATCGAACTTAATTTCCTAAGAATATGCTCTAATGCGACACTCGAGATAGGGTATTAGAAATCTCATAATTTGCTGTTTTTATTATATTTCTTGTTTAATTGTTGTTTTTAGTTTCTTAATCATTCAAATTTTATTTTCTAAATAAAGTTAGGGTTAGTGAAACGATATTTAGTGTGAATATCTTATCGATTTTTTATTATAACTTGACATCGTACACTTGCGGTTTGCACATAACAGTTTGATTTGTGAGTTTCTTATCTACAAACGAGTGGTTCTTTATGCTTGAGACAAGATTAAGAGCATCAAGACTATTATAGCCTGGGAATTGGACTTTGTTCTTGATGAAGACAGGAATGTGAGCATTGTCATCATTTTGCAAAGAAAAAATTTCTTAAAAAAACTTCAGAGAAAAAAAAAATTGGATCATAAGTGGGGGACCGGCCCCCACGAGAAGGAGAACCGGCCCCCATATAGGGTTCGGCCCCTAAGGAGGGGGGCCACCCCTTCACCTTGCTTATCACCCTCCGCGTCTCCTTTTTTTTTTTTAAATAAGAGAGGGAGAAGGGAAGCTCTTCACTCACCCTCCTCACCTCAAAGTTCCTTACCTCTTCTCCTCTACTTCTTTCTTTATGTCTTTTCCATTCTCTCCTACTTCTAGCACTGCTATAGAGCAAAGGCAGAAGAAGCCAAAGAGGCAAGCTGAAGAAGAAAGCTCTCAACCTCTACCATTTTGTGAAAGTCGTGTCTGGACCGAACAGAAAGTAGATCTATCAAAAAGGTACCGCCTAATGCTCCAAGACAAACTCACGGCCCTTGGTTGGACACAAGTCATAGATCTCGAAGAGAATGAATACAAAACTTCAATTAAATTATTTTACCAGAATATGACTGTTCAAAACTCTGAACCTTTATCCGATACCCTAACCGTTACTACTAAATTGAATGGCGTTGACATCACCCTTTTACACCCAAAACATTGTCATAAATTCTAGGAATCCCTAAGACGGGACCGCTCTGCGATGACTATACCCTTAGTGGTAGACAAAAGGTGGTCCCAAGCTCACGAGACATGTTTAGGTGCCTTGCCAACCAAGCTAATTACAGTGTTGCTAGGATTCCTACCAAGGAAATGAAGAAGCAATATGATGTTCTTTGCCAAGCAGTCAAGTTTAATGTCCTACCCGAGCCTCGGCAAGAGATCCACCACCACATACCCTCAATGTTTCCTGTCTTACTGTCTAGTGAAGGGGATTCATGTGAATCTTCCCTTCATTATCTTGCGACACATGGCTGTTCATTGAAAACTGCAAGTGTACAAGGACAAATAGTAGTAATAACCGATGAAGATCGGGTTGTCATCCTCTAGGATTGCACACCTCACCAATTACCATTTTCACTAATTTCTAACTTCATCTAGCAATCAAATTGTAGAAATTCAAGTATTTAACTAACAAATAAAACTAATTAAACTGAACGCTTTGTGAGAAAGATCAATATATGCGGGAATGTCTAGAGAATTACCTAACCCTTAAATTATGTAATTTAGACATGCTTATCACCAAATCAATTTTCTACTCTATAAGTCAAAATCCTATCGTCTCTAATTCCCTTTCTTGAGTGCCGAATTAGAACGTATTGTCAAAAAATAAGGTTCTATCTCTCGATAAAACCTAAGTTCTACACAACCCATTAAACTCTGTGATTTTCCTACAACTTCATGAAACTTTGTAAACCTCTTGATTCTACAACAATTTCATGTCATAATCTCCCTTTTCCAATCTAGAAAACCGTCTCTCGAGTGCCGCCTTCCAAGTCTAAACTCAGTCAGTTTGCGGCCAAGAAACCGAAAACATTAAGAATATGAAATCATGAATAAACTATGGAATTTTATTGATAATAAACAAAATCTAATATTAAGCCATAATATTCAAGTTAAGATCCATCTCCTCACTAGAAAACAAAACTAGTTCATAGCTTGAATGAAAACAACAACAGATATGGAGAAAAACTCAAAAGTAAACATGAATAGAAACTATAAGTATTGAAACTTGAATCTTCCTCTTTGCTTCCACTCTGAATCTTCACGTTCCTTTACTCCTAGTCATCTTGTTCTCCTCTCCAATGCTTTCCCCTCAAAAAACCCTAAAAAATGATATATAATATGCCCTACTTCACCTCTGATTCGAATTGCCAAAATTGTCCAAATATAAAACTGAACAAAACAGAAATTCGCGGTAGCGCTGCAGTGCTAGAGAGGGTAGTGCTGCAGCACTCTGAGAATGATTTTTAACACTGAAAGTCAATGTTCTAGGTGCTAGTGCTGCAGCGCTCTGAGAATGATTTTTAACACTGAAAGTCAATGTTCTGGGCGCTGCAACGCCCTTCCAAGCGTTGCAACGCCCAGAACGGCATCTTGCCATTTTTTTCCTTCTTGTTTATTCTTCATTCTTGCGTACTTCCTTGTATACTTCTCGCACATGTTCTTGGCTACTTTTCTTAATTGTTTTAACCTCGTTTCACCACACTTTGAAGCTCTTATTCACCTACAAAACATCACACAAAAGCAAGTAAATCCATCATACTAATCACATGCTAAAACTCGAAGTGCAACTATGTACAAAAAATGCAACATGAAAGGGGATAACATGGAAATATAACTAATAATTTTAAGAAAAATTCCTAAAAATCATATTTATTTTCCTAAACCAACCTAATGCATTTTATTCATGAAAACAACTAAAATTAATCTCTAAAACACACAAAAACACTAAAATGAACCTAAGACACAAAATATGCAACATATGCCAAAAACACCAAGAAATTGGAAAAATGCTTCTAAAAAACTAATAAAAATCTTACGAATTACTACGTATAAAACTAAACTTATAAATGGCAAATGCCATTTGTGAGCAGACCTACCTTCCTTATTGATGCCTATTAATGAAGTCCCTTAACCACTTCGAAGCCCGTCCCGCTCCAACCAAGTCATCATCTCCCCTGTACGGTGCCCTCGCCAATAAAACGCTAAGACTGACGGGGTTCAAGGGAAGTATTACAGCTAAGGGCCAAACCAGATAGTCTAGTGAATGGGAAATCTTTTGGGGGTCAACTTCTCCCTAGAAGGCCTCATCAACTTCGACCTTCCGAAAATACCTTTTGAGGAGACAAACACTCCTGCTGCACGATCCTCTCCGCTGCCTCCCCCTCTTGCTGAAGATACGAATGCCCAACTACAGATCGTGAATGTGATGAATGAACTCATGTTGGCGACCGAAGAACGGGTGATGAAACGCTTGGAGAAGATCCATCAAAGGCTCGATAAGAGAGATGAGGCAGTCAACTCGTTGCTGAAGTGGCGTGAGGAGTGCAATGTCGCAATACCAAGGATCACCCCTGAATCACCCCCTGGTACCCACGCGTGGGAGACGTCGGACAATCGTCGCAGCAGGCGCAAGATGCACCAGTGGATATCAACCTCAACTACTGAGGTGCTTAGACTCGTAACACGGGGTTTGTTGAGAGTCTCATGCAATTCCCTATCTTCTCTCCTAGCATCGAACAGTCAATATCTACTTACTCCTCTGAACTCCTTGGTATCATAGGCAAATAGTTGTTTTCAAATTCCTTTCTTTAGCTAGCAACTGCTTTGTAACCAAAAAAATAAAATTCATGTCGGATTTTCGACTCATAACCCTCGTAAGTACACTCAGACTTGTTTGATTATGTGTAATAGACTATCTGTGATAGGCCAACTTGTCTGATGGGTTTCCCCACTATTAATGAGTTTGACTTAGTATGGGACACATTAAACTGACACAAATACTGGAGAAAAACCCGTGACGAGGTAACCTATAGACCTGGTGTGTAGCAATTCATTGTCGAAATCTGAATTACTGCTGGTATGGTCAAGCTCTCATGGTATGGGACATGAGAACTCGAAGGATAAGAGTGGTAAACATGTCATTCATAAGAATCTGCAAAAAGATCACACACAGATATCCTTGACTTGGCCACATACGAAATGGGACTTATGAACCTAGAGGATAATCAGAATCGTCGGGTCTTGGGGATAAGTGAGCGTAGTACTAAGATCTGCGACATATAGATGTAAGAGACAACACGACGAAAACTCTTAGAAACACTGTGGCTTGTACTAGTGTTCAGCAAACATAGATATTTTTGAAAAATACCCAAGGGATTTTCAATACTTTTTAAGACAAATATTGTTAGTAAACCACAAAAAAAAAACAAAAGTCAAACATTTGGTTTTGTTTTAGACCCACCTAGAAGTACGATTCCTTGGCGTGCTAAGGCTTCTCTTTTCCTTATTACCTACACGTAGAAAACTAAGTGGTTAAAGCCTAGGAAACTTCACTATGAACCTTGCATGAGCATTTCATTATGATCGGATTTCCTTCTTTCCATCCAAACTCTTTATTTGAATCCTTCACTAATACTAAACGATCTACAGGCAATGTCGGTTCAAACAAGAAGCCAGCGTGACCATAGTTCCTCCCACCAAGCGTCTGTGTACGTACAGTCGTAGGAAACCACTAGATCTGAACTTGTTCCCCCTACCTTTGAACAGGCAACTGACGGCACAACCGAGGTTCTAACAGCCAAGCAAACTGTTGAAGCTCCTTCCGTAAGAGTAGGCATGTCATTCAGCATGGAGCAATTCTTCCAGGGCTTCACTGTTTCGACCCCTTCCGTAAAGTGATGTCACAACCGACACAAAATACCATATACGCCATACCTTGACATATACGATATCCTATCAGCCTCTTCTTTCAAGAAATAACACCAAATCCACTAAAACGTTTTGCCAAAACCTTCCCATAAATATGGGGTTCCACATACACCTAATAATCCACAATCATAAAACTGATTTACCACAATATCACATTCACTTATTCAATTTAATTCCATTTCACAACTCAATATCATTTCCATATATCCACAATACTTCTATCATATTTCTCATTCTATCAATCTACGTTCACAACTAACTCACTCATATCTATATACATGTTCACACTCATCTAAATTATAAATACAGTACATAATGTTATACATGTACATATTGTTGGCCCAGTATAATCGTCCAAGATGGGGGGTGAATTCGACTTGGCGGATTTTCGCGTTACCTTTCGGTTGATTAAATAAATAGAATATAATGCGCAGCAGGTAACAACAAAAATAAAACAAATAAAGACAGGCGCAGGAAGTAAATACGAACAAAGAGATTTAGAGTGGTTCGACTCCCTTCGAGTCTACGTCCACTACCCGACCGCACCGGTCAAGATTTTCTAATCCACTATTGGCTAATCACTTACGAGCGGATTAGAAATTGTTTACACTAATCAACACCAAGGCCTAGTTAGAAAGCAACTACAACGTTAACCAACACGAGGGCTTAGTTAGATAGCCACAATCTAGCCTACACCACGGCTTGGCTAGTAAGCCACAACTTGCAACCAACTTATGAGCGTGGCTATGTGCAGTACAAATACGGTATAGCCCCGGTTGACTTAACCAAGTCAACAATACATCAAGATTATAATGATACAGAGAAGTGAATAACAACACTCTCAAGAATTTAAGCGTACAATCTTGAATGAGACAACAATCATTATTCCAACCACTATGATTCTAAATGATGCAAAGTGTTGAAATATGTTTTTGTCAAATGCACTCAATTCAAATATATGTGATGTAAAATAGTGAATCGAATATGCACAACTATCAAGATATTGATTCTAAAAGCTCGAGAATCAATATAACATGATAATCAAAACTTGATGATTCTAAATATATATGTGATGAAGATCAAGAATCAAAGAACTCAAGTATGATCACAAGCTTCGATTCAATATAGTATGATATTAGCACGTGAATCAAAATCTCAAACTATTCTTAAAACCACTAAACAATGAAATATGTTATGAAGATCAAGATAGTGTTTCACAAACACAATCAATACAAAATCAGTTTTAAAGATTATAATGTAAGCACAAAAACTGATTTGCATAAACCAAATCACAAGAATCTAGTTGTAGAAATGAATACCCCACTTGGAAAGATTGAAGCACCAAGATTCTTCTTGTGTGAAGTTGGATGTGAGAAATCATGATCATGACTCAAATAGAAGATGTAGAAATACTTGCTCATCTTGGACACTTGCACAAGAGAAATTCTCCAAGTTTCTCAAGGTTTTGAAAGATGTGGAGAACTATTTAAAAGATTAAATCAAAAACTCAAATGTAGTGAAATTTTGCTTTGAATGAAGGATTAAATGGCTCAAGAACTTGTTTAGGACGAGTATGAATGATGTAGAAAAAATCGCACAAGTTCTTTGGATTCTGCAAAAGTTTGTTGTTCAAATGAGCAAGCGGTGGTATTTATAGACAAACACCACACCGAGGCACAGGAACGCGTTCCTTAACACAGGAGCGCGTTTCTGGTTTGAAATTTGAAAAATTCCAGATTTCCCTCCAATCAAAGAGCGCATTCCTTACTTAAGGAGCACGTTCCTCAATATGTCCATTGGGCATAGGAACGTGTTCCTTCAACAAGAACCACTGACTCTTGAATTTGTTCCCATTTTTTTCTTGGCAACAGGAACGCATTCCTCCTTAAGGAGCGCGTTCCTTTTCCCTGATTAGAAAAAATCTAAGTCTCGGGAAAAGCCACAGTAGCGCATTCCTCACTATAGGAGCGTGTTCTTTCACTGACAAGTGAAAGAAACTTAATTTTTTATCAATTTAGGTTTAGGACATTGTCAAAAACATAGATTAACATTTTAAAAATATTTTAAAACATTTTTTACACGATTAAGGTATAATTAACACAGTTAAAACATGAGCAATTTAATCGATTAAACCAATGATAAAAGCAATAAGTACAAAACATGTGAGACAATAAAACCATGCAAAGTTGACAAGATAAATGCATGTTAAACACTGAGCATTTTATGTATGATAAACAATTATGTCTAAGTGATAGCATAATTATCAAACTAAAATAAGTGTATGCATGATTAATCATATAGTAATGTATATGCATGAGTGTATTAAACTATATGAATGAATTTTGAAAAGATACAAATCATGTGTGCTTGGAACAAGTAACAGTTACTCTACAACACTAAGATTCTAGTAAAGTAATACAACCATGAAGCTCTCAAGTCTACGTAAAGTATTGTTCCTTCCAAATGCTTTGACATTGCAGTTCAATCCATTAGATATATCTATCTAGTTAGCATTGAAACAACTACGTCAAAGAGATTAGATAACACAGGTATGTTGTTTGCAATCATCCAAACAAAACTGGGTGAGAGTAGTTACATCAACAATCTCCCCCTTTTTTGATGATTTCAAACAAATTCACTATTGGCCTGTTTGAAGCATGATGCATGATATCTCAAATGAATGAATGAGTTAAGTGAATAATATTATCATGCAACTTTTAAGAGTATACTAGTTAATAACAGATTTAGCATTCAACCCATGAGGAATAATCAATCAGATACTAATAACAACATACTCAAAAGATCTGATCAATAAGCTCAAAATGTACATGTATATTAATATAGACAACTCAAACATATAAATGTGATCATCATAGATGTGTACATCAAAAATACAAAACAACTAACAAAAGTACACAAAAAAATACAAAAGCATCTCCAAAATATATGTCTAACTCCAAACACTCCCCATGAGTATATAAACTCTCCCCTTGAGTATGTGCACAGATGATCTAGTCAATCAGACCAATCATACTAATCTCTCCCCTTTTTGAAACATCAAAAGAGGGTATGCCTCGGACAGAGGTGATGATCGAGGATCAAGAGATCCTAGCCCAGCGAATATGTCTGGTGAGGTCTGGGCATCATCTGCCTTGGTCGTGGTACCAGCATCTGCATCAGGTATGACAGCGATAGCAGCAGATGAGGTAGCCGAGGTGGAGCTAGAATAGATAATCAAATCACTTCCCAGAGATGGTCGAGAAATACATAGAAGTGAGTGAACTAGATCCAGAGCTGAGTCTGCCAAAGTGAACAAGGGATGCAACCTGGGAGTTGGAATGCTCGGAGGTGCAGCCGATAAAGGGATCAGAGCTAAGCTAGTGGTCACTGGTGGAGAACTGGAGGAAGGATCGAAAGCTAAATTGTGACGAACAGGTGAGGCAGGCCGATGAAAACTCGGTGATGGTGCATGTTGCCCTCTATCGCCAAATATATCCTCCCAACTGAAGCTAAACCCATGAGTCTCGTCTCCTGTAGATCGATCGAGAAGAATCTGAAGCAAGACTCCATGAGCACGGGCATCTGAGGCCAAATCATTGTACTTCATTTCCATGGTAGAGAATGAAGAAAGTAATATATGATGCTGGTCTTGTATCTCCGTCAGCATCTATAGAACGACATCGGAAGGAGCTGAAGAGAAGGGGCCTAGTATATCTACTATTAGCGCGGTACTCGAAGATGAAGCACCCTCATCTAAGAATCTTGCTCTACCATGACCGCGCCCAGAGGGTGCCCACAGCCTGAGGCTGAACTGGTGCTGCTCCTTGTCGACGTGGATGAGCTACTAGACGTGCACCCCCTGCTCTCTCTGTGTCAGGCTCGGACGGCGTTGTCTGCGGATCAAATGTGATGAATGTGGTGCCCTCGCCTTGACTTCTCCTGGAGATATGCCCCAAATCCAAGATGTGTCCTACCCACTAGTATTCGAGTGATCAGATAGTGTTCTCTCCAATGAATTTTTTCTTATTCGGCTTTGTCGAAACCCTGAAGCCTGTGAAGTCAACATCTGCACGCTTCACGAGCAATGTCACCAAAGCATCGTAGGGCAATGCCCTAGTGTATTGTCGTGTCCCAATGATGTGATTAATGATGACGTGGGACAGGCGAATACTGGAGCGGTTGTGCATGCACCAAAGAAGAAAAACATCTATAGGCTTTACCTTCGCGCGTGAGCTCAAGCGAGGAATGATAACTGTGGAAATGATGTTGTAAAAGATCTTGAGCCGCAAACCTAAAATGGTGTTGGACACCGTCAACACCCCATGTCCAGGCTCCACTCTTGACATGGTCCTCAAAGCTGTGATCCGATCATAATTAGAAACGACGATCTCGTCGTCTGTTCGTGAATTTATCGCAAGCGCACGACAATCAAGTTATAATATACCGCAGTGAGTCGGGTTGTCGTATCCACAGGGAATTATTACTCTATCAATTATCATTTCACAGATTTCAAACTTTATTTAGACAATCAAATAGAGATATTAACGGATTAAAATGCTGGAAATTAAATGGAATTAAAGTAATTGAAAGTGAAGAGAATTTAATAATGGATTAGATCTAAAGAATCGACTTCATTTGTTTGCAAATCAAGATTAATTGGGATCATTCATTGTTAAATTCATTTTCTAGATTTATAAATAAAATCCAAGGGTTATCAATCCCCTCTCTCGAGTGCCGGATTGAAACCTACAACTAGGATTGGATCTCGACCTCTCGATAAAGATCTGATTCCAAATTATGGATTAAGTTTTAGGATTTTCTCAATGATCTCACAAGATCTTATAAACCTCTCGATTCTATAGCAATCTCATGTCATAATTCTCATTTTCCAACCTAAAGAACCCTCTCTCGAGTACCGCCCCTTAGATCTAGGTTCAATCAATTCATGATCAGTAAACCAAAAGCATTAAGTATAGAGAATTATGTGTAAACCATAGAAAATTGCATTAACAATGAACACTATTACAATTAACCCATCAAAGTCAAACTAAGATCCATTTATTCTCTAGAATTAGAATTTAGTTCATAGTGTTGAAGAAGAAAATACAAAACAAGATAAAAAGCATTGAAATCCTCGACAAAATATGCGAGAAATACTGTAAATCTTCGATCCTCTTTGCTTCCGAAGCCAATCTTGGTTTCACCAGCAACATAGCCGTCTTCTCTCATTCTCCAACGGATTCCCCTTTAATATTCCTACGATTTGATATATAATATGCCCTATTTCGTTTTAGACTTGAATTGCCAAAATTGCCCAAACACCAACAAAACAACCCAGAATTTGCTCGTAGCGCTGCAACACTCGAGGGGGTAGCGCTGCAGCGCTACCGCGATGCTCTTTCCATTTATTTTTCAACGATTTGGGCGCTGCAGCGTCCAGAACAACACAAGTGCACTATGTGTCCTTAGTTGTTTCTCTTCCTTTTTTTTCTCTTCCTTTTTTTTCTCCATTCTTTCGCACTTCTTTGTACCCTTCTCGCACATGATCTTTGTCACTTTTCACCATCATTTGGGCCTTGATTCTCCACACTTTCAAGCTTTTATTACCTACAAAACAAAACAACCATAAGTAAGTAAATCAACCAACTAACAAAATATTAACAATTAACATGAAACTATGATATAAAATGAACATGGTATTATGCAAATGCTACTAATAACTTTAGGAAAAATTCTTAAAAATCATATATATTTTCCTGAACAACCCAAAAGTATTCTATTCATGAAAATAACTAAAATTAACCTCTACAACACACAAAAATGCTAAGATGCACCTAAAACACCTAGAAATTAGTAAAATATATCTACAAACGTAATAAAATTCCTACCAAATACTATGTATAAAACTCAACTCATCATCGTCCTCCCCAGAATAGGAGAAAGTAGGATCAGCATTGGAAAGGCCAAATATCTCATCCAAAATGGATGGAGATATGTCAATATCGATGCCCAAAAAAATATACAAAACATATGCATGTGATCATCATAGATGTGTACATCAAAAATACAAAAAAAAACTAACAAAAGTACACAAAAAAATACAAAACTGTAAACAAAAAATACAAAAGCATCTCCAAAATATATGTCCAACTCCAAACATTCCCCCTGAGTGTATTAACTCTCCCCCTGAGTATGTGCACAAATGATCTAGTCAATCAGGACCAATCATACTAATCTCTCCCTTTTTTGAAACATCAAAAAGAGGGTGTGCCTATAATGGAGGTGACGATCGAGGATCAAGGGATCCTAGCCCAGCGAATATGTCTGGTGAGGTCGGGGCATCATCTGTTGTGGGGGTAGCAGCAACATCTGCATCAGGTATGATAGCGATAGCAGCAGATGAGGTAGCCGAAGTAGAGGCAAAGTGGATAATCAAATCACGTCCCAAAAATGGTAGAGAAATGTATAATCAATTAAGCACTGGGCAAGCTTGAAAAGTCAAACATGCCCAATTCTCTCCTTATATGTGAAAATTGATCTTTAGCCAAAGGCTTTGTAAAGATATTAGCTAACTGATCTTTAGTTCCAATATAGATCAATTTCACATCACCAAGTTGCACATGGTCATGAAGAAAATGATGTTGAATTTCAATGTGTTTCGTTCGAGAGTGCATTACAAGTTTTTTGAAAATATTTATAGCGCTTGTATTATCACAATAAATATCCGCACATGGAATATTAATTTGATAATCTGAAAGTTGTAGTTTAAGATATAACACTTGAACACAACAACTTCTGGCCGCAACGTATTCGACCTCTACTATGGATAATGCCACCGAATTTTGTTTCTTACTAAACCAAGAAATGAGTGAATTGCCCATGAAGTGACAAAATCTTGAGGTACTTTTTGATCTGTTAAACTTTCGGTATAGTCGGAATCAACAGAGCTCTTGAGTTCGAAAGAAGTTCCTTTAGCGTACCAAATACCCATATCTAGTGTGCCACTAATGTATCGAAAGATTCATTTAACACACTTTAGATGAGACTCTTCAGGATCAAACTGGAATCTAGCACATAGACAAATGCCAAACATAATATCAGGTCTACTTGCCATTAGATACAACAAACTTTCTATCATTCCTCTATAGAGCTTAGTGTCAACTGGTTTGCCTTTTTCGTCCTTATCCATTTTGATGGTTGAATTGCAAGGAGTATCAATAATTTCCAAATTCTCGAATTTGAAGTTTTTAATCATGTCCCTTGCATACTTTGATTGGTTTAAGAAAGTTCCATTTTTCTATTTCTTAATTTGTAAACCAAGGAAGTAGTTTAACTCTCCCATCATGCTCATTTCAAACTCACTTGTCATGATAGAGGAGACTAATCAAACAAGGTCTTGTTTGATGCACCAAAGCTAATGTCGTCAACATAGATTTGCACTAGAAGTGTATAATTATCTTTACATTAAATGAATAAAGTTGGATCTAGGGTTCTTTTCTTGAACTTATGATCCAAAAGGAATGTGCTAAGCCTATCGTACCACGCTCTAGGAGCCTATTTCAAACCATATAAAGCTTTTCTAAGTCTATAAACATGATCAGGATTGAAACTGTCCTCAAAATCGGGTGGTTGCTTCACATAGACCTCTTCATTTATAAACCCATTTAAGAAAGCACTTTTGACATCCATTTGATATAACATGAATCTGTTATAGCAAGCATAAGCAAGTAATAATCTAATTGTTTCTAATCTTGCTACTGGAGAAAGAGCTTCTTCATAGTCAATTCCTTCTTCTTAATTGTTACCTTGTGCTGCCAATCTTGTTTTCTTTCTAACTATGATTCCTTTCTCATATTTCTCGTTCCTAAATACCCATTTGGTTCCAATAACACTTTGGTGTTCAAGTTTAGGTGCAAGATCTCACACTTTGTTTCAAGTGAAGTGTTCCAACTCTTCTTGCATAGCAAGACCCCAATTTTCATCAGCTAAAACTTCTTCTACCTTCGTAAGCTCAATCTGGGATACAAAGGCTACATGCCCTTGATCTCTAAGTGAAGCTCTAGTTGCTACACCTAGGTTTGGATCACCTATGATCTTATCTTGAGGGTGACCAAAAGGCATCCTAGTGTTCTTGGGTGGCTCAACAATCGGTTCAACTTGGGGTTCACTAAACTCGTGATCAACAGGTTTGTTTGTTATGATTTCATTATCATCATCATCTATTCTAACCTGTTCTATTTTCTTTTCTAAAGCCATTCTAGGGTCAGATTCATCAAATTTAACATGTATTGATTCTCCTATAGTTTTTGAATATTTATTGAATACCCTATAAGCTCTATTGTGAGATGCATACCCTAAAAATATACCAATGTCAAACTTAGGGTCAAATTTATCAAGATTGTTTTTATCATTTAAAATATAACATTTACAACCAAAGACTTTTAAGTGATCAACTTTAGGAGTTCGACCCTTCCAAAGTTCATACGGAATTTTATTTAATTTTCTCCTAACCATCACTCTATTCATGACATAGCAAGCAATATTTATAGCTTCAGCCCAAAAGTATTTTCCTACATCATATTCACATAACATTGTTCTGCACAATTCTTGAAGGGATTTGTTTTTCCTTTCAACAACTCCAATCTGTTGAGGAGTTCTAGGGGTTGAAAGGTGATGGGTGTATCCTTGTTTGTTGCAAAAGTCTTCAAAACTTTTGTTTACATACTTCCCACCCCGATCACTTCTAATAACAGTGATTTTATATCCCTTTTCATTTTCAACACAAGAGCAAAATTTTACAAATATATCAAATACATCACTCTTATGTGCAAGAAAGTAAACCCATGTATAACGAGTAAAATCATCAACAATCACAAGACAATAAGATTTTCCACCTAAGCTTTGTGTTCGAGTTGGTCTAAACAAGTCCATATGGACAAGTTCAAGAGCCCTTGTGATTGAGCTTTGGGTCTTACTCTCGAAAGAAGACTTTGAATGTTTGCCCAATTGGCATGGTTCGCATACTCTATCTTTCAAGTATTTTCCTTTAAGGAGGCCTCTAGCTAGGTTAAGTTTTGCCAACTTTGAAATATTTTCCATCCCTACACGAGCTAGTCTCCTATGCCAAAGCCAACCATCATTTTGATCAAAAGCACTTAGACATGAAATATTTTGATCACACAATTCAGGCAAATTTGTAGTATAAACGTTTTTAGATCTATATGCAATGAATGCAACATTTTTAGTATCATGCTTGATAAGGCAACGATTTGCTTCAAACGAAATGATAAATCCCTTGCACACAATTGACTTATGCTCAAGAGATTATGTTTCAATGCGTTGACATAAAGAACATCAAAAATAGATAGAGTCGTTACCAACAATACCAACATCGACTATTTTGAATGAAAATGGGCAGATTAAATGGTGTTTTTGTGCATAAAAATGATGCATTCGATGATAGAAATGACGGGGAATGGGTTCAGAATGACCGATATCATATTAGTCTTAAGGAACGCGTTCCTCTTAAGATAAGAACGTTCCTGTGTTCTCTACAGAACACATTCTGGTGTTCATTTAATAGTGCGCGTTCCTCTCTGTATGAACGCATTCCTTAAGAGCACAGAACACTAAATCACTTTATTTTTTATTTTCTTGAATTCCACTTTGATTAAATTGATAGTTTATGATTATTCAAGAAAAGCTTGGTCATTTCTAAGTGAATTACTCACATCAAATGATAAAAACACTATAATCAAAATCATTCACACCAAATTAACACACATATGTACATAATTAATAATTCATACATGATAAAGAATAACACATGTAAAATTATCATAGATGGTATATTCAAGTGAATATAAAATAATCATCATACACACATTCACATGAATACATTAATGTAAAGTTCAAAATACATACTTCCATTCAAATTGAGCAAATATCATAATATCAATTAAGTGTCAATACTCAATAACATAGTTCAATATTAAATGGATTAATACACATAAAAGTTTGAGACATAATATAGATGAAAATTTTCATGTAAACATATGATAGACAATTACAAGTTCACAAGATACATATGCACATTTTATAACTTAATCAATGATCAAAATATACATCATTCATAACATGATCAAATCAATTAAGCTAGGTAATGAAATTTAATAATCATTTTAATTAATGCCTAAGATATTTTCAAGATCATACAAATATTATAATTAAGCATAGTATGACATGAAAAATCATCCAACTCATTCATTACTCAAGCATGTATATAGTACTCATCAATAACATGATGTATGCAATAAAAATAATATGACAAGTATCATGCTTAAATGGATATTAAATGCTTCAACATAGACATATCTCTTAATACACAATTAATTTATGCTTAAGAGGATATGTTCAGGCCATATGTGGAATAACACAATAGAAATATTTAAATTTAAATAGAAGTGTTACCCACAAGCGAAGACCGATCATGTAGCACTTCAAGGAACCTCGAAACTTGCATTTTGATCATCAGTTGTGTTGTTCGAGGCCTTGTGCATCCAAGTAGTTTCCTAATCCACATTTTCCATCTTGGAATCTTTGGAAACCTTCGAATGTGAACTTGAATATTCAAATCTTCGTCTTCATCAGTTGAGGTGTAAATGAGTGAACCACTGGATGTGGCACTTACTGATTGGTCATCCTCAACTTGTTCTTCTTCATCATACTAATCGTTTACCAATGATGATATTTCACTTTCAACCATTCTATCTCTGTCATCATCACTTGGTAAGTTGGCAAGTATTTCTCTTCTTTTGAATGAATCTTCATTGTCTTCTGAGGAGGTCTCAAGTCTACTTAACACATAAAGTATTCTCTCAAAGCTGTTGTTAAACGAATCATCGAACATCTCAATAAATTTGACTTTGTACTTCCATTTTTCCGAAAAACCCTCTAAGAAATACTTAACCAATATTTGATGAGGATAGGTTATTCCACAACTTTGCAAATCACTTGCTAATTCCATCAGCCTATCAAGTCCCTCATCAATTGTTTCCTCATGCAAGAACTTGAAACTCTCAAGTGATCTTTTAAGCACTTCAGTTCTTGTTGTTATTTCATCCTTGGCTTTTATAGATGTCAATAAGTTGCAAAACTCAGATTAAACACTTCTGCTATGCTTGTAAATTTTTCAGCCCAATATCTCGGAAGTTTGTCAGAAAAGCAAACGAGGCTAATTCCAGATGGTAACTATTGATCCAGATCTTTTAAGTCTTCAAGAATTTATCTGAATCTGGAACATGTTTATTCAATTGGTATAAATTATCAGGAATGTTGAAATCATCAAATCTTCTATCTGCATCCCTGAGCCTTGATTTTTTGTTGTCAAGTGGCTCACAGTGTACCAAATGAAGCAGTTCCCATGCTTCTTTTGCAGTCTCACATTCACTGACTTGTTGTAACTAATTATTCGGGAGACTACGAAATAAGGCATACCACCTTGGAATTCAAAAAATACTCTTCTCTTTCTTGAGTTGTCTATTGCTCGATTGGCTTGTCAGGAAAAGTATAGTCATTTTCCACCATTTCCCAAAGATCAACATCTTGTGATCTCATAAATGTTTTCATGAGAATTTTTCACTCATGAAATTTTTCTTTTCTAAACAATGGTGGTCCGTCGGTGTATCTGTTGTTGTCCATAATATAACTAGTTGAGCACTGTCCTGTCATCTTACTCAAAGAAATTGTTAGATAACCTTGACTGCAAAAACCTTCTCTAATACCACTTGTTGGCCCAGTATAATAGTCCAAGAGGGGGGGTGAATTGGACTTTGCAAATTTTCGCGTTACCTTTCTAATATTTTAATTAAACAAGTAATATGCGCAGATGGTAACAATCCAAATAGCAAGTGCAGGAAAATAAATTAACATAGATGATTTAGAGTTGTTCGACTCCCCTTGAACCTACGTCCACTACCCAATTGCACCGATCAGGATTTTCCAATCGACTATTGGCTAATCACTTACGGGCGGATTAGAAGTCGTTTACACTAACCAACACCAAGGCCTGGTTAGAAAGCCACTTTAACGCTAACCTACACGAGGGCTTGGTTAGAAAGTCACAATCTAGCCTACACTAGGACTTGGCTAGTAAGCCATAACTTACAACCAACTTATGGGCATGGTTACTTGTCGAATACGGTATAGTCTCGATTGACTTAACCAAGTCAACAATACAACAAGATTGCAAAGATATAGAGAAGTGAATAACAACACTCTCAACAATTTCAGCTTACAATCTTGAATGAGTCAACAATCACTATTCCAACTGCTATGATTCTAAATGAAGTGCAATGCTGAGATAGTTTCTAAAAAATACATGCAACTGATTCAAAGTATGTTTATGCAAGTTTAAGAATCGTATGCATACATGTATTTCTAAATATTGATTCTAAGTATGATTAATGAAGTGCAAGAATCAATATGCAAGTTATTGATCAAAACTTATTGATTCAAAAATAATCAATATTCAAGCATGTGAATCAATATATACTAGTTATTATCAAAATAATCGATTCAAACAATATATTTATTAAACACAATAATCGATGTTAATCAAACCACATGAAACCACTATCAAGATAACACAAGATGAAAGCACAAGTATGGTTTCACACAATAGAGAAAATGGTTTTGATAATGTATTAAAACAAGCAATGAAAATTGTTTCTACTCAAAGCACAAACACTAGAATCGAAAAAGAAAAGTTACCCAACTTAGGTAAGATGAAGATCATCGATTCTCAAAGGTGTGTGTGGTTGAGAAGTTTCTCTTCCAAGAACGACCAAGATCAACAAGACACCTTGATCAAACACTCTAGAACACCTTTTTAGTTTCTCAAAGATTTTGAAATGGTTAGGAGAACACTTCAAAACATTGAATCAAAAACTCATATGTAGTGAACTTTTGCTTTGAATGAAGGATTAAATGGCTCAAGAACTTGTTTAGGACGAGTATAAATGACGTAGAAAAAATAACACAAGTTTTCTTGATTTTGCAAAAGTTGCTCTTCAAATGAGCAAGTGTGGTATTTATAGATGAACACCACATCGAGGCACAGACACACATTCCTTAATGCAGAAGAGCGTTTCTGGTTTGAAATCTGAAAAATTTTAGATTTTTCTCCAATTAAGGAACACGTTCCTTAATATGTCTGTTGGGAATAGGAATGGGTTCCTTCAACAAGAACCACTGACTATTTAAAATGTTCTCATTTTGCCCTTGGCAACAGGAGCACGTTCCTTAACCCTGATAAAATATTCAATGAGTCTCGGGAAAAAGCTCAGATGTGCGTTCCCCACTGTAGGAGTGTGTTCCTTCACTGATAAGTGAAAGAGACTTGATTTTTTATCATTTTGGGTTTAGGACATTGTCAAAAACATAGATTAATATTTTTAAAACATTTTAAAAATATTTTAAAACATTTTTTACACGATTAAGGTATAATTAACACAGTTAAAACATGAGCAATTTAATCGATTAAACCAATGATAAAAGCAATAAGTACAAAACATGTGAGATGATAAAACCATACAAAGTTGACAAGATAAATGCATGTTAAACATTCAACATTTTATGTATGATAAACAATTATGTCTAAGTGATAGCATAATTATCAAACTAAAATAAGTGTAAGCATGATTAATCATATAGTAATGTATATGCACGAGTGTATTAAACTATATGAATGAATTTTGAAAAGATGCAAATCATGTGTGATTGGAACAAGTAATAGTTACTCTACGGCATTAAGATTCTAGTAATGTAATACAACCATGAAGCTCTCGAATCTTCGTAGAAGTACTGTTCCTTCCACATGCTTTGACATTGCAGTTGAATCCATTAGATATAAGTAGTTAACACTGAAACAACTGCGTCAAAGATATTAGATAACACAGGTATGTTGTTTGCAATCATCAAAAAAAAATTGGGTGAGAGTAGTTACATCAACGCGCACTGTACCCCCTCCTTCTCCAATGGTAGTCATATCCAGACACATGTTGATCCTAGCACTTGATCAAGCCGAACCTTTTAATTGGCAAACCCGAGAGCTGCCGATTCGAATAGGATGGCGCACCTGGCAGCCATCCCGACATGGTGGTCTTCTTCCTCAACTGCCATGACATATCCCTACACCTCCCTCTCTCTTGGATTTGTCAGACATGGAGAGCGAAGATTTTGATTTTATCCACTCACTTACACGTGCTCAGTCCAGGGATTCCACCATTTAAAGCGCGATTCATAGACCGAACAACCCACGCAACCAGCGTGATACTAGATTGCCGAGTCGAGTCAGCAATGATACTAACATGCTCCAATTCATCAGCATCTCAGATGATAACTAGTACGTATTAAAATCCACATTTGTTAGAGACCTTTCCTTTGATGGCCCAGTATTAATAGTCCAAGAGGGGGTGAATTGGACTCGGCAGATTTTCACATTACCTTTCGGATATTTTAATTAAACAATCAAAGTGCACAGTAGGTAACAATCCAAATAAACAGATGCAAGAAAATAAATGAACACAAAGGATTTAAAGTGGTTGGGTTCCCCTTGAACCTACATCCATTACCTAATCACCACGATCAGGACTTCCCAATACACTATTGGCTAATCACTTATGGGCATGATTAGAAGTCGTTTACACTCTAACTGACACGAAGGCTTGGTTAGAAAAGTCAAAACAACTAACCTACACCAGGGCTTGGTTAGAAAGCCACAAACTAGCCTACACCAGGGCTTGGCTCGAAAGCCATAACTTGTAACCCACTTAGGGCATGGTTACTAATAAGTAGGTATTTAGTATATGTTTTAGAGCATTTTTTAGGTGTGTTTTATGGTATTTAGTTCATATATTAGGTTAGTTTATCATAAATTTGGTTATTTGATAGTTTAGTCAAGTTTTGGTATTTTTGGCTTGTTTCGGGTTAGATTTTTATATGTTCGTTGTTGTCATTATGAAAGCATGTTACTCACTTGGTTTGATGTGTTTTGTAGGTGCTTTGATGTTCTAAATGATGATTGAGAAGATGAAAACATGATGCAAGCGGAGTCAAGGGAGTTATAGTGAAGAAACAAGTGCATCCAAGCCTTGGGAGTGTGCAAAATTGGCTAAGTCCACAAGAAAAGTAGGAAAAACAAGTGTAAAAATTCGTAATTGGGAGCCGCGGCGCTGGGGTTCGACAAATTTGCACGAATTTTTTGTTTTGGCCATAACTTTCTCGATTCAACTCTGAATTGGATGCGGCTTGTTTCTATGGATTCCTTACTTGAAATAATACAAGATACAAGGTTTTTGAGGTGAATTTGGAGTGGAGAACAAGAAGAAAAACGGCCAGGAAAAAAAAGGGAGACCATTATTTAGGGTTTTCAAAGGCAATTAGGTTTAGGAATAAAAGGAGAGAAAGAGGAACAAGAAAAGAGACAAGAAGAAGAAGGAGTTGCAGGTTTGAAGCTTGAAGAAGAAGGGGATATCTCACCTTGGAAAGGGGTTTCTCTACTTATTCTTTCAATTAGAACTTGTTTCAATGATTTCCTATTTGAATCTCTATCTTATATCCATGGATTGGTTTATGAACTAAATAGATACTCTAGAGTTTTGATTGATCTATGTTTTGTCTTATGGAATGATTATTATACATGTGTTATTGAATAACTACTGGGTTTTTTTGCAATTTTCTATACTTAATGCCTTTAAATTGTTGGCCACTCTTTAAATGACTTTAGATTTGATTTCTTACACTCGAGAAAGTTGTTATCGAATTGGAAAATGAACATTGTGACCTAGGTTAGTAGCATCAAGTCGAGAGACCTACGAACACCTTTGAAATCATTTAAAATGAATCATAGATCTTAATGCATTCTTAATTTATTGGTTGGCACTCGAGAGAGGGAATCGATAAATTAAGGATAGATGTTCAAATTGACGCTCGACAGAGGTATTTGGATGGGTCAGGATTCATGATTTATAAAGTCCAGATATTAATTCATTAACATAATTATTAGAGATTATAAGATACAACATAGTGAGATCTAAACTCTAGAACTATAAATCCATTGATTTCTCTCCAATTTCCATTTATTTTGCATTGATTTACTTTAATTATGTTTATTTTACATCTTTGCAATTAAATCATCCTTTTTGATCACCTAGATAAAACCACTAATCATTGTAGTTTTGGGCATTTTTAACTGTGAAATTACCTTTCCTGTGGATACGATAACCCACTCACCATAGGTATTATAACTTGATTATTCGTGCATTTGCGAATAACAAATATTCATGATCAGTTACGTGTCGTACAAAGTTTGGTAATATCCCGGTTGACTTAACCAAGTCAACAATACATCAAGATTACAAAGATATAGAGAAATGTATAACAACACTCTCAACAATATAGGCTTACAATCTTGAATGAGAAATAATCACTATTCCAACCACTATGATTCTAAATGATGCAAAGTATTGAAATATGTTTTTGCCAAATGCAATTGATTCAAATATATGTAATGTAAAACAAAGAATCGAATATGCACAACTATCAAATTATTGATTCTAAATAACATTAAGTTTAGGGCTCGAGAATCAATATATCATGATGATCAAAACTTGATGATTCTAAATGAATATGTGATTAAGATCAAGAATCAAACAACTCAAGTTTGATCAAAAACTTCGATTCAATATAATATGATATTAGCACATCAATCGAAATCTCAAACTATTTATGAAACTACTAAACAAAGTAATTTGTTACAAACACGATCAATACAAAATTAGTTTTAAAGATTATAATCTAAGCACAAAAAATGATTTGCATAAAACCAAAATCACAAGAATCTAGATTAGAAATGTATACCCCACTTGGAAAGGTTGAAGCACCAAGATTCTTCTACTGTGAAGTCGGATGCGAGAAATCACGATCAACACTCAATACAAGATATGGAAACACTTGAATCGTCTTGAACACTTGCACAAGAGAAACTGTCCAAGTTTCTCAAGGTTTTGAAAGATGTGGAGAACTATTCGGAAGATTAATTGGATCAAATGATCAAATGTTGTTGGACTTTTGCTTTCAAAGAAGGCTTAAATGACTCAAGAACTTGTTGTTGGCTTGTAAGAAGACTTAGACGAGAAATACACAATTTCTCTGGATTTTGCAAAAGTTGTTCTTCGAATGAGCAGGTGTGGTGTTTATCAATAAACACCACTCCGAGGCACAGGAACGCGTTCCTTAATACAAGAGTGCGTTTATGGTTTGAAATCTTAAAAATTTTAGATTTTCCTCCAATTAAGGAACGCATTCCTTCTCCCTGATCAGAAAAATGTTGAGTCTCGGGAAAGCCACAGGAGCACGTTCCTTAAACCATGATAAAAAAATCATTGAGTCTCTAGGAAAAGCTCAGGATCGCGTTCCTCACTATAGGAGCGCTTTCTTTCACTTGGCTCGATTTTTTATCTTTTTAAGTTTAGGACATTGTCAAAAACATAGACTAATATTTTAATAACATTTTAAAACATTTTGACACGATTAATGTATAATTAACACAGTTAAACTTGAGTGATTCGATCGATTAAACCAATGATTAAATCAATAAGTATAATACACATGAAACGATAAAATCATTCAAAGTTGACAAGATGGATGCATGTTCAACACTGATCAATATATGTATGATAGACAATTATGACTCAGTCATAGCATAATTATCAAACTAAAATATGTGCATTCATGAGAATAATAAACTATATGAATAATTTTAAAAAGATACAAATCATGTGTAGTTGGAACAAGTAACAGTTACTCTACAGCACTAAGATTCTAATAAAGTAGTACAACCATGAAGCACTTGAATCTTCGTGAAGTATTATTCCTTCCACATGCTTTGACATAGCAGTTGAATCTATTAGATATATCTAGTTAGCACTGAAACAACTACGTCAAAGAGATTAGATAACGTAGGTATGTTGTTTGCAATCATCAAAACAAAACTGGGTGAGACCAGTTACATCAACAATCTCCCCCTTTTTTATGATTTCAAACAAATTTACTCTTGGCCTGATTGAAGCAAGAAGCATGATTTCTTAAGTGAATGAATGAGTGAAGTGAATAATTTTATCATGCCACTTTTAAGAATATACCACTCAATAAACGATTTAACATTCAATACCATGTGGAATAATCAATCAGATACCAATAACAACATAGTCAAAGATATGATCAATAAGCACAAAATGTACATGTATATCAATATAGACAAATCAAACATATACATGTGATGATCATAGATGTGTACATGAGAAATACAAAACAAATAACATAAGTACACAAAAAGTAGAAAAGTGTAAACAAAAATTTAAAACATACAAAAGCATCTCCAATATATATGTCCAATTCCAAACATTCCCCCTGAGTGTATATACTCTCCCCCTGAGAATGTGCACAAAAATGATCTAGTCAATGAGACCAATCATACTAATCTCTCCCCTTTTTGAAACATCAAAAAAAGGGTGTGCCTATGACGGAGGTGATGATCGATGATCACAAGATCCTCGCTCGTCATTCAGTGAATAAATTCGGTGAAGTCGGGGCATCGTCCTCTATGAAGGAGGTACTAGCATCTGCATCAGGTATAACAATGATAGCAGCAGATGAGGTAGCAGAAAAGGAGCCGAAGTGGATAACTAAGTCACATCCCGGAGATGATGGAGATATGCATAATCAATTAAGTACTTGGCAAGTTTGAAAAGTCAAACATGCTCAATTCTCTCCTTATATGTGAAAATTGATCTTTAGCCAAAGGCTTAATAAAGATATCAGCTAACTAATCTTTTGTTCCAATATGGATCAATTTCACATTGCCACGTTGCACATGGTCTCGAAGAAAATGATGTCAAATTTCAATGTGTTTCGTTCAAGAGTGCATTACAGGATTTTTGAAAATATTTATAGCGCTTGTATTATCACAATAGATATCCGCACATGGAATATTAATTTGATAATCTGAAAGTTGTTGTTTAAGATATAACACTTGAACACAACAACTTCCAAAAGCAACGTATTCAGCAACTGCTGTGGATAATGCCACTGAATTTTGTTTCTTGCTAAACCAAGAAATGAGTGAACCGCCTATAAAGTGATTAAATCCTGAGGTACTTTTTCAATTTGTTAAACTTTTGGCATAGTCGGAATCAACAAAACTCTTGGGATCGAAAAAAGTTCCTTTAGCATACCAGATACACACATCTAGTGTGCCGCTAATGTATCGAAATATTCGTTTAACACACTTTAGATGAAACTCTTTAGGATTAGACTGGAATATAGCACATAGACAAACACCAAAAATAATATCAGATCTGTTTGTCGTTAGATAAAACAAACTTCCTATCATTCCTCAATATAGCTTAGGGTCGACTGGTTTGCCTTTTTCATTCTTATATATTTTGATGGTTGAATTACACGGAGTATCAATAGTTTTCAAATTCTCGAATTTGAACTTTTTAATCATGTCCCTTGCATACTTCGATTGGTTTAAGAAAGCTCCATTTTTCATTTGCTCAATTAGCAAACCAAGGAAGTAGTTTAATTCTCCCATCATGCTCATTTCAAACTGATTTGTCATGATAGAGGAGAACTCATCACACAAGGTCTTGTTTGACGCGCCAAAGATAATGTCGTCAACATAGATTTGCACTAGAAACATATCATTATCTTTGCATTTAATGAATAACGTCGGATCTAGGGATTCTTTCTTGAGCTTATGATCCAAGAAGAATGTGCTAAGCCTATCAAACCATGCTCTAGGAGCCTGTTTCAAACCATTTAAAGCTTTTCTATGTCTATAAACATGATCAGGCTTGAAACTGTCCTCAAAACCTGGTCGTTGCTTCACATAGACCTCTTCATTTATAAACCCATTTAAGAAAGCACTTTTGACATCCATTTGATATAACATGAACCCGTTATTGCAAGCATAAGCAAGTAATAATCTAATTGCTTCTATCTTTGTAAGCTCAATCTGGGATACAAAGGCTACATGCCCTTGATCTCTAAGTAAAGCTCTAGTTGCTACACCTAGGTTTTGATCACCTATGATCTGATCTTGAGGGTGACCAAAAAGCAACTTAGTGTTCTTGAGAGGTTCAACATCTGGTTCAACTTGGGGTTCACTAGACTTGTGATCAACAAGTTTGTTTGTTATGATTTCATCATCATCATCATCTATTCTAACTTGTTCTACTTTCTTTTCTAGAGCCATTTTAGGGTCAGATTCATCAAATTTAACATGTATTGATTCTTCTACAGTTTCTGAAGATTTATTGAATACCCTATAAGCTCTACTGTGAGATGCATACCCTAAAAATATACCAATGTCAGACTAAGGGTCAAATTTATTAAGATTGTTTTTATCGTTTTAAATATAACATTTACAACCAAAGACTTTTAAGTGATCGATTTTAAGAGTTTGACCCTTCCAAAGTTCATACGGAGTTTTATTTAATTTTCTCCTAACCATCACTCTATTCATGACATAGCAAGCAGTATTTATATCTTCAGCCCAAAAGTATTTTGCCACATCATATTCACATAACATTGTTCTGCACAATTCTTGAAGAGATCTGTTTTTCCTTTCAACAACTCCCAATCTGTTGAGGAGTTCTGGGGGCTGAAAGGTGATGGGTGTATCCTTGCTTGTTGCAAAAGTCTTCAAGAATTTTGTTTACAAACTTCCCACCTCGATCACTTCTAATAATAGTGATTTTATATCCCTTTTCATTTTCAACACAAGAGCAAAATTTTACAAATATATCAAATACATCACTCTTATGTGCAAGAAAGTAAACCCATGTATAACGAGTAAAATCATCAATAATCACAAGACAATAAGATTTTCCACCTAAGGTTTGTGTTCGAGTTGGTCCAAACAAGTCCATATGCACAAGTTCAAGAGCCCTTGTGATTGAGCTTTGGGTCTTACTCTTGAAAGAAGACTTTGAATGTTTGCCCAATTGGCATGGTTCACATACTCTATCTTTCAAGTATTTTCCTTTAAGGAGGCCTCTAGCAAGGTTTAGTTTCGCCAACATTGAAATATTTTCCATCCCTACATGAGCTAGTCTCCTATGCCAAAGCCAACCATCATTTTGTTCAATAGCACTTAAACATGAAACATTTTGATCACACAATTCATGCAAATTTGTAGTATAAACATTTTTAGATTTATATGCAATGAATGCAACATATTCAGTATCATGCATGATAAGGTAACGATTTGCTTCAAACGAAATGATAAATCCCTTGTCACACAATTGACTTATGCTCAAGAGATTATGTTTTAGGCCGTTGACATAAAAAACATTAGATATAGATAGAGAGTCGTTACCAACAATGCCGACACCAACGATTTTTCCTTTTGTTGTTGTCACCGAATGTTACGACACCTCCACCTTTGCGGACCATGCTCAAGAAATTTGATTTGTTACCGGTAATGTGCCTAGAGCATCTGCTATCCAAGTACCATACATCATTATTTAAAGTATCCTACACCACATAGAACACTTTTGATTTTGGTACCCAAGTGGCCTTGGGTCCCACAAGGTTAGCCTCATTTAAAATATCTTTGTCTACCGATGCGAAGTGGCTTTTCTGTTATGTTCTAAGTGTGCACCTTTTTCTGGTATGGCTTTGCCAATTGCAATAGTTGCAAGTAGGTCTCTTGGTCAATAAATAGTCATATGATTTTTGTTTTGACCATCCTGTATATCCTAACCCAGCCTTGTCAAAAGCTCACCTTTGTGCTCCTAATATCATATCAAACAATTTTTGACCGTTTGTAAATTTGTGTACTACATTGGTTAGGTCATCTACACTCTTTTGGAGTGTATCTCTCTCCTTTCTATGTATTTCATAATCGATTTGGAGAGTATCTAAAGCATCCTGTTGTGATTTTATTTCAACTTAAGGCTTCCCTTAAGCTATTTTTGAGTTTTGAGTTCTTTTATAATTTGCCTAGAAAGTTTAAGTCTCAAACACTCAATATCATTTTCATCATTAGAATCAAAACAGTCATCAAGAACAAGAGAGGTAGAGTCTTTTACCTTCGTACTTGCCATGATGCACAGTACAACCTTTTCATTGCCAGAATCTGAGTCACTTTCCCTGGAGCTTGTATCATCTCAAGTGGCCTTCAAGACTTTCTTGTCCTTTCTTCTAGAATCAGAGTACTTCTTCTTTCTGTTTGGCCAGTCATTTCTCATGTGTCCCGGCTTATTACATTTGTAGCATGTAATTTCATTCGATTTGGTGCCGCTTTTCTTTCCCTTGAAGTACTTTGAACTGGATCCTCATTTTCCTTTTATTCTCAAGAAACTTAGCCATTTTGTAAGCATTGCAACCTCACCATCCGTCTTCTCATCACTGAAAGAGGAGTCACTTGAATCGTTCACGTTCAGAGCTAAGTCCTTTTTTGCCTTGTGGTCATCCTTTGATTCACTCTTGAGTTGGTTGTTCAATTTCATTTGATGAACCATCAGAGATCCAAACAACTCAATAAAGGTGTAGTCACAACAATTTTTGGCTTCCTCGATTGCCGTGACTTTAGGGTCCCACTCTTTTGGTAATCCCCTAAGGAATTTTCCAACTGTCTTTGCTTGTGGGAGCACCTCACCTAGATTCTTTATCTCATTTTTTATTTTGGTGAAGCGCGTTATCGCATCAAAGATGTCTTCATTCTCACTGATTCTGAAGATTTCATATGATTCCTCCAGCATTCTCAGTTTATCCCAAATCTCTTTGGCAGTGTCACAGGCACTAACTCCGTTAAACTCATTGATGGAGAGACTACAAAAAAGCATGTTTATGGCTTTATCATTTATGTTCTCTAGCTTCTTTCTCCAGGTAGCCATTCATTTTTTTTTCCTTAAGCATAATTACTCCATTTTCAATCTTTGTGGGAGCAGTATAACCATTTCTGACAATGTCCCAAATATCGGAGTCATGCGACCTCATGAAGTATCTCATCCTTGTTTTCCAGTGCTAGTAGTTATCACCCTTAAACAGTGGAGGGCGATTCACAGAGTTTCCTTCATTGTGTGTAACCATAGAAGAAGTGTCAGAACTAATTCCTATCATTTACTCAAAGAAGTTGTTAAATAACTTTAAGTGCAAAAACCCGCTCTGATACCACTTGATGGGCCAGTATTATAGTCCAAGATGGGGGGTTAATTGGACTTGGAGGATTTTCGCGTTACTTTTCAGATATTTTAATTAAACAATCAAAGTGCGCAATAGGTAACAATCCAAATAAACAAATGCAGGAAAATAAATGAACACAGAGGATTTAGAGTGGTTCGATTCCCCTTGAACCTACAACCACTACCCAATCACCACAATCAGGATTTTCAAATACACTATTGGCTAATCACTTACAGGCGTGATTAGAAGCCGCTTACACTCTAACCAACGCGAAGGCTTGGTCAGAAAAGCCACAACAACTAACCTACACCAGGGCTTGGCTAGAAAGCCACAAACTAGCCTACACCAGGGATTGGCTAGAAAGCCACAACTTGTAACCCACTTACGGGCGTGGTTACGTGCCGTACAAAGTTTGGTAATATCCCGGTTGACTTAACCAAGTCAACAAGACATCAAGATTACAAAGATATAGAGAAGTGTATAACAATACTCTCAACAATATAGGCTTACAATCTTGAATGAGACAACAATCACTATTCCAACCACTATGATTATAAATGGAGCAAAGTGTTGAAATATGTTTTTGTCAAATGCAATCGATTCAAATACATGTAATGTAAAATAGTGAATCGAATATGCACAACTGTTAAGATATTGATTCTAAATAACAATAAGTTTAAGGCTCGAGAATCAATATATCATGATGATCAAAACTTGATGATTCTAAATGAATATGTGATTAAGATCAAGAATCAAACAACTCAAGTTTGATCAAAAACTTCGATTCAATATAATATGATATTAGCACATCAATCGAAATCTCAAACTATTTATGAAACCACTAAACAAAGTAATTTGTTATGAAGATCAAGATAGGGATTCACAAACACAATCAATACAAAATTAGTTTTAAAGATTATAATCAAAGCACAAAAATTGATTTCCATAAACCAAAATCACAAGAATCTAGATTAGAAATGTATACCCCACTCAGTAAGGTTGAAGCACCAAGATTTTTCTAGTGTGCAGTTGGATGTGAGAAATTACGATCAAGACTCAATAGAATATGTAGAAACACTCGAATCGTCTTGAATACTTGGACAAAAGAAACTCTTCAACTTTCTCAAGGTTTTGAAAGATGTGGAGAACTATTTGGAAGATTGGATCAAATGATCAAATCTTGTTGAACTTTTGCTTTCAAAGAAGGTTTACATGACTCAAGAACTTGTTGTTGGCTTGTTAAAATACTTAGATGAAAAATACACAAGTTCTCTAGATTTCGTAAAAGTTGCTCTTCAAATGAGCAAGTGTAGTATTTAAAGATAAACACCACACCGAGGGACAAGAACGCGTTCCTTAATACAGGAGTGCGTTTATGGTTAAAAAGCTGGAAAATTTTAGATTTTCCTCCAATTAAGGACCACGTTCCTTACTTAATGAGCGCGTTCCTCAACATGTCCGTTGGGCATAGGAACGGGTTCCTTCAACAAGAATCACTAACTCTTAAAGTTTTTCCTATTTTACCCTTTGCAACAGCAGCGCGTTCCTCCTTTAAAGATCGCGTTCCTTTTCCCTAATCAAAAATATTCTGAGTCTCGGGAAAACCCACAGGAGCACGTTCCTCTTACAAGGAACGCATTCTTTAAACCCTGATAAAAAATCATTGAGTCTCGAAAAAAAGCTTAGCAACGAGTTCCTCACTATAAGAGTGTGTTCCTTCACTGACAAGTGAAAGAAACTCAATTTTTTTATCATTTAAGGTTTAGGCCATGGTCAAAAACATAGACTAATATTTTAAAAACATTTTAAAATATTTTGACACGATTAAGGTATAATCAACACAGTTAAACTTGAGTGATTCGATCGATTAAACCAATGATTAAAGCAATAAGTATAATACACGTGAAACGATAAAACCATGCAAAGTTGACAAGATGGATGCATTTTATACACTGATCAATATATGTATGATAGACAATTATGACTCAGTGGTAGTGTAATTATTAAATTAAAATATGTGCATGCATGAGAATAATAAACTATATGAATGATTTTAAAAAGATGCAAATCATGTGTGGTTAGAACAAGTAAAAGTTACTCTACGGCACTAAGATTTTAATAAAGTAATACAACCATGAAGCACTTGAATCTTCGTGAAGTATGGTTCCTTCCACTTGCTTTGACATTATAGTTGAATCTATCAGATATATCTAGTTAGCACTGAAACAACTACGTCAAAGAGATTAGATAACATAGGTATGTTATTTGTAATCATCAAAACACAATTGGGTAAGAGTAGTTACATCAATAGCCTTGGTTGAATTTCTAGGGCAAAATTCTTTTAAAAGAGGCAAACTATAACACCCCTTAAACTCTCCCTCTCACTTTCTCCATTTTTCTCTTATGGAGTTAACCCGGACAGTTGGGACCCGTAAGGACCTCCACGAGCAGTGGGTGTCTCCCTGAAGGAGGAAAACGGCCCTCTCTATGGGACGATGCCCATAAGGAGGGGACGATCCCTAGGGGGCTTAGGGGCTCTGGCAAGAGGGGGGCGGCCCCCTAGGGCATCCCCATAAAAGGGGAGTCGGCCCCCAGGGGACCACCCAATATAGAAGGGTAGCCACCCTCTACTCAAACCCTGCCCCGCACCACTCCTTTACTCTCCTTGCTCTCTCTCGCGTTCTTGTGTTTTCACATAAATGGTGTTAATGCTTCTATCTAGTACATTTCAGCACCTAAAGTTGAAAAGAGCCATACAAAAAAAAACATACTTCAAACCTCTCAAGCAAAGGATCAACCAAATTGAAAGCTTAGACAACTTGAAGGAAAGAAGAATTATGAGGTTGAGAGTCCTGTTTATGTCTAGAATTAGGATGTAACCTACTTGTTCTAGTTTGTTCAATCACTCTCTTAAAAATCAAGCATACATTAGTTTTTCTAAAGATCATATTTGAAGTTTTCAAGTTTTCGAAAATATTTTGATCTTAACTTGATTTTATTAAAATGGTTTTTAAATTGTTTTAAAAAGTGTTTTTAATGTTTTAAATGATCCAAATATGTTTAATAATGTTTCAAAATGTTTTGTTTTCTTGGAGTTGTCCTTGATCTTCAAAAAAATGATTTTTCATGTAATCAAGGCCTCCAGTGCACTAGCCAAAGGGTTTAGTGCGCTAACAGCTTGCTGGTGCAAGTCCCAGACACAGGAACAGTGGCCAGCGCTCTAGCTCAATGTGGTCAACGCCCTAGCGAGCAAGAGTTTCAGAACTCTGCTCTTGAGAACACTACCCAGTGCGCTACCACAGAGCGACAGCGCACTAGCACAGTGGACCAGACATTTTGACTCTTCTTGGCTGCGAAACGTGGATTTTCCACTTGCAATATTTTTATATATTTTCGCCCATTTGCTCTGATTTTTAAACTACATTTTCCTATACCATCTAGGAAATATTTCAGACCATTAGAACTAAAACCAAATATTGAAACCGCATTTTCTTAAGGATGCTCACCAACAGTCCAAATTTTTTGAGCACATTTCCAACGTTCAAAAAACGGCCATCTAACCCTTCAACGGCTAGTTTCTTGTCTCTAATGGCTAGTGCTCCATTCTAATTTATAAATACATGCACTTAGGTCATTCTAAAGACATGAGAGACAACCATGTGATTCTAGGGAGTGTTCTTCAAAATCAAATCATTTCCCCATTTCAAAAACCCTAGAACTTAGAAATGTTGTTTTGAAGATTAGATTTCAAGCGTTTTGTTTGTGCATCATTTAAAGCTTCCTCAAAATCATTCTCTTGAGCAAATATGGTTGCAAGAAAGTTATAATAGCATTATAAGGTCTCTCTTCACTTTGAGCTTCAAATTTCCATATCTTGTATTTGGTATTTGTATTTATGAGTTTCATGTGTAATTGTTTTATTCACTTAGAACAAACATTTAAATCATTGTACTTAGTCTTCTAGATTTATTTCTAGTTGAAATACATGAAGTAAAGTGATTTAATATCACTTGTGATTCCAATGTTGGAATCTAAGTTAGTTTCACCCTGGTCAAGTGGTTCTTCCTTAGCCCGTGAGAAGGATATTCGGTTATTCATTATCCTGCAAAAAGAACAAGTGGTTCATCCTTAGCCCATGAAAAGGATATACGGTTCTTCCTTAGCTCGCAAAAAGGATATTCGGTTCTTCCTTGTCTCGCAAAAGGAAGAAGTGGTTCATCCTTAGCCTGCAAAAGGATAGGTTTGCCTTGAACTTGTGAAAGGGCATTTGCAATGGTTTGATCCTCACCCGTGAAGAGGATTCATTAGTGAAGTTCGAAAATCCTAATCTGGAGATTAGGTAGTTGACGTAGGCGTGGCCGAACCATTATAAATGCTAGTGTGCTTTACTTTATACATTTCACTTTATGCACCTTAGATTAGTTTGAGTATTCAATCCAACTTTATCAAGGAATTTCACTAGGGAATTAGAAAAGATCAAAAATGGCCATTACACCCAATTCAGCACCCCTTTTGGGTGTCTAACAACATCAGCCTTAACTTGAATGATTCAGGCACATGTACTTATAAACATGTTCTTTGTATTATTTAGTATTTACTATTTATAATCTTTCGAGGAAATGTCTATTGTACTCATTTCCAAGTGAAAAACCCTCCAACTAGAAAATAAATAGCTTCCTTCAAAAGTAATAACTAGAACAAAGTCTTGTGTTCCTCAACCATATAGATTCCCACATAGCTCTTTAAATCCAAATAGGATTATTAGAAGAGATTATCCTTCTATGGAGTACACTCAACCTACTCGGCTATATCCAAGGGCCTAATATCCAATATATTCCTAAAGCTTATATAGAAACCTCTGCCTTTCTTTCCATGTCACATTCATTCACACATATGGACATGCATACCATATAAATACATATGATGATATAAATGAACAACATATATGAAACTCTACTTACAACAATACCAGAATCACTCCCGATTGAGTCAAACTCCTTTACTAAAACCTGCACACATAATTATATTTATATCAATACAAATTACCTATTCTTATTTTATTCCCAAGCTAAGTTCCCGTCATTCTCACTATTTCCACTAGTGGAAATTTACCATTTTCATTCCTAAACTCAGTTTCACCACATTCATTATCAAGAACAACAAGAATTGGTGCTCTAATCCAATTCCCACAAGCTCCCAATTCCATTTCTATGTGTTACCAGTTGATTTTACACTTTCAACTAGGTTACCGATCTATATATCAACCAAATAATCCATACTCCAACATTAATTTAACAAAAGAAATCATAATTACCATTCCCAACTAATTCCCTATCAAAAAGAGTTGAAACCCTACTCTGGGAACACCCGAATCACTACCTATTGCAAAAACTACTCTGTAAAAAATATTTCTCTCAACACCAATAATAATTTTACAACAAAATACATAAAAATCACTTACCTAGGGTTTGATTTGGTGAAGAAATCATAATTACCATTCCCAACTAATTCCCTACCGAAAAGAGTCGAATGCCTTATCTGGGAACACCCACATCACCACCTATTGCAAAAACTACTCCGTAGAAAACATTTCTCTCAACACCAATAATAATTTTATAACAAAATACATAAAAATCACTTACCTAGGGTGGGATTTGATGAAGAATTGTTCAAATTCCTCTTCCCCCTTCTTTTCCTTCATTGCCTACTCGAAACCTAACTGAAATGACGAAAAGGAAAGGAAAGTCTGGTTTATATCTATGCATAGCTCCTCGCCGACCTCTTTAAAAAAAACCTGTCAGAATTGCGAGGAGCACACTTCTCCTCTCCTAAGAACGCGTTCTTCCTTGCTCTGAGATAGAATTCATTTCTGTCACTTGCAATGAGCACTCTCTTCTTATGCCAGGTTCACGCTCTTCTATTGTCTAGAACCCAAAATTGAGTTCTATCTCAGAGAAGCGCACTCCTCAACACTGGGAGTGAGCTCCTCATGCTCAAACTTACTATTTTTCTATTTTTCACTCATTTCGTCCTCGATTGGTCACCCAACTAATCTTACATCAAATATAGACATCTTTTACTTTACAATTCATAGAACACACGCTCTACATCCATTAGTCACATTTTTAAAAAAAAATTGGGTCCCGTTTTATAAAAATGAGGGTCATTATAATTTGATTTCAATGAGATATTAAATCACAAGAGAGGAGAATGTGAGAGTAATAAAAGTATGTTGAATTATCCCCTAGATTCTTTGTAATTCTATTTTTCCTCGTTGACCTAAGTGGTTTTCCACTTAGAATTTTTCCTAGTGTTTTGATTGTAACAAACAATATAACTAGTAGTGCTAATGTTTTGAATCTAGTATGTTTCAACATTAAAGATCAAGCTTCAAGGGTTACAAAGGTCAAAAAGCCTTTAAGGTCAAAAAGTCTCTCAAGCAAATTCACCTTCAATACTCAAAGTTTGGAAATTTTGACATCTTGAAGGAAAGAAAAAAAAAGAGGTTGAGAGTTTTAAGTGTCTAGAATTAGAATGTAACTTACTTTCATTTTACTCAATCTTTTCTAAAACTCATGCATGCATTTAATTTTCTTTCAAAATGCATCCCATGTGTTTAAACATGTTTGGTTTATGTTCTAAAACTATTTTAAACTTGTTTAAATCACAATTGCATTACTTTTATCAAAATCACATATATTTTTTTTCAAAAACTCATTTGTGTAAGTTTTTCAAATATGACATGTTTAATTGATAAAATTTAAAACATAGATTTCCCGGTAGTGAAAATTTGGCTTTCCAATATTTTGTTAATATAGTTGAACCTTAATTAAAATTTCAAATAAAACAGATAGGTACCCCCAATTTAATAACTTTTAGAGTGATTTATAATGGCTATGGTCTCTGAGGTCAAAAACTGGTGTTCAACATAGAGTCCAAGCAATGTACAAATGGCAAGGGAGAATGCCACGTCCACTTAAAACAGAAGTAAACACCATAAAACAGTTAAAACAAAAATCACATGAAGAATATTTACCTAAAAAATGGGTACGTCCACTTAAAACAGAAGTAATTATTAATCGTTGCCAGAAAATTAAAGATTCATCTAGAAGCTCCAATAATTATTGTTATACAAGAATTATTGAAATTTAAGATTTTTTTTTGTATTTTTTTTATAAGATACAACGCACCCTAGGCCCATGCCCCCCGTGGGATATTCAAGTATCCTACCCGACTAATCCTCAAATGAATGCCTACTCCCTCTCTCCCCCCCCCCCCAAAAAAAAAAAAAAGAAAAAAAACCCACAAGCAAATTGGGTTTGAAAATCTAACCTTGCCTTTTGCACAAAGTCCACACCAATCCGGCTTCATCCGGTCAAGGAGTTAATTAGAATTCGACTTAATTCTTGTATAATTTTTGTTATACAATAATTATTGAAATTTAAGATTTTAATTAAAACTAAGATTTTAATTTTAAAAATAAATCACCCTCCTCCAATTCTTTCTCGCTTCAAACCTCCATTAAAACCTTAAACCATTAGCTTCCTTTTGTGCTCTATGGCAGATTACCGAGCCATGTTCTGGTACTCAAGCCATGACGAAAAACACGAGGTTCTCTCGGCGTTCCAGTCCAGTGATTTTAGAGTTGTGGAATGGCACCCATCCCTCCAATTGAAAAAAAAACCAAGGTTAGGTGCAACAGAGGTTGGATTGACATCGACGGCATTCAGTTAGAGCACTGGAATATGGAGATGTTCCAAAGGATTGGAGAGCGTTGTAATGGGTTACTCGAAGTGTCTAATGATACTTTGTACCTCTCATTCCTTCTTTTTTTGAAGTTGAAAGTGGTCGGTGATTCGGAAGGTTTTGTGCCAGAATCATTGTTGATGTGCGTGGATGGTTCGAACATCAGCGTGAAAGCTTTCAAATTGGATGATCATCAGAATTCCACCATCTCTAGCGAGGGTAAGCCGAACGTAGGAGGACAAAGAGTTTCTTCCAACATTTTCCAAATCCATGCTTCACACGATTGTTATCTCAATGAACCCCATGACATGAACGTTTTGATAATTCCAAATATCTCTAGTTGTGTATCTAATGATCTTGTCAAGTGTTTCAGATTTATCAAGAATCAAGATCAAGGAACTATGCTCACAAGCCTATTGGTTATCACAAGTTAAGTTCCGAGTTCGTCAGTACCTAGAATGTAATGTCTATCGATCAATTTACTCTCAGCAAGATTTAATCGATTTCATATTTTGATCGTCACATTTTAAAGTATTTGATTTGATCAAAAAATATCATGATTTAAATCATATTTTATGGAACTTTAATCGAGAAATCAAAAACCATTTTTATAGAATCTTTCTGGATGTTAATGTCTTAGCAGCGCCCTCTTGGACTTGATGAGTCAGGACGCAGATGAAATATTAGGATGCTAACATTCAAGGTTGAATTGAATTGATTCATTAGGACACTTACTTGTAAGTAGCAGCCTTCCTTTAGTAAACCTTTGAAAGTGTCAGGACACTAACTTAGTTTCACCTCGCTGAAAGTTCTCTTAGTTTTTAATTGATTTCTATCTTTAAGGACGTTGATAGTTATAAGTTGAATAGTTGTTAGGACGCTACCTAGATAGGAGCGCCCTCATCCTTAGAATCAACTTAATAACTTTCAAGATGCTTACTATCCTCGGCGCACTTAATATTGTTTTAAAATATTTTTAAAATTTTAGGACGCTTACCTGTGAGTAGCGCCCTCGTGCGTTTAAGTGATTTTAAAACAAAGCAGGCTAACTATCGAGTAGCGCCCTCATGATTTAAGTCATTTAATTTTCAAAGTAAGTCAGGACGCTTACGATTCAGTAGCACCCTCACTTCATTGTTCAGTAGGACGTTGATGCTCTATGAGCACCCACAAAGGAACGGAACGACAAAAATAATATTTTTGTTGTTCGAACACGTACATCCTTTTAGCCACCTTTTTAGAACAACTTTTCGTACAAAAATCAACTTTTTGGATTTGTCAGAGATATTCTCAGATTCATGAACCACGTCTCTTAAACTTTCCTTATTCGTGAATCTGGAGAAAATCAGAATGTTCATGAAATGTGCAGTTGTCATTTTCGTGATACATTCTAGTTGTTGTAAGTAAATGTTCACATTTAAAATTCAAATTCAAATTAACAACAGCTTCATCTCTATAAGTCTATTTATACCAGCACTTAACAATTTGTTAAGCACCGAAAATTCTTTGAGCCAAAACACTTTTGAAAGTTAGTCGAATTTTCATCTGATCCAAAAAGCTTAAGGTATTCTATTTTCAAAGCGTTTTCTTTGAAACTCTGCTTAGTCAAAAGACTTTCATACTGTGCTAAATTTCTATCTTTGAAAGCTTGAACTGTGTTCACTCAAATATTCAGCACTGTTTTAACTCATATCATTCTTGCTGAAATAGAAATTTGAGAGATAGTTCATAGGATACAGTTGTACTCAATTTCATATCTTGTATACAGTATCAAGGTTGTAGTAGTAGTTAGATAAACTACTGAGTTGATATTCTTATATTCAACAAGGTTAGGTCTTCTCACACCTGTAAGTTGAGAAATGGTAGTTCTCACACCCGTAAGTTTAGAAAGTTTTTGGTCTGTCTCACACCCGGAAGTTGGGATAGGTTGGTCTCAATCCTGGAAGTTGAGCAGTGTAACAGTTGTTCTCACACCTGGAAGTTGGGAAAAGGTGTAACAGTTTGATTCTTACCCGTAAGAGAATCCCTTAGTGATAAGGTTTAAAATCCTAACTTAGGAGGTTAGGTAGTGGACGTATGCAAGTAGCCGAACCACTATAAATCGACTGTGCATATTTATTTATATTCTGCACTTTAATTTTGCCATTGTAATTAATTTTAAATTGTCTAAGTGTCCAATTCACCCCCCCTTTTGGACATACCTGGGCCAAAAATGATCCTTGAGGTAAATCAAAGGTTGCCAATAGGCATTTTGAGGGGAAGCAGACCAAGATGTGGAAGGACATTGTGCAGAGTGGTGTTTGTATGGAGCCAATAATCGATCGACAAAGAGTTAACGTCTCTGATAAAGTCACTATTATGGAACGTTCCAATCAGAATGGAGGAAAAAGTTTTTCCTTAAAAGATTTTGGTGATAACGATGGGGATTTTTACAGTGTTGGACCGATTTTTAAGGACTGGTTGGGGATGCCTGGACCGTCAGCAACTGGGCCAGCTTGCTTAGAGTCAAAGATGGGCCCATCTTCTGAAGGCCCAATTGGTGTTCCAAATCCAGGTTATGGTGACGTAATGACGACGCTCTTGACGCTATCTAAATCCTTGGCACATCACGTGTTGTTTTTGACGTGCTTATTACCAAGAGAATCATTTTCTTCAAAGGTTGTTCCAACGCCAGCAGATGAGAACATTTCGGAGCAGAAAGGTTGCGATAACGACGAACAGATGGTGGATAAACCATGCAACCGGGGCTCTTCCCTCTCTTTGCAGTTGTCTAAGTCTAAGGTCAAGAAGGGCGAAATTGTGTGCTATCAATACAGGGCTCAAGAAGCTAGTGCCGCGACTAAACGAGGTGAGATAGGGATTCTCCAGAATGACGTTTCCTATGGTATAGGGTCGAGCCAGCCAACGACTAGTAATGGAAGGGTTAACTCCAAAAAAAGCTTGCGTAAGGAGAGGAGGGTGTGTCCCGTTGAAGCTGTTGGTGACGAAGTTTGAAGCTACCCTTGGATAAGCCAGAGAATTCCGTGGGACAATTGTTTTTTCGGAAGCAGTTCTGAGAATGATCGCGGCATGGATGAAGGCTTCGAGGGGAACGAGGACAACAAAACACTCTTTGCTGAGAATATTTTTGTAGACAATGATCATTTATGTGATGTTTTTCATGAAGGCCAGGTATGCACCAAACATTCCCCTTTGGTTTGTGGTGGGGAGCTTTCTTCCAATTCTAATACTACTGTTATTTTATCTGATTATGTGTTTCCTAATATTAAGCATACCTATTGTCCAAATCTTGTTCCCTCTGTTTCTCCTAGTTCTCAAAATATCCATTTGTCCACTAGTAATTGGATTGTGTCCAAGATTGATGTGTCGGCTAGGGGGAAAGTGTGATTAAGAAATAAAATCGGTGGTGGTGAGAGTTCAAAACCTTCAAAGTGTGCTTCAAAGTGTAACAGTGGATGTGAGCTCCCCTTTAATCCTGATGACCCAATTGGTTGGTTGAAGCCTCTTGCACATTTTTGCAAAAGAACTAAGAAATCGTTTAAAAAGAAATCTATGGAATGCTTAGGGAAGGGACCTGTCTTACAGAAACGGGAGTTCAAAGAAAAAGGTCGACTAGATGTTTGCCTGTGAAAAGGAGATTCAGGGTTTATCAATGAAGATCCTCTCATGGAATATTCGATGATGTGGTTCGAGCAAGAAAAAATGTATCATTAAGCGAGTTTTGGGGGTAGCAAATCCTGATATTGTCATTTTGCAAAAAATTAAAATGGAATCTCTCGACCGTGGGATTGTTAGTCAGATTTGGGGTTCTAGGTTCAAAATCTAGGTTGTGCTTCTGGCGTTTGGGTCTGTTGGAGGAGTGGTTATTATTTGGGATTCTCTTTCAGTTGAGGTAATGCACAGTCTTGTTGGTGATTGCACAGTCTCTGTTTAGATTTGGGGTGTTGGCGAGGTTTGTTGGTGGCTTTTAGGTGTCTATGGTCCTTCAGTTCATTCGGATAGAGAGCGTTTTTTGACTAAATTGGTTGGCCTTAAGGTTTTGGGCAATGATAATTGGTGTTGATTTTAACATAGCCAGAAATGTATGGAAAAAGATTAATAGTCCAAGGCTTACTACAAGCATGCAAATGTTTGATGTTATTATTAGTGAGTTGTAGTTGATTGATCCTCTCTTCTTAATGCCCGAGTTACTTGGTCCAACTTCTGGGAGAACCCGATATGTTGTTGTTTGGATCGATTCCTATTCTCTGTGAGGTGGGATAACTTATTCTCCTTGTCTAGGGTCTTGCCCAGGGTGGTTTCAGATCATTGTCCTATTGTCCTTGATACAACGAATGTCCGGTGGGGTCCCTCTCTATTTAGATTTGAGAATGCATGGTTTGATCATGGGGACTTTTTTTCCCTTAGTTGGTAGGTGGTGGAGCTCAACATTGGCTTATGGTCGTGAGGGGCATAAATTTATGACCAAATTTGCTGCTCTTAAAAATTTTATGAAGGATTGGAATAAGGAAGTGTTTGGTTCCATCTCTCTCAAAAAGAAAGATCTTGAAGAGCTAATCGGGTGGTTGGATTTCTTATAAGCACATAATGAATTTTCATCTGAGTTCTTCACTTTGAGAACTCGCGCTAAAGTAGAGCTTGCGAATACATGTTTGAAGAAAACTCGTTTGGCTGGGCAACGAGCCAAGATATCTTGGTTGAAAGAGGGTGATGCTAATTCCAAATTTTTCCACAGAATTCTGAGCAGCAAAATGTCAAAAGGTGTCATTTCAAAAGTTGAAAGCAACGGCGGCTCTTTGATTGAAGATGAAACTGGCATTGTAGAGGCTTTTGTGAATCATTTTACAAAAAATTTCTCACACCATGTTACTACTCTTGTGGATTTTGATGGTATTGATTGGTGAGGATGATTGGGAATGGTTGGAAAGACCGTTCGATGAGGATTAAGTGAAATGGGTTGTGTTCAGCTGTAGTTGTAACAAAGTGTTAGGACCCGACGGACTTTCCATGACATTCTACCAACAGTCTTGTGATATCATTAAATCTGATGTGATGCAAGTGATGCTGGAGTTTCAATGAAACGGAGTTGTTAAAATCAGAACAAATGAAACACATTTGCCTAATCCCGAAAAAGATGGACTCTTCGCATCCTAGTGACTACAGGCCTATAAGCTTAGTCACGAGTGTTAATCTAAGTGGTTCATCACTTAGCACGTCCCTAAATATACTGTGATGAAGTATATTTTGACGATCACAAAAAAAAGTACTTTTCTGTGCTAACGAGCGTTTATCAGGATCTCATCCCAACGCCTCAGGAAAGCAAAAAACCAAGGAATGATTCGTTCAAGGAACTCAAAGTCATATCCGACGATGAAAATCGTTTCAATCAAAAGGACTTCAACGATCATATCCTGATTTCAAGATCACTTCCCTCGAACGATTTGATCAAGCATCAAGTCTTCATCTTTCGATCAACGTTCAAGACATTCAACTCCAGCACGAAGTTCTTATTGAAGATCTCATAATAAAAAGTTGGATTTAAAGATTATGAGAAAATGGGAAATACATTGTATTTAAGGTATATCTTTCTCTAATCGACATTGCTCAAACATTTTCCAAAACTATGCACAAACCACTTGCATACTTGCGTGTTTTGATTTTACGTTTTACGGTATTTCAAATGATTTAATTTTTTATACTTAATTTGAAATTTATTGAGTTTTTATTCCCATTCATCGTATATTTAATCGTGAGTCAAAAATGTTTTTTAAATAATCTTTCAGGACGCTAATGATTTAGCAGCACTTTCTAGAACTTGTTAAGTCGGGACGTTGATAGTTCATTAGGACGTTGATAATGCTCAAGGTTGAATTAAACTGATTAATCATGTCACACCCTGGGTTGCACAGCGTGCCCCCTACCCAGGTGCGGGCGCACCCCCTCGGGGCGAACGCCTAGCCATAGTACCACATAATATTGTCCCATCTCGGACAGCCACGCCACACAAGGACGCCGGACACCGAGATCATTTATCCATATTATTCACACTCCCATGAATAATATAGGGCCTCCCCCAAGTTCGAACTCGCAACCTCTTCCTCATAAGGTTAGATTTCGCAACTTGAGTACCCATTGAAATACATAAGGCCTTTTTGTCACACCCTGGGTTGCACAGCGTGCCCCCTACCCAGGTGCGGGCGCACCCCCTCGGGGCGAACGCCTAGCCATTATGGATCCATAATATTGTCCCATCTCGGCCAGCCACGCCACACAAGGACGCCGGTCACCGAGATCATTTATCCATATTATTCACACTCCCATGAATAATATAGGGCCTCCCCCAAGTTCGAACTCGCAACCTCTTCCTCATAAGGTTAGATTTCGCAACTTGAGTACCCATTGAGCCATTGGTTCAATGGATACTCAAGTTGCGAAATCTAACCTTATGAGGAAGAGGTTGCGAGTTCGAACTTGGGGGAGGCCCTATATTATTCATGGGAGTGTGAATAATATGGATAAATGATCTCGGTGACCGGCGTCCTTGTGTGGCGTGGCTGGCCGAGATGGGACAATATTATGGATCCATAATGGCTAGGCGTTCGCCCCGAGGGGGTGCGCCCGCACCTGGGTAGGGGGCACGCTGTGCAACCCAGGGTGTGACAAATCAGGACGCTCAATTGTATAGTAACGGCCTCCCTTTAATCAACCTCTAAAGTTGTCAAGACACTGATTCAGTATCAACTTACTGAAAGATTTCTAAAGTTCTTCAAAGAATCTGTCTTTGAGGACGCTGATAGTTATAAGTTGAATAAACTATCAGGGTGCTACCTGGATAAGAGCGCCCTCACCTTTGGGAATCAACTTAGTAACTTTCAGGACGCTAATTGTCATTTAGTGTGCTTGTGTTTGGTTTCAAATGTTTTAAATATGTAGTAGGATGCTGACAGAGTTGTAGCGCCCTCGTATTATGTTTTATGTTTTTAAAAGATAGGACGCTTACTCGGAAAGTAGCGCCCTCATGCACTTAATTGTTTTAAAACATAGCTGGACACTAACTGTGCATTAGCGCCCTCAGGGTTAAGTCGTTTAAGTGTAAAAGTAAGTCAGGACACTTACAATTCAGTAGCGCCCTCACTTCATCGTTCAGCAGGACGCTTATACGTAATGAGTGCCCTCAAAGAACAAAACAACGAAGTTGATTTTATGCGTCAAGACACTAATTGTGGAATCAGGACGCTAATTCAACAACCGTCACTGTTCGAACAAGTACACTACATCAGTCTACTTTTTCATAACGAATTTTTGCACAGAGTCCTTTTCAGACTTATCAGAGATCCTCTCTGATACATGAATTAAGTTTTTCTAAAAACTTTTTTTTTTCATGAAATCTGAAAAGATCCAGAATGTTAGTGAAAATTACAGTCGCCATTTTCACATAACATTCTAGCCGTTGTGTGTAAACGTTCATATTATTTGAACTTCAAATGTCTAACGGCTATGTCCTACTAAGTTTATAAATACCAGCACTTAAGATCAAACAACTCGCCAATCATTTTGTATTGTGCCAATACTTTTTGAAAGTTAGTCTGTGTCAAAATGTTTTTCAAACATCTAAACTTTCAAAGTATTTTTCACTGATACCTTACGTCTTCAGACGATTTTCATACTGAGCTTAATTTATATTCTTTCTTTGAAAATCTATTTGATCTGGTATCTACTCAAATTCTCACCTTCGATTCATACTTGGTATCATTCTTGCTGAAGATAAAATTTGAGATATATAGTTCATGAGAAATACAGTTGTACTTGATTTCATATCTTAAGTATTGTAATGAACTATATCAATAGTTGCGTTAACTACTGATCACTGAACCAGAAGTTTTCATACTTATATTTATTATCTATATTGAAAATTGTCTGTGTCCATGATTTACACTAGTCCTTCCATTTTGAAAGTCAATGTTTATTTGGTATCATATTATTTTCGAAGAAGCACTAATTTTCATATAACATCATTCATGCTTTTCGAAACTGCGCATGAGCAATACCGAACATTGAAAGGTAAAGGACTATAAGTGTATTTCATCTTAGCATTACGTATTCATATTTCATATCTTTATAATGCTATGTAATGAGCTTAATTGTAAAGTATTCTACTCAGTTAGAACCAACATTATTTTGTTGTAATGCTAGTGTGTTTCTGGACTGAAACAACTAGGACAAGTGAATGTAGTTCACTTAATGATTTCAGGATTGAAATCATGTAAGGTTATCTCTGAACCTATGAAAGAAAAAAAAAAGGTTCATCCTCACCTGCAAGAAGGAAACTGGTTCATACTAATCCCGTAAAAGGATATGTATGTCCTTAACCTGTAAAAGGATAGGTTATATCTTAACCTGTAAAAGAGAAACGGTTGTTCCTTATCCCATAAAAGGATCACGGTTCGTCCTTATCCCGTAAAAGGAAAACGGTTGTTCCTTAACCCGTAAAAATATCATGGTTTTTCCTTATCCCGTAAAAAGAACATGGGTTTCTCCTCATCCCAAAAAAAGGAAATTTTGTTCTTTCTTAGCTCGTGAAATGATAAGTTTGCCTTTAATCTGTAAAATGGCAGTTGTAACGATTTGGTTCTAATCCGTAAGAGAATCATTAGTGGATTGAGAAAATCCTAATCGAAAGATTAGGTAGTGGACGTAGGCTTCGTCGAACCACTATAAATCTTGTGTGTCTCACGTTTGCAATTTAGTCTGAGTTCTAGTTTTGCATCCAATTCCAATACTTTTATGTATATCACTAAGTTATTGGAAGAGATATTTAAAATTGACCATTCACCCAATTCACCCACCTATTGGGTGGACCAACAACGAGCCTCTATAAAATCATTTCTAAAGTTCTATACTAGAGAATCTGAACCATTCTCCATAAAAATTGTTGAGGAAACAAAATTTTCCTTTGTACATGACCGTCAAATTCTTGATGCCATCCTAGTGGCTAATGAAGTTGTGGAAGATTACAAATCTAGAAGGCTCCAAGGGGTGATGTTTAAAATGGATTTCGCTAGGGCTTATGATTCAGTTGACTAGAGGTTTCTGGATTAGGTGATGGAAAAGAAGAGGTTTGGTGACAGATGCAGAAAGTGGATCAGAGGATGTCTGAAATTAGTTACATATTCTATAGTAGTAAATGATAGACCTACTGGTAAATTTAACGCCGAAAGGGGTTTGATCTTATGTCCCCATTTCTTTTCACACTAGTGGCGGATGTTTTTGGGCGAATGATGACAAATGCTTGCATCTCCTCACACATTCATGGATTTTCTATTGGAAGAACTGGTGTTACCGTCTCGCACCTTTAGTTTGCTTATGACACTCTACTATTCCTTCAAGGCAATGAAGACAATGTGAAGAATGTTATCCAACTACTACAAAGGTTCAGTGAGATCTCCGGCCTTAGTATCAATATGTCCAAAATTCAGTTGGTCGGAATCAATGTTGACAGTTATAGGCTTGATAGATTGGCCTCCCTAATTGGGTGCTCTATTGGGTCTTGCCTACTTAATTATCTGGGTATACCCTTGGGAGGCAATCCCATGTGCATGAGTTTTTGGGACCCTATCATCTCCAAGATTATCCATAGATTGGATGGTTGGAAAAAAGGTTTCCTTTCTAGAGGAGGAAGACTTGCGCTCATTAATTTGGTGTTGGAGGCTATCCCAACTTATTGCATGTTTTTGTTTCACATGTCGGTTAGTGTTTCTAAGGTGATTGATAAAAGTTATGGTTCTCATTTGGTTAACTTGAAAATGGTGAAAAAGCCAGTGGATAAGGGGGAATTAGGTATTGGAAACATTTTGTTAAGGAATAAAGCGCTATGTACGAAATCGATTAGGCGATTTCAAAAAGAGCCACACTCATTTTGGGCACAGGTCATTACATGGACAGATTGAGTTTTGTAGGAGAATAGTTCTAATTGTTATATCAACCTTTAAGAGCCCTTGGAAATTTGTGGTGTCTTTACTTCCTTTACTTTTCCCACATCTCACTCCGATTGTTGATGATGGTTACTCATTTCGGTTTGGGAAGATCGTTGGTTTGGCAACACTTCCCTCGCCAAACGCTTTCCTAGATTGTATCACGCCACAACCTACCCTCAACACTCTATAACACATTTTGTTGAGGACTCCACTACATCGAACCATTTTCTTTGGAATTTTTCCCTCCTAATTCTCTTACCATAAGCCAGTAGATTGAATTTTCATCTTTGACTTTATTACTAGGCTCAATTAGATTGTCAACGGTCATAAAAGATTTGCATGAGCCCTTCATCCTTTCGGTACCTTCTCTTGTCGCTCTTTGTTCCATTACCTTATTGATGATGCTTCCTTTCCCGTGATCCCTATTGCCTTCATTATTTGGAAAGCTCGTGTACCATCCAAAGTTAAAGTGTTTGGGTGGATCTTGCATCATAACAAGCTTAATATGGGTGATGTCCTACAACAAAGATGTAGCACCCGTGCCTTTAGGTGACGTCATTTTGACCCATAGTGTACCTGTAGAGTACCCGTATATGTATTCGTATACGTACGTGTATATATATTTTGACGCTCGAAGTACGTAAGTTCGAGTGTCTTTGCATGATTTTAGGTCATAAAGAGTGCACATGAAGTTTTGGAACCATCGGAGACCCGTTCGACGTCAAAACATGTCGAAAACGGTGTTTTGGATCCAGTGGAGCTCGCTCCATGGAGGAAGAAATTTCTGTCACAAATTACATCAAGGGTTTGATTTCCCTATCCGTGGTCCGATTGAGCTGAAATTGTTTCAGATCATTCTTATATTATAGATCTTCATTATGAGCGGTTAAGATCTTGATCGGAGTTACCTACTATGAGTTATAAGACTCCATACACTGTTTCACGGATTTTGGGATTTTCTTACGCAGTTTTGATCAAACAGTTAGATCTCGCAATCTCACCGTTGGATTGAGTTGAAGGTTTACCAGAATGTTGGTAACTTACTCATGCAACTTTGAACGGTTAAGATGTTAAATTGGTGGGTATGTTGCAAGAAATTGACTATCTAAGTGAAAGTATTGCAACAGGAAAATTGGTTTTTTGATAGTTTTTGACAACTTTTAGTTGTGGGCCCAAGCTTGTCTATTTAAGCAACCAAAACGTAATTTTAGGCTCATTTACTCATTTCTCAGCCAGAAAAGAGAGAAAGGAGCTGGAGAGGTTAAAAGAAGAGGAAACCTAGGGTTGGTGGATTTTGCTCAAAATCCCTAAGGTTTGCATGTTTTCCCTCATTGTTCTTCCTTCAATCTCTTTGGTTCATGCATACTAGTGTTGTTTTGATGCATGCATTGTATGAAACCCATATTTGAAGGGGTAGTGGAAATCAAATGTTGTCCAAATGCTTTGCATGTTTGATATGTGGGTTTAGAGTGTGTTGGGAACCCTCTAAAGGCAAAAACCCCAATTTCTAACAAGAAATTGGTAGGGCTTAGTACAAATGACCTAGTCTTGGTTCATTGACCTAGAATTTGACTTAAGCTTTGCATGCCATCTATGATGGACTGATCAGTATTAGGGACTGATTCATGTATTTAGCTTGAGATTTTAATGATGAAATCATATGGTTTAGTGTAAATGGTCATTGTTTGATTCATGACTTTAGGCTTTTTCAAAAGTCATGCATGTCAACTATGTTGTCCTAGGAGGCATTGTGAATGAAACCATGTTGTTAGATCAGTAAATTTTGTGGCTATGTATGATGGCCTAGTGTAAAAATTGGCAATATGGCCTATGTAAGAAAATTTCCAGATTTGGGAATTTTGATGCTCTTGATTGAAAATCTGAAAAATTATGCAATGTAGGTCTTTTTGGGCATGATTAGGGTTGTTGATGATAGAATTCAATGGGTTCTCATAATGGACACCTTAAGGTTGACTAATTTTGATCTAGGCTAAGTATTTGACATTTTTCATGTACTTTGGCAATTTTGCATGTAATTTGGGGATTTTGCCCAAATTGAGAGTTTTCACCCAAAGCAAGTCAATTTATGAAATTGACTTGGGGATTGTTTAATTGATATGACTTAGTTCATTTTGACCTTATGTTTTATATTGGCCTAATTGGGGATTTTGACAAAGACTTAGTCAATTGATGAAATTGACTTGATGTATAGTCTAATTGACCCTAATTATAATTGAGTTTCATGTATATTAGTGGTTGGATCATGGGATCACCCTATTACATTCAATTTAGGTCAATCTTAGTTTAATTGAGTCTAAATGATCAAGTTGGGCAATATGGAAATTGGCTCAAGGGGGTAATCAATTTAGAATCTAATTGACTTTAGATCGGGTTTGAACATGGGGTTTTGACACACTTTATGATTGATTTTCAGTTGTGTGAACCATGTTATTTCCAGGTCTTGTGATTGATCTTGAACCCGTTTAGTCAATTGGAGAGTTTTGGCAATTGGATTGGCTAGACTTAGCCAATCAAGTGTGAGTGTTCTTTTACTTTTGGATTATTTATATGTGGCATTGTAGTATATAAATGTTTTAAATGCTTATGTATGATGGTATGCATGTGTTTAATATTCCATGAAATACATTTGAGCATAATTCATTGGGATGACAATTTGGGTTGAGGCTCCTAGTTGGAATTTCCTCTTTTTGGAAATTCTCGTAAGTCTAGCGGCGATCCCAGTTGTGTACCCTGCAGAGGGTTTTATGGCTTGTGTATGGGTAGGTTAGTTTAAACTAATCCTACGTGCTGCACAATCTCAGAAACCCTAATAGAATACGAGTATTGTGTGTGTGTTCGGGCGCAGTGTGTTGCGCACCAGGCCTTGAAACCCCCATACTCAGGAGGTGTTAGGATTACATAAGCATGACTACAAATGTTATGCATCGTCTTATGTATGACTTGATGCATTATGTTAGCATGTATGTAATCTATTTCGTCATCATGATATTTCAACTGTTTTTATGATCTTACCATATTTTATAAATGCACGTATATGCCACTTGTAAATAACATTCACTGAGCTGGCTGTAACTCACACCTCACCATTTTCTTTCAGGATCTGATAGAAAAGGAAAAGGGAAGGCTTGACTGCGGAGCGTCCCTTGTTTTTGTTTCATGTAGGTGTTGTACATTTAGTTTTGTATTTTGATAATTATGTACATGATAACACCTAGTAATTGTATATTTAACACATAGTTGGGATATGTTGGGTTTTGTATCATTTTGAAGACTCTCGAATTTTATATTTGGTAATTTGGAGAAGTAATATTTTATTTCATTGTGATCATGTTAGTTGGTTGTTAAAGAAGTACATTTATTTCTTCTTGGGGATTCGTATATGTATTTTAGGCTGACGGGACGTTGGGTGTACCGACGGAGGGTATACTCGGAGGTTTTCGTGCCGGTCATGACGTCACGTATAGTGGGTCGTGCCAAAAGATTTCCTCACATTGCACTTCTACCTCATTGTTGTCCCATGTGTTTCCAGGATGAAGATTTTGCTATACACTTGTTTTTTAGATTTTCTTATTCCATGCACTTACGGAGGGAATGGCCATTGAGAATTAGGGAGAACGTCTTACCATCGACTTCTTTTGACGAGTGTATCACTCATGGGAACCTTAGAGGATTGAGTAATCATGGTGTGAATGTTATGAGAGCAACAACATTAGCAACGTTATGGACGGTTTGGAAAGAGCGTAATCAACGAATTTTTGAAGGTGTTAACAAAAGTTGTGATTACCTTTGGAATGATATTCTCATTAATACTAGCTCGTGGGTTGTTGCATTCAAGCTTAATGGCAACTTCTTTATCAATGTTTGGGTTAAAAGTTGGAAGGAATGTATTAAGTGAGAGATATTATGTCTGTTCTTGAACATTTCTGCATGTTTTGTCTTTGTTAGTATTCCTCTTGTTTTTGTTTTTGGGTACCCCTGGTATTCCATGTTTTGTAATGACTGTTACTTTTAGAATTAATAAATTTTGTTTTGTTCCTTCTCATGTCAAACTTTCTGTTGTTTATTTTCTTTCTTTTTTGACATAAAAATAATATTATTACCGTATGTGGGTATCCCCCCTTAGACAAATAATTCCACACCAAGAAGACCATGGTTGAGGGGGGAATCGAACTCATAACCTCTCCGTCCCCACACTATTGAGGTAACCGACCCAAACCATTGAACCAATGCCTCTTGGCGACTTTCGGTTTCCGATATTTCAGGTAGGATAACATTATGTACTCATAAGTTGCTTTTATATATATATATATATATATAAAAATATAAAGATGATAAAGTGCGTACTTCTCCAGGTGCCACAGTAAATAACATGGGGTATAAAACCTTGCCCTGCAAATCATGGAAGCATTAAGATGCTAATATTACACAGGAAAATATCTCTTAGATCGTGGAAGAACTGACAAGAATATCACTTGCATTCTGAAGAATGCTGGTTGACAACCGACAATGTCCACAAGAAGCATCTTATACATGGGGCAACAAGAAGCAAAATCCACATGGGTTCCATATATGGGTAACTGCCAACCAACGACTTCCACAAGCATTCCGTATTTGTATTTGCAACCAGCAACATCTACACAATTCTTCACTCTCGATGAATAACTCCTAGATTTCTTTTACAGCCCAAATTCTACATTGCCATCAGCTTCCTTTTGTAGGAGAATGAAGTAGGAGTGCTTAGCGGGTGGGAGGAGAACCCAAGAGGAAATACTTCCCTTCATTATGCTAGTAGGTTTTGAGAACAACTGCTATGAATATGTTATCGATGTCACCCACCAGATGCAGGACGTAGAAAATACTGGCTTCCTCAAGGAGAAAGATGGAGAAGCAATTGATGATCTTAGTGGTGGAAGTAGCTACAATAATTTCATGGGAATGTATATATTATAACGTTAAAAGGAAAAGTGGGGGTAAACTACTTTGTTAAATAGAATGCACAAGTAGAACCAACTGCTAAAAACAGTAGTAGTTTTGGTATCCTGTACAGATTTATGGACTCACAAAAGCTGAATCATTTCCACCGCAACGATGAAAGTTAAAATTAGCATTTGACGAACAACGCGGCTAATCACTAGTCCTGAAGATGTTCGTCATCCCCATCTTCAGGAGATGGGCATCCTCCATGATCTGTTCTTCCTGCAAGGGACACCATTAAAATGAATCAAACATGGATCACTACTTATTCATAAAGTTGTGGACAACATTATATAAGCAAGATCTTGATCAAACCAGAAAAAGCACTTGTTGAATCCAGTCCACTCCTCCAATCACTTGATTGTGAAGACAGCATATGCATTCCTCGAGGTTGAAGTATGAAATTATTGCCACCAATACTTTGATGGTCATCATTTCCCCTGACAGAAGTTCCAGAAGAGTCTGGTACTGATTGGAAGCTAATACTGGAAACTGTTGCCCCAATTACATGTGGCACTTTGCTGCCAGAAATCTCCAGTTTTGGATCAGTAATAACTTCCTTCTTAGTGTCAATAACAAAAGAACCAGCGATCACCTATTAAGAGTAGTGGCATCACATTATGTTGCAGTGTAGATTCAAAAAATTGACAATGGACAACCAAAAACATATCAATAAAAGAAGCTAACCTGTACAGGGCCTGCGGCCTTAAGGGGGCCTCCCACTCCACCTCCAACAATGAGGCCATCTGAACCAGACAGACAGATACTGAGACCACCAGTTCTTGATGATGCTCCCCCTATTTCAGAATGCAGAAAAGACCCTGACAGTGAAACTATTTCAAACCTTCCCTGAAATCGAAAAAATCACTGAACACCAGCACCCTGATTGTAAATCACAAATGTAAAGGAACAGGAATTTGCAACAAAAGGATCAGTCTAGCTCAAACAAGAAGTCCTATTAATCAAAAACGAATTCCAAAGAAACTCAAAAAACATATATTATTTTTTGGTGCATAAAATATTTTCTTTAGCTCTAAAATGTTTTTGACTAGGTTTTCATATATTTATGATAGACAGACCAAAATGGATGCCACACCTATAACACACTTGTTTTGAATTTCAAATGCCGTGTCAACATGACATACCCGACAATGTGTTTCTTCAACCAGGAATATAACTTTAGTAAATCAAAGTATTTGAGATAATATAGTTTTATACATAAGTGGCAACATCTTTTGAAGACAAAACACTGAGTTTAGAGGTGGGGAATGAGGGAAATGGACTTGAACAAATCTAGGCTAGTTCGTACACCGTAGAAAATGATAACTTTAAGCCCTCTATTCTTTCACCACAGCTCTTTCAATAGAAGGCTTCTCTATGTGAAACCAGGAGACAAAGATGAAGTTATTGATTGTCCAAGGAAATTACAGATGAGGGTGATATGCACAGTGGGAAAACTTACTAGTTGGGTATTCTAGTAGGGGGCGTTTGGTAAGGGGTAATGTGAAGGATGGGAATGAGAATCTTAAAGATTTCCATGTTTGCTTTTCCCGGTAAGATTCACACCCACAATGGGAAAGTGACTCCCATTGAGATAGGTGGTATTCACTTTCCCGAAAAAGTGATTACGGTGGGAAAGTTTTTATTTTCTTTTGATAAAAGCAAAAAAAAAAAAAAAAAAAAAAAAAAAGCCCATGATTAAGACTTTCTTAATTCATGAATTTGTAAACTTTTATTTGGATTTGATATATTTTGGGCATTTTTCATAGGTTAAAGATTAGAGAGCTACTCTCGGGTCGGGTTTGGACCCAATCGACACCCGACTCGACCTAGTCGGGTGGCATTGATGCCCCACCCAGTGCCACCCGACCATTCCTTATACGGGATGTCAATTTGACCGACCCATACACAGTTCGGGTTGGTTTGGTTGGTCGGGTCACCTATACTGTAAAAAGGCTCTACATATCCTGTGAGAAGAAGAGAACGACAAAAAGGAAGAAAAAAAAAAAGAAAAAAGAAACTGCTAGACCTCGACTGAAGAAGAAGAAGACCGAGAAGAATGAAGCAAGAAGAAGAAGAAGAAACCTGATGGGAAGAAGAGAGAGAGAGAGACATCGCAAGAGAAGAAGAAGAAGAAGAGGAGAGAGAAAGAGAGAGAGAGAGACACCTTTCTCCAACACTAGTGTCGCTGGAGCTGCTTTCCGGCATTGAAATTGTCGGATTTACCCTCTGATACCGACATCGCCGACACTGCTATCTAGGGGTGTTCATCCTACCAACCAACCCGATTAACCTGAACTTTGGGTTGGGTTTATATTAAGGGTGTAAGCCAACCCTATCGACTCGACTGAACCGAACACAACCCGATGGGTTGGGTTCAAAAATCCCAACTCGAACGGTTTGGGTTGGGTCATGGCTTGACATCCTTGAAACCCAATCCAACCCAACTCAACCCGAACCTAACATTAACCTTTAAATCCTTTATCCCCTAAAGCCACTAAATTACGAAACTAACGAAATTCATAAAGCCTCAAACCCAGAGAATATTTGATTTGCGATGCGATATTTTAGGATCAGAGCATATTTGATTTGCGATATCTTAGGGATGTGTTGTGTTAAAGCAAGATTGTAAATAGCAGATAATTAGGCTGTAAATAGGGATGATACTTATTTTGTATGTCGGCAAATATGGTAACTTTGATGTACATTCTCTTCATATAATGAAAGGAAACCCTAAGGAAAGGGCATTCAGACCAATTTTGACATGGTATCAGAACCCCTACTCTGATATTCATCTCTGTGGTCTCAATCCTTCGTGTGCGACGAGAAAAGAATTTCTTTTTTGTTTCTGCAAGTTCCAACTTGCTCCTGGATCATCCCACTTTGTGGGTTCACTATTTATGGCAGTCGGCGATTGGTTTTGGGGTAGAGAATCGTTCTCTCTTGCGGGTTCTATGTTTTTTTTCGGTGGTTCTCTCTCGGTGGCTGGGTGTCCATCGGCCTTCTCTGTGGCAGTCGGCCCTTCTGTGGTGGTGACCGGCCGTTTCTGTAGTGGTTGCGAGGTGGTCGGCAACCTCTGCGACGTCGGTTATGGGTGCGAATTCATCGAACTGTGATTTCGATCAACAGAATTTTTTTTTTCCCTTGCCATGGCTGTCTGAATTTTTTTTTATCATGTCAATTGAGAATACTATTGTTCGCTTAACTGGCAAGAATTTTCCTACATGGGAATTTCAATTTAAGATGTTTTTGAAAGGGAAGGAATTATCAACCCATATTGATAGTTCTATTCGAGTTCCCACTGATGAAAACGAACTTTCCCAATGGGAGGTCAAAGATGCTAAGGTGATCTCCTTCCAATTGGGAACGATTGAGCCCCATTTTGTCACCAATCTTCGGTGTTTTCCTACGGCTCAGGCTATGTGGGACTATCTACAGCGTGTTTATCACCAAGACCACAACGCTCGAAAATTTCAATTGGAATTGGAAATTAGCAATTTCAATCAAGGTAATTGACTATTGAGCAATTTTATTCTGGTTTTATTAATCTTTGGGGCGAGTATTCTGCTATTGTTCATTCTAAGGTTCTCGCTACAGCACTCGCGGCTCTTCAAGCGGTTCATGCTGAGAGTCAGCGTGATTAGTTCTTGATGAAGCTTCGACTTGAATTTGAGCCTGTTAGAGCCGATTACCTCTTTGGATATTTGTTTGGGAGATTTACTGCGTGAAGAACAACGGTTATCCACTCAGATGAGTATGACTTCTGAGAAGGTTGTTTCTGAAGCTGTGAATGTAGCCTATGCGGCACAAGGGAAAAGAAAGAACAAAGTGCAATGTTTCAGTTGCAAGGAGTTCGGTCATATTGCTCGCAACTGTCCTAAGAAAGTTTGCGACTACTGCAAGAAAGAGGGTCATATCATCAAAGAATGTCGAGTGCGGCCTCAGAATCGCCAATCCCAAGCCTTTCAAGCTGTTGCTCAGCCATCGCCTTCTTCTGCGCCCCCCACTGTAAGCACTGATTCATCTGTTCTCACACCTGCCATGGTCCAACAGATGATTGTATCCGCTTTTACGACTTTAGGCCTGCAAGGTACGGGTACTACCTTCACTTTTTCTTGGATTGTTGATTCGGGCGCTTCTAGTCATATGATTGGTCGTACGATTGGTCTCCATGATGTTCGTAAGTATGGAGGCACGCAAAATATTCAGATTGCTGATGGCAGTACTCTTCCTATCACTGTTGTTGGTAATTTGGGTTCTTCATTCCAACATGTTTTTGTCTCTCCTGGATTATCTACCAATTTGATTTATGTTGGACAATTGGTGGATCATAACTGTGATGTTCATTTTTCTCGTGGTGTTGTCTTGTGCAGGATCAAGTGTTGGGGACGGTGATCGCGAAGGGGCCTAAAGTGGGACGTCTATTTCCTTTACAATTTTCTATTCCTAGTGTCATTTCTTTTGCATGTACGGCTACTGCCAATAATACTGAAGTCTAGCATAAGAAATTGGGTCACCCCAATTCTGTTGTCTTGACTCATCTTCTGAAACATGGTTTTTTGGGTGTGTTTCATTTGTCCATGTTCACCAAGCTTAAAATCTCCAATAATCTTTTACCTAAAATATTTGGGTGTTTCATTTGTCAATGTTCACCAACCCAACAGGGGAAAGTTGGACCCTAGAGCTCTTAAGTGTGTTTTTGTCGGATACTCTTCCACTCAAAAGGGATATAAATGTTATCATCCGCCATCAAAGAAATTCTTTGTCTCAGCCGATGTCACTTTCTGTGAACCTGAGCCTTATTTTTCCACTCCTCCTCTTCCGAGGGAGAATGTCATCATGGAAGATAAGGATCGGAACTCCCTTGATAGCCCTTTTCATCCTTTTGACCCCTTTACCCTCCAACAAACCAAACCTGAATCTCCTACACCCCTTGTACCCAATGACGAACCTAAGGATCGGATGACTGGACAAGTGTACTCAAGGAATAAAGCTGCAACTCTTGAACCGATGCAAGCTCAAGAATCTGAACCAATCTCTGAGAATGAGGTAACAAATCCTGAACCCTCCTTACAAATTTCATTAGTTCCTGAAACTAACAATGATCTTTTAGCCTCTGAACCTGACAATGACCTTCCCATTGCCATTAGAAAGGGAACAAGGGAATGCACTAAACATCCCTTGTATCCACTATCTCATGTTGTATCCTTTGAGAAGTTCTCACCAACCCATAAGAGTTTCCTTACCAGCCTGAATAATATCCAGACTCCTACGCATTATCCGAGGCTTTATCTAAAACAAATTGGAAACAAGCTATAAATGTGGAAATGGAAGCCCTGGAGAAAAATACAACATGGGAGTTGGTAGACTTGCCTCCAGGAAAGAAACCTGTTGGATGCAAATGGGTTTATACAGTAAAATACAAAGCAGATGGGTCCCTAGAGCGCTACAAGGCAAGATTGGTAGCCAAAGGATATACTCAGACATATGGTGTGGACTATCAAGAGACATTTGCTCCAGTTGCAAAAATGAATACTGTGAGACTTCTTTTGTCATTGGCAACTAATTATGACTGGGATCTGCAACAATTTGATGTAATCTATATGGAAGTGCCTCCAGGATTTGGCACCACTGATAAAGTGTGCAAATTAAAAAAGGCCCTGTATGGACTTAAACAATCTCCGAGGGCATGGTTTGGTCGGTTTGCCAAAGTAATGACAAATATGGGATATAAACAAAGCCAAGGAGATCACACTCTGTTTATCAAGAACTCGACTTCAGGGGGAGTTACAGCTCTATTAGTGTATGTTGATGACATCATCATGACAGGAAACAATGAGAACGAGAGACAAAATTTGAAGCGTTGTTTGACCGAGGAATTTGAGATCAAGGAATTAGGGAGATTGAAATACTTCCTAGGGATTGAAGTGGCACACTCTAAACAGGGAATCATTATCTCTCAACAGAAGTACATTACAGACCTTAAAGAAACAGGGAAACTCGCATGCAAACCAATGAATACTCCTATTGATTTTAATCACAAGCTTGGAGAAGCCGAAGAAGCGCTGACTGTTAATATAGAGATGTATCAAAGACTAGTAGGAAAACTCATCTATTTCTCTCACACAAGACCTAATATTGCATATGCAGTGAGTGTAATAAGTCAGTTCATGCACAATCCTAAAGATATTTATTTACAAGCAGCTAATCGCGTTCTACAGTATCTTAAAGGGACTCCAGGGCAGGGCATCTTATTTAAACGACACACAGGAATGGTTCTTGAAGCATATACTGATTCAAACTATGTTGGTTCAGTAGTTGACAGAAGATCAACTACTGAATATTGTACGTTTCTTGGTGGGAATTTGGTGACATGGCGAAGTAAAAAACAGAATGTAGTGGCCAGATCTAGTGCTGAAGCAGAATTCCGAGCAATGGCACAAGGGGTTTGTGAGCTATTATGGTTGCAGATAATTTTGACAGATTTGAAGTTACACTGGGATGGCCCTATGAGACTCTATTGTGACAATAAATCTGCAATTAGCATTGCCCATAACCCAGTTCAACATGATCGAACCAAGCATATAGAGATTGATAGACACTTTATTAAAGAGAAGCTTGACAGTGGGTTGATCTGTACTCCATATGTGTCTACCAATAATCAGCTCGCCGATATGCTCACTAAAGGGTTAAATCATACTGCATTTCAAGCAAATGTGTCCACACTGGGAATGGTAAACCTTTATTCACCAGCTTGAGGGGGAGTGTTGAGATTTGTTTCCTATACAGATTTATTTCCTGTACAGATTTGTTTCCTTAAGGATTTATTTCCTTTAAGGAATATAACAGTTACTAAAATTGTAATTATAGCTATAAGTACATAGCCCTGTATGTCTATATATATGGAGTTCCTCCATTAAGACATTACACAAGAATAAAGATCTTTTCTCTTCTCCCGTGGATGTAGGCCATAAAGCCGAACCACGTTACATCTTGTGTCGTTCATTATTTTATTTTCTCAACAAGACTTGATTAAAGTGACATATAATTAAAGGGTGGAAGTCATGAGTTCATATGAGATAGGAATATACTCATAACATATGGAACTATTACGGGCATGAACCTAATGAATCTTGTTTAATTTAAATCTCATAAGAATAAAGTGATTTAATTAAATGGGATATTTTTGCTTGACCATTGAAAGAGGCTTGTAAATAATTTAGAGCTCTTAGTTAACAACTCAAATTAATTAATTAATCGAAAAACGAGTAAATAGATCCAACTGAAGTGTTGAGGAAAAATTGTAATCCTAGGTTTCGTATATTTGATTATTTGATTTATAACTTGTTTAGTTTAATTTTTTGTTTTCAATTTAGTCCTATTTGATTTCGTCGTTTTGTTTGGATAAGACTAAGTTGAGATAATTTTAATAATTAACTAGAAATTATTCACAAATCTCTATGAGAACGATATTCTACTTATAATTATATTACTTGCAACGATATTGTGCACTTGCAATAAATTCACAACATATAACCAGCTCCATCATCATACCGCACTCTTGGGGAGGTATCAGGCATGTTCCTGACCCATTAATCCCTCTCACCCCCTAAGGTGAGGCAGTGGCATCAGATGGTGATAGTTAAATATTAAATGAGGCACTAGGCCTAAAAGATTGAAAGTAACTTTTTGAGTATTTGATTTAATTTCCATTGAAGATCATGCAGCTAATTCTTTTGACCAACCAAACAGAGAAAACTATGGGTCCTTCATCCAACATGATAAAAAGATCATGGTTTTAGAAGTCAGTTATCTTTTGATGTTTCTCTTTTAACAATTGTCCCCAACCCAACCAAAAAAAAATGAAAAAACCAAAAAGAATTAACACCCAACGCACAAAGCTCCCTCAAACAGCAGGGTTTGGGAGATTTATAACCCGCCAATGTTTACCATATAAAACAGATAGTTGTAAAGCTCAACCTTACCAGGCATGAAGGGTGTAAATATTTCCAAAAACACGTATAACAGAGTAACTTAGGACCAGCAATCAGACCATACAGTATTTAGAAGTCATATAGAACCTGACTCAAAACACAAATATTCTATGACATTAAACAACAATAGGTTTCTCACAAATGTTTTAAATCAGCATTTAATTTTAATGCTAAAAACAAAAACCACATAAAGCAATCCAGAATTTTTTACCTCATATGTCACATTGCCTCCCAAAGAGGCAGGCTGGCGTAGAGATGCATTGGAAATTGAACCAGATGCTGAAATGATACATACTGCACGTTTACGCTGTTGCATGAATGACATGATTTTCTGGGCCACATCCTATTAAACAAATTTAGTGTTATTTGAACATCACTCAAACCTTGCCAATGAAAGCATAAGCATTACAACCCTCGGTTTTAGATTTAGAAAATCAAGGTACTAACCTTGGAACAAGAGAACCAACTTTTATCAGAATTTAAAATTTTGTGTGATATACTTAAAGATTATAAGGCATACTCTAATTCTTTTGTCCAACTACATTTATATTGTAGCATCAAAGAAACAATGGATCTCCCAAATAAATATACATAAGAAATTAGTTGGTAACTAAACTCAGAATATTGATATCCCAACGTTTCTTCTTCTTTTTTATTTCTAGAAGAAACAAAAACATCTATATATTAATAATGAACGAAAAAAGTGAAGTACAAAGGCAAGCCAAAGAAAGAGTACGAGAGGTACGCCCATCTGCCTAAGGAAACAATCAAGACAACCTACATAAGGCTGGATCAACTCCTAATCTACTCTCAAATAGAAAAACCCTGCAACAAATTAGAAGACACAATCCAATTTGTTGTTGCCGGCCTATAGAGGGATCCCAAACCCAAAACGCACTCCATGCGTGTGCCATGCCAGCACAAACAATTTTCATAGTTGACCCAGTTGTAATAAGCCATCAAACAGTTGTTAGCCAAATAAATAAAGACTGACCTCTATTTGATTGTTTTTTTTTTTTTTTTTGAGACGAAACAATTGAAACTTGTATTAATATTTGTAAGGAAGATGTACATTCCTTTTCACAAGAAATGAAAAGTATGTCTTCCAGTCCTGCATGATGTTAAAAACAAAATAACCTTCCTACCACCCGAACCTACTCCTGTTCAAAAATGATTATACTCCCTTCCCGCATACATACAATTTCCCCAATTAAGTACCCAATCCGATATTGACAGACCCTTAGATGAAAGGGAAGCAACGACCCATGTGCTAGCCTTGAGCTTGATATCTTCCCATAGTAGGCATGCCACCATACTTATTTATAGTTTTATACTGCTGAAGTTTCAGGAAATAGTGGTGCATGCATCACTGCATGAAGCACTACAGCATGTTCACTATGGAGAACTAGTTCTATAGCTTAAAACAATCGATCAATCTCCATGTCTGACAAAATTTTGATGATCTTCTAACCAAAAACTAATGGCTAAAAAATCTTCTACCATGGTAATTTTGCAGTTGGTCATGGAGTACCATTAAACCTTCAATAAACCTAAAGTTTTTTTTCTACTTTCTCTTTCTTGCAACTTATCATAGATTCATAGCTCAATTCAACGCCTCCCTCTTCACTTTTTAACTTTTCTATACTATCTCCTTTCCAAGGATCAAAAATTTGAATTTGCCCCATACTTGGATCCCTTAAAATTCAAAATTAATTTGGGAAAGCCCAATTCAACAGGGAGAATTTTTGTAAAGATTCAACATTGTGGAGAAGTATAAAGAATTCTATGCAAGTGTCGTAAAGATATCTATGTTTCTTCTAGATATGCAAAAACAAACATAATTATATACTTAAAACTAATTAAATTATGAAATACAAATGTTTAAAGTAGGGTTTATAATCTCCATATTCCTTGATGCATAATGCATGAGTAACAAGCTATTTTATGACTTTTATGCTTAACAATATAGGAGATATATGGATTCATTACTTATAGTTTATAAATTACATGTTCTTTTTTTCTTTTATATCAGAGTTTGTAAATTTTATTTTGCTTTTTTCTTTTGTAATTCTTCAATTTGTATCCACTAACATATAAAATTGAGCTTTAATTTTATATGCTTCTATTTTTTTGGAATATCTTCTAATAACAGTTGAAATTAAATTTTTTTTTTTTGAAAAATTTATTTAAAATGCAAATAATTAAAGGATTTTTTTTAATTTTACAAGTTATTTCAATATTTCCCCCAACTCCAATAGAATTTTCGTAATAATTAAATTACATGTAATTCATTATTCGATAATCAAATAATCGATAAAATTCGATGAAAATTCAGATAATTATTTCGAATTTTCATTCCATACTCCTTTCTTACATCTCTACACCCTCAA